>JAKFHU010000585.1:18015000-19265000 GCA_023783475.1 Daubentonia madagascariensis
CCACAGAGATTTACAAGGAAATTAATGCTGAAATGCTCAGCTGCATTCAGAATGTCCTCTTCCCTTTTGTGAGAAGAAAAGATTTGTAACAATTTTGTTCACCCACCCGCCTTGTTCTCTCTAGGGTGCCTTTCTATTCAGAAATGGCATCAGACAGGACCCAGGTGGCAACACTGTGGGTTAGCTACATTCAGGCTGACCACAGTTAATGGAAAATATAAAAAGTTCTGCTTCAGTGAGAGGTTCCTGAACAGGTAGCCCTAATGTCACCTTTGTTATTCACAATGAGTTCCTTGTCTCCTGTCATATCCTTTTCCTGCCACAAGATCTTTCCCCAAGGTAGTGCTAGCTAGGTCACCTGTTGCTACACTGCTAATTACCATTTACTTCATTTGTGTGTGTGATGAGTTTCCTGTAACCAAGGCAACCAGGAGCAGCGCTTGTGCAGTCAGCAGAACAATCTTTCCTCCATCTGGTCAGGCTGCAGCACTGTTCTTGCTCACTTCACCTCACTCTTGTGGCAGCAAGAAGTACACATTCAGCAGACTCCTTCTATGCCATCAGTTTCTCTACAAGGTCTCAGGGACTGTACACTTTTATCTAGAATTATCACTTATTTTATTTCTTCTAGCAAACCTTGATATATTTTTCTCTTCCAATCAATCTGGTACACTCAACATATTTCCCAATCAGCAGTAAAAAATGTATAAACACATGGACTCACATGCAAACACACACTTGCCAATGAATGTGTGGGGAAAAGACAAAAACAAACAAATCCTTGATAGATGTTTCTTTTCTGGGCATTTTCCCTTGAAAAGGGGCAGAGTGCCATGCCAGTGAGACATCTGCAATAATGGGACATACTGTACAAGACAGCTGGACACACAGGGCTACTGTTCATGTACCTCCTTTCCTTTTTATCTATACACTTAGTCTCTTGTTGGTTTCACTCATTCACCCATCTTTAAATACTATCTATACAATGAGGATTCTCATATTTATCTATGCAGCCTGGAACACTCCCCTGAATTCCAGGCATAAATCACCTGCCTACTTGACATCTATACTTGCATATCAATCAGAAATCCCAACATGGATATGTTCAAAAAACCTGAGATCTTGATCTCATTCCCAAACTTGTTCTACCCTCAGCCATTCCCACTTCAGTTAATGGCAACACCTTTCTTCCAGTTTCTCATGCAAAATTCTTGAATTCATCCTCAATGTCTCTATTTCTGTCATTACTACATATCCAATCAGTCATTAAATCCTGTGGGCTCTACTTTTAAAATATATCCAGAATCCAAACACTTCTTTAATCTCAATCACGACCAAGCTGGTCCAAGTCACCATCATCCCTTGCCTAGATTATTTCAATTGGCTCCCACCCTGCACCTCTCTTTCGTGCTCATAGCGTATTTTCAATATATCTGCTAGTGTGGGCCTCTTAGACCTGAAAGTCAAATCTGCTCAGCATCCTCCAGTGGCTCCCACCTCACTCAGAGTGAAAGCCAAAGCCCTCGTATGGCTTCCAAAGGTCTAGTTGATGGGGTTCTCACTCTAATGTCGTCTTCTCTACCTTCTTATCTTTGATCCATCCATCCCAGACATGCTATGCTCCTCTTTGAGACTCTGAATTTGCTATTTCCTCTTTTAGGAAGCCTTTTCACCAGATAGATAGATAGATAGATACAACTGGCTCCCTTGTCTCCTCTTGACCTTTACTGGAAAAAGAAGGAGGGATAAAAAAAAACAAGGAAGATGAAGTAAGCAAAACATTGTATAAAATTTGTTTAATGCAATAAAATCAGGCAGTTATATCATTGTCTAGGAGAATATTGATACTAAGCAAAACCCAGAGGAACAAAAGAGACTCAGAGGAACAAAAGTGGAAGGAGAGTGAAATCTAGAAGGATGGATAGGAATAAGATGCAGGCAGTTTTCTCTGCTGACACTTTATCACCAAGGCCATGGAGAGGTCCAGGTGGCACAACCTCAGAAGTTTCCTTCCTGTCCAAATAAGCATGAAGTTGAACTCTGCCTACATAGCCTCTCTATGGTTTTGACTAAGTTCAGCCTGGGTAAATCTTTTATTAGAGTGGAACTGTGGACAATCAAACAGAAAAACACAATCCCAAAGAAAAGCCAGAAAGTAGTGATTCAAAAGGTTAGGCTGAGAATTAGAATATTAAAAAGACTCCAGAGGGTTTAAAATATTTTTTCCAAAGAAATATTTAAAAGACAAGAAGAAAGTTGTATTCTAATGTAAAAATAGTGGCTGTAGAAATATTTATTAGTTCACAGAGTTCTGCTGGATTGTAAGAAAGTTATTCCAGAATGAAATCCAAGTACTTATTCTCTTCCTCCTCATAGATCCTAACTCAGAATATTCTGGAAATGAAATAGGTCAGAAGAATACCACTTTTATCCAAATATTTATTTTAGTAGAGTGTCCTTAACTGGAATCATTCAAATATGCTTTAAAATCGCTTGAAATTGGGCAGACATAATCACAAACATATATACTCTCAAGGTCTTACTCAACTGTGTTATTATTTTTGTCCAAAGAAGTCAGTGATGAATGAACATTTAAATTATCAAAGCTAGAAGCTGCTCTTTTGAGTGCTATTAGCAAAATTTTTATTGTGCAGTAAAAACTAGTATTTGTCTTTGGAAAAGGCCATTGGGCAGGTGCTTTTAGTTATACAGATAAAACACAAATACATACCCATTTCTCTCAGAGAACCCTGCTTCTGATTAGATGTTAAAAGTTCTGTTTAGTAATACAAACTAGACATATGATTGTATCTTTACAGGTTAATTTTTTTTTCTTTTTTTTAACTTAGACATTCCTGTCTTAAAAAAACTATTCTATTGTGGTGTTCTTGTGAGGTGTGTGTGTAAACACAAGTATTATGTCCAAAGACAACACACAAAACATTGGAAGCTGACACTGGCTGATGGCTGGAAAGATGAGGCAACAAATTTGGCAAGTCTTCACCTGGTGCTGGAGGCTGCATCGTAAAACACACTGGATAGGATTTGCCAGAGCCCGCTGCCTGCTAGTCTTCTCAATCCCCCAAAAGCGGCATAATTCTGACTGGAATAACTCTGGTCAAATATTTCACTTGATTCATCTCACTCCTTGGGGTCCAGACCATACCCTGTAAACAAGAGTGGGATTTTGCCCTGTAGACAATTTGTGTCTCCTCTACCAATCATCTGAACAGAGAAAATGGGGTGGGCGGTAACCTGGAGGAGGAAATGACATTCTCCTTCTGGGGCTGAGAGCAGGTGAGCCTGAATCCTGGGAACTTCTGATCCAAGTCATCCTTGCTGGGAGGAGGTAGGCATAGCTCTGGAACATGGCAGCTGATCAACCTCAAGTAAAGAACCTGCGTAGCTGCATTTCCAAGGGCTCTTGAAAGAGTGATGCCTGTATTTAAGCCTTTTCCGCATTGTGGTTCTCTTCTCAGGTGACAAACAACCAGAGCCAAATTTCAGAATATTTAAGTGTTCCTTGGAAATTCCCAGGAAACACTTGGAAAGAGCAAGCCATTAGGAAAAAAAAAATGGACTTCCCAAGGTTCACCAGATGGGAACACAGAATAGTGGTATGGGGAAAGGTTCCTTCTGAAGACTGGAAAATCCATGGAAACCTGGGGCCTCTTACTTACGTGAAGATTGCCAAGCTTAGAGTGCTGATGTTCCACAGCCTCCGTTTGTCAGAGGAGGGGCAGTACCCAGCAAGGAGTCTTACCTCTGATGCGACGCCATCCTAGGGAGGAGGGCACTGGATGCATGCAGTCTCTTGCCTGGTGACTAAATGCAAAGCTGGAGGCGCTTTGTACCAAGTGTAAGTGTATAAACCAAATTCTGTAAGTCACAACAGCATCATAAAGAGTAACAATACAGTATTCATTTCTGTGGTTCTGCCCTTTCTGGTTCTGGTACAAACGTCAGCCTGCTCCGACTACTCTGATTGCCTCTCCACACTTCCTTAGGGAATGCCCCACACGCTCACTAGCCTTTCCTCTAGGCTACAGTTTAAATTCTGTCATCTCTGCTCCTCTTCAAGCCACGGAGGCAACTTGTGTGGTGGCTGCCCCAATTCTCAGCTCCCCAGCTTCTCCTCTCCACTCCCGGTGTGAGCCTGTCTGTTCCCTGTTCCAAAGGTCTCCTCAAGTCAAGAAGGTTCCCTTCATCTCCATCTGTGCCATGGTGTGCTACACAGCCTTGCCTCTGCTCTCCTGGTTTTACTGAGATTTCATTATAAAGTTGTTGGGGTTTTTTTCTTTTTTAACTTCCTTTTAGTTGAAGTTGTCTCTTTCCAGAAACAATCCATGACTCTGAAAGGGATGCTCCAGAAGACATAACTGAAAGACAGACACTGTGCTGTACTCAAACTCACCTCCACCCTCTGACTCTGACCTATTTTTTTTGGCTGGAATTTGTAAACCTGACTACCTCTTCTGGTGGGATGCGTCTTTCCTGTTTAACGCCTTGGGGATTAGCCCTCCAGCCCTCCAGACAAGCCCAGACCATCAGCAAAGCTAGGTTCTGAAGATCCTGGGAGTGAGAGCACTTTTGGTTGGGAGCAAACTTGTGAAACAGCCACCACCCTTCAACTGCATGTCTCACTGTCTGACGATTAATGTTTTATTGCATATTTCACATAGCTTTCTCTAGAGCTTATTTGATTATAGTCTTAAAAATCATTAAAAGATGCTGCTTTTGGAGAGAGATTTTTGGAAATGCAATCACCATTCCCCTTTCCCTTTTACCCCTTCCATCCAAAGCTACCCTTCTGACTCAAATTCATCTGTACTCTTGGGCAAAAGCACTTGGCTCAAGCTAGAAACCCTGCCATTGGAAATGTGAAAACTTTTTCCTGATTTAGCTTCTCTCTTATAGTGGACTGCAAGGGAAGGTGGTAGAGGGCACATGCCCCCTTTAACTCTCTGATCCCAGCCTTCTAGAAGATTGCACAAACATGAATGGCAGCTGGAGGTAAACCCTCAGGTTATAGGGCAGAGTCTTCAAACCTTGCCCTTTGGACAATCAGATGAACTAAAGACAGCATGAGAGGTACAGAGGCCTGAGGAACACTGACAGACTTTAACATTTTACAGGCCATTGAAAATAAATTGTGCACTGTACTAATTTAGAAATTGTCCTAATATTACATTTTGTAAATGGATTTGCCCACATTCATAGATGCACAAATAATTTATGCTACATAAAGTTATGTTTGTTTTATTGGCAGGGACAGTCACTAGGTCCTGGGAAATCCAGAGAACAAACTGTTAGAATAATTTTGAACTCTTTTATGCTGGCCCTTGGAACAGAGTTAATCTGATGGTGATAGAAGTCAAAGGATTTTGCCAATAAGACCAGAAGTTCCCAGAAGCAATGGGCTTCACTCCCTGTGAATTTCCAGCAAAACTGCATCTGAACCATGAACCATGGTTTTGGTTCTAATTAGAAAAGTACTCATGATCATAATAAAACACTTTGAAAATATGAAAAAGTATAGAGAAAACAAAAATAACTTATAACTACAAAAGCGTCTACTCTTAATATTTTATTGTATTTCATTCCAATATTTTGCATATTCTTTTATTGCTACACATTTTTTCACATTTTAATATCTCTGAAACAGATTCATCTTATAATTGATGACTTGTTAAAATAACAATTTGAAGTGTTTTTCTCTTTCTTAAAAGTAGGTATGTAAAATAATGATGCAACTTAAAATAAAAAATTATGGCTTGATGTGTATCTCAGGTTAGATAAAATACAGAATATATACGCATGTGTTTGTGAAGCTGTGATTATATTTAGGGGGATTTGTTATGGTTCTCTCTTATCACTATTTTGTATTCAAAGGAAAACACCTTAGCAATCAAAATTGATAAAATCTTCATTCCATTCTCTCAAAGGACATTGATTTATAAGCCCAATTTACTACTTAAAATACCCTTTCCCCATTCTACGCTTCCACACCTTTTTCTGAACTCCTCATCCGCCCCCCCCTTTTTTTCCAGTTTTCCTCACTTCTTTTTTCTTTAGCCTCTATCATTTCTCTTGAAGTTACTACCCTTGAGAGTAAAACTGGCCATTTCTAATACATTTCCTTTCTGCATTAGAAAGATCCAGAAACTCCACACTCAAAAACATAATTTCCAATAGAGACCTGATTGGACCTGATTAGAGAGAGAAATGGAACCAAAGAATATCAAAATTTCTTCGGGAGGTGAGGGGAAAAGGGAAATACATTAATTATCATCCCAGACAAAACAAATACACAGAAACAGAGATGCATATATAGTCATAGCCTTCTTCTAGGCATAAAGAAATATTTAGCTTTATGGAGCTCATCTCTTTGAAGTAGTAAACAAAACAAACAAAAACGAAACCCTGGTCTGTACATAAAGGTTTACATTTCCTTTCATTTTTGCTGTTGCACTTGGCTCATGATCAAGAAATATAAGTTAATAAGCATGTATTGTTTTTCTTAATACATAATTCTTCTATATAAAGAACACATGAGAGTATATTATAGCCTCACTTTTATAACTTATCCACACCTGAACAGATGCTACCCCTTGCTCCCTTGGTACCTTCACTAGATGCCACTTTAGCAGACACAGGGCCTTGGAGGAGTTAATCAGCTCTCATCAGATTTGACTTATACCTGTTAACTTTCCTACATGCTTTCCAGGGAACCATCTTTTGATACAAAATGAGAGATGATATTCAAAATGCCCACAAATGTTAACACAGAGACTTCCATTCACATTAATGGTGTAAATGCCTGATGTCAGCTCCTTCCAAGGGACAAGTCTTGATGAAGGCAGGAGCACCTTGAGGAAGGAAAGATGGGGTAGAAAGGAAAAATAAAGAGAAAGCAAGCAGCCAAAGCTACGAATTTATACTTTGGACTCTGGCCAACCCTAGACCTAGATTATGGAGAGTTCACCATAAAATGTGGCTGGTTACCACACCAGCACTTTATTCTTTAAAAATGGACATTGCGTGGTTTCTAAATTGTTTGTACACAGCCTAAATTTCAGATTCAACAGAAAGCAGGCAGGCGGCTCCTTCCCCACACCTGTTCCTCATATTATAGTAATCACACAGAAAAATCCCCAGACACGTTCTTCACATCTCCATTCTTCACCGCTATTTTCTTCTGGTATTTTATTTAGGAAAGAAACAAGAACAAAAATGAAAGAGAGAGAGAGAAGCTTAATATAGATAAACACCAGCCGAATCAGAGCCTAGACATAATCCAAGCAAAAAAAGGAGTCAGCGGGGTGTAGCATAAATGCTCTGCACACAATAGCACATTCAGTAATAATAAACTTTCTGTAATGTCAACCAACATTCTCCTCAGGCCTCTATCCTGCTGAGCACCAAGAGGTTGGCACCAAGCCCCGAATGACAACCTCTCTAAGGCTAAAAGCAGGCAAGTGAGGCAAAGAAGGAAAAAGTATCAAACTCAATGTTTTGTGCTAAATACATTTCATTAGCAAAGCCAATGGTATTCTCCAATCATTTGAACTGTAAAGTGACTATTCTTTATTTTTTTCCCCACAATTTTTTTTTTAAATTCCAGAGTAGTATGGGGGTGCAAACGTTTTGGTTACATAAATTGCTTTTGTACAGTCAAAGTTATAAGTGTGCCTATCATGCAGATAGTATGCATTGCACCTGTAAGGTGTGAATTTAATCTTCCCCTCCCGCCCCCACCTGCTTGATTTTCGATGAATGTTATTTCCATATATGCACCTAAGTGTTGTTTGACTAGTTCCAATTTAATGGTGAGTACATGTGGTGTTTGTTTTTTCCATTCTTGTGATATTTCACTTAAAAGAATGGTCTCCAGTTCCATCCAGGTTAATATAAGAGGTATTATTTCACCATTTTTTTATGGCTGAGTAATATTCCATGATATACATATATCACATTTTATTAATCCACTCACGTATTTGTGGGCACTTGGGTTGTTTCCACATCTTTGCAATTATGAATTGTGCTGCTATAAACATTCGGGTGTAGGTGTCTTTCTTAGAAAATGTCCTTTTTTCCTTTGGGTAAATACCCAGTAGTGGAATTGTGGGATCAAATGGTAGGTCTACTTTTAGTTCTTTGAGGTATCTCCATACTACTTATGGAATAACTAGAGGTTGTATTAGTTTGCAGTCCCACCAACAGTGTCTATGTGTTCCTATCTCTCCACATCCATGCCAGCATTTGCTGGTTGGGGATTTTTTGATAAAAGCCATTCTCACTAGAGTTAGGTGATATCTCACTGTGGTTTTGATTTGCATTTCCCTGATGATTAGAGATGTTGAGCATTTTTTCATATGTTTGTTGGCCATTAGTCTATTTTCTTTTGAAAAGTTTCTATTCATGTCTTTTGCCCACTTTTAATGGGCTTATTTGATTTTTTTTCTTGATAATTTGCTTGAATTCTTTGTAGATCCTGGTTATCAGCCCTTTATCAGATGTATAGCATGCAAATATTTTCTCCCATTCTGTAGGTTGTCTATTTTCTCTATTGATTGTGTCCCTGGCTGTGCAGAAGCTTTTTAATTTATTATTTCTAATTTATTTATTTTTGTTGTCATTGTGATTGCTTTTGGGATCTTCTTCATAAATCCTTTGCCTAGGCCGATATCTAGAAGAGTTTTTCCAACATTTTCTTGTGGAATTCTTATAGTTTCATGCCTTAGGTTTAAGTCTGTGATCCATTGTGAGTTGATTTTTCTGAGTGGTGAGAGGTGCGGATCCTGGTTCAGTCTTCTACATGTGGCTATCCAATTTTCCCAGTACCATTTATTGAATAGGGATTCTTTTACCCAGTGTATGTTTTTGTCTGCTCTGTCAAAGATCAGATGGCAGTATGAGGATGGTTTTATGTCTGGGTCCTCTGTTCTGATCCATTGGTCTATGTCTCTGTTCTTGTGTCAGTACCATGCTGTTTTGGTTACTATAACTTTTTAGTATAGCTTGAAGTCTGGTAAAGCAATGCCTCCTGACTTGTTCTTTTTTCTTAAGGTTGCCTTGCCTATTTGGGCTCTTTTCTGGTTCCATACAAAGCATAGAATTATTTTTTCTAGATTTGCAAAAATATGATGTTGGTATTTTAATGGGGATTGCACTGAATCTATAAATCACTTTGGGTAGTACAGACATTTTAAAAATATTGATTCTGCCAATCCATGAGCATGATGTTTTTCCATTTGTTTATATCCTCTGTGATTTCCTTCCTCAGTGTTTTATAGTTTTCCCTGGAGAGGTCTTTCACCTCTTGGCTAAATATATTCCTATGTATTTTATTTTCCTTGTTGCTATTGTGAAAGGTATTAAGTCTTTGATTTGATTCTCAGCTTGACTTTTGTTGGTGTATAGGAATGCTACTGATTTGTGCACATTGATTTTGTAACCTGAGACTTTGCTGCATTTATTTATCAATTCCAGGAGTCTCTTGGCAGAATCTTTGGGGTTTTCTAGATATAAGATCATATCATTAGCAAAGAGCAATAGTTTGACCTCTTCTTTCCCCATTTTGATACCCTTGATTTCCTTCTCTTGCCTGATTGCTCTGGCTAGGACTTCCAGCACTATGTTGAATAGAAGTGGTGATGGTGGGCAACCTTGTCTGGTTCCAGTTCTAAGCAGGAATGCTCTCAATTTTTTCCTGTCCAGTATGAAGTTGGCTGTGGGTTTGTCATATATGGCTTTTACAATTTTGTGGTATGTTCCATCTATGCCTATTTTCATAAGAGTTCTTATCATAAAATGGTGCTGAATTTTGTCAAGTGCTTTTTCTGCATCTATTGAGAGGATCACATGGTCTTTGTTTTTGCTTCTATTTATGTGGTGAATCACATTCATAGATTTGCATATGATGCACATCCTTGCATCTCTGGGATGAAGCCCACCTGGTCATGGTGGATTATTTTTTTGATGTGCCACTGAATCTGGTTTGCTAGGATTTTATTGAGAATTTTTGCATCTATATCCATAAGGGATATTGGTCTATAGTTTTCTTTATTTTTTGTCTCCTTTTGTGGCTTTGGTATCAAGGTAATATTGGCCTCATGGAATGAGTTGGGGAGGATTCATTCCTTCTCAGTGTTATGAAATAATTTCTGCAGTATAGGTACCAGTTCTTCTTTGTAGGTCTGGTAAAATTTGGCTGTGAAACCATCTGGTCTGGGAGTTTTTTTGGTTGGAAGATTTTTTAATGCTGCTTCAACTTTGTTACTTGATATTGGTCTGTTCAGGAGTTCTATTTCTTCCTAATTGAGCCTAGGGAGGTTGTGTGTTTCCAGGAATTTGTCCATTTCCTCAATGTTTTCAAGTTCATGGACATAGAGATTCTTATAGCATTCAGAGATAATATTTTGTATTTCCATGGTATCAGTTGTAATATCTCCTTTTTCATTTCTGATTAAGCTTATTAGGGTCCTTTCTTTTCTGTCTCTGGTTAATCTAATGAGAGGCCTGTTGATTTTATTTTTTCAAAGAACCAACTTTTTGTTTTATTAATCTTCTGTATAATTCTTTTGGAATTCATTTAGTTCTGCTGTGACCTTAGTTATTTCTTTTATTCTGCTGGGTTTGGGGTTGGTTTGCTCTTCCTTTTCCAATTCCTTGAGACAATTCATTGGATTGTTTATTTGTGATCTTTGTCTTTTGTGCATAGGCGTTTAAGGGTATGAATTTTCCTCTTATGACTGCTTTTGCAGAATCCCACAGATTTTGGTTACTTGTGTCCCCTTTGTCATTTAGTTCAAAGAATCTTTTGATTTCCATTTTAATTTCCTCCTTGACCCAATAATCATTGAGCAGTAGGTTGTTTAATTTCCATAACTTTGTGTAGAGTTGAGTGTTTCTGTTGGAATTGATTTTTACTTTTATTCCACTGTGGTCTGAGAAGATACATGGTATAATTTCTATTTTTTAAAACTTGTTGAGACACGTGTTGTGGCCTGGGATGTGATCAATCTTAGAGAATGTTCCATGAACTGATGAGGAAAATGTATAATCAGTAGTTTTGGGGTAGAATGTTCTATAAATGTGTGTTAGACCCATTTGTTCTAGAGTCCTATTTAAATCCATTGTTTCTTTGTTTATTTTCTGTTTGGAGTTCTGTCCCATTCTGTCAGTGGGATGTTGAAGTCCCCAGCTATTACAATGCTGCTGTTTATAATTTTGTTTAGATCAAGTAGGACTTGCTTTATGAGTCTGGGTGTGCCTGTGTTAGGTATGTGAATATTTAGCATTGTTATGTCTTCTTATTGAATTGTTCCCTTCACCATTATATAATGACCAGCTTTGTCTTTCTTTACTTTTGTTGATTTGAAACTATGTTATCTGATATGAGAATGGCTACACCAGCTTTCTTTTGGTTTCCATTTGCATGGAATACTATTTTCCATCCACAAAGCAGCTATTCTTATAAAATTGTTGTAAGTATCTGTAATAGCTACTGAAATTTAATAGGATTTTATTATCCATGGGGTGCATATAAGAAAATAGGGTATGGTCTGTTAAAAGGTAGTGTAAATCGGCCTTTCATGATTGCTATCTGGGAGACCCTAAAAAGCACCTGAAACAGGGCTGTGAAGAACTGACAGAAGAGATTCATTAAGAAAGGTACATTTATCTTTGACTGCTGGCTGATATGGATATGCAGATAGAGTTAAGTAAATCTTAGACAAGTTGAGGAAAAATTCTCCTCATTAAGGCTCAACTGATGTACAGATCTTGGTCAGCTCCCCATCAGAGAAAATGACAAAGGCATTTTCAGAGTTCATTGCAAAATGTAATGGGTCCAAGAAAAATGTTTAAGTAAACTCTAGGAAACTTGAATAAGAAAATGAAATAATAAAACAATAAATAAAAAGGAAATAAGACAGTCCATAATCCCCACTTCCAATTATAAACACTATAAACTTCTTTTGTGGCCAGATACACCCATTCCTCCATTAGTTATCTTACTATGGAGTTTAGTATCATATTTTACAGTAAATATTATTTATGACTGGCCACCTTGCCTAAAGAGTCACCTCATTCTCTGTTTATCACCCTAGAAGTGTCCCTTTTTTGCTGTCAGTGCTGGTAAGACTGTTCTCCTAGTTTTCGCTTTTCCCTTCCTTCCTCAGTCACTCCTACTCATTGATCCTGCAAATATTTACAGAGCACACATTGCTCGTATAAAGCAGATAGACGCTCTTGCCTCCAAAGTGCCAGACCAGCATCTCTGTTGATGATCTGAACCCCTGAAGCTGAAAACATAGAAGATTCCTATACCAGAGCTGCCTGCCCTCCTACCCTCAAGACTCTGCCTTGTGCCAGCAACAGAGCCTCAAATGAACATGGTCACCTGCCTTCTAGACTGCTCTGACTCCTAGGATGCCTCTAACCAGAGCCACAAGGGCTCTACCAGATTTACCTTGTTCCTCAAGTTCATAAATTCAACTTTTCACAGCTACACCTGTAACAATGTCACCACTAGACCTAAGTTGTAATAACCCAATTAAAAATTGTCATGTAGCTCCTCAACATATAAAGTTATGAAGTGGAACCTTTGGCCAGGATTTCTAGGACAGAGATTTCAGGAAAAGTGCTCTATTGCACTTCATCACGGAAAAAGCCAAGGGCATGTAAGGTGTTTTAGCTTCTGAATTTAGAGGGACAGAACCAAAATGAAAAGAGGTCACAGAAACAGAAGTCTGGTGAGTAAGGTGTATTTACTTTTTTGTGGCTCTTCTAACAGCAGGGCCTTTATATGTCTGGAAGGTATACATGTTCCATTTGCATGGTTTTTATTTAGAAAGACATAAAAGGGCTATGTGTGTAGCAAAACTGACCTTCTAAAGGTCAGAACATGGGAGGCAACATAGAAGGGTAGTGAAAGCATCCAGGTTCAAGGTCAGCAGGTCAGCAGTGTGACCTGTAACAAGTTATGAAACCTTCCTAAGCCTCCAAGTCCTCCATTATAAAGCAGCAGATGGTAACAATAGTACTCACGTTATATGCTCAGAATGAGCATTAACTATCAAAGTAAGCATTAACACATAGTACTTAAACAATGTTAGGTAATCTTATTATTAATATTAATGGCAGATGACAATTTGAAGCAAAGGCTGGGCCATCCCTTATCTGAAATGCTTCTCAAAGAGAGTAGGATTAGAAAACCTCAAGGTTCCTTTCAGTTCTATGGTTCTCTGATTCTCTGTGACATTCTTTGTGTAGGAACAACCACAACAACCAAATTAGTGACCCTTCATTGAGCCTTGGAGGGTCAGCTGTGTACTAGATCCTTTACCCATATTATTTTTCATTTGAGCCACAACCCTATGGAGTATGCATTATCTTCTTCATTTTACAGATGAGACAACTGAGCAAGTAAAGTGCTAATGGCTATACTTCCAGGAAATGGCAGAGGTTGAATCTTGACTGAGTCATCTCAAATTCAAAGCCTGTGCTTTTTCTAATGTGCTGTCCTTCTATATGGAAACAGGAGACTAGTCTTTCATCCCCTGATAGTTTTCCAGGAGTGGGGTGTGTTTTGCTTGTATTGGTCTTTACTCATTTGCTGAGTTCCTCTCGTGAGCAATAATAATGTAAAAATGGCATCTGTCTGCAAATTGGTTGACTAGGCTGGGGCTGCCAGCCATGGCCAAGGATAACATCCAGCTGGTCACTCATCTCATGCACTTGGTAGTCTCAGAGGATCCCACAACAGACACTTGGAAGGTGAAAAAAGTAAATAACAACTTTAATAGAGTGAATGGGTTTGGAATGGATCAATAGTTTTTTTTAAAACTCCTGTAAAAATGAAGGAAGAAGAATCTAATGTGTTTTTTACCTTTGAATAGGGAAAGAGTGATATTTGAACTCATGTGTACAGCTGGTTATACTGTCTATGTAGCCACTGCTTCCTGTGCCTTAGAATCTTAGGGGACACAGTCAAGGCCAGGTGTAACAGTGACAATGGTAAAGACCTTCGACTAAGTCTCTACCAATTATAATCACTAGAACCTAGAGTCTCCTGTCTTTAGCAAGGTCCCAGGTACCTTGGCATACTCCTTGAGAGCCCATTACATTTGTTTGCTGTCAACCTCACAGTCATGTTTCACCAAAGTGCCTGCCAAACTGATGGGTAAGCCACCAGTTCTGCCAATGTTGGTTCTTCAGTGTCACAACTGTAGTTCTTGCTGCTGTGTGGCTGCCACTCCCTCAGAGTCTCCTGGGTTCCTGCATGTTTATATTGGGTTTATATTGGGCTTTCCGAAGAGTGGCTGCCTGTTTTCTTTTAATCCACTCTTGAGGAAATTGGGACAAGTTTACTTAGGACTAGATTGGATTATATTTTAGTGTCACAATCCAGTATCACAACTGAGACTGTACCACCACGCTGACCATAAGAGAGTGTCTCAGGAGAGAACAAGTGCCTGATCTAACCAGAATACTTTTTCTAGGGCATGACTCTCAAACTGTGCCTGGCTTTCTCCTGCTGAGCTCAGCAGAGTCCTTCTAAGAAACCTGCAACTGATCCTCACTCATTTCTTACAGGTAAATGATGAAAAATTCAATGGACTCATCTTTATTCAAAAATAATTGCCTCTTACCAATAAAACTGAGTGATATATAAAAATGAGTTTGATATAGTAATTACCTTATGGTTTATTTTTCCTCTTGAAAAGAATCATCAGTTAAATAATAAAAAGGTAACTTTCCTCATGCCCCTCACAGAAGTGGGCTTTGTGTTTCCTGTTATGGGATTTTTGGTTCCAGATGGTACACCCTTTTTAAGTGTCAGGATGTATATAGAGTTGTGCTGACATGAGATCATCTCCGTCCCAGACTTCATCTGGAAGGTCTAGGCCAGGGGTTGTCGACACAAATGCCTTCTGGGGCTTTATGAATAATGTAGATGAATGTAGTGTTTAAGACACAATAAAGAGGGGCAAGGTCTGTGGTCGCCTGGAGTGTACACCCTTTTTCAAAGGAATCTGCAGCTGCCACCAGTTTCTTCTAATTATTGCCATCTAGGGAGGGAGGTCCGGTGTTGCCGGGTCATCAAATTAAAATAGAAATGTAGAAATAAGGATAATGCTATAGTCTGAATGTTTGTGTCCCCCCACCCAATTCATATGTTAAAACCTAATTCCCAATGCAGTGGGAGGTGATTAGGTCATGAGGATTCCATTTTCATGAATGGAATGGGATTAATGCCTTTACAAAAGAGGCTGAGGGAGCTTGTTCACCCCTTCTGCCATATAAGGAGGGCACAGCAAGATGGCACTGTCTCTGAGAAAGGTGCCCTCACCAGACATCAAATCTGCTGGCACGTTGATCTTGGATTTCCCAGCCTCCAGAACTGTAAGAAATAAATATTTCTTGTTTATAAGCCACCAAATCTATGGTATTTTGTTATAGCAGCCCGAACAGACTAAGACAGATAATATAGGAAATATTTTTATCATTAAATGTTAAGTTATGTATTTTTTTCCTAAGCATTTTATGAGCCAATACTTTCTGAGCCAAATAAAATGCATCTCTGAGCCAGATGTGGCTTATACAATTTGAGACTCAGTCCTAGTCAATGTTTCCCAAGGTATGATCCAAGGACTACCTGTGTCAATGTCATTTTTAAAAACAGATTTATAGGTCTTACCCCAAACCTACTAAATCAGAATCTCCAGAAGTAAGACCCAGTGACCTGCACTTTTCCATCAATATTCTAGGTGGAAGTGGGAGGGAGGGTGTCTCAACCTCCAAGTATTGGATTTTCTGAGACTGGGAGATCTGAGAGATAGATGTGTTCTGATACCACAAATAACACGTCAGGACCCCGATAAACTCTCTAGCCTCTATTTTAGGGGTTCCCCCTCCTCCTTTTCATCATCATCATCATAATCTTGATCATTCAGCCATTTAGCAGATATTTCTTGAGCTCCAATTATGTGCCAGGAACTGTTCTAGGCACTGGGGATGCAGCACCAAACAAAGAACACTAAAACCCCTGCTCTCAAGGAGCCTAATTCTAGTAGGGAGAGACAGAGAGTAAGAAGGTAGTCAGTAAAATCTAGTAGGTTGGCTGTTGATAAGTGCTAAGGAGGAAAATACAACAAGCAGGGAGGATAGGAACTGTGTGTGGAGGGGGTTTTGAGAGGAGGGAGATGAAATTTTAGACAGGATTTTCCAAAAAAGCCTCACTGCCCTGAGCAGACACTTGGAGGAGAGAAGTGGAGGGCCACGTGGAAACCTGGAGGAAAGGCATTCCAGGTAGAGGGAAGAGCAAGTGGAAAGGCCCTCAGACATTTGCAAAGGTGCTGAGTTGGAGGAACAACATGGAGGACGGAGTGGCTGAGAGCAGTGATCCAGAGCAGAGGGGCAGGAGATGAGGTCAGAGAATAGGGGGATCAGACTGTGTAGGGCCTCTGAGAAAGAAGGAAAACTCTGGAGGGTTTTCAGCAGAGAACAGCAGTATCTCTCTGGCATCTGGGAAGCAGGTGAGGGAAGACCAGCCCAGAAGCTATTCTAGTGATCCGGGTGGTGTGGACCATGGGGATAGTGGTGCAGGTGGTAAAAAGTGGTTACATTCTGGATGTGTTTGGAAGGTAGAGATAACAAGACTTTCTGACGAATCAGTTGTAGAGCGTGAGACAAAGAAGAGTTGAGAATGACATCAAGGTGTTGGCCCTGAACAACTATAAGCATGGAGTTGATATTTACAGAGCTGGGAAAGATTGCAGGGAAAGTGGGATTTGGTGGGGAGGGTAAATCTGGAGCTCAGTTTTGGAGATGTTAAACCAGACATGCCTAATAGATATCCAGGTGGGTGGAGATCCCAGGTAGGCAGTTGCTTGTGGGTTCTGGTAAGCCATCTGTATCAGTCAGGGCTCTCCAGAGAAATGGAATCAATAGGATGTGTATACACACACACACAGACACACACATGCACACGCACAGAGATTGATTTTAAGGTATCAGCTCATATGATTGTGGAGGCTTGGTGAGTTCAAAATCTGATGGAGCAGGCTGGCAGGCTAGAAACTGAGGGAGGAGTTGTGGTTTGAATCTAAAGGCAACCTGCTGGTAGGATTTCATCTTGCTTGAGAGAGATCAATCTTTGTTCTACTAAGGCGTTCAACTGATTGGATGAGGTCCACCCATATTATAGAGAGCAATCTGCTTTACTCAGAGTCCACTGACTTAGATGTTAACTTCATCCAAAAAACATCTTCACAGAAAACATCCAAAATAATGTTTGACCAAATATCTTAGCATCATGGCCCTACCAAGCTGAAACATAAAATTAACCATCAGATCATTATTACCATAGTAACCATAATTACAACTTACTGGATATTTACTACACTGCAAGAGATGACACTAGGTTCCTTATGTTATTTATCATTAAGCCACCCCTTAAACCCCACAAGGTAGATATTATTATTCTAATCATACAGAGGACAAAACTGACACTCTCAGAGATTAAATAATTTCTCCAAGGTCACACATCCAGGATCCAACCCCAGGGACCATATCTTCTCCCACTACACCACACTGCCTCCCAATACACAAGCTCCTTATTTCCCCAAACATGTTATTATGTGTGTCTATACCTTGTCATGTGCTGTCCTTTCTGCCTGAAAAATCCTTTCCTGCTCAAACTCACCCTCTTCATCTGGATAACTTCTACCCATTCATCAAGACTCAGCTCAAAGGTCACCTCCTCTAGGAAGCCCTCTTTGATTCCTTCCCCTGCCTGGATTTTAGAGGTTCTTCCTCTATGCTCTCACAGCAGTGGACTTTACACATGTCTGCAAAAGGAATCATCAAACTACAATGTTTGGTTTGCTGATCTATCTTCTCCATTAGGCTATAAACTTCTTGAGGGAGGGGAATACACTTTTGTCATCATTGTATCTGCAGATCCTTAGCACTTAGCCTAGTACTTGATAAGTACCCAATAAATGTTTGTTGAATGAATGAACGAATGAACAGTTGGTATGTAAAGGAAGGGAATACATCAGGGGGCCTGAGAAGGAGCTTTAAGAGAGATAAGGGGCAACCAAGAGAGGACAGTACTACAGCATGGGCAGAGAGGTCTAGTGAATGATGCTAAATGATGTAGAGATATTAACAAGATTGAAAACTAAAAAGAGGCTATTGGATTCATAGGGGAAAACCCAATGAATGCCACAGAGTATAAGTGACTTGGTAGTTTGGAAAAAATTTTTATACGTAGAAATTTTAGTGGTGCTAGCTGGACCATCTGAGACAACACCAAAAAGAACTTGTATCTGATCTGAGATTTATAAAAAGGGTAGAATCTAAATATACATGTGTAATTGGGTGGGGGGCTGTGATGAAACAACAGGAATAAGAATTCCAACAGAGGAATTCTTATTATCCATAGTTGACCTAATGAAAATTAGCACTTCTTCCAGAGCACCCTTATTTTCTGGAGTATCCATCCAGCCTGTTATGAGATACAGCAAAGAAGGATCACGTCTTTAAAGTGTGAGTAGGGAGGCTGTCCAAGACAACAGAGAGTAATTAAGTAGCCTAGGTGTGGATGGTATGGAAACAGAAAAAGCATAACTTAAAACAAAACATCACTCTCCTCGTTTCCTGGCAGGATTCTTTGCCTTTCTGATAGCTCATTGCCCATCAGCAAATAAAGAAGAGTGGCCCTCGAGTTTCTAATATTCAAATCACTGTGGTATATAATCTACATGTCAATTGCCTTGAGGAAGAGTACGGTAAGAACAGTAATGAGTTTCGACATATTCCAAATGATAAAAATATCAAATCAGATGACAACTCACCTATTTTGCTTTTGTTATTTCCTGGCCAATTCAAATGTGACCCAGACTTTAAACGTTTTTTTTCTCTGCTTACCTTGGAGCCTCAGATTAACTTTGCAATGGATACAAAATAATTTTTTTATTGAGAAATAAAATTAAATGGCATACTACCAGTTGAGGCTGGCTAACCATTTCACATTCCTAAACTTCCAATATAAATGAATCATCATTTGATATTATAATTCTAAAGAAATACGTTGCCTTAAGTATACGCTTTAGCTTTTAGCTAAACTACTACATTTCTTTAATGCTAACACAAACTATTGGAGTTAACTGCTTCTCATAAGAAGAGCAATGAAAGAGATTGGAGGCCTTTGTGCCTTCTACCAAATTACAGGGCAGGGTTCATTTAATTCATGGAGCTAAGTGGGGTCATTTTTGTAGTACTGACGGAAATTATAGCTTTTTTTTAAACCTGCCATTTCCATAGTAACTGCACAAGATCTGAACGACACACAGATCCTAGCAAATAATGGAGTGGAACTCATTTCTTAGATAGATGGCAGTCAAGAATTCTTTGTTTGGGGGGGTTTATCTTCTAAATTTAATGCCTTCCATGTTGCAAATATTTAATGCAAGGCTTGAATTCAGGATGCAAAATAATGTCTAAATAATCTGCTAGATGTTGGTTTAAACCAGAGCCCAACAGACCTTTTAAAAGAGAGCTGATTTCCTCTGTTTTCATCTCTCAGCTTCTGTTGCTCACTTAGGAAAAGAGAACTTTAGACTGAGTTTCCTTCATGGATAAATCGGGTGCAAAGGCTAACAGAGGAATTCTTATTATCCATAGTTGACCTAATGAAAATTAGCACTTCTTCCAGAGCACCCTTATTTTCTGGAGTACCATCCAGCCTGTTATGAGATACAGCCGGTGCCTGGTTTGCTAAACTTACAGATAAATACCTCTGGGAAAAATTTTCTTCAGGCTTGATGAGAAATTTTAAATGCAATTCATATTCCATATTGAATTGTGATGTGACAAAATATTTAAAGATATTTCCTAATACTTCAGTGACTTCGAAAAACATGACTTACAATGACGTCTCTGCCCTAAAACCTAAATAAGACAGAAAAACAATGCAGCTGCTTCTCATTATTTCCCCACCATGTTTTCAGCTGAGGGCTTGAGAGCCCAGAGCCCCATACATTGCGAGTTCAAAAGCATTAAATTTTTGGCTTTCACTCTAGTTCCCACACCTATGCTCTGAGGACACAAAGGGTGAAATGCTGTCCAAGCAGCCCCAGCAATAGCAAGAAACACAGGCAGCTCTTGCTGAAGTTGTAAAATTAACGGGGGATATACAGAGTCTAGTCATTAGGGGCCAAAAGTTAAAAAACACCCATTACCCATGGCGCCTTCTGCCAGATAAATCAAGTTCCAATTTAACCACATCCTGACCTGAGTATTGTCAAGGGGAAAGGATGTGGATTTGAGTTAGTAGAAAGTCTTGAGTTCAAACCCTGACTCTTTCACTCATTGAGTTTATATTGAATTGTCACATTGCTGACGCTTTGTTGTCACATCTTTAAAATCTCTTTCCCGTGAGGGGGTTGAAGGGATTGAATACTATAACATATTGGAGGCACCTGGAATGTGCTTCCCACATCAGGTGCTTAGTAAACAACTAAGTAGGTCTGAACCTCTGAAGCAGATTGGGTAGCCAGACTTACTTATTAAGAAAGAGGAAACTGAAGCTCCATGGCAACATCGATTCAGGACTTCTACACAATCTCAGAGTTGGAAAACAGTTCAGTTCCACTCTAGTCCCAACATCTTCCTCATGAATGATTTGTCTCTACATTGTCTCTGTCATTTACTCCTCATTCCAACTTTTCAGGCATGAACATTTTCAAACACAGAGAAATTGCCACTTCATCAATCAGTCATTTACTTGTGAAAAATGAAAAAGGGGAGAAATCAACCATTTTGAGGATCAGCTGTACCCAAGACCATAGAGCTATTATTATACTTATTCGTATAACTACTCTGTAAAGTAGGTATTATTATTCAAATTTTACAGACTAGGAAACTGAGGCTTAGAGGATAAATAATTTCACAAGCTCCCACAGCTTTATTTAAAACAGTCGTGATCTCCAAAAGTGATATACTAGGAAATAAAACTATGGCCTCACTCTGAAATGTCAGATATTGGTCAAGTTTAATAGATTTGTTCTTATAACTTGCACAATTCCAACATGTCTGTGTTCCTTACAGAGATGGACAGAAGCATCTGTCTCATTTTTTTTTTATAACTTGTACCTTCTCTCCAAGTACAATGCTTGTCTCTGTCCTTTCATATGATTAGGCCAGAACTCCAGACATGTATTACCAGAAATTTGGAGCTACGCTTTCTATAGATTCTGAAATGAAAGCTAAATCCATGTCATTCTCAAAGAATCTGTTGCTGTTCTGACTACAAGCTAGGAATACAGAGGTGATGTTCTCTCTTGTTTGCCCTGGTATCCCCAATGCCTCGCACAGTACAATAATTGTTGTTTAGTGAAGCCTAACAAATTCAGAATAGCACTGGTGCCTCATTGTGATTTAATATAACTTTTTCTTGAATTTTTAAGCATGCCAAATTCCCTTCAAAAAAGGGAATGGGTTATCCTGGTCCAAGGAGTTGAGTTTTTAACCTTTATTTAGGAAAGAAATTACCTTCTGTTAGTTTGCTGGTTTGAAAGAGAGTGTTGTCATATCTAACAGACTCCCATAAAATATATGTTGTCATGCAGATTCCACCAGTTTTTCCATGCATTTACCTCTCAGCCCTCCATTTAATTCAGTTTTCTGGACTATAAAGAACCACTTATTAGATATTGTCTCAGTCAATGAAAGATTTTACCATTATGGTCAGAATCTGGGAAGACAAATTCTACAATGCCTAGTTGGAGGTTGATAAACATACCGTTTGGCCCCTCATTTCATCTTTGGGTTACAGTTCCCATCACCCCAACTTCCCACATCTGCCCTATGTGCTCAGGAATTTGGGGAGTGGCTAGTTTGTGGACACTTCCATTTGTGGTGAGACTACCTTGTTCAATCCTTTTTTTTTTTCCTTGGCTCGAAACAACAAAATGAAAAGTCCCAGGGGACATGACAAATCTTAGATATCTTTTTTTTTAGTATAATTTTTCTAAAACATTTTCCTTGGAGAGGTACTGGGCCAAGTCTTGTCAAGGCAGTTTCTTTGCCCCTTGTCCTTTTCAAACCTCTTCTTAGGCCAGGACCAATTTCCCCGACATTGGAAGGAAGGCAGACTCTTTCATTTGGAACCATCTGGTTCTTCCTGCTTTGCAACTCACCATCCATTCCTAATCATTCTCCCTCTTCTTTCTTGCTTCCTCTCTCTGGTATACTTTTAGTCTTTTTTCTCCCTCAGAAAACATAAACCATGAGATCATCTGCCAGGATGAGTTTGGCTGTAGGGATAAAGTTTTTAGGTGCCCTACCACATTTCTCAGGGGATGGCAAGAATTCTTGATCTGTAAGAAAGTGTATTGTTCATTGATATATAAAGAGGAAAAGCTGGGATTTCTGAAAGTACCTCTGCACCTCAGGAAGCTAAATTAAATAAGTCCTTGAAAAATGAAAAGCAGCTTTTTCTCATCTTAGGAGCATTTTCTCTTTCCTCCATGGTACAGTACATAATTACAAAGGTTGGTTGAACTAGTACAATAAACAGGGCATTATTATGTGTTTTTAACTTATACCAGAACTGTATATCTATTCAAGTTTTTAAAGTATATGCAGCCATTTTATGTCATAAGCTATGTCTCTGTGATTCAGGACAAGAATTTTTTTTTATAATTTCTTATACTTGCCACTGGAAGATATTCAGCCATTTATTCATCTATTCAATAAATATGTATTAAGGGGGTCTTTCCAACATCTCCCCCACATGCACCCAGAGGGTTGCAGTATCATAACACCAGCTAGATCCAGAGGTACAGCCATGTCTCTGGCACCTGAGCCAAGGCAGTGCCCTACACCTCAGGAAACTGGTGGTCCAGCACATCAAGGAAGCTTCTCTCAAAACATAAGGAGCCCAAGTGTGTGCTCCCCAGAACCTGAGAGCATCCTGCCCTGGGCTGCCACTGACAACAGCAACCCTGCCCCCTCCAGTGGCAGGGCCACCATGCACCTGTGCATGCCCCCCAGAGACCCAAGAACTGGCCTACCTGGCATCACTGTCCCCAGCAAAACTGACCCACATCCTCTACAAACAACCACAGCCAAATCACTGAGGAACTTGTAGACACTACTGACATTGATTATAGCTAAAGAAATCATACAGAGACTATACTACTGCATCCACCCAGAACCAGAGTCAAAGCCCCTGACCCTACAAACACTACAGGTACATCTACAGGAAAAATTCTTTCCCTGTGAAAGCTACCCCACAAAATTGGAAGAAGTAACTGTTATGCAAATATCAATGTAGGAACACAAAAAACCTGAAAAAGCAAGGAAACATGACACCTCCAAAGGAACATAATAATTTTCCAATAACAGACCCCCAAGAAAAGGAAATCTATGAAATGCATGAAAAGGAATTCAAAATAATGATCTAAGGAAACTAACTGATATACAAGAGGATGCAGATAATACAAGTATATCAGGAAAACAATTCATGGTATGAATCAGAAATTCAACAAAGAGATAGATATCATAGAAAAGAACAAAATAGAAATCTTGGCCTATTAAATAAATGTAATAAATGTAATAAAAAAATCAAGAGCTACAACAATAGACTAGTAGATCAAGCAGAAGAAAAAATTTCTGAACTTGAAGACAGGTTTCTTGAAATAACTTGGTCAGATGAAAAAAGAAAAAGAATGAAAAAAATAAAGAACACCTACATGACATACGGGATACCATTAAGCAAATAAACATTTGCATTTTAGGAGTGGCAGCAGAAGAGATAGGAAAAGGCATAGAAACCTTATTTAATGAAATAATAGCAGAAAACTTCCAAAATCTTGGGAAAGATATAAATATCCAGATATAGGAAGCCAAAATTCCTAAATAGATTCACACCCAAAAGGCCCTCTTTGAGGCACATTATATTAAACTATCAAAAAGCAAAGACAAAGAATTCTAAAATCAGCAAGAAAAAAGGTATCAAGTCACATATAAGGGAATCCCCACCAGACCAACAGCAGATGCCTCAGCAGAAACCTTACAGGCCAGGAGGGAACAGAATGATATATTCAAAATGCTGAAAGAAGAAAACTAGCAGACAAGAATAATGTACCCAGTAACTATCCTTTGAAATGAGAGAGAAATAAAGTCTTTCCCAGACAGGCAAAAACTAAGGGAATTCATCACCACTGGACCAGCCCTACAAGAAACGCTTAAGGGAGTCTTATATCTGGGAGCAAAAGAATGATATCTACCATTATAAAACACATAAAAGTGCAAAACTCACTGGAAGAGCAGATACACAAATGAGAAAAAGAAAGGAATCAAATGTTATCACTATAGAAAACCACCAGACCACAATGATAAACAATAAGAGAGGAAGAAAGGAAAAAGGATACATAGAACAATCAAAAAACAATAAACAAAATGAAAGAAGTAAGTCCTCATCTATCAATAACAACCTTGAATGTAAATGGTTTAAATTCCTCAATTAAAAGATATTCTGCACTGTAGATCAAATGATCCTAACAGACATTTACAGAACATTTCACCCAACAGCTAGAGAATACACATTCTTTTCACCAGCACATGGAACATTCTCCAGGATAGACCATATGTTAGGCCAGAAAACAAGTCTTGACAAATTGTTAAAATCATACTGAGTATCTTCTTAGATGACAATGGAATAAAACTAGAAGTCAATAACAAGAGGAACTTTGGAAACTATACAAATACATGAAAATTAAACAACTTGCTCTTGAATGACCAATAGGTCTATAAAGAAATTAAGAAGGAAATTAAAAAATTTCTTGAAACAAATGAAAATAGAAATACAACATACCAAAACCTATGGAGTATGAAAAAAGCAGTACAAAGAGAGAAATTTATAGCAATAAATGCCTAAATCAAAAAAGTAGAAAGATTTCAAATAACCTAATGAAACACCTAAAGGAATGAGAAAAGCAAGAACAAACCAAACCCAAAATTAGTAGAAGGAAAGAAATAATAAAGAGCAGAGCAAAATTAAATGAAATAGATTTGAAAAAAATACAAAATATCAGTGAAATGAAAAGTTGGTTTTTGAAAAAGATAAAATTGATGAACCATTATCTAGACTAAGAAAAAAGGGAGAAGACTCAAATAAATAAAATCAGAAATGAAAAAGGAGATATTATAACTGATATCACAGAAATACAAAGGATAAGTAGGGACTATTATGAACAATTGTATGCCAACAAATTGGAAAACTTAGAGGAAATGAATAAATTCCTAGACACATACAACCTACCAAGATTGAATCAAGAAGAAATAGAAAACCTGAATAGACCAATAATGCATAACAAGATTAAATCAATCATAAAAAGTCTCCGAACAAAGAAAAGCCCTGGATCAAATGGCTTTACTGCTGAATTCTACCAAACTTTTAAAGAAGAGCTAACACCAATTCTTTTCAAACTATTCCAAAAAATTGAAGAGGAAGGAATTCTTCCTAATTCATTCTGTGAAGCCAGCATTACCCTGATACCAAGACCACACAATAACACAATAGTAAAAGAAAGCTACAGGTCAATATCTCTGATGAACATACATGCAAAAATCCTCAACAAAATACTAGCCAACCAAATCCCACAGCACATCAAAAGGATAATACATCATGATCAAGTGGTATTTATCCCAGGGATGCAAGGATAGTTCAACACATGCAAATCAATAAGTATGATACATCACATCAAGAGAATGAAGGACAAAAATCCTATGATTATTTCAATAGATGCAAAAAATAAAAGCATTTGACAAAATTCAACATCCCTTCAACATAAAAAATCTCAATAAATTAGGTATAGAAGGGACATACCTCAACATAATAAAGGCTGTTTATGACAAACCCACAGCTAACATCATACTGAACAGAGAAAAGACGAAAGCTTTTCCTCTAAGAACTGAATCAAGACAAGGATGCCCACTTTTACCACTCTTATTCAACATAGTACTAAAAGTCCTAGCCAGAGCAATTAGACAAGAGAAAGAAATAAAGGGTAACCTAATCAGAAAAGAGGAAATAAAATTGTTCCTCTTGGCAGATCACATGATCTTATATATAGAAAAATCTAGAGTCCATACACAAAAAAAAACCCTCTTGGGACTGATAAACAAATTAAATAAAGTTGCAAGATACAAAATCAACATGCAAAAATCAGTAGCATTTCTATACACCAATAACAGTCAAGCTGAGAATCAAATTGAAGACTCAATACCATTCACAATAGCTATAAAGAAAATAAAATACCTAGGAATATGTTTAAACAAGGAGGTGGAAGATCTCACAAGGAGAACTATGAAACACTGAGGAAAGAAATTGCAGATGACAAACAAATAGAAAAACCTATCATGCTCATGGATCAGTAGAATCAACATTGTTAAAATGTCCATACTACCCTAAGTGATTTATAAATTCAATGCAATCCCCATTAAAATACCAACATTATAATTCACAAATCTAGAAAAATTAATTGTATACTTCATTTGGAACCAGAAAAGAGCTTTAACAGCCAAAGCAATCTTAAGCAAAAAGAACAAATTGGGAGGCTTCACATTACCAGACTTCAAGCTATACTACAAGGCTGTAGCACCAAAACAGCATGGTATTGGCACAAAAATAGAGACATAGACCAATGGAACAGAACAGAGAAACCAGATATAAAACCATCTACATATAGCCAATTGATCTTCAACAGAGCAGACAACAATATACACTGGGGACAATGAAGCCCTATTCAATAAATGGTGGTGGGAAAATTGAATAGCCACATGCAGAGGAATGAAACAGGATCCATATCTCTCACCACTCACAAAAATTAATTCAAGATGCATAAAAGACTTAAATGTAAGGCGTGCAACCATAAGAATTCTGGAAGAAAATGTAGGAAAAATTCATATAGATTTTGATCTCAGTAAAGAATTTATGACTAAGACCCCAAAGGCAATAACAGCAACAACAAAAATAAATAAATGGGACTTGATTAAATTAAAAATCTTCTGCACAGCTAGGGAAATAATCAACAGAGAAAATAGACAACCTACAGAATGGGAGAAAATATTCACAAACTACACATCTGATAAAGGGCTAATATCCAGAATCTACAAAGAACTCAAACAAATCAGCAAGAAAAAAAACAAACAACCCTATAAAAAGTGGGCAAAAGACATCAACAGAAATTTTTCAAAAGAAGATAGACAAATGTCCAACAAACATGAAAAAAAGCCCAACATCACGAATTATCAGGGAAATGCAAATTAAAACCACAATGAGATATCGCCTTACTCCAGTTCAAATGGTTTTTATTAAGTCCAAAAACAATAGATGCTGGCATGGATGCAGAGAGAAAGGAACACTTATATACTGTTTGTGGGACTGCAAATTAGTACAACCTCAATGGGAAACAGTATGGAGATTCCTCAAAGAACTAAAAGTGGACCTACCATTTGATCCAGCAATCCCACTACTGGGTATCTACCCAAAGGAAAAGAAGTCATTTTATCAAAAATACACATGAACTTGAATGTTTATGGCAGCACAATTCATAATTGCAAAGATGTAGAATCAACCCAAGTTCACATCAATTCATGAATGGATTAACAAAATGTGAGATATATATATATCTATCTCAACCAAATGTGATTGGTCCTGAATTAAATATTGATATCTGGAAATGGGCTGTAAAGATCATTTTGGGGAAAACTTTTAAATTGGAATAGTTAATGTATTATTATTAAATTATTATTAAATTTGCAATAAAGTAATCTTCAAAAAAATGTGGGGTATATATATACTATGAAGTACTACTCAGCCATAAACAATGGATGAATTCATGCCTTTTGCAGCAATTTGGATGTAATTAGAGACCATTATCCTACATGAAGTATCTCAAGAATGGACAAACGAACACCACATGTATTCTCTAATAAATTGGAACTAACTGAGGGGCACATGTGTGCACAAAGGGAAGTAAAAGTCATTAAAAATCAAGCAGTGGGGAGGGTGAAATAGGGGAGGAGCAAAAACCTACCTAATGGGTACAATGAACACTCTTTGGGTGATGGGCACATTTATACCCCTGACTAAAGCATTGCAAAAGCTATCTATGTAGCAAAAACATTTGTACCCCCTTAATATTTTGAGAAAAAAAAAGCTGTAGTAACCCAATAGCATGGTATTGGTATAAAAACAGATATGTAGTCCAGTGGAACAGAATACAGAACCCAGAAATAAACTCATGTATTTACAGTCAACTGATTTTCTTAAAAGGGGCCAAGAATATTTACTGGGGAAAGGCCACCCTCTTCAATAAATGTTTCTGGGAAAGTTGGATATCCATATGCAGAAGAATGATACCAGACCCCTATCTCTCACCATATATAATAATCAACTCAAATTGGACTAAAGGCTTAAATGTAAGACCCAAGACTATAAAACTACTAGATAAAATAGGGGAAATGCTTCAGGACCTTGATCTAAGCAGATATTTTATGGGTAAGACTTAAAAGCATAGGGAACATAAATGAAAATAGACAATTGAGACATATCAAACTTAAAAAGCTTCTGCACAGAAAACAATCAACAGAGTGAAGAAACAGCATATAGAATGGGAGAAAATATTTGCAAACTATTCATCCAACAAGAGACTAATAACTAGAATATACAAAGACTCAAACAACTCAACAGTAAAAAGCTAATAATATGATTTAAAAATGAACAAGGGATCTGAGTAGATATTTCTGAAAGAAGACATGCAAATGGCCAACAAGTATATGAAGAAATGCTCAACATCACTAATCATCAGGGAAATAAAAATCAAATCTGCAATGAGATATCTCACCCCAGTTAGAGTAGCTACTTTCAAAAATACAAAAAATAACAAATGCTGGTAAGGATGCAGAGAAAATGGAACTCTTAGACACTGTTGGTGGGAATGTAAATTAATATACCCATTATGGAAAACAGTAGGAGGTTTCTCAAAAACTAAAAATAAAACTACCTCTGATCCAACAATCCCACTACTGGATATTTATCCAAAGGAAAGGAAGTAAGTATATCAAAGAAATATCTGCACCCCCATGTTTATTGAGACAGTAGTCACAATAGCCAAGGTATGGAATCAATCTAAATGTCCATCAAGAAATGAATACATAAAGAAAAGGTGACATATATACACAATGGAATACTATTTGGCCATAAAAAAATAAAATCCTGTCATTGGCAGCAACGTGGATGGAACTGGAGGACATTATGTTAAATGAAAGAAGTCAGGCACAGTAAGATAAATACCACGTGTTCTCACTCATATGTGGGGAGCTAAAAAAAAGTTCAGCTCATACATGTAGAAAGTAGAACTGTGGTTATTAAAGGCTGGGTAGGGTAGGGGGAGGATGGGAGTATAGGGAGAAGTTTGTTAATGGCTACAAAATTACAGCTAGATAGGAGGACTAAGTTCTAGTGTTCTATAGTACCATAGGGTGAATATAGTTAATAATTTATTGCATATTTTCAAAAAGCTAAAAGAGAATATTGAATGTTCCCAACACAAAGAAATGATAAATGTTCGACATGATGGATATGCTAATTACCCTAATTTGATCACTACACGTTATGTACTTGTATCAAAATATCACTCTGTATTCCATAAATATGTATAATTTTGAAAGGAAAAAATAATACAGAAATATAAGTAAATAAATTAAATTGAAGGAGACAAAGAAAATGAATTGAATGCCTGCTATGTGCCATGACAAGGAGACACTGGCCAAAAGAACACACCCAGCACGCTCTTGAATTCTGTTTATCTGGAATCTACTTATATTGACGAAATGGGCATCTCCTAGTATCAACACTGTTTCCCACTACAAGTCAGTGCTGATTTAATCCTGAGATCTCCTGTGTTTTCCTAAATAATCCTGAAGAGCCTGTTTAGTGAAAATTAAGAACAATTAAATATTCACAATCCTCAATGTTCTTCCAAAACCCTGCTATAGACCCCTGGCATCTGTGGATGAGTAGTTCAAAGACCTTGTTTTCACTTTCTCGAGCTTCCTCATCTCTCTAGTTCAACAGCAGAGGGGAATCTTTGGTCAAAATCAGACTCCAACTTGATCACATGTTCTAGGGACAAAGATTTTAAAGGGTTTAAAACAGTGGTTCTCAAATTTGGTTGTAATTTGAACCAAACTTCTTTACATATTATCAGAGCTTTATTTCATTAAGATCATTTTGCACATCTCTACTTCTGTCCTTGGAATTATTGGCCAATACTTTATCTACTTGTTTTGTTGCTTTTGTCTAAACAAACTTTCATTTTGAAATAAGTTTAGACTTACAGAAAAGTTGCAGAGAATTCCCACATATCCCTCACCCAGTTTCAGTTCCCCCTCATGTTATCATCTTATATTATTGTGGTGTGTTTGTCAAAACTAAGAAACCAATATTGGTATGTTACTATTAACTATAATCCAGACTTTATTCAGATTTCACCAGTTTTTCCATTATGTTCTCTTTTTTTTGTTCCAAGATGCAATATAGACTACCACACTACATTTAGATCTTATGTCTCCCAGTCTCCTCTGGTCTCCTCAGTCTTTCCTTAGCAGCTTTGAGGAGTACTGGCAGGTATTTTATAGAATGTTCTTCAATTTGAGTTTGTCTGTTTTTCCCATAATTAGCCTGGGATTATGGGTCTATGGAAATACTACGACAAAGGTGAAGTGCCCTTCTCATCATGTAACATCAGAGGATCCATGATAACCACATGACATCACAGGTGATATTAACCTTCATCACTTTAAAGTAGGGTTTTCCAGATTTCTCCACCATAAAGTTACTATTTTTCCCTTTCCCTATTTTATTCTTTAGAAGCAAGTCACAAAGTCTAGCCTCTTCTTAGGGAGGTGAGGGAAGAATTAAATTCCATCTCCTGGAAAGGGAAGTATCTACACAAATTATTTGGAATTATTCTGTAAGAAAAGTTTGTTTTTCCCCATTTATTAATTCAGTCATTTATTTATATCAGTATATCAGTATCATGTATATTCATTTTATACTTTGAGTTATAATCCAAAACTACATTTTTAAAAATTTTATTGCTAAAATCTCTCCAGCTTTGGCCATTAGGAGTTCTTTCAGGTTGTTTCCTATGCCCCTTTGACATGATACCATCCTTTTATTTTTTGAACATTAGTTTCTGGTAGTGTAAGATGTTCCAGGCTCATCTTGTACTTTTCTTGCTGTGGCCCTAGAATCAGCCATTTCTCCAAGGAGACCTGGTTCCTTTTATTGGGAAATGGTAAGTAGAAACCAAGATCTGAAAACTAGGAATGCTTATTGCTATTGGAGTGTCATTGCTCTCAGCAGACAGAGCTATGTAATATATATTTGTATATTAGCCTATGTATACACATGTATCTGTAATTGTTTTGGTATCTGTGTGTGTGTGTGTGTGTGTGTGTGTGTATGGCTAAACATTAGTTCATACAGATGTCTGTAACTCTAATCCCACACCACAGGGTTCATTCTAGCCTTCCCTTCTTACTGATCTGTAATTTTCCCCCTCTGACAATGAGAAAACTGACTCCCACCATCCACTGCCCATTGACTTATTTTTTGACTCCAGTATACAGAAAAAGTAGTTTCAGAATTGTTAGTCCATATTCCACCTGGGGAAATACCCAAGGTATATCTGAAAACAATTAAGTCAATTTTGGAGACTCAAAGGTCTTAAAGTTGTCCAGGTGATTTCAACGTATAGCCAGGCTGAGAAACACTGGGTGGGATCGTTCTTGGCCTTCTCTCCTTGATGTCTGCTTCCATGTGACTAAAAATGGGTAAAGCTGGGGGTTGCTGCAAAGTGGAGGAGGTACAGGCAGCACACTGTCTCTGGATTATCTTCCCTTTCCTGCATCAGTTGGGTAGGAGGGGAATTATTTCTCTCTTGGGCTCTGCTTCTGAGGCTTCATATTCTCTGGTGATGGTAGGTGGGCTTTGGAGTGGACTTTTCTACTCCAAAGTGGAAAAGTGTGCTTGATCTGGCTCTGGCACAGGTGGGGGAAACAGACCAACCTGCTTCACAGCCTGCTTGACTGACTCCTACCTTATTTAAGGGGCAAAATGACTACCAGGTATGTCACCGCCCAGATAAATAGTTCACAGTGTTGAGCATTGGTTTGTCAAATGAGACCACAGCTAGGATCAAAGTGTTACTTTGCCTTCTGTTAGCCTTGCTTTTACCTGTTGTGTACACACTTCATACTTGGAGACACTTGGGGAAGAGTCATTGGTCAAGAATGAGCTTTGGAAGTTCCTATATACCCTAGCCTAAATAGACATAGTTTCTTATTTAAAAATTAAACATAGGCAGATGTTAACTAATAATATGCATCATTTGTATAATACAAATTATTTTTAAAAATTTAAACTAGGTTTAATTTTTAATCAAAGTAATAACTAGATGTAGTTTAAAAAACTCAACCCATGCAGGAGCATCTAAAATTTAAAATCCTCCTTTTTTTAACCTCCAAATCTATGAACCTCTAAAGTAGTTGCTTTAACTAGTTCCTGGTTTTTAGGTTTTTAGTGTTGAATATTATAAGTTTAAATAATATCATACTTCTCTGGCTTGAATTATTAAAGAGTCTATTGACTTTCCACTATAAAAGATGAGAAATTGAAAGCATTTATAACTCTAATTACTTTCATCTCTTTAGCCTCATTCTTTTTAGTTAATATATTTTTTCTTGGTCAAGGTTTATAATATTTATGTTTCATAAATATAACTTTGTATTAATATTTTGTGCTTCTGTTAACTCTGAGGTCAGTTTTTCTAAGTGTTCATTTTGGTTATTATCTTTTCTGCTGTTAGTTTTCTGCAAATGTCATGTGATCTTTGGTTGCCAGTTCCTTTTCTGGTTGAAGAGCTTGATTGATTACTATGCTACCTGGATTGGTTTTCTGTCAAGTTAGGGTAATTTGGCTGCAAAGAAAAGAAATCAACACTGGCTAACTTGAGCAGATAAGGAGTAAGGAATTCACTGGGAGGGTTTTGAGTGACATACGGAATTGAAGATAAAGAATTGCCTCTGAAGGAGAAGTACCAGACAGCTGGGGTTGGGTTGCGGGGCACAGAGAGCACAAAGTAATGGGCATCCTATTTAGGGAGCTGCCTTCAAAATGACACAACTCCAAAGACTTCTCTCCTAAGTCACTCCACTCAAGATTCAAATTCCTAGAGAAAGCATCCATTTGTGCTGTATGTTCACTTCTTAACAAGGTTGGAAGGAAGACACTATGGTTGACAATTCAAGAACCAAGGAGTAGGGGAGTGACAATTCCCCAAAGGGAAAAACAAAAGTGGATAGAAAGAGAAGCTGGCAGACAAACAGAAGTCCACTACAAACTTTTTTTCCCTTCCACTCATCTAGATCTGTTTTTTTTTTCTTTTTCTGTAATTTCACGATAAAAATGTGCACATTCACGAAACCACACACCATGTTCACATATATATCAGTGCAAAGCTCCTAAATCAATTATCAGCAACCCTAAAACAGGAAGGCTGGCTAGCTCCATCCTCTCCCAATGCCCAGGATGCTCTTCCACCCCACTTTTCTCATACGTGGTTCCTTCTGCTGCTTCAGGTCTTAGTTCACCTGTCACCTCAGAAAGGCCTGCTCTTACCCATATTATTATAAATAGTCCCTTTGTAATTAAACCTGCTTCAGTTATTTTGAATGTTCCAAGTTTTCTGTTTGGTCCTTGAGTGATATGCAGAAGCCTAGGAAATTGTATTTTTAATAAGTGCCTCCAGGTGATTCTTACTGTCAGGGAATTTTGAGAAGCTGTCCCAGGGTAATTCCTATAAATATGCCCAAGGAAATATGTATAATGATGTTAATTTTGCCAGCCTTTATAACATTAAAAAATAAAGACAAACTAAATACCCATCAAAAGTGGATAAAAATATAAAATAAAAATAAAATAAAACCAAAAATAAATGAAAAAATTAAAATGGCATATATTCAGAGCGAAGGTATCAATGAACAATATGTAAAAATGGATAGATCCCAAATACATGAAAAATAAAAATCAAGTTATAGAGCCATGTAAGGGAAATACAATGTATATAAACTTAAAATGTATATTGCTTATAGATAAATGTGTACCTTGCTTATTTCCGGGAGAGGAGGGGTAAAGGGTTACAGGGGACCAGGAGTCAAAGGGACTGGAGAACACACTGTTGACTGGCTGCCCCACACTCACACCATCCCTTTCTAGCTTGTCAGGGAGTGGAAAGCAATCATGTTTCTTGCAGCTGGTTCTTCATGAAGCCCAGGTTCTGCCAAGCAAAGATGCGTGGGTAATTGCAATAGGGAAGTGGGCATGGTGAGATGGTGGGCTGCCTGGGGAAACCATCTTTATAGGCTTGATGGTGAAGGCACCTGATTATTCTGAGGCATTGTGGCAGTTTTGGCTTCCAACCCCCAGCATCGTAGGTGCCGAGTAATGGGTAGCAGCAGCAGTGGTGCTTGTGCTACAGGAGCCCCATGGTAAGGTTGGTCAGGCCTTCTAACTGCACTAATCCTGGTCATGTGCATGCAAGCCTGGTTCTCTGCCCTCCTTGAGAGTCTATGTGCTACCCTATTACCCTTTCAAAAACCTCTTTCTGCTAAAATTCAACAGAGTGGATTCTGTTGTCTGCAATTAAGAACAGTGATATATATAGGAATGTTAGTTTTACCTATACTGTTTAATTTCTTAAAAAACATTTAAAAAGTAAATATAACAAAATATGTATTGTTAATTCAGTAGGTTAAAAATGCAATTTTACTTTTTCCTTGTAAATTTTAATTTTCTTTAATCTTCCATATAAATAACCACTAATCTCTGTGCAAAACATATGTTAATTCTCTAAGAAGTGACCTAAGAATTAGACATTCATTACCTATCTTCTCATCTTTTTCTGTACCATTTCTAGTTTATTAATTTCTCCAAATTACACTCATCTCAAGGGTGTTCCTTTGAAAGATGCACATGTGTATGCTTCCTGATTGCCTTCACTTATTTAGATATTTTCATTTCCACCAGATTTATTCATGGAAGTCAGAGTTTCAGCAACTTTTCTCATCGTTGCACCAATAATTATACTGATATAAGTGATGATTAATTTTGAACATACTTGTAATCTACACTATACACAGACACACATATCAATGAAATAATAAGTGCTAGGCTTTTTTACTTTTAATGAGTGGAAATAGTTGTATATATGCCTCGAGATCAAAATTATGAGAGATTTTTTATGAACATACACTGTTGTATTTTATATCACTGTCTGCTAATAAGAAACTTCTTTATTCTGATATGGACAGTTGGTGTTTTTAAAATTTTCTGTATTAAAAATGCTGCAATATGATTTCTACTTCCATCTAAGATGGACTATTGGATTTACCCTCCCTTTGTAACAACTAAAACACTTGACCAAATATATGAAACAAGAGTTTTCAAGACTTTGGACATCAGCCAAAAAAATCAGTGATCCCAAGGAAGAAAAGTGAGAAGAGTCCTGCAATGCCCTAGTTTATTGTCTGAAGAGAATTTTCAGGCTGTAGCACAGTAAGGGGAAACACAGGCAAAGCCTGGTGTGCTCCCTAAGTTGAGGAAACAGAGTTAAGGGTCCAGGGAGATGCTAAGTGGCTAGAATTCACAAGACAGAACACCAGAGGGGAGAAATATACACAGAGAGAAGACTCTGGAGATATGCAGAGGGATGTAGTAGGGTATTGATCAGCACGTGCTTGTGATAAAACTACCCAATGCTGGGGAAAGAACCATGCAAAATAATTAGATACTCAGGATCCACACAGGGCTAGAAATAGTGCCTGCTAAGTTTTTATATCTGTATTTATTAATTTTATCCTGACTGAAACATGAGGTTTCTGGATTAAAGACAAACTTTTATTTACACAGTCAACACCTTGTGCCAGTTCTTCAGGGTCCAGTCCCCCAAAGGACAATGCAATAACAGCAGAAATCACTTGTATACACATGGAGTTTGTACAACAGGAAAGAAACCCTGAAATTATGAATCTCAGAGCTTTCATAGGGCAGCTGACACACCTACCCCTCCTCCTTCCAGAGAAAAGGGAAGAGACTTTGCTTTTAATATAAACAAAAGCCCTTTGGGGGAGAAGAGGTAAAGGTTCCCAAGTCAATAACACTTTGGAATATAAGCAAATAGCTCCAGGGGAGATATCTATAAACCTCTCCAGAGGTCTTTATCTATAACTCCCAAGTCCTGTTTGCCTTTCAAAATCCTTTAAACCAGGTACCAGCAATCTTTGTTCAGAAAGCCCTGATCATGTAGCATTGTTTCCTGACTCCTGTTCCCACCAGCCAGACTGGAAAACATTATAATGCACAGGAAATTAGGTAGTCAAAAGGCACTTACCTCAGTGGTGGATTTAATTATCCCTAGAATAAATGTTGTTATGGTTACACCTAAAAATATTGAAAGCAATGTTCCAAACAATCAAACTGTTTCCAACAAGAATACGAAAGTATCCAGCACCTAACAAGGTAAAATTTGCAATGTCTGGCATGCAATCCAAAATTATCAGGCATTAAATGAAACAGGAAAATACAACATCCCTCAATAAGAAGAAAAATCAAAAATTGAACTCAGACTACCATAAATGTTTCACTTATCAGAAAAGCACTGTAAAAAAATTATTATAACTATATTCCATATGTTCAAAAACTAGAGGAAAGATGGAACATAATAAGTATGGAAGATATAAAAATATCCTGATTGAAATTCTAGAGGTGAAAATTATAATGCATGAGATGAAAAATGTACTTGTTTTACAAATATTTTCCCTAGGTTTATGATTGCTTTTTACTTTGCCTCCGGTGTCTTTTGATACAGATTTTAATTACATTTTAATGTAGTCAAATGTATCAATCTTCTTGCATAGTTTGTGCTTTTCATCTTGTGTAAGAAATCCTTCCCCACCATTCCCAAGGTCATAAACTTTTTAAAATATATTTTCCTCTAAAAATATTCCCAATACTCTCACAACAATCCCCATTTCCTACTTAAATTAGCCAGTGATGGTTTAACTGGCACAAAGTTTCTTGCAGGAGAGTGCTTGTTAGTGTTTCCTTTTGATTGAAGAATAATCCTTCTTTATTTGGGAATATCGTTCTCCCTGACCAGGCATAGAAGTTCAGGGGGATTCCTCACAGTGTGGTGAGTGAGGAAGAAAACATGCAGCCAGCCAGAGCAATCACATGGCCCCGGCAATCAGTGGGTTGGCAGACTCCACAGCTGTATCATCTTCAAGTACTTGTAATTGCCCGAGGTCAGCAGGCAAGAAGGCAAGTAGTTTATTCATGCCCGAGAGAGAGTTTGGAATACATGAGAAGCAAAGAGATAACATCCAGTGAGAGTCCTGCTTTCCCAGATCCATCAGACTGTGTTGGGGAAACCATGGCACCAAAAAGATAAGGGCCTGTTTTCAATGTCTGAGCAAGAGCTGCTTGAATTTCCCCAGTCAGTATCTTTCTGTCATGATTCAAGGTGCTCCTCATTTTATTTCCTGATTCGTTGTCTTTTGGAGGTCACCCTCGGTTTTTAATGTTCAGCTAGCCTCCTGACTCCTCTTTAAATAAATAAATAGACCATTAGAGGAGAGGATGGAATCTTTATTCAGTCCCGAGAATAGGCTCTGACAGAAGCAAAAACAAAGCAGAACAGGTACTGGAGGTACTGGCACATCCATTGTCACTACTCCCCGAGACTGATGACTGTAATTCTGTTTTTGAAACATCCTTTGAAAATTCCTTACAGAAAGAACTACTTCTTTAATTGTCTTATTTCTATTTTCTCCTTGCATAATCATAGCACCTTACATTTACAGCATTTTGCATTTATTATTTCAAGTGATTTCAGTGCTATCGATGTTATTGTGCAACATTCCTTTGATTGGACTATTCTTCAAAAGGGAATTTTTTAAAAAATCCACTGTTCCTTCCCTATATTGCTTAAAAGAATGAGAAGGGTATCAGTTATATAGTTTTAAAGTACATGTGGGGGGAAAAGTGACTTTGACTAAAAAAAAAAATTTCCTTGAAATTGTCTTCTCCCCTACCATATTCTGCTAACAATTACAATATGCTTTATTTTATTCCAATTTATTGGAATAAATTGCATTTTGTTTTGCACTCGAGTAGACCATGTACCAGAATAATAATAAATAATCACAAACAGTCTGTGGTTTTTCTTTTCGATGTTATTGAAGCATGAACTGTGAGGAGTGATGCAACATTTTCTCTAATTGGCCCTTGTATGAAATTCTAACACTGGCCTCGAAATTCCATCCCAGCTATGAATTACTGGTGAGGTTATGTGAGGTTCTCAGACCCAGATAATAGTTAGTTATAATCACAAACAGCCAGTGAAGCCTTGGCCAGAGCAGGCTTTAAAGAGCTTTGGGCAAAATTGAACCCCAGTGGACGGGGTGCCCCACACCCTAGCCCCTAGGCACATCCCACACCATCCATCCTGACCTGCAGCACTGAAACTGCCAACCCGTTTGGGACCAGGCCAGAAGACTGCAAGGGCTCTTATTTTTCCAGGAACAATAGATATCTCCAGAAAGTAAGATGCTTCCCTAGGAAAGAGGTAGCGATTTAGATGGGAGTCCATCTGCAATTTCACTGCAAGTGTGCTTTGCTAAGGCCTTCTAGCCTCTTGAAACATCCTATACCCTCATTTCCTGTTGACCAGAACAACTTGGCTAGCAACATAATCGGAACCCCTCAAAAACACCCCACAGAAGGCCAGGTTTATATTTGGGGCTGCCTTATTTCCCTTATAAGCTCCCCCTCCTTCCTTCCTGTATTCTCCCGGCATTCAGAACCTCGTACCGTTCCCTGACTGCCCAGCCATTTCCCCTGGCACTTACATGGGCCTGAGCTCTCTGAGTAGAAAACTCTCCCCTCGTGAAATTCACTGGCCCTGTTCCCATGATTACAGACTCCCTGAGAAGCGCCAAAGATGCAGGTGTGGGGCAGTATAAAATTGTATGTCTTCTAACTCAGAGGTCCAGGATAGCCTACTCAGGCTGCAACCTGTGTCATGAGGGCCTGGTGGGCACAAACCAAAAACTAAAATGATAGTTTGTGCCAGAATATGGGGTACAGCAAAACTACCCTAAACAGCAAGTCACTACTTTCTAAAGAAGAGAGAATTTATATTTTTATTGCACTAAAAAAAAAACCAAAAAAACTGAGGTATTCGTGTTCCTTTATGTGAAAGTTCCAGAGTCCCTAACGCATAAAGAACAGGGATAAAGTACAGTCTACAGTGACAAATTCAGAAGGGACTGAGGGCTAAGATGTGGGTCTCCTTGCATCTATCTTCACCTCTCTGGTCTCCACCCATTGTTCCAGCAGCGTCAGCGTAGTGTAATCATCTTCCAAAAACTTCTGCTTGCTTTATCCCTCCCCCTCCACAGCAGTAGGATTTGATGATCTTCTTGGGCACACCTCTGTCACAGATTTACTACACAGTCCTGTCATCACTGATGATATTCCTCTCTCTCGCCATAATGCAGGTGTCATGCAAATATGCTGCACCTTATTTGACCTTTAATCACAGGGCTTGGCAGAGGCATGGCATATTGTAGGTGGCTAATAAATGTTCAAACAATGACATGAGGAATGCATACCCTCATACCCCTGAAACAACCGTGTTGTTCATTCAGCCTTACCCTATCACATAGCCAGAAGTGTGCACAGTGGGAGGTAACAAAAAGATGCAAATAGTACCTATTCTTTATTAAAGATTCAAGATTGTGGCTTAGAACAATTGTCTCAAGTCCATTATCCGTCTATCCGCATTCTGATAAAAATGGAAGGTAGTAGAAAGAATGTGCGTATACATGTAAGGTGAAGACATTTTGCTCTTGGCCTTTCCAGTGCAGTGGCTGGCATGGGGCTCACTCATGTTTCAGGGTTGCCCCAGGACAGCTTTAGCCTTTCTTGGAGACGTGAATTCTACTTGTGGGTCAGGAAGGGTCTCCTTGCTTGGCCACTCATGGAGTGATATATCAAGCCCAAAGGCTAGGTGCTCCCAAGAAATTCAAGAAAGAGGGGCAAATAGACAACGTGATGTTATGCAGAAGCCTGCCTTGTGTGGGAGGCAGGGGGAGAGAAGACTGGACAGGCCTTTGGGAGCCAGAGGAGGTATCAGATAAAAAAAAATACGGGTAATGTAAGGCCATGCCATCCAAGCAGGGGACAGAGGGGACAAAAGATGCAAGATAAATCTTTTGGGACCAGGCAAGCAGCACCAAGCACCATCTGGAGAAAGACCTCCATGCCCTAGCTGGCTTTTCTCCAGGTACTGCATGGTACTGAGCTGGCTCCAGACAGGCAAAAGCACTCATTTATGGCTGGGAAGCAATCTTGGGGTTGTAACCAAACCCTCTGGGAGTTGGTGAACAATTTCCATGACTCTCTTGAAAATATGCTTTGTATGAAGTAAGGCTGAATCTGCTCAAGAGCTGTGGGGTTCAGAGAAGTTTGCTATGGCATCCTCTGCCATTGGACTTCCAAAGAGAGCCTGGATGCCTATTTTCATCAAGCATAAGGGTTAGCATATACTGCACCCTAAATAGGAACAACGACCATCCAAGAACTAGGATTGATAATCACCATTAGTACCTTACATATAATTATCTGGTGAACATGACTAAATAATTCTGGCACCAAATCTATGTTAACTTATTGTGGATGGGAAAGTATCAACATGTGTAGAGTGAGCGAGGTGCCAGGCATTATGCTGGGAATTTTACCCAGTCATCTCTTTTAATTCTCATAAGTAACCTATGAGGTATGACTTTACAGATGAGGAAACTGAGGCTCCCAGAAATGAAGTAAATTGCCCATGACCACACAGCTACGAGTAATAGTGGTATGTTTTGGAGCTGTGTCTGTTAAATTCTTTCCATTTGCAATAATAGCAATAATAGTTACAGCAAATATATAGTATTCATTCTGTGCTCAAAGCACTTTATATATTACCTTATTTTATTCTCACAGAAACTTTATGAGAAAGACACTATTACTGTCATCCCCATTCTACAGGTAAGGAAACTGAGGTTAGAGAGTTGCCCAGGGTCTTACATATTAAGGGGAAGAGCTGGGATTTAATGCAGGAAGTCTGACTCCAGAAACCATACTCTCAACACATTCTATTGTCTCTGTTTTCAAATATTCAGGAGCTAAGTACTTTTCAGAACTTTCAACATATCAGACAGAGAATGTCACAAAATCCAAAACGGCATCCATAAGCTTCTAACGGGAAATGTGCCTGACCAGAGTGCTAGGGATGAGAAGGGTGATAAACCAAGTAACTGAATGGGAAGGACCTTAACACTTCTTGCAATATCATAATTCTCTTCCACACCCCCACCAAGACATCTGACCTCAGCCCAATGGCTCCTGCTGGAAATCTGGTAGTTAAGGGTGGGCACCTAGAGAAGACTCAGGGACCCTGGGAGAGTCTGGTCCCAGTGCTGGGCAGATTGTGCTTTTAACTTCGGCAGCTACCCCACTGTAGGACTCTCATACCTCCTGCTCCCAGCTATAGATCTGAAAGATGGGGAAAACTTGCAAAATCAACAAACACCAAGCATGCACTTAGTGAGAATATCTACAAGGCCGACTGACTAGGCTCTCTTACTTTCTAGGACTGCCTAAAATGTGTCTCATGAAGAACTCAGCTGTTTCTGAAGGGCAGGCTGCCATGGGAGCAGAGAGTGAGTGAAGACATCCAGAAGCCACATAGAGTGATCAACCATCTTGGTTCACCAAAGACGGAGGGGGCTCCCCAGGATGCAGAACTTTCAGTGCTAAAAACCAGGATGGTTGGTCACCCTCTACTCCTGTAAGGGTCAGCAAGAACCACTGCAGCTCCCCTTCGTTCCAGTGCCCTCCCTTCGTGCCATGCTGTGCCATTCACTGCTACAGAGGCATCCGGTCATGTAAACATGTTCTGACCATGAGCATTTTGGTATTCATTTCAGTGATTGCTGCTGTCACTCCAGCATCCACTTCCTTAGAGTGGCCGCTTTATTCACTGGCTTGGTCTGCTTAAATCAGATAAAACTATTTTCACTAGTTGTTGCCTCATAGCCAGAGGAGGGGTAGAGCTTTATGGCTTGTTTAGAATTTAACCTCATCTCCTTGAGTTTCTGAACCTCTAAATTGGTCACCAGATAAGCTGCTATCAACCTGGCATAGAGAGGTGAGGCATGAATGAGGATGCATTTCACCATTTAAAAAATCCTGTTACAAAGCAGTACTTGCAACTGGCCCCAACAAAGAGTCTTGACTAATTGCTTCATATTAAGTTTTTCAACCTGTTTATAATCAGCTTCTCAGGAGTATGTGTCTGTGGGCAGGGCCACCCAATGTTCCCTGGGAATCCTGAAGATTAGGCACCTTAGTGCATGAGCATTTAAAGTGCAGTCAGCCCCTTTTAAAAATCACCATTATAAGCAAAACTGAGCCCCTGCCTTTAAGAGAGGCCACAGTCTAATTAGGGAACTGTGCACATAAAGAGTCCTGTAAGCCCCAGGGATTTTAGATGTCGGGAGCTGTTAGTACAGACTCATTTCTGACCCCCAGGGGATGAGAGGAGCCAGGTGTGGGGGTTCAAGCACCAAAGTCACTGCTAACAATAGCTGCCGCCTCCCAGAGTGACCCCGACTTTGTGTCTCCTCTACTTTGGGAAGGCATAAGGGTGCCCAGGGGTTGTCACGTGGGGAGGAAAGGCTCACTCAGCCTTGGAAGGGGTGTGCAGCCCCCACCTTCTCCTCTACCCGGCTTGCAGCCACCTATGTGGTTTAGCCCCAGGGACCTTGCTTTTCTCTCTGGCAGAGGTGCGTGCTGGAGCCCACAGTCTCTGATTATATCCAAAGGATCCAGCCCTGAACAGATGGCTACCTCGTTCACATCAGACTTCATATCCGGCCAAGACAGGGTATTATCCAATAGGCAATCTGGCAAATGAGGTTGAACATGCAAGTATTATTTCTCACTTAAATGCCCCAGCTATTGGCTTCCAGGCTGTGGGCTGTCTGGCAGGCTAAGCTGGGCCTTAGTGTTAGGTATGGGAATGAGAAGGGCCTCTCAGACCAACTAGGGCACCAGATAGAGAGCGTTGCATGCGTATAGACCATGAGTCTCACAACCTCTTATGAACAAAGAGTAGGCTGGCCATCTCCCGCTGGGGAAAGGCCATTATAGAGCGTCTGGGGAACAGTTACTTCCATGCTGATGAAAGCAGCGTTTCTGGGTTCATTTTTATTGTCTATTGCAGTGGTTCTCAAACTTTAGTTTCCGGAAGATCACCTGGTGGGCTTTTAAAACAGAGGGTAGGGTCATGTGGGGCCTGAGAATCTGCATTTCTAGCAAGTTTCCAAGTGATGCTGATGTTGCTGGTTCCAGGCTCATGCCTGAGAAGCAGTGGTTTACAGGAAATAATCCCATATCACAGACACCTGCTCAGATGCAGCCCATATAGAAATTGTTGTGAAGTGCCATATACCAACCTACCCAGATTATTTGGTAGGAAAAAGAGGGATGGAGACCATCAACCAACATTCAATCAACTAACTAGCACGTATTTACTGAGTTCCTGCCATGTCCAAAACGACACACTGAGCTCTGCAAAGATTAAAAAGAAGAGTTCAATTTGATAGGACTTTAAATTAGAACAGTCTTTCTGGAGGTTAAATGTAAAAAGCCTTAAAACTTGCCACTCTTTCATCAAGCAACTACATGTCTAGGAATTTAAACCAAGAAAATAAAGATGTGACAACATTAAGCTAGAAAAAGGTTCACTGAAGATTTTTAAAGTGAAAAGGTAGAAACCTAATGACCAACAGATACATGATTATACACACAAACACATCTCCCATGACTCTCTAGACCAGTGGTTCTTAAAATGTCTGGAGATTTTTTTTACTGTAACAGCTCAGGGGTGGTTTGCTTCTAGCATTTAGTGGGTAGAAGCCAAGGAGGCTGTTAAACATCCTAAAATGCACTGGACTGTCTCTCACAACAAAGAGTTATCTGGCCCAAAGTGTCAATCAACAGTGCCAAGGTTGGGAAACCCTGACCTAGACTCACATGCCAGGAAATTCCAGCAGAGTCACACTAATTGTAATAACTGCCATTTCATAGAATCAGGCCACCATCTGAATAATAAAGGACTTTATTCCCCTCAAAGTCTCACGCTGTGGAGACAGTGAATAGAATGATGGTTCCCAGAGGGTAGGAAGGGTAATGGTAATGGGGAGAGGAAGATAAAGTGGGGATGATTAATGGGTACAAAAGTACAGCTAGACAGAAGATAAGATCTAGCACTTGGTAGCGCAATAGGGTGACTATAGTTAATAATTTTTTGTTATTAATTTTTTTTACTTTTTAAAATAATTTTTCTTTCAAGATATCAGGGGGTACAAGTGTTCTTGTTATGTGGATGAATTGTATAATGCTGAAGTCAGGGCTTTTAGTATGCCCGTCACCAGAGTAGTGTACATTGTACCTGATAGGTAAGTTTTTATCCCTCAGCCTCCTCTCCCCCTCCCACCTTCTTAGTTTCCAATGTCCTTTACATCTCTTTGTGGCTGTATGTACCCATCGTGTAACTCCCACTTACTAGTGAGAAAATGTGCTGTTTGTTTATCCATTCCTGAGATATTTCACTTAGGAGAATGGTCTCCAGTTCCATCCAAGTTGCTGCAAATGACATTATTTCATTTCTTTTTATGGCTGAGTAGTACTCCATCGCATATGTTAATATATACACACCACATTTTCTTTATCCACTCATGAATTGATGGGCACTTAGGTCGATGCCACATGTTTGCAATTGTGAATTGTGCTGTGATAAACATTCGGTTACAGGTGTCTTTTTGATATAATGACTTTTTTTCCTTTGAGTAGATACCCAGAAGTGGGATTGCTGGATCAAATGGTAGATCTACTTTTAGTTCTTTGAGGTATCTCCATACTGTTTTCCATAGAGGTGGTACTAATTTACAGTCCCACCAACAATGTATAAGCATTCCTTTTTCACCATATTTATACCAACATCTATTGTTTTCTGATTTTTTAGTAATGGCCATTCTGATAGGGGTAAGGTGGTATCTCATTGTGGTTTTAATTTGCATTTCCCTGATGATTAGCGATGTTGAGCATTTTTCATATGTCTGTTGGCCATTCATATGTCTTCTTTTGAAAAAACTCTGTTCATGTCTTTTTATTGAGGTTATTTGTTTTTTTCCTGCTGATTTCCTTGAGTTTTTTGTAGATTCTGTATTTTAGCACTTTGTTGGATGTATAGTTTGTGAGTATTTTCTCCCGTTCTGTCTATTTACTCTTGATTATTTTCCTTGCTGTGCAGAAACTTTTAAATTTAATTAAGTTCCATTTATTTATTTTTGTTGTTGCTGTGTTTGCCTTTGGGGTCCTAGTCATACATTCTTTGCCTAGAAGTAGTTGATGTCTAGAAGAGTTTTTCCTATGGTTTCTTCCAGAATTTTTATGGTTTCAGGTCTTACATTTAGGTCTAATCCATCTTGAGTTAATTTTTGTACATGGTGAGAGATAGGGATCCTATTTCATTCTTTTGCATGTGGCTATCCAATTTTTCCAGCACCATTTATTGCATAGAGCATCCTTTCCACCTCCAGTGTATGTTTTTGTCTGTTTTGTCAAAAATAAGTTGGTTGTAGTTATATGGTTTTATGTCTGGGTTTTCTGTTCTGTTCCATTGGTCTATGTCTCTATCTTTATACCAGTACCATGCTATTTTAGTTACTCTATAGCCTTGTATAATTTGAAGTCAGGTAATGTGATGCTTCCAGATTTGTTCTTTTTCCTTAAGATTGATTTGGTTATTTGGGCTCTTTTTTTGGTCCCATATGAAGTTTAGGATTATTTTTTCTAGATCTGTGAAAAATGACATTGGTATTTTGATGGAAATTGCATTGAATCTGTAAATCACTTTGGGTAGTATGGACACTTTAATGATGTTGATTCTTCTAATCCATAAGCATTGGATGTTTTTCTATTTGTTTATATCATGTATGATTTCTTTCATCAGTGTTTTGTAGTTCTCCTCATAGAGATCTTTCACCTCATTTGCTAAGTATGTTCCTAGGTATTTTATTTTCTATACAGCTATTGTAAGTGGTATTGCAGCCTTGACTTGACTCTCAGCTTGAATGCTATTAGTATATAGAAATGCTACTGATTTGTGTACATTGATTTTGTACCCTGAGACTTTGCTGAATTTATTTATCAATTCTAGGAGTCTTTTGGTGGAGTCTTTAGGGTTTTCTAGCTAGATCATCATATCATCAGCAAACATGGATGGTTTGACCTCCTCTATCCTGATTTGGATACCTTCTATTTCTTTCTCTTACCTGATTGCTCTGGCTAGGACTTCCAGTATTATTTTGAATAGAAGTAGTGACAATGGGCACCCTTGTCTTATTCCAGTTCTTAGGGGGAATGCTTAAACTTTTCCCCATTCAGTATGATGTTGGCTATAGGGCTATAGGTTTCTCATATATAGCTTTCATTATTTTGATATTTTGAGGTACATTCCTTCTATGCCTAGTTTATTGATGAAGGGGTGCTGGATTTTATCGAATGCTTTTTCTGCATGTATTGAGATGATCATATGGTCTTTGTGTGTGTGTGTGTGTGTGTGTGTGTGTTTGCTCCTGATTGGGCGCTGTCAGGAATCAGGAAGGGGGATTAACTTTTTTTTTAAGGGGGCAGTGCTGAAACCTGAGAGGGGATTAATTCTTTGGTTTGGTATCTTAACAAGTTTTGTCTGGAAGGAGAGAACAGACAAGTCTAAATCTGTAACTGGTAAAGCAGCAGCAGTTACTCATATTAGGCAGGAGAAGAGGTTGTTTGGTCATTTTTGTGGTTTACATGGTTGTCTTGTTTTTTGTCTCACTTCATCATGGTCACAGAATGACTTTGTCTGACGTTGATGTCCTGTGAGATGGTTGATGTTCAACAGCAGAACACCACAATTCAGCTGTGAGCAGCAGGCCACTTCATGATGGAGAATGGTTGGGTAGAGGAAAAGGCAAACCTGCAAGACTATGAATATTCTCAACAGGACAGAGAGTGCTGGATTAGACAAAACCAGGTGAAGTTGGAGCCAATAAGGATGACCAGACTGGTTATACAGTCTTGGTGTGCAAAAATGATTCTCCAAAATATGGTGCTTGGGCATGCTGAGTGCTTTTGAAAATTGAAAGGTCTCAGAAATAAGCCTCAGAATTAAGGTACCTCTAACATTGTCTTGATCCTCCTCCCACCCTCTAGTCGCAGGGAGGGACTCTAGAACTTCCTTATATGTTCAAGAAAGCTTCTTACCAAAAGAAACACAATTGCCTTTTATCCTCTCTCTAAAATCTCATTATCTATTTCAGAAAAGAAGACTGAGGAATACAACCACACCTAGATGGACTTTTTCATAAGATAATGCCTGCCTCTAGGGCTCATTCAAATTCCAAAGAGAATAATTTACAAATTAATTTCTCTCTCCCAGGTTCATTCATTCTAATAATCATTTATTGCTCCTTAAAACAATTGTCTGCATTCCCCATCTTCCCCTCCCCTATGAGAAAAGAGTATAAGCTTCTGTACAGCATTGGGTTTGTACATTCTGTGATTCCCCCACCCTCTTCACCCCTACAACAGACATAAAGGCTGTACATATTTTTGCTCATCTGAGTGTGTGGTGAGCCAACTTGGGTACCACTATGCTTGAAGGTAAAAAAACAAGGGCTAAAACTCAGTTCTGTCTCACTTCCCCAGCACATGCTCCTTACTACTGTTAGGTCTATCTTGATGTTCCCTGGTCCTTGGTTCCCAATGTCAAGAGAGTACTGGTACCAAGCTGAGGCAATGACAAAGTGATCACAAATACAAAGCAATCCCACACAAACAGTTTATTACAGAAAAGAAAGAAATTAATAAAGTGAAAGTAAAGAAGGAAGCTACCCAAAGTGAAAATACGTTCCAGAGAGAGGAACAGGTCTGTCTCCATGAGTGGAGAAAGACCTGGTCTTTGTTTTTACTTCTATTTATGTGGTGAATCACTTTTGTTTATTTGCATATGTTGAACCATCCTTAGATGCCTGGGATGAAACCCACTTGATCATGGTGGATTATCTTTTTGATGTATTGTTGAATTCAGTTTGCTAGTATTTTACTGAGGATTTTTGCATCTATGTTCATATGGGATATTTGTCTGTAGTTTTCCCTTTTTGTTCTGTCTTTTCCTGGCTTTGGTATTAAGGTGATACTGGCTTCATAGAATGAGTTAGAGAGGGCTCCCTCCTTCTCAATGTTATGGAACAGTTTCAGTAGAATGGGTGCCAGTTCTTAGGTCTGGTAGAATTCAGCTGTGAAGCCATCTGGGCTGGGTTTTTTTGTTGTTGTTGGGCGAGTTTTTATTACAGTACCAATTTTTCTACTTGTTATTGGTGTGTTCAGGATTTCTATTTCTTTCTGATTCAGGCTGGGAAGGTTGTGTGTTTATAAGAATGTGTCCATTTCCTCTAGGTTTTCTAGTTTGTGGGCATAGGGGTATTCACCGTAGTTACAGATGATAATTTGTATTTCTGTGGTATCAGTTGTAATGTTACCTTTTCATTTCTGATTGAGTTGAGTTTATTTGAGTCCTTTCTCTTCTATTTCTGGTTAATCTGGGGAGTGGTCTATCAATTTTGTTTCTTTTCAAAAAACCAAAGTTTTGTTTTATTGATCCTTTGTATTATTTCCATTTCATTTATTTCTTCTCTGAGCTTTGTTATTTCTTTCCGTCTGCTAGCTTTGGGTTTGATTTGTTTTTCTTTATCTAGTTCCTTGAGGTGTGACATTAGGTTGTTAATTTTTAATCTTTCTGTCATTTTGAAGTAAGCATTTTAGGCTATGAACTTTCCCCTTAGCAATGACTATATCCCATAGATTTTGGAAGTTTGTGTCACCTTTGTCACTCAATAAAAAACTTTTTGATTTCTGTCTTGATTTTGTCAATAACCCAAGGATCATTCAGCAGAAGGTTGTTAATTTCCATGTATTTGTGTGGTTTTGAGAGTTCTTGGGATTTTTTTATAGTTTTATTCCACTGTGGTTGGAGAAGAAACGTGTTAGGATTTCAATTTTTCTAAATTTGCTGAGACTTGTTTTGTGGCCTAACATATGATCTATCTTGGAATATTTCCCATGTGCTGATGAGAAGGATTATATCCTGCAGTTTTTGAGTAAAATGTTCTGTAAGTGTCTGGTAGGTCCATTTATTCTAGAGTCCCATTAATTCCAGTGTTTCTTTGTTGATCTTCTGCCTCAATGATCTGTCTCTAGTTCTGTCAGTGCAGTGTTGAAGTCCCTGGCTATTATGATCTTGCTGTTTATTTTTATCCTCAGAGCTAGTAGAATTTGCTTTATGAATCTGTGTAAGGTGCATATATATTTAGGATCGTTGTATCTTCTTGTTGAATTGATCCCTTTATCATTTTATAATGACCATCTTTGTCTTTTTTTTAACCATTATTGATTTAAAGTCTATTTTACCTGATATGAGAATAGCTACTCCTGCTCACTTTTGGTTTCCACTTGCAAGGAATATTTTTTTCAACCCCTTTACCTTGAGTCTATGAGAATCTTTGTGAGTTAAATAGGTTTCTTGGAGACAGCATATATTTGGGTTGTGTTTTTTAATCCATTCAGCCAATCTACATCTTTTAAGGGGGGGGGGCAATAAAACCATTCACATTCAATGTTAGTATTGATATGTGAGATACTGTTCTGATCATCATTTTGATTGTTACCTAGTTGTTCTGTTCTCTCCCATGTGTTACTGTTTTATGAGAGCTGTGAGTCTTCACTTTTGGGTGTTTTTACAATGGTGGGTATCAATTGTTCTGTTCCATGTATAGAATACTTTTAAGCATTTCTTGTAGGGCAGGTCTAGTGGTGACAGATTCCCTTAGTGTTTGCTTGTCTGGAAAAGATTTTATTTCTCCTTTATTTATGAAACTGAGTTTTGCAGAATACAAAATTCCTGGATGGCAGTTACTCTGTTTAAGGAGACTAAAGATAGGACCCCATTCCTTTCTGTCTTGTAAGGTTTCTGTTAAGAAGACTGCTGTTAATCTGATGAGTATTCCTTTGTAAGTTATTTGATGTTTTTCCCTCATGGCTTGTAGGAGTTCCTCCACACTGACTTTGGCCAATCTGATGACTACGTGCCTTGGTGATGCCCTTTTTGAAATGAATCTCCCAAGTGTTTGTTGAGCATCTTGTATCTGAATGTCTAAATCTCTAAGGAAGTCTTCCTCAATTATTCCCTCAAATAGGTTTTCCAGGCCTTTTGCTTTTTCTTCTTCACCCTCAGGGATGTCTATGATTCTTATATTTGGCCATTTTACATAATCCCATATTTCTCATAGACTTTGTTCATTTCTCTTGATTCTCTGTTCTTTATTTTTAACTGACTGGGTAAATTCAATGAGTTGTCTTCAAGCTCTGAATTTCTTTCTTTTTCTTGGTCTAGTCTAGTCTTAAAACTTTCCACTGTGTTTTATATTTCCCTAAATGGATTTTTTATTTTCAGACATTCTATTTTTTTTTAAATATCTCTTTTGTAAATTTTTCTTTCATTTTCTGAATTATTTTTCTGGTTTCTTTGAGTTGGTTTTTCATTTTCTCTTGGATCTCATTGAGCTTCCTTATGATTCATATGTGGAATTCTTTATCTGTCATTTCAGTATTTTCATATTGGTTGGGATCCATTGCTAGAGAGCTGGTGTGCTCCTTATTGGGGAGGAGGGATCCTTTCACTCTGATTTTTCATACTTCCAGAGTTCTTACACTGATTCCTTCTCATTTGGAGAGCTGTTGCTTCTTGTTTTTGGATTTTCTTTTGTTTAGATGGGACTTTGTTTTTTCTCCTCACTCTTAAGGGTGTGCCTGTAGCATGTGTTAGATAAGGACCTTTGGCTTTGCTTGTAGATACATTGATGGGAGGTCTATGTTCTGGATGGATACCTTGGTTATAGATATCCTTTGTGTAGTACCTTTTTCTATTGCTAGTTATTTTTAGGCTATAGCAGTGGTATACTATGTATGTGGGCAGATTCCCTGTCTCTTGTTGACAAGGGAAGATGGAGACCTTTGAAATCCTTTCTATTTCCCAGCCCTGTGGACTTAACAATGTGAATTATATTGGGAAGCCTAGTTTAATCTCTGAGATAATAGGTGGTGCTTGTGGGCAAGAGTCAGCCACACTCTGTATGATTCAATCACTAAATGCCATAATGGGCTATTAAATTTGTCCTCCCTGCCATTAGGTGGTGCTTACAGGAATGAGCCAGCTACAGTGTTATTTTTGGGGACCTGTAACCAGCTTTAGTGGACACCCTGGCACTCAGATGCCCCAGGTGGCAGGTTGGGCCCTGGAGCAGAGATGGATGGAGGAGTGAGGCTGGGTATGGCTGGGTCAGTTAAGTCTGCCTTCAGCCTCCGCAAAGGCAGGCACAAGACCTGTCTCAGCAGAGGTTGAGGGTCAGCTCCCAGGCTGCTGGGGAAAGCCATAAGGGAGGGGCTGAGGAAGCTCCACCAAGCCAGAAATTCTGCTCCTTGGGGAAGGGCTATCTGTTGTGACTGGGTTTCAGTCTTCCTCTTCTCCTGCCCTGTGGTTCTTCCAGTGTCTGGCCACAAACAGTAGCTCAAACTACCTGAGCTCACCAGCAATGGTGCCTTGGGCTGGGAGCCTCCCTATCTTAGATCCCACCCTGGATAGAAAGCGTGGTTTTCCTATTGGGGGAAGGAGTGCTCCATGAGTGCTATAGCTCAGACACACACTGCACTCTCCTTTCAGTTCTTCCCATGTGGGCTCCCTCACCTCCCAAGATTAGTTCACTAATCTCCTCTTCTTGCCCCTGAGCAACACATTTGAGTCCTTTGAGTACAGGATCTAGCTTGCAGGCCTGTCCTCTGATCCCCCAAGTTCAGGAAGAAGCGTGCTGGTCTTAGTTGCCCATAGAATGCTCAAGCAAGCTTAATGTCCCTCTGCTTCAAGGTATGCCCTGCTCGGCTGGAGCTGCCAGTTGAGCAGCACTGGGGAGGAGGGATGGTGGGCAGGGAGCTCACAGTCTGAGCACCCCTTCGTCCACTGCAAGTCTTTAAGAGGAAAGGCATGAGCCCCACTCTCTGTGGAAGCCTAAGTGTGGGGGGCACAGCAACAGAGGGGAAGAAGCTGCTATTGAGAGCTCTGGTTCAATCATCCCTTGGGGCACCTGTGCCGACTCACTTGGAAACTGCCATGGCTCCCTTGGCAGCTGTGGGTGGGGGAGGGGAGAAGAAGGAGAGCTGGCACTCTGGTCCCCTTTGTCCGAAGGGGCTCCCCTGGCTTGCTGTGCTTCCCCTCTCTCCTGAAGGCAGCACACCCTGAGTGTCCAAGCTCTGGGATCATACAGTTCCCCTGGGACCCATGAGCCCCCTGTGGCCACTGCAGTCTGGACAGGAGTTTGGAAATGTTCGTGTGGGGACCAGTGATAAGAAAACTGAAGGGCTAAAGCTCCCTGTGAAGGACAAAGCACACCAGGGGTGGAAAAGCAGTATGACGCCCACCATCTCAGCTCAGGTCTGTGGTTAGGGGGAGGGACCACAGGGGGGCTGGCAGCCCCAGTCTTTGTCCTCAAGAAGCTCCCAGTTCACTGGCGGCAGCAGCTTTTGGGCTCATGAGGGTAGAGAAGCTCTCCAACAGTTCAAGAGCCTGCAGTCTGCCAGAGGTGTGAGGGGAAGAAAAGCACACTCCCACCTACCCTTTCCAGGGGACCCTAAATTCCTCAGGGGTTGATCTCCGCCAAAATCTTGCTCCTTCTTGTTCTGCTTCGCAACTCCTTCCCATGGAATCTCCAATACATTCTGGCACTTCTCCCTCAGAATTACATCTGGGCTATGTTTTTTTTTTTTATCTAAAGTTCTTTCTTCTTTCTGAGATGATCTGGCGACCAATGTCTCTAATCAGGCATCTTGCCTCCCCTCTTTCAACAATAATTTGTTGTATATTTCAAAATAACTAGAAAAGTAGATTTAAATGTTCCCAACACAAAGTAATAAAAGTTTCAGGAGATGGATATCCCAATTACCCATATTTGATTACACATTGTATGCTTGTATCAAAATATCACATGTGCTGGATAAGTATGTATAACTATTACATATTCATAAAATTTTTTTTAAAGTCTCATGTTATTTCTGTGTCCCAGGGGCTGTCTTAAGTGAATTCATGTTCAGGTCATGTAGTCTTCCCCTCTCTACTCCTGCCCTTGTGGTGGCAGTGGCTGCAAGAGAAGTCCCTTGGGAGTGGCTGCTCACCCTACACAGCTGCCAGTGACCTCCAGGGGAACCCTGAGGGGGCCCAGAGTGCTGCCCCTCATGTACCCAGAGCTGACAGACGCAGTCCTCAGGACATTAAGGACTCTGCAGTCTTAGGGAGAACCCCCTCCCCCACCTCTGTCCCATTTACTTACCTAGAAACCAGTCAGTGGTATTAGTCAGTCTCATGTAATACCCTGTGAGAAGAGTTCCCCCAGCTTCTGCCTGTAGGAACTCTTCTCTCCATAACACCGTAACATTCCAATACAAATCTGGGGGGCCTGGCTGGGTGGCCAAGAGCTGGGAAAAGACTATCTGTCCTCTCTTATCTTGAGCACCTGAGCCAACCACTTTTCTCCTCCTATAGACAAGGATATGCATGCAAATAAACACTTGCAAATCCATACACACACAGGCAGAGTAAGTACTATGAGTTCAGAGAAAGACAAAATTATTCCAGTTGACATACTCCACAGCAGGCTAGAGTCCCCTCACCATCAGCCACATTAGCCAAGCTAATTCCCATTCCTTTGCCTTAGATTATCCTAGAATAGAAGGTCCACTGCTTCCTTTCTGCCTACCCAAATCCTATTATCTTTCAAGGCCTAGTTCTCATCTCCTCTAGGAATCTTTTGAAATCAGCTAGAATGCTTTTGGCTGTAAGTAGTGGACACTTTTAAACAATTAGTAGTTCTATTATTTCATGGAAAAAAAGTCTGAAGGCAGAAAGTCCCAAAGGTGAGCAATTCAGCAGCTCAGGGACTTCCCTCCAATTCTCTTGATTTTTGTCTCACCAGGCATAAGATAGCTGCCACAGCACCCATCATCAGGAACATATCCAAAGGCAGGAAGGAAAGCAGAGGTGCCCTGCCTCTCTTGCTAGGAGCATAAGAAGGATTTGATTAGAAGCCTATTTCTTTCTCTTTTAAATATTTTATTTTTCTTAGAACATTTCACAGCAAAATTAAGAGAAGGACACAGAGATTTCCAATATCCGTCCTGCCCCCGCACAAGCACAGCCTCCCCCATTATCAACATCCCTCACCAGACTGGCTCATTTGTTACAATTGATGAACCTACACGGACGCATCATTATCACCCAAAGACCACAGTTTGCATTAGGGTTCAGTCTTGGTGTTGTACAGTCTATTGGTTTGGACAAATGTATAATGACATGTATCCACCATTATAGTACCATACAGAATAGTTTTATCACCCTAAAAATCCTCTGTACTCTATTCATCCTTCCTCTGACTCCTGAAATCCCTGGCAACTGCTATCTTTTTACTCCATAGTTTTACCTTTTCCAGAATGTCAGATAGTTGGAATCATACAGTATCTAGCTTTTGCAGATTGGCTTCTTTCATTTAGTAATAAGCATTAAAGTTTCCTTCATGTCTTTTATGCTTGATAGCTCATTTATTTTAGTGCTAAATAATGTTCTATCATCTGGATGTACCACAGTTTATCCATTCACCCACTGAGGGATATCTTGTTTGCTTCCAAGTTTTGGTAATTGTGAATAAAGCTGTTGTAAATATACATGTGCAGGTTTTTGCGTGGACATAGTTTTCAGGTATTTTGAGTGAATAGCTAGGAGTGCAATTGCTGGGCTGTATGGTGAGAGTCTGTTTAGTTTTGTAAGAAACCACCAAACTGCCTTCCAAATTCACTGTACCATTTTGTATTCCTACCAGCAATGAACAAGGGTGCCTGTTGCTCCACATCCTTGCTAGCATTTTGCCAATTGTTTTAGTCTGTGCTGCTGTAACAGAATACCACAGGCTGGGTCATTTACAAAGAATAGGAATTTATTGTGTCACAGTTCTAGAAGCTAGAAAATCCAAAATCAAGGCACTAGCAGGTTCGGTTGTTTGGTAACAGCTACTTTCTGCTTCCAAGATGGAACCTTGTTGTTGCACCCTCTGGAGGGGAGGAAGGCTGTGTCCTCACTTGGTGGAAAGCAGAAGGGCAAGCATGCTGGATGCTGTGTGAAGCCTTTTTGATAAGGACTTTAATCCCATTCTTGAGGGAGGAGGCCTCAAAGCCTAATTACCTCTTAAAGACTCCACCTCTTAATACCATCACATTCACCATTAAGTTTCAACACCTGAATTTCAGAGGGGACACATTCAAACCATAGCATAAATGTTCCAGACTTTGGCCATTCTAATGTGTAGTGGTATCTCGTTGTTTTAATTTGCATTTCCCTGGTAACCCCATGATGTAGAATATTTTTTCATATGCTTATTTACCACCTGTATATATTCTTTGGTAAGGTATCTGTTAAGGTATTTGGTCCATTTTAAAATCGCATTGTTTATCTTATTGTTGAGTTTTAAGAGTTCTTTGTATATTCTGGATAACAGTCCTTTATCACATGTGTCTTTTTCAAATATTTTCTCCCATGTGTGGCTTGTTTTCTCATTCTTTTAACATTGTCTTTCACAGAGCAGTTTTTAATTTTAATGAAATCCATTTTATCAATTCTTTCTTTCATGGATTGGTGCATTTGGTGTTGTATCTAAAAACTTATCACCGTACTCAAGGTCTTCTAGGTTGTCTCCTATGTTATCTTGTAGTTTTATAGTTGTGCATTTTACATTTAGGTCTATGATCCATTTTGAGTTAATTTTTGTGAAGGGCATAAGGTCTATGTCTAGATTAATTTTTTGCATATGAATGTTCAGTTGTAGCATGGTTCATTGAAAAGACTATCTTTGCTCCATTGTATTGACTTTGTTTCTTTGTCAAAGATCAGTTGGCTGTATTTATGTGGGTCTGTATTTGGCCTCTCTGTTCAGTTCCATTGATCTGTTTGTCTATTCTTTGGCCCAAACAACACTGTCTTGACTACTGTAGCTTTATAGTAAGTCTCTTTCCTTTTTTGTCAGAGAGAAAATTCCTTCCCAGAAGTCCCTAACAGAGATATCTTTACATATTATTGTCTAGAACTAAGTCAATCCTTGGGATTATTGTGATAGGCTTCACACACATCATGGGTCATTCCTTGAGCCTGGAGGACTGCCTAGCACATTGCTGCCCCATAAAAATAAAAGCACAGGTGCTGTGGATGTACAGGGAAGGAGACTGGGCCTGATCCTTTAGCATGCAGAGTAAGACCGTATCATTTTGTATGCTATGCAAAGATTGCCTTAGAACTTGTTTGAACTTGTTGCTGACAAGAACATATAAAGAAGGATATGGATTCAAGGCCACCAAACTCTCCTTGTTCCTTTCCCATCATTCACTACGCAATGAGCTCAGTGAAAAAAGCTGCAAGTGAGAAAGCATTTTAGTGAGAGTTAGCAAGCTGGGGTTGGCGTCTCAATGCCAACACTGAGGGTGGGCCTCGGGTAAGCCACTCACTCTCTCTGAATCGTAATTTCTGTTACTCCTGATAGTCTATTATTCTCAAATACAGAAAATGGCACCTCGGAGAAGCCATAAGCTGAAAACAAATGTGTCTCTCAGGGACTGTCCCAGGCTTCTGCTTCATCCTTCCCCAGGATGAAAAGGCGCCATGAACCACAGTCACCTCTACTCAGAATTCCTGAGTCCCAGCAGCAGAAGCTGGAGGGTCAGCACTGAAGCCTGGAACTCAGAAACATCGACCAGAGCAGCTGCTGCAACGACCGGCCAAGAGTGGAAATATGTGGAGCTTCTAAGCTGCCAAACCCAAGGAAAGGATTCTATTCAGGACATCGGATGTTTTAATTTTTTTAAAGCTGTCATGTGATTGACTCCCACTCTCAGCGGCAGTCAAATCATTGTCATCATCACTGCTCTCATTTGCTAAGGGCCTCCTAAGTGCCAGGCGTTCTGCTAAGAGCTTTGCACACCTTTACCTTATATGATCCTCACGATTCTTTGAGTTGGATGCTCCATTTTTACAGAGGAGGTAAGAGGCGTAGAGATGGAAAGCAGGCTGTGCAAGCTCACACACCTAACACGGGCCTGGCCAGAGCCATCTTGGATGTTATCCAGCCCCAGAAGCCATCTGTATTGCTTGTTTTTTCATTCCCAGATCATATTATATTGCAGAGCCTGGCACACAGGAGCTGCTTGTGAAATGATTTGGGAATGGATGGACACAAATTGTGTTATCCTGGATGAGCTGCTGCTCTTATAGAATTAAAAGCCAGGGGTCCTCAGGACATGAATTGGAAGAGGAGTGTGTCTTGCGCTCCATAGTTTCTGGGAGATGGCTGGTACAGTATCTCAGAACTGTTTCATAGACGAAAAAATTGCGGTCAATGGAAGCTAATTGCTAGAGGAGATGAAAGTGAAGAACTTAGACTTCTGGTTTCCAGTCCCACCTTCTTCTCAGGTCAATGAAAGTCCTCATTGCTAAGTGTGTTGTTTAGCAGATCTGACCTCCAGCGTACTCCTAAATGAGCTTCAACTGCCACCTTGTTCTCCAATGGCTCCCACTTAACGTTTCGTGCTTGTTCTCAATGCCATTTCCTCCTTGCAGTTTGAGCTCATTCTCACTAATTCTCATTGGCTTCATTATTTGGTTTTTGATGCACACATCAGACTCGATATCACAACAAATGTACCCAGGGCAATTATAGCAGATGGGTCATGCTGTGAAATGACACTGTACTGTAGCAGAGTGTGCTTTTTGTCCATTTCAAGAGCAACATTTTCTGCATTTGGAAAAAAAATTAATTGGATCTCATGTCTCCTATCCTTCCACTTCCTGACTTGGTTCAGTCACCTCCAGGACCTTCTCCACTATGATGGGGTATGAAATGACATTTATTAAGCAGCAAGCAAAGGAGAAAGAAATGCTGGTCACTTCTACTTCTTTGCCTGTAGCTATCTCCTTATTTTCCATTAAGAACCTTTGCATTCAATTCATGTTGGCAAATAGTTGCGGAACTCTTACTATTCCATAGTCATTGTCTTAGACACCATCCTAGGTACAAGCGAGGGGATGGAAAGAATAATAAAAGCCAGTGTCTGTTCTCAATATCTGTGTTACAAGGCAGCATGTGATCAACCATGTGAGAGAGCCACACAGGGCTACAAGTACTCAGAGGAGGAATAAGATACTTCCACCCGGATAATAGAGAAGGGTGAATGCTGGAGCTGCCACTTGAATTGGGCCTGAAAAAAATGGGAAGGATTTCTACAACCACAGTATGTCGGGGAGAGCATTCCAGGCTCAGGGAACAGCACAAACAAATGCATGGAGGCAGGGACACGTAGAATGTGCTCAAGGAAGGTCCAGCTGTTTAATTAGGCTGGACAGAAGGTGTGTGTCATGAGTCTTGGAAGGTGAGGATGGAGGTCTTGAAAGCTACGGGAAGGGATTTGGACCTTGATCTGAGGGGGCAGGGAGTGTTGAAGTGGGGACAGCTTTCCTGCCACCTCATATATCCAGGTAGGCTCCCATCTAGGGGAGAAGTGTTACAGGATGCTCCTTCCTGTATACCCATCCCTCCCAATAGCTCCTCCTAACAAAAGGAAAAGATACAAATCTAATTGGCAAAGCCTACAGCATTCATTGGATCTGTTCTTTCTAGGGGGCAGATGCTGAGCTCTGCAGACAGAATCTAGGCCTCAGGCTGCCTCCTGTCACTTCTGTTCCTTGCCTACTGGGCCCTCCTTCCATTTCCATGTGCTAAGTACCCAGAGCCCAGCCCTGAGGAATGAACTCAGACTTTGCTCCATCAACACAGCCATCCAATGTTAAGGGTGAGGGAATAAAATGCCTCACTTTATCTCTTGGTCCAACCATGCTCCCAAACTCAGTCTTATCAGAGAAGGCCTTGGGAAGGAGAGTTGGGGCTGGAATAAGGCAGGTATGTAGCTATTAACAAAGACGCAGCACTTCGTTTCCATCTCTTCCTCATTCTGGGGCTCCTTAAGGTAGGAGTGCTGTTAAGTAGAACTGGGAAGCAGTATAAATATGCAGCTGCATATTTTTAATACCTACCCTGGCTTCTATAAAAGTGGTAAAAACCAGGCTATGGGATGTACCCAGGAATCCTATTGATCACACAGACTCCATTTAACCCTGTCTGCAGAACTCATGTTCTTCCCCTTCACCTCATTCTTTACATCAGCAGCATAAAAAGCGCTCAGATCTATCACTAGATGTCCCCACCTCTGGTGACACCACTAATGACTATTTACTTCCTTTGCAGTGGGTGTATTTCTCATGATAATGTTGCTAACGTGCAGAGGAGCCCCGCTGTCAGATTCGTACTACGTGTACTCAGTTTACCTTGCTCTGTGGCCACAGAAATCAAGCATTCTGCAGATCCCTCTCCTTATTTTGTTTCTTCACAAGGTCTTTCGTAATCCATACACAGTGCTCTGAATCCACTGACTTCACCCCTTCCATTTCTTCTTACTAACCCTGGTACATTTCCCATCCAAGTCAGAGGGTTACCTGTCTAATCAATACTGCCTGCCCATGATATCTTTCCTATCTACCCTTCTTTTTGTCTTTCTTCTCCCACATTGCAAAAAGAATACTAAAAGGAGGATTATAAAGATCCTACTAGATTCCCTCCCAAACAATTTAAAATATTAACTGTCCCAATCTCTTCTTCCAAACAGTGACATTCTTTTATAGACTCTTTTGCTGCATTGAAAGTGGTATCTTCCATAACTTCCATAACTTTGATCTTTTTTTATTTTAATCCCACTGTTCTGAACAATGAAAGTATAGCCATTGCCCAGAGTATTTTTAGTTGTTGGGTGACCTCCTCTAAACTTAAGCTTTCTTGACCCTTGGCTTCCCTGGGAGGCTGAAAGGCAGACTTTATTTTTCTTTCATTTCAGTGCCCTCCTGAATATCAGGAGATGACGGGAAACGTACCACCCTAAATCTGTGCCCCTGCCTTGCTTTCTGACTTGAGTGGCACCTCCGGTAGCCTGCTGTGTCCTGTAGTCAAGGGGCCAGGTCTCTGCTGCCAACACCTCTTCTGCTACGGACATCAGGTCCGGTGGTCCCAGCTGGCCCTGATGTTTCAGTCTCTTTTGAGTCTGTCATGACAGTGTCTTGCCTCATTCATGCCCATGCTGTGCACCATCTGCCTGGGGGCTGCTTATTGCCCCTGAGGAGTGAGACACCAAGGGACCCACCTGGCCCCCATGTGTGTACAACCCAGAAGTGTAAGGAAGTTGATGCATGGGAGAGTACAAATCTCCCATCCTCATCCTGTACCCTGTAGGAGGAGGAACTCTTCTATTTCTTGGCCCCCTATCTTTAAAGCCTGATTCAAAGAGGCAGGAGAATTATATGGCCTCTTGGAAGACTTCCTGCATGACTCTGAGGTCATCTTGCCACCAAGCTGTGGTCAGCTTGGGAATGCACTACCTTATCTTTGCCGTCCTGCCTTCTCTGACTCACCTCCCCTTTTATCTTCACTCCTCTTTGCCTGTGAATGCACTCACAAGAAAGTGTTAATCCAAAAGGTTTTCCTCTAATTGGTTTCCAGGGGACCCAAGCTAAGAAAGGAGCCACAACCACCAGTTTGAACACTGGAGATTTAGCACCTCCTCTATTGTAATTTTACATCATTCTTACTGGAGTCACCAACATGTTGTGCAAATGCTTTCTTGCCACATCCCTGATTGTATTTCCTCTAGCACCACTCTAACTTACCCGCTCACATATGGGAGCCTATATGAGGAGCATAATCACCCCAAAGGAGCCTCTTCCATTTATCATCAGATCTGACTCAGAGGGCCTCCATGTTGCACTTTGCAGTTAAATCCACCCTGTCCTTATGGAGTGACCTTGCCCAGGGTCACTACTCCAACTCCCAGGAGACAGCTATAAAGGGGGCTTCACTGCCCGCAAAGCATTCCAATGACAACCTCACATCTCTGATAACTCTTCAGAATTGGGCCATGACTTGGTCTGAATCCACGCAGCTCTCTACAAAATGTCTGGTTCTGGATATCTTTGGTGTGTGTCCAATGTGAGTTCCCTGAGGCTCTATCATCTTCTGTCCTAGATGGAGTTCACACAGCATTTTAGCCCAGATTGTCAAAGTGTAAGTTTCCAGAGCCATATACTAATAAAAAGTAAATTGGATCACCATAGCTGCTTACAGAAAGCATAGCAAAGCCTGAACACCCAATTGTCCTGTGAGGACAGAATACTCTGGAATGGAGGAATGGCAAATGGCACTCCTGGATACTAACCCAGCCTGAATCTCTTCCTGTCCCAGACCATGACCTCAAGTTGCAGATTCAATTGCCTCAGCTCACCCTGCCCACATTAGTAACAGCTAAAGTACATGAAAAGCAATTTAATATAGCGTAATGATTACAGTTACCTTTCATTAAGCACTAACCATGTGATGAACTGTGAAAAGTACTTTATATATGCATTATTTAACTTAAGGATGATGACCAATCCTCCACAGAGGATGCCCTTTTGGGGACAGAGCAGGTACTTGATTACCTGGTATCAAGCAAAAGTTTTTAAAAATCAGATTGAAAATCTTTTCTAGAAAGGAAAACAGCTGATACCTGGTACTCCACCATTGGTCCTTCATTCCTTTAGATTAAGTCATTATTCCTGGACGAGACACCACAGCTACTTTAAGAATTAAAAGCATTTCTTGCTGCTCACACCTAAGCAGGATTTTTTTTTAATTTTTCTTCCCCAAGTGACCTTATTTGACTTAAAGAAAAAGTAATTTGTTGGGAAAGAGGGCACGGGGTGGGGAGCTTATAAAAGTAGATCTAGGAGGGGAAACTCGAGGCTCCCGGAAGGCTGAGGGAAGCTAGAGCAGGGCTTGGCAGGGATTAGGTATTTATTCTACAGGCTTTTCCACAGATAACCTTGCTTCTCTCCAATAACTAAGCACATACAGCGAAGGTTAATTAGCTACAGCACAAGCGATTTAAGTAAGGAAGAACTTCCTCGTAGTTGCTACTCAGTGGGCTTCTGGAGGGAGGTGAGCTTTTGTTCACTGACATTCGACCCCTAGAAGCAGTTGTCCCAAGTCTCTGCCAGCTTTGAGCTTGCCTTTCCCATTTCCTTTTTGGGTCCTTGCCTGCACTTTTTGTTTTAGAGAAATACTGGAAACAACAGAGATTGTTGATGGTCTTAAATATGGAGGAGTCTCAATTATAGCTCCTTTGGAGGACGCACTGCCAGGAGAAACCTCAGGCCAATGCCACTGCTTCCACAAACTGGCCAAGTAGTAAGCCTGTGTGGGCTCTTTCCACTATCTCTAATGCCAACATCAAAACGGTGGTGAGCAGTTCATCAGCCACGCCCAATGTAATCAATCCATCTTCCACTCTGTCACGCTTTGGAGCAACATCTGCAATTGTTGTAGAGCTTTCTGAGATGTGAACACCTCATCCCATTTGTTCAGGTGTTGACAACACAGGCATCCAATCCAGAGCAAAACCTCTCTGCCTTAATCCCTCCCCCAAAACGCCAGCCCAAATCCTACAGGTCCTTTCTAACACCCACTTACTGAGGCACCCTACAGGGCCCCCATGGCATGTATTCTCTCTCTCTCTCCGCGATGGGTAAAAAACCCAAGTTTTTAACTACAGATATATTCCCAGTGAGCTCTGCCTGAAGGGCATTGCAAGCTACCTTATGTGGAAAATTCATTTCAGAAGAGGCAAGGAACCCTGTATGTAAGATTATGAAACATGACATTTCTATGCAAATAACTTTTGTAATTGTTTTTCCCAACAGTTTTTGAAGTGTTGCCCTAGAGACAGTACTGATCTGGGCATGAGGGAAGAAGAAATGAACATTTATTGAGTACATCCTAATTGAAAGGCACTGGGGGAGATTGTTAATTCAAATTATTTTACTTAAGTGTCAGGATAACCCTGGGTGGTAGATATTTGTTAACTACATTTTACAAATGAGGAAGCAGAGTATCAGACAAGCCAAATAACTTGCCCAAAGTGATGAAGAGCTGGTAAGTGGGCTAAATCCAATAGTCAGTATTTAGTCACCAGCAAATTCCATTAGGTCACCAAGAGGAGCAGAGCAGAATGTTTGCATTCAAACACTTTTATAGCAATGTCACTGGAGGAATTCGAAGATTAACCAGGCATGTTCCCCATCCAGAAAAAGGAGTGGGAATGGAGGGTGGGGATAAAAATAGGACAGGGGAGACCTGATCTGGCTCATTCTCTGCCCTTTTGCCCCTTCCTGTGATAAGTACAATGTTTTCTTGACTGGTTGAAAACAGTCCACATTGGAGCCACTGCCCTTACATTGTCTTCCATATCAAGGCTTTTTAAAGTTCTGTGACAATTAGAGAAATCAGAGCATGTCAATCCCCCAGGGGTCGGAAGTGCCAGGAGAGTACATTTTCCGATTTACTGTGACTAAATGCCCACGTAACTTTTCCAGGTCGAGTGTTTTCCACAAACAGCCCAGAGGATGTGCTATCACTTCTAAGCTGTGCACTCTCAGCCCTGAACCTCACCTGAACAAGATGCTCTCAGCATGTCTCTGCGCTGCTTGAAGTGGGCAGGCTGCATGGAATTCCACCCCCTCGGCTGCTAGCATACACAGAAAGATATTCTATTTTCAAGTCATTTACTAATTTTGGACCACAGTTCCCCTCTAAACACAAATAGGTAACTAACTTATGACCACTCAATCTTCCCATGTTGCCCCATATCTTTTGCAGCTCAGCATAGAAAAACTGAAGAAAGTTCCACTTCTAGAGTCAAAGTATTTACGTCTAAACCTCAGCTGACCTCCTGCTGGCTATATGCAAATTAGGCAACACGTCTCTTTATCAGTTTTATCATCTGTAAGAGCGGATGACAATAGTGCCTCCCTGTAATGGAAGTTTTTTTGTTTCCCCTGTCTTCCATTCTAGCTTCTTCCAGTAACAGCCCCTTTTTTCCTTTGGGGAGCTGCTGCTTCTCCCTTCAGTCCATGTGGCTCTTTGATCTGCACCTACCACCAGGCTGGCAGACATGTAATCCAAGCCTGGCTAATCTAAAACAGATCAGGGATGATCATGTGATCCAGCGTAAGCCAGGAAGAGGTTTTTTTTTTTAATTTCAGAATATTACGAGGTCACATAAATCGCCTTTGCACTGCCCCAGTCAAAGCTACAAGCACGCCCATTCTAACCAAGTGGGCTTCATCCCAGAGATGCAGGTATGGCTCAACATACGCAAATCTTTAAATGTAATTCACCACATAAATAGAAGTAAAAACAGAGACCATATGATGCTCTCAATAGACACAGAGAAAGCATTTGACAAAATTCAGCACCCTTTTATGATAAGAACGCTTAACAAAATAGGCATAGACGGGACGTACCTTAAAATGATAAAAGCCATATGCAACAAACCCACAGCCAACATCATACTGAACAGGGAAAAATTGAAAACATTCCCACTTAGAACTGGAACCACACAAGGTTGCCCTCTATCACCACTTACATAGTGCTGGAAGTCCTTGCCAGAGCAATCAGACAAGAGAAGGAAATCAAAGGTATCCAAATGGGGGCAGAAGACTTCAAACTATCACTCTTTGCTGACGATAGGAAGAGTTTTCTTCAGGACTTTTGCTAGAATATTGCAAAAGACACCTTCTTTCCATCAGCTGTAAGCTCAGAGCTACTAATAGCCATCTTGGGAAGAGCCAAGTGGTGAATAAAGCCAACAGAGACAAAGGCAAAACTGAGAGTTGGAGAAAAAAGATTCCTAAGAATATTGAATACAAGGATCTGGTCATGTGTGAAGCATCCCCTAGTCTTTTCTGTCACATAAGCCAATGTATTCCTCTTTTTGTTTAAACACATTTGAGGTGAGTTTGTCACTGGCAACCTAAGGAGTGCTGACTAATGCATTATCTGTTAAGGTAACTAAGAAGAGTAAATAAGATAATGTAAAATACTTAGCATAGTGGCAAGGGCTCAATAGATGTATAAAAGCCAACCACCTAGCTGGTTGGGAGGCTGAGGAAGGAGGATCACTTGAGCCCAGGAGTTGAAGGTTGCAGTGAGCTGTGCTGAGGCCACTGCACTCTAGCCTGAGTGACAGAGCAAGACCCCGTCTTTTAAAAAAAAAAAAAAAGCCAGCCAGCTTGTTTCCACATCCTGGTGGGTGCAGAATACTCTGGAAGAAACTCACTACCCCTGCCGGTCATTTGTGCCATGAAACCCTCAGCAAACACCAAAACACCTAAGTCATCCTTTCATCCTTTAAATGGCTTGTGATCTTGGCAACATTCAGAATTAAGCTGGGTGTTATCCCTCCCAATGCCCTGCCTACATGTCATGTTGACTATTTCCTCTGATTTTTCTCCTCCCTGGCACAAGTCATGACAAATCTAGGATATCTTAGAATATAAGTTGTAGGCTAGTTACCTAGTTTACAGGGTTCAGGAATCAATTCTGGGTGAGGGTTTTAACCTTCATTTGCTTAGCAAAACACTACCTCCTTATCCCCCAATGCCCTAGGCAAAAGAAAACAACCTGCCTTCTCCCTACCCAGCTCTATCCTAGCCCAACACCTATTTTCCCCCTATACATTCACCTAATTTTATTCCTGAGGTCCCATTTGATGGGACTACAAGGCTGGTTAGGGGGAAAAAACTGAGTAACAGCTTAAATACCACAAAAGAGGCAGATGATCCAAGGAGGAAGAAGAGTAGACCTCCAGGTTCCTTGGCACACGACACTACGTCTGTGGAGAGGGGAGTTAAACGGCAGTTGCTGGCCAGACACATGCCCCTTATGTCAGCCATTTACTTCACACACATATACCAGGACCCAGTCTTAGCAGAAGGCAACGGAGGAAGGATCCTTTTATGATTCTGGCTTCCTTAAAATACTCTGCAAAAATAACAATTATAAAGTTATATGCTGAATTTGCTGTCTGTTGAATGAAGCCCAGTCTGTGGGCCATGTGTGGCTCCTAGGGAGCTCTATTTGTCTTGCCAGGAAGCAGCATGGGCCAAAGGACGGGAGGCATTTTTTTCCATTGCTGTTCCAGTGAGAAGATCTATGTCCAATCCCCTCTAACAAGTCACCTCTCCATTCATCTTGATGCACAGTTTAATGTGACAGCCACAAAAGTGGGAAGGAAGTTGGACCTGCTGAGGGTTTCTGATTATTCATAGGGAGATGGATCCACCTTTGAGGCAGGACCAGCTACGGAATTTGTGGGCCCTAGTGTCAAATGAAACTGCTGGGTCTCTTGTTCAAAAATTGAGAGTTTCAAGATGGCAAAAACAGAGCATTAAACCAAGCCCAAGGCTCATCTAAGCATGGGTCCTTGGACGACTGCAGCAGTCACATGCCCATGAAGTTAGCCCTGCCCAGAAGCCAGAGATCCAGCCAGGTAGGAAGGATAAAAGGAGGCAGGATGGCACAGATTCCCATCTCTGCATCCTGTTTATGCATATTAGAGAACAGACCTGTCTTAGCCCAAACAGACATATTTAATGGTGGACTTCACTTACCATGAGAGTCCAGGAAATGAAACGTTTCAGGCCCCAGCAGAGGGTACTGAATGCACATTGGGAACTGCCTTCTTGGTATTTTCACTGCCCAGAGCTCACTTTCTGTCCTAGGCTATGACCGACAGGAAGAAAATTGTTGACATACAAGGAGAGAAGGAACGTGACTAAGGCAGAGCAAATCATTACTTCTATGAAGAAGTTAAGGACATGGAGGTTGCTATTTTAGCATACAGAAAGAATTTTAGTAGCACGCACTTCAATTTCAAAGGGGCCCCTTTGCTAACTGGGGGAAAGGAGGCCAGTCTGAAAGGCAGAATTCTAGCAATGTAATTTTATTCCTTCCAATACAAGGTCCAACCTGCTAATCTTGTCTTCAAACTACTGCCTTATACAAATCCTTGGGGAATGTGCGAGGAATTTTGAATTAGCATGCAACTGACACACAGGTAGTAGATATTTTTTTTTTTATTTCAGAATATTATGGGGTACAACACTTTGGCTATATATATTGCCCATGCACTGCCCGTGTCAGAGCCACAATCGTGGTCATCCCCCAAACTGTGCTCCCCGCAACCATTCAGTGAGAGTTTTTCCCATCCCCTCCACCCCCCTCCCACCTGCCCACCCCCTGATGAATATTATTGCCCTGTGTGATGTAAGTGTTGATCAGTTAGTACCAATTTGATGGTGAGTACCAGTGGTGCTTGTTTTTCCATTCCTGTGACACTTTGCTTCGAAGAATGGGTTCTAGCTCCAACCAGGATAATACCAGATGTGTTAATTCACTGTTGTTCCTTATTGCTGAGTAATACTCCATGGTATACATATACCACATTTTATTGATCCACTCGTGTATTGATGGGCACCTGGGTTGTTTCCACATCTTTGCAATTGTGAATTGTGCTGCTATGAACATTCGTGAGCAGATGTCTTTATTATAAAATGTCTTTTTTTCCTTTGGGTAAATACCCAGTAGTGGGATTGCTGGGTCAAATGGTAATTCTACTTTTAATTCTTTGAGGTATCTCCATATTACTTTCCATAGAGGTTGCACTAATTTGCAGTCCCACCAGCAGTGTATGAGTGTTCCTATCTGTCCACATCCCCGCCAACATTTGTTGTTTGGGGATTTTTTGATATGAGCCAATCTCACTGGAGTTAAGTGATATCTCATTGTGGTTTTGATTTGCATTTCCCTGATGATTAGAGAAATTGAGCAATTTTTTATATGTTTGCTGGCCATTTTTCTGTCTTCTTTGGAAAAGCTTCTGTTCATGTCCTTTGCCCATTTTTTAATAGGGTTGTTTGATTTTTTCTTGTTGATTTTCCTAAGTTCTGTATAGATTCTGGTTATCAGCCCTTTATCAGAGGTGTAGCATGCAAATATTTTCTCCCATTCTGTAGGTTGTCTGTTCACTCTAGTGATAGTTTCCTTGGCTGTGCAGAAGCTTTTTAATTTGATCAGGTCCCATGTATTTATTTTGGTTGCTGCTGTGATTGCTTTGGGGGTCTTCTTCATAAATTCTTTGCCTAGGCCAATGTCCATAAGAGTTTTTCCAACATTTTTCTTCGAGAATTCTTATGGTTTCATGTCTTAGGTTTAGATCTGTTATCCATTGTAAGTTGATTTTTGTGAGAGGTGAGAGGTATGGGTCCAGTTTCAGTCTTCTACATATGGCCATCCAGTTTTCCCAGCACCATTTGTTGAATAGGGAATCTTTTCCCAGTGTACGTTTTTTTGGAATTTGTCAAAGATCAGGTGACTGTATGAGGTTGGTTTTATATTTGGGTTCTCAGTCCTGTTCCATTGGTCTACGTCTCTGTTGAGAGGAAAACTTATCGCCTTAAATGCCCACATCCAAAAGACAGAAAGGTCACAAATCAGTAAACTAATGAATCATCTTAAGGAAATGGAAAAGGAAGAGCAAAGCAATCCTAAAGCCAGCAGTAGAAAAGAAATAACCAAGATCAGAGCAGAATTAAATGAAATCGAGAACAAAAGAACAATACAGAAGATTAATAAAACGAAAAGTTGGTTCTTTGAAAAGATAAACAAAATAGACAGGCCACTCGCCAGGTTGACCAGAAGCAGAAAGGAAAGGACTCTAATAAGCTCAATTAGAAATGAGAAAGGAGAAGTCACAACTAATACCATGGAAATACAAAACATCATCTTTGAATACTACAAAAACCTCTATGCCCACAAACATGAAAACGTGGAGGAAATAGAAAAATTCTTAGAAACACACTACCTCCCTAGGCTCAACCAGCAAGAAACAGAATTTCTAAACAGACCAATATCGAGCACCGAAATCAAAGCAGTAATAAAAAATCTTCCCACAAAAAAAACCTGCTGGACCAGATGGGTTCACACCTGAATTCTACCAAGCCTACAAAGAAGAACTGGTGCCTATACTGCAGAAATTATTTGAAAATATCCAGAAGGATGGAGTCCTCCCAAACTCATTCTATGAAGCCAATATCACCTTGATACCAAAGCCAGGAAAGGACACAACAAAAAAAGAAAACTACAGACCAATATCCCTTATGAATATAGATGCAAAAATTCTCAATAAAATCCTTGCAAACCGAATCCAAATGTACATCAAAAAAATAATCCATCACAATCAGGTGGGCTTAATTCCCGAGATGCAGGGATGGTTCAACATACGCAAATCTATAAATGTAATTCACCATATAAATAAAAGCAAGAACAAAGATTACATGATCCTTTCAATAGATGCAGAAAAGGCTTTTGACAAAATCCAGCATCCTTTTATGATAAGAACTCTTAACAATATAGGCATAGATGGCTCATACCTCGAAACTATTAAAGCCATATACGATAAACCCACAGCCAATATCATACTGAATGAGGAAAAATTGAAAGCATTCCCCCTTAAAACTGGCACCAGACAAGGGTGCCCTCTATCTACTTCTTTTCAACATAGTGCTGGAAGTCCTGGCCACAGCAATTAGACAAGACAGAGGAATCAGGGGCATCCAGATAGGGGCAGAAGAGGTCAAACTTTCACTATTCGCAGACGATACGATATTATACATAGAAAACCCCAAAGATTCAACCAAGAGATTACTGGAATTGATAAATGAATTCAGCAAAGTCTCAGGATACAAAATTAATACACACAAATCCATAGCCTTCATATATGCTAATAATAATCAAGCCGAGAAACAAATTAAAGATGCAATACCTTTCACAATAGCACCAAAGAAAATTAAATATTTAGGAACATATCTAACTAAGGAGGTCAAAGACCTATACAGAGAGAATTGCGAAACACTGAGAAAAGAAATTGCAGAGGATGTAAATAGATGGAAAGCCCTACCATGCTCTTGGACAGGCAGAGTCAACATAGTAAAAATGGCTCTGCTACCTAAATTGATTTACAGAATCAATGCAGTCCCTATCAAGGTAGTAGATATTCTTAAAGCCCGAGGGAGCTTAAAGTGTGTTTTCCTCAGGATTGCCCCATTGAGAGCTTTTATTTGCCCCTTTTTATTTACATGTTGAAGATCGGAGTTACCAAACAAAAGCAAAATACAATTCATCCCCTGCCTAAAAAGTCATTTAAGTAAGTATCTAAAATATGGGGTTAGACTCAAATTTGGAATCATAGAAAGATGTTAAATTGGAAATGAATATTTAACAATGGTCCTGTCCAGTGGTTCCAAAGCCTGGGTTCCTAGTCCTGATGTGACAGAACCATCTGGAAAACTTTTAGAAAAATATAGATTTTCTGAACCTTCCCCGAGAAATTTGTTTTCAGTCACTTAGGGTGGAGCTGGGGAATCTCTTTCTATAAAATGTATTGGTTGTAATTTAAAAAGCATCAAAAAGAGTATGGGCTAAAGCATCACAAGTCAAAAGGCGAGGCACAAAGGAGGAATTAATCTTTGTAACTTATACATGGCCCTGGGCTGTGAGCAGGGAGTGGAAGTGTTATTACCCAAGTTCCTCCAAATGCACACAGGCCCACACAATCAGGCAGGACTATGTAACTGCGGCTGTGGGCTGCATATTCATTTATCAAGGAACATTCTGTGTCCAGACCCTGGTCATAGCTCATCCTCACACTTGCTATGGAGTGTCTCCCATTCCCTCCATCACGGGGACAGTGATTTTCCTGCCTGTCCCCTCCTCTCCCCCAGCTAACTGGGAGAAATCCTAAAAGGCCTGAGCAACCTTTGGAAAGGAAGCCACTTTACAGAGCCTAATCATTTCATGAGTCCCCTTTTTGGCTGAAGCAGTTCCCACTGCATGGCTGGAGGAACTGGATGTAGAACACATCCAAGGTCCACAGACACAAACCCAGGGATTTCATTCTTCCGTTTTGCGGCCTATAGGCCTTCCTGTAGCATGCTCCGAAACTTCCCTCTTTTCCTGTATAGTGTTTTCCTTGGTTCCCTTCCCTTCCGTGTGAACAGTTGGTCCTCATAATCCCCAACCAGCTTGTAGTTGGTTTGTTACTGTCACTCCACGTGGGCACTCTGTTCTATTCCAGCAGGCACACTGGCTTGGAGATCCCCTTTACAGAGCTGTCAACTCATTTCTCCAGGCTGTAGGCTGGAGTGACAGTTGTTTGGGATTTCGTTTTCCTTTTTGCTGCCGAAAATGCATCTGTATCACTGGCTGCTGTGGATATTGGGATGATTCCTCTGCTTTAGCAGAATATTAAAATCAATTTCCAAGAGTATCTTAAAGAGGTCAAGTTTTAATATCTGCTAATAAAGAACGGCTTTGGACAAAGTCATCTGGATTAGCCTTGCCAGGGTGAAAGTGGCAAGGGGCCTGCCTCCAGAATGCTGTACACGTGCGCCCTGCTGGCCTCTCAGAACCCCGCAAACCACCATCTTGAGGGTATCAAAGGGAATATTTTCCACTTCTAGACCAGGCCAGAACCTAGAGGTCCTGCCACACAAAATAAACTCTCCTCCAAGTGACTGAAAATGCTATTTTCCCTCAATTGTGGGAAAGCACAAATAAAGGGGATGAAGTGAGATGGAGAAACCAGCAGAGGGAGAATTTGATACGTTAAACACACAGGCAGCTGCAGTAGTAGCCACAGGACTGGCCAAAGCACAGAAATCACAAGAAAAGCACATGTACATTGAGTACACATGGGAGGCACATTTTGATATGTCTCCAGGAGATTTATACAACTTACTGTGTCTTGAAGATACTTGAAAGCACATCCAAGTTCTCTCTATGCTGGTGCAGCTGATAAAACACGCAGAGGACACTTGATAATTCCATGGATATATTTTTGAATACATTCTTCAAGTTTGTATTATGAAAAATATATAATTCAGTACTCCTCTAAGAGTAGTCTGCAGATAGGTATGGATCCTAAAAGTGTCTGTTTCTGGTCTGCGGTAAGTACAGAAAGTGAGAGTAAGCACTTAGAAACTTTTACAGCAATTTTAGATTACAACAACATTTTTACTATATTTTACAAATGAATTAGTGGCAATGAATTGAAAAACAATAAAAAAAGGCTTTTCACCACACATGCTTTGACAAATGCTGGTAAAATGAACAACTATATTTGCATTGCCTGCATTTGATTGTTGTTAACAAATGGGCAGAAATACAGAATCCTTCACACAGAAATACTGTAAGAAGAGGACACAAAATTAGGCACGTAAAAAGTTTTGATTTTAAGTTATTTCTTCAACGCTTTAACTGGCTTCTCTTTCTCATTAATTTATCATTGGCTTGAAAGTACTGTAACCAGAAAGTAATGGATCCATTTTTCATATTTATACTTCCTATCACATGGATATTCCAAAAAGTTTATATTTATACTAGGCTTATGATGAGACATGGGAGGCAAATATTATCATTATCATTTCCATGATACTCTTTTCTAACTCAATTCTATTTTTTCTGATTTTTAAAAACAACTCAGTTCTTTAAAGACATCCTCATTATATTGGAGTGCCTGATTATAATTTATTATGACAGGCAAAGCTGTAATTTTCCTTAACCCCCCCCACCCATTCTCACACTTTTCTAATGAAAATATTTAAGGTAGTTTTACATGTTTTCAAAAGCTTTTAAATATATATAGAGAGAGGAAGTAATAAGATGGAATTCCCCCTCCACATTTAGGAATTTAACTCAGATTCCTGAAACAAAAGTAGCATAACTTTTCATTGTGGACATTTTTCAATCCATAGGAAGAACTTAAGAGCAACTTCATTTGGCTGTTACTAATGTCAGTCTATGATTCTGGCAAAGAGGGGAAAAAATAAGGAAATGTCACCCACCCACATCACCAAACTTACAAAGCTGGAAAACTTTATCCATGGCTACTTTGAATCAAATTACCTCAGCAATTTGGACAAACAGTCAATTGTGCCTGGGTGAAAATTTTGTTTGAATATAAATTGTTTTCTAGATGTTTTGCTGATGTCTTCTAATGTCTAATTCCCACAGCTTCTCTATTAGGGATTAAGAAGCACTGCAGACAGTGAGTTCAGAGTCATTTGTTTTCTCTGGCCTTGAAAAAAAGGGCCACACACACCCAATTATTGAGCTACGCTTTTTTTCCTCTTGTAACTCATCCAAATATTCTATTATGAAGTTGAAACATTTCAGTTACTGTAATTTTTTCCGAAAGGTTCTGGTTCCCACACTGAAATTCTGCCTCCAAAGTCAGATTCAGACTCCAATTCCCAAAATCTGTTCCAAAACACATTCGTGGCCTAATCCTTGAGAAAAAGAACTTCAAGCTCTACTTGCCTCCTTTCAGAATGAGTCAAAGTATTTTAAAAAGCAAGAAAAATGTGAAATCCCTTGATGAAGTGTTTTTGAAGTGTCCTGGCCACATCTGTAGGAACAGTCAAATATTATCTAACTCTGTTCACTTTTTAAAGTGGAAAACAACTAAACTTAACACAAATATAGGCAAATGGCTCCTTCCCAAAGGAATTAGTATTAATTCCCACCAACACCCAAGGTGGTGGTGTGCAGAAAGGAATAAGAGTGGGAGAAACTGAGCAACTGGGGGTAGGATGGAAGCGTCCGGGGGGTGGGGGAGGGGATACCATCTGGAGTAATGGAAACTCTCTAGGAATATGACAATCAGGGACAACATATATGACTATCAGAATTAGCTACTAACCCTCTCCACCCATTTGGAGAACCCAGTCACCAACACCCCAGTGAATCAGAGACATGAAAGAATAAAAACAAAAAGCAACCAAATACAGATTTCTGTACAAACTGTGAGGCCCAACCTTGACCTTCAGGACAGTGGTCTGACATCAACCTTATCAGTCAGGAGGGAGGTCCCTGGGACTGTAGTTTACAGTTCTCTACCGTTCTGGGACAGGAAATGGACTTCCCATTCTGATGCAAAGACAGATGAACACAGTGAAGATCCCTGATGCGCAAAGAAACACCCATGCGGTGAAAGGAAAATCCAGTTAGTAATAAAAGCAATTGCTATTAAGTCACTGCTCACTCTGTGCCACATACTGTGCAGAAAGATTTACACACAGCCCTTTCAGTCATTCTCAGAGGTGGGTATTATTTCCTTTTTACAGAAGAGGCGTCCAATACACAGAGGAATCTTCCCAAGGTCTAAGGACAAGATCTAAATGCGTGTTTGTCAAACTACAAAGTCCAACTTCTTCACCCCTGGCCAGATTACCTGAAAGTTATCCCAAAGGCTGTTTGAGGAGACGGAAGGAAGCTGACTTACCTGGAGCAGGACTGTAGGAGAATCGTGGCCTCTGGTAATGACTGGAATTATTTAATACATTGAATAAACGTCAGGTTATCAAAATTAGGTTAAATGCACTTTAACATACTTGAATGCACTCCATTATTACGTACCCAAGCCAGGATAAATTATGAGCTAATTTAACAATATGTATCAGTACTTACACAGCCAAGGGAGTGAAGTTCCCTTGGAAATAGTCATTTAAGGAGACTCCATTTTATTCCATTGTTCAGTGTCTTGTGGAATCAACATTTGGAATTAACTTCCAAGTATTACTGCATTCTTGGTGGTAGCAAACTCATGTTCTTAAAAGGTAAACTTGATTTCCACAAACTACAAAGCCACTTGGAGTCAAATCAAAGAAGTGATGTGTCCCTAACCATTATCGTCACAGGGTGTAACTATGGAGCAGTGGAACACAACCTTTTTGGCCACACTCTCCTTTTGCGAATGTGATTAAGCCTGTGGAACCTAGGAAAAGGAGGGAAGGAGGATGAGTGGAAGGAGTATTTTGATGGGTGCTTTCAATAGTTTCGTTAAAAATGAGTTTCTAGACAGCTCCCAAGAGTCCCCTTGGAGTGAGATAAACACACGGAGGCCCACGTTGAAGGGGAGGGACCTTCCTACCCGCCGGTCTCTCCACATCAGCTCCACTTTTCTCCATGTGGAATGTGAGCTCAAGGAGAGCAATGGGTTTTGTTTTATTCACTGCTGTGCTTAGATCTGGGCCTGGCACTAAGTATTTACATGTCATTAATATTTATGTCATGAACAGGATGAGTAAATGAATGGATAGTTTAATATTGGGTCACAGGTAAGATTTCAGTTATCAAAAGATTTCAATTGTTTCTCTTGTTCTAGAAACAGTTTTTAAGAACCACTGGCATAGACAATTCAAATGGAGACATTTCCGGGAGCATAATGGGTGGAGGCTAGGGTTTAAGATTTAGCTAAATCTCAGAATTAGAAATAAGGTATCAACTCCGTCTGAAAATGAGTCCAGTCAGAATCTCAGAGCACAGTGTGGTAAGTGCTCAGAGGGACAGATGGCACAATGGCAAGGCTCGGAAGTGGGAACCTGGGTCAAACAGCCCTGTATCACTTTGGTATGGAGTGCCTCTGCTGATGGATGAGGTTGTCAAAGCGGCCATACACCTGAGTCTTTATGAAAGAAAGAAATAGCAAGAATAAAACCTATTCTATAATATTACTCTTTTTCTATGTACCTGTGGGTGGCCACAGAAACAATGATTGATTACTGGTCCTTCATTCACTGACTAAAATAAAGTGCTTTAGCATCTGGTTGAAAATGAGGAATGTCAACACAAAACAAGAGGACAGAGAATATGCACATTCAATTCTACTGCAGAAACATCTTTCAGCTCTGCTGAAAATAGTGCCCCCCCCAAAAAAAAGGTTTTCTTAGAAAACAAAGATAGGCACAGAGTTTATGTGTAAACATTTTTTCTTTAAAAAAAGACACATTTCATCTAGAAATAGCAATACAAAGGGGTTATATAAATTTATTTTTCATGTAACAATTGATTAGGTTAGAAAAAAATTCCCATTTTCAATGTTAATTCCATCTCTCATTTTGTTTTTAAAAAAATCACTAAAAGGACAAAAACCCACACAAAAATACAATCTGTATCTGTTCATATTTACAGATAACCAGTCACTATTAAGGCATAGATTGATTAAAAGTTAACATTTATTCAAATCATCAAAATATTTTGTGCATCATATAACACCTACAACTCCATATACTGTACTGTCATATTCCCTTAATTGCATCGAGAGAAAGTTAGAAAAATAATTTCCAGTGTTTTTATTTATTTTTATCCACCCTATTTAATCTAGTTTAAGTGGGACAGTTTTCCCTTTGGTATAATATCAAAGCACTGTTCATAAAACCCATGTCAACTTAATACTGCGTATTCATTCTACCTTCCTCCTACTGCAAACGCATGGTAGAGAGCTGGGAAAAGAGCTCTGAATGACTTTTTTTTTAATTTGGGAAGGTCTTATTAAAGACATCATAAAATTTGGAGCACTGAGTTGTTGAACAGGAAACAAATCTGGAATTGTTAACCTGTGCTGAATGTTTAGCATGATGCATTAGTACAATCAAATAAGGCAGACGATCATCACGTGATTCACGAGATCATCTGTGTACATATGCACAGGACGATTCCACTGTACTTGAAAAGGGAGTGATTTAGTTCCACATCCTTAAGCAGATAAGGCTTAGTTTAGTTTAGGAAGTGCAGCTCCTTAGTGCCAGTTACTGATAATTTTGTGACAGGCCCATTATCTATGCCTTCAAGGTAACCAATACTATTTTTGAAAGTAAAGATTTTTCTGAGTACAAAATGTCTCTTTAATTCTTGATCTTACCTTAATGGAAAGACTTAGCTGTGGAAAAATGTCAGGCAAGTTATTTCTTTTTTTTTTTTTTTTTTTTAGAGACAGGGTCTCACTCTTTCTCAGGCTGGTCTTGAACTCCTGAGCTCAAGTGATCCTCCTGCCTCGGCCTCCCAGAGTGCTAGGATTACAGGCGTGAGCCACCGCGCCCGGCCTAGGCAAGTTATTTCTTATCCCACATTTGTATAAAAGTACCCAATATTGTGTATACTTGTATAATGCTTTCTGCTGAGAGCACATGAGAGTGGTTTATGTCCATGCAGAAAACCTTGAATACTGAACATAAATAAGTAGTTACAGTACAGGTAATTGACAACATTTCCTATGGGAAAGTTTTCTAACAAATTAATACACTTGGAAATAATATTGCTTTGAAGAAACAAAGGCACTTTAGTGATTTTCTTCATGGATTAAAAACCCTTCATAAATCCACAATAAGATATCTGAAAAGACCCAGGAAACAATGTTGCCCGATTTCTTGGACTTTCACAGTATAATATTGTAACAATGAATCTAGCCACTTAAAAATAGTCTTTTTTTCCCCTTCAGAACTCAGCTATCTTTATAAACTGTCACCCTGGAGACTCAAAGAAGCCTTTCTATTCTCAACAAACACAAGTCTACTTCAAGTAGACAGATACGGGTTTAGGGAAGTCCTACGACCATATAGAGCATAGCTAATGTGTACATGATAAGGATCGTAATCTATTTCTCCTCATAATGGCAACAGTGCTGTCTTGTCAGATGATTATTTGTCTTTTTAAATAAAGTGACAATCTAGGGCTCCAGTTATTGAATGTCGTCCATTCTCTACCATAAATCTCTAGTAAATATCAATTTCATCAATTATGTACTGTATGCTTATAATATCTAAAAATAAAAGTTTGATATAAATAAAGGTCCTTTAGTGGCAATATACTAAAAACAGCCCTTTGCCTCCAGACAACCATTAAAATCATTTTAGCAATACAGGCAGCAGCTAAGTATGACGACTGCAAAGGGTTAATATTGCAAAGTCCATTTGGTCTTTCTTTGCACCTGTTACCATGAACTAGGTTCATTGCTAAGTGTTTCTAGGATGCTGACATACATGAACAGAATTGGTCCAGAACCAAGTAGACTCACTTATGTTTCCTAAAGTCACAGAACATTCTGCACAGAAACTAACATCCAGTACCATTTCAAATAAAAGTTTGACGCAGTCAGAAAAATGTGACTAAATCTGATCTGTACCAATATATCAGGTGACACGAAAATCAGAGAGAGATGGAAAGAGCAAGAATTTCCACAGGACAAGAAATTAGAACGTGTAAAGTGCTGAAAGACCTCAATAATTATTTTAAAGCAGTACCAGAAAATTCCACTTGATTATTTTTTAAAAATCCCCAAATACCAAAACAAAACAAGCAAACAAAGTAACTTCTAAGTTTTCTGGCATCCCAGATGTCAATTCATCCTTCATTTTAAGTAAAAAAAAAATCAGTGCATATGTTATATAGGTAAATAAAAACAGGAAATAAGCCCTATCCTCATATTGCATATTCTGTCCAATTGCCATTTTAGAAAAGAAATCCATATTTAGTGTTCTGTATGACATAAGAACATCTTTCTTTTCTTCCTTTTTGCCATAAAGTACAGGTGTGAATAAGATGCTTTGGTCCTGATACCAGACACCCAGAGTGCTGAGGATGCTGTGCAGTGAAGGCTGTTCACAGATCTTCTGTGTTCACCTTTACAGTTAGTTGGTGGGCGTGTGCCTAGAAGGCACTGCTACCAGCGGCCACTGACACTAGCAATGTCTGAGTGATACTGACGGGGTAGCCTTCCACTCGCTCCACCTTCCAGGAAAGAGGTGCGTGCATTTGGCGATTCAAAAAGCTTTCTTCGGTTTTTATTTAGTTCTAGAGAGAGAGAAAGAGAGAGAGAGAGAATTGTTAGCAGCTCAACAGAGAAGTTCTATATATACTATAGGACATAGCTGAGAAAATGGTGATGTGGTAGATTTTTTGGGAAGAGTCAAGTCTGGCAGCACAAGGAAAACATTTAGTTGATGGCCAAGACATTTCTGGAATACTAGAATGTATGATTTTAAAGGTAGCATATTGGTAGCCTAGAGAACCAACGACAGCAAATAGTTTTTATCGCAATTTGTAAACTCTGGACAGCAAATAATTTTTATTACAGCTTGTAAACCATCTGGGGGATATATCATTCTCAGAAATCTCTAACCAAATTAAACAGTTTGACCTACCCCAAATGTCATTTCAGAGGTAAAAGGAACAATCAAAGCTGGTGAAAGGCATATGGGAGGATGTATTACCAATGGCACAGAAAATTACAGCTATTGAACTCATCCATGTCAAATACAGCAATCATTAAGTTATTAAAGTCAGATATGAAAAGAAGACCCCACACCTAAACACGAGGACATTGGAGGAGCATCGTGAAATACAGTTGACCCTTGAACAACATAGGGGTTAGGGTGCCATTTGCCTCCCCACACAGTCAAAAAATCCATGTATAACTTTTGACACCCCCAAAACTTTACTAATAGCCTACCATTGACCGGAAGGCTTACAGATAACATAAACAGTTGATTAAACATATACATTACATACTGTATGCTTACAATAAAGTAAGCTAAAGAAAAATATTAAAATTGTAAGAGCAAATATATTTACTACTCATTAAGTGGAAGTGGATCATCATAAAGGTCTTTATCCTTGCTGTCTTCACGTTGAGTAGGCTGAGGAGGAGGAACAGGAAGGGTTGGTCTTGCTGTCTCAGAGGTGGCAGAGGGAGAAGAGGTAGAGGAGGTAGAAGTGGAAGCAGGTACACTTAGTGTAACTTTACAGAAATACATTATAATTTCTGTCTTTTTTGCCTTTCCATTAAAAAAATTTTTTTCTTTATCGTACCAATCCTTATTCCACCATCTGCTTTAGTTTCAGTGCTCGTATCATAGTAGGGTCCATGTTGTAAAAGAAGTCAAAAGCAGTCTTGAATAATGAGAACCCTCTGTCAGACTGTCTAATGTCAATTTGTTTTCTGGCACTGCTTCTTCTACGTCTTCTTCCTCATCATCTGGCACTGGTTCATCTCCCTCACTTCATCTTCCATTTCTTCCTCTGGTGTGCTGTCTATTTAGTTCTTGAATTTCTCCAAGATCCTTATCTTGAAACCCTTCACCCCCTATCTTTCTTGCCATATCCACAATCTCCTTCATGATTTCCTTGATTGGCTCTGTCATAAATTCTGTGAAGTCATGTACAACATCTGGACATAGTTTTCTCCAGCAGGAATTTATTGTTTTGGGCTTGATGGCTTTCACAGATTTTTCTATAACAATGATGGCATCTTCACTGAGGTAATCCTTCCAGACTTTCATGATGTTCTCTTTAATGGGATTCTCTTCTTTAACACTGCCAATCCCTTCCACAGAGTATCATGTGTAATGATCCTTAAAGGTCCTCACAACACCCTGACCTAGAGGCTGAATTAAAAACTTTGTATTTGGGGACAAGCAGACTACTTTGACACCTTTGGTGGTAAACTCGTGGGGTTTTGGGTGGCCAGGGGCATTGTCCAATATCAAAAGAACTTTAAAGGACAGTCCCTTACTGGCAAGGTACTTTCTGACTTCAGAAACAAATCATTGATGGAACCAATCCAGAAAAAGGGTTCTTGTCATCCAGGCCTTCTCGTCCAACTAAAAGACTGGCAGCTGGTGTTTATCTTTTCCTTTCAAGATTCAAGGGGGAGCAGCTTTATAGATAAGAGCAGTCCTTATCACAAACCTGACTGCATTTGCACGAAACAGTAGAGTTAGCCTATCCATTCCTGCCTTAAATCCTGGTACTCACCTCTCTTCCTTACTAATAAACATCCTTTGTGGCACTTTTTTCCAGAATAGGGCACTTTTGTCTGCATTAAAAACCTGTTGAGTCAGATACCCTTTCTCCTCAATGATTTTTGGTCCTCTGGGACCTTGTCTGCTGCCTCTTCGTCAGCAGAAAGCTGCTTCTCCTGTTATCTTTACATTTTTAAGGCCAAACCTCTTTCTAAAATTATCAGACCATCCTTTGCTGGCATTAAGTTCTCCAACTTAGATCCTTTACCTTCCTTTTGCTTTAAATTGCAATATAAAGCACTTCACTTTTTCTTGAATCATATTAGAATCAATAGGTATGCCTTTCTTAAAAGAATCCTGTACTCACATAAAAGCTGCATTTTCAATATGGGATAGAACAGTATTTTGCAAAAAGTGCAAGGGTTTTGTGCCTGCTGGAGCAGCTGCAGCCATGGTGTCACATGTTTGTTTTGTTTTGTTTTGTTTTTTTTAACAATAGTCCTTATGCTGGATTCATTTATCTTGAAATAGCAGGCAACCACAGATGCAGACCTCAATCTATGGTACATACCAAGCAATTCAACTTTTTCTTATAATTTTATGACTTTGCTCTACTTCTTGGGATCATTTATAGCATCACTAGTGGTACTTAATATGGGTCCTATGGTTATTAAAGGTTTATGATATTGCACTAACCACAATGAAAAATACATAAGAACTGTGAAAGATTACTTTTTATTGTGATATGCAATTTACTGGAGAGATGAACTGCTCACATGGAGGTGAATAGCATTGCCCGGTGTTTCTAGCAGATACTTGTAACACTTGAGCTCACTGAAATAGCAATGGGAGGTGGCTACGAAATTATTATAGTACAGTATGTACTACAGTTAATTTTATGCAGTTATGATTTAACAATGCATCTTTTGTTTACATTTCTCTTAACTAAGAATGGCACCATGTATGGTCTGTGTTTCTGTAAGTTTTGATAAATGTTAAAATTTTACAATAGATTGGCATATTTTATGGAAGCAAATGATAAAATAAACTAGCATTTACATATATTTTATTCATTCCTGACATGCCTAACTTTTTCTTAATTTTTTCAGTATTTCTGTGCAGTTCAAATCCATGTTGTTCAAGGGTCAATTGTATTAAGCCACAGCCCCCATGGCTCTGCCAACCCATGAAGCCTATGCTTCTTGAGTCAGAAATAGTTACATAAAGAAGAACATAAACAGGTTTCTCTGAACAAAAAATCAACTCAGTAAAAAAATAGTAACAGCTTAGAAAATTAACACTTGAAAACAACCAATATTTGAATCCAAATTTTCAGGGAAAAACTGAGGTTCCCTATTTGAATTTTAAAGAAAGCGGAGTACTTAGAAAACACTTTAGTTTATCTTTTGCCAACTAAAAGTTATTAGCCCAAAAGGTAAAAAGTTAATTGAAGCAGACTACCTTGTTTATGTAAGGCATCTATACCCCCACATCCCCCCCACCCCCTTGACTCACTGATGTAACTCTTCCTGATAAACTTATACAAGTACACAGAATTGTCAGACAATGGAAATTAGGGTTTCTGATAGCCATCAAATGAAAATATGCTCAAATTTATTCAATTTAAAATAGATTAGAGGGTTTATACAGTTGATTCGCTTAAAGTTTTTTTTTTTTTTTTTTTGAGGGGCTATAGCAGGTGATTGAACACCTTATATTTGCACGGTGCTTGTACTTTTTCAACCACACAATATACAATCCTCTTTGGAATTCTGAAGTTACAATGTAAGCTATGGCCAGCTACTGTAAATGCTCAGGATGGGGACACAGACTCAGCTTGCAGGAGGCCACCTGGGGTTAAGGACAGCCTTGTGGCAAGACATGCTCCTGTCCCCAAGTTCTGGAAGATGGACCCTTAACATTTCACCCCACTGCCTTCTAAAATGTAAATGCCTGCCCTATAGGGTCGAAGTAACAATGGAGATATCTCTCTTTTGTTCACATATAGGTCTTAGGAGAAAAGAAAACTAACAGCGATTCATTAGGGCTTATTATATGACAAGCACTTTACATTTATTTTGTCCTATTCAAGTCCTCCTTAAGGGGTAGACAATATTACCATTCCCCATTATATAGATAAGAAAACAGATTTTTAAAAACAAAGTCACTTGCCCACACAGCTATTCAGTGACAGAGCTGAAACTCAGCCTGCCTAACGCACAGGTGAATGTCCTGGCCACTGAGCTACAGTGTTCCGTCTGATGGAGAAGACCAACCAAAGCAGGAGTACAATCTGGTAGTTCCAGCTATGCCAGATAACAGAGCTTTACTTCATATTTTAGCATACCAAATTTATTTTTTAAATAAAAAAACATAGCTTAAAAACTCTGAAGAAGCAAGGAAGATATCTTTACAAGAAAAAGACACATGCAAGCATGCATGCAGATGGCTGTTGTTTCAAGTCCCTGCAGAAACACAGAAGCAATAACATTCCTATTAAAAGTTGAACATATGTATCATGTTAAAAAACAAGAACACAGCACTTCAGAATTCATAAATGAAGACAGAATTGAATATATTTAAAGGCAAACTTACAGGAATGTTAAGAATAAATGAATCTCTTTAAGTATACAGCCTGGGAAAGTTTTATCACCTTCAAGCTAGGAGACTATCTCTGGCCTCCATTTTCTCATGGGAGAATAACCTGTAAATCAGGAGGACATTCCCAAGGAAAAGGAAGGAATGAGGCCAAACAACATTCTCCCTCAGCACATATAATGTGTATAACTGAGCACATGAAAACAGTAGGGCCATTGAAGATTTAAAAAAATGTTTTAATAAACATTGAAAAACTTTATTCTGAAAAGTCACATCAGCTAGAGATTTCAAAGAGTAAAATGATCACAAAGGAATTCAGTCATTCCCTACAGATGTAGTTTCTATGAGAGTACATACATACATTTCTAAATGTGATGCATAGAGATAAACCTTCCAGTGAGGTTATCTAGGATCAAGTCCTATTGAAGAGACTAGGATTTTTGTTGTTGTTGTTGCTTTTTTTTTAAATTAAAAAGCAAACTCCTTCCTCTGGTATTTTTCAGTAAGCCTAAGGGATAGTTTGGGAAAATACCAACCTTTTTCTTTGAAATTCCAAGGTTCACACAATCCTGGCAGCTCTCAGGATCTTGTTGCGGATCTGAACAGAGTCACAAACTAAAAGAATAGGTCGGGAAATGTTAGATCTACCTGAGGCCGTGGCGGGAAGGAAGCCTGTCAACAGGATGCTAAACTTCCTTTCACTGAGTCCCTGTACATGTAACCAATCATTAAAATACTCTGAGAAAAATTTGTGAATTTTCAAAATATCATGGATTTGGAAAAAAAAGATCAAATTTATTCTCTGATCCATCTCCATTAAAGATAAATTAAAGATAAATCTCATCTACTCCTATTCTATTAAAATCAATGTCTTTTGGCCCAAGATTAAAAACAAAACAAAACCTCATACTGAAAGCACAACTCCAATTATAAGTTAAATATCTACAAAATTTTAAAAAGGAATTTTGAGCAAACTTTGTATCTCACCAAGCTGACAAGACAAACATGAGTCAAGGCTGCCCAGCTATTCTGCTGTCTATCTGAAAATGGAATGTTCTAGGACTATAAATGGATTTCTTTGTTATCAGATAAGTTGAGTTGGGAAAAGAAGCTTTTTGATGAAGGATTTCTCAATAAAAACTTACTACTTGCAGAGAAAACAATTTACCAGGTTCAAACAAATGCACTCAACAAATTAAGGCAAAATTATCCTTAAAATAATCAAATACTCCACGCTGTGCAGAGCATTCATAAGGCATCTTATTCAAAGTCTCTAGCTCCCTTTAAAAGCAAGACGACCTGTGAACCTCACTGAGAGAAGTCTACAGAAGTACTATATATCCTCAACAGAACCACACTGAAGACAATGCTTAGAAAAATTATGTTTTTCAAAAAAAGAATTCAAAACACTTTCTGATTACTACCCTACTCCCCAAAATCCAGAGTAAAGTGCCCTGATGCATTCCAGAGTAAAGGAACTATGAGCCATCTACAACTTGTGAAAGTATTTAGAGATATCCGCTTGTTGCAAAAAGCTTTACAGAGTTTGGTACTGGGTTGGTGTACACAAAGAAAGAACTGAGTTTTCATCATACTATCACTGCCATTCCACGAATATCTAGCAAAAGATTATGAAGTTCTAGACTGTAATACCCTTCTCTGGCATAAAAGTGCTGGCCCACAGGCATATTTCAATAGTATCGGTGTGGTGAATGTGCAAGTTAATCAAATTTCAAGTAGTATATCAATTTCATTTGCAAATTAATAAAAGAATGTGAAAATATATAAAGTTTACTTGAATCTAGGAATAGCCCTGAGGCTGAGCTTTACAGTAAACAAATGAGTTGGAAAAACTAACCTAATGCACAAATGGTAAAAAAGAAAGAAGAAGGGAGTATCCTGCTAGTAGTATATACTCTTAAAACTGTAGTTTGTCTATTTCCACTAAGCCTGATGATGTATCACAAGAAAGGATAGATCTTAGAAGTGAAAGGTGACCTTACACAATCATCTTTACAATCTACCTTCATGATTAATAAGCCCAAACCAAAAGAAGTTTGGAAACTCACCCAAGGACTCATGACTTAGCAGAGGTAAAGCCCAGGTCTCCTATTTGAATCCAGTGTTCTTTCCACTATACAAAGATGATTTTATGACCAAACAGGAATTATGCATCTGCCCTGTAGAGCTCCATTAATGTAGCCTCTTGGAGACACAGAATGGAGGAAGACTTCTAAAACTGATGTGTGTAGAATTCTCTCTATCCATGAAAGAACCTATCAGGCTGCCACCAGGAAGCTAAATGGCTGGATTTCTACTCCTATTTCAAAGCTGCTTTTATAAAGATAAAGATTTCCTATGGGGAGGTGGGTGGAGTATGCAATATGCTGCTAAAATAAAATGGAAAACAACTACGGTTCTCACTTTTATCTGCTGATCTGATTAGTGAATGCTGTCTGGAATGGACTTTCACCAGTCGGATGCAACTGCTGGCCTCATTGAGGCACAGCCTGCAAATTCAGTGTTCTGAAAAAGCAAAATCATTTTCTCAAAGCACATGACACTTGGCTTCTGCTCTTGGTGTCTCTGTCTTTTTGAGAGACTGGCACACATACAAATTTGACAGTCAAGAACTTTATTAGAAAATCCTCAAAAATGAATCCCATTCCCCCTCAAATTTCTTCCACATATTTCTCTAAACACTTTTCTGAGGTGCATTACTATGTATTTGCCAACTCCTGACTCATCATCTGGCTCAATTCCTTTCAAATGAATGGCACCCAATAAATATGTATAGAGCATTTTCTAAAACATGGAATATGCAACAGATGCACAAAGAAAGCAGTCTAGGGAGGCAGACGACATTATTTTCCTTGATTCTGTGACCACCTTCAGGATACTATTAATACATCCTTCTGTGACACACACATTTTATTAAAATGTTGAAAAAAATTAAAAAGAATTAACACAAGTAATAATGCCAGGTTCCAAGCTATACCAATGAGCATTCTTTTTTCCTCAGTGCAATGATCTCTACTGGTGTGCAAGGACACACATTTGAAACATGACTTCCAATCAAGATTTATTATTCACTGACCCAATGATTATTGCTTAACACAACTGCAAAGAAGAGAATTAAAGAGAATTAAACTGCCCCCCCCCCAATGTTCTGCATAAGGCAATTTTGGTTAGATCTTTCTGAAGGAATCTACAGTTTTCGGGAACAACACTGTCAAGGCAGGTTTTCAGGCAATGCCTTGATGAAGGAGTAGGATATTCTCAGCATTTGTCACATTGTTGGCAGAAAAATTCTCTGAAACCACAACCACCAAGGTGTCAGGGTAGTAAGCCAGCTATTGGGCAGAACCAATTCTACTGGCCGAGACCACTGGCAGAGGTTACTCAGATTTTAAAATATGAGTTGAATATTTATATTCACCTGAGATTGCAAGCAGCATTTTCCTCCTCGCACCAAAAGTAGTAATTCCCAGCTCTTTCAGATCCTGATCTGTGAGAGTGAGGAATGTCTGAAGATCAATCTGTGGGTTAAAAAAAAAAATCTATAACCAATATATTAAGTACTTATTTTCTTCCTCATCACTGGATCAACTTGTTATTCCACCTATTTTATTTATTAATTATGCACTGCCTACTTCCAAAAAAGAATGATGGTGGCACAAACCTAAGGGACAAGAATTGAGAAATAAAGGTGGTAAAACAGAAGTGATGATTCTAACAAAGACTTAGCTCTGAGCATCCTGGAAGCTATGGCAAAAAGGGAAACAGAAAGATTGCACCATTTTTGTGAACTGATAAAAGAAGAATAAGTATCTGTCCAGGAAAGAGAAAAATATTTCTTAGCTTTGGATTCTGAATTGGTTAAGTGTATCTTTATCCTTCTAAGAAGAAACTAGATATTAATAATACAACAGATGGTATCTTCCTTTGTGTTCTGCATAGGAGTGACAGAAGAAGTCCCAGACTCCATCAGATCTATGGTTCACTTGGCTCAACCCCAACCCAGCAGACTATCTCTGAAAGACGCACAAAAGAAGCATTTGTAGGAACAGTAAAATTGTACTCTCTGGCATTGGCAACAAAGTATAAAGGGAAGTTGTCCAAGGATCTCACTCTTTTTTTAAAGATGGTGTGGAGGAATAGACAGGCAACAGACTCTGAAGCCAGAGACTTGAGTTCAGATCCTGACTCTGCCATTATTAGCTGTGGGCACTGAGGGCTGACAATACTATACCTTGCAGGGGTCTGTTGTGAACATTCGATATGACTGTAGAAGTAAAGCAATGGGCTCACCAAAGGGCAGTTTGGGTTAGTGATAATGCATATTGATACATCATTTGTGAAGGATGTTAAATGAACCTTCAACATGCTTACGATAAAATCCCATGAAGTTACTTAATGGGGGATTCTTGTTAAATCATATCTGAATGTTAGAAAATATTCTGCATGAAGGAAGCAGATTACCACATTTCAACACACCACAAAAAAGTAAAATGTACTTTTCATTAAATGATATTGAACACAATTTGAAATGTTCTGCTTTGATTTTGAAGGTACATCTAGATCTCACAAAACCTTAATATAAGGTCATCATTTATCACAGTTCTAAAGACAGCTTTTAGAAATTCTACTTAATAGAGACTCTCTAGTTCAAGTGTCCCCAAACATTCTCTTAAAGGGCTAGACAGTAAATATTTTAGGCCTCGTGGGCCATATTGTCACTGTTACAACTACTCAACTGTGCTGTTGTAGCTCGAAAGCAGCCATAGGCAATATGTAAACAAATGTGGCTGTGTTCCAATAAAACTTTATTTACAAAATCAGGCAGAGGGCCTGCAGATCACAGTTTGCTGACTCCTGACTCTAGTTAATAATATACTAGATAAAGCCACTCTGGATTTATACTTGCATGTTTTTCTTCCTTCTCGGAGTAATTGGATAAGAGGTACCTATAATAAATTTATTTCTATGCTTCTTCAAATAGGAAATAAACAAAGATGAAAACAAACCCAGAATATCATTGAATAACATTCAATCTCTTACTCTGAGACCTTCTGTGCCTGGAAAAGTTAAAATACTTACGCCTTTTAGCTTCCCAATCAGCTATCCTCATCTAACTAGCGAGACTCAATATGGATACAATTCTTGAATGCATTGATTATGAAAGGGTTATTCAACTTAGAAAATCCTTTGTTAAATGAACACTAACTTAGATTCAGGGGAAACAGAACAAAATCAATACCCTAAAATCTAATACACATGACAATCTCTTTTTCTGTGTAAAAAACAAAAATGTTCAACAGCTTAACTTTCCCATGACTCAATAAAATCAATAATTTATTGAGTCATGGGCAATACATTGAATTTATGATAAAAAGTGCCTAATAAAACCTTAGATTCCTTATTGACTGATATATGCCTAGGAATTACTGACTAAATCAGACGTTCTCCAACACTGTGGTCCCCAACCCCTGGGTTGCGGACTGGCACTGGTCAGTGGCCTGTTAGAAATCAGCCATACAGCAGGAAGTGAGCGGCGGGCAAGACAGTGAAGCTTTATCTGTATTTACAACCACTCCCATCACTCGCATCAGCGCCTCAGCTCCGCCTCCTGTCAGATCATCTGTGGCATTAGGTTCTCGTAGGAGCATGAACCCTGTGAACTGTACGTGCGAAGGATCGGGGTTGTGCACTCCTTACGAGAATCTAATGCCTGATGATGGGAGGTGGAGCTGAGGCAGTGATGCTAGCGCTGGGGAGCGGCTGCAAATGTAACGAATGTAACGCGCTTGAATCATCCCAAAACCATTCGCACCCCACCTGGTCCATGGAAAAATTCCCTGAAACTGGTCCCTGGTGCCAAAAAGGTTGGGGACTGCTGTCTAACATGAAATTAAGCAACTAACATCAAATTTGGACCATGTCTTGATTTGAAAAAGAGACAAATTTACAGAACTATTTTAATTTTCTGATGCATTGGGTTAGCTGTGCCCTGGTAACATGACAGCATTATCAGAAAGAGTCATTCTCAGGGGCTCTTTTCTTTATGCCAGTGCATAGTAGGCCATGGCTAATCAGTTTGACCAAAATCCATGGTAGTGACAGTTCGGAAGACATCTTACTTCTGTCTCAGTTTGGGTAAAACCCAAACAGTAAGTCGATGAATAAATTAACATATTAAAAAATATAATCTGTGAGAACAGACTGTAGTAACATGACTAGGATTGGGTCAAAAACAGCCACAAATACTTATTTAGGGTGCTGTTATTTTAAGTGCCGCAAATAAAGACAACAAATTCAAAAATGAAATCACGTTAAATACAGACTTGTTGATGACCTTAGGGGAGCTGTGAATCCAAAAGTTCCTGTGAATCAATATACCAATTGGGTCTTTTAGCTAAAACGGTTGACGGATGGCTATCGTGTATTTTTGCAAGCACAATTTTCTCTATTTCTGCTATCCTCTGTTTACTAGATGCACTAAATAAATAAGAAATGAGATGACATTTTTCTCAGCAGCAAGAACAAGCTATGAGACTTGAATAAATGCTCGGTGAAAGCATAGTCATAGGTCAATGAGTGATTTCATTCTAGAAGTCATCATACACACAACCAAAACAAAGAAACCCAGGAAAATAAATAAAGACTAACCTCTTGTTGCTGGAAGACATCTGTGTATTTGCCCAGGCCCAGTTTGCTGAAGAGCTCAGGGAGGTCAGAGCCTTTGAAAGAGCTGTTTAGGTTACAGCCATTGCTTCCCGTCAGTGAGGAAATGCAGTCCATGTAATTGCTACTGCTGAGATAGTGTTCCACTGAAAGGCAAAGGAGAGACAGGCTTGAAGTGTAAATGCCTGGAGAGAACACGGTTTAATTAAAAGTTTTAATCACCCAAATATTTCAGATTTCATTGTTCAGCTAAATACAGCAGTAGCTGCAGAAATACAGCAATCTTTTAGTGAAATACCGGCTTTTCATTAAGGAAATGCTAGTTATTGCTTTCTGGGAGGCTCTTGCCATTTAAAAGGTTACACTTGGGAGGCAGAAATTCAGCAACAGTGCCTCTGCGGTTAATAATCATTCATCATATTCTCCCTGAGCATTCAGAAGCATTTGCTGTTTATAATTGGTTTGATGTGAATTAAACGAGGAACTGAAAGAAGGAACCCTGGGACAAAATAAAGGTGTGGGAAGTTATTACAAGTCCAGGCTCCTTTTGGATGGCAGGATGACGCTCTCTGTATCCACACTGGTGTTTTCTGTTGGTCAAAGGAATTGTACGATGTGTAACGTATAGATCTTGCTACCTAGGAAAATATAATTGGACAGCAAATTCACAAAATAGAGCACATCTAAAATTAAGAGTAAATAAGAAGTGATAAGAATAGTGCTGGAGTTCCTGGATTTAATTTATGACAAATTAATCTGTTTCTTGGAAAAAATTCTGAGACACCAATCAGAGCTTCTCGTTGGCTCTGTGAATAATTTGGTGGGCAAAGGTTTCAACACACTATCTGTAGATCTCAGACCCTATAGACTATTGAACCATGCCAAGTACTTCACCAAATACACACACTGCTTTGGAGCTGCTAGCAGAGCTGTGATGCCATTCTACCTCCCCAACCAACAACTGGCTCTTGCCTATGTGGGAAATCTGCCCTCTAACACCAAGGTTGTGCCTTTAAGAGGGATTCCCAGAAAGGTCGAGGAGGAGGAGGACACTCACCTAAGCCAATCAGATCCATCTAATCTACTCTGGGGATCCATCCACACATCTGCCAAATATAAGAATCTTGTTCTGCACTGTTTTTGGTGCCATTAATCACTTTCTCCAGTTGTTTTCATCTCCTAGGTGGGATGTCCTTTAAATATCTCAAGTGGAAGGAATTTCCTGATAAAGTTTCTTTTTCTTTTAAAAACAGATGCTCTATCTCTTGTTAGGAGAATATGTAGAGAAAAGGACCAAGGCCTGAGACACTGAGCCCTGGGATACTCCATCATTTAAAGGTGAAGTACAGGCCCAAAGTCATCAAAAAAGATTGAGGAGGTGTGACTAGTGAGGTTCTGGGTCAAAGGTGACAAAAAGCAGATCACGAAGAGCACAGCAGAGTGACCTCTTAAACTGACAACATGGAAGTCACTGGCAGGCTGACCATATAATTTATTGTCCAAATGATACATTCACTTTTTTTGAGAGTAAAAGGGGAGTTTTTGAGAATTACACTGGAGTAACTAGTATAAACAGAGATGCCCAGGGAAAGTTGAGATACTGATGACCTTGAGAAGGGTGTCAGGAGACGTTATCTAACTGTGTTGTTTAATACAGTGGCCATCGGCCACATGTGACTACTGAACAGCTGGAATGAGGCTAATGGGAATCAAAATGTTCTATCAGTGTAAAATACATTGCAGATTTTAAAGACTTTGTACAAAATAAGAAAGAATGTAAAATACCTCAAATAATTTTATATTGATTACATATTTAAAAGAAATATTTTACATATGTTGGGTTAAATAAAATATGTTAGTAAAATTTTAAAAAGTAAGTGTTTGAAAGTAAAATATTCTTAGTGACAAAAGTTCATAATGGCCCACAACTTTATTTTTGTGTTAACTACTTATACTTTCTATATCCTGTTTTAAATTCCCTACACTCTAGAAATATCTGAAAAAAGCCAAATGACTGTGCTTCATTCATCATTTCTGTTTATTAATGAATTCTCCATCTTAATGCTAAACTTCAATTCAACTAAGTAGTATAGTCAATTTTAATTATGGAACTTTAAATGAAGGGAAAGGAAATAAACACAGAAAAAGAGAAGCATAAAACGAATTTATCTTGGGCTATAGACTGGACATCGTTTACACCCCTACACTTGTGCCTGGTACCAGCCGCCTCTGAGCTTGATGATACTGTCAGTGGTGGAGGATCCACCCAGTAACTAGTAGAAATCGCCAGGCCACTGCTCACAGTGCACTCGGGAATGAAAGAGTTGACTGTGCTTTCTTGTTTAGACTCAGCCAACACTGTGATTTCTCTTTTCAAATCTGAGACTCCTTGACAACACAACCAACTTGATTGATGGTGACAACTGGCTGTTAGTGAGTGTCTTCTATGCTTATCTAGATTGTCTTTCTTCAAGTACTCTTCAAATACTCCAAGCTACATGTTTCAGGATTCCAAATTTGTCAAAAACCCGGAAAGAAGGCATTAGGGGCATATCTTTTGATGACTATGTCAATTCTTGTCTGTTTACCTCTTTTTACAGCCCAGAAAGTATGGGTGCTGTCATAGACAAGACACTAGACTCATGCTGAGTCTCTGCCACATTTACTCAAAGCAAGAACCCCTATGCTATAAATTAAAATTCTTTTTCTGTTTATGCTAATTCAGCTACATCTTGTCAATTTGAAAGATCAAATCCTGCTCTTCACCCTTAGTAGCTACCCACTGGACAGTCTTTCTTCAATAGTCCAAGATGCTAATTTGAACACATTTTTCTCAACTGCTTTCTTATGTCCTTGTCTTTTCCTTGCCACCTAGATGTTTGTGTTTGTATTACTCATTCATGTATTCACTGCACAATGCTCAGTGAGCACCTACCTACTAGGTATCAGACACTCCACTAGGCATTAGGGAAGAAATAACAAATAAGGTGCAACCTAACAGAATGCCTGGCACATGGCACTTCAGAGATGTTTATTGAATGAACAAATATGGTCTCTGGCTTTTAGAGCTCAAATTCCACAAGGAGAGACAGATATGCAGATAAACAATTACCCTTCAGTACGACAAGTGCCAGAGTGAAAGCATGCACAAAATGCAATAAGAAGAGAGAGCTAAGTGTCCTGCTTCACCGGAAGAAATAGGGACGGCTTCATGGAGATGGCATGTGAGTTACACTGAGCACTTGAAGTCAGAGAGGCAATGGAGTGATATACTTCAATATCACCACAAATCAACCAAACACATTCTAAACTGAGTATACCTCAAAGTATGAATAAAAGACAACACTCACTTGATTTGTTTTGCTTACGCTTGGGGCTGCCAATAGAAGCTGCAAATTCACTATGACTTGGAGGTCCTATTCCATTTCGGTCTCTCCAGTTATCAGATTCGCTTCCACTTCCCAAGTGCTCACGACTGTTGGACCTTGACAGGGACATTGATGAGCCCTGTAAACAATCAAAGCCAGATAAGGAAATGTTTAATAAAGTGGGCTTCTCAGGGTGGAAGGAGAAAAGAATTCACATTACACCACTACCATTTACTTCTATCAAACCACTGCAGTTACCCATGAATGCTGACCTTCAGGAAGAGACTGTGGTACCTGTCCATAGACTTCATCCTCCATCACCAAGGATGTTTGTAATATACACGATGAAGTCTTTTTCCTACATTATGGGAAACTGATTATGACAGAGAGTTTTGAGAGCCCTCAGTATAAAGAATCCCTCCTATAAAATTTGGAGGAGTAGATGCTGAGGTTCATTCCCATTTTGGGGACCACATAGCAAATCTTCCACCTGCTATAACAAAGATTCTCTGCCTTGTATCACACAAGAATGAATGGGGATGAGCTGTAGCCAAGCTAGATCCAATCCTTTCAGAAGACTCAAGCTCCTAGGCTAATGGAGCCTGAGATTGGAGAGAGATCTGGCATTTCCTGTGTCACCCTCCCCATAAGAACTAAACAATCTCTCCAACAAATTAGATACCTGGAATAACTTACCTTTTTAAACTCTCCAAAATAAAAATAATTTAAAACATCTCACAGTATGCACTGAACTTGCATTTATTCCTTCCTTTATTCTTTTATTTAAGCACCATATTACAGGCACCCTACTTTGCACTACCTAGAGTATTAAAGTCAAGATTCTCTGATTTGCAAAATTTTATGTTCATTGGGTAATTCCAAGAGAATCCTTTATTGTTCACATCAATAAACTCACTTAATTTTATCTTGAAACAGCATAACCACAGTTGACTATGCCCTCCTTTAAACACTTCCTTCTTTAGGGCATCATGACACCCTAGTCCCCAGGTTTTCCACCAACCTCACTGTATGCTTTGCAAGATATTCCTCCTATTTTCCATTCTAAATGTCAGATTACCCTGGGGCTTGGTCCTAGAACCCCTTCTCTTCTCTCTGTACACTTTCTTGTCAGGTAATCTCAACCTCTTTCAAAGTCTAGTGACAGCAGTGCCCTACCTCCAGATTTGACTTCTCTGTTGAAATTTAGAATCATAAAGGTGCAAATCTGACACCTCCATTTTACTGTCTGATAGGCATCTTAACCTTAGCGTGCTGGAAGTTCAGTTGTTGATCACCTGTCCCCACCAGCTACTCTCGAACCTATTCCTCTCTCCAAATGCCTGTATCCCAGAAAGTGACTCCACCACTCACCCAGCTGCTCCAGTCAAAAGTCTAAGGCTCATCCTTGATACCTCCTTCCCGCAACACATTCAATGTGTCAGCAAGTTCTATCAGTGGCATCTCGAAACACACCCCAAATCTGCCCACTTCTCTCCATCTCCACAGCTGTCACCTACTGCCTCCTTAATGGATGTCTTGATTCTACTCTTGCCACCCTTAGAATCCATGTTCCACAAAGTAACAAGATTGATTTTTTAAAATGCAAATTAGAACAAATCATGCCTCTGTGTAAAGTCTTGTAATGAGTTTCCATTGTACGTCACCACGGGCTCAAGTGCTCCAAAACTGAGCCTGTGCCCCTCTGCGATCTCATCACCAATGCTCACCCACCCTGTCCTCCTCTTGCTCCCTGAACTCACCAGCTAGCTCTGCCTTTAGGATGATCATGCCAGCTGTTTCCCCGGCCTTACACTCCTTCCCTAGATCATCACAAGGGTGGCCTTTTCTTGTCATGAAGCTTTTAGCTTGGATGTCATCTGCTTATAAGGTCTGCTTTATGACTAACCAATCTAAAGCAGCCTTGGTTTCACATTTATCAGGGACTTTTACTACCTAATGCCTTCTTGTTTACTTGTATTGTGTTTTTCTCTACCCCTCAGAAAGAAAGCTCTATCCACAAAAGAACCTTGTATTCACTAGTGCATAGGATTGCGTCTGGAACACAGAAGATGCTTAATACTTGTGGAATTACTGAATAAATCTCACAGATTCTCTTCCCTACATCTATGGAATGCCTTTGCTGAATTTTGGGAACAGGTATAAGGAAATGAAGGCTCCTGACACCAAAAAAAAATGGCTTTTCCAATGAAAATATCTTTAATATTTATGTCTTTAATAAAACATCTTTAATATTTCCACTCTTAGATTTGTAAGACTTAAAATAATCAGATAAACTCATTACTCTTAGTGCTGGGGAAGTTCAAAACCATCTTGATTTCCAGTGCAGGTTTCTATTGGCTCTGGAGAATACGTGACCATTACTTATGCTTTTAAGAGATGGTTGGCAAAAAGACATGGAAAATCCCAAACCTCTTTGTAACTTTATTGAGGTGACAGAGATACTACAGGTCAAAGCAGCTTTTTGTTTGACTTTTGTCCCTATATACTATCAAGGAAACAGGGTCATATTTTTGAGTCTTGGAGAAAACAGAAAAGCTTTAAAGTGCCTGCTTCTTATCTAAAGAAGCACTTTGAAATGAGTTAATTTCTCAAAGCTGACCTAAAACTGGGAAAAAACTGCTCAAGTCCAGCTCCTCAATGATACTGAACATAGAGTCCGAAGTACCAAATTCTTGCCTCAAGCAAACATGCTACAGCAGGAAACCACTGGTCCCTGGCACACCGAGTGCACACCCTTCACCCATCAGGACCTATTGGCCAAACATGCTGCTTCCTATACATCAGCATTCTCCTTGTTCATTTTGTTTTATTTTTCTTTGGAAAAAGAGTAAGGAAAAGGAGAGTGTTTCTAGCCACCCTCCAAACTAAAAATATTAGTGCTATAAGCATAGACGTGGTTCTTTTAATAAAAATCGTTCTTTCCACTTTTCCCCAGGTCCTTCCCCAGGCCCTAATCCATAGAAGTACTCCTTACTGACTGACTGTTTTTAATCCTTATGAGCCATGGAAGAATACAGGGAAAGGGATGCACATGCAGGTTGTAATTGCTGCAGAAAATCAGAGAATGAATGCTATGTGAGGGGCCCTTTCCCTCCATTTCAAAGGATTTGGGATACGTTAGGAAAAGTTCAAGTCCTACATACCAGGGGGAATCTAGAACACCATTCTGAAAGAAAGCTTGATGATAGCTCTCCATCAGTAGCACTTAAAGCGGCAGTGAAGAAAAGCAGATTACAGGGTGAATGTCCATGCTCCAATCCAGGTGGTTACACTCGCCCTCCCTCCCCATCTTTCAATGTGAACGGGCTGCTAGACACCAGCCAGGATGGTGGAGCAGGCTAGCCCAAGATAGCCAAAGCAAGGAAAGCCACGGGAAGGGGCTCAGCCACTGAATCAGGGATCCTGCAGATTACTGCCCACAGAAAGTGGTCTATCCGTCCTTACAAAGTGCTAGAGCAGGAGAGCCTTTCAGGTTCCTATGCCCATTTCTGCCATCAAGCCCCTTAGTGTAATGTCCCTTTAGAGCAGAGTTTCCTGAGGGATGCCTGCATTAGAACCATACTAGGTTCTTGCTGAAAATGTGGATACCTGGTACTCCCTACCTGCTGAATGAGATCCTGGAGGAAGAATCTGCATTTGTATCAAGTTCTCCAAGTGACTCTTATGCCCATAAAAGAACGGGCAACATGGCTGTAGGTCAGTTACATATCACCTTTTGCTATGGACCCTGCTGGGTTAAATCATTAGGAAGAGCAGTATAAGGATATTTTTGTAAAATGAACTCAAGTCCTTTCTCTGACACTTACTGATCATAACCTTGAGTAAGACACACAACCATTTTGGGGCCCTCTTTCCTCATTGGGAATTGTGGGGATAGAATAAACTTTTGGGTGAAAACGCACCTTATAAACTACAAAGAACTAAATGAATGTGATTTAGAATAATTACCACTAATTCATTATGTGTTCATATAATACCCTAAGGTATTCCTTTGGATACAAAAAGCATAAATAGCTTGAATATGCAGAAATACCTCCAATGAGCCTCTGTACACATAATCTCATCTTTCAGCAGGCCCTGGTATTCTCAGGGCAAAGTTCTCCAGTGGAAATAATAACAGCAGCTCAATATTACTACAAATTTAGCATGCACCATGCTAAGCACCGGATGCCCTCTCCAACGCCCTCCTCAGTGCAACCCAAATGTGAAAACAGGCTCAGAGGAGTGAAGTCACTCACCAAAGCTACACGTCTGGTCAGTGGTGGTTATCAGATCCCACAGCCCCTGCACTTCACCACTACATTACTAAAAGGATCATCATTTTCAACTTGTCAAACTGTTGGTCTTAGAGAGCAGAACTGAATGAGCATTTTGAAAGTTAAATATTTCATCTCTGAAACTACAGAACACAATCAACAACCTAACACTTCACTCTGCCAAATGCAAGGGTGAGTGTACAACCACAGGATGTATCAGTTGAAAGTCTAAAAATTAGCACAGCAGTTTTATGGTCTCTGCTAACAAAAGGAGATGTTATTTTCTCTCAGCACTGTAATGGCAGAAAGAGGACTGTACCTCCTACAGCCTCAGAATTTTTTATAATGGTTCCTACATTGTCGCTGCTGAAGGTAATTTCAATCTTTAAATATAGCCTGGCAGGTTGCTACTATAGCTCTAACAATGAAATTCATAGGAGAGTGTTCTTTTTAGTATTTCAACAGTACTTGCTTTTTCACTTACTCAAAGAGACAAAGAAAAAAACAGCATGTTTGCTTTTGCCTTTCATCAACAGCCTAATTTATTACAAAGAAAATGGGTGGAGAAAAGAAGGTCAATCTGTAAATGCTAGTTATTAGACTAACAATTATGAAACCCTTAACCAGTATTTGTTTTTCAGCCTACGGTGCTCTGGTTGAACACTGATTCTTGGATTCAACGTCTGCAACCACTTTGGGTCTGCACAGTCTCCCCGCGTTGCGTGTGTGTGCACGCTCTCTCCAGCCCCACCCCGCTCCCAATGGCTTACAGCCAAAATCTGATACTCTCAAATGGAAAAGGCCTGCTTGGTGAGTCACGTGTAGCCTGGCTGAGGAGTCTGGAACTCTGAATCCCTCCTCCAAGTGGTAAGAATGCCAGCTTCCCAGTCTCACCCTGAGCAGTGCAGCCAACATCTGGGAAACATAAAAATTTTGGAGCTCTTGTTTGAGATACTTCCTGCTGTGTTCTTGGCACATCTGAACACACCGAATTTTTAACTCATATCTGAAAACCTGTTTTTGTTGAATATTTGCCTTTTCCCTCTATGGTGGCCTTGCTAGTGATATCCTTGGATAAAAGAATTCTTTATACATTTTTCTGGACTATTACATCGCCTTTTTCTTAATCTCAGCCCTACTCTATCATTTATAACACACCCCACCCCCCCAAAAAAACACACATCCAAATTTACATGTCATTAACAACTAGTCAACAACTTTGAGAGAAGATAAATAAAACACCATAATATATATGATTGCATCGATTTTATAAAAATATGTTTACAGGAATAGAAATAAAAACAAATCACCACTAATTGCTTTCCTTTGTGTTCATAAAAATGGGGGGAATGATTATTTTATTTTGCTGAGAGAACAGAAAGGAAGAATGAGTTGGGTGTGACTCTACAAACCTCGTAAGTGGTTGTCATTGTGGGTTTATAGGACACGTGATTGGCCCTTCTCAGCTCCTTGATAGTTTCAGCTGGCATGGATTTAGAAAACCCCAGGCCACTCCAGGTATTTGTGGGCGTTCTGACCTCCGTCACCACTGGTTTCTTTAACATAGCTTTGAAAAACAGAATATATTAATAAAACAAATGCTTGGTATATTTAATGTATTGCTTAAATAAAATACCAGTGATAGGCACTGTTGCTTTGACATGTGTGAAGAAACTATCACTGAATGTTATTTCTTAATACAAAATGCCTAAAATGTCTTAATAAAACATTTTACCTAAAGTAATGATAAATGAAAAAATGCTACATGATTTCTTAATTGATCTAATACTAACTTATGCAACAAAATACATCCAATCTCAACAGAATTTGTGCAACCTGAATCCAAATATTTTGGGTTTTCTTTTTTTATGAGTGTCCAATTTCTCAATTCACATTGAGTAATCAAAAACTATTTATGAGTGTACTGAAAAACAATCAAAGTATAAATCATTGTATATCATATACCTTTGGTTGCTAATAGCTTCTTTTGTTCATAGTCAAATGCCTAAAAATGAAAGAGAGAAAATATCTTTATTGTTTGAACAGGTGGATGCTCAAAAAATATATATATATCTTTATTGTCAGTCTTTCCAAATGTCATGCCAATACTCCACAGTTAGAGGACAAAGGTTTTGACTGTATCCCATGGATCTGCCTAAGACATATGCTAAAACTTTATACCCTCATGTGACAGAAATCCAATGTAAGTTTAATAAATTTAAACATGCTTTCAAAACTAATAAATTAGAATAAATTACTACTTCTGATTTTAAATCATGGCAGTGACAAATGTTAGAGTTTTTCCTTCAAAAAGAAAAAGAAAATTCTTATTTACCATAAATATCTAGCATACCAGGGTGAATATCTACTAAATTATAGTAAATAACCCAGTAATAGTTATGCTAAGTTTCAAAATAATACATTACCAAAGTGCTGTCAGGTATCTATTGGCCTCTTTTGTGTCTCAAAATCCCCCCTTCATTTAGGTAAGCATGGCCTGAAGTGGTATGATGTCAAGGCAACTTAAGAAATTATTTAGCCTAAGTGGCACAGTCTTTGCTTTTGAAGTGAGATAAATGACAAATGTCTAGCTTTAAACTATAATGACATTAAGCAATGCAATAAAATTAAATCTAGTTACCTTTTATTGCACAAGACGAGGATGGCACCATTCATTCATTCCCTTTACACTGCATGAGTAACTATGATGCAGTCAGGTCTATGTAGGGACCAAGATAGGTCTTTTTGAAGAAAGGGGTGCAGATATAGCTAAATCTCAAATGCCATTTGAGTGTTGTCAATGCTCCAACTTAGGAACCAGCTCTGACTTGATTTAAAGTATGTCTCAAAGGCCCACCAGGTCAAGAACCAATTGGCAAGGGCTCTTTAACCCTTCTCCCAGGAAGATTACACCACATAACTTATGGTCTGAAACAGGACACTTCTGAGAGTGAAATGTGTTGTGAATAATAATCCGGCCAGGATAATAAAAGTAAACAGAAGCTATTCCAGACAAACCAGGATGTGTGATAACTAAAAACACAGCAATAAATCAGGAGAGCCAGATTTTTAGTAACAGTTTGATGGTGTTTTTGAAACCCTAGGACTAAAATGGCACTGGGAATTAAAATCAACTTTTAATTATTGATGTCTAAGGGCAAGGGGTGGGGAGAACCTAAATTCACTTGTTCAATAAATATTTATTGAGTGCCTACTGGTTAAAGAGACTGTGCCAAGCTCTGTGGAAGAATACAAATGAATAAAAAATAATCTATGGCCTCAATGACTTACAGTCTTAGGAGGGTTGAGAAAGAGAAATAACTATAAAATAAATTAGGAGGTGAGAAAAGTGTGAGAAGAGAGCTGGAGATACAGCACTCCAAGACTGGTCAGCAGACAAAGATCATTTGCAGCCAAGGAAAGCAGGGAAATCTTCAATCTTCTCCCAGCCAATGCTCAGTGACTATTATCACGGATTTCTTAGTGATTTTAAGAGTCAAGTATTCACTAACAGCATAAATACATCTATGTAAGTTGCAACTCTATCATCAAGAACATGCAGAGTAGGGTGCCTCATGCCTGTAATCCTAGCACTCTGGAAGGCTGAGGAGGGAGGACTGCTTGAGGTCAGGAGTTCAAGACCAGCCTGAGCAACAGCAAGACCCCGTTTGTACCAAAAATAAAAAGAATTAGCCGGTTTTCCTCACAAGGAGTTTGAAAATAAATAAATAAATAAATAAAATAAAAAATTAGCCGGGCAAGGTGGTGGCACGCCTGTAGTCTCAGCTACTTGGGAGGCTGAGGCAGAAGGATTGCTTGAGCCGGTTGTAGTGAGCTAGCCCAGGCGACAGAGTGAGACCCTGTCTCAAAAAAAAAAATTCATCCATCTCAAAAGAAAGAAACATGAAATTGAGTTCACTGAAGGTATAAACCTGATGGAAAAGATGATTAGAACCATAAGACAGCTGAAAACCATAAAGAGATTATAAAGGGGACTTGATACTTCCTAAATGAGAGAATTTTAATTTATATTAAGTGAAAATAAATTCAGAGAAAACGTAATCAATGTCTTTTTTTTTTAAACACTAATGCAAAGGATTAAAAAACAGACAAGAAGGATTGAACTGGAGTTTGCACTGAAATTACAGTAGCATAATTTAGTTTCATGAATTAGTCTGACATGACAGCATTTTTGTTTCTAGGATTTTGTAAAAAGTTTTCCTCTTTTTTGGAGGTGGAGGGATGAGGGTGATAAATCTCTTACTATGAAATAGGTAGGTCTACCCAGTAATTCTGTTTCTAAAATCAAATTTTTATAGGAATCTCTAAAAGCAGAAAGCACAAAATCCTTATCTTTCATATCTGTGATCTATGCGCACATCAGATTTCTGAATTTCATGGGCAGTAGTCTATTTTGAGCAATTAGCCTAATATTTTGAAAATGGATACACAGAAAGTCCCTGTTGAGGAAATTATTTAAAATAATCATAAAAATATGTGAACCAATACAATCATCACTAATATTCAGCATCTATTTTCAAATAAATATAACTTCACATTATTTTCACAACTATCTTTAAATGGCACCAAATTTATCATCTCCATTTCACAGACAGAAGAATATTATATATATTTATCCAAGACTATGTCATGAGGCAGTAATACTTAGCAATACAGTCCCCCACATTCATCTGAAATCTTTTCAAGTAACAGATGAATAACATTATTTGCATAAGACATAGTGACACAGCTCATTTTGTACCATTTTTAATATCATATTTTAAAGAATTCTTCTCACTTAAGCTAAATCCTATATTTCATTTTTAATGTTTATAGCAAACTAACTACGTATATATATCTAAATTTCATTTTGAAGGGATTACAGAAGGAAAACCTAATTTCTGCACTACTGCTGAACACTCCCTGAATTCTCCATACCCTAACCCAAGCACCCTACATTTGAATGACCTTCCTATTTTATTACCATTACCTGCATGTTGACATATGATGACCGTTGCGCAAGGTGGGCCCTTTCAGAGTTTTGCTGGGCAGCTGCCGCCCTTTCTGCAGCTCGCTCACTCCCTGGAGCCTTCTTGTCAGCCAAAGGGCTTTCTGCAGCACTCAGTTCAGGGTCTGAGAGCAACCTGTCAGTGCTGCTGTGAAACAGAGTTTGGAATTTAACACTCCACTGTACATATAAATGTACTGAATATTTCCTATGTGCCACATTTACTAGGCATGTTTATCATTGTCAACTATTTACATGTATTACCTCATTTAATCCTCACAACAATGCTATGATGTAGGTACTATTGTCATCCTCACTTTACAGATGGGGGAAGTAACCTGTCCAAGGTCACACTTCCAATGTAAATGGTAGAGGTGAAATTTGAATCCAGGCATCCTGACTCTAGGACTAGAGTTTGAAACTATTTCATGATGTACATTTATATACATTATACATACAGCATATATGATATATTGCATATGGTACAGGTAGAATAGCTGTACAGACAAGACTTCTAATTTTTATACATCAAGGAAATACCAATGACTCATGCATGCAAAGTAAAGAGAGAGCCAGTCAATCTGAAGGCATGCAGATGATGCAGTTCATTGTGTGAAATATGCATACGATATTGGTAACAAATAAAGGTAGCAGATAAATAAGAAATATTCTGCAGAGCATGTTTAGGAGAATGGGCAGAGTATGAAAGTGTTTCTTATAATGGGCAGCAATTACCTGAATTACAACACATGATACATACAGAGTATGTGCACCCCAAGTTCAAATCCAACTGCACATTAAGCTCAAATAAAATAGGGCCACACAATATCAAAGAGCTGAAATGTACATTAATTCATGATTTTATATATTCAACTATTCATTTGTTGTGCCAGGAGAATTTAGAAGAATTTAGAAAGGACTATTGGAATACAAAAGGAGGAACAATGAACTTTTCTTGACAAACATTGACAGAGGCTTCACAGAGGACATGTGAACTGGGAACTAAAGAGTATCTGTAAGTTCCCTGGTGCCAAAAGCCAGGAGAATAGCAACTCAGAAGAGCATAAGTAAAGGAAAGGAAGTATGCAATCCAGACTTGTGGTGGTTTTTAAGGCACAGTGTGACAAGATCAGATTTGTGTCTCCAAGAAAATTTACTGGAGCAAAATAAAGGACATATCAAGCTGATCAGAGACTAGAGGCAGGGAGGCCATTCTGAAGGCTGCAGCTTAATCCACGTGAAGATGATGAGAAAGTTCAGAACATATTCAATGATGAAAGGAATGAGTATATACTTCAAATGCTTCAATAGTTAGAAGAAAGCAAAATAATTTCTCTAGCCTACATAAAGAACATTAATTTTGAGTATCAGTGCAATGTAATGAAAAACATAGATAAAGCAGAATTGGACAAAAAGGGAATAATAATGACTGACTAAAGAGTTTACAAAGCAAAATGGATTTTAGTATGAAAGGGAAGAAATATGAATATATATGCTAATCTTTTCATAAAGAAACTCCGTAAGGATATACGATGAACTTAAATAAGACAGTAGAGGAAATCACGATGGGGTAGGTGGAAGAGTAAAAGGGCAAACCTTTCATTGCAGAGACTGCCCAAAATAAATGTAAAGAGAAAACAGTAAGGATGCCACACTCATAATTGTGCTATGGTAAGAGAGAGTTATATTTGATACAATTTATGTATTTCTACTCAATAAGATTTGGAATAAATAAAATCATGACATTGTCAAGCATTTATTAAAAAGTTCACAATTAACCACCTTGGAAAAAAGGGAGCCATAGTTTCAGAAAGAAATTCAAAGCCAAATGAAAGAGAACTCACAGTTGGAAAATTTATACCAGCAAAAACCAGAAAATAAAAATTGCCCTGATTACTGAAGAGCAGAGAGCATGCTAGAGTTTCAGAACAATACAGACAGTTTAGAGGACACAGATATAAACCTAATCAACTAAATGGGGGAGGAACTATACAGAAGCTAGAAAAGGGTGAAAATAATCAGAGATTATTCCTTAATAAAAATTTTTAAGAAGAAAAGAAAAAATGAAAAAGCTCATGGATGAGATCAAACCTGGCTTGAGCCAAAGAATGCCAACTATTGAGTTTAAAACACATTTAGCCTGTTACATACTTTCTTTCAAAGGATCAAGGCTTTTAAGATTAAAATACATACTGTAAGTGTGAATTTTTCGTGCCTTGCAATAGTTCTACTGTCTGCCTCTTGGCACAGGAAACCTTGGAGGGACCCAGCATCTGTTTCAAGTCACCAGCATTCCCAGAATGGGAAGGACTTCGAGGCATGCCTACTTCAACAAAAGCATCATTACAACCTGCAGAGGAGAAGGAAAAAAAGTGAGACAGCTAAACGACATCATCTTACAGTTGATAATTACCTGCAACGGAAAATCAGAACCCAATTCTATGGTGATGTGATTAGCCTGACACAGGTGTAACAGCTTTCGTCTGCAAGGAGGACACCTTAACAAATTCAGGCTGTCACAAAAACTCAATTTGAAGACAAGATCCTCATATTTTTTAAAGATTGTTGGGGGTAAAAAGGTTGTAAAAAGACACTCTACTTGGGAAAAAAATATACATATAGCGTTTGGTAAGTTGATGCTTTCTTGCTACACAATTACCTTCACTTTAATTTAGGAAGTTACAATGTAATGCCAAAGTGATTCTTTCCCTTGAAAGCGCTTTTCAGTTAATCTTTCACCATGCTCTTTGAAATTTCATTCAAGACGTGTCTTTCCACATAGTTCAGGTAGGATGAGTTACAGTTGGTTAGCAAAACCAACTCAAAATCACTGCATAGACTCTCTACCACCCTCTTGTTACCCAAGTAACAAACTAGATTGAAGTTCAGCAGGAAAGATATACTTCCTGACCTTCTGCAGGGCTTGATTTGGGAGATGCCTGCTCAGACACAGTTGTCTGGATGGTTGGGTCACCATGACTCGCACTCAGCACTTTTTCTCCAAGTGATGAAGTGGATATTGCACCATATTTTATATTTGGAGACTGAAATAATAATAGAAAATAACATACAGATATGGTCATAATTTTACAATTTAAAATTCATTTCAGGTAAATGTTAAAATGTTATTACCAGTGACTTATCTCTTACACACAGCATACATAGATCACACTATTCTAGCAGAAGGGCATTACCTGTGCATGTCCATTTAAAGATGCAGAGATTTTTTTGCCTTCTGTCTGCAGACTGTTGATATCAACAGGAGTCAAGCCAGGAGGGGGAGACGGAGCTGTGTGCCCATAGGTAGGCACTCCAGACAACAAAATATTGGTTAATGTGGCTTGGGCAGTAGATGGAATCATAAGGTGTGGTATTGCAGAAAAACCTATACAACATTTCATGAAGACAGATATTAGACAGGAAAAAACTCAGAATCAACAACTGTTATTTTCAATAATAAAAAAATGTCATTTTTTGTTGCTGTAAATTCAGAAAAGAATTCAATTTTGATAGCTCTCTGTAAATAGGTTTAATATTACTATAAGAACACAAAAGAATGTCAAAATGGAACAACACCATAGAGAATATTTAATCCAAGCCCCTCAGTGTACAGAAACTAGCTAGGTCGAGCATGCGCTCATGACTACCAAGCAAGTTAGTCCAACTGGAGCCTGCATTTTCTCACTATAGGGTCAATACTCTTCATGTGCCTTTGCCACTGCTCCCTGCACATCACACTCTTTTTCCTAATCTGCTTATTATCACATTTGAAGACTATATTTCACACTTGTATGAAAAACTCACTGCTTTATTGTGCTTTAACTAATTTACACATCAGGGAATTTCTGTTTGGCTGGAGTATGCTTTGAACCATAATTTTTCCCTATAGACACTGAGCCATTAGTAAATTTTATTTAAAAAACTGATAATACCTAAGAATACACGCCTCTGATTATACTTTAATGATACTCACCTGTGGCATTTGAAGTATTAGCAAGTGGGGGTGACCATAATGTGGGGCTGGGTGTGCCAGAACTGGGACTTTGCAAAGGACTGACTGAGCTATTAAGAGCATTCAAGAGTGAGTTTGGGGTTGTTGAAGTGTTTAAAGATAAGGTGGTGGGTCCCAAAAGACCTGTAATAAATGAATGTAAAGTCAATACACAGAAATTCAAGATTTTAAAATAGAGATGGCACCAACATTGCCATTTGGGAGGCACAGTGACATAATCTGATATTTTCTAAATATAAAATATGGGTGACAGATTTTCTTCCAAATATTCACATGAAATATTGCATTATACAACTCCCACACAGGAATTAGCTTATCCACAAACAGATGCTATCAGGAGATGGAAGACAGGTGTGCCCAAACCTGGATGGCAGTCATGGTCACTGAGCAGCACCAGGTTCTTTGCATTCATGTCAACTAGCCAGGATGCACAAGTGGAGACTCATTTATATTTCTCTGTATAATTCACTTGTCATCTGCTTCCAACCAAACCCTTTTCAAACCATTCACATTCAGCAGTGACAATGGAATGTTTTCCTGTGGTAGGATGGATTTATTTAGCCCATTTGCAGATAGGCTGAGCTACTGGCAACAGTTTTTAAATGTATGTCAAAACACATACGTGACTTCTTTGGGCTCCGTATCTTGATGATGAAAGCTTTTCTCAGGAAAAAAAACACTGTTTTTTGTTCCAAGGATTCAATGCTTGAATTTAAGTAATTAAACTTCCCTTTGGGTGTTTAAAATATGTTCTAAAATAAAATATGGATCTATAACAAGTTTCCAGGAATACACATAAATCATTCAGTATTACAGGACAGGTATAGCCATGAAAACATTTTAAAAATTCAGTAACTCTGAGTCTTTGCTCAATTATTTTCTCTCTAGTGCAGGATGAACTTGGTTCTTACTAAGTTATCGAATTGGCATTTTCTGGCTCACAGGCACTGCTATGTTATTATGTGTTATTATGACTCTGGTTCAGGTCCCGACTAGAAGGAACAACGTTGGTAGATAAGGGGCCAAGAAAAAAAAATCCTTCTTTACTGTAATGATGTCTAGGCAGGGCTACTTGGAATCTCAATCATATTATAATCATATTAAAATGTTTAAAAGCAAGAATAGCTACTAGAAAAAATTTTGTAATTTTGCTGACAGTATTTTTTTGTTTTAAATCAACACCAAACAAGGCAGAATGATTGCTAAGATTACTGCATTAATAAAGGCAACCGAGAAACATGCAAGAAAGTAGTGAACCTAGCATAACTGTGTAGAGACACTAACTTCTGCCTGTAAGGTGGCAATCCATAGATGAGGCCATAAATATAACCATGATTATTAGCTAAGTGGCACACCCTACTTTCTTAAAGAACTAAAGCACTGAGATGATGGTGTTTATTCATTTTTCTATTCCTCACCTTAGATGTAAATTGCAGGTCTGGCTGCAGGCTAGATTTCCTTTGTGTCTGGATAAGGCAAGCCTAACCACTGGGGGTGGGGGGTGCTGCTTGTTTTCACCTCCTCCTCTCCCTAACCCTCATACAGATTTGCAATTACTTTTTGAAAAGCAAACGGGATAATCTTTACCTCTAGGGACCGATGGCAATATTGCAAGTGCAAGAGAGAACAAACACATAAATTATAGTCAGCCTGCTCACTTCAATCTCAATGGCATTCTTAATTTAGAAGAACAAACACAGCCACTGAAAATAAAACAGTCAGACCTTGATTATTTATGCCAACATGGGAAGAATCTGGGTAACAGAAATCCAGAGCCTAACAAAAAACCAAAATGGACTGATGCAAGTTTTGTTGCTTTTCACCTGATCTGAAGGCCTGAAGAAGAAAAAAAAAAAATAGCCTTTAAATGTAGACCCAAATGGTAGAAAGAAAGGGAACCAGATAAGCATTTCCCCAGTGACTGAGAAGCACTGTAATAATAAATTTTATACCTAGTCCAGTGAGTCCGAGGCCTGCTGAAGCTAAGATATCCAGGCTGGGACATGCCAGGCCGGCAGGGCACGATGCTGGGGACGGACTGGTTGCTATGGTAACCCCACTGCTTTCAAGTCCGAGGAGACATTTCCTTGCTTCATACATATTTAAGGCATTTCGCTCAACACTTTTCACAATCACAGACTATGAAAACACATAATGGAGAAAAAAAAGTGACATGCAAGTAGTCTACAATGGATGGGGAAAGGGGTGGGGAAGGTAGGTGGAAAATGAATATGCTAATAAGAATTCCATTCAGGGGACATATTAATGCTGCTTTAAAATCAACTGCAAATTCTAACCACTTGTTTCTTAAGTTTACTCCTTCCGGTAAAACTCTAAAACATTAGTTACCATTTACTGGGCGTGTCCTGTGTTCCAGGTGCTGTGACAGAAGTGGCACATGTTCCAATTCTCAGCAAAACCTTATGGGGTGGGAATTATTATTCATATTGAGTGAAGTTAAGGGACCTAGCCAAGGTCACTCACGGCACAGCTGTGGAAGGGCAGCAGAGGATGGGGACGCAGGTCCGACTCTACAGCCCACTCTCTTTTACAGCCTCTCATCTTTACACCTAAGCTTCCCTGCCTTTATTTCATCTTTACAAATCAAATTAAACTTGTCACCATATATAGGCTGCATAATAACAGTCACTTATGTTTGACATTTATAGTTTACTAGTTAACTAATAGACTTTGAGGCACCACTATTCCTCATTGATGACATATCTATGGCAAAGCTTACGGAAAAAAATTCTAAATAATAAATCATTTTTCCCCTCTCAATGGACTCATTTTGAAAGTTGGAAATGTGAACCCAAGAGGGAAAGCCTCTAATGGACAGTAAAGAAAATTTGTGGCTGAGAAAGCCATTAAAGCAGTAGCTAGAATAGGGGCCAGCTAGGTGTAAGGAAATGGCCCTGGGATGCTACAAGGCCCCGGAGTCCTCATTTATAATCTATTTTCCTCTGACCCCTGCTAATTTCTTACTGAACTCCTGGGATTCTTCTTGTGCCTATCCATCTTTATATGCATAAGTCCTCAGATGTCTCTTTTGTCTTTATCTTTTAATCCTGGTCTCTATAGTGACTCTAGTCAACTCAGATTAGTCAAGCATGAAGCTTCACAATACGTAAAATTAATGTCCTGTGCCCTAATTTTAAACTCATTATATCAAGTTCACTTAGAATCAACACTATCTTTTCCTTTGAAGTTTTCTTTTGGAGAAGGCATGATTGTTTTTCTTCAGTTGGACAATAATATCACATTACTTACATATATACAAAATTATATGTAATACAATACATATACCATTCTACATTTAAGATTTATAGTTTAGAAATTAAAACATAGAAGGCATGACTGTATGGTGTTTTACCTACCAGAATAAGTAGGGAACTCAACTTGGTTCAGGAATTATTTTTTCTGTTTTTCTTCTAAACTTTCCATAAATTTAACACAGTTACATTTTATACATCCTTTTATTTTGAAGAGTTTTTTTTAAACATAGAAAACCAAGATTAATATAACTATGTACCCAGCATCCAGAATTGTTATTTTTTGTTTCTGATTTTTGTTAAAGAAATCATTCTCTTATTTACTTTCCTAGTTCCATTTTCCTTCCTACTGCCCCAAAGGCAACCCATCATGAATTTGGTGTCTATTCAGCCAGACAATGCTTTGAACTTTAAAAACATACATATACCTACATGCTATCATTTAGTACATGTTATCACACAATTTGCTTTTTTTACTCAACACCATTCTCATGCTGACTTCTGGTGCAAAGCTGTCTTCAGAAAGTATAACTGGACGTAGAACTGCTGCAGGTAGGGTCTCAATATTTCCAAAGTGATCAGCTGGTCCCAAACTGCCCTTCAAAATGGTTGTGCCAACTTACACAACAATATTAATGTAGGAACATTTCTCTTTCCTCATTCTCACTAGCACTTAAAATCAGATTTATTGCTTAAATTTTTTGCCGTAAATATAATTAATGAAATTTCACGACATTTTACAGGAAAAGTTCCAGAAACGCTGAATTGGGGACAATTCAGTACTTAGAAGTTTTATTTATTAAAAATAATAGGCACCTATTCCTTAAATCTCCAAGGCTAGCATAATGGCTGGCATATAGTTAAGTACTCTAAATTTTTAAAATTACATTGGATATGTACACACACACACACATACACACATAACACGTAAGTAGCCTTATCAACTCTCTGGTAACTTAGTAAAGCTTAAAGTTACCAGGTTGCAAATTAAGAAAAAATGTTTTTCTTTCTTTCTCATATATTTATAGAAAAATAATGGTTACTAAAAACTGACTCCAAAAATCAACACATATATAAAGAAAATGATGATCAATAATATTGTTACAAATTTATATTTATATAACTAAATATACAATTATGTATATATTATACAGGTTGAGTGTCCCTTATCTGAAATACTTGAGACCAGAAGAGTTTTAAATTTCTGACATTTTCAGATTTTGGAATATTTGCACTGGGTTGAGCATCCTTAATCTGAAAATCTGAAACCTGAAATGCTCCAGTGATCATTTCCTTTGAGTGTCACGTCGGTGCTCAAAGAATTTCAGATTTTGGAGCATTTCAGACCTTCAGATTAGGGATACTCAACCTGCATTGAGTATTAGTTTCATGTACAGGCAAATACACACTCATATGCAAAATAACACTATATAGAATACAATATGATACATGATTCTCTGGGTCTAGACTCTGAACCAACCTTGCTTGGCTGTTTTGGCTTTGGTTTAATACTGATGAAGACATCGAGCTGTTCCATCAACTGAGCAATGAACTGTGGATCTACTTCAATTTCTTCCTTCATATCAAACATCAACACAAGAGGAAGACAACCCTAGAAAATGTCACAACAGAATGTTTAGGAGATAAGAAGTTAATCATTTAAACACCTGATAATTTAACATGCCTGCAAATAATGCAATATTTTCTAGATTTCAAGAGTCAGCCAAAGTATTATAGCTAAATTATATATCTTCATATGGCTTGGAGAACTGGTGTGGGAATAATGTTGAGGGAGGAGAAAACTATTTTTTAGATGACAAAATTATATGCCTTAACTTTTTGTTTTCGTTCCTGAATTTTTAATCTACTCTGTACCTTGGAAAATTCCCTTATTCTCTCCAGTTTTGTTAGTGATGCCAGAAACTAGATTCTCAACCACACCAAGGGTACTAATCTTGTGCTTTTGCTTAGTGACTTACAGTGGTGGCTTTTTATTGTGTCCTGAATGAAAACTAAACACGTATTAGCATTTGGCTCCACATTTCAGCCAGACTTGCTTGTCAACCACAGATCTATATGTCTATCTGTCTGCCCTTCCCCTAGGCCAGACCAGCCTCCAAACCATCCTTTAAAGGGATCCTGCACTTTGGTATTTTAACTCATTAAAGGCTTCTTCACCAACGCAAATCCTGCTTACCTTCTGATGCAGCTCAAACCTTTCCTCCTTCCTGGAGTACATTGCTACTATTATCCCTTATTTAACTATCTCACTTTTAGCACTAAAGAGTTTAGTCTAGATTTTTTTTCTCTGATACTTTCTTCCTAGCCCCTAATCTACTGAGTATAGGAACCATGTAGTGCTAGCTCTGCGGTTGCTGGATTTTGTACACATGTATCAGGAAAAGTTACCACTAAGCATACTAGGATAAAAACGAAATACTATGCTCCATTTCTCTTGTGGATAAAAGTGATTTTTATAAGGAGTGCTATAAAAAAAGGTGATGGTATTTAAAATATAGGTTAAAGCCTTTTATTTCTCCCTAACTTCTTTCAATATTGTGCAATAATGTCTTATTTCATTTTTGGCAGGTATGGCCAAATTAGGGATGTGAATTCATAACTGCACAATGTCTATAAAACTTGTAAGCAGAAAAAAAGAAAATATGGAGAATAATTATAGCAATTCTTAGATATGAATATGCTACCTGACTGGGAGTATAGAATATTAAAAATAATCTGATAAAATAAGCTTGGCTAAAACAAAATTATTCACAACAAAACAAATTCATAAAATTATGGATTACAATCTTTAATGATTATAACAAGTTCTCATCTGTCAGAGGAATGGAATCAACAGTACAAACTTGGATTTTCTTAACGTTTCTAAAAAATAAATTCTGCAAGTTAATAATAGCGTAGGTCACACCTGATGCTTACTGATTCAAATGTCAGTAAAGGTCAAGCACTGAACAAGAGAATACAATGTGTTTTTGATAAGAATATTTGTAAGCCTAGCATTATATCCATCCATTTTGTTACTATATATCAACTCACACACTGCAGTTGTAAATGAATATAGGAAGCACAGAAACATTATAAACTATAAATTAGAAGCAGTATTGAATTATAGCATAAAACTCTGCTGTTTTTCTTCAATAAGTGATGCTCAAATTGGTGGCTTAAATAGTATTTTAATTGTAAACAGTATTTTAATAGTATCAGAGATTTATGAAATGTACAAATATTTCAGGCTGCCAGCATTTATGTCTTTGAGGGTGAAATTTAAATGATATCTCTACTTTTCTGATTAAACAGAAGACATTTTTGCCTAATGCAAACTGCACACTAATATTACACGTCAGACGAAAACAATCACCTTCTGTCCATGCCACAAAATACAGTCGATTACTTCAACATAACCTCTTCTGTGTCTGGTCTAAGTTAAAAAAAAAAAAATACTGCCAGAAAATTACTCACCTAGGTAATGAAATCAAACCTTTTGAGGCACAATGAACCTTACTCTTCCAATTATTTTCTTTTACCAAGAAACTTCCTTATTTGACCAGGCTTCCAAAGGACTTTCTTAAATACCACATTAACATAGTGGGTACAGCAACACTATGTATCCAAAGAGGTTTAAAAACATGGTAACACTTATTTCAGTAACCTTACCATGAGATATTGCCTTGCAAGACATACAGACTCAATGGTGCCCTGGAGGTAGACAGTGGATTTCTTTTGTGGATTACTGGGATCGGGAAAGTGAATCTGAGCACCCGTTCTCTGCATGATATGTTTGATGTTGCTCCCATTTCGACCCATCATAAAGAGATGATGCTGAGCTGCAATATCTAGCTGCGTGCTCACGGGAATAGCCGATGCTAAGCTCCCAGCAAGATGTTCTAACAGCATGGCGGTTCCTTCCTATGAGAAAAGGGTGGGAGGGAAATAATCCTATAAAATAACTGTTCCTATAGAGAGAAAAATTCTATTGCACTTCTAACAGCCATGGAAAAATATAGCGCATTCTATAAGCTGAAATATAATACAAAGGAAAATTCTGGAAAAAACTTAGTCTAATATCCTTTAAAAATAAAACTCGCATGATCTGTACATTTACAACGATCAGAATTCTCTAAATCACTTACTTTCACAGCACTAGTGTTATTCTGAGACCCTCGTACTATGACAGTAGCACCATACATTCGGGAACGCTGTTTAAATGACACTGAAATGTTGTACGTTTGTGATATGTGCTGAATTGAGGGGGAATTGGGATCAGGAACTGGTTGAAGAATTCCAGCAATTGGTAGCTCAAACATCAGCACCAAAGGAAGCAGCTCCTAAACGGAAATGACAAGAACCCAAAGGAGACAGTTTAAACATTATACATTTAGAGATGTGTACAACTCATTGGTTCTTTTCTGCACATGGATTTTAAAACTTAAACTGCTTTTATTGCAGACATAAGTTTAGGTAGACTAATATATGGTTTTTTAAGTGAAAGGAAGCTTTTGTGAAACCTGAGAGTTTGTAACTCATCCTACCTGTGGCATTTTTCCTTAGGCTTCTTTGTGATCATTTAAAAAACATCAGAGACACTGAGTCAGATGAAACATAGAACATCTCTATGAAACATCTTAGATTGAAAAAAGCTTAAATAAGTAACATAGAAACTCATTTTTTAAATACCTACCATAAAAATTTAGATAATGAAAGCTGAAATAGACATTAAAACAACTTTTGCCACTATATCCTACTTATTAAACATACGATTTGGTTATAAAATGATAGAGTATGAATTTTTAATGCCTTATAATACAAATGGTACTGACATCAACGTACAATATTAAAGTAATAAAAAGTTACCCGAATTCTAACTCGGGCAGATTCTACTCCTGCCGGTTGTCCTGCTATTGATACCTGCAAAAGTAAGAAAATACAGAAATAGATTTATTTTAATCTAATTCACATCTGTTTTTCCAGTTAATCTATATCCTTGCTACTCAAGTGTTGTCCAGGGACAAACAGCAACAGTATTATCTTGGAGCTTGTTAAAAATGAAGGCTCTCAGGCCCCAATCGACACCTACTTAATCAGAATTTGTATTTTAATGAGATGCTCAGGTGATTTGGGTGAACTGATCTATATCACACCTTGGACTTACCTGAAGCCCCACAGCCTCCATGAGGCCATCCTACCCTCTTTATAATTACTCTTGTTCACTGCATTTTCTCCCTTTTGTTTAAACTCTTTGCATACCAGATGCCTATCAATATTCAATGATATGGCTGCAGTAGGTTCTGAAAATATTGAATTTCTCCCATACCAGGTGGTGAATAATCATTGCTCTAACACCCACCTGGAGCTTTCTCCTGGGATCTCTTGAACTTTCCCATGACTCATCAACTAAAGCATTAGTCTCGGCATTGGGGTGGGGGTATAGGGGCTCCAGGACACTACCCTTAGGGCCGATGGCCATGCCATACCAGTTCTTAAATAGTCTGAATATTGCCCTTGCTTTTACTATGGCTTTCTATCTAGTCCCTTATGCATACATCCAGCTGTCACCATTAATTCCTGTAGAGAAAAGACTATTTCTTATTCATCTTTGTGGCTGACCGTTTCTAGTATTATGATTAGTTTAGAAGAGAGAACACTTTCAAATACACAAATACTACTATCTGTTCTTCAAGTATTGAAAGTGCTTACATCTGCACAGGTAAGTTCCATTTGTTTGCAAACCGAAGAACTAGAAAAAATGTATATAAACTACAGAGAGACATAATTCAGTCAATCTAAGAAGTCAGGCACTCATACATCGCCTCTCACAGGGTGATCTGGTATAGCCTTGAGGACCACTTCTGGGTTTCTGCAGAGAGATTCCAGGCAATGGAAGGGTTCCTGGACTAATCAAGCTTCCAGGTCCTTTCTAGCGGAAATGCCTTCTTAGTCTTTCCTTAAGGGCTTCATTTTGTGGCCATCACATTCTCACCTGTGTTTTATCAACCATTTAGAGATCAAGAGTTTAGGGCCCACCTACAGCTCATCTCCTCAAAAAAGCATAGCATCTTCAATCTCCTTGCAGGCAGTCATACAGTCCCTACTATATGTCATCCATATGATTACTTTTTTGTTCTCAACTCTCAAAAAAGACATGCACACTGAAAATGAAGGCTGTGATTCACCCATAAAAGTTCACATGAAAAGACAAATCACCTGGTTGCTTTTTTCTGCTTGGTTATTCCTGTTGGAATCTGGAAAGTGGATGTGGCATCCAGTTTCTTCCATCACTTTTTTAATATTGTTGCCACCTTTACCGATTACGTGTGAATGTTCTGTATGTGAAACATCCATCTTCAATGTGACCCGATTGCTCTACGCAGAAATGATGTATTGTTACTTGATGCATGAAAAAGGAAAGAACAACTTCCTAAAACACTCTGCTGCCAAGGGAATGGGAACAGTACCAACAAAAAGTGAGCCAGTAGGAAATCTTTCAAATTCCTTAATAAGATCATCTAAATCTATAAGTGTCTGATTTCTATTAATTAATTTCTCTTTGATTATAAAAAAGAAATTCTCATTTTAAGATTAATTTGTCAGAAGAAATAGAAAATATAGTCTTTACCAAGGTAACTTTTTGTAAAGTAGTCTTTAAGTAAAATCAGCTACAATTACAAATAAGTTACTTGTGTGCTCTTTAAAGACATTATTCATGAAACATTTAATTCAAATAAATAAAAACAGATGAAAACACAATTACAAGACAAGATATGCATGTTAATAAGACTGTAGGACTGAGATAATAGAAAACTAGAAATAAAAATAAAGCTCAAAACTGTGAATAAGGAAATATTTACAAATGTTGCTTTAACGACTTCTATATACATTATGTTAAATGTTACAAAGTAGATTTATTATTGTTGCTGGCAGGAAGAAGAGTGAGGAAGAGTTCATAAAGCATAGATGTCTGGCAGTAAAATGGCTTAAGTAAATTAACACAAAGTGTATTTGTTATATTAAAGCAAAATGCAAAATTCCAAGACATAATGAATAAAAACACTATGGTCATATTGGAATTCATATATTTAATTTTGGGAAATTTAATGTTGTAAAATTGTAAAGACTGACATGAAATCCTTTCTCATTTATAAAACAGTTGTTGAAATTCTTCGGTCCTTAAAAAGTAAAATCAAAAAGTCAAAATACAACAAGATGTTAAAAATACCAATAATTTTAAACCTTCTGAATTCTTACATGTTAAACTTACACCCATTAAATATTCTGATTTTTAAACTTAGTTCTTCTCTAAGTTTAACCTTTGAAATACAAAAAAATCCCCCTTTTGGAGAAAATGCCAAAATATTTAGTAACTGTAAGATAATGATTTTTAAACATTAAAAAAAAAGAACAAAGAGAAGAAAGAAAGAAAAGGAAAGAGACAGATCAGAGATGGTTCTAATGAAATGCCAGGGGGCAAAACAAAGTGGTTAAGAACAAGACAGTCTGGATTTGAATCCCACCTCCTCACTTACCAGTTCTGGGATCCTGAGCAAATGACTTAATATCTCTGTGTTGATTTAGTTATGAGGATTAAACAAATTAATTTTTGTAAAATGTAAAGTGCTTAGCAAAGTGGCTGGCATATAGTAAGTGATTTAGATTTATTTATTAAAGAAAATAAATTCTCACAAATGAATATACATTTTTACATGTCTAAATTTCCTTGTTACTTCTCTATATATACACTTGGAGAGAGAGAGCGTGCTTGCAAAAGAGAAAGCATCACATTTCATGCCATCACATACACACCACAGAGCTATACAGAAGATCATTCTGGTTTTCTACTGGTATCAAAAAGGCAAATATGCTAATTATTACAATCTTTATTACTTACCCCATACTACCTAGGGCCAATTTCTATCTTTGAAGATGGTATATATGTACATACATACATACATATATCACACATATACATATATCCACATACCTATATATGTACGTGTGTCTGTGTATATATAGATCAATTACCCAGCATGAAAGAACCTATTCAAATATTAAACAGAACGTTACATCCACTGTAGAATTACATGTGCTTATTTTAAAACCCACCATTACTTTCTCCTGGTTTTTCTTCTCCAAATGGTTCTTTCATAACGGCATGAAGTAACCCTTGCAGAGACAAGGTTCTGACATCTGAGTGTCCTTAACATTCACTTACTTTTGTGTCTAAGACAGACATGATCATTTCCTTGGCTTCTTTAACATCTTCTTTCTTTCCAGAAACCTTAATGTGGGGATCTATAAGAAATCAGAAACAAAAGGCTCATGTGAAACCCCTAAACTCTGTTTTAGAATTGAGTTAGAACCTAAGAGATTCCAAAATAAATTCAATATTTGTTTTATTCTAGGTATGTTATCACTGTAATAAAAATAGGAATATGGAAAATACCCACCAAATTGCACATCATCTGTGGCTTTCTTCCTTCGGAAAATTTGCTAAACCATTTAACTTTAAAATTTTTTGCAAAACAGGTATATCACATGATAATTGCAAAATAAATATATCATAATTATTTTTAAACAAGTGAGGAGTCTACAAATTGAACTTATCAATTCAGCTCTTGTCATATTCCAGGCCCTGTTCTAAAGGTTTAAATGCATTAATTCATTTAATCCACACAATACTGCTCTGTGAGGTTGTTTATAGAAGAAACTAAGGCACAGAGTGATCTGGTAACTCGTCCCAGAAAACCACTCAGAAGCTTGGTCATTGTAGTCCAACATCTTCCAACTACGGGTCCATACTTTAAACTATGTAATAATTTAGAAGATACTCTTACAGATTAGGGTTAATAGAAAAAAAATTTTAATTTTCACTCAGGAATATTTAATTTAATACTTATCCAGAATTAGTATTGAGTGACTAATACATGCTGTGTATTGTTTATTACTGCCACTGAATTTTACATAGGAGAGTATTAATTCTTCAACAAATACTTTCTGAACTTCTACTATGCACAGGCACTGTTCCAGGGCCTAGGGGATAGATCAATGAAGAAAAAAGACCTCTATACACATAAAGCGTTCAGTCTCGTGCAGGGAGACCCAAAAAAATCAAATTATCTAATATATTAGAACATAAATGTTATGAAAAAAAGAAAAGGAGAGCAAGACAAAAGGATGAGGAGTACCAGCTATGGGAAGCGGGGAGAGGCAATAGGCCTCATTGAGAAAGTGAGATTTGAGTAAAGGCTTAGAGGAGGTGAGACACTTGGCTGAACTGGAATCTTCCAGGTAGAGGGCGAGACATCAGAGCCAAAGGCCTAGGGACATGCTTCTTCAGTTCTTTCTTTAATCAGGTTTTCAAGTCACGGCCGCAATCTAAGTGTTCTATTACCTCAGAGGTCAGCCTGACACAGACCAAGACCATTCTGGGGTATGCCAAAAGCCCTACACCCATGAGCTTTACTGATAAAGCTGAATAACACAGAGAAAATTTATTATGATTATCACAACCACTGATAATCCCAACCTTATTGAGTGCCTACAATCTACTGACTTCTCAGCTGACTCCTTTATCTCCTGTACTACGCATCAAGTCAGTGACAGAGTCAGCAAATGTTTACTGAGCACCTTTCACAATTAACTAGTAGTTCTGCCTAAATCATTCAACTCTTCTAAAGCACCAATATAACGAGAATATATCACACAGCTGGATACTCTCTGGCCAGACCTTGTACTTCCCAATATTGTGATCTCCCCACCCCCATCCCACAGCCCAGGTGAGTACCAGTGCCATGCTGAGCACATCACATTGTAGAGATGCAACTGGGCAACTGCCCCCTCTACCCCCCCACCAAAGAAAAAGAGGAGGAGGAAGGAAAGAATGAACGAAACCGTTTTCTTAAAGCTACCCACTGTGAGGACTACGATGGTGAAACCACAGCTTAAGACCGACCGTGCACCTCAGCGCTTCAGACTTCAGGAACGCCTCTGACCCCGGGGGTGGGGGGGACAGCCAGCGGCTGTGCTTAATTTGAGTCAGTGCCATCACTTCCACCCCTGCCCTGGGGTGGCTGCTCTTGGCCTCAGGTACTTCTTCTTACCTTGTTTTTTAATCCCTTCTCTGACACCTAACCTGTCACAGGGACATTATGAAGACCAAAGGCCTTAAGATTGGTTGAGACTTTCTAAAATGTTTTAAGTATCAAGTATTATAAAGTGAGGGGCCTAAAAGCAGGGCACAGGGGACATCTGACCTCCACAAGCTGAGAGAGAACCCAAGGGTACGGCACCTTGTTCCCATTGCTTGTTCCCTAACAAATCCTAACGAGGACCAGGACCACCTTTTCCCCGTAACGCTCTAGCCAATTTTTACCACACTTACGTAAGCAGAGCATTTTCTTCAGTAATTCTTATTATGTCCATTATAACTCTTCCAAACAACATTTACGCAAAGAGCTGTCTACCTTCAAAATTTCAGTCTCAACTGTCCTTAACTTTGGTTTGGGTCACTGTTGGCTGACACAGATGTTAACCTACACTGAAAATGCTCACTATGACCATGAGGGATTAGAAGCCAGTGTTTCTCAAAACATGCCTGCTAAACCACAGGCTCCTGGGACTGGATGACCGGTAATCGGCATTTTAGTGGTTTTCCAAGTGGTTTTTAAATTAAGTACAGATAACAGAAGATTAAACCTCATAAACACGTTAATTGTAGTCACTTACCTATTGGCCAAATACACACGATACAAAATGCTCTTCCAGGATAAAAATGTATTTTTCTCACAATATAAATTAACAGTAAGTATCGAATAGTATGATAATCTGCAAACCTGTTACTTTAGGTTAGATAACCACATTAAAATTCCTATGCATCTGTAGAAGGACAGGGAACTGCAGATCCAATCTAAGAAAGAATCTGATTTTCCACCATATTTGCATCAACCTAACAATAAGCAAAATAAAAAGCAAAAGCTTCAATAGAGAAGTCTTTCAAAGTGAAAGGGCACCATCTAGTGACCAAAAATATAAATTATCAACTATAGTCACCAATATGTAACACCTGTCTCCAGGACCTGAACAGTGCTTTTTTGAAAAGTGGTTTTTTAAGTAGGCAAGTTTAATAAAGAGAGAAAAACAAACATGACAAAATTCTGGTTTAGACTGCTAAGGCAGATAGTAGCATTGTACTTTTCATCCCCTCTTTTGCCCTTGCTTACAAGATACATACAAGATGTGAGCCCTTATTCCAGGTTGAACTTAATTTACTCATTCCAATTTCTGGAATACAGTTCTCTGTTTTCAATGACTGTTACAGTTTACAATTCAAACGTGTCGGTATAATACCACAAGAAACTAAGACTTCATTCATATTCATTCTGGAAATACTTGACAAAGAAAAGTCAAAGCATTAAACCACACGATTAAACATAAAAATGAGGAAAAGGCCCACTATAAAGAGTGTTGGAAGATGGTAGAGAAATAGGGAATAAGCATACAGCGTCCCCCTCTCAGAATTAATTGCTTTGAAGAACAACTCTGATTTAGGCATGAAGATTTTGAGACACTTACTCTAAAAATAATATTCATTACTTTATAACCCAAGCTCCCTGAACACAGGAATCATGTTTTATTTGGTTTTGTAACTGACATAGTGCCAAATAAATGGTAGACACTCAGTAGACTGTTGTTGCATGGCTCCCATATTTTAGGAAATAGCTAAATACAGAGGGAGGAGATGGAATTCAATAGGAAGAGTCTAAAGCTTATATCCAAGGTGACCATATGTCCTGTACTTCTCAAAATAGTTCTGACTCAAATATTCTGATCTTAGTACCTATATAAAAATACAGAAAACTGTCAGATATTCATCCAGATTTTTTGTTTTTAGATTCCTATCCCATCCATCTGCTCACATCTCTCTGGTGTCGTCCTATGGAAGAGAAGACCAGATGGCAATCCAACCTTCACTAAGTGACATGAAGCTGTAACAGACACGCATGTGAAAGGGGGATTTTATTTATTTATTTATTGTTTATAATTTTTATTTCAAAACATTAGCGGGTACCAGTGTTCTTGTTACATGGATGGATCGTATAGTGCCAAAGTCAGGGCTTTTAGTGTGCCTGTCACCAGAAGAGTGCACATTGTACCTGACAGGTAAGTTTTTATCCCTCACTCCCCTCCCACCCTCCCCCATTCTTAGTTTCCAATGTCCTTTGCACACCACTTTATGACCATGCGTACAAAAGGGGTATTTTATATGTGCACACTGCAAAAGAGTAAAGAAAATGTGTCCTTTTTCAGAAAAGCTAAACCTTTCATAAAGACTTGATAAGGCAATAATTGTTTTCATATGAATGTCTGCTAAAAACATATTTTCAATAAAAATAAATATTTAAAAGAGTTGGAATGTTTTTATGAACTTAAGTGTAGTTATGGTTTTAAAAGATTATCTCTTGGTACTCTGGTTTCTACTCTTCGGTTTTCCATCCTTGGAAACATTCCCATCCCTGGAAACATTAGTGAATATTTTACTGCCTCTTCCCTCTGTCCTCAAGCCTAAACCTCCTTCCCATTTCATTCCTATCCCACAGAAAAACCTATAGAAAATACTCACATCAGCTATTTGCTTTTATTATGCTACAGAAAGTAATGTGCTATTGACACATGATGAATTTAAGCCAGTCTTTCACCAACAATCTGTTCATAGCTACTTTCCTGTCTCCATGATTGAGTACTGCTGAGTGAAAGATTCAACCCCCCCAAATTCACAGTAAGTCTTTCACTTTTAGCATGTTCTTTTAGAGAAAGAAAACAACAGAAAATCCCTTGTTCAACTAACTCCCTGCCTCCCACTCACAACACCCCAAAATAAAAGTCATCATATTAGAGTTGCACTTTTGTTTATGGGGAAAAGTTCTACATCATGACTTAAAATCAGGACAGCTTTGGCACATTCTATTCATATAAACAAAACTGTCAAACTAACCTTAAATCCATAAAAAAGAGACCAGTGGGTGGAATTTACCTTCCCCTGGCCAAGGGCTCTTTTCACTTTTGTTTCAAGTGTAATTTCTTCCTAAAAAGCCTTAGCCTCTGAAACAATATAATCAAGACGGACGTTAGCTGGGGCCTGGTTCTGTCAAGAGTGGTCAGTGGACAAACGGGAGCAGCTCCAACTTCCCCTGAAATTCCTGCAACCCCTGGGAATATATCAACAGTCAGCAAGCAGTTCCAAAGGAGTAATGGCCAAATTTTTCATATAAGAAAGAATGTGGCCCTAGGATTACAATTTTCTCCAAGAGCCAATATACATCAAGTCTCAGAAAAAGCCCCAGACATCTCAAGGGCACTAGGTAACTTGGAATCACATACGGAAAGGCTAGAAAAAGCCAGCATGTATCATACAGAGCATGTTAACTTTTAACGACTTGACTCTGCAATCCACTACAGATTTCCCTCATGATGCAGTAAAAATATGTGGACTTCACAGTCAATTCCAGATTAGCCATAAAAAAGCACTGTCACCTCGGAAGAGTCACTGAACCTCTGGAGTATAGTTTCTTTAAGAAAAATAAAAGAGGAAATATGGTCAGATCAGTGCTATGCTTCCTTACAAATTTGAATTTCTTTGATATAAAGTAATACTATAAGGTTCTTAAATCACACTAACCTGATAAGCAACTTTATTTTACAATTTTTTGGTATGTCATGATAAGTAGCTCCCCCAAACTCTAAAATGTTTCCAAGAACCTTCAGCTGTGGGCTGTAAACACTGTGTCTGATCTGGTGATCTGCTTCTGAGCAGGGGGAGAATAGCCTCTAAACCTTGGAGTGACGGATCTACAACCAGCTTTCCTCTTGTTTTATACACTCTACAAGTGTGCAGTTTTGGATGAAAGGCAGTGTTCATTCCACTGGCATTTCCTGAATAATGTGATGTTAGGCACAAAACAAATGCACTGACAACTCCATACGAAGACAAGATTCTGCGTCCAACCCCATTTGAGACGATTAATGTGTGTGCTGTTTTCACCGCTTTTCCTTTAGGCTGGCAAGTCACTTTGGTAATCAGCAAAAGTGAATTCAACTCATAGCCAGCTGGCCACTGCCCTTATTTTACCATCACACAAGTTTCCCCTGGCCTCTTAAGAAATGGAGTTTCCTTTTTAAACAAAAACTATACATGGGTCAAATAACATACCAATACACATTTTAAAATGAAAATATATACTTTATCAAGAGAAGAAGAAAACCTGAACTGACTCATTAATCCTGACTGGAAATGATTTCAAAAGAAAGAACAGGACATGAAGCCAATGCACTTTACACTTATTTTGTAGCTCGTAATATTGATTCCAGATTCTTTCAAGGAATGTTCTTTGACAACAAGAATTCCAATAAACTGAGTTGGAATAAAAGGGCAGAGTATATTTCAAGAGAGGGGCAGAAGAGCCCAAGTATACGTAGTTAGGGCAAAATGTTAGTGAACAGCCGTAAGATGTCAGGTGGTACAACTGGGATAGAAAAAGAACCAACCCACCTGCTGCAGGCATTCTGTAAACCAACCACAGATGACCCTTGAACAAAAGGGGTTTAAACTGTGCAGGTCCACTTACACGTTAATTTTCTTCTGCCTCCGCCACCCCTGAGACAGCAAGACCAACCCTCCTCTCCCTCCTCCTCCTCCTCAGCCTGCTCAGTGTGAAGACAAGGACTGAGACCTTTATGATGATCCACTTCCACTTAATGAATAGCGAATATATTTGCTCTTCCTTACAATTTTCTTAATACCATATTCTCTTCTCTAGCTTACTCTATTGTAAGGATACAGTATATAATACATGTAACACACAAAATGTGTGCTAATCAACTGTTTATGTTACCAGTAAGGCTTCCAGACAACAGCAGGATATTAACTGTTCAGTTTTGGGGGAGTCAAAAGTTATACTTGGATTTTAAACTGTGCAGGGGGAGGGGTGTGGTATCAGCACCCCTGGCCCCAACACTGCTCAAAGGTCAACTGTATTTTGCTTCAGGATGAGGCATAAAATCATCCTTATTTACTTTATTTTAAAACAGAAAAAATTAATCTCCTTACTAGTCAACTAAAAGAGAAGGGAAATAGCAAGCAGCGCAAAACCAAATGTATTTTAAATTCAAAAACATAATTTTCATGAGACTAATGTTCCCACTGGTATCCACATCAGCCTACACACGATGAAGCCTCAGGGCAACTTCCTTTCAAAATTCCATCTGGCAGAATGAAACTTAATACTTAACAGAGAAAGCGCATTCCTGACATGACAATGGCATGAGTGATGTGAGCAAATCACAAGAACGTAAGTATAGCAAGTTCCTGGAGATATTTTTCAGTCACCCCTTTGGCAACAATTGGAGAGAAGCTGCCTTCATCACAGTGGTAATGAATACTTCAGGCAGGTTCTTGCTAAATGAAAGGGAACGATGGGAGGTACATTCACATACCTATAGACCCTTTATCAATTGGGTGAAAAAGAGCTACCAGCTTGAGAAAACCCAAAGCTAGCTGGAAGAAAAACAAGAGCTTTTGCTGATGGAAGACCAGAATTTCCAACTTAATCAATAATAGAGCTCAAAATACAAGGATGCAATGCTATTAGCATGGCTCTCCACTGCCCTTTCAACTTTAGGCAGGAAAAAAGGCATAAGGGATAGAAGAGGTAAATCGTGCACATGCCTCTCTGTGTTAAGATTCCACTGTGACTTACTAAAGCTGTTTATTTAATCAGAAACAGGGTTACAGGGACTAAGCAAAAACCTAGAAATAATCTCAGAGAAAAACAACAAAATGCAAACAAAGTAGAAAGCAAAATCAAGACATACCAGATGGAATAATCAAAAACAGATGTATTTAAGGAGTGTGAGAATTGGAAAAGGGTAAACTACCTTATCTTATAAACCACTTTATCTTATGCAGTGTAAACTGAACCCCAAGCATAATCTCAGAGTTGCTGTTCAGGTAGAAGGAGAGCAGGAAAAAATCCAAAGCACAAGAGAAATCTAGTTTCAGAACATGGAGGGGTGGAAAAATAAAGTTAAAAACACAAAGCCTAACTCAATTAGTTTCCCTGCAGCTCCTTGGCATCTGAGCTCTATATTCCAGAGATAAGGAAAAGGACTCTGGGAAGAGGAGGAAAGGAAACTAAAGGAAACTACGTGCCAGGAGGAAATCTAGCATCATCAGAGTGGTTTGTATATAACAATCCTACAGAAATCATCGGTGGCTCTAGGTCACTGCATGGGAGGGCATTCATGTAAGTATGAGCTAGAGGTGGGCAACTCCAGTGATGGTGGGAACAAAGCCAAACCACTCCACATGACAAACAATAATGCAGGGGCCCAGGATGAGGAGGGGGACACTGAATACCCGCCCTCTGGAATGGCACTGGAATCCCAGGCCAATGCTCAATGGTCCTTTTCATGAAGGAGGGGGCACTGAAGTAGGGATCAAGGCACATGCCAGGATAAAGCATCCCCAGGAAATTGTACTGAGATAACAGCAAGTTATGCAAGAACTTTTAAGAGCCAGAAGTGACTAATCTTCATTCTCTCTCCAAGGAATACTGATGTCCACAGTGTACATGACGGGTCCCAGAGGTATTGCTTGTAGTCTAAACCCAAAGCACTGTGGCCAGGGCAGATTGTTCCTTTTTACAACAGCTGGGACTTTTTGTGAAAAATTTTAACACACAAATGCTGGTTGCCATTCCAGACTAAGCCACCACGCATTTAAGTGTTCACACACATTCGACTAGGAAATTCCCGTAAATAGATACGTGACCACATCATACCACATACCTGATCTCTTTATGTCTGACCTACTAAGAGAAGGAATTTAAAACTCAGAAATTCTGTCTTTTGAAGACATCTGAGGCAAAATTAAGGGTATATGTAGGAAACAGCAAAACTTTTAGGAATTCAGTTCTAAAAATAACTTACCAACTTGAGTCTGGCATTGAAATCCTTCACCTTTCTCATCTTTGTTGCAAGATCTAGTGAGAATGTTTTCTATGTTACACTAAAGAGCAGCTAATTATAGGTCCAATTGACTGCATGTGAAAGACTGTGTTTCAAGCTTATTCATCATCTCAAGAAAGTTGGTAATTTTCACAAAAACTTAAAGTGCCTAATATTAGGTAAATGGTCCTTAAAGAAAATTATCATTTGGAAAATGCCTACCTGCCAATCCTTTCTTCTCACTTCCACCTTCTACAGAATAGCTTAACAGCTGTTAACAGGTTTTTTCATGAAGCCACATATATGGGCAACCATGTTCATATCCCTCTCAACTGTATATTATTTGTTTCTCTCATACCTTTTGGTAACTGTTTTCCACTTAGCAGGAACCAAGGGTCTTAATCTCTCAATCCAAAGAGATTTTATATCTTTGGTGGGTAGGGGTGGGGATACAATTTAAATTGTCAAATAACTTCAAAACAGTCCTTTATTTTTCTTAATAAAAATATCTAAAGTTATTTTGAGGCCTAACAATTTCTAAATCAGTACTTATCCACATATCCTGCTTAAATATCTTAAATAATAAAAAATTTGAGAGGTTAGTCTTTTAAAACTGGCTTTTCTTCTAAGAACAAGAAGGCTATGGCTTCTCATCAAAAATTATAGAAATTAAACATCCCCTGTTAAGGGTGACCAAATAATCCTATCCGTTCTAACAAGAAAGATGATCTTCTTTGATAAATTTTTTTCTATACAAAGAACTCCTATTAAGTCAAGAGAAAAACCCCTAATTGCCCCATACAAAAAGGGACAAAAAACATGGATAAATAATCCAATAGAAAAATGGTAAATAAATCTATAAATAGGAATAAAGTTCAATCTCACTAAATCATTTTTATTTATAATATTAGCAAAAGTTTTTAAAATTATAAGTCCAAAGATAAACTCTTAAACATACCCTTGGTGGAAATAAAAATTGGTGTAAAATATCTAGAAATCAATTTGAAAATATTAATAAAGGAACACAATATCATAATTTCATTTTAAGGATACACATATACTAAGAGGAAGACAGGAAAACAGCCAAATTAATAGTGATTACTTCTAAGTAATAAAGTCAAAGGTAATTTCTATTTTATGCTTCAATCTCATCTATATTTTCCATCAAGAACTATACATTTATAATGTGGGAAAAATACTCATACTTTAAAAGATCATCTGTATCAGCAAAGTCTGAAAAGATCAACTCATTCAACTTATATGCTTGTACTTTAAAACAAAATGTATTTAAGTCAAAACTTTTTTCCCAAGTACAATGTTTCCAGAATTCCCTTAAAAATTGAGATCTTTAAATGTTAATAATGACGACAATGCTTTCTCAATTCAAAAAGGTCCTTCTTTCTCATCCACAATTCTGTGACAGGCTCTTTGCCATGCAGTTTCTCAACTTTATCTCTTTTTATTTCTTGTGCCATTACTCTTAATATTTTACTAATATACTTTGGCTCTGAATACAGAATGCCCTAGTAAAACTGGGCAAGAATATATAATGGTGGGGTTAACTTCCACTGAAAGACAATGCTGGAACAGAGTCCACATAGTTGGTGAAGGCCGTATGTTTACAGCCACCACTAACCACACATGGGATTCTTTCAAACATTTATGGCAACATCTCTCTTTTTCTTAAGTAATGGTTTCTAAGATAAATGGAAACAAGGGCCATCCTGGTAGTAGGGGTATAGTGCTCTTTCTTTAAAGAATATTCCAAGCCAGGACATTTAGAAAAGCAATATTTATGTATCATTCTGAGGGTGTGATTAAACCACCTATTAACGTAAGTAAATAAAAACCTTCAAGGACAGTACCCTCATGACAAATAGTTTCACCAGGATGGTAACTAACAAGATCTTGGGTCTTCTCAGAAAAGTCCAAGAATTGAAAAATAGAACCTGGCTATGCTCCATTTGCCCCTGCCCCAGTGTTATTCTGTCTTTGGCTCTGCCCTGCTTGGTGCCCAGGAAGCTGAACCAGCACCTCTGGCAGCAGCTGCATGGCTGCCTGACTACAAGTCCACTGAGCAGTGTCTTAACACAGCTTCCCTTTTCACTGGGCTCCTACAATCCTTGTCCTCCACTGGCCCCTTCAGCCCTTGGGCAACAATGGCTTCCAGTTGCTGCCAGCTTTTGTGCCTCATCATCTATTAATACCCATTTGCGTGCTCACCTAACCCTTTCTACTATAAACAGCCCCTTGTTAGAGCTTCTTATTTAAACCATTTGGAGTTAATTTTGTTTTCCACCAATTCCACTTCTCTGAACGAGAGAGTGTGCAGGGAGGTTGGGGTGGTGAAGTGGAGAACCCCACATTCAACATGTATGCTTGTCTCCTTTCTCTACAAAGTACTAACTTTTAGGGGCCGGACTCCATGCCTTATACAGGTTAAAAATAATACTGCTTAGGTCTCAGCAGACACTTCTTTGGAGAGACTGATTTCTTCTAACTTATTGTTCAATACAAGTCCATTTCACAACCGCAGTAGAGAACCACTAATACAGCTTACTTTTTACTTGCTCTCTTCCTCTCTCCCTCCTTCCCCCTCCCCCCGCAAAGGCTATGCAAACACATTCTCATCATATGATCATGTTTATTACTGGAAGTATCTTGGCACCTTCAGATGTTCCTTGATAAATGTGTTGTAATGTTTATAGGACCTTTGAGAAATATGTGTGGATTCAGCAGCATTTCTGAATTTCTTTAATATTTTCTTGGCTTCCATACAACTTTTACCTCTAAAGACTTTTATTGTATGTTCCACCCTAAAAACACTGTTTCAAAGATATATACAGAACATATCTTCTTTGTCCCAATTTCAAAAGTATTGAAGTGAGATTTCTGTAACCATTGAATCAGTCAGAGTTTCTTACTGGGGAAGGGGAGGGTGTCTATAGATTATCTTTGTGGGGCCTGTATACCTGCCTATAATTTCATTCAAAGACTATGTACATGTGTATTGGTAAATTTTTCTGAGTGGAGCTACACATTCTCAAAAAAGCTTAGCAGGTCTTGGTCTAAGCAGTATGAAATTTTATAAAGATATTAAGAGAACATATCTTGAAATCTTTTAAGGATTCTATTTTGGTTTGGCATTACTGAAAGCTGATATTTATCCTCTGTTCAGAAATTTTCAACAATTATATTTCAGAAACTATATTTAAAACATGAACACTAACCAATAAGACAATACCAATCTTGAGTTCATCATTACTTCCTTTCAGTTATTACAAAAGACACAGGAGAAAACAGCAACAAACAGAAAAAAATGGAAGGTTTGTGAGAAAAGCCATAATTGAATCAAATTGTTGTTTAACTCTCCTTTCAAAAAAATTTATATACTTTATTGGAGTGAAAATCTTACAACTTTTATCCTTTTGCTACACAAACAGATCTTTGTATGAAATCTTGTTTTAGAACCTATGTTAACTCCTAAAATTATATCAAAGAACTTCAGACCTGAAATGGAACTTAAAGTTCTACCCTTCCTCCACATCCTTCACCAAGGCTCACCAAGTGCTCACTTTGGGCCAGGCACATTGTACAAAGTGGGGTCACAGTGAAATAACACCATGGTCTCAGCCATGCAAATGACCACAGATTTTAAAACTTCCCACTCCTGGCATGCTTTCTTCTATATAATAACATTCCTCCCAAACTGTCATCTAAACTGCCACATTTTTAGTGACACAAGGTGCACCATCTTATCAGAAAGCAAAAGTTAGCTGTTAAAAATCATTTCCTGAAAACCACCTTTCTCATTGTAAGCCTTCAATGATTCCCCAATATCACAAAAGTAAGAGCTTGAACTATCTACTGTGGTCTTCAAAGACCTCATGATCAAAACTGCACCCAGCTGTTCAGCTCGCTCTCCCATTATTTCCCATTATATAATCTGCAATACAGCCAAACCAAAATACTCGCCATTGCACCAAAATGTCCCATGATTTCCTATCTGCATGTCTCTGAGCCTGAAACCATCAGACACTGCACTGTTCCCAATTTCAGCTCCATCCATCAATCCTCACCACCTTAAGGTCAACCCAAATGCCACATTTTTGTCATGTACCTCTAGTGCAAAGTAAATCTCTACCTCTGCTGGCTTCCTATGACACTACTTGGTCCTCTAATAAGCCCTATCATATGCTACCTCATTATTCACATAGCTGCTATCTCTTCTTAAGTCTGTAGGCCCTGTGATCTGATGGGATACACTGTGCCCAGTTTTTACACCCTCCAGAAAACATACTATGTACTGCGTCTTAGAAGACAGGCATTAGATAACTATGTGGATTTCACTAAAGTGACTGGTATCTGCTTCCCTGTCATTTTCATGCATTCATCCCTTCTTCCTCCACACCTAAAAGACCACTCCCCTTGGCACATCCATGACAGCCCTTCAGACTCTGGCACAACCATCAGCTAGACACTCAATCATTTTGTCTTTGGGCAGTCACACCACTTCTCTCAGTGGGTTCTTCTATGAACTGTCTCTAAGTCAGGCAACTTTAATTTTTTGAATCCTCAGTCTCTGGTACAGGCTATAAAATAAAGTAGGTGTCCCATATATATAGATAATTGTGATGATTAAATAATAGTAAATAGGAGAACATAATAGGCTTATCACGGTATCTCTGATACAGTAAATAGTCCATAAATGTTAGTTATTATTACTAAATGAAGGATTACTACAAAAGTTATTCTAGCTCTTCTCTGGACAGATTCTTATTTCTTCCTACCTCTTTTAGAGATGTTTTCTAATTAGCAGAGCCCATCAGATCTATATAACCTCCCAATCCCTCTGTTAAATCTGCCATATATGGCATTTATAACAGCATTGCAGACACATCACATGCTGGTGCAGACTTAGAACAACCAAAACCCCAGAGCCTTCTCTTATCAACTGGCGTTCAGCCCTGTATTTCTCCCCTCCCTGGATTGTCCCATAAGTGTAAACAACTTCTTTTTTATTATGGTTTTAGCATAAATTATATTAAAATGTCTCAGTTTTACTATGTTATTTTTTGTGTGGGTTTTTTGTTGCTGTTGTTGATGTTGTTGTTGTTACGGGAAAATCCTATTAGATAGCTAGCATCATCCTCATAAAAAGAGATATGGTAAACAGGAATCCAAACATACAATTCTCATTCCTAGATTTTCACAGAATTTTTATAAGCTATTTGACATTTGATATGTTTATTTGCCCTCACTTTTAATAAGGGAGTATTAAGAATGTACAACATATCAGCATGGTAACTACTTGGTGGAGATAGGTTTACTCTGTAGTTCATGACAGAATAACACTTGAAGACAGACAAGAATAAAAAATGTAACACATTCACTTTGCCATCATCACCTCACTGTTCCTGTCAAAAAAAAACAAAACAGAAAAGAAAGGAAAAAACCCCCAAAATATCACATTATGACTGCAACAGAAATTCTAAAACCTGAAAATCAATAAAGACTAATTTAGCATAAATCCCTAACATCTCTACTAAAAATACATATTTTTTTCATAGCACAGCCTCTTGATGATACTTATGAATTAGAAAATATAGCAAAGGAGTTTTAAGCAAAACTTATGAAGATTATAAAAGATTACTCAAAAAATTTTACAGAATTTTCATTTTGCAGTTATAATTAAAACTGTAAGAGCTGATTTAGATAGCTTTGAATGAACATATAATAAAGACATGTAAACATGAAACATTTTGTAGTACTACTTTTAACTTTTCAAATGTTCACACTAATCAGTACAAAGTCTACAACCTACACTACTTTAATACTTCTTATTTTACTGACAATTTTTATGAATTTAGACCCCAAATATTAAGTATTTTGGGTTCCTCTCAGCTGCCAAAATATGAATAAGGTATAGTTAGTGAAGTACACTGTATGATGAAGGTGAAATCTCAAAATAAAAAAAATTAATATTCATAAAATATTTTCCAAAGAAAAATAACCATTATTGAGTCCTTGGGTTTGGAATTGTTTATGGAAATATAGTTGGGCCAACAGCAGTTCATAGAGGACAATTAAGAGATGGGGGCAAATAGGAATGTTAAAATCAAATAACTGGTGGAGGAGCAAGATGGTTGCCCAGAGACACCAGCTGCCAGAGCGTCTCAGTGAGGAGGAGAAGTTTTAGATGAAAGAGAAAAAATGAACAAACAGACAAACAGAGATTGGGTGTGGGTCTGAGGGAAAGGTGCCAGAAGCTTCAGGAGACTCCATGGGAAGAAGTTCCCGAGTAGAACAGGAAGGAGAAAGGTATTGGCAGAGATCAACCCCCGAGAGGCTTGGAGTCCAGCGAGAAGGGTAGGTGGAGCAGTTTGCTTCTCCCTCCCTCGCATCACTGACAGTTGGCGGGTTCCTGAGCTGCTGGAGAGAACTGTTGCCCACATGAGCCTAGAGGCTGCTGCCACCAGTGAGCTGGGAGCTCCTTGTGGACAGGACACCAGGCTCCCACCCACCCTGGGGTGCCTCCCGTCTCCACAGACCTGAGCCAGGATGGCAGGTGCCATATCGCTTCTCTACCCACCTTGCACCTTTGTCCTCCCCAGGGGGCTTCAACTCCTCAGGTTTCATCTTGCTCACAGACATTTCCCGCACAGACATTTCCTAACTATGGCCCAGACTGCAGGAGGCACAGGGGTCCAACGGGTCCCTGGTGACCTGCATGACTTCAGTGCCTGGACATTCTGGGCAGGCAGCCTCCTGGAGTGAAGGACGGACATGACCAGAGTGCTAGCTTTCCTCCCTTCAGACTGTTTTTCTCCTCTTCCCCTCCCCAACTCATGGCTGCTAAGAGAGACAATTGAGCCATCACACTGAGGCTTTCACAGAGAGTGGGGCTCAGACCTTTCCTCTTGGAGTCCTGCAGTGGACTGAGGGCTGCTTGGACTGTTACCCCCCTGCCTGGTGGCCCTCCCTGGTGCTGTTTGCCTGGTGACTCCATCAGAGCAGGGCATGCCCCAAGGCGGAGGAACATCAAACCTGCTTGGGCACCCTGTGGGCAACTCAGGACCAGCATACTTCTCCTTGCCAGGGTCAGGGATTGATCATTGGGGACCTGGGGATGGGACCACAGGCCAGATCCCATACCCCAGTCTCAACTGCATTGCTCAGGGCAAGGAGGGGAGATTTGTGAATTAGTCTCAGAGGTGAGGGAGCCCATGTGGGCAGATCAGGGGAGAGAGTACAGTTTGGGTCCTAGCTGCAGCATGCTCGTGGGGCATCTCCCCCCCAACAGGAGGGCTGTGCTCTCAGCTCAGGCTGGGATCCTGGCCAAGGAACCTCCTGGCCCACATCACAGTCATGGGAGAGCGTGGCTAGCTTGAGCTCCCGCCTGCTGGCAGACGCCAGGGGGAAACCGTGGAGCAGGGGAGAAGCAAGGCCCACTACAGACTGCCAGACTGTGAATCTCAGACGGCCCCATTTTCACAAGCAGACTTTCTGGTTGGGTAGGGCCATTTCAGCCCCTCCCTGGTGGCTTTTCCCAGAAGCTGGGAGCAGACCTTCAACCCCTGCTAAAATAGATAACTTGCAAGCTTTTGTGGAGCTTGAGGGCAAGCTCACCCACCCCAGCCCGGCCCAGTCTGCCCTGGGTGGGGAAGAACACTCCCCCACCTGCTTCTGCTGTGCCAGAGAATAAGGACTCACCTGAAGTTCCAGGGCCCCACCCACCACCTGGGGCATTCGAGTGCTTCTCCTGAGGGACTAGAGCTGGTCACAGGACCCAAAAACAACATTACAGCTATTCCTTCCAGCAAGCACCACCTACTGACAAGGAGGTCAATTTGCACAGCCCTTTACAGCACTTACTGACTCAGTCACACAGGATGTGGTTGATTTGCAACCACAAGCATCACCTACTGTCTCAGAGATTAAGCCAGGCCTGCTGTTACAACTCATACTGTTAAGAAGACCACAGGGCTGGGGAAAGAGAAGGAATTTCAAAGACCTCCATCCTCCCTCATCAAAGAGAGGCAGGGAATCTGCCCACTCACATAGCTCACCACTGTTACAGCCGACAAACAACTAGCAACTGAGAAAACCATCACACCAAGGATATCTATAACCAAGGCATCCAACCAGAACCTAGATTAACATAAAGGTACCCACAAACAAAGTCAAAGGTTCTCACCCAACATACGCTACAAACATACACACAAGTGAAGTGAGGGGGAAAAAGCCCTATCTAAACAAAAGAAAATGCAAAAATAAGAAGCAACAGCTACCTCAGATAAGAACACATCAGCGAAAGAACTCCAGAAGTATGAAGAATAAGAGCGGAAGGATACAAATGGGAACACCAGCTCTCTAGCAATGGAAACCAACCAAAATCAGAATATTTAAATGACAGATAAAGAATTCCAAATATGGATTATAAGTAAGCTCAGCAAAATACAACAGAAAATGGAAAACCAACACAAAGAAACCACAAAAAAATTCAGGAAATGAATGAAAAATTCACTGAAGAAACTGAATTATTTTTAAAAAATCAAATAGAACTTCTGGAAATGAAACATTCATTCAAGGTAATACAAAACACAGTGGGAAGTCTTAAAAATAGACTAGATCAGGCCAGTAGAAAAAAATCTCAGAGCTTGAAGACAACACCTTCAAGTTAAACAACTCAGTCAAAGATAAAGAACAGAGAAGAGGAAGGAACAAAATTTACAAGAAATATGGGATTATGTAAAATGGCCAAACGAAAGAATTACAGGCATCCCGGAGGGTGAAGAAGAAAACAGACAAGGGTTGGAAAACCTATTTGAGGGAATAATTGAAGAAAACTTCTCTGGTCTTGTGAGAAATTTAGATATCCAGGTACAAGAAACTCAACAAACACCTGGGAGATTCATCACAAAGAGGTGATCACCACAACACATAGTCATCAGACTAGCCAAAGTTAACATGAAGAAGGAACTCCTGTGAGCTGTAAGGCGAAAACATCATGTAACTTACAAAGGAAAACCCATCAGGCTAACTGCAGACTGATCAACTGAGACCTTAAAAGCAAGAAGGGATTGGGGCCTCATATTCAGTCTTCTTAAACAGAATAATGGCCAGCCTAGAATTCTGTATCCTGCAAAACTAAATTTCTTATATGAGGGAGAAATAAAGACTTTTTCAGACAAGCAAACACTGAGGGAATTTGTCAAGACCTGACCTGCCCTGCAGGAAGTACTTAGATCTGCATTACACATCGATCAGCACAAGAGAAAACCACCAGTGTAAAACTACCCAAAAGCTAAAGTTCAGGGCCCATATAAAAGAATGGCTGAAGAGATAAAACAAAGCAGTAAGGTTCTACCCAACAGGTTGAACAAAAATGCATCCCACTTAACAATTCTTTCAATAAACACGAACAGCTTGAATTCTCAAGAGACATAGGCTGGCTGAATGGATAAAAAAAAAATACAAGCCAAGTATCTACTGTCTCCAGGAAACACATCTAACCCACAAGGACTCATTCAAACTCAAGGTGAAGGGATGGAAAAAAATGTTCCATGAAAATGAAAATCAAAAGAAAGTAGGTGTAGCCATTCCCATATCAGATAACATGGACTTCAAATCAACAGTAGCAAAGAAAGACAAAGACAGTCATTATATAATGGTAAAGGGAGCAATTCAATAAAAAGATATAATAATCCTAAATATTTATGCACCTGACACAGGTGTGCCCACATTCATAAAGCCAACCCTACTAGATCTAAACAAAGTGATGAACAGCAACATTGTAATTTCCAGGGACTTCAACATCCCACTGACAGAACTGAACAGATCCTCCAAGCAGAAAATAAATAAACACTGGACTTAAACGGGACTCTAGAGCAAATGGGCCTAACAGACATTTACAGAACATTCTACCCCAAAACTACTGAATATACATTCTTCTCATCAGCACATGGAACATTTTCTAAGATTGATCACATCTTAGGCCACAAAACATGTCTCAACACATTCAAAAAAACAGAAATTATACCATGTATCTTCTCAGACCACAGTGGAATAAAATTAGAAATCAACTCCAATTGAGAAACACTCAATTCTACACAAAGTCATGGAAATGAATCAACCCATTGCTGAATGATTATTGGACCAAGGAGGAAATTAAGGTGAAAATCAAAAGATTCCTCAAACTAAACGACAAAAGGAACAGATGACATCAAAATCTGTGGGATTCTGCAAAAGCAGTCCTAAGGGGAAAATTCATAGCTTTAAATGCCTACATCAAAAAGACAGAAAGATCACAAATCAACAACCTAATGAATCATCTCAAGGAACTAGAAAAGGAAGAGCAAATGAATCCCAAACCCAGAAGAATAAAAGAAATAACTAAGGTCAGAGTAGAACTAAATGAAATCTCAAACAAAAAATAATACAGAAGATTAATGAAACAAAAAGTTGGTTCTTTGAAAAGATAAACAAAATTGACAGACCTCTCTCTAGATTAACCAGAAATAGAAAAGACCCAAATAAACTCAATCAGAAATGAAACAGGAGATATTACAACTGATGCCACAGAAATACAAAATATCTGTGAATACTATAAAAATCTCTATGCACATAAACTCAAAAACGTTTCAAATTCTTGGAAACACACAACCTCCAAAGGCTCAATCAGGAAGAAATAGAACTCTTGAAAAGACCAATTATGAGCAATAAAATTGAAACAGCAATAAAAAATCTTCCAACAAAAAAAAAGTCCCAGACCAGATGGTTTCACAGCCAAATTTTATCAGACCTATAAAGAAGAATTAATACCCATACTACAGAAATTATTTCATAATATCAAGCAAGAAGGAATCCTCCCCAACTCATTCTACAAAGCCAGTATCACCATGATACCAAAGCCAGGAAAGCACACAACAAAAAAAAAAAAACTACAGACCAATATCTCTTTTGAATGTACATGCAAAAATTCTCAATAAAATCCTAGCAAACCAAATTCAGCAGCACATCAAAAAAATAATCCATCACGACCAGGTAGGCTTCATCCCAGAGATGCAAGTATGGTTCAACATACGTAAATCCATAAATGTGATTTACCACATAAACAGAAGCAAAAACAAAAATCATATGATCATCTCAATACATGCAGAAAAAGCCTTCGACAAAATTCAGCATGGTTTTTTTGATAAAAACTCTTAACACAATAGGCACAGATGGAACATACCACAAAATTATAAAAGCCACATATGACAAACCCACAGCCAACATCATACTAAATTGGGAAAAACTGACAGCATTCCCCCTTAGAACTGGAACCAGACAAGGTTGCCAACTGTCACCACTTCTATTCAACATCATGCTGGGAGTCCTAGCCACAGCAATCAGGTAAGAGAAGGAAATTAAGGGTATTCAAATAGGGAAAGAGGAGGTCAAACTATTGCTCTTTGCTGATGATATGATCTTGTATCTAGAAAACCCTAAAGAATCTGCCAAGAGACTCCTGGAATTGATCAATAAATTCAGGAAAAATCCCTTCTTGCTTGATATTATGAAATAATTTCTGTAGTATGGGTATTAATTCTTCTTTGTAGGTCTGATAAAATTTGGCTGTGAAACCACCTGGTCTGGGACTTTTTTTTTGTTGGAAGATTTTTTTATTGCTGTTTCAATTTTATTGCTCATAATTGGTCTGTTCAATAAATTCAATAAATTCAAAGTCTCAGGTTGCAAAATCAATGAACACAAATTAGTAGCATTCCTATACACCAACAGTCAAGCTGAGATTCAAATCAAAGACTTAGTACCTTTCACAACAGCTACAAAGAAAATAAAATACCTAGGAAATATTTAATCAAGGATCTTTCTTTGTTAGAAAGATCTCTAACAAAGAGAACTACAAACCACCGAGGAAGGAAATTGCAAATGATGTAAACAAATGGAAAAACATATCATGCGCATGGATTGGCAGAATCAACATTGTTAAAATGTCCATACGACCCCAAGTGATTTACAGATTCAATGCAATCCCCATCAAAATACCAATGTCATTTTTTGCAGATCTAGAAAAAATAATTCTACACTTCATTTGGAACCAGAAAATAGCCCAAATAGCCAAAGCAACCTTAAGCAAAAGGAACAAATCTGGAGGCATCACTTTACCAGACTTTAAGCTATACTACAAGGCTAGAGTAACCAAAGCAGCATGGTACTTCCATAAAAATAGAGACATAGACCAATGGAAAAGAACAGAGAACCCAGACATAAAACCATCCACATATTGCCATCTGATCTTTGACAAAGTAGACAGCAATATACACTGAAGAGAATCCCTACTCAATCAATGGTGCTGGTAAAATTAGATAGCCATGCACAGAAGATTGAAACAGGATCCATCTCTCTCACCACTCACAAAAATTAATTCAAGATGGATAACAGACTTAAATCTAAGACATAAAATCATAAGAATTCTACAAGAAAATGTCGGAAAAACTCTTGTAGACATCAGTCTAGGCAAAGAATTTATGAAAAAGATCCAATGGCAATCATGGCAACAAGAAAATTCCATTAATAAATGGGATTTGATTAAACTAAAAAGCTCTGCACAGCTAAGGAAACAATCAACAGAGCAAACAGACAACCTACAGAATGGGAGAAAATATTTGCATATTATACATCTGATAAGGGGCTAATAACCAGAATCTACAAAGAACTCAAGCAAATCAGCAAGAAAAAAATCAAACAACCCCATTAAAAAGTGGGCAAAAGACATGAACAGAAGCTTTTCAAAAGAAGATACACTAATGGCCAATAAACATGAAAAAATGCTGAGCCATCAATAATCATCAAAGAAATGCAAATCAAAACCACCATGAGATATCACCTAACCCCAGTGAGAATGGCTTTTATCAAAAAGTCCCAAAACAAGAGAGGCAGGCATGGATACGGAAACAAACATTTATACACTTTTGGTGGGACTGCAGACTAGTGTAACCTCTATGGAAAATAGTATGGAGATTACTCAGAGAACTAAAACTAGACCTATCATTTGATCCAGCAATCCCACTACCGGTATTTACCCAAAGGAAAAAAAGTCATTTTTTCAAAAGACACTTGTATTAGAACGTTTACGGCAACACAACTCACAATCTCAGTGATGTGGAATCAACCCAAGTGCTCATCAATTCATGAGTGGATTAATAAAACACAGTATATGTATACCATGGAGTACTATTCAGCCATAAAAAAAATGAATCTTTTGCAAAAATCTGGATGGAACTGGAGACTATCCTCCTAAGTGAAGGATTGCAAGAATGGATAAGCAAACACCACATGTGCTCACTATCAAATTAGAACTAACTGATCAGCACTCATGTGCACAGATGGAACCAAAACTCAATGGAAATAATGCAGGTGGGAGGGGGAAGGAGCGGATGGGTGAAATCATACTTAACAGGTACAGTGTACACTATCTGGGCGATGGACACACTTATAACTTTGACTCAAGCAATACAAAAGCAATCCATGTAATGAAAACATTTGTACCTGTGTAATATTCTGAAATTTTAAAAAATTGATGAAAAAAATAAAAAGAAACATAAAAAAATCAAAATTATACAGAAAACATTGTCAAATATAAAATGTGTAAATTTCCTTAAGTTATATTTATATAAATGTGTTATTAGTATATGTTCCCAAATTATATGAGATTCCTAAAATTCTAATGTGTTCATATATTATCAATATGATTATATTAAATTGTTATATGACACAAAAAACAAAATACAAGTAAAAAAATAAAATAAAAGAATAAAATAAGATAAAAAATAAAAGGAAATGGTAATTATATTCATAATGGTACAAAATTGTTCCCTAATGAAATACGCACATGAAAGAAGGGACTGCTTTGAAAATAATGAGTGTTTTCCCAAGCTTTACTGAGGTATGACTGACAAATAAAAATTATATATATTTAAGGTGTACAATGTGATTTGATATATGTATACATTGTAAAATGATTACCATAATCAAGCTAATTAATATAGCTATTTCACAGTTACCCGTGTGTTTGTGTGTGTGGTGTAAGAACATTTAAGATCTACTTTCTTACCAAATTTCATGTATATAATACATTATTATTAATTATAGTCACCATGCTGTATTTTATCTCCAGAACTTATTCATCTTACAGCTGGAAGTTTGTACCCTTTGCCATCTCCCTATTACCTGACCCCTAGCCACTGTAACTACCATTCTACCATAAGTTTGAGTTCAAGTTTTTTAGATTTCACACATAAGTGATATTATGCAGGATTTGTCTTTCTGCGTCTGATTTATTTCACTTAGCATAATGTCCTCCAGGTTCATCCATGTTGTCACAAACGGCAGTATTTCCTTCTGTTTTTAAGGCTGAGTAATATTCTGTTGTGAACTTACTATTGCTATTTTGTTGTTTTCTGACTGTTTTGTAGTTTTTTTGTTGCTTTATTCCTCTCGTTATCTTCCTTTGTGATTTGATGGTTTTCTACAGTGGTATGATTTGATTCTTTATCTTTTGTTTATAGGTTTCTGCATTATGGTTACCATGGAGTTACATAAAACATCTTATAGATAAAACAGTCTATTTAAAGCTGATAACAACTTAACTTTAATTGTATACAAACACTCTACATTCTTACTCCCCCATCCTGTTTTTAATGTCACTATTTATTTATTTTTATACTGTGTATCCATTAACAAATTATTATAGCTATACATTTCTAATACTTTTGTTTTTTTACCTTTATGCTAGAATTAAAAGTAATTTACACATAACCATTACAGTTGTAGAGTATTCTGAATTTGACTATATACTTACTTTTACCAGGGAGTTTTATACCTTGGTATGTTTTCATGTTACTAATTAGCATCCTTTCATTTCAGCTTGGGAATTTCTTTTAACATTTCTTGGAAGGCAGTTCCAGTGGTGATGAACTCTCTCAGCTTTTGTTTGTCTGCAAAATCTTTCTCTCTTCTTCCTTTACAAAGGACAGCTTTTCTGGGCAAAGTATTGTTGATTGACAGTTTTTTTCTTTCAACACTTTGAATATATCATCCCATTTCATCCTGGCCCATGGGATTGCTGCTGAGAGTCTACTGACAGCCTTATGGGAATTCCCTTACATGTAACAAGTCTCTTTTCTCTTGGTGTTTTCGAAATTCTTTTTATCTTTGATCTTTGACAATATGATTGCAATGTGTCTTGGTGAAGTCCTCATTGGGTTGAAACTATTTGAGGATCTTTGAGACTCACATAGTTGGGCGTCCATACCTCTCCCAATATATGAGAAGTTTCTAGGGCACCAATGGAGTTGGGTGGGTCCACAGGTGAGGCATCCTAATAAGCTCATGGGCAGGCTTCCTGATGGAATCTGAGAAGTAGTAGGATATGTGGCACTTTGTTGAATTTTGAGCCCTGATTGCTGTGAGATCCCCCCCCATTCCTACTCTCAGTCTCTTCTAGCCACTCAGCCATGCTGATTCCCCTCAGTATTCTGAGTGGGTCAAGAAAGAAGTGGGCTTCTTAGGCAGCATTCTTCACAGCTGGGGAAGCTGGGTTCTCACTCACTATGCTCTTGTTTTCCCCATGGGAGGAAGTGCAGGCCAAAGGGGTCTCTCTTGGCACTGAACTGTACTGCTTTACAGGGGAAGTGATGGGAGTAAAGTGAAACTATTCTTCTTGCCCTCTTCAATGCATCTATTTTTAAATTATTTTGTACCAGCAGTGGGCTGGAACTTTTCCACTGGACTCCCAGACCCCCACAAATGTACTCTTGTCCATGGATGGCTGTCAAAATCAGTGCTTCTGCAGGGAGATGACAGTAGAAAATTCCTATTCTACCATCTCACTGACATCACTCCTGACAAGCTTTTATTATTGAAAAATATGACTAGCTCCTTCATTTGATAATTGAGATGATCCAAATTTTATTATGATTTATATCACTAAATAAACAGAAATGTATATGCCAAGGCAGTGAAACATTTTCCTACACCCACCCCCAATTACTCTCCACACCCCATTTCAAGGGGAACAACAAAATAAAAAAATACACACATGTGGTAATTCTTCTAATATATTTTTCCATCAAGTTCCAGCTTTTCTGCCAGCCAGTGTCCCTGTCATCCCCCTTTCTTTCCCACCCCATGGCACTATATCCAAGAGTAGACTGGGCCTTAATCTGGTTCACAGATTGGGTTTTCTTGGAACATTATGCAGCATAAACCACCTCTGCAACTACCAGACGCTAAGCAGCAATGTAATAACTGGAGAGTGATACCACTGTCCTGCCAGAAACTATCAAGACATTCAAACCAGCAGGAGGCAGCTTCAGAGGTGACTAAGAACTGGACTGAGCCAAAAGGGAGTATTTCTGTGCTGCTTCCAGTAACACAATGCATATTCTAAAGTGATTGTGGACTGGAAAGATTTCATATGCCCTTGTGGATTAACTTTATTGTGTGCCTGGAAAAGAGAGGGTATTTGGATTCACTGGCAGCTTTCAATGGACCTCCCCTCCCTGTAACACCTGCTTTTGTTGATTAAATTTTAATAGGACTTTTTTTCTTTTAATAGGGTGAGTTAGGGAGGAAAAATGGAATTGGCATCAGCTTTTCTGACATGATTATGAATAAGTGCAGAGCATTAGGGGTATCCTCTCAAAGCAAGCAAAAAAGTCTTTTTGCCCTCTGAGTCCTTATCTTAGAATATAAAATTTTAGTTGGTAAAATGTTAAGACTACCTCATTTATGATCTGGCCTATCCATAATTGTTGCTAAGTTTTCAAATCTTAGATATTAATGGGATTCTCACATCCTTGATAGAGTACATGTTTCAGGATTCACACTGGAGTTTATGATGTACAACCTTATCAATGTGAACTTCACTAATTCATGATATAAAAGTTTTGAGCTGAGCTAGGCTGGGGTTTGTATTTACTTTAGATATAAAGAAAGTGTTTGATAAATAAATGAATGTAAATAAAAATGTCTGACCAAGAAAGATCCTATTCAACACCATAAGGTCCAATTTGCACATATTTAAAATATATGCTACCTATAAAGTTATGGTGACTAATCATTAAACTGGTCTCCCTAGGAATGTTAGACCATAATTTGGTCATATAACCCAAAGGAGAAAAAGAAAACTTTCTTTTAATACATGCTGTTAGATTCAAATGTTTTCCTCATGGACACAGACATTACCTTGATTATTTCAGATTAGTCACTTACTAAAATGTTTGTTTCTCATATAACCTGTTGATTCTTCCCAGACAGGCTGAACTTAGCTAGGTTTAGCATTCCATTCATTCCCTCAGTGTCCCTGGATTTCAGCCCCCTGACTCTATGCTTTTACCTCTATCAGGCAAGACTTAAAGAAAATTAAAGGCAAATTTAAAGAAAATTAAATCCTGTTGTAGGAGGAAGAAAGCGGGAAATGCCAAGCCTGGAACAACAACAAAAAAAAGGAAATTAGTGATCAATTTTAAGGTTTTATGTTTCTCTTGCCTTGACTCTGGAGTGGGTTTTATGCTTATTCAGATCTTTTTACCCTTCTGCTTTATCAGCATAAACATATGCATCACCTTCTTCACTTTCTATATGCTTTTATTCCCTTACACATCTATACATTTATTTCTTTAGCTTTTTCATCCACAAGTGAATTTCAGGTCCCTTCCTTGTTTTTTCTGCCAATAAGGTGTCTAGAACCTCTTCTATAGCATTCCAAGTACAGAATTTTCTCCATAGTCATATAAACCAAATTTTTCCCCCACTTTTGTGGCTCAATCTAGGGTCTCTGGGTATGTAAGCTGAATTATTAAGGGTCCCTGAAGGAACTCTGTTCCTCTGGCAATTCACTGTCATTTCTAGTTCTGTTTCATTATTTGTCTAATTAAGCATTCAAAAGCCTAATGTAGGCAACTGGTTATTATCAAAGTAATACAGGTATGAGTCCTGATTCTACTGATGTGAATTCAGTTTCCTCATTCATAATACGATTTTGATAATAGTGCCTACTTCATAGTAAGTGCTTAGTAAATAACAGTATGTGTTATTGCACCTGTACCTTTTGAAAGCCTCACAACAGCACTAAATGTACAGCAATTCCATGACTGTAAGTCTCCACTGGTATTCCTTCTCTGTCACCTTTCCTGTCTTCTCTGCCTCTGCCCTTAGAAGTACCCCCCTTTGGCATTCTTTCCTTCCATGCCTTTTGACTGGAGCATCTACTCGTGTAACTTTAACTCCTACCCAACACTCTGATGCTTTCCAATTCTAGTTTCCCAGCTCTGGCCTCTCTTCTGAGCTTTCCAGCTACACTCCCAGACACCTAGTAAAAAACTTCTCACTATCTTCATGCTCTTCAATTTCAACATTCCAGATTCAAAATTCAGTAACTGTTCTCTCTTTTTTTGGGAGAAATGAGGATCTCCATAGTTTAAGAAGGAAAATGTTTGTGCAAAAAGCAATCCGAAGGTTAAGAGATCACCAGCATGTGATCTTGTTATCTTAATACAAATACCAGTTTGTGCTCAGAACTTAACTCCTCCAGGATCTCTCTTGTGTATGTAATTCATCTTCATCAGTACTGGCCAGTGTGGCATAATGCATTATTAGAAATTGCCTTGCTTTTTTTTTTCTTCAAATAATTCCAAAATTTACAGGGTCCACTTATGTCTCAATACATTTTCTTCCTTCATCTAAACCATATTTAACATGTCCTTTGAGATACTATCCTAGGAAAAGCTCAAGGCTATACTCTCATAGTTTTTATATCACTTTTGAAGGTTCACCAACTCATGCTATCAGCTATAGTGACTAGTGTTCTTAATAGCATTTAAAAAACAAAAAGAAAAGGAAAAGTAAAATATATGTTAAGCAATAATTTTTCCCCAATGTCTCCAATATTTTTAAAATAACTACCATATCTTTTCAGAGTTTCTTTATTATTGGACGTCTCTTCCTTTTCTCCCTGGTAGAGATGGTCAAGCTTGTGCAAATTTTGAGGATTGGACAGAACTACATCTGGGTATCAGGAGGCAAATCATGTTAACAATGCAAAACTCAGTGGCCTTCCTTGTGTTTCCCCCATTCACAAAGACAAAAGATCAGAGGGCCTTAAAACAACAAACATAATAGAGCTGGCTCCATTTTACATTTAGAACCTATGAAATTCACACAGACTTTCCACTCCATGGAGTCTATCCACTAAATGGGGACTTGCTCTAGCAATGAAGAATACACTGAGCATGCTTGTGTAAAGAAGAAATTGCTTAAGTCCCATGATGTACTTGTAACGCTGATCTAGAAAAAGATAACTCAGTTTTTCTGGGGTTTTTAGTAAAGTTTCCTAAGTATACTTGCAAGTTTGGCCAATGCCCATTAACTTTTATCTCACAATAAAAAGTTATGTCAATTGCCATGTAAAGAAAATTTTGAAAAGGGTAGGTACAGAATCTTAGTGTCTTGTATACCACCTGGCTCTGAAACAGTCTGTCATGATAACCAATCCACTCATTTAATCACCCACATTAATTATATGGATATTGCCTGCAGGAGGACTGACCATAGACCCCAGAGTTTATAAAGGCTAATGCTGGCCACTTTATAACGTATTCCTCCTCCTTTTCCATATACTGTGGAAACAAAAGAAAACGTAAAGCTAACCACATTTTTGGCCAGATGCTGCTATATATCATGTAAAACCTTATGATCTTGATTTTGGCACTTCCACTGTATGCTTTAGACATTTCTTCTGCTGTACTTAGCAAATTTGACAACTGCATTCTCCAGTATTTCACAGGCATTCCCATCAAGCTTAGCTGCAAATCAGTTCTCAATGTTTGAGCATATTTCCTCATTTCGCTGGTACTTCTTACATTTTCTTGCTTTGTTCTCATCGAGTTTCCATGACTTTTGTTTTTCTGTGTGTGTACGCTGTTCAGCTTTCACTTACGTGGCCTTGACTCTGATCAGATCTGTGAGCTTCCTAAACACAAATCTCTACTGGAGTGAGGGGGACTGGCCTACGCCAGGCTGGATGTAGAGCACGTGCAGGCTCTTTCCACTGTGCATCAACAACAAAGTTGTGTGGGGAAAACAGTATCAAGAGGGAAAGCAGCACAGAGTTAAGAACAAACGTTTGAAAAGGAGTTTCGCCTCAAATTGAATCCTGGACTCAACACCTATAAAACAAAGCTGATTTCTACAATTTGAACTATCTTTCATCTGACTTTAGACTCTCAGTTCTTTCCTGATAAAAATGTTTCATAAAATTTTTTTCCTAGAAAAATCATTATGGAAATGGTTATTTTATTCCTGATTGATAGGAACTTTAAAAACTCCTCAGCTCTTGAAATGTGTTCCTAGAAAGGATTATGTAGGCACTTTTTCTAGACCCCTGAAGATGATGACAGACTGCCAAAAATCAAAAGATCTCCATGCCAATGATTGCTTTGCAGTTTCCAGAAGAGTAGCCCCATCACATTCTTCATTTATTTATTTTTATTTTTTTCTGGCAAACGGCCTGAACCGTTTGCTAGGCATCCATTCTCAACAACACATCTTCAGCAACACAACTCCTTTTCTTGTTGTGTTATATTAAGCATGTAACCACTTCTACATTTTTCTAAGTGATTTATGAAAAGAAGTAAAGGGGGACAGGTAGAGCTAATTAACACACATGGCAAACCACAACAAACCATCTCTTAAAATCTACATTAATGGGCAACTCTGTCATTTCCTTTAAAGGGAAACTGATTCAGGCGCAATGGAGCTTAAAGTCTTTCTCCGGCTCGTTTCTTAGTGTTTCTCTCACACAGAGTTTAAACCTTGTCACTGCCCACTTCTCTAGGACTTGTATACCTCCTCTTTGAATTGGAAAGGAATCAACTTTCTTCTGAGCCCCAACCTTCTCCTTCTGTAGACAGCTAGCACAGAGTTAAAGTGACTTCCATCTGTACCTCAGCACTGTCTAGTTTCACACATACTCATCATTCTGTTCATAAATTCTTGTTCTCTTACCTTATCAAATCTTAAGTCAGACCCTTAAAGAATGAACTTCACATTTTTGATAACAGTAAGTGAAGAAGTCTTTGTCTGTGAAAGAATAAAATAAACTTTGACCTTCCAGAAAATTACCCAAGGAAGGCTGTGTGTTACTTCTCTGGTACCATAAAATGTTCACTTCTATCACTCATAATTAATGTCAGAAAATGATAAGCAAAAAAGATTACCAGGTGTTTTCAATAGAAAACAATGCATTGTCTAGAGGAACACCCTTCTGGGTCCTGATTCTAGCTTTTCATTGCCTTTGAAATATTTCATAACTCTCCAAGTTTTAGATACATGAGAGCAAAATCAGTCTTGGCTATTGAAATGCAAATAAATTCTGAACCCTGGAGGTTCAACTGACTTCCCTTCGCTCTTCCATTAAAAAAAGCCAGTTTTACATCCATTTGTAAATTTATCTCACATTCCTTTATTCCATATAAATTTGTGCTTTTCCTTTGAATGGTTATCTGCCTAGTTCTCTCATTAATAATGAGATAAATAAAATCTTCAACATGTGTTCATTTTATGCCCATGTGAGAGTCATGATTTTCCATTTTCTTAAAAAATTATTCTTTAGCAGTAAAACAAATAACTCCCAAAGCCATTAATAAGGACAATTTAAACCCCATTATAACAGATTCCAGAAATCATTTTGTTTTTTGGCTAAGAGAAATTTCTCTGCATTGAATATCAGTTAAATAAATGGTTTAGAAAATCTATTCTATGGTGTTTGGGGTGATGTATTTATTGTGGTGGGATTTTACCTGGAATGTACATGTGAGCTTCTCTGTGGAAGAGGACATAATATATGAGTGCTACGGTTTAACAAGATGCAAAACTATTAGGTACAGATACACTAAGGAGCTGGAAAATAGTGGAAACCGTCATTTGGGGACTCACCAATTTCCTGCATGAATGTAATTTAACTCCCTTGATGGAATAAGAGTTGTCTGAGAAAATCATTCCCATTCTTAGACTTGGCAACAACCAGGCTCCTTTTAACACCATTCTCTCTTTCTACAATATACAAATTCACAGTGGAATTACTACTAAAACCAAAAACAGAGCTAAGAACACGTTTGCTTAAAATGTGTTTATGGAAAGCAGTTAACGTTGCGTCACATTTCAAATGACCAGAACTCCTTCCCAAAGTGAAGGCTCCTTCACTCCTTTGCCCTTCCTAATATAACTCTATCTTTACGTTTTACAAAACAAGATCAACAATAAGTTTCTTTCACACTATGGAAAAAGAGTTAACAGGAAGTATCATCTTAACGAAAGAGCAATTTAGCAGTTTTCATTCTTTCCCTGCTTTGATTTGTAACTTAGCAAAGAATGTTTTATGGCACTATAAAAATATATATACGATAAACACCCAAAGCTGTTTGTATCAATGAATCAGTGCTTTCCATGTTCCAGCAAAAGGACCTAAAATGCCTACTTCCCAGATATTTAGCCTGGTGTTCTTTCTCTAGAAAAGTTCCAAAGATTTTAGGATTTATACATCTTTTTTGTTTATATAGAAATATGGTTACAGTACTCTTATTTAAATATTTTAATGACCAAAGATATTGTCCTTGGGAATCTAAATTGGACTTTGAGAAAGTGGGCCAGCTTAAAAAATTTGCATTGGAACAAATACTCAGTTTTCATTAATTTCAATTTCATTTTCTGATCAGACTTTACAGAATTTCATAGCTTTTATTCAAGAGCAACAGAAATTTTTAATAAGAAATAAATGAAGCTAGTCCCGTTTCTTTCATTATCTTAGACTTACACATGTGAGAAGAAATGGTTGATAAAATATTTCTTAAGCTTGACAGCTTTTGGTAATGATTTACAGGGTTGAAATGAAATTACTATCTAGTCCTACAGTTTGGTTATTACAACCAACCTTGTATGGCAGGTGGGGGACAAGAAGGAACAGTGGGCTGCCTTTTTGTCACAGCCGTAACAGGGAAGGGGGGGGTAAAAATTAGATGAACTATGTGCCAGGGATTGAGTTGTTAGTGAATATCATACTCATGGTAGTGATATAATTGCCTCTTCCAGAACCCACCAAATATATTATTTTTTTATTCAGTAGAACAGAATTGTCAATTTGGTAGGAGAGGAGTGTATTAGAAATCACCTAGCAACTTTTAGGCACCTACAGTGAGGGGTACCTACAAAATGTCATATCTATGAGTATATGTAGCACGTGCTAAACACACATCTGGGGACCACAGACTTGTGAACTGGTTACATTCTGTGTCTATGAATTTTTTGTGTGAAATATGCAATATATTTTCCCAGCCCAAAATAAATGATTTAAAAATGATGGCTCTGGTCCTAGGTTTGGCTCACAAAAGCCTAATAATCTACAGGGTGACTGAAAAACTGGATGTATGATTTTTTAAGATCACAGAGGAAAAACACTGCAAATGCCTGAGTGTTCGTCCATTATATCTTCCACAGAATGGCTTAGGAAACTAAGCACCATCTGTAAGGTTGTTTCCTGTGGGTTGTTTCTGAGACAGGGAATGCATCTTCCCCTTGTGTTCTTCACAGCATTGCTGACTGCCAAAAACTTCAAACCTTTTGCTGCGACAGCAAAAAGAGAAACCTTTGATGTGAAGGTCAGTTGTACACAGCTGATCTGAGTTGGAGGCTTCGGGCTTAAGGACAGACTGCTTTGATATTTACGGCATCTCTGGTTCTAACAAATTTTACCCAAGAGCAACCTAAACATACAAATGATCAGTGAAGGAAGTCATGCCTTGGTCCTAGTCCTGCTATGTCCTTTACTCTTTAACTCAGAGTGTCTGAGAGTGACTGATCTGGAGCGGGGGTTCTGGCCTGCTGACGTTGCACAGGTGCATGCAGTTAAGAAAAGGCCTGTGCCCTTCCTGCCCCTCTTCATGCGTTCAACCTCCTGAAGGGACGGAAGCCTCAGTTGGAGACCCTGAATACACGTCCTCCATAACATTGCTTATTGATCACAAGTTCCACTATGGCACGGATTCGCTGATACTTACTTTTGCATTTTTAAATGCATAATGCAATGCTAATCACACAGAGGCGCTTTGATATTTGTACTTCTGACCTCCCATATGTCAATTAGGAGTTAATTTTCCAATAGAAACATAAAAACATGATAACAGCTGGACAGGTGAATTGGTACTATCCTTAACTATAATGTCAAATACCTTTCCTACAGAAAATGTGTTATGATCTCAAAGAACTTATTGAAAGCTATATTTCATAGCTGAGAAATGTCCACATACTCAGGACCAAATGTAAATCCATAGAACATAATATACAAGTAGTGTTGATATTCAGCAACGTAGCTGATTTCACACCTGGGCCACAGACTTGGTCTCATTATTTCATATATATTCCTTGTATATTCTAAAAGCATATATCTGGTTATACACAATAAATCATGTTCAGCATCCTGTATTATTATATAATTACATATGTGTTGGGTCTGCCCCAGAATGGGGTAGATGAAGACAGATAAGGACCCCCACAGGCCTGGAGGTTGTAAAGATAACTCTGAATTACAAAGGCTGGGATAGAGCAGAAAAACTCTCCACCCTTCCCCTCCTCCGGGTGGATGCCCTTTTCCGCCTTCACCCACTGGCACCCAGGTGCTCAAAATAAATGGCATTTTATCATGCCCCCAGGCTTGCGTGTCTTCCTCTCGGCTCTGACCTAACACTTGGTGCCAAAACCCAGGAAACGGGTACTCTGGGTGGACCTGACCTCCGAGACTCTAATGGGCGAGGCTTGCAACTCGGGAAGCGGCAGGCAGCAGCAGCTCTTCCTGGGCCCGCTCCCGATTCCTGCCTTCCTCTAAGTCCCTAGGTCATGGGTAAGGTACCCACGGATCTTTGACTGAATTGGGAGAGGCCAGTCTCCTGGGTTGATCAAGAGTCCCTGGAGCCATTAACCTCCCTTGTCTCTGACGAGGTGGCTGGGAGAAGTCCCGAGCCGTGAAGGGGTCCCTGTCTAACTTGTCTCTGATCCTGGAGTGTGGGCCGAGCGCTGCAGCTCAGCCGAGGTAAGGTGTTGTCCACCTGGACCCTTGGGAGCCAAGCCAGAGGCAGACACTGGACCCGAATTCGGACCTTCCTTGCTGGCCTCCAAAATCCACACCCTGAGACATCCTGTTCCTGTAAGTGAGAGTCACAAACTCGTTCCCATTTCCTGATCTCCCTCCTTCTCGCTTCTCCACTCGCTCTTGCTTCTCGACTTGTCTCGACTCATCTTGACTCGAAATTCCTACAGGTAAGCCAGAGGATCATCTCGCCCCTGGGGCCCTTGTTCGACACAGGGGCCTGTGCCAAATAATTTAATCATGTTGCTCCTCGCTCCCTCGTCACTCCTGTGCCATTCCCTCATTCTAGAGATGCCTAGAATTGAGTAGAATCGGTCCCGTGTAGCCTCTACTCTTTCCAGGAACATGGGAAACTCTCAGTTCACTCCTCCTAAAACCACCCCCTTGGGGTGCCTCCTCCAAAATCTCAAAACATTGGGTCTCACTGATGAAGTCCAGCCAAAACGGCTTCTCTTTTACTGTAATACGGCCTGGCCACAATATAAATTAGATAATAAATCCCAATGGCCTGAGAATGGAACTTTTGACTATAACATATTACAAGATCTGAACAATTTCTGTCATCGCAATGGCAAATGGTCCAAAATTCCCTACGTCCAAGCCTTTTTTACCCTGCGCTCATGGCCCTCCTTCTGTCAAAATTGCAATCTAGCACAAATCTTTCTGCTACACACTAAACCCCCTTCCCAACTTCCTCCCTCAGCCCCTGAACCACCCAAAACTCTAGATCCTGATCCCTCAGATCTCAGTCCTCCCCCATACAGACTCCTCCCCCACTCTCTCTCAACCCACTCCACATCTCCCCCAGCCCCTCTGCTACCTGATCTCGCTCTGCTCAAATTCTGGACCCGCACATTCTACCACACAAGGCTTATACCCACTCAGAGAAGTGGCTGGGGCGGAAGGTATTGTGCGGGTACATGTTCCTTTCTAAAACCTACTAACTTTTGCTACTGAGGTTGAGATAACTCATTTTTTATGGTATTCGCAATTGAAAGGCTACCTGGAGATCCTGCTGCCAGTTCTAGCTAAATAGGTAAACAAAACAAAGTTTTTAGGCATGTTTTACAGATGGTCCGTGCAGGTTGGGATAAAGTTTATAAAGGGAATTTATGAAGGAATTTTGCATATAATCCAGTTGCTATAATTAAAAAGATAAATTTTAGTTAAAACGAAGTTTTCTTGAGGCATTAATTTGCTCTTAATGAAATTACATAACGTACTCATTTGGATTCTATAATCTGTTTCTTTATTAGGTTTTGACTAACTAAAAATCTAAACTTTAAGGGTTAACATTTGATTAATTTTATAGCTTTGCCTTGATGTTTTGGTTTTTATTCTTATGTTGCCTAGAAGGTTTTAAAAGGGTTGATGAGTACCTGTCTACCTCCAATCCTGTCTGGCCTAAAACACTTATTGCTGTATTATCATTATATAATTCTTATAAAAGCTATATCAGATACAGGAAAAGAAAAAAACCCAAAGACCCAGATCACGATAGTTCAAAGAATAGATCTGGTGCACGATGTTTTTTTCAGGCTGAACCCTAGGCCTGACTCTCTCTGGCCCCTTAAACAATTCACTATCAAATCAGGTCGAGTCACATCCTTCCCCTAAGATGCCACATTGCCAATATTAAAACCATCCTCACCAACACTTGATGACCAAATAGACAATTCTAGGAATGAGGCTTCCTAGTGCCATGGGACCTCCTCCTGGTTAATGGCCTACACATGCATTACATGGAATGATCTTTGGCCAACAGGGGAAAATGAGGACTAAACTCTGATCTTTTCTTTTGGCCAAATTCCTTTCTAAAGGGGCCTAGTGAGTCACACCTACAAATGACAGAATTTCAGTAAACAGGTTTCTATGATGAGGTTTACTTCCCGACCTGATTCCGGTATAGCTCCACATGAAAGAAGACCCTACTATAAATATTCGGCCTTCCTTTGAAGCCCTGAAAATGCCCTAACCTCTGCTCAGACACTCACACTTCCCGACCTCACCCAACCTTTCCAGCTATATACGGATGAGAGACAGGGTATAGCAGTAGGAATTCTAACACAAAATAATGGCCCAAGATACAGGAGAAAATTTTAAACTCCTATCAGTTTCCCTTAATTCATTAGCTGCCATGGTAATAGATAATAGAATAGCACTAGATTATCTATTAGCATCAGAAGTAGGAGTTTGTGCAATTGCAAACACTTCTTGCTGCTTCTATATAAACACCACAGGGCAGGTAGACTGAAAATGACATAACAGACTCAATCTGGAACTCTGTCCAATCTGTCCTCCCAAAAATGACCTGGGGCTCTTACCCTTCTTAGGACCCCTAATAATGATTATACTAACTCTTCTCTTTGGCCCTTGTCTATTACAACTTTTTCTACGTTTCCTCAAAAACAGAATTCAAGCCATCACCCAGAAATCAATCGGAGAAATCTTCGTGATAGAACAAGCTCTTCTACACTTCCAACCAAATTCCAGATCCTGACGCAGCCCTTTCTCAGCAGGAAGCAGTCAGAAAGACAACAATGTCCAACTTCCCAATTTTTAGAATTTTTACATTTTCCCCTTCTTTCCTCTTCCTCTTTATATGATAAGGAGTGTGGAATGTTGGGTCTGCCCCAGAATGGGGCAGATGAAGACAGATAAGGACCCCCACAGGCCCCGAGGTTGTAAAGATAACTCTGAATTACAAAGGCTGGGATGGAGCCAGCAGAAACTGCCAGAACTCCCCCTCCCCAAACTTTCTATAAAACTCACCACCCTTCCCCTCCTCCAGGTGGAAGCCCTTTTCGGCCTCCACCCACCTGCACCCAGGTACTCAAAATAAACGGCATTTTACCATGCCCCCAGGCTTGTGGGTCTTCCTCTCGGCTCCAACCTAACAATATGGTTATTTCTATGCATGATAAAAGGGCTTCTGATAGCAATTAAGAAATTAAAGCACTGAGATAACCGAATTTTTTAAATGTTAGCACCTATGAAAATTCTTTGAAAATACTATACATGCATTCCTCATTATCAGTCTATGATGTTGCTGAAATCTGACTGCAAAGGATATCATGTTGTCTAAATCTATTAGGTCCCTGAGTTTCCAAACAGCGTAAGAGTAGAAAGTTATCTCTTTCCCTTTGTCAGTAAGATGGATCCATTATAAAAGGCATCTAATATATCCAAAGTGTTAAGTCAGAATTATTTGCTCAAATATTAATATATTTTTTCCAATATTAAATTACTGCTGCTTCTCACAAAGGAATTAACAGCTAACTTAATACGTCATTACAGTTGCTATGGAGAACATTCTGGCAAAAAAACGCTAGTAGGTGCTAAAGGGTCCTGGAGACCAGGAACTTCAAAGGGAAGGAGTGTGAGCACATGGAAAACTTTTGGGGTGGGACCAGCGCAAGAGGAAACAAGCAAACAGGACTCTTAGGTGTCCGGCTAGAAAGGGAATGGGGAGTAAACTAGTCCTAAATATAGCAACAAGCTTAAAATCAACAAAATGTTAACGACAGACCTGTGGGAGGTAAAGGCCAGTGACTCTAAATATTACCAAGCCCCTCATCTACCCCCACACAAACAAATCACAAAACAGCAAGTTTAATTTCATACAGGAATGCTTGTGGTTTCTCCAGTAAGTAGCAACACAGTCTACTTGGCAAAAGCAAAAGGCAGAAAAGCAAAAAGAAGTCCTTTCAGTTAGTCTTTAAGTGAGAAGAGCTAGTGCCTTTTAAGATAGGAAAGGGAATTTTTTTAAAAAGTCTATCTTGGTGATGCTGGAACAAGTCACATTAGAAAAGAGAAACATTTTTCAAAGGAAAAGATATAAAACTGCAAGACACAAGTGAAAACGAAACAAGCAGAGGTGTGACGTTTGAAGGGTAAGAAGAGGCAGACGTATAAAGAAACGTGAGGGGAATAAATGTAGAGAAATGGAAAAAGGAAGGATGGGTGAAAACGGACACAGAGGGCTCGTGAGCACTGAAGGGGCAAGTGGGATTATCCCCCTGCACGAACAGCAGGACTGCAAGGTGCCCAATCACCACGCAGCCGAAAACGTCCACAAGCAGCGAAGCAGCGTCTCTCGGGTTTCTCAAGCAGGCAGGTGCGGCTGATGCAGAGAAGCTTCGACTGTTCACTCTGGAATCTAATCCAGACTCAACCACTGCTGAAATATTTTCTCAAAACCCAACTTAAATTCACCTTCCAGAATGTCATTTAATACTCATGCCAAAAAGAAAAAAAAGTAAAAAGGAGAAAAAAAATATATAATTAATATATACACACTCCAGAAATGTAATTTAAAAACACCCTTTGAAACCCAAGTCGTTTCTTCATTCATCCATTTAGAATTGGGAGTTTTTATAAACTCTGTGCAATTTTTCCTGAAGACCTCAAATACAAAATCCCTAATGCACAGGAAGCCGTTCTGAGTTGTCAGAGCCCAGGGAATTCTCACTCAGGAAATAATTCACCAAATATATTGGAATGTGAAATCCAACTAAATGTAAACCCAAATCACATGAAGAACCTTGGTTGTCCACTGAGGAACCAGCTTTTCTCAGTTTGTAATTTAACAACTCTATTAACTCTGGGACTATAGAAGCTGTAAGCCTTCCCCCCAAGATGACCAAAGGCAAAATAGCAAAGCAGAAGACACAAAGCAGGCTGGACACTGAGCAGTGTGCCCTGGCATTTAAAAAAAGGAATCAAACAAACCAAAGTTCATAAGGCTAAAACGGGGGGGGGGGGGTCTGTTTACCTCCTTGCATTTGTACTTAGTTTAAACAAAACAATCACCAAGCCCAGAACAACTCCTCCATGAAAACAAAAACAAAGAAAAATCCTGTGATCTGGACACAGTTGCTTTTCAAAATTTTCAGAGTCAGGCTTCTACTCACCAACAGTTTCAGTTTACCAAGGAACTTTAAGAGAAAGCAGATGTAACCTAAAATACAATGCCTGCAATACATACTGTAATTCCTCTGGTATTACAAGCAATAAACCTCAGGTCTTTAGGAGACTCATTTACAGTCTTGATTTCTTAAGGCTAAGTACCAATGGCATTAAGGATGCTACAAGAAAAGCATTTTCACACTCAATGTTCTTTCTCAGGCTTCCCTTTTTTTTTTTCCTCTCAAAGTTAGTTGGAAGGTAAACAATTTCAGCTCGGAAACTGAGCTCAAGTAGAGCATCCCCCCCCCACCCCACCCAAGTTTGTCCCTAAAGCCCATACAGTACTGAGGCCACAGAAGGAAAATTTCTCAGCCATGCCTGAGGTATCCCTGGGCGCCCCTGGGGGACCACCCACCCCAGACACGATGAGACATTCCTTCTGCTCCCTGCAGTGGGGATGTACTGAGCAGAGGCTGCCAACCTCGGACAAGTTATGAAGAAATTAGAGAGAGAGACTACGGACTTCTCTCCAAGAGGAAACGCCCACTTTAAAACAGCTGTGGGTTTTCTTAAAAACATGCAGCCAAAGGTGCTTTAATCCTCTCTGACTGATTTTTGCAGACCCCTACATTTTCAACTTCAGGATTATCCAGTTTGCTGACAGTTTACTAGATTTGTTGAGTCTTTCAAGCACTATTCAACTGAATCAAAAAAAAGTCTTTACTTGCAATGAAAGAAAATAGGCACTTCCTCTCAAAGTTATTCACTCTAAATTCCGAATACACTAATTATTTCTAGTCAGATAAGGAGCGTGAGGAGACAAGAGTTAAAAAAGGCAAAATTTATACAGAGCTATGTTAGAGCTGTAAGTGAACACTTTGCTCTGTCTGGCGGTAAAAAGCAAAGCCAAAAAAAAAAAAACAAAAACTTCTGTAGTGGTCCAGTATACTTTGGTTTTCACATTGCTGTTTTTAGATTGTTATTGCTGAATCTAGCCTTTTTATACACCCAATACTTCAAAATTGGTTTTAAAATTGGTGATGAATGGATGAGAAACACAAAAATTAAGTCCTATCACATAGTGTGTATGCAAAGATACCAACTACTATTACTCTGTCAATTTTAAGAACAAAAAGAGAAAAAAGAAAAAGAAAGGAAAATAAAGTAGGAAGAATGAAATAGTACAGAATAGAAAATTTTTTAAAAGGCTCTTTGGCAAGGCAAAAAGGTTCCTTGTCTAGCCTATATTAAGACATATTACAAAGTCTAAGAGACAAATGGAAAAAAACAGAAATGCCTGAAAAATATGAAGGAAGGACAGAGGCAAGTGTGTGTGTCTATGTGTGTGTGTTTTCCAACTTAATTAACAAGAGAAGTGATGGCATAAACCTGGGAGAAAGGATAGATTACCTAGAAATTGATGCTGGGAAAACAGACTGATTTTATGGAACTAATATTGGATCCCTAACTTTCATCATATACAAAAATATTCCAGATGGATCAAAGGTCTACATAAGAGGTAAAATCAAATAGAAAAAAGAATTAAGATAACTTTGAGACACTGGACTTTGGGGAGACCATCAGAGGCTGTCTAAATAGCCATCAGCAGAGGAAGGAACAATGGAATACCATGCAGTCCTTCAACCTTCCACCCTTTTCTTGACTACTTGGAGATGCAGGTACCATCTTGTGACCACATACGAGAAGCATAAAGAAAGCCAGTGTGGCTCTCCAGAGCAAGCACCCGGGTCCCTGGCCATGTATATCATAGTTAGTGGAACCAGCCCTGGACAGCTGACCTCCAGACCTCTTGTGACAAGAGGAAAAATTAACCTTGGCTTTTGGAAGCTACTGCGGATTGTGTTTTCTGCTCTTTGTAGCCATGAATGAAAGCGCGTATGATAAAGTCAATGTTGTACACCCAAGGTAAGAAAACAATGCCCACCACTATGTTTCTGAAAATGTTCCTTATATACAGAACAGATGTGTTCTTGAAAATACTCAAAACTAATTCTACAATCAAAGGTGCCCCTAAGATACTCAACAGAACAGATGGGCATCAGAGGAAGATTCAGGAAGGAGAGACATGACATGAGAGAAAGACAGTAGTCTAGCGGCCAAGTAGGATAATGATGTTGGAGGAAAGCCAGTTGTTGGGGCCTGGTTCAATGCTGCTAACCCAGGGTCTGATGGCACTGTAGGGAGGATTCACCCTCAGACTGACAGTAGGATAGTTCAGGGGAGGCCTGAATCTTGCAATTGTGCCAGAGAATCAGGTCCTTCTGCTCAGACATTTTGCAAGCAGATATTCAAACTCTGCCTCTGAGCACATCCAGTACCAGAAAATTAATATACCAATATATGTAAAATGCCATCAATACAAGCTGATAACAAAAACCTAGGTTTATATGTTTAAATCAACTCCACAATAGCACAAATGTCACACCGTGGGGCTCTTAAACACTTTCTGGTACCACTGAAAAATGCCTTAGATTCAGCACTATAATTATGCCAAAGTGGGTTTTGTTTTTGTTTTTGCCATTTTCTCTCCTTAGCTGAACAGACATTTTTAAAAATGCACACAACATTCAATTCTATGTCTAAAAATAAGAAAAATTGTAAAAGTTCAATAGCTCAAGTTAAATCACAGTGAGGTATACTGCAGAGAAAGTTATAACAGAAAGGGAGGCTTGTTTCTATCAACACTTTTTAACTTGGCTTTCTGGAAAAAATAAATGCACACGATAGGCATATTATATGTACAGTCTCAATTTCCAAATGTATTACATTGCCTAAAAATATTGAGCCTGTGGTTTTTGGTTCCAGACCTACATGTGAATGGATATATCTTCAGGCACTTTAAAAATAAAACAAAGGAGTAAAATTGAATTTTAATTGTCTTTCCTAAACAAAATTTGAAGTTTTCACATTTCAATAAAGGAATATTAACACGTAAGTAGAGTACGAGTTCTGACTAGCAGTAAGAAACAGCTATATTTTGGAATATATTATTTCCTGGGCCTTAAATTATTCTTCTCTAGCAGTACTGATCTGCTTGCTTTAATAATGAAATATTTTGCATCTTAACTGATAAGAATTATATCCCAACACACACACAGACAATACACACACAGAAACAGATGAAACAGTTCCCACTGGGCATGTTATTTCATAAATACAAAACATATCCCAGGTGTTATTAGTAAAGGACTTGATTAGATTTTAAGGAAATATATGGTTGATAGTTTTTGATATTTATATTTTTATTACAAATATTTACCAGTAACATCGCAAAATTGATAGCACACTAGGCTGACACCAATCTGGCCACGTAAAGACAATAAGAAATGGCAGTGATCAGTGTTTCAGCAACTGTACCATTTATGTTAATAACTTTATTAGTATAGAAATAAAAAAGGTTTCAGATAGGTTACAGGCATGGGTGATTTAAAGAGGAAACAAAACATTAAAGGACCAAGAAAACAATCTTAATCATTTGGAGCCTGTGGCTCTTCCTGGCTTTTCTGAATTAAGACTATTTCCTGGAAACCTGCAGCAATGCTACACTTCTACGGCTATTGATTTGGGTGTGTGCATCTTCCATTTCAAATCTATTCAATCAGCCCTGTGATTAACAGTTTAGTCCCTAGGGCTGTTCTTCTGTTTCATAAACTCTTAATATTTCTTTTTACAGAGAAGGGGAAAAAAAAAACCTTGGGAACCAAAAGACTTTTTTCCAAGGAAGAACACAAACACAAAATAGGAGTCAGCTGTCTTCAATGAGATATCTGTGGCTTCAAAAGATTAAAGACTGATTCCAATTAAAAAGCAGGTGGCCTTCACATTTCTAGAACATAATTTTGATTAGCAAAACTTTTCACTTGAAAGTGAGCACAGTTGGATGGTAATGGTAATTATGATCAAGAGGTGAGGCATTTAAGTTCAAAAATCTTCCACTCAACCCATTTTACGGGCAGATACATAATATATAGTGTCCAGTATGTAGAATTTTTCACTTATGGTATTTTATTGACTGTAAGATGCACATTTCAACACCAACGAAGTAGTGATGCATCTTAAAATCGACAGCTACAACAGCTGTTGGTCCTGTGGTGGTCATGACATAGTTCTATGTGCATACACAAACTAGGGCACGGCACAAAAGTTGTATTTTCATATATCTTGTGTAAAAACAAACCTAAAAGAGCTCTTATGAGTTTAAAATAATTCCAAATGACAAAAAAGCATTGTGTCATAGTTTAAATAGAAGCATTGTTTTCTCCCTAATTGCTGTGTTTCCAACAATCAATGCCATTTTAGATTTGATGAAATAGGGCATAAATACAATCCAGATAAATAGCACTTGTCCACAGCTGGTGATTTAAGTTGCCCAACAAACTGAGTATAAAACTTTCCCACTGGCTATCACGACCCCACGCAGTAGAATCCAAACTGCACTTACCAGGCTTCTCCCTCACTACCTACTACTCTTGCTGTGCTGCTGTTAGGAACTAACCGTTCACAGTGCCCTAAACATTTGCTCCATCTATCTGCCTTAAGTGTCTTCTCATGTTCTCTTCTGTTAGGATTCATTATCCTCACACTGTTCTAGATTTTGAATCTTTACCCACCCTTCAAAGTCCATGTCAAATAACACCTTCTCTAAGCAGCCTTTTCTAATCTCTGCACCTAGATTTGTTCTCACCCCCAACCCTATGAAACACTCCCAAATACTATGTACAATCCATATTCAAAAAGTTACAAACTAAAAGGCCTAATGTTGGAATTCAGTCGGTGATCCTAGGTTTTGTTGGTCAACCTCATGGTTTCATTTTTGATTATTAACATTTAAAAAACTCATAAAAATCCAACTTTCAAGTATTAGGTGCCTGGCTCCTTAGATATTTGAGTGTGCAGTCATTGTTTTATCCAACTAAAGGTCTGGAGGGCTCTTAATGACAGAAATTTTATCTTATGCATCTTTGTATATCCATAGCAGGTATTTTAGAAACAAAGGTTGAAATGAATATCTACTTTTTTTTAACCCATTCTAATAATGTTACAGTTTTGGGGGAATGTTCTCTAAAAGTCATATTTAGACAAAAACATCTTGAATTATATTAATTGGGCAAGTTATATATAATGAGAAATGAGGTGAATTTTTGTTTATTATACTGGTTGTCTTGTTTTTACTTGTTTGTTTTTCTGTACATTCAAACTCAAGGGAGGAGACAGACTGAATATCAATGAAGTTTTTACTGGAATTTCTGCAGAAATAATACCAATATGCTTTACAAAAATAGAATAATGCATGTTATAAATAGTTTTGACAGCCCGTAGAGTTCATGCTTCTTAATTCTAAATAGAATTAGGAAACTAAGTTTAGGTCAATTAAACAGATCAGTATTGAGCACCTACTGTATACTGTGGACTTAAGATGCAAAGAAGAAGAAATCATGAACAATCACACTCTCTGCTCTTAGAATTTAGCACACATCAATTTTCCCAAGAAACCATATAATATCAATTAAATGATGTTAATCCATGTGACCATAAGCAAGTGTTTAAAAATTCTCATTTCTTTGAAATCACTCCATCAGTAAATATCCCTAAATATAAAGTAGTCCTCTTAACCAAATCATTATTTAGTGGGAACTTCCTAGTCTAGCTCAAAGAGCTGTAAAGCTTTCTCAAGCAGTTTAAAAATAATGGAAGATGGCTGGGTGTGGTGGCTCACTCCTATACTCCTAGCACTTTGGGAGGCTGAGGCGGGAAGATCGCTTGAGGCCAGGAGTTTGAGGGTGAGACCCTGTCTCTACAAAACATAAAAAAATTAGCCAGGCATGGTAGCATGTGCCTATAGCCCCAGCTACTCAGGAGGCTGAGGCGGGAGGACTGCTTAAGCCCAGGAGTTGGAGGTTGCCGTGAGCTATGATGACGCCACTGCACTCTGGCCCAGGCAACAGAAGTGAGACCCTGTCTCAAAAAAAAAAAGAAGAACTGGAAGGACCTACACATTTATGCAGTGTAATGGTTCTCTAGCACCCCTGGGAACTTGTTGGAAATAAAATTTCTCAGGCCCCACTGAATTAGAGACTCAGGGGGTAGGCCCAGATACTCATTTTAACAAATTGTCCAGGTGATTTCGAGGCACACCCAAGTTTGAGAAGCACTGATGGAGTACAATCCCCTACATGTTCCAGAGAAGTTAAGAACCTTTGCAAGGCCATTGTGCCAAAAATAGACTAAACTGGGGCTAAGATACAGGTTTCCTGTTTTCCAGCTATTCCTCTACTATACCAGAATATGTATACATTAATATATTTACCACCCTACATCAATATAAAAATAGAATTCTGAACCACATGTAAAGCTCAGAGAAAGAATTATTGGTTTGAGGTATTTTCATTTTCCCTGCCCTCCTTTTTTCATTTAAATCTCACTGTAGAATAAGATTTCCAATTACATTAATGTGACCTGGGCTAAATCTCAATATATATAAAAATATAGCACATACCAGGCTTTATACTACACATTCTTTATTACCTGCCTGCTCCACTAGGCTGTAAGCTCCATGAGGGCAAATATTCTGTGTTCTTTGTTTACTTCTATATCCCAGAACCTAGAACATGGCCTGGCACATAGGAGGCACTCAAAAGTCACTCTATTTGAGTCAATGAATAAATAAATTTAAATTTGACTTGTATTATCACTTAAACTTTGGTATGTCTCTTATCCAACTACAGTATAAATTATTAGAGACCCAGCCTTAAATAATTTTTGAACCCACATCACCTAGTATGGTATAATGTACCTTACCTATCTAGTGGTTGACAATTTTTTTCTGCAAAGGGCCAGAGAGTAAATATTTCAGGCTTTGCAGGCCATGTGGTCTCTGTTTCAACTAGTCAACTCTGCCTCTGCAACACGAAAGCATCCAAAGACAATATGTAAGTGATGGATGAGGCTGTGTTCCAATAAATCTTTACTTACAAAGATAGGCAGTGGGCCAGATTTGGCCTGTAGAATGCAGTTTGCCAATCCCTGATCAAAGCAACAGAGCTAACAATTACTATTGGTTTTATATTTTAAAAACTAACTAAGTTGATAGATATAGACAAAAGGCTATACACAAGCTCTCAAACAGCTATTTTTAGAGATAGCACATAAATGTTTATGTTATTTGAAATCTATACCCCATAATGTACTGTATATTTTAAAATAACTGGGAGAGTAAATTTCAAATGTCTCACCATAAAAAATGATAGGTAAGTGAAGTGATGGATATGTTAATTAGCTTGATTTAATCACTTTATATTTTGTGTGTGTATATATATCAAAACATCACATTGTACCCCATAAATATATACAATCATGATATTTCCATCAAAATATTAATAAAATAAATAAAATTTATATCCCCTAATAAAATGAATAAAAAGTTATGGATACTTATCATCTCTTACATAAATTATTAATTTGCTTATTTAAGTTGATCTTAAAGTTCATTCCTGTATCTTTTTAATATAGAGATCTAATCAAGACAGACATTAAGGAAAGGCTGCCTTCTTCACTTCTTTTACCTTAAAAGATTCAGGGGCAGTGAAGACAGTAGTAGAAATGACCTTAACTTTGTCAAATACAAGTTTACCCTGGCACCCCAAGGCTGAAGCTAATCTTCTCTATGGCATCCAAAAAAAGCTTTAATCACAAACAAATCTATCGCTTTATATCTCTCTTTTCATTAAAGAATACTTTCTTTGTGATTATAGCCATGGGAAGAAAGACCTGGCTCCCCCATCACACTGTGTGGTCCCGTGAACCTCAGCAGTTGACATGAGCAATGATAAATCACTTGGTTTCTGTTGTTGGGGGGAATGTCCTTTGGATATGGAGGGAAAGGAGAAAGCCAAGAGCTGAAAGTCACCCTCTTAAGTACTGCCCTGTTGCCAGAATCATGGCTATTGTTATTGGCATTCACTTTTCCAAGAGAGAATGAATTATTTCGCTGCTGTTGACATATCGATTGACTTTACATTTTTCCATTAGTGAGTTTTATAAACTCAGAACATATTTTTCTCTCCACCCTCCTCTTATTACATGTACTCACTGAGAGTGCTGGTAGATGCACATCATGCTAGGAAACAATGGCTAAATGTACACCTGTACTCGTGTAAGGGAAAGAAAGCTTCTCTCTCCTAGCCCACCCCTGCAAACTGATTCACATCAAAGAACAAAGACAAGCAGACTGAGACAGAAATTCAGCCACAACCAACGGGCAGCCAGCACGTTTCCCACCTTAGTTTGCTCAGCTGTGGATCTGAGCACTCACCTCTTCATTCCTTTTCCCCCTTCTCACCAATCACACCTCTACTACTAGGTTTTAATTAAGGAAGAAGGTAGGCGTTTTTCTTGCCCCTGTCCTCTTTGGCAGAAGCAATGAGCAAGCAAATATTTAGAGATAATGTTGTTGTTTAAAAGATTTGAACTGCTTTGCTTTTCCAAATGCTGACAGACTACATCAAATAATTTTTATGAAAACATTTGTAAACTGTGAGGCACTTCACAAATGTTAATACGTTTTATTTCATTGTCTTGAGTCTTTGCCCACTCTAAATCGTAACATCTGATGTAGTTAGGACATATTTTATAGATGTAAATAAAAGAAGAAAGTTTCAGTAGGAAAAAGACCTCTCAAAGATTCACAGTAGATTAAATACTGTCTATATCTTTTTAACTGCTTTTAGCAAACCTTCAGAGGCACAAACTTAATGGCAAGGCTATTTGGAGTGCTACAAAAATATGACAAAAGAATTATCTTCAGTCTATGTGGCTGCAAAAAACAGCATCAGCACATAATTCTTCCCACTTCTTCTTTTTGACCCCTCTCATTTGCCTGTGGTAACATATCTGCTCCAAAATAGAACAGAATTGCAGAAATATAAAAACATCTACCCTACAACACTAGGATAGCATGAGGTGAAAATAGAAAGCAGACAGAATAATGATCCCCCAAATATTTCCACATCCTAACGCCTGGATCCCATGAATATGTTAGGTTACCTGGCAAAGGGCAATTAAGGTTGCTAATCAGCTGATCTTAAAATAGGGAGATTATCCAGGTGGACCTTAACCTTAACCAAGGGCCCTTAAAGGTGGAAGAGGGAGGAGAAGCAGCAGGGGGAGATGTGCCTACAGAAAAAAGGCTTTGAAGATGGAGGAAGGTGCCATGAGCCAAGAATGTGGGTGGCCTCTTGGAGCTGGAAAAGGCCAGGGAACAAATCTCCCCTAGAGCCTCCAGAAGGGAACACTGTTCTACCTACACCTGGATTTTAGCCTAGTGATACCCTTGTTGCAATTCAGACCTACAAAATCATAAGATAATAAATTCTGCATTGTTTTAAGCCACTAAGTTTGTGGTCATCTGTTCGAGCAATAGAAAACTAACACACCAGATATTTCTGATATATTAATTCTTACCTAATCCTATAAGGGATTATTTTCATCATCATCATTTCACAGGTGAACATACTATGATGAGTTAATACCTTGCCCAAGGTCACAGAGCTAGGAAGTGGCAGAACCAGCATTCAACCTAGGGAGTCAGGCTCCAGAGCCCAAACCCTGAAGCCAGTACTTGATGAAAGACAAAAAACTACAGAAAATACTTTATGGACAGCCACATCCTGTGGTTAAAATTTGAAGTTTTGTTATGGAGAGTCATTAGAAGATGCGAGTCATCATGTGGTCAAAGGAAAATGAAGTTATTTGTTATAACATTTCATCAAGAATGTGGAGGTAGCTGAATAGGTTCATAATAGGAGATAATAGAAAATCTAATTTAAAGCCTGACTGAATCTCCGTGGAAGTAGACCAAATAAAAACACTCTGTAAGAACTCTCAAGATTGATCCATCTTTCTCCTTTCTTAGACCATCAATTCCATCCATTTGGTGTAATTTACTTCCTTTCCATGGTTCAGTTCCTGTAAACTTATCCCTGATCCCCTCCAGTGTCCTCCACCCCTCAATGTCTTTGCAGTGACCTCCTGCATCTGTCCTTCTCCGTGAACCTGAATCCAGAAGTGGGTATTGTACTGAACACCAGACGAAAATATGTGAATTGGACAAGGGGGTCTCATCAGGATAAAAATGTCAAATCACAAAAATTTCATCATGGAATTTGGATTTTATGCTTCCATGACCAATAAAAAAAATATTAAACAATTAATAAATATAAGAGTAACTTTTAGAGAAAATGATCCTTTTTCACATTCAATAAATATTGGTTAATGAGTAAGCAGCTTATTCCTTAGATGGTACCTCACTCACTATGTCTGGGTGCCAGTCTAATTTTTTAACAAAGTTTTAAAAAGCACATATTACAATGGCCATTGAACCAAAACATGAAAACCTTTTTCAAAAAAAAAAAAAAAAACCATACCTTTTAACAAATGGATGGCTTCATCAAGTGTTAAAAATAAAATTTTTCTTTGGCAGGACAATTGAGGTGGGAGGGTGTATACCCAAACATTGAGAGAGTTTATTAATTCTGCTACAAAACAGACATTATTAAAACAGTAATCTTCCACTATGATTAATAAATTTAAGTTTTTCTATCAAAAAACAATACTATTTTTTTCTAATCGGCAACTGAAATCATACTTGTTTTTAAGTGAACAAAACATTAATTTAAGAATACAATATAGCATGATATCATCAATCAATTTAAGAGTTCACTTAGAATTGCAATTTTATTAAGCTCTTAATGATTTTGAAACATGTGTCCATATAATACTTTGAATAAGCTAAATTCTTCTGCCTTAGTTTATTAGGGTAGCATTAAGGATGAAAGGAATTTTTTTTTTAATTTATTTTTTTAATTTCAGAATATCATGGGGGTACAACACTTTGGCCATACACATTGCCCCTGTTCTGCCCGTGTCAGAGCCACAATCGTGGTCGTCTCCCAAACTGTGCTCCCCACATCCATTCAGTGAGAGTTTTTCCCATCCCTTCCACCCCCCTCCCGCCCGCCCGCCCTCAGATGAATGTTATTGCCCTGTGTGATGTAAGTGTTCATCAGTTAGTACCAGTTTGATGGTGAGTACCAGTGATGCTTGTTTTTCCAATCCTGTGACACTTCGCTTCGAAGAATGGGTTCTAGCTCCACCAGGATAATACCAGATGTGTTAATTCACTATTGTTCCTTATTGCTGAGTAATACTCCATGGTATACATATACCACATTTTATTGATCCACTCGTGTATTGATGGGCACCTGGGTTGTTTCCACAACTTTGCAATTGTGAATTGTGCTGCTATGAACATTCGAGAGCAGATGTCTTTATTATAAAATGTCTTTTTTTCTTTTGGATAAATACCCAGTAGTGGGATTGCTGGGTCAAATGGTAATTCTACTTTTAATTCTTTGAGGTATCTCCATATTCTTTTCCATAGAGGTTGTACTAATTTGCAGTCCCACCAGCAGTGTATGAGTGTTCCTATCTGTCCACATCCCCGCCAACATTTGTTGTTTGGGGATTTTTTGATATGAGCCAATCTCACTGGAGTTAAGTGATATCTCATTGTGGTTTTGATTTGCATTTCCCTGATGATTAGAGAAGTTGAGCACTTTTTTATATGTTTGCTGGCCATCATTCTGTCTTCTTTGGAAAAGTTTTTGTTCATGTCCTTTGCCCATTTTTTAATAGGGTTGTTTGATTTTTTTTGTTGATTTTCCTAAGTTCTGTATAGATTCTGGTTATCAGCCCTTTATCAGAGGTGTAGCATGCAAATATTTTCTCCCATTCTGTAGGTTGTCTGTTCACTCTAGTGATAGTTTCCTTGGCTGTGCAGAAGCTTTTCAATTTGATCAGGTCCCATGTATTTATTTTTGTTGCTGCTGTGATTGCTTTGGGGGTCTTCTTCATAAATTCTTTGCCTAGGCCAATGTCCATAAGAGTTTTTCCAACATTTTCTTCGAGAATTCTTATGGTTTCATGTCTTAGGTTTAGATCTGTTATCCATTGTGAATTGATTTTTGTGAGAGGTGAGAGGTGTGGGTCCACTTTCAGTCTTCTACATATGGCCATCCAGTTTTCCCAGCACCATTTGTTGAATAGGGATTCTTTCCCCCAGTGTACGTTTTTCTGGAATTTGTCAAAGATCAGGTGACTGTATGAGGTTGGTTTTATATTTGGGTTCTCAGTCCTGTTCCATTGGTCTACGTGTCTGTTCTTGTGCCAATACCATGCAGTTTTGGTTACTATAGCCTTGTAGTATAGTTTGAAGTCTGGTAGACAGATGCCTCCCAATTTGTTCTTTTTCCTTAAGATTGCTTTGGCTAGACGGGGTCTTCTCTGGTTCCACACGAAGCGTAGAATTATTTTTTCTAGATCGGCAAAAAATGATGTTGGTATTTTGATAGGGATTGCATTGATTCTGTAAATTAATTTAGGTAGCAAAGCCATTTTTACTATGTTGACTCTGCCTATCCAAGAGCATGGTAGGGCTTTCCATCTATTTACATCCTCTGCAATTTCCTTTCTCAGTGTTTCATAATTCTCTCTATATAGGTCTTTGACCTCCTTAGTTAGATATATTCCTAAATATTTAATTTTCTTTGTTGCTATTGCGAAAGGTATAGCATCTTTAATTTGTTTCTCGGCTTGTTATTAGCATATATGAAGGCTATGGATTTGTGTGTATTAATTTTGTATCCTGAGACTTTGCTGACTTCATTTATCAATTCCAGTAATCTCTTGGTTGAATCTTTGGGGTTTTCTATGTATAATATCATATCGTCTGCGAATAGTGAAAGTTTGACCTCTTCTGCCCCTATCTGGACGCCCCTGATTCCTGTCTTGTCTAATTGCTGTGGCCAGGACTTCCAGCACTATGTTGAAAAGAAGTGGAGATAGTGGACACCCGGATGAAAGGAATTTTTGCGGCATGAATACTTCACAGCAAAGATGGTACTCAATACCTGCTTACGTTTTGTTGTCATGGGGACCATCCAGGAGAAACCATTTAAATGCCAGAATTTCAAACCTGTTAAAACGCTGCCTTTAAGTCTGGCTTCACTTATATAGCTTGGAAATCAAAACTGTAGTAGCCATTTTTATTTTTTAAAAATGTATAACCCATCTGCTTTAAAAAAGAAAAAAATTGAAAGTATTGACTTCACTACTTGAAAAGACTTGAATTTCCTTTCCACGAAAAATTCTGACGCTAGAGCATACCAACCTGGGGGATTCTGCTGCCTAGCAGGTAGCCATGGAAACAGAAGTACACACTGTGAGCCTGCACTAAAGCCAGCATGATAAGACCAAAACTGAGAGCTTTGGCATATGTTTTTACAGCTGCTGTCTCCTTGATTTCTGTTGGTATTTTACAAGAAATTCAGCTAACTTCATCTTTTCCTTTAAGCTTACCTAAAGATCATTATCAAAAAATCAAAAAAAAATTTCCCAGCAAATGATGAAATTAAATGGTGGTGGAGACATGAAAATATAAAGTGGAGGGAAGGGAAGCAGCCTTGATTCCCAATTCACTGGAAGCATCTGTGTGCCATTTTATCAGCTCAAGTTTCATTGGCCGGGGAGACTCAATCTAGTCCACAGAAGGGTAATAGCCAGACTAGTACTCAACTATGAGAGCTGGAGATTGTATTGTATTAAGAAATCAGATACCACAAAGTCCTCCACAATTTGATTCACGCCATCAAATTTTAAGCCTGTGCCCAACAACATTACTCTATGAACCCTGCATTCCAGCCAAACTAGTCTGCTCGTCATTCTGTAAATATGCTAAATATTCTGACTTTCCCTAACAACACCCACCACCTGAATGCCCTCTGAGCCATCATCCTACAAAAGTAAGTCATTTATAAAACCATAGTCAATTGCCACTTGGCAAAAGTGACTTCTGAATTTATATATCTATTTTATTCACATTGCTTATCTGGCATTTATCTTATGCCTTCCAAAGTATTCTGGTGTCTACATCACCTCTCCAGGACAACACTGACCATTTAAGGAGGGGGAAATGGCTCTTGATCTAATAGCTAGTTCTCCAGTAACTTGAATGACAATAATGATAATGGTAGAAAATTAAGGAATATTGGTTTCAATCGACCAATATTTAATAATGTTGAAGTAGAAACCTTTAAGCAGATTAAGCGAAATCTGTACCAGACACACAATTAGAACAGAAATTTTTTCAATATCATAGATGTAACCTCATGGCAGAAGTGAACAACTCCTGAATATACCACTGAGATGTATTAATAACAATCCATTCACATGGACAGTTATTGATGTCAAGAAATCCTTAAAATACTCCATAAGAGCTAGAGAGTATAATTCTCTGAAAAGAAAATTATTGGAAATACTTTCCCCCTAAAGGTTCCTACAGACAGCTTTCTGACAAAGCATACACATGCAAAATGAAATATTTGGGCATGAAGCAATAATTGTACCTAGGGAAAAAAACAAAAGTTTTCAAAGTTGCTACTTTGGCAGTTTGGAACGTCAACTTAGAAACTTTTATTGAAAGCCATAATAAAATTGAATATCCAAACTTTAATGGCCAATTTTATAACAGAAAAAGTTATAGTACTGTCAAGTCCAAAAATATACCTTTCATTTTTTAGTATTTCAACTGCCTACTGGGCATCTCTGCCAAGTAACTCAAATGCAACAAGTCTAAAGCTTAAATGATTACTCATTCCATTCCCACACGTACAAAATGAAAACAAAACTGCTCCTTCACTCATATTTCCTACTGCTGGTTCAAAGCGCCAGCAACCATGGTCACTCAAACCAGAAGCCTCTAAGTCAGCCTTGACTCTTCTTCTAGCCCCAAACCCTAAATCCAACAATTTCAAGAGGGAAACAGTGCCATGAAAAATAAAAAGCATGAGTTTAAATATGAAGGGCTTCTTACTAACTATATAATCCCTGGCCAAGATACTCAATCTCATTAAGCCTCAGTTTCCCAGTTTGTAATGTGAGGATATAAAACCTCTCTCAACATGAATCTTATGAGAAATTTCTTTGAAGTAAAAATGTAAGCTGCAACTAACAAATAGGTTTTGAGAAACATTTCTATTATTCTATATTGCTCTGCCGGAAATTCACAAAACATATTACCAAATTAAAGGTTATGAGAAACAATATAATTAAAGCAAAAACTATCTCACTTCATTTAGTCTACTGCTCCCCAAACTTATTTCACTACAGTACCCCTTTTTAAGGAATGTAAGAACATTTCTCCCCCACCACAAAAAAAAAATCAGTTGCAAAATACCTATTTCATGGAGCTGTCATGAGGGTAAAGATCATATTAAATCATATACAATCCCACAAATATTATTTCAAATCCCTTCTCCTGCTACAAGTCAATTCCATTACCTAAATATCTCACTCCTAACCTCCTTTGTTGCCATTTCTACCAACACCACCTTCCAACAACTCATCTACACTCTTCAGCTGATCCTCCATCCAGAAATCTTTCTAAAATACAAACGTGAGCACTGCCTTCCAGGTAAAAAATTGATTCCTTAGGATACACACCCTTCTCAATTTGGCCCTAAATCCTTTTCCAATCTCTTCACCATGCTCCTCCCCATTTGAAGCTACTATTGCACAGTTCACATTGTAATTTCTTATAGTCCCAGAAGCTAATTTCTGACTGTTAATGAAACACGTGAGATTTCAGAGCTCTGCCTTTTCACTCCCTTCATCTGTATAAACCACCCCACACCCATCCCTTTCTCCATCTGGCGAACAATTCATCCTTCAAAGCCAATTCAAATGTCACTTCTTCTATGAGGTCTTCCAGAATGAGTTAGTCACTCCTCGTGTGGACTCCCATGGCACTTTGTTCTCAACTCTGTCCTAGGGAACTATTAAAACTTGGGAACAAGAGTGAAAAGATTTAAACAGTGATTTAGAAATTATTAATTCCTAAAGAGTTTTATTCCCACCGAAATCCCAGCCACTCCATACTTTCTCTTGACTGAACATACACATATACACATACACACAAATAAGATCTAGGGAATACGGAAACAAAAAGCCTCAACACAATCAAATAAATTCAGAAACCATTTAGTTTATCCAAATGAATCAGACCTGATCTCATTTTGAAATACCTGATGGTGTCTTGAAAACTTTTAAATGTCAAAGGAGTTTCAGGGAACAGCCAAAAATTTTAAGACCCTCATCAGTTTCCAAAATATAATTTCTAAATTATAGTGGTATTTTCTTTATACATGTGCAAAACTTTTAGAATTCCATGGGGAAATAAACCTTCATTTCAAAAATTAACTTTGAAATTGGGAAATAAAAACATATGCCATTTCCAGGCACTGGTCATAATAATAGCTACCATTCGCTGACAGCCTAGCGCCAGGACTACTCCAGGCACTCCCTGCAGATTCCTGCATTTAAGTCCCACAGCCACCCTATCAAGTAGGAGTCGTTATTCCTGTTTTACTAATAAGAAAACTGATCAACAAGGTTAAGTACACCCAGCTAGATATCGTCAGGCAAGGACTCAAATCCAGATAACCTGACTCCTTAGTCCATATACATATTCCATAAGTTAAAATATATTGCCAAAAGCTAGGCCAACTGGATGACCTCTCTACAGAGCAGATAACGAAGACTTGCTCAGACTTGTCAAATTCAAAGGGGCAACCTTCTTTGACCAGGGGGAATATGAGCCATCACCTAAGACTTATACACTGATCTCTCAGCATGCTAAATGAAGTTATCAAAATTATTTCCTCAAAAAGGAAGAAATGACAAATTTTCCTTAGGGTTATGTATACATATATCTATACATAGATACAGATTTTTTAAATTCGACAGGACTGTAAACTCAAGTTAGATCAGTTCTAATAACAAAAAGGTCTGTTCAGTTAAAATTTATCTACAATAGCTCAAAAACAAATAAGGGGGAGGAAAATCTTAATAGTTCATGTAAGAATTGTTGGAGGAAAACATAAAAAATATTAAACCTAGGTTTTGTAAATCTAGTTCTATTTTCTTTACTTGTTCAATCAAATCAGTGTTTCTCATCCTGGCTGAACATGAAAAATAATTTAGATTTACATTTCCCTAGCACTATTCAGCTCACCTCTCTGTCTACTACTGGGTAATCTTAAACAAAAAGTACTGTCCTTTAATAACTCTTTTGGTAACATGAATTCAATACCATATAATGTCCTTGAATTTAACTACTTTGTAAATACGTACTTATTTCCACACACAGTCTTTCTTCAGTAAGAATGGAGATAATTTTAAGATTTCCTGGCTTGTTCGTTTATAGTTTCTAAAAATGCATCAATAAATCACAGGGATAGCCAATGGAAAGATGGCATTATAGTATTTCCCAAATCTTACAGAAATGTAGTCAGTCATAAATACTCCAGGCTGACCAATATTTTCACCTCTGTGATGACTCACCAGAGATATTTGGTACTGATCTTTCACAAGAATAAAAAGCACAAGAAAAAACAGTACACTACATTTGATGCTTTGATGCAGTATTGATTAAAGCAAGTATCAAATTTAATCACAGAGTTCTACATATTGTTTCTGTTGTTTTTCATGAGAGAAGGAATATTTGATAAGCAAAATAATAACAAAAATTGTAATGCTCTGTCCCATTTTAGTGAGTCAACAGCTATTTGCTGGGTGCTCATTATGTACCATGCACTACCCTTTGGGCATGCAGTGGGACACACCACTGCCGGGCCTCATATAATGTACAGTCTCATAGGGAGTAAAGATAGTAAACAAATCATTAGAAGCGTGACAGACACCGGAAAGGAGGAGAACTATAGGGTGCTTTGGAAAGCATAACAAGGAGTTCAGTCTGGTGAGAGCTTTCCCATGGAAGAGACCTACGAGGTAAGATCTGAAGGGTTAACAGGAGTTAAGGAGGCAAAGTGGAGGGGTTGGGGGGAACAGCAAAAAAGAATGTTTCCAGGTGAAAAGAACAATCAAATTTTTCCCTGTTGCCACACGGAGAAGTCGATCACGGCTGGAGGAGAGAGAACATGGGTGAGCCAACCACATCCCCTCCCTTCAGGATCAAAGGACTCATTCCTAGAGGGGCTAGGAGTGCTGCCACCGGACAACCCACAACTATCAGCCCCCTCTGGGAATTCCCCCTGCTGAAGAAAACCGTCCTGCCTGGTCACACCTCCTTCCAGCGGCATTCAGTGACTAGTTAACTCAGGGGTACAATGGCTGGCCCCAACTTGGAAAGGCTCTGCCCTGCAGGGCCTCCTAGCTCTAAAGCTTCCCTGGGGTGGGGAGAGGTTTGCGCTGGGCCAGCCTTGCTGCTCCCTCTACCCAGTTCTGCTTTCTTCCCACTGCCTCCCTTGCACAGGTGTTGCAAGATGCCCTCAAGGGCACTCCCCAACAAGTGCCTTGCACCTTACACTCCCTTCTCAGAGTGTTTTCCCACCCTGGGATCTGATGTGAGCTGGGATAAGAAGCTAAAAAGTAAACAGAGAACAGTTCATTCAGGGCCCTATCTAGAATGCAGCCTAAGGGTTTAAAATCAAGGTGTGACAAGTTCACTAATAACATCATTAAAGGTAATCCCCCCCAAAAGGACAGGAGAATATAAGGAGGGAAACATCAGGAAAAAAATAATCACCCAATATGAAATTTCTCCCCAAGCCTTGAGGCCTGGTAACCATCAGGGTAGACGGACCTGAAGCTTTTTACAGGAAGGAAATTATCTTCAAATTCTGATATAATAGGACCATGCCTCAGTTTGTGTACTGGTGATCATTCAACCCTGGGTGTCATACAGGTACTGTGATGCTCAAAGGCTTTAGGTTGGTAATAGCAGAGACCTAAGGTGGTATTCATTTAAAAATTCTTATATGGAACCACATGAACCTGAGGATAAAATATATTCCATGTGTTGGAACAACTATTTTTTTGGTGTAAACACCATAACAAAAAGAAAAGGAAAGGAAAAAAAAAAGGAAAGAAAAATAAAGAAAAAAATCCTTTCATGTTAAATAAGATTTAGTAATTTTAAAATCATATGCAATATAAAAGTCACTCCAGAAAAAAAAATTTATTGAAAATTTTTCCCTGTTGCCATCATTTGATATTTTTGTATCTAACTCCTTTGGGGACTCTATTTCTTGGTTTACAAGTTATCTAAAATGCATTAGCAAATAAGCCATAGTTCCACCAAAAATAATTTATTCACTATGACTTGTATGAACCCATTTTAAATGGTGGTCTTACCTCTAGACATATCTTTTCAAGAAGAAGCAAATTTTTCATTTATATACATGTGTTCAATGAAGCTTTAAACATCAAATCAAAACAAAACAGCTGTAATGTAGCAGATGGAACAAATGGAGGCTGACCAGTCAGAGCACTGCCATCCTGGTGAGGGGAAAAGGTGAGGTGACCAGGGAGACAGGGCAGGACATGGTGTGCAGCGACTGTGGCTACCACTGAGGGGTGCTGTTCCAATCTCCCCTAAGAATGAAATTGCTGTGTAGCTGCTAGAGGGTCGTCCTCTGGCTGGACTGTCTTCAGCAGCAGCACCTTCAGGATCTGCCCCAGCTTTCCAGCCCAGGCCACGCTCTTCCCTAGCAGCCCCCAGCCAAGGACTGAGCACAGTGATATATTGGGGTCTTGTCATTTCTGCCCAAAATGGAATTCCTCCTACAGGCAATTTTTGCTCCAGAGCACCTGTTGGACCAGCCAAGGTGTTGTCAGATCTGCATCACAGTCCTGACCCTATCTTGCTCCACCACCACTAGCACCCCAACACACACCTCTCCTTTCTCTGGTGTTAGGTCTGAAATGTGGGCTGCACTGGGCCCTGCCCTGCTTCTTAGCACTGCTTAGCAGATAGAAGAATCAGTGGTGCTTTGTGCCTGATGAAATGCAGAGAGGGAAAGAAAAATAGGGTTCAAAGGTAACTTCTGGGCTTCTGGAGCATCTGAGATGGGAACACTGAAGGGAGGGCAAATTTAGGGAGGAGACCCTGAGTTCATTTTGGGTCAGGCTAAGAATGAGGTACCTGTGGGAATCCATTTTAATCGAGCAATGTTGTGGTACAAAGAACATAGATCAGAATTTGGGACACAGATTAGAATTTGTGAATTTCTTTGCAGCTCAACAGTATTCACTAGCTGACCTTGAATATTTCACTTCACTAAAAAACTCAGAGAGATGGCTGATGTGGTATGTGGGCTTCAGACTCACATTCAGATGCTGGAATATCGGCACCTATTAGTTGAAGAGTTTACGCAAAGTGCCACAAGTTTCAGTTCCTAATCATAAATGGGGAGGGCGGGTGGCTGCAATCTAGCACAGCGACTGAGACTACAGCAGGCACTTAAAAAATGTTTATTTTGTAATCTTTTCCTATCTCAGTTAACATATTTGTTAAGCACAAGTACTACTAATTCCTTCATTGGACTTAGATGGCTATAAATAAACATGTAAGGATTTGATAAAAAAAAAAAATCCTAGAAGGTACTGTATAACATCTGGCTGGCATCAAAAGGCTTCAGCAGCGTGTGACATGTTGCAATGGAAGGTGTCTTCTACTTACAAGGTAGCTAATGTAGAGAGGGTGAACATCTCCAGTAGCACAGGCTGGAAGAAGAAAAATAACCCCCGACTATGGCATCCACACAGGAGACCACATGTTCCAAGTAGTACCCTGCTGCGGTCAGCAATAAAGGGCTATGAAAAAAACAGTCTATCACATCATAGATAAACAGTTTCTTCCAAACATGCGTTTAGTATAAATTGTTTTCTTTTTTTTATAGTATTAAAAAAAGCAATTTACTTTGGTTAAGGGTAGATGTACTACATCCTTGTACTATTTTTCACTGTCTACCTTGTCAGAAAGGCTACTGTGATTTATTTCTTGGAAAACTAGAATTTGTATGGCAACTAGCGAGGGAATGAAAATTCATTCCATAAGACCTACTTGATAGACAGTTACAGAAACCAAATCTGCTTGCAGATATGGAAATACACATGGCTGATTGTTTTTGCTGCTTTTGCACTACATACCATAGAGTATCCAGCCTTCCTAAAAATACTGATTAAATATTTAGACAAAGAAAACAACTTCTTGATATGCCAAAAGGTCAAGTAACACCTGAAACCACTGCAGACAACTTGGCAGCAAATTCCCTTGAAAAAAAGAAATTTTTCCTATGAAAAATGAATCATTTGCCTCTTCACTGAGAATTTCAAAATTCACTTTTTTCAGCTAATATAAAGTTATCACCAATTTCCTGAAAACCCAAACAATTTTGAAACCCCAAAATTATGATGAAAAAGAAATATTTCCGATTTACTTCAGCATCAAGCTAAATGAAGAAAAATGTTCAGGATTCCCCAAATCATGATCATTCCTCTTCATCCAGTTCACATATACAGTATGCAGAAGCAAAGTATTTATCCAGTCCATATGGATGCTTGGAAATGTTAGCAATTTTGTTTAAAACAAAAGTAAATTCAACTATGTCAGCATTTCAGGAATTTATAGTCAAAGACCACAGTTAAAACATGCCAAAAATCTCATTCTAACCAGAAAACATTTTCAAACGTTTCCAGAATGAACATTTTTATCATAATGATCACAGACTCTGAAGAGTTTAATTGGATACTGGCACCTGGATGGAAACAGTGACCTAAAATCCTTGCCAACCTGGCAAGTCACGGGGGGGGTGCTCACTCTCCATTAGGTACAGGGTGGCAGGTGAATAATTAAATACAGCCATAGCTACGTGCTAAAATCTACCTCATTTTTGTCCAGATCCCTGTGCAGGTTAGTGACAAGAGTCACAGACTTTTCCCACAGATGGAAATGTAGGTTATACTATCTAAGGCAGAGAGCAATACAAATCCTGTAAGAGGTGCTACTATTTGTGTTCCCATTTCATGAATGAGAAATCTGAAATGGTTACAGGGAGGTGAAATGGCCTGCCCATGGTTCCACAGCTGGTAAGTGGCCAACCCAGGAAGACAACATGTGTAGTTCTGGATCAAGATACCATGTTCTTATCTACTACAATAAACTAAAGTGAAAGATGCTCATAGGAGCACTTCCAAGACAATCAAGGCCAGCCAGATGCACATTCATGATGCTAGGCTGACTGACCTTGCAGCAACTGCAGCAGCCCATCACCCATGTGATTTACTGGGTTTTAGAGAAAACTCGGAAGTTGGGTAAGCAAGTGACCAAGAGACTCTACCTCCAGTCGTTTCATCAGTAGAAAACCTCAAGAATGGGTTTGACCAGAGGCATAAGTGAGGAAGAATATCTGGGGTGCAGAGGCTATTCCAGATGAGACTTGGTTCCTACCAACACAACCCCCATAATATAAATCTCCACCAAAATTTATTGTGGACATCGTTCCTGGGATTATTCCTCTAGTTTTAAGCCAGTATGTCCTCTGAGTATTAACCTAAGTATACTCGAGTAAGGAGGCAGGGAATAGTAGGAAAGAAATTTTTTTTTTATATATTAGAATCACAAGAAATTGCACTGGCAGTGAAAGGAGGTGTTAAAGCTCATGTATTTACACATCAGCTTATTCATACAGGCACATAATCACAAATGCCCCACTCATTCACTTGATCACTCTCTCACAAAACGTTTTGAACACCTCCTATGCACTAGGCATTGTCTCAAGGGCTAGTGATTATTACACAAAGTCCTATTCTTAGATATTCACAGAAATTAGAAGAATTGCAGGTGTTTACACAACCATGGTTTTTTTTTTTAACTACATCATGATTGTCCATCTAATTTCCCTACACAATAGTGTTAAAATTGCAGGCATACTTTGTTTTATTGTGCTTCACTTTATTGTGTTTCACAGATATTGCATTTTTAAAAAATTGAGGGACTTTGGCAACCCTGCGTCAAGCAGGGTGTCACTTTTCCAACACCATGTGCTCACTTTGTGTCTTCGTGTCATATTTTGGGAATTCTTACTATAATCCAAACTTTCTTTTAATTATTATATCTGTTATGGTGATCTGTGATTAGTGATTTTTGATGTTCCTATTGTAATTGTTTTGAGGCACCATGAATTGTGCCTATCTAAGATGGCAAACTTCATCGATATATGTATGTGTTCTGACTGCTCCATCACTGGCCATTCCCGTCTCTCTCCCTCTCTTCAGGCCTCCCCACTCCCTGAGACATAACAATATTGAAATTAGGCCAAGTAATAACCCTACAATGGCCTCTAAGTGTTCAAGTGAAAAGAAAAAGTCACATGTCTCTCACTTTAAGCTAGAAATGATTAAGCTGAGTAAGGAAGGCATGTCAAAAGCCAAGAAAGGCCGAAAGCTAGGCCTCTTGTGCCAAATAGTTGGCCGAGTTATGAATGCAAAGTTAAAGTTCTTAAAGGAAATTAAAAGTGCTACTCCAGTGAACACACAAATGATAAGAGAACAGTCTTATTGCTGATGTGGAGAAAGTTTTAGTGGTCTAGATAGAAAATCGAACCAACCACAACATTCCTTTAAGCCAAAGCCTACTCCAGAGCAAGGCCTGAACTCTTTTCAATTATATGAAGGCTGAGAGAGGTAAGGAAGCTGCATAAGAAAAGTTGGAAGCTAGCAGAGGTTGGTTCACGAGGTTTATGGCAAGAAACCATCTCCATAATGTAAAAGTACAAGGTGAAGCAGCAAGTACTAATGCAGAAGATGCAGCAAGTTACCTGGAAGATCTAGCTAAGATCACTGATGAAGGTGGGTACACTAAACAACAGAAATTCAGTGTAAACAGAACAGCCTTCCAGTGGAAGGAGATGCCATCTAGGACTTTCCTAGCTAGGGAGGAGAAGTAAATGCCTGACTTCAAAGCTTCAAAAGACAGCCTGACTCTACTTTGCAGCTGGTGACTTTAAGTTGAAGCCAATGCTCATTGACCATTTTGAAAATCCTAGGATCCTTAAGAATTATGCTGAATCTACTCTGCCTGTTCTGTATAAATGGAACAGCAGAGCATGGACGACAGCATGTCTATTTACAGCATGGTTATTTCAAGGCCACTGTTGAGATCTACTGCTCAGGAAAAAAAAAAAAGATTCCTTTCAAAATATTACTGCTCATTGACAACATACCTGTTCACACAAGCTCTCTGATGGAGATATATAAAAATATTAATGTAGTTTGCATGCCTTGATAACACAAAATCCATTCTGCAGTTCATGGATCAAGAAGTCATTTCAACTTCCAAGTCTTATTATTTAAGAAATACATTTCATAAGGCTATAGCTGCCATAGACAGTGATTCCTCTGATGGGTCTGGGCAAAGTAAATTGAAAACCTCTGGAAATGATTTACCATTCTAGACGCTATTAAGAATATTCATGATTCATGGGAGGAGGTCAAAATATCAACATTAATAAGAGTTTGGAAGAAGTTCATTCTAACTCTCATGGATAACTTTGAGAGGCTCAAGACTTCAGGGGAGAAAGTCACTGCAGATGTGGTAGAAATGGCGAAAGAACTAGAGTTTGAAATGAAGCCTGAAGATGTAACTGAATTGCTGTAATCTCATGATAATACTTGAATGGATAATGAATTGCTTCTTATGGATGAGAAAAGAAATTGGTTTCTTGAGATAGAATCTACTCCTGGTGAAGATGCTGTGAACATTGTTGAAATAACAACAAAGGATTTAGAATATTCCATAAATTCAGTTGATAAAGCAATAGCAGGGTTTGAGAGGCTTGACTTTAATCATGAAAGTTGTTCTACTGTGGGTAAAATGCTATCAAATAGCATTGCTTGCTACAGAGAAATCTTTCATGAAAGGAAGAGTGAATCAATGCAACAAACTTCATTGTCTTGTTTTAAGAAATTGCCACAGCCACCCCAACCTTCAGCAACCACCACCCTGATCAGTCAGCAGCTATCAACATCAAGGCAAGGTGCTCCACCAGCAAAAGATTACAACCCACTGAAGGCTCAGATGATCATTACCATGTTTTAGGAAAAAAGTACTTTTTAAATTAAGGTGTGTACTTTTTTTTAGATATCATGCTATTTCACACTTAACAGACTATAGTTAGTGTAAACATAACTTTTACATGCACTGGGGAACCAAAAAATTTGTGTGACTTGCTTTATTGTGATACTTGCTTTATTGTGGTGGTCTGGAACCAAACCTGAAATATTTCCAAGGTATAACTGTACTTGATTAAGAAGCTGTTAACTGATGTTATTCAGGTTTGATGCTGAATGAATACAAATCCAGTTTCTAAAGGTCATATTTTCAATACAAAGGGATCCACTTTTTAATAGAACTTTACTATGAATCCTTTTGTAATTCTGAAGCATGAAAACCATTTTTTAACTTAATTATCTGGTTAGAGGCTTTGGACATTTATGCATTAAGCTTTCTCAAAGAAAATTAAATTCATAAAATATAACCAAAAATGAAAATTTTAATCACATATATATAATTTTGTTACTGTCCCATAGAAAATTTCATTTTCTTTCAGTAAAATTCAATTGGATTTTGTAAAGAAAAGAGCAACATTAAATCCTATCATCTTTTAAAAAGGCAAATGTTAACATTAGTGAGACAAAGTTATAAAGCTCTGTAAAATTAACATTCATGCTTACTTTTTAATCAATTGCTTACATTTCCCAAGCAACTTCACATCTCCTTAATCTCCCACCCATATATGTACTCATCCTCCTGGACTCAAAAGTCTACTGAGTTCTACAAGGAAAAAAGTTTCATTTTACCTAACAACAGTTTGAAGATCTGATTTTCTCCGGGGTAAACTTGTTCCTTTGTACATAGATTAAAAGATATTTCCCATCAATTAAGTTATTCAACGTTAAGAAGCAACTGCAGAACATTCCATGGTAATAGATACATATTTTTAAGATGTTTACACACAAAAAAAGGGGCGGGGGAGGCCAATTCTAGTCACTCCAGAAGAAAATCCAACCAGTTGATTTCTTCTCAGTGTGTAAGTAATAGACACAGGATGGAGCAGGGCTGAACAGCTGTCTCCCATTTGTGTGCATGACATGTAACAACATTAGCTGCTGAAATCAGAAAGACTTAATGACTAAAGTGCTCAAAAATATATGTTACTTGAGCACACAACATCAGTGCCAGGGTTCTATTTTAGAAGGTCTAAACACTGTGAAGGGAAGGGGCCACCCAGCTGAATGAACTATTAGGTGCAAATCCCAGCCAGAGTACCTACAAATTGTCTAAGTATACGAAATTATTCAACTTCTTTGAGCCTGTTTCTCCATTTGAGATGAGATGCTTATCTCATTGAATTGTTATTCAGAAGAATGAGATGAATTATAAAACACATATAATCTAATACCTGACTAGGTACGTATTCAATAAATTATAGTAGTTTTTATTACTATTATTGAAACTGGTTAAATGATTAAATCCATTGTGGGTAGGCTTATTTGGATGAAAACAGACATTCTCATCTGATCTTATTTTTATTTTTAATTCTTCCCATTCAAGGTGGCAAAGACAATTTTAATGGGAAGGGAAGAGTTAGATGGTTGAATTTTCCATCTAATTAAAGTTACATTATAAGAAGAATAGATCTAATCCCTTGTGGATATAAGATAATAGATATTTTTTAAATAACTAAATTTTATAAGTAAAAGTGGCCTTAACAATGAACATTAAAGTTGGTCCTGACATTCTCCAATTGTAAAGGATACTTTACAAAGTATATAACCATTCTCCAAAAGGTTAAGAAACATTAATCAAATGAATATAAGGCAAGTTGTTAAGAACTTACTCCACCATAAAAAAATTTTCTTTTACTGCCTTTTCCCTGAAAATATGATTCTGGGAAACCACAGCGTATAGGATGTTACTCTCAGACAGTGCCACATTCATGGTGTTAAGACTAGCAAATCCAGGTTGTCAAACAAGCCTGAGGCAGCCAGGAAGGCATCTTGGATTAGATGAGGATCCACAGGCCCACAATCTGAAAAATTCAAGAAGGCCAGTGAACCATGTAGATTTGCATAGGCAAAATAAGCCACAAACACACACATACACTGCTTAATTACAAAAATAGCTATTTCTATCTTATGATGAAATACACTTCCACGTTGCTCCCCTTCCCTCTTAAAAGACTGGTGGGTGAAGGAGATGACAACTTCACACGCTAAGACAGAGTGGAGATGATCTGCACTTTAAAGAAGCACAAACAGGGCCAGAGTCAAGACAAGGGCAGAGAGATAATTTGGCATTTAAAATGTTTGCTGAATTACATCTGGGCATAGCCTGGTGCTGGGGATTGCAGTAGGGTGGGGATTGCCAGGAAGTGGAAAGTCAGAGATGGAAGGAGCTGGCTAAACAAAACCTCATTGCTTCCCTACATGTTTAAGAGTCTGCTACAAATGTATACGTCTTGTATGGTTGATTTTTGCAAGAGGAAATTCCAAAAGGAGAGGTTGTGTTCCTTGCCAGTAATGCATAAAAACAGGTATAGAACAAGAAACTAAGCCCTACTTTAAATAAGGTAGAACTGACGAGATAAAAGTCTCCTAAAACCACCCCCCCACCAAATTGCTACAGGAGACTCCAGATTCCCAATGCAAATGGGGAGGTGTGTGAATAAATTTTATTTGTATTTTTCAGGTAGGGTTCCTCAGCTTACACCCCCAACAGACAGGTATCTAGGATCAAATGAGACACTGGGCAGTCAAGGAGAGACTAGGCAGCCAGAATAGACAATGAGGACTCCAGAGCCTCTGTCTGCTTTCATCTCTTCACCTTCCTTCTCACTCAGACCCCATGATGAGTAACTGGAGCTACAAAGAGAATCAGAGACCTGAAGGTGCATCGCCTGCCTCACCAGGATTGGGGCAGCCATGGCTTTGGGCTGTTCCAGAGACTACCAGTCTGGAAGCCAAAGCCTACACATCCTGAAGTCACCGGCAAAACTTGCCCTGACATCAACTGAGTCAGGGCCTGTTGGAGGGGCATAAATAGCCACTGGGGCAGAAACAAAGGCAGGAATAGAGAGTAATGGCTGGGAGGATGAAGAGCATTCTTTGTGACTCCAAGGAATCCTGTGCATAGTTCTGAGATGGCATGGGTCACAACTTTTAATGTTCTGCAGCTGAAAGGTAACCTAGGTGTTCACTGGGGTAGGCTGGAGAAAGCAGCCAAAGAGAGGGTCAGATCAGTTCTAACTAGTACTTAAGTATCTGTGTATTTGGAGAATCACACACATACACACATACAGTTCTTTTATCTGATCATCCTATTGAATTTATATAAGAATAACTTTATTTGCCCCTTTGTAAAGAGCCATGAGATTATATAATGACAACAGATTATGTGACAAGGAAGTTATGAAGTTCCTAGATTATGTAACATCTAAGAATCATGGATGCATTTCTTTTCTTTCGACCTATGATGTAATTCTCACTGGAACACATGCATAAGTTATGAGGTGTTTGCACATGTAACATTTCAAAACTGGCTAGCACAAGCACTGATTGGCTGTTACATAAGGCATTCTTCCATACATGAAATTCAATTACTAAAGGAACATTAGCTTGGCTGCTCAAAGTCTTAACATCGCATAGTGTCAATATGATTCTAGTTTACAAAATTCTAACTGTTTTTCCATCTCACTTGGTTTTAACTCATTAACAAGTTTCTTTTTGCTTGTTTAAAGAATCTAATTTAATTTTGCTAAATACTCCTAAAGATGCTGAGAATCACTAAATTTGTGAGACTAATCATACATTAGCAACCCATAAGCCCAGCCATAAATTGGACCTCATCAAAATCCAGACCACTCCACCTCTTAGACGACTTTTAAGTTGTCATTTCCTTCTGTGGCTACCACCTCCTACCAACGCAACCTTGAATGCCCTCAACCCTACACGCTCTCCAGCTTACTATGACTCCTGGGCCCTGCCCTCTCTCTAGCTTCCCTACTGGCTTCAATTCTCCCTGTGCCATTATAACAACTCCCTGCCGAACATCTCACCTTTTTTATCAAACACCCTAAAACCCCACTCCTCAGGCTTTCTCACACCCTCCACCACAGGTCACACACTATTTGTTTTATCCATTGAGTGACCAAAGAACTAGAAATAGGCACATTAACTATCCTGAAAAACTCAACTACAAATTCATACCACGCAGCCTCCTCAGCGGGATACTCAGTTCAACTCGGCAAGTTCTTAATCCATCTCTACTGCATTTTCCGTAAGCAGCTGCTCTGAACACTCCCCAGTTTCTTCAGGTCTCCAAACCATCCTCCTATTCTCCCAGGAGATGAGTTTACCTCCAAATAGACTGAGAAAAGCGGAGGGGATTTACACTGAATTTTCTCCCCTTTACCTCAAATCTATTATGATCTTTACTCTTCTCTCCTCCTCCTTACCAAACTCAGGAATATATGTTCAAACCAGTTTTAAGAAACATGTATTGAGGACCTGATACAAGCCAAGCATTTACTGGGCATGCATCTGGCAGAATCAATGGCCTTGGTCATTAAATCCGTAACCATACCTAGTAGAATCTAATAAGGACTATAGAAACCAGAAATTGAAATAGGTTATTTCACTAAAATGAACAAAGTGTCACTGGAAGGACTTGTGAAGTGAGGTAAACAGCCCCAAACTAGTTAACCCTAGCCCCAATACCAGTTGTCTTAAATCTACCCCAGCAAGGGGTAGCTTTAGGTTAAGCTCCACCCTCCAATTTCCTCTAGTGTCAATCTCTTCTCTACACTTTCTCAGCCTAGATGCTCATTCAAATGACCTTTATTCTTACAGGAAAAGTAAAAACAAAATCATAAAACAAAAATGAACTCCTTTCACCTCAATTCAATGATGCATCAAGAACTACCCCATCTATTGCCACTTTCTTTCACAGGTAGGCATCCTTAAATATTAGTTTGCTGCTTCTTCCTTTTCTGATCATTGTCTTCTAGATTCTGTTACTTATAAAATGCTCCTTTCAAAGGTCACTAATGTGATCACGACTTAGTTTTACTTTCCTGTATATGATGCTTTCTACAATGGAGGGGAATATTTTCTAATTAAAAAAAAGTACATGTTCCCAAGAAGTCAAATGTTTTATTACTTTATTACTTAATTTGTGTGATTGATCAGAATATTATAAAGAGATAATACACATGACCACTCCAAAATTCATCAAATAGTAAATAAACAATGTGTTTTTAACTCACTTCAACAGAATTAAGAATCTCTAACTAAAATAGGTTTTAGGAGGGAAAAAAAAAATCAATAAACACTATTCCTTCTCTTCTAGGATAAGGTCCAACATAGAACACAGAGCTAAGGAAAGCCAGGGCTTCATTTCCTAAGAGAATGTAATGCACAGGACCACCCCAGTGCAGGCATCTTTTCAGTCATGCATCAGTTCCAAATGCTGATGAACTCAGGTATGATTGCTCATGGAAACCGGATGGATTCACTGCTTCCTTCAGTTATAAGCAATTTTCTTGACATTTGTCTACAAAACGCCATCAAGTGCTGAGTTTTCAAAGATCTGGATGCTAATGCAATCATGAAGAGGAAAAGAATGAAATTCTAATGCTTATTACTGTCAAGTAAATATTTCAGAATCCCCACGGAGCACACTTAACAACTATATTGTTAGTAACGGAAATATTTTTCCTAACTTGGCTCAAGTCATTAACCATGACTTTCAGGAGAGTACAAGAACTTGACAGAAATGATCTTATGGCTGGGTCCTTTCCCTGTGATCAATCATCAATGCTCCTTCACCTGGCAAGAGCCACATCACAGCTGCCAATAGCCTGGGAATCTTAAACTACCTGGATAACATCCAGGTAAGGGAGCCCTGGGCTTCTGCCCTGCTCACACACTGAAATTCTTTTTCCTGACCTGCTAAAATCATGGCTTTCTAGACCCTTTCTTTCTTCTTGCTTCTCCCCATAGTGTATATTTTTCTTTTTGTTGACAACAATCTAATGTGCCTGGAAACTGCTTCAAGTGCCTATGTTCCACTTGGGATCATTTTAATACTTTTGCAGATGGTTTGGAGCTGTTTTTTTTCTTTCTCAAAACAAGCCACGAACTCTAAATCATTTTGCCATATTTCTGCACTGATACATAAAATACATTTGAGATGACTGAGGTCATTTTTTCACTAGATAACAGTCATTAATTAACCTGAGAAAGAATCCCAACTCCACTTTTCCATGGCATGATTATCCCAATTACCCAGGATACCCATCTTAGTTTGGGTTCCCCCCAAAAAAGACCTTGAGATAAGAACTTAGGTTAGCTTGGGACAGTTTATTTGGGAGGTGATCCCAGACAGTGTAAGTTAGGGAAGGAGGAAAGTATCCTGAGGAGAGAGCGAGCCCGTAGAAGGGAGGGATAAGGAGCAGTCACTGCTGGGACTCGGTCCCCGGGATGTTCTGAAAAGACACAACTAGTGTGCCTCAGAATCGTCCCACAGAGGGGAAGGGAAACTAGGAGTGTGTTTTCTGACTCCAGTCCCTCATTAGGTAAAGGCTGCACTGTACCAGGGAGTAAATTCCCACAGGGCTGACAAAGTGCTCAGGTAGAGAAGCAAACACCCAGCCCTTGAGGTAGGAATCTGCTGTTGTGCGTGAGAAATGTCCACTGCAAGTAAACCACGGGTGGGCCAAGAGCATATCACCGCGTCTGCTGCAGCAGCCAACCACCCAATTGCTTGCTTTTATCAAGTCACCAGATGCTGTGGATTCATCTTTGAAAGAATCTCTCTGATCCCCCATCAGCAAATACGATTTACTACACTCATCTTCCAATCTTCTACCCCCTTCCTATTAATTATCTCCTGTGACCACCCCAATCCCAGGCCTTCCACTGTCTATGGGATGGATGAGTCCTCATGAGGTCACTGGCCCTCACGGATGTGCCCTACCTGCCCAACCTTATTGCACCAATTCTTCTAATACTTCACCTTTCAAAAAACAGCCTCGTCTCTTCCTGCAACACAACACACAATGATCTTCCCAGCTTTAAGCCTTTCCCACACAGAATACCCCACCCCTCTGAGATCCACATTAGGAACTACGAACACCTAAGGAATATTTCCTTAGCTGTGGCTTGCACTCTTCTCCTCCTCCTCTGAACTACTCTAGGCTTGATGGCAAACAATGCCATTTTTAAAGATTTGTTGAAAGTGAGTAGGGCAGGAATCCCCAGCCAAACTCTAAGTATCCAAGGGGCAGAGACTGACATCAATGTTTCTTTCTTAAATTCCTCCAACACTGACTATAGTGCCCACTAACCAAAGACCACCAGGAACACACCTGTAGTAAATAAACCGAGCTTTCTTTACGTTACTGCAGTAAGACAGTACACCAAAGGAATGGGGGATCTTAAGAAGAAACTGGTAGATGTTTAATGTACAATTTGGCTTTGTTTGGGGTAAGTTCAAGAACGGTTTAAGAAAGTAGAGGCCAGGCTTGGATTGGGAGCTGTCAGGAAGTAGGGGCAATTCATTGATTATCTTGGCAAATTAGATCTAGAAGGCAGAGGATTAAAGCTGAGTTGGAGTCATCATTGGTAAGGAAGCCACAATCACTCATGTCAGTCAGAAGAGAGGGATGTTTAATTCTTTCTGTAGTTAGACAGTGTCCTTGTCTCAATCTTGCTACAGACACACTCAAGAAGTAGCCTTGTCTGATTATTTATATTCTGCAAGAGGTATTTATGTTCAGTTGGGAACACTGTGGCCTAGCTGTCAGCTGCCAGGGCCATTTTTCATTTCTCAAAAATTATTCAAAAGATACCAGAATAACTTAAATCATTGTTGAATTAATTTCAAATTTATCCTAAACCTAATGATAATGTAAACTTTGACTCATAATTTATCATTCCAACTTTCTGGCAGGCACCGTGTACACAGACAGGAATAAGACATATTGGTCTTTGACACAGGTCCATGAGCTCAAAGCCCAGAAGAAAAGGCAATGTCTAGGCTGACGCAACACAAGTGTGAAAACTGCCCAAATGTAAATATATATAAGGTACTGAGTTAACGCAGGAAATAGAGCATTAAACCCCATCTGGAGGTGTGGGTAAAGCTTTTCAAGAAAGACGTGAGACCTGAGATGGATGTGGAAGGATGACCAGGAGTTGACCAGTTGGAAAAAAGGAGGGGGGAGGATGTCTTTCCACAAGAGACACAACATAGGTAAAGGTGAGAACTGGCTTCGTGGGTTGGGGAACAAAACATAAGACAATGTTGCTGAAAAAACTTTACTCAAAGTACTCAAAAATATTTTTAGTATATATTTTAATATAAGAATATTTATAATATTCTTATATTAATATTTATAATATAATATTTATAATATTTCAGAAGTACTGAAATAGCACCATGCAGAAGGTGGTTTCTGTTCTCAGTTAAGTGAATTGAGTGTTGAAAAGAAAGTAAATTATACCCAAAACTTAATACCTTTATTTATGGATCCCACTCTAGAAATGGAGATAGAGTAGAAATGGAACACAAGTCAATTCAAAGTAACATATTTAAGTTGTACATCCTTCCCTTGAATGTAAGGGATTGGAAAAAATTCAGAAACCTTTCCCACTAAAATAGGAAACTAGAGCCCAATACATGGAAATAAGACAATATATGGTGTCTTCCTTCTGTTACACCAGGAAAACTCAGGAATTCAATGACTATTGTATAATATTGTAACTAATTCCTATATGTCGTTAAACACACACACACACACACACTTTCATGCTGTTGCTATTGAAGACCTAATCTTTAGATAAGTTACCTTGTAAATCTAATGTCCTAAAAGTTAATACATACTCATCTACAGTGCTTCAAAAATTAACACATTATTACTATTTAAGGTCAATTCATTTCTTTCTTGTTTGAAATGGAAATATGATCCATAAATTACTTAAGAAATAAGTATTAATGGTGAGAAATGAATAGTTTGGGTAACACAATTAAAGAGAAATAAAAGTAATCTTAAACTTCCAAGTAGAAAAAAAAAATTTAAAAGTCTATCTCAAGCCAGGATTGGTGGTGTGCACGTATAGTCCCAGCTACGTAGAAAGCTGAGACAGGAGAATTGCTTGAGCCCAGGACTTCAAGGCCACAGTGAGCTATGACAGTGCCTAGGAATAGCCACTGCTCTCCAGCCTGGGCAATATAGTGAGACCCCATCTCTATGAAAAAAAAAAAAGTCTATTTCATCAGGAAAAAAGATGAACTGCTATGGTCTGAATGTTTGTGTCCCCCCAAAATTCATATGTTGAAACCTATACCCACAAGGGTGATGATATTAAGAGGTAGAGCCTGTGGGAGGTGACTAGGTCATGAGGGCTCCACCCTCACGAACAGGGTTAGTAGCCTTATAAAAGAGACTTTAGGAAGCTTGTTGACCCCTTCCACCATGTGAGGACACGTAGAAGGTGCCATCTATGAGGAACAGGCCCTCAGCATACACCAAATCTGCTGGCACTTTGATCTTGGACTTCCCAGCCTCCAGAACTGTAAGCAATAAATTTCTATTGTTTATCAATTACCCAGTCTAAGGTATTTTGTCATAGTAGCCCAAATGAACTAAGACAATAGCCCACTAGAATAGGAAAGGAATGTGAATAAACTAACAAAAGCAAGGACAAACAATTCACAGAGAGATATAAATAAATGTTCCATAAACAGATGAGAAATGCTCAACTTTTCTATTAAGAAAGTGCACATTACAACATGATTTTTTCTCACTGTTTAGATTGGCTGAGTATGGGAAAGCACAGTGTTGGCAAAGACGGGAGGGAATAGTTGTTTCTCTTTCCAGAATCCAGTCCCTGCCTAGTAGGAGTTCAACAGTCATTTGGGAGGACAAGGTGACAATCCTAAAAAATATTAAAGTTACTCATATCCTGCGGCCTAAAATTCTGTAATACTTGTAAGAATTTATGCAACCTAAAAACACGTAAAAGTAGACAAATAAATTTGAAATTCATTGTAGAAAAAGAGATGACAATCCAATGTCCATCAAAACAGATTTGTTAAATTATTATATAGCCATACTCCACATACATACAATGGCATTTCACACAGCTACAAAAATAATGGCATTATTATGTGTTTGCTTTTACAGAAGATGTCCTTTCTTTATTTTTTAAGAGGAAAAATCCAATTGCCGAATGTTTGTGTAGAATGAGCCCATTTTCATAAAGTAATAATATATAACTATTTGCATAGATGAAATGGCCAAAACCATGCATATGCTATGCTCTCATTTTATTTTCATTTCAGGCAGGACTTATTTTGCTTTAAGAGTAATTTCTGGCAATGAGATATAAAGGGAATGTAATTCCTCATTCCTGAAATCTCTCTAATATCTTTTGATAAAAATGTCTGTTAGTATCAAGGTTTGTATAAAAATGTAATAGGCCACACACCACACTTTAATGGCACAAAAAGGACATTGGAAGAAAGGAAGATGCCACTATGATTTTTCTTTAGCTAATGAGAAATGCCACAAGGTAGCTCAGTAATGTCTGTAACTGCAAAAAGCCTTCATGAAAATAATTTAATTGCTACTGACAGGCCTGACAGATGTCAGTGAATTCTGTCCAGCCATGCTATGACTGACAGAGCACAGGAAAACTGGGGAAACGCCACACAAGGTTTGGGAAACCATCACAATTTGGTGCCCACCTCCAGGCCAAGATAGGAGCTTACAGCACCATTGTGGTCTTCAAATATGGTCAGAAACCTTAGGAATTGTCACAGTTATCACAACTACACATTCCAGTGAAGAGGCATAGAAGACACAGGCAGCAAGAACCAGGAGGGCAGCAGATCTGTTCCTCAGCACTGAAGCTACAGGCATAAAGTAACACAGTGGTGAAATACTAACAAGGAATAAACAAAACCATTTAAGTCACACAATTAAACTATACAATTCAAATTCAACTGCAAACTGGCTTTTAAAATGTGTAGACCTATCATCCTACCATGTTATATCTCTTTTACCAAAATTATGTCAGTTCACCTATTTTGTTACATAGTGTGTTCTTCCTTTGGTAGTCACTAATAGAAACAATCCTGATGCTAATGCTGCGAAAAAGAAGTCAGCTAAATGATGCACCAGGCTGCATGAAATGATCTAATGGGAATCCAATGCGACACAGACAGCAGACTCCTGATATTAAGCTCAGCACTTCTTAACCTTCAACTACTGACATTCTGTGCTGGATAATTCCTTGTTATGGGGGCTGTCCTGTGCAGGGTAGGATGCTTGGCAGCATCCTTGGCCTCTACCCACTAGATGCTGGTAGCACCCCTCCCAGCTGTGACAATGAAAAATGTCTCCAGACATTGCCAAATGTTCCCTGCGGGATAAAATCACCCCAGGGTGAGAACCACCACTGCAGATAAAAGTATATACATCATAGCAAAACCATTAATGGGCCTTGAAAAAGGAGAAAAGCAAAGAAAGATACTGTGAAAAGCCCAAGAATGATAAAAATAAATCTAGGTTATTTTAAAAAGATAGATATCCAGCAAGCTTCTAAAACCCAGGTAAGTAGTTACTCAAGATTGCCTTTCTTCTTGAAGAAGATATTTAAGAAACATATTTTAAGTCCAGGTTTTCTTAAATGAATGTGTTGGTAAGTGTTCATGTTTTGGGTGACCAAACACTCATTATTAGCACCTATGTGCATGCTTACAGAGTGGAGGAAAACACTGTATCCTGAACTTTGAAATAAAGATTTATATCCTAACTCTGTCACTTAAAACTCCATGACCTTCAACAAGTTTTATTATCTTATAATCTCTTATTCTCTCTCTATTATATATATTATTAATATATATAATGGGGATAGTAACACCCATTCATGTGGGTTATTGTAAAGATTAAGAGATAACACAGGTAACAAACCCAGCACAATGCCCATTACAAAGCATGTAAATAAATAATTTCTCCCTTCCTCCTCATAGAGTTTAATAGAGGGAAGAACTGCAGATGGAAGAGATCCTGGGATGACATTTTCCTCACTAAAGGCAGGGAGACATAAAAGAATCTGTTCGGGAAACAAGAAAACTGAGGGAGAAGGAGCCCTCCGACAAAAGGAGGCAGCAGCATTCACAGAGGCAGGTAAGCTAAGAAAAACCAACACCTGAGCCAGTCACCTACTGGTGTCTTTTACTGTTTCCTTTAGCCATTTTTCTCACTTTTTAAATTTAACAATATTTTCATTTCTTAGGAGAGTTCATGGTACTTTTAAACTTATACATTATAGAGTTATTGATCATATAACATTATCTTTATATGTAATACACTTTCAAATGCTGATGAAAGTGCTGTACCCAGTATCTATGACAATTTTTTAAAATACAGACTTAATTTTTTAGAGCGGTTCCAGGTTCACAGCAAAATTGAGTGGAAAATACAAAGAGTTCCCATATGCCCCTCCATACACATGCGCACAGCCTCCCTGCTGTCAACATCTCATCAACTTCAAAACCTGTTCCACGGGCTTTGATAAACGTATAATGACATATATCCACCATTACAGATCATACAGAGTAGTTTCACTGCCCTAAGAATCCTCTGTGCTCTGCCTATTTATCCCTCCCCTTAAATCCGTGGTAACCACTGATCTTTTACTGCCTCCATAGTTTTGCTTCTTTTAGAATGTCTTACAGTTGAGTTGAAATCATACAGTATGCAGCCTTTTCAGATTGGCGTCTTTCACTTAGTAATGTGCGTTTAAGCTTCCTCCGTGTCTTTTCATAGCTTGATAGCTCATTTCTTTTTAGCATTGAACAATATTCCATTGTGTGCATGTACCATTCACCTATTTATCCATTCACCTATTGAAGGACATCTTGGCTGTTTCCAAGCTTCGGTAGTTGTGAATAAAACTGCCGTAAGTATCTATGTGTAGGTTTTTGTGTGGACATTAGTTTTCAACTCCTTTGGGCAAATACCAAGGAGTGTGACTGCAGGATCATATGGTACAAGAATGTTTACTTTTGTAAGAAACTGCCAAACTATCTTCTCAAGTGGCTGTACCATTTTGCATTCTCACCAACAATGAATGAGAGCTCCTGCTGCTCCACATCCTTGCCAGCATTTGGTGGTGTCAGTGTTCTGGATTTTAGCCATCCTAATAGGTATGTAGTAGTTTCTTGTTCTAATTCACAATTCTCTAATGATATATGATGTTGAGCATCTTTTCATACACTTATTTGCCATCTTTATATATTCTTTGGTGAAGCATCTATTCAGATCTTTTGCCCGCTTTTTAATTGAGTTGTTCATTTTCTTATTGATGAGCTGTAAGAGTTCTTTGTATATTTTGGGCAACCATCCTTTATCAGATGTGTCTTTTGCAAGTATTTTCTCCCAGTCTGTAGCTTGTCTTCTCTGTTGATGCTTTCACTTTTCCACTTACTTTTCCACCTCTCTATTCTACTCCAAATTTGTTTCCTTGCTAAGTTAATGAAAAATGTCACTTCAAAAAACTACCAGATATATTTGCTTATTTCAGGTTTGAGAGGATAACCGAAAAACTTAGGCCATCTTCCTTTCTGGCCCTAGTACAGGAGAGAGACGAAAAGATTGTAAAAAGAGAACCAGATAGAGATCAAAAAACGAACCCAAGCTCAGGTCCTCAGTCTTGATAATGAGTCACCAGACGTGAATTGTCTCACCTGTAAAATGATATGTGTGCTGTGTGTGTGAGAGAGCACACATGTTCAGAAAGGATGTAAAATGTACATGTTTGGCACTACCTACAAATAAGGTTATTCATACATAAAGAGATGCACTGACAAATTGAATATTTAAAATACATATTCCTTTTTATAAGCCTTTTATTGTTTAAGTATACTGGGAGCTTTAAGAACTAGAAATGGCCCAGGTCTCTGTCCTCCTCAGAGAGGTCCTAGTTAGACCCTGCTCTCTGGAACCACAGTAACTGTGAGTATACTGCACATAACTCCTTCAGCTCTATGTCTGAATTCCTACTCTGGCCCCCAATTAGCATTCACCAAGTGATGACCTAAATAATACATACAAAAATGTTAAGTACAAAATTTTTCTGCCCAGAAGAAATACAAGGGTCCCTGAGCAGATCATAAATACTACTTTCAAAGATTTAAAGCAAAAAAAAAAAAAAAAGAAAAGAAAAGAAAAGAAAAAGAAACCAACAACAAAATCCCTCCAGGCAATTTATAACACATTCTGAGCTTATTTTCCTTCCAAATTCATCTTTTAGAAGTTGTTTAGCTTAATGACAAATCAAAAAGTCTCTGCCTAAGGAAATAACACATGACATGAAATATCAAGTTAAAATTCAGAGGCAAATATTTTTTTTAAATGTACATAGCTATGAGTGGCTTCATGTTTTTAAACTGTAAAATCTAATTCCACCTGAAAAAGGAGGTATTATCTATAAGACGTGCTAACCTTAGTCTACCTCCACATCTCTGTAATTTCCAAGGACTGAACCATTATGAAATTGGTCTGATTATAATCAGGCATACTTGGCAATGGTCACCAAAGGGATACTACATAATAGAACCCCCTGGAATAAGGAAAGGCACTAGGAAAGGTGTTTTTTCACCAAGGTATGGGTGTGAAAAGGCATTTGAGTCCAGTGATTAAGACGTGGGGCTCTGTAAATAGACTGACTTGAATTCGAGTTTGGAGTCTGCTACTTATAAACTGTAAAACCATGGGCAAGTTATTCTACCTTCATGTATTTTAGTTTTTTCATCTGGAAAATGAGAATACCACCACCACCTAACTCATAGGGTTGCTCTGATAATTAAAATAAGATTTAAGATTATATATGTAACATATTTAGCACAGTGCCTGGCCCCAGTAGGTTTCAACACACGGTAGGATCCAATATTACTATTGATAATTCAATTATGTAACCAAATACTAATTAAAATAAGCACAACCAAAACAGCTCTAGTCTGAAGGTCAATGAGGAGGCTGTGTCTTGTTAAATCTGATTTACAAGCCTCCTGAGAATAGCACCAGCGTTTCACTCATGCAGGTGCTCCATGAACAATAATGACCAGGTCCTTTTCCCTAAGTTTCCTTTCACTTCCCTCATTAGGACTACTCAGAACCACTAAAAGAAGGTTTAGTCACAATCATGTCCCACATTCCTTCACTTAAGGAATCTATAAGAAATGCATCAATAGTCAGTATTTTTCATAACAGTGATTACCACTCACATATGAAGACCATGATTCTAAATCTTTTTCTACACAACACATGTTAGTGATACTGATATACATTCCTATCTGTATTAGTGATTTCACTATTACCATGATTGAGTTGAGGGCTCAGACAATCTACAAATACTGACAGAGTGCCAACTACGTACTGGTTACATACCAGGGATGCAGCAATTTGTAAAATCCATGTGCTCTTTACTCTTTGGAGAGCTGACCACCTAGTGCAGTGTTCTACAACCTTTGTTTGCCAAACCCATTTTACATCATGACCTACTAATATATTTGTGTCTGTCTGTATACATACAGACAGACACATATATGGCCGAAAGTTTCATTAAACGATACTCTTACTGAAACAAGCCAGGCACAGAAAGATAAATACCACAAGTTCTCACTCATATGCGGAAGATAAAAACATTGATCTTGTGGAAGTAGAGAGCAGAACAAGGGTTACTAGAGGCTGGAGGGGAGGGTGGACAGGGAGAGGCTGGTTAACAGACACAAAATTATAGCTAGATAGGAAGAATAAGTTCTAGTGTTCTACAGCACTATAGGGTGACTATAGTTAACAATTTATCGTATATTTTCAAATAGCTGGAAAAGAGTATTTTGAATGTTCCCAACACAAAGAAATGATAAATGTTTGAGGTGATGGACATGCTCATTACTCTGCTTTGATCATTACACATTGCATACACATATTGAAATATCACACTGTACCACATAAATATGTAAACTATGTGTCAATTAAAAATAATTTAATAAAAAAGCAATTCCCTTATACTCTGTTTTCTTTTCTAATCTAGTTGGGGTATTTTACTGCTGGTTGTGATCCAGTAAATTAACTTTTGACACACATAGGTCACAATCCACCATTGGAAACACTTTAGTCCAGCATGCCATGCCATGCCTTTTCTCTGCCCTAGGCCTTTTGAGCACAGGTATGATAAAGTCCTCAACTAACCAGTTCACCATGAACACTCAACAAAAGTGTAAGTATACTCAAAAAAACATTTTCCCCTGGAAAAAATAACGGGAACAGTCTACAATTTTTCTCATGCTAAGATTTTCTATTAGATGTCCGCTTGCTCTGATGGAATGCAACCAAAAATAATAAAACCTCACAGAATTCTGACGATTCTCTTGTTAATTCTGGGAGGAAGAGAATGGTCAAACTTCATGCCAAATTGTTTCCAAACCAGAATACGTCAAGGCAATCCAGTGAGCACCTTTCATTCCTGCTAGTTCTGGAGTATCCTAAGTTGTCAGAGGAGGAACATTTGCAGAGATCAGTTTCCATCAATTGGTTTAACTAATAAAGCCTCATTACTGATGACCTTATTTATTTGGAATTTGGCATAAAAACTTTAAGCAATCTTTGCCTACATTTGCCAATCTAAAAAGAAAGAGATAAACAAATTGAGAGCAAAAAAAAAAACATTTACCTTATTTAAGAGAAAAAAACTCATTCAGCATTGTGGAGCATGAGATAAATTCTTATTACAAATCACTTTTATCTATTTGTTAAGGCAGGTCTGGCAGGATTTCTATTTGGCAAAACAGTCAAACTTGTTCAAAATGCTCTTTGTACTTTAATGGTGCTGCATTTATTTAAAAATAGGCTGTGTTTGTAGCTCTGACATGCGCAGTGCATGGGCAATATGTATAACCAAAGTGTTGTACCCCCATAATATTCTGAAATAAAAGGAGAAAAATAAATAAACAAATAAATAAATAAATAAAAATAGGCTGTGATTCAGAACAGCATATTCAAAATGTTAATGAGTGCCTGAAATTATTCTATTAGTAAAGTTGTATAGTCTTAAACACCTTAATCCTTATATACTGGTTTCACAAGCACAAACCTCAAATTTTTCTATGTAAAGCAGACTGTTCTAGTATTCTGACTCCCAAGAATTGGAAACAGTTTGATTTTCTTCCACGCAAAATAAGTATATGTTATACATAAGAAATACTAAGTATTGCTTTATTTTTCTTAATCATGACCCACATTAAGACAACCTTACAGTCACCTATTTAAATGTCCATTATATTGAATCTTAAATTCTTAGTTCTTTGTGGCCGTAATGATGATTCAACTTTCTAATAATTTTAAATATTCTAGGGATTTAAAAGAAATTCTATAGTGCTTTTTAGGGAAGTACACATCTTGAAAATATATAAATGAAAGTATCTCTGCATAAATGAAAATGTCTCTACTTTTCCCCCCAAATATATTCTATGTAGAATATGGTTCCAAGAGGAATAGCAGGGGAGTGAGAGGGAAGGGAGAAGGAGAGGCAGGGAGGAGGAAGGGGAGAGAGAGAGGGGACAACCACCAAATGGTCTTTTACCCAACATTGTATGTAGCCAGGCACAGGACAATGAGGTTATCATCACTCTAAACTCATCCATGTTAATTGGCTGCAAAGATGATAGAAATGTGAAGTTAATGCATCCATAAAAGTGTAGTTCTGTTGCTGCCAAGATGGACATTACCCAGGAGTGACTGTTGAAGGACCCTGCCTGCTTTTCCATAGTGGTCACTATCCATTGCCTTCAGGACACATAGTCTTCTCAGTAAGTCATGACATTTCCACATCAGATGGGGAGATGTGTGTTTCCCAAATTCAGTGTGACCATTAAAATAACCAGTGAAACTTGTTAAATACATGGCTTCCCAGACCCATCCTTAGAACTACTGAGCCATAATCTCTAGAGAAGAATCTGAATTTTCAAATTGATGGCAAATTCGAGCTGTTGGCTGTTTGCCTTTCTGCCAAGCAGCTTCCTACCAGCATTTCAACCAAGGGAGCCAGACAGCCACTCACACAGCTGCGCTGATAAACGATTAATGACTTAAAAAATAAAGTCTGGACAGAGCTACTGGAGGCTAATTGACAAACATAGGACTAAATTCCAATAGGTAAAGAAAGGGACAGACTGTGGTAACAGTGGCCATGAAAAATGTTTGTCTAGGATGAAATATTCAGCCAATGTGCGTTTTAAAAACTAGAAAGTGAAATACAGCACAAACCCATGGCAGTCTGGGGATTATCTGTATATTCCAAATTTTCACATCACCATGGGATTTAGAATTTAATAATCATCCAAAACATGCCACAGGTCCCTAAAAACATTCATATTCTTTAGTCTCTTTAATAATAATAGTCTGGAATGAAGAAGGATTAAAGTAAAGACCAACAATTCTCTCCTCTACAATGGGCTCAGGGGCAGGGAGGAATTGCCACATCAGATGAAAGCGCAAATAATTACCTTCTAAAATTCCTCCTGCCATTTTCATTTTACTTTTATTAAATACAAATTATAATCAAACAAACTTCATCTCTGAATTGAACCATTTTAAAAATAATATAAGTATATACATACCAGGGATGTCAGCCAAGAACTAATTCAGCAGCTGTGTGTTTAGTAAGAACAACTCAAGTAAATTCTGAACAGTAAATTCCTCTGAGGCAAACTTTTGATTCTCTCCCTCTTCCTTGTTCTCTTCTGGTGCATTCTACTCATCATATAATACTGTATACATTCATAGCACTTCATAAATAATACAAAATAAAATGATGTCTGTAGACTCAGGCCTGGAGGAATCAATTCTTAGGCACAATTCCAAAGGTTAACTTTAACCCTGTGGAAATTATGCCAAATATCCTCAAATGTACTGTTGAAATATTCTTATTTCCAAAGCAAAATGTATAATCAAAATGTGCAATATAGTTGGCCATTCTGAATGGGTTAAGTGTGTCAATGATGGGAAGCCAATCTAAAAACATTAATCTATTCACTTCTATATTTTCTAAAATCTCTAAAGTTATAACCAGATTTTGAACAAAAAATTAATGAATTCTCAGTGTCTCATGATAATGGGGAAAAAACTGTAGCATGGATACTGTAAGAAAATAAGCCATCCAGAATTATCTGGAATTGTTTTAATATTCATGTTTCCTTGGGGGTTTTCTTTGGGGACTGATTAAGTTACATTTTTATTAGGCTAGTAATGAAGCTCATTTCATTCTTTACGTAAAAATACCTAACAATAAGGAAAGAGGATCCAGTTTATGTTAAAGTTCCAATTTACCCAAGTAGTAGCCCAGGGATTTTTAAATGGCTGCAAACAAATAGGTGCATAACCATCTAATGGAAGTTTCTTCTTCTGCATAATGAGTATAAAACATCCCAACATACCTCAAAAACTACTTATGATTAATTAAGAATATATTGTTTATCACTTGGCAAATATGAGGTTTATACAAAATAACAGAATTACACTTGGAAATTCACCATGTCTTCTTATGATTGTTTAGCACCTAAGTTCTCAATTCCTTGCCACTGTGATCACAAATATTAAGGTAACAAGACTGGAGTTTCTATAGAGATTCCAGCCAATCGAAGTCCAGCTAACACTACTCAGAAAAATAACCGTAAAATAATTTATATCCCATGTGATGAGTAACTAATACAACAAGATTAAAAGAAGGCAATTTGGACTGAAATAAGAGAGATAATTAAGAAATGATACAGTGTTATTATTTAGCAATAAAAGTTATAGGGAAAAAGGGTAGCAAATACAAAACTGAACAGCAAGAACAAAAAAGCCAGACTATGACAAATAATGTTCAGCTTACAATTATTTTGAACTGTTTTATGGTATTTGTCATTATCTTCTGATGACTGCATGCATCTGCACTCAATGAAATATACACAATGAAGTTTGTTGAGAGTAAGGTCACACTTTAAAAAGAAAAACTATCCATAAAAATATATAGTGGCAGGCTACATTTGAAAATACTATGTAATCTTTGAAAAAAACTAAGGGGGCCTATACTTCCATTTCTAACCATCCATGCACTGGGCAGTATCCTGTAGGATAAGACAGAAAAGCCCAGGCAAGGGAAATACTCAGCTTAAAAGAGGAATCTAGTGGGTCCTTGCTGTGATGAAGGGAAGAAAACACTCAAGAAAGGAAATCTGAAGTTCAAACCACATTGGGGGGAAAAAAGGCAGCTATTAAATCTGTGTGGTACATAAAAAAGAACTCTGAAGTGTAAACAATGGGAATTTATGTGTTGAAAACACATTCTTACACATGGAGAGTTACCATGACTCATGGATATCGACCAAATGGGCATCCCAGAAATTATACATTGCTATGATATCTTTCCCAACAACATTTCTACTATATTATTAATGCTTAAAAATGTTTTTCTGTTGTTGGGTAAAAAACAGTGTATTTTTTTAATTATGATAATCTTCCTGAAATATCGCCACTTAACAAATATTTTGGGACAAAAGCAGTAAGAATAAAGGTTGGTTTTTTTCCTCCAGCAAACTTGCAGTAATTCTTTAACCTCAGTTATCAAAACCACCAATTTTTCTCTCTCTCACAATTTACCTTTCTTGGATTTGGCTCCAATCTTCAATTTTGATGGCCAAGCAATCTGCGTGTTTGTTTCCTCCATGATCTGGAACAAAAATTGAGAAAAATATTGACTCAATTAAGAACTTACATTTACAGACAAAAGTCTTTCATACACAAAGAAGCTTATTTTCAAGTTTCTAGCTTGGTGTTGACACAAAATGATCTCACTGTAAAACAATGCAAAAAAAAAAAAACCTTGGGGGAAAAAAAGAGATGTTTTTATAAGCCTTTAATCTATTAGAATTACTCAAGTATATTTTGTTACTCCCAGTGTTCCTCTCCATGATGCTCTAGAATTTTAATGTAGAGACGAGACCAAAAAGTACATGAACAAGTAATTAACCCAACCTGATGCCAGAACCATCAGAGATGCTTGCGCTGAATCAAATTCCCCAAGACAATCGCCAACGGATTGCAACACACCAAACATGATTCTTGTAATATAAAACTGCATGAGTTAGGCCATACTAAATGAAAAGAGTTCCCCCCACCCCGGGAAAAAAATAACTTGCTTTGGGCACATTTGTATTTCATTAAAACTGATGAGAAGCCTCTAAACACGACATCATGTCGTAAGGCTGCATTCTCCATCATCCTTTGCCAAGTCCAGAATGGCATTTTTGCCCCACTTCCCCCCCATTTCACATGCAGCTAACACCGGCCAGGAGATCTTGAGACCAAATGAGCCAAAGGAAAACACCAAGTGAGGGGAGCAAGGACGCAGCAGAAGTGGGCACTAAATAAGAAAAGAGTAAGAACTCCAAAATATGCGTCCTTTGCTTCTTGTTAACTTTACCGTGTGAGTTATACTAGATTAATGTTTACTACTGTAAGATGAATACAGAATTAACCAAACTAATACAGCAAACAACTAAACAACTTAAATAGGCAAATTAACAGCAACTACCATTCATTCACTTAATCACTTGAATTAGAGTAGGATAATATTTATCTTTAATATGGATTTAGAGTTAACAAAATAAATTAGTGGTGAAGACAATTAAACACATTAACAGTGCAATTAATGATAAGTGCCTTTTTCTCCTCAGTATGGGCTAGGTACTGGGCACCAGGACAAACTGGTTCACATGCCTCATACTTCATTGAACCCCCTTTGTCACAGCACAAAAGGGCTTTCAGCAGATGTTTCAGACTGATAGCCCACAGATGCATTTTGTCTATTTCATCGTAAGGGTTTTTCAAGCTTGAGCCAACATTTTTAAATCTGGGAATTTCACATAAAAATTCAGATTTCTGGTCTGGAAAACTTGGCAGATTTAGCACATGGAAGCCACACTCCCATATGGCAACATCTGGCTTGTACCAAGGAGCAGCTGCCCCCTTGAGTCAGGGCCAGCAGGCTCCAGGCTGTTCCCAGTCCCTACTGTGTCTCTGACTCTGAGGTCAAAGGCCACTTGCCATCATCATCATTGTGTTTGTGCTACTCACTTGCCACTTATTGTGGCATTTGATGTTTTACTTAGAGAAATATTCTCTACACTCATGTCTCTATAAGAAATTGAACAACAAAATTAAGGCCACACTGTCTTCACTAAGTCAAGGTGCTGGTCCGTCCCTGAAGGTAGGTGAGCCTGTGACCTCAACCCTACCGTCCCCAGCCCATGCCTCCTCTCCTCTCATGCTGGTCCTTGTTAACGTGTTTAGTTGTTTGCACCATTAATCTAGTTAATTCCAGACCCATATTAAAATATAAAATACTATCCTCCTCAACTCCCTCTGCAACAGCCACCATGCTGGCCACCCTAAAAACACACCCAACAGGCTCCCCATTTGGGGCCCTTGCATTTGCTTCTCTCTCTTCCCCAGACCTTCCCGTCCTGGCTCTTTCTCATGCTCAGACTTCAGCTGCCACCTTGTCCAAGTCGCTGTCCCTTTCCACTCTCACACCACCACAACCACAATTATTCTTCCCACCTCACTGCCTTTATTTCCCTCCTAACCCTTATCACAATCAGAAATCCTCTTCTTTTCTGTGTTTCCTTGTTTATAGTCTGTCTCTGAAAAACAGACAGCTCTCTGCCCCGCACACAGCAAGCCCTGGATATAACTAGATTCAGAATTTTCCTCTAAGTTGGTTAAGACTCCTAAAGAGAAAAAACAGAAAAATAAGATCTTACTATAATGCTGTTGGTAGGGAGGTGGTAAAGTAATAATCTGCATGCTTTTATTTTTCTGAATTAAATAATTTGGCCATTTAATCCAGTAAATGATGTCAGATGCCATAGAATAATACTATAATAGAGAAGCATCCCTGTTAATATATGGGTAGAAGAAATAACTTTTTCAAATCTCAAGCATTAGCAACTTCCCAGAGACCACCCTGCATATGATCTTCTTTTATTAAACACCAATAGATGTTCCATGACAGGAAATAATATGCCAGAGAAAATATCCTAAGACTAGTACATAACAGCTATCACACTGGAATGCCTACTTTACACATACTCCCTCTAACATCTATAACCACCCCATGTCTCTATTGTGCAGAGAAGTGGTGTCTCACAAGGACTGACTCTCAACCTACCCACGTCAACACTGTCTGTAATGGGAACAGAAGTGGCCCAGTATCCTAACTCTAAAACCAGAGTTCTATCTACTATGCCACATGATCTCTAAAGTTCTAAGTCCCAGTAAATGACAAACCTTTCAGGGAAAACAAATTACTAGAAATTAGAATTTAGCATCTGAAGCTGACCGTTCCTATATAACTAGAAAAGAAGTGACTCCCTTAAACATCATTTGTGGCCAGCCAATGCCAGCCACCCAGGTCATTCACGCGGCTGCCGGCCCCATATAGAGCTCTGGATGGATGCCTTTCCAGACATCCTGTATTTGTTCATCATTGCGTGTAAGCTGGCCATGAAGAGCAGACACTCTGGAGTTAAGTATCAGCTCTGCCCTTTCTAGCTGTGTTGTGTCGGGCAAATTGCTTAATGTCTATCAGTCCCACTTTCCTCCTCTGTAAAATTAATTATGATATCTACTCCTAAAGTTGTTGTGAGGACTTAATGAGAAAACATGTAGGAAAACCCCAAGCTCAGAGCATGGCACATAATGCTTGATAATATTAGTCCTCGTATTTACTACCATATTGATTACTTTTAGTCAGGCAGGCATCGTCCTAGATACTAGGGATACAAATAGCAAACAAGATGGTGCCTGCCCTCCTCCAGGAGCTCAGGAGGGCAGGCACCATCAAAATTTATAAATTTATAAATTTTGCATTTATAAATGCTTATAAATGACCTAAGGGAGGATAACAAGTTGGCTAGCTGGAGAAAAGATGAAGAAAGCATCCCAGGCAGAGGAGGAGGGCACGTGGAAAGGTCTAGAAGGAGGAGAGGGGCAGGTACCATAAAGGGCCTGAGTGTGATTCAGCACAACTGAGGGCCTTCAAGGCCCGTCTCACGCATCCAGGACAAGGAATGTATTTCATGTCATCTCCACTGTCCCAGGGCTGTGCATATGAACATGTTCCAAACAGACTTGAAGACATGACACAAACCAAAGCCATCAGGTACCTGTGCTTGGCTGACACTCATTACAAATACACTCTGGCCAGAGGAGTGATTACACATAATAAGGGGCCATACCTACTTCACTTTCAGGAAGTCAAAATTCCCCTTAGGAAGTTATCAATGAACCTTTCACAACCACCATGTATAAGGACACCAAGTCCGCTCCTACAGCTTTGACACTGCACACTATTAATGTGCTTTAGTAGCAGGGTGAAACATTCTATGACCAGGAGGGGGAAGCAAAGTTCTCCGCTGGGGGTGGTGTGGGTGGAGGTTGGCCCAGGAACCCCAGGACTGGAACTAGACTACTGTAGCCGGGGGCTGACAAGCATGTGCCCTAGAAGTGGCAAGGGGTAGAAAGGCAGGAATTACGGCAGTTAAGCAAGTCAGAGGTTCTGTATCACAAGCTATGCAAAAAGATGTCCTAAATGTTCATCAAAGCAGGTAAATAGAGGAACTTGAAAAGGTGAGGTCAGGAAGATGTGGCTGAAATCAAAGAAGCCACAAAAATTTCTGAGAAGAAAAATGACGATCTTCTGTTTCAGGAAAATAAATTCTAAAATGAGTTCCAGCTAGTTGTTTTTTAGTTTTTTAAAAAAATCTCATTGTCCTTGTTTGCACCTTCACAAAACCAAAGCTCAAAGAACAAAGTATTGATTTTGAATCATTTTCTATAAACATTAAAGTGACATTTTTAAAAACATCACGGAGATAGGGACACATTTTATGGATCCTACAATGGACTGAGACATTGACACCTTTTCAAGAGAATACTATACATTTCTCACAATCCAATTAATTCCCCAAAAACCGGACAAGAAAATCATTTCCCAGAATCCTGTGACATGCCTTAATTCTTAAGTAAATCAATATGTTACCCAAAAGGTTTAGTTTGCCTTTAAGGAATAATTCAATTAAGTGGCTAATTCTGACCACATCCCCCACCCAAAATAAGACGTTGATACCCCCTGGTTGTACGAAATTTGACCTGAAAGTTGGGAAACATGTTTAAAATGATTAGCACTTCCTTATGAGAAATAAAACTATAAATATCATGGTGTCAGTTAAACTAAGGAATGTCAAAAAAGCCACAAAGCCCAAAACCTTTCAGAAGAAAACGACTATCTTCTGAGAAAAAAAAAATCCTAAAGTGAATTCCAGCTTTTAAAAGTCTTATTATTGTCCCTGTTTCCACCTTCATGAAACTAAAACAAAGCTCTAAGAACAAGTGATTTTGAATCATTTTCTATAAATATTAAATCACACCTTAAGAATGTTAAAGACTTTTGTTCTAATTCATAATTCTGGATGCTGTATGTTTCTGCTATTTCAAGTACGTCAGTTTCAACTTCCGGATATCCCCACTGACAAAAGAATCTGAATTCTACCAATCTCTGCTAGGTTTTTCTTTTAGCTGTTCCCTTTTAATAGACAGCAATCCTATATGTCATGAGAAAAAGGGAGATTTTAGAGGAGCCCATCTAAAACTATAACTATCTGAATAAACCATTTTAAATTTCTATTGTTAGACTTACTGTGCTCGTTACTTACAGGGGATTAATAACTGAAATGTAACTTCATTCAAATGCTAACATCAGATTTGATGAGTCATATTTATAGTAACAAAAGGATTGGCACTAAGAAATCAATTTTAAAATATATGAAGCAATTAAAATTAAGATTGCTGATGTAAGAATGAATATGTTTATAGTTCATCTATAAAAGTTATTTTTTCATCATGAAAAACCTGATGAAGATAGCATGCTATGGATATGTAACGGCTTTGGAAGCTCATCTTAACTTTCTACTCATATTTAGATTTCATAAACAGGGAGTAATGTTCTCTGATTCGACACTAATAGCACTATTTTTTCCATATTAAGAAGGTACCTAATAAACGTGAAACTGTATGTTCCTGTTTTGGTTTTAGTTTCTGTGGGGTGTGGGGGCAAGGGCAGAGGAGGGAAGGGAGAGTAATGTTTACAAAAGCTTGAATTTGGAAATTTTTTTAATTGGAAGAAAGTCTGTCAGCTATTGAAAAAAAATTTAGAGACAAACAATGAATCATTTAAGTAATTTCACTGTCCTAAAAATAAATTGCTAAAGGGAAAATAAAATAAACAAGTAAAATCTAATCAAATTCTATAAGTAGTTTCATCCACCATAATACTTTCCATTCATATTCTTCAATGCTCAAGTCATAATAGATTTATTTCACCTCCAACAAATTCCAGACTAGTGTACCATGTGGAAAGAGAACATACCTACCAATGTTCACTAAACTATACATTTTGCAGGTTTGCAGCAATTACAGGATAACATCTTACAGATGAAGAAAAGCTTTGCCAAAGCAGCAACATTCTACCAACATGCTTATTTCACAAAATTCTTCAATACAGATTTAAAGTTAAAAATCCACAGGTAAATTAATCAGCATTTCAGATCAACCCAAGACAAATCTATTTATACTGACCTTACTTGAAATATTTATTCTTGGACCTGGAAAAGGACACTGAACTCGCTAACTCAACATTTAAATTCATCATTTAAAATGGCTACCAGCTGGCCACCATCTGCAGCCTGTTTCTCTAAAAGACCAACTCATTTGTGCTCTGTTTACCTTATATCAATAGACAAACAAGGTCTATCCTCATTAAAGAGGCTGTTTAAAGTTACTTCAGGTACTAATAATGGATTAAGAGTCAATTGGCTGCATTTCACCACGAAGGGAGCTAAGTGAGAAAAGGGCCAACTGTGCGGAGATGGGAAAGCAGTGAACTTCTCACATGAGGGGGCGTCTAAAAGCTGAGGATGTTTATTTTGCTGAGACATTAGAGGGTTCTGTTATATTTCATTGTAACCCAAGAAAGGCCTCCCAACGATTCAGTTATTCATCATCACCACAGCAATTCCTCACATTCACCTAATACTTACACCTATTTCCCATTTCTTCCTCCCAATATCTTGTCAATCAGATCTGTGAAACCTATTGTATAGCTGAGGAAATTAGGATTCAAAGGGGCTAAGTGGCAGAGAGATATGTGCAAAGTCCAGCTAGAATCCAGGTCACATGACTCCTTGTTGGGAGTGGGGGGGCTCTTTCTGCCTCACCTGGCTTATGAGGGAAATGGCAGACAACACGTACTTACGGGAAGGTCACTCAGAAAGCTCCAACTCCCAGAACTCTGCTACAAACGCTGAAGTAGCGCAGCAGCAGCAGAGTGGCTAGCCCTCAACATCCTGCTTTATTAATGTGGAAATGACCAGAATGGTTCTCAAACTAGGCAAGAATCCCCACCTCCACTCCCAAACATATAGAAAATGTGGGAAGCATTTTGGCTGTCACAATGACTAGGGGGCTACAACGGCATGAAGTGGCTGGAGTTACAGTTGCTGAACTCCCAACAAAGGGCAGGACAAATCCACTCACAATGCCCATGCAAACAGTCCTCGTTTTACAAAGTTCCAATGGGCATGAATTTTAGTTACCACAGCTTGGTTAGAAAATGCCAATCCCTCAACAACACAAGTTTACACTCCATTACCATGGTATATAAACTGTGAGTTGTTGCATCAAATACAAATTTCACTGCCAGCTTTTCAGTCCATTAACCACAATGTAAATAACAGGTGGTCATCTGGACCAGTGACCAGATGATCCATGCTACTCTTTCGAAGTCAGTTGGTGACTGCTCACTGCACATCTGTTAATCAGTTCTGCACAGGCAGCAAAGCAGGTAGTTGTGACAACTTCTTGACTCCCAGTGATAAAACCAAGAGGCATTTTACAAAAACAGGTAAATCAAAAGGGGAAACTGGCCAACAAAGGTGAAAGTGCACCAAAGAAACAAAAAGTAACAATGTTGAAAATGAAGTTTAAATCAGAAGTCAATGAGAAGAGAACAAATAGCTTATTGTGGGAATGTTGACATTGCTGATGGTGGAGAGACTCTGGATACGCAGCCAGAGGAACTTAGTGAAGACACATTTATTGACGTGAACAAGGAAGCAGTTGTGACAAAAAAGATGGATATCCCAGAGGAAGTGATGCCAGCAAAAATCTTCACATTAAAGAAACTCTGGGAGATATTTCACAACTTTGAAAGCACACAGGATGAAAAGCTGGAAGCTGATCCAGACTCCTGAGTATGAGAACTCCCCAAGGCACAGAAAAGATGTTTGCTCCTTATTGTAAATTATACAACAAAAAGAAAGCCAGCACTGTTCAAACTATTCTTGACAGGTTGTTTTTACAAAGAAATAAGACATGCTAATTCTCAATGTTTCTAACGTGTAAATACAGTGTGCTGAATAAATATTAGTTTTACTTTTTTTTTCCATTTTCCTATACATTTATGACCGACAGTAAGAGAAATTTTTAATATTTTGACACAAATTCTTAAAGGATGAAGATCATTAAATTTTCCCATTGATTACTAAAAGTGTTTTGCACAGTTTCAGCTTTCACAGTCACTTTAATGTCCTCGCAGTGTCATACAAAGTGAGGACTACTTCTCATGCTCCACTGAGAATTACTGACAGTTTCAAACTGGTCCACACTAGAGGGAGGCTTAGCTAATTAATTTAAAAGTTCAGAGAACCCCTATTTATCTGTCAGAACCTAGTTTAAATGTGCCCTCCACAATGAAAACTCCTCCACTCTGCCAATCAGAAGTCACCTGTCAGGGCCAGGCATGGTGGCTCACACTTGTAATCCTAGCACTTTGGGAGGCTGAGGTAGGAGGACTCCTTGAGACCAGGAGTTCAAGACTAGCCTGAGCAACATAGCTAAACCTCATCTCTACAAAAACTAAAAAAAAAAATTAGGCAGGCATGGTGGCACATACCTGTAGTCCCAGCTACTCGGGAGGCTGAGGCAGGAGGATCACATGAGCCCGGAGTTTGAGGTTGCAGTGACTATGATGATGCCACTGCTCTCTAGCCAGCCCAGGGAACAGAGCAAGACCTTGTCTCAAAAACAAACAAAAAAAGAAGTCACCTGTCTCTCTCGCCTCCCCGTGCTCAATATAATAGTCCTTATTTCTTTATATCAATCTTGCCCATGAGTTGGGCTCCTGGCAGCCAACAACTGTATCTCATTCATTATTAAACCTTTAGAATCTAGCAGAATCTCAATAAGTATCATTAAAGTATTATAATTAAATGACCACTAACAGTGATGAAGGAGATAACATGGAGGCAGCAGGAGAGGCAACAACTGCATAAGACTTTCCAGTTACAATAGCACATGGTTTGTCACAGGGTACAGCCAATGTGAAGCTCAGAGAGCTCCATCTCCAAAGTGTCCTTTAGCTCATTCAACAAATAGTATTTTGGAGGTGTCCACATACCAGAACAAATGAACTGAGTGAACAGTCATTAAAGGAAAGTAAGTTCTAAATCACTGACAGGATTAATTCTCCCAGAGGTTATTTGCATGATAATGGAGAAAGAAACCCTCCAACCAAAATGTCTGCAGTGGTGGGGTGAGTACAGTGAGTGGCAAACTGGACCAAGCATGAGCTGCAGAAAGCAGGAAGCCTCAGTTCCGTGGCTTCCATTCCAGCCTCCTGCTGGCACAGGCTCAGGGCGGCCACATTCAGCCATTTTAAAGGAGCAGCCAGAAATCTAGAAGTTTTATGGTAAACATCATGATTCCTAAATGTTGGCACCTATTTCAGTTATGCAAAAAACACTTTGTGGGCCAAAGAAAACATGAGTCCCACTTTTTGACCTCTTCTCCAAACCAAGGAGATTTTCACGGGGTATGGGTGGGTTATTTGTGATGGCCTGTAGTGTTCATGAAGAATAGGTTTTGAGGTTTCCCTGGGACATAAGGATTTGTGATTCTTAAGGCTATTTCATTTTCCAAGTATCACTTTGCTATAATTTCTTCAGAAAAATTACCCTGATCTTCTATCTGATACCATGGGTAGCTATAAAGAGATTTATTAAACTTGAACTATCAGAGTGCAACTTGTACATAACTTGAATACAATAGTATATAACTTGGACAAGATGAATAAGTCCTAGAGATCTACTGCACAGCACAGTGCCTACAGTTAACAACACTGTATTGTATATTTAATTTGCTGAGAGGGTAGATCTTAGGTTAAGTGATTTATCAGGAAAAAATATAATAATTAACAAACAGGGCAGGAAGAAACTTCTGGAGGTGATGAATAGGTTTATGGCATAGATTGTGGTGATGGTTTCAGGGATATATACTTACGTCCAAACTCATCAAGTTATATATATCAAATATGTACAGTTTATTGTATGTCAATCATACCTCAATAAAGTGGTTTTTAAAAAAAACCAAACAAACAACAGTGTTTGTAACTTAGGGGGGAAAATGAAATAGTACTGATTAAACAAAATCAAGTTATAAAAATTTGCAATTTTCTAGCCTCCAATTTTTCATAAGCCTAGTTACTCTAGTTCACTAGATTCACATGGCATGCATTTTTAGGGAATGCATTTTTACCACCCCACTCACTTCCGTCATCTTAAAGCAAACAATCCTACTTAGCTCAGTAAGCCCTGATGGCATGGATGCTGGAGAGTAACAAGAGGTTAACACAATAACTGAGATCTATAATGGTGTCCCTGAGATATCAAAAAGAGATAAATTTCTATGCAGGCTAGAATAGGTAAGTAGGCAAGGAGGTAAGGATTAGGTTTGAGAAAGGTGCTTCCAGAAACACAGTAAATAATGAAAAGGTGTATGTATTGGTTGTGCTGCTGTAACAACTCCAAAAGTCAGTGTATGAACACAACAAGAGTTTATTTCTCCCCCACGTTAAATGGCTTACATGGGTCAGCAAGGGTGCTCAGCGCCACACAGTCACTCAGGGACCCAAGCTGATGGAGGCCCTTCCATTGTCCAGCTGCCCATCTGGAATCGATGGCCTCATCAGTCTCCCATGGGAGAAAAACAGGGAGAATCCTGCATGGATCTTTTATTGCCTTGTCCTGGAAGAAACTATCACAAGACACATGGCTCTGTCAACTGAAAGGGGGTTGGGGAATGCAGGAAGAAATGAGAATATTTGGTGGACGTGACTGCCTCTGCCAGAAAGTTCTTAAAAGGCTTCAACATCAGTGAGCTAAAGAACTTATTCCAAAGTAAAACCTCCCCTGTTCCTTTCACAATCCAGACTCATAAATGCAATCTTCTAAGCATGTCTCCACCTTGCTATCCCACCAGCTCCTTAGACATGTTTAAACTAAACTCAATATTCTCTGCACAACTGGACATTTATGTTGTCTACCCAGAATCCTGGAACCAACTCAAATATCTAAGACTGATGCCACTCCTGCTCCTGGGTATTGGTTTAAGAGCAGGCAGGTGATCCAATCTGGGCCAAAGACAAGTGAGAAAACATTTGATGGAAGCTTTTTGAGAATGAAGATTTCTGGCTTTTATAAGAGAATTTCTGAATATGTTCTCTCTCCCACTAGATGGAACAAAGATGCAGGTAGCCCTGTTGCTATAGGCTGCCTGCCACCCATGGCCACACGGAGAACCAGCCATCAGTATGGATGGCAGAACTGAGAGTCAGGAAACATCCGGATCCTCAATGACATTACAGAAAGATTCTTGATTTTTTTAGACCAAGAAGTTTTTTTCTTTTTCTTTTTTAATATATGTCTTTTTTATTTTAAAATATTTAATTATGCAATAAAGATGGAATATATTCAAGGTGCACATGATTTGATATACATTTCATTGTGTAATGACTACCACAATCAAATGAAGTAATATACCCATCATCACCCACACTGTGAAAGTTTGTCCCTTTGACCAACATCTCCCCATTTCCCCCACCCCACAGCAACCATGGTTCTACTCTTTGCTTCTGAGTTCAACTTTTTTAGACTCCACATGTAAGTGTGACATCACATGATATTTCACTCACATGTCTTTCTGTGCCTGGCTTATTTCACTTAGCATAATGTCCTCCAGGTTCGTCCATGTTCTTGCAAATGGCAGGATTTCCTTCTCTTTTATGACTGGGTAGTATTTCATTGAATGTGGTACATATGTACCACGGTTTCTTTATCCACTCATCTGTCAGAAGCTTCTTGATCAACCATCCTGAAGCCCACCGTACCTCTGTACTTTTCAGTAATACAAGCCAACAGATGTTCATGTTGTTGAAGCCAGCCTGCTACTTGGAGCTAAGAGCATCCTACTGGCTTCTTCCCCACCCCTCCTCACCCCCCACCACAACCATATCCAATAAGTTGCACAGACCTAGTGATTCCCTCTCCAAAACCATGTCCAGAATCTAGGACAACCTTCCACTCAAATAATTACCACTCGTGAGCACCTCCACAGAGGGTTTCACGCTTGGTGACAGCACTTCCAGCTTTTTCCCCTCCAAGTCTGTGCTTTGATATTTCCCTCCCTGATTAAAACGTCTCTCAGTGGGTATTTGTTGTCTCTCAGGTAGGCACAACCTCCTTAACCTAACATTTAAGACACAACCAGGCCACAACCAGCCTCTTTGTCTTTCCTTTCCTCAGGTCCCCCTACTTTAATTGACACAACTATCCACTGTCCTATCTATACCCAATTCTTTTCCATCTTTTTTGTTTGCTTTATTCAAAAGTGTTCTATTGCCCTTTTGTCTCCTGCTGCTGAATTTTCTACCTATTGTTCTTCAAGACCAACCATAAAAACAACTTCAAGTTCCCTCAATCAGATGTAATCTCTCTCTCCTCATTTCTCTTATGCTAGTTATGTTATATTACTACTCCATTTGAACTGGTCCTTTGAGGGACCCCAGGGTGGAATCACTTCCCTTTTATAGGATCATGCATCTAATCAAAAGTCTCTGACTCAAATGTTTATAGGAGCCAGGAAAAGAATAGTTAGAAAGGAATGAGCAGCAGTGTATGCTTTTAATGCAAATATATACTCCATAAAAGAAAAAATAGACACAGGAAAATTATTCATTTACCCAAAGAAATATACCCTCTCTCATTTTCTTGGAATTCACTACCCACCCCCCACTCATATTTCCCCTTGACCTATAGACATGGTACAAAAATTATTTTACTTCATCCCCAAAAAAAAACAAAAAACCAATAGTACAATAACAAGGATAAATGGTAACTGACACTTGACCTCAGTTTCAGGGAAATAATGGGGAGTGGTGGAGGGTGCAACAAACAGAAGAGAGCCTGTACTCCCAAGGTTGCAAACATTAGCTCCAGCTAACATGTGCAAAAGCTGGCCCAGAGTAGCATATGTCCAGATTTTTTAAGAGAAGCCACAAAACCAGATTAGTATGTAAAATCTCCTTAATTTTAAAATGTTGGTAACTAGATAATTTATCTCAAAATCGGTACTCAGATAAACACAACATGGCCTAAACTAAACATACTTGTATGGCAAACACAACCAGCAAACTATTAGTATGTTTTGGGTGTTTACCCGAGACGGCTTAAAAGAAAAATAAGAATGTGGTAATACCCAAAGTGAATAGATAGTGCTACTACCAGAATCAGAAAAGCTTGTGCGCCATGGTATTTTATAACTAGCTGGGCTTTGATCTTAGGAAGAAAGAACAGTCAGCTTTATAGCCCAGCACCTAATTTAGGGGCTAGTATATTTGGTGGGGAGGTCTAGGGGTAATGGCTGCTAGAAAACTGAGTCTAATTAAGCCTAAGGCAAAGGTTATATGTAAATCCCCTTGCATACGGTAGGAATTCAATAATACTTCCTGAATAAATGTTGGAAATGATTCCTTCCCAAAGGATGCCAGAAAAAGTGTTACTCTATTGAATCTGGTCAGCATGGCAGAAAATATCTACTGCACTCTACACGTATGTTTCCACAAAAGTAATTTTAAATCTTCCCACTATAGGAAAAAATGTGGAGCCTATAAAAAGTTATGAGTAATAGTCAAAGAATTTATACATTTCAAAAATGAATTTAATTGATAATGAAAACTTCCAAAGAAGCTGCTCTGGAGGCTTAAGTGCATTAATGATGTCACAAGGGAGAGCTGGAAATACAAACACACAGATGTCCTAAGATTTCATTCATCTGCAACAGTGCAGAATTTGAGTTGGCAAAATTTCAGATGTCTTTGTGCGATTCTTACAGTGAAAGTTTCAAAACAGCTTTTCCCTTGTAAATTTTTAGCTTCTTAACATCTAAAGAGAATCCAATCAAAAACCACTAAACTCTCTGAACCGTCATTTCAAGAAATTCAAATTCTCTCAATATACCCTCAATTTCTAAAACCTGGTCACATAGGATAAAATGGCATATATTTTCATGCACTATGAAATGTAACTAGTTAACAAGGTTTATTTTTATCACTATGTATTCATTTATAAAACAAGATGTGTGTGTGACACTATGTTCAACCCAGGGGAAAGGACGACGGCCAAGGCAGCCTCAGCTCCTGCTCTCGTGAGGCTTACAGTACAGTCAGGGAAACAAAGAGCCAAACCACACTCACCAATGTATAACTGCAAAGCTTAACAAGTCTCATGAAAAATTTACAAGGTACAATGATATCATCTAACAGAGAGACCCCAAGTAGTCTAATAATCAGGGATGACTACCCTGAAAAAGTGAGCTGCAATATGAAGCATGGTTACAAAAAACAGGATAATACAAATCACGCCAGAGAAAGAGATCATCATTCACTCAATTCACAAATATTTGCTGCAATCCAAATATGCAACAGTTCTAGCATTAAGCATTAAGGACATAATAATGAATAGAATTGAAACAGTAAATCTACTGGAGGAAATGAACGAGAGAGAGAAGGCAGCAGGATGGTGGTTGCCAGGGTCTAGGAGGAAGACAGAATGAGTAGTTATTGTGTAATGGGCACAGAGTTTCACTGTGAGCACTTCCACAGAGGATTCACACTTGGTGGCAGCACATATATGAAAATGTTCTAGAGATGGACGGTGGCAATGACTGTACAACAATATACTTAATGCCATGCAACACTTTAAAATGGTTAAAATGATAAATGTTATGTACATTAACATATGTATATATGTATATGTTACCACAATAAAAAAAAAACACTAAATCTTAAGAAATTCCAACATTTAGACCTTGGGTAGAATAGGAAATGCTAAAAAAATGAGGGGGAATGAGCTTCCAGACTGGTGGTAGATAATGGTGGAGTCATAGACGACAAATGAAAAACTCACAGCTGATCCTTATACAGGGAAGTTTCGCAAAGAGAAAAGAAAACCTGAATGCTATTGAGAAAACTAGTAAGGTGAAGACTTTAACGTATCCCTTGAATTCTGAAACAAACACTGAGATCATGGGTAACCTTGACACAGCCGTTCAAGTGGAAGGGTGAACACAGAAGTTGGAGCTGAGAAAAGGAGGGGATTTGAAGAAGTAGAATATCCTGGGTAGAGAATGCTTTCAAGAAGTGTTGACTCTAACAAGAAGCAGAGAAATGGACAATGGCTGGAGGGGAACGTGAGGCCAAGGGAGGGAAGGCAGTTGCTAGAAGCCTACCCCCGTAGCCACTTTGTCCCAGTTAGAACCCCATTTTTAGCTGGACATATGGACACTTAAAAAGTACCCTGCCTTCCTCGAAGATAGGTGTGGCCATGTAACTAAATTCTTTCCAGGGAAATTTTAGCAGATTCTAAGAAATCTCATCATCCAGCTGGTGAATGCCTTTTGCATCTTCTTCCCTCCTGTGGATTGGACTGTGCTGTCCAAAGTTCCAACCTGGATTATGAGGATAAGACCATACCCTAGGGGTGGGGAACTATAAAGGTGGGTTACTGAGGCCTCTGCAAAGCACAGTCCACCACATCAGACCTGGACTACTTTGCTACAAGTTTTTTTCACGGGAAATACTCTTCTAACTTGTTTAAACAGCAGTTATTTTGTTTTGCTCAGATTTTCTGTTTCTGCATGCAACTCTAATCCCCACTGTTCCCACAAAGTTTTTTGTCTGTGTTTAATATGGGAGACACCTAGAACATGATTGTGTAGAAATGGGAATGATCCAATTAGAGAGACTGACACAGAAGGAGATACAGCCTAGAGTGAGAAGCATGAGGGACATGCAAAACCAGTGTAGCCAGAAAGATGAGAAAAAGGGAAGATGATGGGGAGGGAGGGTGCCAAGTCATGCAGAGCCTTGCAAGCTAGGGTAGGGATTTTGCTTTTTTATCTTAAGAGCAACAAACCAGACATTTTAAGTAGGTAATAACATGATCAAATGTGTATTTTTTCAAAGAGCACTGGCAGTAGTTTTCAGAAAAGAACGGAGTGAGGGCCCAGACAGGTGGCAAGAAGACCAGCGAGGTTATTTTGGTAATCCAGGTGAAAGATGGTGATGGCCTCAAACAGGACACTGGTTATGGCACCAGGGCAAAAGGGGTAAATGTGAAGAAGAGTGTACTGGCAGTCTGGGTCCAATGTCATGCGACAGGGAGCAATCAAGGTTCACACCCAAGGCTGACTTGGACAGCAGAGAGAATGGTAGTGCTATTTACTGACATAGGGACTTGTACATCTGAGTGAGCTAGATTTTCAAAGTTCTTATTTTTAAGTTCCTGTGAGATAATCTAACGGAAGTATCCAGTAAGTAAAAGACTTGTTCTCAGCAGTTTTATTCATAATAGCCAAAAACAGGAAATAGCCATGTGTCCACTAACAAGAGAATGGATAAACAAACTATGGTGAGTTTCATATAATGTAATATTACTCATTAATAAAAAGGAAGGAACTATTGATACATGCAGCAATATGGATGAAACCCAAAAACTTTATGCTGAGTGAAAGAAGACTTACACCACAGAGCACATACTATGTGCTTCCACTTAAATGATATTCTAGAACAAGCAAAATGAATTTTCAGTGAAAAAACTCAGAATAGTGGTTGTCATGGCACACGGGGTAAGATATTTAATGGGGTTTTTTAGTTTGTTTTTAGATACAGGGTCTTGCTCTGACACCCAGGCTAGAGTGCAGTGGCTTGATCATAGCTCACTGCAACCTTGAACTCCTGGGCTCAAGCGATCCTCCCACCTTGGCCTCCCAAAGTGCTGGGATTACAGGCCTGAGCCACCACGCCCAGCTTTCAGTGGGGTTTTCTTAGGAAGGGGTAGGAGGACACTTTCTCAAGTGATGGTAATGGTCTATATCTTCGTAAGAGTTTAGGTGAAGCAGATATATACATTTGCAGAAACACAATGAATGCTACATTTACTTTATGTAAGTTTAACAACAACAACCAAAAAACACTATGAACAAATATTGAATACCAGTTATTGGTATGCATGCTAATGGGATGAAGTATACTGATGTCTAGTTTAGTTTGAAATACATCAAAAAATAAGATGGACTGATGAACAGATAGAAGGATAGATGTATCCATATATGATAAAGCAAATTTTTAAAAATAATTGTAGAATTTAGGTAATGGATATCTGGTATTTCCTACAAAATTCTCTTAGCTTTCCCATATTTTCATAATAGAATGTTGGAAAAATCTTAAGTAACCAAACTGCATTTCTTTAAAAGCATCAACTAACACTTTCCAATAATGTAAACAGAGCATTTTCTTCGTTTCCTTCACATCTTCACTTTTATTGTGAATCCATGAATGTTCACTATTAATGGATTTATAAGCAATTGAATTACAAAGAACACTAACATCTTAATGCCATTTGAAGTTATTATCAAAAGCCCAAAATATTTATTTTGCAGAAAAAGTTAAATAGAAATATTTAAACAGATTTTAATCAATTAAACCATGTTAATTCAGAACAAACATGGGGAAAATTCCAGATAATACAGGGAAAATAATGGCCATCCTGAATTATACACCACTTTAAGGGATTCTGTTTTGTAGTTTTTATACTCTGGCAGCTATATGGGACCTATTCTATGGTAGTTAACTATCACTGGCATTACAAATGTCGCATTATGTTACTCAATGTATTTTTATATGTTTCCCTAGGGAATACAGTTTATAGCCTTAATTTCCACTTAAACACAGGAGTTTTTAATTAAAGAATCACCTCAGGTCTTTCTTTGCAAAAATTAACAACTATAATTTATTAAAGGCTTAAATTTTACTAAAATTTCATTTTCAAAAAGAGATCAAATTACCTTTTTTTAAAAATTTCAAAATATTAAGGGGGTACAAACGTTTTTGTTACATGGCTTGAGTCAGGGCTATAAATGCGACCATTACCCAAATAGTGTCCATTGTACCCGTTAGGTGGGGTTTTGCCCCCTCCCCTCCTCCTCCTCCCCCCCGCTTGATTTCCAATGACTTTTACTTCCCTCCACGCGCTTGTGTGCCCATTGGTTAGTTCCAATTTATTAGAGAGTATGTGTGGTGTTTGTTTTTTCATTCTTGAGATTTTTTTTTTAGGATAATGGACTCCAATCCCTTCCAAATTGCTGCAAAAGGCATTAATTCATCTTTTTTATGGCTGAATAGTACCCCATGGTATACATATACCACATATTATTAATCCACTCATGAACTGATGGGCACTTGGATTGATTCCCGATCTTTGCAATTGTGAATTGTGCTGCAATAAACATTTGAGTACAGGTGTCTTTTTGATAAAATGGCTCCTTTTCCTTTGGGTAGATACCCAGTAGTGGGATTGCTGGATCGAATGACAGGCCTACTTTTAGTTCTTCAGGAAATCTCCATACTGTTTTTCACTGAGGTTGTACTAATTTGCAGTCCCACCAACAGTGTATAAGCGTTCCTTTCTCTCTGAATCCGTACCAGCATCTATTGGTTTTGGATTTTTTAATAAAAGCCACTCTAACAGGAAGAAGGTGATATCTCATTGTGGTTTTAATTTGCATTTCTCTGATGATTAGTAATGTCGAGTATTTTTTCATGTTTCTTGGCCATTTGTCTATCTTCTTTTGAAAAACTTCTGTTCATGTCTTTTGCCCACGTTTTAATGGGGTTGTTTGTTTCTTTTCTTGCTGATTTGTTTGAGTTCTTCGTAGATTCTGGATATTAGCCCTTTATCAAATGTGTAGCTTGAGAATATCTTCTCCCATTCTGTAGACTGTCTGTCTGTTCTGTTAATTATTTGCGTAGCCGTGGGGAAACTTTTTAATTTAATCAAGTCCCATTTATTTATTTTGTTGTTGCTGTAATTGCCATCGGGGTCTTAATCATAACTTCTTTGCCTAGACCAGTATCTAGAAGAGTTTTCCTTATATTTTCTTCTGGAATTCTTATGGTTTCATGCCTTACATTTAAGTCTCTTATCCATCTTGAATTAATTTTTGTGAGTGGTGAGAGACAGCGGTCTTGTTTCATTCTTCTGCATGTGGCTCTCCAATTTTCCCAGCACCATTTATTGCATAGGGCTTCTTTTCTCCAATGTATGTTGCTGTCTGCTTTGTCAAAGATCAGCTGGCTATAGGTAGATGGTTTTATATCTGGGTTCTCTATCCACCATGACCAAGTGGGCTTCATCCCAGGGATGCAAGGATGGTTCAACATACATAAACCATGGGAGAGGGGAGGAGGGGATGCATAAATTCACACCTAATGGATGCGATGCACACTGTCTGGGGGATGGGCACACTTGTAGCTCTGACTCGGGTGGTGCTAAGGCAATTTATGTAACCAAAGTGTTTGTACCCCCACAATACTCTGAAATTTTAAAAAGACGCATAAATCAATAAATGTGATTCACCACATAAACAGAAGTAAAAACAAAGACCATGCGATCACCTCAATAGATGCAAAAAAGGCATCTGAGAAAATTCAGCACCCTTTCATGATAAAACCCCCAAAAACTAGGCATAGGAGGAATATATCTCAATATTATAAAAGCCATATATGACAAACCCACAGCCAACTTCTTACTGAACAGGGTGAAGTTGAAAGCATTCCCCCTACAAACTGGAACAAGACAAGGCGGCCCACTGTCACCACTTCTATTCAACATAGTACTGCAAGTCCTACCCAGAGCAATCAGGCACGAGAAAGAAATTAAGAAGTGGTAGTCAGTTAGTGCAAGGTCTGGTGAATACAGTGGATGACAGAAAGTTTCTAAGTCCAGCTTCTGTAGTTTGAGCAGCATTGTTTGTGCGACATGTGGTCCAGCATTATTTTGCAAGAGGATTGGCCTGTCTCTATTGACCAATCTCAGCTGCTTAATCGCAAGCATCCTCATCATTTTATCCAATTGAGTGCAGTAGACATCCGCTATAATCGACTGACCATGTTTCCTGAAGCTGTAGTGGACAATACCAGTGCTAGACCACCAAACAGGTACCATTAGCTTTTTTTGATGAATATTCGGTTTTGGACTGTGTTTCAACACTTCATCTTTATCCAACCATTGTGCCGAATGCTTGCGATTGTCAAAAAGAATCCATTTGTCATCACATATAATAATACAATGTAGGAATGGTTTACCTTTATGTCATGACAGCAAAAAAAGGCAAGCTTTGAAATGATTTCTCTTCTGACACTCATTTAATTCATGTGGAACTCATCTATCCAGCTTCTTTACCTTGCTGATTTGTTTCAAGTGGTCCAATATTGTTGGAATAGTAACGTCAAACCTTGCTGCTAGTTCACGCATAGGTTAAGATGGATTCACTTCCCCTATAGCTTTCAGCTCATTGTTATCCACCTTGATCTCAGATCGTACATATGGCTCATTTTCAAGATTAAAATCACCAGAATGGAACTTCTCGAACCATTGACATACTGTGCGTTCATTAGCCACATCCTTCCCAAACACTTTGTTGATATATTGAGCTGTCTGTGCTGCACTGGTTCCACGACAGAACTCATATTTGAAAACAACATGAATTTTTGATTATCCATGGTTTCACAAAAATTGCTCTTAAAAAAAATTTGAAAGATAATCACAAGCCAAAATGTGTGTTTGAAAAACTGAGGGTGTACCTTCACAATGAATATAAAATAAGTGTCAAAGTGAGATGTCAGAGATATCAACTGTCAAACTTACTACTTAAGGAAATCAGACATTTCATACTTAATAACCTCATAATATGCCTATGACCACACAACTAATTAATGCTGATCATGTATTTGCAGTTTATACATACTTGAATGAATTACATTTACATTACATCACACCTCCTCTCACCTTCTGTGTGCTTGGCCAAGGATTCAAAAATTTAAAAATCACAGTGAGCAACCCATTGGAATTAAAATTTTGGCTGAAGAAAAAAACCATAATTATGATACAATAAGTCAACTGCTCTGCTGGAGTTATGAGAATGTATGGAACTTGTACTTCTAACAGTAGGGTAAACCGGATATTCAGGTGAAGCCATTTAAGCAGAAAACACCTTTAAATGCTAAGTAAAATATAAAACTATATTTTTAGAAGGTAAGAAAATGCCTTAGAAATCAGAAATTATAAAGTAATAAAGGAGTACATGAGGGCTGGAGCCAACTATTTGCCACAGAAATGTCCACTAGTACCTGGTGGCCTGTAGCATGGATTCTAACAAATCATGTTCAGAGATTAGGAAATAAAGTTCATATCAGAAACATATAAAGTCCCAGAGGATAAAATGAAATAAAACTTTCCCTTAGTGATTGACAGTGAAGATGGGTGCCTGGTTTTGCCTTGTTGGAGCAAGGGGAAAGAACAAAGTCTCCCTGAGAATTCCTAAACACAAGTGCATATTCAAGCACTACTGTTGACAGAATTCACAAACAAAAAAAACAACAAATTAGTTTAAAGTAGTCCTACATTAGGGCTATACTCCCAGGCAGATAAAGACACAAATTCTATCTGGAGCAATGCAATTTAAATATAGGCTTCAAAGAAGTCCCATGGATAAAAGTCCAACAAACATGAGCTCACAATCTAATCACTAATGATATGAGAGGAAAAGCCATATTAGTGTAAGTCAACAGAAAAAGACCACTAAAATAATTCAGATACTATAATATGATATTGAATATTCAGGCTTAATAATATCAAAGAAGATCAAAAGGGAACAAGAAACTATCACAATAGATCATGCAAATTCAAAAATAATTACTTGAGAGAGGGGCATGAACACTAACAAAGTCCCTCTCCTGAGGCTCAGGCACACAAGGTCTGCCTGAAACTGAGGCTGGGGAGAAGGGAGAATACCAACCCACCTTCTTACCCACTATGAACCTTGCACTGAGTAACAAGCAACAGTCATCTATCACTGGTGAAGTGGCAAGAACAGAGAGAGATTCCTGTGGCACAGGTGTGCACAGCTGGCTGAAAGTCAAGGTTAGATCAGGAACACTGGGAAAAACATACCGTACTCCAGCCCTCACACTAAGCTCAAGATAGAAGCAACGGTCCACCACTGGAGAAATCTTAAGCCTGTGTTGCACTCAAGATAACTATATAAACAAAAAAATTCAAATCCAGCTCAACTGACAATATTGACACATTCCTCCATATTAAGGGCCTGAAGAAAAAAGATAAGTAACCATTTATGGGCATTAATTTTACTTACCTCAGTCTCTATTGTTCTTTAACACATAATGCCTGACATTCAATAAAAAATTACAAGACACAAAAAGTAAGTGGGATGGGGAGAAACAAATCTATCAGCAGATGACACAGTCAACACAACCGGACTCCAGGATGGCCCAGATTTGTAAATATAAGATAGAACCTTTAAAATAACTATAATTAATATGATAAGGATCTAATCAAAATGTGTTTATAGGGGAAGGAGGATTTTTACCAGAGACATAAAAATTATCTATGGTCAAATGAAAAATGTTTGAAATGCAGAACAAAGCCACAGACTGGGAAAAAATATTTATAACAACCATATGTGATAAAGGACCTGTACCCAGAACTCTTACTGCTCAATAAACCAAATAAAAAATTAGCAAAATCTCAGACACCTCACAAAAGAAACTATGAATAAGCGTGTGAAAAAATGCTCAACAACACTGGTCAGAGAAATGCAAATAAATACACAATCAGAAACTACTACATACCCACTAGAATGGTTAACATTAAAAAGATGGATAATACCAAGTGCTTGCAAGGATATGAAACAATTAGAACTCTCACATATTGCTGATGGGAACCCAAAATTGTATGGCCACTTTAGAAAAGAATTTGGCAGTTTCTTACGAAGTGAAGCATACACTTACCATATGGAGCCAGCAATTCTACTCCAAGACACACATCCAAAAGAAGCAAAAATACACATTCACACAAAGAGCTGCTTGTGGATTTTACATCACCTTCATTCACAGCAGCCATAACCTGTGAACAACTCAAAATTCCCACCAACTGGTGAATGGACTTTTTAATGTGGCATATCCATACAATAGATTACTATTCAGAACCAAAACAATGAACTGTGGATATACCTAACAACCTAGATTAATCTCAAAAGATTTATTCTAAGTAAAAAAAGACAAAAGACTAAATACTGTATGATTTATATTTAAATGACATTCTGGAAAAGGCAAAACTGTAGGGAGAGAAAACAGATCAGTGGTTGGAAGATGAGGGAAAGGAAACTGTTCTTTTAAATAAAACTTTAAAACAATGTTCAAAACCAACTACAAACAAAAATGACATTTTCACTTATTTATTCAACAAATACCTACTGAGTGCCTACAATGTGCCAGGCACTACCCTAGACACTGGATAAAAAAGATCATTCTTTTAGCTGCAACATTTCTTATTTTCAGAAAAGTAACTGATGGTAACAAATGTGATAAACTAACTTAATATAGGGTTTCCATATGTAACTGAATGTTGAGAATTCTCAGTACTTTTTCCTTCTTCTTATCAGATTGTTACAAAATATCCTATATTTTCTCATGATAGTTTATCATACATTTATTAGAGTGAACCACATGAAACTCCAATGTAATCAACAAAATGGTTCTTTCCTATGTTTCCAAAGATAAGGACTCAGAAGCAAGAAAGCTGTAAAAGTAATCAAGGGTCACATCACACCTTATTGTAATACAAAATAATCAATGATGGAATTTCTAGTCAAAACACCTGATATTTTTGGTAAACTTTTTTTTACCTTTCAAGAGCTTTCCCAACATCCAAACTGAAATGTGTTATTCATCTTGTAAATACAGATGACTGCTATGGAGACTTAGCTACTTCTGGTTTCATATTTCTAATGCAAGAACTAAAGGACAACACAATTGTTCCCACTATAGTTAAAAGTCTTTTATTTAACCTCCATCTTTATCACTGGTGGAAAACATATGAAAATCCTTCTTAAAAGGTTTACTTCATTCAGGCATTTAAAATTCAATTCCCTTTTGTCAATTCCTGCAGATAATTTTAGAAAAAATATTATAAATTTTGTGCTTTAACACTATCCTAATTTTTTTATAAGCCATTGGGATTTTTATACCCCTCTAGATTTCTGTGACATGTATCGCTGATATTTTGGCCTGGCGGGACTACTAATTCTATAGTCACTGACATTTTCTTCTATAGATGGCAGGTGCTTCTCAACACACATGTACACACTAAGACAATGAAACTGCACAACCCCATGTGCCTCACAAAGAACCTCATTACAGAGAAAAAACAATGAACAGAAATTTAGAGCATAGGAGATGGAACATTTCATTCCTCATTCATAATAATTTTTTAAATTCCAAAATATGACAGTTCTCAATGTTAAAATGTGTAGTTTTCTATATTTCTCCAATTTTTTTCTCAACCTACATTTTAATTTTTATGCTTTTGCTTTCTTGATTTCATCTTTTAAAACTATCAAATCTCAAAGTTAAGGAATTTAATCTTTATTCAAATGAATCAAACTACAAAGCCTCATACTTAAAAAGCCAAATTATATCAGATTTGAAATAAGCACAAACTCAATAATACTTAATCCAATTTTTAAGTAAAATTAAAAGTCCTCAGATATCCTCCAGTGACTTCAGCTATTTTCCACTACGCAAAAGATTATCTAAAATAAACTTGTGCCATATAACCTTTGCAGAACGAACCTGTGCCAACAAATGAGCAAAAGCTGAACACAGCATAGTAGGTAACTCTATACCTTGATTTTAATTGTTTAAACCTAAACATTGTCAATAATAGCAAACAACTTAAAAATCTTCAGAAAATGAAAAACAGATGAAAGTTCTTAGATCATCATGAATCACATGGCAATGGAATTTAGCTTCAGATCACTCCTAAGGATTCTTTTGACTATAATCAGGTTTGGTGCTTGATTTTATAATCTAGGCCAGTGACTTACTACCACTTCCCACTCCGGTTTTCCTAAAGGAGGTGGGCCTAGCCTCTTTAAGATGCCATTTCTAAACTCCGGAGAGAAGGGACATGGAACCGACCTGATATCAGTGTTCTGAATTTAGCAAAGAAGCAGAAGCAAGGATAGGCATGAGAGAATCTCAAAGACTAAAAGAAAAATCTCAAAGCTCAATATGTGAGCCCCTTTAAAAATCACAAATCTGAAGAGAAGAAATCTCTCCCTTAAAAAACCTGACAGCACCAGGTTGCTACCAAAGTGCCAGATCATCCCATTTTGGAAATCACTGCCCTACTACCCCAGAGGAAATGAAAACATTAGAATAAAATCCAGCCATTAACACCTCACTATAGCTTAACAATTAATGAGAAGTTACCTCTATTCTACTTATGGGAGAAATGAACAAATTATAAAAAGAGAAACTTATAAAGATATATTTTTTTGAAGTCTCTATTTCATGAGGAAAGCATCTGTGGTTTGAAATATTTAAAAAGACATACTGTGTTAAATACAGTGGTTTCCAACCTTAGCACATTAAATCACCCGAGGGGAGTCTTTCTTTCTCTTCCCATCCCCTCCCCTCCTGAGGAAGTTGGGTCGTGAAGGGGTGGGGGTTCCATGCAGAGGGTGTGCCTGGCAGCAGAGGAAGGCAGGTAATGGGAGAGCACAAAGGTGGCAGGAGGAAGATTCCTGAGTAGTGGGAATATTGGTTACATTAAGCAAAGTTAATTAATTAATTGGGCATAAAATTAACATACTGAAGATAATGGAAACCAGCTTTCTCACCTTCTGAGAAGAGGTAGGCTAAAAAGAACATTGAGGTTTGGGATTAGAATTCAAATTATCAGAACTAATTTTTTTAAAGTTATATAGACATAGATATAAAATTAGAGATATACGCATGTGTATACACACACATTCATACACACATAGATACAATCCCTAGTTCTGTCTATTGAGAGGTCCTAGAATCAATTATACCCTAGCAACAATGAACCCACTGAGACTCGGATCATGGTTTCTTGTTACCTCTACTCAAAAGAACAAGGATCAGAGCTGGGGCAGGGAAAATACAAGAAAAACCTGGGAACACACTGTTGTGCCAGAAAGCAGGAAAATGCTCCAGGAATGAAGGAAACATGTCAAAAGAACACAGGAGCAACTTGAAAGGTCTCCTACTGGCCAAATGTGCAACAACTTGAGCATTAAAATAAATGAGATTATCAGATTGCAATCCATTGAATAAAATGGGAATCCATAAAGCCACACTGATATCAATAATAAGTAAATTGACAAATAGGGAATAAAAGAAAGCTCTTTCTTACAGAATGCCACCTAATAAATATAGATGGAATAAAAATAACTAACTACCATTTGGCAACTATGATAGTGACAGTCTAAATAGAAAAGCAGGGAGCCGTTAATGAATGCTTAAGGCTTGGAGGTGGATACCTGAAGAGGATGTTGGCACAATATGAGAACATCTCCCCACAAAATACTAATTAAATACAAAGGGGATAATGGTGACACTACAGTGGGAAAAACTCATCATTCTCGCCATTCAATTTGACCAGGTGATCACAGTTAACATCACCAGTGGTGGGATGGACTGACAGTGTTTCCTGATGAGATGCACTAAGAAGACCACAGAATCATTTCTGTCAAGAACACATGGCCTGAGTCCGGGGTCATGGGAAAACACTGGATGGTCCCAGTCGAAGGCTGTTCTACAGAATGAAAGGCCTGTCAGGGACAGGAGAAACAGGGAAAAGACTGAGAAATGAGTTCCACGCTGAAGAGTGCTGATAGGACATGCCAACCAAATTCAGCACGTGTTCCTGTATACAATCCTGGGCCAGAAAAGGAAGGGGAGACGTGGTTGGGACATTTGGTGAAATTTGAATGGGGTATGCAGACTGTAAGGTGGTTTTGTTGATTTCCTGATTGATAACAGACAATCTTTCCTGACTGTTCCTTCTCTCCCCCTGTCAGCATGGAGACGCTGGCATCCAGGGAAGTAGGGGAGTAGGGGGACAGGGTGGTAGTCTAACAGCCAAGGAAGTTTGGGGGTGTGCACAAAGGCAGAGGTAGAGGGGAAGGAGGCCACAGAGTGGTATTAAGAGAGTGTACTCCTTTTGGGGAGATACTTACCGTAGCATTTAGGGGTAATGGGACATCATGTCAGAAAAAGACTACATTGGTTGGCAGAGTAGAAAATTGAGCAGAATAACAAATGGGAATCTAGGTGACAAGAATGTGGGAGTTCTTTGCAACATTTTTGTAGGTTTGAAACTATTTTTAAATAAAATTGCCTAACAGACAATCATCTGGGGATCTTGTTAAAAATCCTAACACTCAGGCTGCCCCTCAGACCAATTAAATCTCTGGGGGGTGAGGATCAGGAACCAGTATTTAATGCTCCTGGGAGAACCCAAAGCTGAGAACCACCAACTTAGCACTCTACAATGTACAGTATTTGCTTAATAAATGGTTGATATTGCTACAAAAACTGTCATATTTAGCATAACCTTACACAACAATATGCAGAACACAGTTCTGCGTATTGAGAATTATTTTTTAAGAAGACAACCCTGGATAACTATGACCTATATTAAGCAGCAAAGATACAACACAGTGATGAGGTTGATACTGTAAGCAGAGAGAGCACTAAAATGATCTTAAATATTAACAATGCAGTATTAAAAGCAAGTCTTTAAGCTCTCAAATGCTTATTAGTCTCACAAAAGAATTACTGAATTTGAGCTCAGATAAGGATACAAATTATTTACAAACATTACTTGTTTATAAAATCCCCAGAAATTACAAATAAAATTTCAATTTACACAGGAAACAAAAAGAAACAAATATAATTGACAGTTATTTGTCATATGCCAAATGAGTTTTGAAGTGGCTCTTTAAAACTCACATTTTAGTCATTTCTTTACTAAAAAAAGAAAATTTATGTAAAATAAGCTGAACCTATTTAAACTGTCTCTACGTTCAAAGAATATTCCCTCCTTTGTTCAAAATCTTATACCTCTCTTCTATTTTTCCCCCTTTTGTCCCCTCCTCTAGTTTTGCAAATGGTTGAAAAGTCACATCTGTAACAACAAATAGTTGTAAACAACTTAAAGGCTCATCAAGTGAGGACTGACTGAATATCTTATGCTGTATCCATAAAATGTAATAATATGCAATATGCAGCTGGAAGAAAAATGTGAGTTATCTTTATATACTCAATTGGAATAAGTTCCCAGACATATTGCTAAAGTTAACAACAATGAAGTTATAAAACTAGAAATGTTATGTATATGCTGGGAAAAGAAAGGAGATTGAAGCTCTTTTAACATTATTTATACTCTTTTGCACATTTTGAATTCCTGAATTCTATAAATATACTAACTAAGCAAAAATTTAAATTTGCATGTAAACAAAACAATTTTATTTTCAGGAAATCTTCCTAAACCAAGGTAACTTCCGCGGCTCCAGACCACTTCTACTCTTCTCCATAATCACAGTGTACCTGTAAGTGGGTGCCAATTAAATCACAGGACTGTCCATCCATACAACAATATTGAGCTTCTACAGAGAAGTACAAAAACTACCAGCGCACGTTCCTTGGGAACACACATAAAATGCAAAAACAGCAATCCCTGCCTTCATCTGGATATAGCACATCTACTATAATGCGGTACAGTGTTGCATGCAGACAAAAACCCTAATGAGTGATAGATGGTGCACTACAACTCGAAACATTTCAAAGGACAGTGATCATTTTCAGCTCCCTGTTATCAAGGAAGACTTCATGAAAAAGATGACATTTGAGTTGGCCTTTCAAGAATAATGCATCAATAGGCAAGAATAGGGATAGATGGAGAGCATTCAGGTAGCTGCTAGCAGCAATTTTGACAACAGCACCTGGTTACCATAGAGAAGCTGAGACATATGAGGCTGGAGTGAGGCTAGCGCAGAAGGCAGAGGCGCTTAAATTATCAGGCAAACTCTGGGCCGGGTCACTGGCTGTCTCCTAAGAGATGTTCAATCAGTGTTCAACCTTGTTAAGTCATTATGGAGACATTGTCAAGATTATAAATCTTTATGCCCAGATACAATTAACCATCTGTAATTTACTGAAGGTTGGAAGTAATCCTGGAAAAGTATGGAGACGTCATTTATTTTGATTCTTTTAGCTGTCTGTGAAAACATGAAGTATTGATAGAGTTGTATTCTCAGATCAAGGAACTTCAGGAATAAAGATCAAACTTATTAGAAACTCTATGATTTAAATGACTATTTTCTTATTTGAGGTCAAAATCTGTACTGGGTAAACAGGTATTTGCTGGGACAAAGAAAGAGCAATGATATTAGTGGAAGGATGTACAATGCCCTGATTCAAACAAGACCTATGGATTGAACAGATGGCAAATGAGGACTAGACTTCAGCAGTTTTCCATGCTGAACTATTTTAAGTTCAAACTTCACATATTTTAAAGGAATGCTGAACTACGTTTTCATGGAAATAAAGCCACTCTTCAGAAGTGGGGTGCACAGTTTGATGCTTATGAAAGAGGCTTTAAATTTCTGCAACTGCCTTTGGTGTACATAGTCTTCATGTGGGTGTGATTTATTAAGCATTTGTCCCATCAGTGGGGCTCAGTTTCAAAAAGAACTGAAAACAAACCAGACCCACCAAGATGATGCAATATCCCTGGAATTCTGGAGACAACTCCATGAATCCCAAAACTATTTCAGGCTACTTGGCCAAATTCAGGGTAGTGTTTGCTTCTGTCCATCTTAGTGAAAACGCATTCTCTTTTGTGAAATATGGCAGCTACCATCAGCAGCACAGACCATCAAAATTGATTCACCCTCACTAAATGTACTCCACATTTTAGAGAATAACTTGCCTTTTAAATATTATACTCTTGTTTACTTTATAAAAAGTAATCAATGATTAGCTCTAAGGTAGTAACTATGCACTCATCTGCTTTCTGTACGGCTCTTGTATTAGTGATTAAAACCCTTATTCTGCATGGCCACAATGTTCTAATGTAACATGGTATCAAGGAAACCACTGCTCAGCCTCCATGTGTATAGATTTCTAATTGTGAAGCTTTCTAGTAATAACAAAGACTGACTTGGGGAAAGAAGGAAAAGAACTAACATTTACTAAGCTCCAACTATGCTAAACATGGTGCTTACTTTCTTCTATTACACATATAAGACATGTTTAAGAGTTCTGAAATAAAATAAGCAAAAACAAGCTACATTCCACCAGACAGTAACAATATTAAACACCATCCTCCCCCTGAAATCATGGAACAAAAATGTTTAACAAGGTAGTACTCTAAGGTCAGATCCAACTTTAAAATTGTATAGCTCTATAAAATGTTTAAAAAATTAATTCCAAGGTTAGATAATAAGACATTATATAATTGGCCACTTTAAGTGTATAATGCTGTTAAATTCCAAGTTAAAAGAATAAACATGTATTCAATACCTATGATGGGCATATTAAAACTTACCAAGAAGATGACTATGAGTACGTAACCCTTCTGGTGACTACTGTAATCACACATGCATGTATATGTGTGCACAGTTTCTTTGCTTTTCTACAAATTACTATCATATGCTCAGGTTTATAAGAAAAACACCTGGATCCACCCAGTCACTGTGCCAAGATACTGCAGTGAGGGTCTGTGGATTAACATGTTAATTCAGCTACTACAAAGGGCCTCAAAACTCAGGACTCCCAAATTTTTACTTACTGAAGTAGTGATGGTAAATTCTCTTTCTGAGGTTCTATTTTAGCTGCATTTGAAATATCACAAAACTTTAGAGCTGACAAAATTGTTATGTTCACGTAATCTAGTTTCTTCATTGTATTGACGAGATGACCAATTTAGAACAGATAAAATGGCTTCTCAAAATAGCACAGCTAACAGGTCTCTTGCTTCTCAGTAGCAACACCTCCCACTCCATCTTTGTCTTCTGATCTATTAAGTACGAATTTTAAATATGCTCTCTGTCCCAAATCATTACTGAATTTGGAATGGCCCTCTGGGTGGTTCCTTAAATTTTAGTATCAACTAACTCTATTGAGTAATTAATATGACCTTTTCAATCATCTTAATCCTGTTATCTCAAGAAAAATTCACTTTTATCTTAGTTTACCTTTGCCAAACCTAGAACAAATTTCAAGATTTGTAGAAAAGTGGTCTCAGTCTTCTACTATCAATTTGGGTACATAACTTAATGTAAACCACAACCACTATTTGAGGCAGCAGATTAAAAAAAAAAAGGCTAAAGCTTTAAAAACACGCATTGTATTTATTTGGCAATAGCACTCTGAATGTATGCATTCCACCATGAGGACTGGAGGTGTCTGAAAAAGTACATATGAAACAAAAGCATCAAATAAAGAACCAAGAGAACACCAGAAAGAAAATTAGGATACGAGAATAATAAAACTAAAGGTCGGATTGGAACACTGAATTTTAAAACACAGGGCTTGAACAGTCACTATCTTGGGCTGCAAATTTGACTCCCATCTTCCTCAAGCAAAAAAAGAAACCACATTTGGACCACATACACATTTTTCATAAGCTAAAAAAAAGCAACCCACTTTTTCCGGGTAGAAGCACAGAGGTTGCTAGTATTAAGATCTGCACACAATTTCCCCAGAGGACCCCCACCAAGAGTCCAGTCTGGGATGCAGTGGATGGTGTCCTCCACAATACTGGCGTGTGCTGTGTCTCTTCTGCTCACAGTCTCTTAACACAGGCAGACGGCCTCGTGCCAAACAAAGGCAAGGCAGACAAACCATCTCACTGTGCAGAGGAAGTACATGCAAAGGAGGCCAAAATCTCCCTTAGAGAAGAGTCTGGCTTTACTCCAACTTCTAGACAAATGGGCAATTAAGGTCACAAAGCTTAGAGCCTGGTCACGACCATTCTAGCCTGGAAAGTGTTCAAGGCAGGCATTCCTCATGGCCTACAAAAGTAATTCGTAAGTTGGGGGTGGGGTGAGGAGGGAGCCCAGTAATTTTTTGGTCTTTAGAAAACATGATTCAACAAACTATAACAGAAGTTTTGCCATTTAACGTTTGTACATCTTGTAAATTTTCAAGGACTAACTGCAGTTGGTTTCATCTTTCCCGCCGAGACATCCTTCCATCTTGACTTATTTATTTATTTTTGACAAGGGTAGTTCCAGGTTAACTTTCAAAGCTAATAAAAAGGATATAAGGCGGCTGAGTTTTATTGAAAAGAAACTATACGCCAAGGAGAAATGAATGAATATGATGTGCTGTGAGTAACAAATGTAGAAATAAACAAGTCTGATTTAGCAAAATAAGCCATTTCAATAAAACCTGCTCTGGACTACTAATACAAAATAGCTTGAGGTCTGGACTTAGAACCCCAACAGCTCCATTTTAGCCGTGAATAAGAAGAGCATAGCCACTGTTCCGCAGATGACAGGCACAACCCATGGAAGACAGGGTCATCCTGGGTGAATTGCAAACCTCTCACATAGTCCAAATAGGTGAAGGCTGATACAACCAGCTCACTGAAGGCATCATTATTCAGTGGGGCTAGGAGCATAAACTGCACCATCCCTACTTTCAACTGTGTTCTCTGGAATCTCTCTTTCCCATGTCTTCTCGTTAAGGTAAGATTCCTTACCTTACCTTACCTCATTAAGGTCTAGTCACTGTCAGTATTAGAAACTCAGGCCAATGAAGTGTAACACTCCACTCTCATAACCAGTTAATTCAAAGTTAACCCCTCCTCATGACCAGCTAGGCTTCCAGCTCAGGAAAGTGAGGGTGGCACAGGAGGAGGGGGAAAGGGCAGGAGAGGAGAGGGAGAGGGAGAAGAGAGAGAATGCACATTGGGAATGAGGCACTGTTCTTTCTCCCCTTCAAACCTCTCCTGGGCTTTAGATCATCTATTCAGCATCTGTTAATGTAACAGAGAAGAACAGAAAAAGATGAGGTTGTATTACACAGTAAGTATTGTCTTAGGAAACTTTTTTCACTCATTTATTTTTAGGTAGATGTGTAGTGGGTCAGGACATAAAATATATTTTTCTTACTGTTGTTTATAGTCAAAAGAACTTTGAAAGGGATTTCTTTCTATCTTGGGTGGATGGGCACTACAAGTAAAACATAGTAGTGATAGCATGGTCTTGGAAGCCAGACAACATGCATCCAAATCCCAGGTACTAAACCTACACTGTGCCTTAGTGACCTCTATATGAAAAAGGAGAACAACAGCAGTACCTATATCATGGGGTTGTTGGGAGAATTCAATGAGCCAATACATAGAAAGCCCATGGAATAATGTCAATAGAGATTATCTATTCAGAGGAGGAAGGGATGGAAGAAAAAGCAAATGCACTCCTTACCTGAGTACAGCAGCAATTCTCTCTCCACTGCTTCCCAGTGTTTCTCTGACTAATGCTAACTGGTTGTTGACAGCCTCTACAGGGAAGGCCTGCAAGTGGAGCTCTCTTGTAGGGAGTCTATCAGTTTTTGAAAGGACATCCGTGAGGGTTCCTGTTACATACTTCTCTGACATAAGAAAACCAGTATCCCCCATGTTTCCTTACCCTCTGACACCAGCAGAATGTCTGATGTCTCTAGTTGCTGGGTTCTACTCACCCAGCAGGCAGGCTTCAAGGGTGGGTTACCAGAGAGACACAGCTCAAGCCCTGCTACCTTCGGTGGTATCCACGTGACTCATGCTACACTGTGGGAGGGTTTCTCCCCAATTCTCTCTTCAAGTTTCACATAGGCATTGAGGCACATATGCAAGTCTGTCCCTTAAGCAGTTGTGCAACCAAGTAATGAAACACTGGTCTCCTCTTCTTGTAGCCATGCCCAAAATTTATGAGAAATTTCCTTGGAAAGTCCCCCTTCCCAAAAGATCATCTTCTTACCTCTTATGGGGACTACCCCATTTCCCACCAGCTCTACATCCCCAACGACTCTCCATCTCTTTCTTCCCTCTTTAATTTCTTACTGGGGAGAAGGTATGCAAGGTAGTGGGTTGGTTTGGAGTAGTGGCTGCTGCTATTAGAGAAGTTTATTCCATCTCTCAGTAAGTGTGAAGGAGAAGGAGAAGCGTATGGCCTCAAGTGTTGGCAGGTCTTCCAAAGCTCTCTTCAGAATGCCAGGGCCATATAGCCCTCCACTCTGAGTCCTAGCTGCCAATTATAAGGTAACAGGTAAAGTCTTACTCAAATCCTGTGATACTAATATGCATTGTAGAACTATCAAGAGAAAAATAAAAGCAAAAAGGAAAGAGAAAAGCAGAGTGATCAGAAGTCATCATGCTTAGGAGAAAGACAGGAGTACCAAGTATCATTACGCTCAGACAATGGAGAGGATTTCCAACAATGTAGAGGCATTCTCTACCCTACTGCTTAAAGATATAGGATCCTCTGGCTGTGGGTTTTGTTTTTTTTTTTTGGGGGGGGCAGGGGAGTACTGAGACCAAACACGTCATTGTTCTCCCCATATCATAGCCTTGGAAAGCAACAGACATATTTACAGTAATAAACTAAGTCATGTTGGAGTGGCCAGCACACAAGAGTATTGTACACAACAAAGAATAAAACTTTGTGTATGATAAATGCTTTTTATGGCTTGGATTCAAAAGTTTCTCCAGCAAGTGGCAAAGGGAAATGACACTTAAATTAGGTGAGCACAAGAAAACGTTAAAGGATCAGTACAATATTGAAGTGCTGACTACACGTGCAATATGTTGCATATGAGAACACAGTTCAAAGAGGGCAGTTGCTGAAATATTTGTGTCTACAGTAAGCATCTACAGCTGCAAAGCACCATACCCTCCTAAAGATGACGACTTCAGCCATTCTCTATTAGAAGAGAGGGTCTCAGTCAAAAGAGTGGACAGTGCCCTTACCTATGGCTTAATGGCTGGCTGGAAAGGCAAAGCAGTTATATATATATTTTTTAATGCAGTTGATTGTGTCATGTGTACTTCTGAAAATCTTTTCTAATTGAAATAAGGCATGAAAACACTAGATCAAGTTGAACAAGAACTCAGCATATCATAAAGCTGGAAAAAATATGTGATTTCCAGAAAATATATTACTAATGTAGTATATTCTCTGAACAGTTTATGACACTTACACAATCAGTACGTCATGGACAATGCTGGTCAACTTTTCTGTATAATTCTGGTCAAAGCTTAACACTGAAGAAAGCTAAAGAAAACTAGCTAGTTTCATGTTTGCAGAGCTGTGCTTCTCTCCCATGATTGCACTCACACACACACATAATTTTTTTTTTTTTTTTTTGAGAAAGCCCTTCTCAAATCCCTTAAGCACACACTCGTGTAATGGTAAGGGATAGCCCTTTAAACTCCACCAACAAGATAAAAAAGTAGCTGTGAGCAATCAAAGAGTTTTGTGACTTGGAAAAGTCATATGTTTTCAAACTGCTGACAAGCCAAAAGACATAGGTTATTGCGAAGATGATGGTTTTCAGGAGTGTGGAAAAATCACCTTGGGGAAAAATCACCTTGGGAAAAATTCATTCCTCCAGTCTTTGATACTATAACCACTATAATTCTTTTCTCTGGATTCCTGATAACTAGTATTTTATGGTATTAAAATGCTTCCTAAACTCATGAATTATCTTTAAGTTCTTCCAAATTTCTGAAATAAGCTAAAGGCCAAGGATTTTGGATTCTCTAAAGCAGCAATGGGATTTTGACATTCATGCTATTTCCTAAAACAATATCCTTTCAATGTTTTAATGAACTAAATTTCTCACAGCAGAAATTTGGCCTATGTTTTTTTCAATGGTTATTGCCAGCAAATAGTAAATGTTTAATGCTACTTTTTTATACTAAATAAAACATTTTCATATTTTTAATGTGAGATGGTCACTAAACATGATTTTGTAAATCTGTATTTATGAATAAGAAAAGGTGATGGCTAGAAAAAACAGAACACAAACTAGCTTACAAAGTGAATGACAATTAAATAAAATTGTAAATACAGGCATATCTATCATAGGAAGATGATGAGAAAGATGCTTCCAAAATGTGTATATCATCTTTGGGGAGGGAATTTAGCTGATCTTTACTTTCTGCCGTGTACTTCTTATCTACTCCTTTTTTCTTTCCATGAGTATATACCACTGGAGGGAGGGAAGGAGGAAGGCAGAGAAGGTGGACTATTTTTCCAAACACAGTATTAACCTATGAAAAGAAACATTTTCTGTTGTATTTAAAACTAGCATGTAAACTCTCTAAAACAGACTGGGGTATTCAATATTTTTCAAAAATTCAGGAGCAGGCAAGAGAGTATATGTCTCCCAATAGCACTACCTACTTGTTGCATTTTTCATGAGAATCTCCCATGACCTAAAACATGGGTCATGGGATTGTTTCTTCCATCATTTCTGCTGTGAGGTTAAAGTTCTATGCAAGAGGCACACAGATTCTATGCCACAGATACCAATCAAAATGTTCCAGATACATGAGACTAAACAAAAAGGGCTAATATCCAGACACACGAAATTAAATAAAAAGAGCTAATAGTAATGAAAGTTTATACATGCAAAAGGAAATCCTTAGCCTAATTTCTATGTATGTATTCAATATCCAAACAGGTAACACAGACAGGTTGCAGGACCCTAAAACCTTCTGTAAAGGATATATGATAAACATATCTTACTAGAAAACATGGGAAAGCTAATTCTGTTACTGTATTATTGAGAATTTTAGCCCAGATAAAATGTAATAATAGGTTATTTACACCCATTACAGATCAAGATAAATATCAAATTTCACAATCTTGTTATTATCTCAACTGCATGTTTACTCTATTTGGAAGGAAAGTTATACATATCAGCATTTTGCTCCCAGCATGACCGAAACATTTAAAAGATGCTGTCTTTTAAACTTTTAGCCTTCAGATTTAGTCTGCATTTCCCATTTAACTGGCATAATAGCATTCTTAGGAAAAGTTGGCCTGGAGAGACAGTGCAAAACAAAGCAAATGAGCAAACAAATAACAAAAAATAAGTAAAAAACCTTTTTAAATCTAATTGCTATTCCAGAAAAATAACTATTCCTTCAGTTTCTCTGGCATTGCTCCACATTCATCTAGAAAAGTTATTTAAGTAAAGGACTGACCATAACAGAATGTGTGAGAATTCTGTTCATTTACCAGAGGAAAAGAGAAAGAAACTATTAAACATAAACTCAACAGGAAAATCCAGTGATCAGAAAGAACACCACCAAATAAAAAGGCAACTGCTTTTGGCAAGACGGAGTTGTTTTCTCTATATAGTTTCTATTCACCTTTGAAAAAATTCAAATGATCCAGCCCGCGATCTTGGACAGCGTGCTCTTGCTTAAAGTTAGTCAACTGGCCTCCTGGGGAAGAAAATTTAACTTCACAACTGCCTCAGAATGCCAATGGGATTGCTGGCAAAAGTATTCTGTATTGAAAGTTCAAATGGTAATCAAGTTTACTACATTTCAAGCCAGGATCACAAAATTTAAATTGAGAAACCAGCCAGGTTGGATGCTTGGGTAATGTCCTCTGTGTTTGTTGAAGTCTGCCTAGCAACTACTGGCAATTTTTGAAAGCACGTTCATCCTGGAAAAATAAATACCTGCCAAGATGCCAATATGGTTCTAATTGCATACCTTTTCCCTCTTTAAAACACATCATAAGCTTCCTTACTTTGACCTAAGGTACAACAAAAAGTGTAAGAAAGAGTACGTGTTTGGGGCAGAGGGTCCTTTCTGTCCATATAAAGCAAATTCTTTGCTCAGACACAGACTCAATCTTTTAGAATGTGAACATAATATTATTTGATGAACTTTGTTATTAAGAACTGACATTTAAAAATAACCCTGTCTCTGGCTTAAAATATATAGAGGCATATTAAAGACACTTCTCAACATATCCTAAACAATCAAAATGACAGAAGGAGATAATCTGTACATTGCATTTAACTCAAATTTGTAATCAAGAGGACAAAAGTCAAAGCAAGAAACTACTTGTGGTTATCTAGTTTTTCCAATCATTCAACGTGGCCCTGGATGTACAATCCCATGGAATTTTAAAGGGAGCCAGCTGTAGAATGCCACAAGGCATGTATGTGACACACATGGCCCTAAACAAAAAACTTCCCAGGCACGGGGGCAGGAGGGGGTCTATTTCTGTGCTGCACAGGCTAATATGAGAAAAACCTGGACTGTTTTAGGGATTTGACTCAAAAGAGCTAAACTGTCTTCCTTACACAACCTCTGGGTCTCAGGTAGTGGAATCTGTGCCAGGCACACAGGCAGTAGTAGCCATGCGAACCTGGTAGAGTCAGTCAAATTCTTTGAGCCAATTTTCTTTCTCTAAAATAAGAATAAAGCCACAGAGTTTCTATGAGGATTAAGAGATCTCTTCTGCAGCAAGTGCTTTAGTATAAGCCTGAAACATTATAGGTACTTGGGAAAGAGTAACTATATGTTATAAGTGGTAGTATTGTTAGAATTATTAGTAATAATAGAAATAATAAAGGCTGGATAATTACCTTACCTAATTCATCTAGAAGAAACCATATCCACGGAGGACTGACAGTTGTATAGCTCATCGTAGATACTCTAAATTTCTAATTTTTGTAGAATTGCTTTGGCATATGAGCACATAATAGAAAGCAACTATATTATTTCCTATACCAAAGCATAACAAGAAACAACTATATTTCAGTGGAGTAATTGCTGTTGAGGACATTCTACCAGACACACAGTGCAGTGTCTCCTTTAGGAAATTAACAGAATCTTTTCCAAGGTTCTGGCAGTAACAAAGCCTGTGACCTTTCAGAGCCACTAATTCACTTTTAAGTTTATGGACTTTTAGATTCTTACAGCCAGTCAGATTTCTTTTTCAGCACTGGCCACGAACAAAGCTCAGATTCTGATGTGTGTGTTGCATACAAACTTTATTGCTCCTCACCTCAAATTATTTTCCAACTCTTATTTTCCCTTCACACCAATTTCCTCTTGTACTTATTTGTATTACTAATTGGAAATTACTAAATGTAAATTGCTAAGCCACTTCAAATCCCTTTTTAGAATAAGGGATAAAATAATGCACTGGAAAGCTTAACCACTCTGTCATTCAGGATTCACTCTAAAAATACAAGAATTCTGTGGAGTTCAACCTAGCCCAGCCAAGCTCAGATTTAGAGGTAACTAAAAGATTTCTCTGATGGACAGGTGGTAATAGACAACTAGGGAGTAAACTGCTTCAGGAAATACCTGGGAAGTTTGACAAAATTAGACGCAAAGGAAGAAGATAGCAAAGAGCTCTGTAATCAGAGCAGGGCACTTCAAATCACTGAACGTAGCCAAAGCTCTTGGACGCACGTAGCTGTCACGTAAGCAAGAATATTATCCCTCCCTCAAATGCTCATGTCCTAATCTGAGAGTGGCACCATCACAAAGCCTTCAGAGGACTGACCAACCACAGGGATTTAAATTTCCCAGTTTTTAAGCTGAAAAGTTTCCTTGAAGTAATGATTAGTTGAAAAAGCCAGAAAATATAAAATTTTATTCATTGATGTCCGAGAAAAGAGACACCTGATTTACAGGCCCCATTAGTATTAATAATTAACACCTCATAGGCATTAAGGTTATAAGAATGATAAAGACAAATGGTCTATACTTTCAGGATCATAGGTATTTTCGGTGATTTGTGTAATGAAATCACGGGTTGTGTAGCCAGCCACACTCTCCTGGGAGACCACTGGCTGCCTAGACAACGACAGACCAGACCAGTAGAACAGAAACGACCACTGCACGGCTGGATGTGAGTAGAGTTTTGCAAATCATCTCAAGTCACCAGGAACTCATTACAGGAAAAGTTCCACAACGTTCCAGGAATAATGCCAGCCTAGAACTCATCACTCTGACTTCCTTCTCTACCCAACCAGAGTCACTATTGTATATCCGGTAACACAACACACATGGATTTAATAAAAATTTCAGGGAAAATAGACTGTGATCTACACATGAAAGTACCCCCAGCATCTTTCACAACTCGAGAATAAGAAGCCACCATGAGCAGCTGCTGTTCATTTTCACTCACCCCTAAAGTGCAGAGCCTACTCACCCCTCACAAAATGCAGAGACCTCCTCAAGCTTCTTTCTAGGCATTCAGCACCTACTACTAGTTGTTAGTTCTAAGTACCACCTTTAGAGTAACTACTTACCATTTATTTAAATGTGCAAATCTGGCCTTGAAGAGCCCTGGCTATTCCAGTTTTACTGCAAATTTGCAGCAATTTTATCACTTCAAAATTTGTCTTTCCAGCAAATATTTTATATCTATGTTTCAATTTTAAATTTTTTTCCCTGTAAACATGTGGCCATCTAAATGTCAAAATATCAATGCAGGTGGGTTGCTATTTCACAACCAAAATCCCTTAAGTAGCACAACAGTGTGAATGTACCTAACACCACTGGACTGTATACTTAAAAATGGTTAAAATGGTAAAATTTATGTTATGTTTATTTTACCACAATAATTAAAAAAAAGAATCCCTTATGGAAAGTTTTCTCTGTATAACCACATTGTTAACCCCATGGCCAAGTTATCCTTCATTAGGAAGTGTGGAAGCTATCAGTTTCCTAAAATACAAATGATAAACTCCTCTGTATTATTACAAATTAAAATTACAACTGATTAGCGTCCTTAAGACTTATCAATATTTGAATAGCTAAGGGCATAAAGACACCACCATAACATTTCTATTGAGCTGATGTCACTGCTACATTCAGCAACAATGTTTGTTCAGGGAAAGCAAAAAAATCAGCCTAGATGGCACCAAATCATCCCCTAACCTCAGGAAGACAAACATCTGCCTCTGAATCTGCAACAAGCCCTAGAAAAATTCTGACATGAAGAAAGGGCATGACAGCAAAACCACAATCCAAGTGCTGCCCTGATTTAAAAGGCAAACAAGACCCTGAGCCTCTCCAACACAGAATAGATAATAAATAGCATCCATCACATGACAGAGCTTCCCAAAACCATTTCCTGGGGACAGAACTGTTTAGGTTAAACGTTTCTCCCCCTCCCACCTCCCACCCCCCGCCCCCCGCCATCCCCTTTGGTTGCTCTATAAAAAGAAATTATTTACCAACTGCCTTGACATCATAGGTAATGGAATAATACATCAAATGATATACTTCACTATTCCTGCTGAGGCTCAGCTCTAAGGAATGTATTATTGTTTTGGAAGAACTGTAAAAGAATTCCAATAAAGACAACTGAAAGAAAATACAATTATGTCCTTAATGGACAAGATTTCTTAAATTTATTGGTCTAAATGGAAGGGCAAAGAACTGCTTTTGAAAGTTGAAATAAATATTTAAAGCTTTTTATCTATTCAGTGCAAGCAATTAAAATTTAGCTTCCCCCCACAAAATTACTTTGTTTAAAAAAAAGTGAAGAGTTCTTTTTTACTTGATGTGTTCATTCATTTAATAAGTCCCTCCTCATTTGTTTCTTTCATAGATGTATTGTAATAGTTATAAATTATAGTGTGTTATAATTAATAACTTTTCTATTTACTTATTTCCTTGTATTTTGTCTACATTCTTCAGTAAAACAGCAGAGTCCATGTCACAGTTGTTCACCACTATATTCCTAAGACCCAACACAGTACCTGACACACACTGGCAGGCTCAAAAAAATTTTTTTAGTGAGTAAATTCATCATTTCATTCATTCATTCAATAAATATGTTCTGAGTACCTTTGTATTCCATAGCTACAACAACCATATTAAGATTTAACAAACATCTATAAGCTGCATATGTAAATATTTTTCGTCTCAGGGACTTAAGAGGTCAAAAAAAGGGAAGGACAGTCTATAATTTCTTTGGAACCTAATTTGACTTATAACACCTTAAACTTCTGCATGTAAAGAAACCACAATACAGCTTTCTTCAATATGGATAAAGATTAGTTACTACATTTCATGTTAGCTCTACCTGTTTATAGTTAAACATTTTGGTACAAGTGCTGTGCTATAACTTTGGTTTCTTCCTACACAACCAACACCTTTCAGTACCCAAGTAGTAAATAAAATCTGCAAGGAATGTTATCACTAAACAAAGGTAGGGCATATAATGTTAACTCAGGACAAAAACTATGGTGTGGATTTCATTCTTTTTCCAGCCCTATCTTTTCTAAGACACTTCTATTACTTACCTTACTAGACAGTACTTTCACCAGAATGAGGGATAAAAAATAATGTCCTATGTTCAATGAAAAATTATCATTTCTGTCCGAAATGTGGTTAACAAGAGCTAGTCACGAGGCTCAGGGCAAATCATGAACTCCTTGTTGCACCTGATCCCGTTTCTCACCACCACGTGAAGGTCGAGAAGATTACCCTGGATTAATGTCAATGGCAGGCTCACCACTGACGACCTTCTTCTTGCCCTAATTCACTGGAGAGTTTAGGAAAATAAAAGCCTTGGCAGATATGAAAGTGCTACATAAATCTCACATGAAGAACAAATACACTGCATGAGCTGCTACTTGGACCCCATTTTGATTTACTGGAACACTTAAGGTATGGATATGGATCTTACTTCTGTACACTAAAGAAATAGAATCTCATTTCCCTTAGACAGGAGGAATAATTCAGTGACCTACTGTACAACATGGTGAATATAATTAATAGCAACATATTGTATACTTGAAAATTGCTAAAAGAGTAGATTTTAAGTGTTCTCACCACAAAATAATGGTAACCACATGAAGTAACACATATGTTAATCAGCTCGTTTTAGCCATTCCACGATATGTACCTGTATCAAAACATCATGTTGTACACCATACAACCCTCTGGAAACCACATGGCTCTACCCAGCCCTTGATGAATAAGGAATGAATAAGGAACCAGAGGCCTAGAAGAGGTACCAGCGCTGGGACCATCTCCCTCTACTTTCTCCTCATCTGGTGCTCTTTTCACAACAACAGGTCCTGACTCCATGGGTACAAGTAGCCTCCAGGCATCCTTTCTCATTACCCTTGTGCCACAAAACCCAGAGGAGGCTGGTGTGACATATGAGGCTCTTTGGAATAAGGGAACTTTCAAGTCTGTGAACTCTGGGTGACCCACATACTGATGCCCACGCGGCAGTGAGACGCTGGTCTCCATCTCAGAAGCACTAAGACCAAAAAGAGGGGAGAGGAGTCAGGGGAAGGAGCCGGGACAGCAAGAGAGCAAAGACGGCAAGAGTCAAATAAACGAGGCTTTCTTCCTTTAACTGCAGCTCAAGTTACTCCAACTCAGACCCACACTTCAAAAAGAATACACTTATCCCCACATTTCCTAATGGACAATTTTTAGGCATTTTTTCAAATGGTTTTTTTAAACTCCATAATTACTTACCATAAAATACAGTTGTTATTTTCTGTAATATTAAAGAGATAAGAAAACTCCTGGCTTATAGGCAAATTCTACATGAACCACCTCACTATTTCTGGAATGCAAATTAATTCCTAATAAGTCACTATTTCCAGCCCTGCTCTCTCTCCTGAGTGTTCCTCTAAACATCTTCACCTAGACTTCAAAGTCAACATATTAGTTAAAATTATTTTCTTTTTTTTCCCTCTAAAACAGCTCCCCTGCTAGATGTTATTATGTCTGCCATTTTCATATATGAAACCTTGAAGTCATCCTTAATTCTTTTGTGTTCTTCTTCATTCCACTACATCCTATCAAGATTCTTCATTCCAATTTCCTGATATCTGTCCCTTTACTTTCCTGTTTGCATACCTCCCCAAAGTTCCCAGGCCTTCTTCACATTACTGGTCCTGTTTAAGTGGCTTCCCCTGGCCACCACAGCACTTAGTCACCTGATCCCCTCTGGTCCACCTTTCCTATACCAATTTGTAAGTTACACCATTGGTACCTTCACTGATCCCCAACAAAATACCTCTAGTCACAATCAACAACTGACAGAATCTACCGTCCTATCATGTCCTTGCAGAGGTCCAACACAGTGCCCTGCACTCAATATTCAATAAAAGCTTTCATAAGGATAAAGATGCACGGCTCTTACTACCCACACCAGTGGGCCAGTGGGCTGTAGGAGGAGGAGTTAATGAGCAGCCACGGAAGGACTTTCGTCACCTCCGAGAAAAGGGTTGCAAAGCCAAAAGCTGAAAGCAAAGCATGCGTGAGGAGGGAAGACAATGCCCATCAGAATCAAAACGGCAAATTCTTGTGGCTGAGACACAAAACGTTCCTTGAGCCACAGAGAGAACTGGCAACTCCTAAAACAAGAAGTTGCTTGGATTTTCTTTTTATTCCATTCTGCCAAGCAAAACAGAAATATTTTTGCATCCAAAATGAAAGTTCAGTTTGCCCGATAATTCTTCACTGGTAGCAAATCTCATCCAACCATAGCCTATCAGTCCCTGACAATTTTCCATTTCATAACAAAGGAAAAATAATATTTCTAATAGTGACCAACTATCCTATTACATGCAAACTTAACACTACTACCAATATCACCTACCAAAGGAAAAAAAAAAAAAAAAGAAAGAAGAAAATCTCCACTAGGAAAGAAAACATTTTTACTCTAAAATGCAAAAACATCAACATATTTAAATAAAAACAACAAATGGAATCTTTTCCCCATACAAAAGTCAAAAAAGTGTAACCACAAATAAAAGTTACAACCACTCAACTCTAAACTGAGACAAGTTGCCAAAAATATTATAGACCTGTGTGTGATTTCTTCCAAGCAACTAAAGACACAGAGCTTCATCCTACAACAGCCCTGCAGCCTCCCCTCTCTCTGGAAGATGCAAACACCGAAATACAGTCTTCTCTGAAGAATCAAATCACCTCTCACATTTGTTCAACGCTTTATTGTTTATAAAGCACTTTTGAATGCATATTTCAACTGATTTTTAACACCAATTCTATGAGGAGAACTGAATTCTATGTAAGAGAACTGAAGCCCAGCTGCCAAGTGACTCGCCCAAGATTTCGCAGCTGTTGACTGTGCTGGGAGCCAGATCTCACAGCTCCTGGTCCAGTATTCTTTATAGTATTGACATGTCTTATTTGTTTCATCCACTTACGGATTCAAAATGACAGCCTGGCATGAATCAGGGGAGGGAAGAAAGGAGGAGGAGGAGATGCGTATGGAGGAATGCACATCGTAATCACCTCTACAACACCCAACTTTTAAAAACCTATTTCCCAGGCCCCATATCAGACAACAGCTCCTTAAGAACCTCCATAGCATCTTTTTGTGTGTGCTGGGGGGACGTGAAGCAGGGGAACAAGACATCACTATCTCTTACTGTTTTAAGGAACAATATTTACTATGTTTTCCCATTAACAAGAAAGACAAACATGAGATTTTTATTTTTCTTGAAAGAGTACAAAGATTTTAAAAAGATGTGAACTGCCAGTGTAGTAAACAGAACACTGAATTGGGTTTCCTCCCCAGCTTCAACAACTGGATAGTCATATGACTTAGACAAATCGCTTAAATTCTCTAGGTCTAGTTTTCCTCATTTGTACGCTAAACTAGGAAATCTCTAAGGTCCCTTTCAGTTCTGCAGTATCACAATTCTATGAAGTTACTTAGCCCCAACCATACAAACAAAACAATGTGTTAGGTTCCAAAACACTTGAGTCAATTTGAGAGTTCAAAAACTATTTGGACTATTAAAGTATCAACTCAAAAGAACAGAACAACGCAAGAAAATTAACTTTTTAATAAAATCCAAACAAAGTGATGCAGATATGTAAGTGTAATATATAAAGAATATTACAAAATAGGCTGGGCCAGTCCAGAACACCCCACAAAATGGTGCCCCTTTAGCTACAACTACTGGAGAGGGCCAGAGATTAAGATGAGAAAAAGACTTCCTAGTTTGGGAGTTATTTCTATCTACAGCCGTTAGAGTCAAGAATGATCATGGCTGGGGGTTCACGTAAGAAGGGATTGGGTTGAGGAGCAACGGGAAGCAAAGTTCAACAAGTAGGAAGGAACCAGACCGTAATGAATGTTCAATACCAAAGGTGGACATTTATTTAGCGATACCTGGGAGGTAACGGAGAGTTGTCAAAGAAATACTGAGCATGGATATAAAATGATACCCATTGTGTTTTAGGAAAGAACTGTGTACCCTGAAATCATTTCCACCTCACTCCTCTCAGGAGGCTCACTGAGGAACTTTTTAAGAAAGCCTCCATTGTATAACTACATCACCCCCAGTCCTAACACAGACCTCGGTCAGTGAACAAAGAATTTCCAAACGATTCACTGATTGTTTAAATCTGTAGACTGGAGTTTCTACCAAGGGGAAAAAAATGATTTCATCAAATAATACTGGGAAGTGCTGTATACCATATATTTCTGTAACAAATTCATAAAATGCAAATAACTAGTGTATTAAAGGCTGCAATCAGTTTCGCAGGAAAGAATATTTTTTAACTGTATATGGCTGCATTTCTCAAACTTATCTAACCATGAAACTTTTTTCTTACAATATTTATTAACCTAGTGCAGAACCAGCTTCACAGTATGCCATCTCAGAAATCATATCATGGAACATTTAGTTCTGAGAGAACGAAGCTGAATGGAAAATTAAATCCATTAGGAATTAACACACACACACAAAATACGCACACAATTGACCCTTGAATAACACAAGTTCACTTATATGTGGATTTTCTTTAGCCTCTGCTACCCCTGATACAGCAAGACCAACCCCTCCTCTTCTTCCTCCTCAGCCTACTCCACATGGAGACAATGAGAATGAAGACCTTTTTGATGATCCACTTCCACTCAATGAAGCAAATATATTTTCCTTATGATTTTAATAACATTTTCTTTTTTCTAGCTTACTCCATTGTAAGAATAAAGTATATCATACATATAGCATACCAAATGTGTTAACTGACTGTTTGTTATCAGTAAGACTTCTGGTCAACAGTAATCTATTAGTAAAGTTTTGGGGGAGTCAAAAATTATATGCAAATTTGTGACTGCATGGTGGGTGGGGGGTGTTCAGTGCCCCTAACCACTGCATTATTCAAAGGTCAACTGTAATTCTTTCTCTTCTATCAGTAGTAGAGACCAATATGAATTTAGAATTTCTTTTTACACTTATCCATACTCCACATCAGTGGTTCCCAACCTTGGCTGCATATTACAATTACCTGAGGGACTTTTTTAAAAAAATACTAATGCCAAGGCCTCACTTCCAGAACAATTAAATTAGAATCTCTACTTTGAGTATCAATAGTTTTCTTAAAAAAATTCCTCAGACAAAACTTCACCCAGGGTTAAGAATACTGCTCTAGATTAAGAGTTTACTATCACTAAAATAGTTGATGGTAGAACTGGAGAAATGGGGAAAGGAACATGAATTCCAGTCAATAATTCAGCTAGAAAATCTGCCCTTGAAAAATTGAAAATTGGCTATATTTATTCTGCATATGTACTGGATCTCAAATATTCTTGGCCTTCTCTTTTCTGTACTTGTTTATCATTATACTGGTGATTTAATGCTAATACTAGAGTATGCTAACCTAATAGCCAATGATTTCTTTAAGGGAATCTTTAACTTTATACAAATAGAACCAAATTTTCTATTACGTGCCAAGTTTGAATCATTTTTATCTATTTCTCAGAAGTTTTAGTTTGATTTCCATAAAACACAGCCAGAAGTAAACTGCAAGGCCAAAATCTTCAACCGTTATCCTGGAAAATACATTTTCAAAAACTACATATCATAGAAGTTTCAAAACTTAGTTAAATGATGTTAACTATTTATTTTATAGCCGTCATTCTGAACTTGGCAATTTATCATCCAAAATGTAATGAATGTATCACAATAACTGAAAACTCATGTTTCAAAACATAAAAGTTAATCTGCCTGGGAATGCATTTATCATCCAGGAACATAGTTGGGAAAAAAAGTAATAATACATCCCTAAGCCCAGCACTAAAAAAGAAGTTAGAAACTGCAAAGCAAACTATATTGTAAAATGGTTAATTGTCCCATCACTTTTAACTCTTATCATCTTTGAGTAGACAATGAACAGAAACAATGCAATCTCCTAACTGAGATTTCAAATCCTTTCACTTATCTTCTAAAACTTTTACTTAAAGAATTTGTGAATAATTAGCTCAGATGAAATGATACAATGATATTTACCCCTTTTAACTAATCTGTTTTCTGGGCTATATGACAGAGAAACAGTCTCCTCTGTCCCTTATTCTGTCGTTGCAAAGGCAATCAGTTGGTTCTTTTCCCCTCTACAGTCCTGTACCTGTGCAGTGGCTGGCTCATAAGGAGGGCAGTAAATGTCTCATGAGTGGCATCCTTAGCATCTCTGGGAAGTCTGCACATCACCATTCACTCTAACGCCTCCTTATAAGTATCTTTTCCCTTCATATTGAAAGCCCTTTAAAAGTCAAAATTACTTCTTTAGTATTCCTATGGAACTTAGAAGAAAGCAGGAGAGTTTTTAGATTCACAGATTATGAAGTAGCTCATCATATTATTAATGTATGAAAAGGATAACAAACTAAAGTGATACGCAAATGAGAAGAGACATATCCACATTCCAATGAAGTACTGAAAAATACTACTTCCTCAATTTTGTTAATATCTCCCCCTCAATGTACTGGCTGAAGCCAAGAGAAGCTTAGGCTCTCCAAACCCACAAACCTAGGAATATACCACAAAGCTTTTCAAACAGCACCTCCTACTGACTCACACATGGACCATTGTTTCAGCAAATGCCATAGAAAAACATAACAGGAAGAATTTCTATTTAAGAAAACAAACAACTCCAAACTAATTGAGCTTAAAGTTTTCTTATTCACAGGGGATTAAGGTTTCCTGGTAACTCCAGAGCGAACACATGGGAATTGAAGCTAGTTTTTTCCTTTCTCTTTCAAAAAAGTAATTGATGATGAACTTAAGAGAACCAAGCAGGAAACCCAGAAGCCTCTATATTTTTCCTACAGTCAGTTTCATCTCTGGCTAAATTCCCTCCTTCCCCATCTATCATTACTTTACCCATTAAGAAACAGAAAATTTGAATGACCAGATGATAATCTAGTGTGACAAAAGTAATAAAACCAGTAAATGCTAAGGAAGAAAAAACCATACTTGCACACTTCTAGACCATTTTGACTTCACAAAAAAAAAAAAAAAGAAGAAGAAGAAAAGTAATGAAGTTTAATTTTCTACCACTTATAATGCCAGAAGACAGCTCCTTTTAGGAAGGGATTTACATCCAAAGAAATAAAAAAGAACCTGCAGAAGAGCCAGTTTGGGACAAGCCACAACTGTTAAAACATACAAAATGAGAGAGTAACATTCAGGATATTTAATAATTTAATTCAAGGATCATGTTACTTAGAGGCATAGAGTAAACATTCTCCTAAACCATTATTAAGAAAAATAGAAAATGTTTATATGCTGTACTAACCTCTCTGCATGTCGGCTGGCTATAAACTTCCCACAAAAAGTATTACAGTGATGAAAACAATATTAATGCCAATGGCCAAAGGGAAGGAAGAAATCCTGGTATGTAGGATAAAAGCCCCTAACAAAATCTTTTTGGAAAATAAGAAGCTTAGCACTTGCTTTTTTCACCTAAGATAATAACAAGGACCTTTGAATAATGCTGGTAACTGGCTAGCAAAAAGAAACATACCTTGAATAAAAATATTATTCTTACATAGTATATATGTTATATACAGAGAACGTTCAGCATACGTATAGTGTAGTCTAATGTTTTAAAACACACTGTAGTATTGCTACTACATACATATTTTAAATGACAAATCTGGGGGAAATATCCTTTGTCTTATCTAAAGAGCACTGTTCCTTTAAAGATATACCTTAATTTGAGCCACTCGTTGAGGTGTTAAACTACTCTACACACATCAAATTTTGTTAAAGTATGAGTGCATAAACTCTTTGAAGAAAGGAAGATTATGCAATTATTCCAGTGACTGAATGCCTTTTACACATCACAGTCTAACTCTTGATTTAGGCCTCGCGGAATTTCCCGACTACATCAGAAGGGGAGAAGACTCCAAGGACACCTATAGAAGAGAACCTGAGAAGCATCATAAACTGTGCCAGTTCCAGGCAGGAGCACATCTCACTCTGGCACATCTGCTTCTCTGTTTTCTACGCCATGCTACCCTCCATGGATGGGTCCCCACTGCTTACTCATGGCTTCCTCACCCTCGTGACACTGGCTTTCCCACGGCTGACAGCATCACACTCAGCTTCTCCCCCACCGCAGCTGACATCTCGACCTTCCCCGTTCTGTTCGCGCTCAGGTCTCAGCTCCCTAATTCACTGAGATGAGTCTGTCTTGGTTAAGTTTATAGAGCACGCCACACAGATCACATCCACTGCACAGAGAGGGTTCGTTGTTGGGTCTGGCACCCAAATCTTGGCCCAGTCACCTGGGCTGGAAGAACTGGGAAGTCTGGCAGTGCAAAACAAGGCCTGCTCCTCTCCTTCATGTGGGAAGGCAGGAACACACACACAAAATAACATAACAAGGTATGTTTCACATAAACTAAAAAGCACAGAAATTAAAAGTACTATTCAGAGACAAAAGTAAAGTAAGAGTTGAATTAGCCAAAAGACAAATTCTAAAGCAATGTATTTTGTCTAGATAAAATGGAAAAACACTAAACACATCAAGCAAAAGGCTATTCTTTAAAAAATAGAAAGAGTCCCACACTCTTGTGAAGATACAACTGATTCATGAGATGACAACAAATCATTACAAGTCTCCTAGATAGAATAAAAAAGTAAAATATCACAGGTACAAACTTTAGAACAATCAACTTTACTATGATTTTGAAATCTGACTATTTTAACAAAATATAAAGAACTACAAAATCCATACCATTTATTTTACTGTATTAATTTGCCTCCAGCCTTTTGGCTGCCCCTCAAATATACCACAAGGACCCTATTCAGAACTCTACTTAGCAAAACTTGCAGCTTTAGGTAGAACTTCTCTCACTATAGAAGCTTAGCCCACAACAAGGGCATGATAATTGCTGATCTAAAGAAAAACATTCATCTTTCATTAACAATAGTCAAGCATAAAGTCAGAAAACCACTGTTCAAGTCTTGGCTGCCACCAACTAGTTTTCTAAAACTTGGGGGAAAAAAATCCAAGACTATTTAGACCATAATATCCTTTTCTAGAAGAAAGAGACAATACCACATCCAGCTTTAAATTGTATCGATTCTTCTGTGAACCTATTTTAAATCAGTAAAGCTTAAAGTTCTTTACTAAATGTCACCTGAGCTGGACTAAAAGGCACTCCACCAATCTCCTCATTGTATAGACTGTCACCCTGTGGCTGAGTCCTTTTCCCCAAGTAAACTATGGAGTCCAGAGTGAAGAAAAAAATCATACAGGAGATCTGACTATTGAGTCAATGTCCAAACCAGGTGAAATCTCCCAGAGTGATGCTTTCCACACTTTCATATTCTGGCCACCACATCTGCCACATGGTCTCCAAGCTAAATGTCTGGTCAGAGCTTAGAGTGAGACACAGAGCATGTGAGCTCTAGCTGTGGAGGCCTTAGTACCTGCCAGTGTGAACTCAGAAAGTATCCTCATTTTATGTTACATACCCAGCAATGCATTGGAGCCAACCTTTCCCCTTCAGTTGGGTAAAGAATGGCAAGGAATGTCAATTTTTCATATCTGTGATCAACTCAACAGTGCCTGAAACTTATATAATCTTTAGGTACTTCTGGTACATCCATATTGCAGATATTATGGCCTCACTATAATTCTACTGGTCAGGCTATATCCAAAATACCGTACCCAGATATTGCTGCCACATTTTAAATGGGATGTTGGTCTTACTGCTGAAAGTGAATAAGACAGTAAGGGGATTGAAAACTAAGTCATATGATAAATAAGAAACTAAGTATCTTTAGTGTGAAGAAAAGAAGGCATATAGATGTAAAAGCCATCTTCAAAATTTTTTTATACCTCTTGATGGCAAAACAAGGGCAAATGAATAAAAGAAAGAGAAGGAAATTTTCTTAAAATCAGCACTGCCTAAAAATGATCTGAGCCTTGTTTTGTCTTTATAACTGTTGTAGGTAATACAGAAGTAGCTTTAGTACTTGATGGGAAGTCTGACTTAGATTTCTTTCAACAAAAAATACCGCACGTTCATAAATTGCAATAATTTATGCACCCATGGGCAGTCTCAACCTCTTTTAGCGATTATTATATTATTGGCCTTTCTTCATAAGATGGTAGTTGTTATTAATCCTGATTATAAAAGTAATGGAGGTTCATTATAGGAAAGTACGGAAAGAAAATAAAAACCAACCATAATCTCACCACTGAGACAGTCATGCTTAACATTTTGGCATAATTCTGCCAAGTTATTTTCTAGGCATAAATATACATAACAAAATTAGAGTCAAGCTATTTATATGCCTTTTGTCCTAATTTTTGTATTTATATTGTAATCAGTTTCACAAGTCATTAAATATTCACAAAAAAGCATGATTTTTAATGTCTAGTTAGTAATCCAATGTTTGAATATACCACATTTCAAACCTTACATTGTTGAGGACTTAGGTTATTTTTAGTTTAATTTTAATTGTTACAATATTGCCACAATGAATATCCTTATACATTGGCCTTCAGACATCTCTAATAATGTTCTGTGCATATATTAAGACTAAATTTGTCCTATGTCCCTCTAAGATATAAAAACCATTTGAACCACATGACAAGGAAAGTACATAACTAAATATACACACACACAGACTAGCAAAGAAAATGCAAAACTCCCATGATTGAAACTAATCAAACCTAATCCTTCCTCACAAATAGCTAATGCTGCTATCTTCAAAAATTGCTTCTGACCCATACAGAAATGTTTAGATATACATATTATCAATTTATTAGTGTAATTTTAGTTTATCTGTATAAGGTGGAAATAGTTCTGAAATCTTAATATTAACCCTAAATAAGGAAGTTTGTATATCAAGATCTTTCAATTAAGGGAAATGCTGACAACTGCAGAATTAAGGTAGGCATTTAATCTATACAAGGAGAGCATTCTACAAAATAATATACAAACCTTTTTGAACTAACACCAATAAATCCCTTAACTTGGCCTTTTTATGGTCACTTGCACTGCAAGTCTATAATCCATAGTCCCACCTTGTGACCCCTCTTAAAAGACCTGCTTTCATGAATTCAGTTTTATTTTCTACACAATCCAATGCTTTAAGCTTGGTTTCAAGAAATCATTTTAATCAATAACAACTAAACTTTCATCACACGTTGATTTAAGATTATTATACACTTGAAAAATTGTACTAGCAATTAGGTTACATTTGCCATCATTAAAACATTCACTTTGAAAGAATCTCAGTGACATTCCTTGTTCCCATGGTTCCAGAAGGAGGAATAAAATAGGAAATGTGGTTTTCATAAAGCATTTGTGTGAAATGACCGGCAAAATATACAGCAAGAATATACTATTGCAATGCAACTCGATGCAGGTGACTACAACATGCTAAGAGAATATGGATTCAACACACAGGCTTCCTGTGTCCAAATGAACATAAGGACACAACTCAGAAAACTAGAAGGATGGATGGTAAGCAAACCACTTTAACAACTGCCTAAAGGATGATCAGACAACTTTTTTGGGGTGGGGGGTTATTCCTTTTTTCTAAGTCTTTTAAGTGGCCAGTTATCTCTATCCAGACAGTAGTATAAAGAGAACCATGATTACAGATTCTCTCACTGAAACGTTCTCAGGAAAATAGCATTGTGATCAGTAATAAGAACTCAGTGTGCCTGAATGTTATCTTTAAGTCCTAAGTGTCTATTAGTAATGACATTCATGGATGATAATCTCTACTCAAGTTTGGGACCAACATTATAATGCTACACAGCCTTCTCAGCAAACCTTCAGAAACCACTATGACATTAGAAACTCTTCACTGTACACCTTTTTATAAATTTGAATTGTGAACCATGTAAACGTACTATCTATTGAAACAAATACTAAAATTAAAGCTTTAAAATATCCCGATCTTATTTAAATCAACTTTGATTTGTTATATTTAAGCGTAAAGACTCAATGTTAGAAAAAGTACACTCATGGGCTATAGCTAATTGGATTCACTTTCAAATAACTAAACCAAAACTTATTTCTATTACCAGAGGAACAAGATCCATTCAAAATATAAAAATAATGGCCAGTGGAGAAAGTAGAAGCAATTTTATCATCTCTGCTGCCCCGCAATAAAAAGATTCATGTAGTCCCCATCTAGGACCACCTAATGTACTCATTTTGAGCTACAGAAGGAGCCAAATATTCCTCCCAGAAATTTCCCGCAGAAGACACTACTTGCTACTTTCCAGTCTCAAAATGCCAAAAGTAATCTTTTTGCCTAAAAAGGATGTGTTTGAGGGTGATAAAAATGTACCACATAAGCCACCCAACAGTATCTCATTTACGTTAGTCTTACCATCAGCACTTATGACAAGCCAGGTTATAGGTCAGTTTTCCAAAGAAATATCCAATACATTTTAAGAGTGTAAATTATCCCTACATTTAAAATATGTGAAGGGAGAGATACTGTACATAACCCCAATGCAATGGAAAACTCAGCTTTCATCAATCATGATGCTGACTGGATTGGGTCTTCTTCAGTAATTGAGATTACAGATTCCTAAAGCATTTTACTTTGATGAGTCACATTTGTAATACAATCACTGTACCCATCCACACCTAGTACACTGTAACACATTTTCCTCTCCAAGATCTGACCATAGTCATTTCATGAGAGAAAGAAAAAAAGAACTGATTAAAAGGAAACAGGACAGACGGTGAGTAAGCCATGAACAACTGCCCAAAGAACCATAAAAAATCCAGAAGATCATTTCCATGTGTTTTAATTAGATAGAGTACCATTAGGAGTGGACAAAGAACTAGAGAGAATACTGATAAAATTGTATCCATTCCTACCTTCTGTAAGTGTAGTTACAGCCAAATAATAAAAAGTACAATTACTGGAGAACTTTGCAAAGTTTTAACACAGAAAATACAATTGGGATGTAATCCAATGCAAACATGTAGTTTAATTTGTATCCCATCAGCCAGGGAATATTAAAAATCACTTTATATACATTTTTAATATGCATAGAAAAAAGACTAACTATTAATAGTTCTCTTCCAAAAGTAAGATTACAGATTTTTTCTCCTTTTGCATGTCAATTATATATTTATTCTAGACAAAAACAGATTTAGCATAAATGACTAGGCAGTTAAAAATCTATAGATCAAATTGAATATCAAAATGTAATATTATAACATTTACAGTTTTAGTACATTTTTCTAATTATAGTAAATTTTTCTACAGAATCATTTTCTCCATTGAAAGATGTTATAGGTTGAACTGTCTTCTAAAAATTCATATGTTGAAGTCTCAACCCCTGGGACCTCAGAATGTGACCTTATTTGGAAATAGGGTCATTGCAGATGTAATAAGATGAAGCCATACTAGAGTAGGGTGAGCCCGTAATCCAATATGATTGGTATCCTTACAAAAAGGGGAAATTTGGACACAGAGATACACAGAGTATACCATATGAAGGTGAAGGCAGAGATTAGGGTGATGCTTCTACAAACCAAAGACCACGAAAGATCACCAGTAAAACCTCAGAAGCTAGAAGAGAGGCAAGGAACAGATTCTCTCCCACAGCCCTCAGAAGGAACCGACCCTGCTGACACCTTGATCTTGGACTTCTAGCCTCTGGAACCGTGAGACAATAAATTTCTCATGGTGAAGTCACCCAGTTTGTGGTATGGCAGCCCTAATAAACTAACACAAAAGGTTTCAAAGTATACCACAAAGACATTACACTTTGACCACATACATTTTTTTCCTTACAATCTGGCTTTTGATGAATAATGCTTGCAAAATCAAATTTTTTCTCCAAATGTCCCAGCCCCTCCATCCCCCTCATTATTGCCATTAGGGAAGGCCACATAACTTAAGTTTTCTCCCACAGAATGTGAGAGGAAGTGACAGATGCCACATCCAGGCCTCGGCTTTACGACCATGGTGTGCCTCGCCTCATTACTCACATCTTTCTCACCAGCTCACCTTGGAACGTGGTGGTGACCCAGCTTCGAGCATGGAGATGAGGTCATGCCTTAAGGAAGAGCCCAGCCATGTCTTGGAAGGAGCCCAAGTCACTAACTGACAGCATGGGACAAAGCTACCCACCAAGCTGGAACACTCGCCTTAGAATGTTATGCGAGAGTAAAACAAATGACACTGTTCTTTGAGACACTATGTTGTTGGGTTTCTCTAATGTAATAGCTTAGCCTTTTACCCTAATAAAGTATCAGAGAAATAAAATATTTCAAACCCATGCAGAAAAATAGAGAATAGAAAATTGGGTAGATCTCTGAAAAAAAACAATAACTTTGACTCAAGGGGAGAAGTTTAAGTGTATAGTAAGCTGAACAACAGTATATTATAGCTTCAATTTTGAGACAATATATTTGACAATCTTACTATCTGTTAAATGAAATTTAAACTCTTCATGGAAATATACCAATTCTTATTCTGAAAGATATTTTAAAATTTAGTTTTATTATTTTCTAATTCAAAAAATTTAATAATAATTACTTTAATTAAATTTAGTAAAATTTAATTAGCATAATCATATTACTATGATTTTACATATATTTTTATGGTAAAAAAAAAAGCATGAAATAATACATAAAAGTCTCACACTCCTCCAATCCCCACCTGGGGAGAGCCATGATGAAGCTAGGTAGGTATCCTTCCATACTTAGAAAATGTTTTTAAAATAATTAAAGTATTTGAACTTTAAACTCAGCTAAAGAGAGGTTTTAATTTTGTTTGTCATGCACACCCCAGAGTCAAAAGCAAAAAACATTCCAATAAGAGGCATATAGATCATATTTACATTACTCTACGAGTAGAAAAGTATTTCTTCAAAGATGCTGGTAAGCATCGATGTGGCCTATTTTTCATTCTTAAATGTTTCCTAAAATGTCATTATGTTAAACCAGAATACATGAGACTGGATGGAAGTTCCAGGAGGACAATTCAATACTTCTCCATTACTTCATTCTACTGTAGATGAACTATAGTGTCTACTTCTCTCTAGTCAAAACACTGAAAAATTACTCTTCTGGAATGTGGAATGTTTGCCTTTTAAGTTACAGGTTTTTTTCCAGGATGAGTGCCCAAATTTCATATGGACACTTGTCTATCAAGAAGACACTTTCAATTGAACTGAAGTAGAAAATGAAGAGATAAAAACTGCTCCCATTTAATTATTCAGAGACCTTATTAACCTGTGATCAAGAATGGAATATACAATTCTAACTCACAGTTTGTGGGATGCATACATGTTCCTGTCTCCAAACATGTGTTTCCATTTAAACTGGTGGAATGTATACATGGCTGTGCAAAGAGTAATAAATATCAGCAAATCTTCTAAGAATGAAAGTCCTTTAGAACCATATACACTGTGTTTTGACTCAGCTCTTAAAATGTCTGAATCAAAGGTGAACAGTCTGCTTTTTACATCTATCTGTGAGCTACAGAAGAACAATGAAGAAAAAAGATGCTTCCACAGACAGCATCTATTTGTACCATCACAACCAAACCAAGACAAATCTATGATTTCTGCTATTTGTATTCTCTTTTCTTAACCTTATTGGTAAGCCTGCCCCAGCTAAGGAAAGGGTATTCTGAAATGCCCAGGTATTGAGTACAAGTTGTATATTAACCAATGCCAGATAATGCCAAGAGAGGGGCTTCAAGCACAGTATATAAACTTCAACAGCCTAAACCTAAAGCAGGAATGGAAACTGGTGGTCTGGAACATTCTATTTGGCCAGCACAGCATTTTCACATTTTTAAATTTAAATCCCTTTACGAAAGACACTCCCCACCCTCCCCAGCCAAGTACAAGGAAAGTACTTCATCATATGGGATAGTGTACCTCACCCTGCACTATGAGCCCTTCATATGGCTTGTGCCAGCCAAATGTTTGAAGTACGAATACTGCATAAATTCATCCACCTCTAAGCCTTCTTACCTTCTGTTTCTTTGCCTTCAAGCAAAAACTTCATTAGATTTTCCCCGGAAAGAACCTTCTTAGAATGGTTAAGTCCCATACAACATCCCTCCCTTTCCTCACTCATGCTGAGTGTTTCCAGCCTTCTTATTGAAACCTAACCTCCACTCATATGGAAGGGGAACTTTCGGGACTTTCTAGTGCAGCTGTTGAGACAGGCAAATTTTCTCTTAACTTATTACCAAGGCAAGAGTAAAAAGCAACTTACCTTTTGAAAAAAGTCTTCCCCACTTCTGCCTTTTCCTTCAGCAGCAGCTGTAAATAAAAATGCATACATTTAAAATAGTTTCTCTTTTCAATTTATTTATTCAAAAAACTTTCAAGTATCAGGCATGAGAGTACAAAAGCAAACGAGATGCCAGCCTTGCTATTCCAAAGCTGCGTGCCTGCGAACATGCCTCACTGGGATGCAAAGTTGATAAAGAATAAAACACCACTCCAATTAATTACACACCTTTAGATTATTTAATACTCCTTTTCTTTCTCTGAAAGACTCACAAATCTCTGCACACTTAGATAAAAGTAATCTTGCCCTTTCATAGTTAAGGAACTATATGAACAAATGCAACTATCAAAATAATCAGCTGTAGTGCTCCAAGCATGTCCTGTCTGTAATAGATCCCAGGCATGAGATTGCCTTGTCAACAGGTGGCTCATTCCCATATGGCCTACCTTCTGGGCTGTTTCAGTTTTATGCTTTACAATGACTATACAATCTACTTGGATTTCAGCTGGCATCATACAGTACTTTAATTCACTCCTTCATTTTCATATACAAAGAGAGAGAAAAAAACAAAGCGAGAACTCAACAGTAATGGTGAAGGTCACAACCAACAATAAAACTTCATGCGAGACTGGTGCAGTGGCTCACACCTGTAATCCTAGCACTCTGGGAGGCTGAGGCGGGAGGACTGCTTGAGGCAAGGAGTTCAAGAGCAGCCTAGGCAACATAGCAGACCGCGCCTCTACAAAAAGTAGAAAAATTAGCCAGGCGTTGTCACGTGTGCCTGTAGTCCCAGCTACGGAGGAAGCTGAGGCAAGAGGATCACTTGAGCCCAGGACCTTGAGGCTGCAGTGAGTTATGATGACACCACTGAACTCTAGCCTGGGTGACAGAGCAAGACGCTGTCTCAAAAAAAAAAAAAAAACCATTTCATGTGAGATTAATTAAAAGGTCACTGTAGGTCACTGTATTTGAACATCATTTTTACATCTAAACAGTATCCTATAAATACAGGACAAACCCAGTTCTCTGATAATGTTCATAAATCTTATGACTCTATGAACATTTTTTATTCATTTGTGGTGAGGGGTGGGAAATTTGACCAAAAGGAGGAGAGAGAAAAAATAGCATCTTGTTTGCAATAGCCTCATATTGCATCTTTCAGAGGGCAAACACCAAACAGGACTCTGATTCTGGTGCAGGGTGGAACAATGCTTAGCTGGAGAAGCCATCTCCTGACCAGGACAAAGAAAGGAGCTGAAGCAAGAACTCCTGGAAACTGAAGTCTAGAAGACCATGGTAAGCCACATACCTGCTGGGCAGGACAGCAGCAAAGCAGTGTTTGTTGCATATGTGCATGTGTGTCCAGAACACTTATTAAAATGACTAAAGACCCAAGAAGTGTGGCAGATCAATCATTTAAGAATCACATTTGTCACTTAGTAAGTTTTGACAAGCACTTATCATTACAACTTTGACATTCTGTTAGGTGAAGGATTCAAAACTCAAAGAAATTCTCTCTGCCCTCAAAGAAATAACAAATATTAAAATTTAAACTCTTTTACCAACTTAAATTTTACAGTTAAATATAAGACACCCTCTCCACTTTTGTAGAAATGTATATTTTTTTATCTACACATTTTTATCTGAATAGAGCACAGAGTACATTTTTCTGCAATTTCCAAGGACAGTCTGAGAAAATGTATAAAAACAAGAGCTAAAAAAGAAAGAATAAAAAATTGTATTCCAATGTATAATAGAGCAGAAAAATGCCTCCCAAAGATGTTCATGTGCTAATCCCTGTAACCTGTGAATATGTTACTTTACATGGCAGAAGGGATTTTGCAAATGTGATTAAGTTAAGGATCTTGAGAAAGGAAGATTATCCTGAATAATCCATATGAGCCCAATGTAATTATGTCCTTATAAGAAGGAAGCAGGAGGGTCAGAGTACAAGAAGGCAATGTGACAACGGAAAGAGAGAGGGAGAAGGGCACATGACAACAAAAGCAGAGATTAGCGAAGAGAAAGATTTGAAGGTGGAGGAAGGGCCCATGAGCCAACGAATGTAGATGGCCTCTAGAAGCTGGAAAAGTCAAATAAATGGATTCTTCCTGACAGCCTCCAAAGGGAGTACAGCCCTTCTAACACCTTTATTCCAGCCCAGTATAACATCCAACCATTTCGGATATTAACCCTCCAGAATTGTAAGATAATACATTTATGTTGTTTTAAGACACTACACTGTGGCAATTCGTCACAGCAGCAAAAAGAAACTAATCCCTAATGGTAATATCTTTTTAACTTTACTTTTTGCACAAATTCCATACCATCAATAGCATGAACTGAGCACCAACATTTATGTGGGCCACTTGAATTACTCGTTTCCACAAATAGATTCTTTTAGTTTACTTTACAAACCATAATTTTTACTGTCTAACTTGGAAATATATCAATATTAACACTAAAAAAAAAAAGAAAAACAAAAAAGTGGAACAAATTTCTAAGCAAACTGACAAGTGTGATTAGTCCTAACCAAAGAGGCCACCCAGGCAAGACAAAAGGGCAGTGCCCAACCTAATGACAAGTGTCTTGGGGACACTCAACCAGCTCTTGGGCTATCTTTGTCTAAGGCTAAAAACAGTTCAAATGGGCCATACTCAACGATACCTCCAGTCACTTGGCAAGGTAAGTAGCAGTAAGAGCACGGAGATTTGAAAAAATTCTAGGGACAATGAGAAAACTCTTCTTTAAAAAGAAATTTTTAGAATCAAAGATATTTTCAAAGGTCTATCAAGCAAAGTATAGATAATCACCCCTTTCATCACAGGAAACTCCTTCACAACTTAGAATTCTTCTGTTCAAATTCCATTACATGATTACATTGACCACAGAAACTTCCTTGAGGAGACTTGTTTTGCTCATGACAAACTCATTATGTCACACTTGGTAATGCCTCTTCATTCCAAGTCCACCCAAACACTAAACAGACTTCATAGAATGGCCCTTCAATCTCTGGATGAATAAAAAGGGGAATATTTCCTTAGTTAGACCCAAATTATAAGTAACTACGTTCCAGAAAAAAACAATAAAAGTTAACCAGAAACCTGCACCTTTAGCAAGCTTATGATTTGAGGGAAAACAGCAGGCAGGGAGCCAGAATTTTTATTCTAAGTATTTGTGTATAAGAAACTCCAAATCTTAGCCTGGTTTTCGCTCAATTTTGATGTGTCCATTTCCCAAGCCCAGAAGGGCCCTGGTAAAAGACCCTGGTTGAGTTCTAGGTTAGATAATGGTCTCAGGTGCAAACTATGGTTAATCCTAGTCATCGGCACTTCCTAGGGAGAATCTTTATTTCATTCCCAGGTTGCTGGGTCTCCTGAAGGACCTGTACTATACTCAAGCATGCAAACCTGTCAAGGCCATAGAAGCCAATCAAGAGAGAGTGACATTTTACCAAAGTCTTCTCTTCCCCAAACAGGGATCCTTCTGAGCCCAAATGTCAGAGTCTAATTCTCAACCTAACTCTACATTCCTCAGCATCAAAATATAAACTCCTCCCCAAAAGTGAGAGATTGGGGGGGGGTGTCACTGAAGAACATTTCTTTCTCAACATAAACTTAAGCATGGGCCTTAGGTCCCATGCCAATGAATCAAAACAGGCAAGGCTCTACCCTCATTCAACTCACAACCCTGGCCTGTATAATACTCAAAACGAATCAACTAGTAAGATGAAGCCAAAATTAAAATTCAGTTCTCCTGAGAACCTTCTCAGAGAGCTTTTCACATCACAACTCTATCCAAATTAAACTTATTATAAATTTAATTTAGCTATTCTCATTCTTGACAAAGCACTAAAAAGCTAGTCATTTTACTCCTAACACAACACTAGAGCTGGACAGCTACTGTTAGACCTGAAAAATAAAGGGCACTTCTAGGGAGACCACTGGAGAGTTGGATTGCAAGAAAAAATATGAGGTATGATAATATCTTGACTCAAATCATTTCCTTTTCATTATATTTGGAGGGGGAACTAGTGCCTGTGAAATAAGCCAGCCCATACTTTATGTCATGGTATTCCTTGACCTTTGAAGTCCGATTCTACTCTGTGATAAAACAGTTCTATTGAGTATTCACAATCTTACTCCCTCATCTGTTTTATTCCACCATAACATGAACACACAAAGATTTAGCAGGTTTTTTTAAACTGTCTTTACAATATGACTTCTGCCTAATGTTCCAAAGCTTATGCACTTGAATGTAAAAACCTTGGATTATTCCTGCCAATGAAAGCAATTGTCCTTATTTTCATGACATAGAACTCCAGGAATAAATTACTTCAATACTACCAAAACGTGGCTGGCTAAATATGCAGGTAAAGCATTTCATATTTTAAGCTGAACAATTCATTTTTTATGTTTATTATAATTTCTCCAATGCTTTGCCATATTTTATTTCATATTTTTGCTTCACAAGAAATATGAAGCAAAAGCCACTGCCAATAAAAACAGCAAAAGTTGAAACAGGTGTAAACTATTACAGTCCCCCCAAACTATAGGACAAGTCCAGTTAATTACCAAATTAAAAGGCGGGGTGGGAAGCTTGACTTTAAATTCTTCCTAGGGCACAAGGAAACTTCTGTTTAAATATCCTTTTCATTTTGAAATGCTTTTCTCTATTATAACATCTGATGCTTTATGGAGCCAACTCTAAAATCCCGAAGACTATGTACTTCATACTTAAAACACAGTATGGGATATCTTTAAACATTACCTTGACATACAATGAGATTTTTTTCTCTTGTGGAATCTGACCAAAAGTTCAAATTATTTAAAAAATTGAGAAATAATTCCTTCTAGTAGCCTGATTCTCTTGCATAAATATTTTACTCAAAATTTAAAGCATTCACTTATTGTATAAATTTAATCCATATGCTAAAAAAGCTATGCCATATATTTTATTCTGTATACCAACTATTTCCAGAAAACTTCCTTAACAACTTGGCCAATTCTAGTGAAAGAGAAATCAGCAAAAGATGTAGAAGATGCTGTTTCTATACACTCCCAGGAAAACTTTTTATATTCATGAATTATATCTTGCACTTTGGAATGGTATGCAAAGCTCTGAGAATTAACTAAGAAAAGAGTAATCATTAGTCTATTTTTAAAGTTTCTTCCACTTCTCAATTAAAATTGTAGTCATAATCCAAATACTCTAACCAACTGAAGAACACTTCCAAGTATAAATTTCAGCAGCAAAAAGTGTCATCTGAATGTTGTGTATCACAGTAAGTGTGAGGATTTTCAGACCCCACCTTTTCAAAAACTCCCTACCTAATTCTCATAGTTCACTGTCAACAAATCAAATTCACCTGCCCTGAAAAAAAAAATAGGTCTATTGAGAAAAATCAAGAAGAAAGAGACAAAATAAATATAATTTTTATCTTAACAGTGGCTGGATTAAAGATGGTTTTCTTCTGCACTTTAAATTTTCTTAAATATTGTTTTATTTTGCAATTAAATTCCCATCACTAAAAATGTAATATTGGAGGGGATGGGTAAATTCACACCTAATGGGTACAATGCACACTATCTGGGTGATGGGCACACATAACCTTGACTCAAACTGTACAAAAGTAATTCATGTAACCAAAACGTTTGTACCCTCATTATATTCTAAAATAAAAAAAGTAATATTGTTTTATATATAAAACGGAATGTATAGAATGACCTCAATTCTGTATAAAAGTATGTGCATGTGCATATACATTTACAAATATAAACACATATGTATCTATATATGGACACATAGAATACATTTTTTAAAAAAGAGTGAAAAGATAAACACCAAAATATTAACAGTTGTTATGTGAGCAGTAGAATTATTGGGTCATTTATCACTTTCTCCTTTGTATTTTTTAGAACACATTTAAATAGCATGAACTGCTTTTTAATCAGGAAAAACATCATTTTTAAATCCTCCTTCCTATTTGAGAGTGTACCAAGGTTTTACCGTTACTGATTCGTCACAGCATCATTTTCAGCCCAGAGGGTATGAGGCAATCTGGCAAAAGTATGAAAATCAAATGTGGATATAAGCTACCTAAGGAGGCAGGATGCTAATGCAATATCAGAGATGGATAATGAACAGTCAATAACATCATACCAGGTATAAATCATAGGCCTTAATTACCCTAGTGCTTTCTAGATTTAAACACTGATTATGTGCAGTTCTCAGTGGAGAAGTTTTAATTTATGCTTGTAGTAAGAAACTTCACAGCTGAAAACAGTAAACAATCCAATATTTGGAAAACCTCTGGAGTCATTTCCAAATATAATAGCCAAAAGAAGACAGAAATAGACACCCTCCAAAATGGGTGACCCAAAAAGAGAAAAATGTATATGTATACATTTCCAATTATAGACTTAAAAACAAAAGGCCACTTTTACTGAAAGGTCACATGGAATAAAACAGAATGAATTTACCATATCCCAAAAGGGCTTTATGGCTAAGAATATGAAAGAAATGAGATGGATTATCCCAGGCAATTTGGGCCAAGAGTATGGGCCATCAAGTGAACTACATCAACAATCCGAGACACTCTTTCAGACTATTTTTTTTTAAAGTTCATTTCCCACCAATTACGTTAACAGAACTATTAAGAATTCCAAAGATCACGATGGAGGTTAGGGGAAGAGCCCTGATCTATTCTAACAATGGGGACCACTGCTACCTCTGTAAGACTTTGCAGACCACACTTCTCAAAACGTGGAACACAGGGGATTTTTTTTCACATGTCAAATCTCTCAGGGCAATAAACCCCTGCCAATATTCTAATGCTAGGGACTATCTAAGACAATGGTGGCCCCGTCACACTCAGGACACAGCAGAAAACAAGAAAAGGCCAGCATTCTCTAATGCATGAGATTTTAGTTTCAGAAAGCATTTGTTGCTGTCAAATGAAGGGAACATATTCCCAAAAATCTGAGAACATCTAAATTACATTACGCACTGCTGTGAGCAACTTTTACCTTGAAGTCTTCCAGTAACTCTAGCTAACAGTTTATTCAGACTTCAAATTTGTTGGCCTGACAATGAAGACTTTCTTGTAGACTAATGACCCTAACATACATCAGTGGAACTGCAGTCCAACTGATTAACAGAAACGTTGGTCATGTCAACTGTCTTGCTTTCAGACCCTATTTCTTCTTATATAAGCAATCCCTGAAGCATCCTTTAGTCTGGTCTGAGGTCATAACACTATTTGACAACTTCAAGTACTTACATATCAGCTTATTTTTTAACACATTGACTGCCACACTAGAAAAAAATTTTTTCCTTGGGGCTACAGTGTTTTATTATGAAAATAGAAGAAAAACTTCAAAAACAAAATGATCCTGTCTAATTTAATGAAAAATTTGTTATTTTTTATTGTTCTCTGTGTTTTTTTCAATCAAAAAGTAATATAAAAACTTGAAAATTAGTAATGTAAAAGGTAATGTGAAAACTTGAAAAACAGTTCATACAGGTAAAGTGTTTTTCTTGACTCGTCAGGCTTAAGTGTAATTTAAAGGTAAAATAAATAGAAAAATGAAATTTATTGACTTCTATTCATTTAATCCACATTTTTAGAATTAAATTGTCAATATTAATTGTAACAATAAGAACATCAACAAGTAAGATTTTCACGAACCAACTGCAGGGTTTTGCCCAGGTTTTACTTGACAAGGCCCTGGGCTCAAAACTAGCATGAGTTAAATACAACTCACATGGCAGTTAATGTGTTAAAAAAAAAAAATCAACACTCTTCTAACCCTTTACCAAAAGCTAAAGGATGTTCACGGCCTTTATGTAGTTAAATGGAAGTATGAATACCCAACACCATGAGGATCTTGGGCTCATCTTCCTATAGAACTGTGCCATAAAATATGACAGCCACTGGCTACATGTGGCTAGTGAGCACTTGAAATGGGGTAGTCTGAATTCAGATATGCTGTAGTATGATACACACACACGATTTTGAAGACTTAGCACAAAAAAAGAATGTAAAAATCTCACTAATTTTTGGATTATATGTTGAAATGTTGTTACTTTTACATATCAAGTTAAACGAAGATATATTATTAAGACTAATCTCACCTGCTTCATTTCACTCTTATTAATGTGGCTATAAAACTTAAAATTACATTTGCGGCTTCCATTATATTTCTACTGTACAGCACTGCTATAAAGAGTAACAACTTACTTTGCTGTTATCCAAGGAGAATTGAAAAGATTCAAGGAGAGCACACGGCCACAGGCTACAAGGCACCAAAAACAAAGAATATTTCCAAATAGTTAAGAGTCAGCAGTTTGAAATCAAAGTTGTATCTGTCTTAACCTCCTATGAACACTTTGAGGGAGGACGAAAAAGGTTGGTTGGTATTTTTGAGGGTGGTGGGAAGGTTAAAGAATTAGAGCAGTTTGAATAAAATATGTAATATTAATAACCATTTCCTTAATATCCAGCTTTGGCCCAACCCAAAGCCATGAAACTATTTAAGAGTTTATGTGTATGGTTATTTAATGGAATGAAGTTTATATTTCTTTTGTATTTGTAATAACATGGCAATGGGGCAAGCCAACTCGTTTTAAATCAGAACCAAATGTGTTCCAGGCATGTTTAAAGTTCAGGTTATATGCAGAAATCTGTGATAGGACAGTCTGTTTTGCTATTCTCCCCACCAAAATTGAGGGTTGAGGGAGGGCAAAGGAAAGACATGCTTGCTTTTATTGTGGCTATTCCTATTCATCTTTACACTGAAAGATTCATGTATGGATTTATTCACACAAAATTTCTTTAGCACCCGAGCCATATAAGAGGAGATAAAATTGTGGAGTCAGAAAAATCTGGGTTCAACTCTAGGTTTGCCATTTATAACTCTGAGCAGTAAAACTCTGAGCAAGTTCTTTAGTCTCCCTAAGGTTCTGTTTTCACCTCTAAAATATGCAAATAAGCACCCTGTAAGCATTTAATATATGGAAGCCTTCAACTTTGACCTCAAATAACTTATACTTAAGTAATAAAAATGACAAATTCTAAAAAGCTGAACATTACAGAAGAGTCACAGATAATAAAGCACAAGAATACAAAGAATGAATATGGTAGAGACTTTTGAGCTGATTATTTAATGTGGAATTTAGACATGGGGACCGGGGAAAGAGAATTCTGGGCAGAGGGAATGCTGTGTATACCCACGAATGTCTGATTCCAAAACTTCATTTCCCTTTCCCTTTTAAATGCCTCAGAGCACTTGAAATAGCACCTGTGCCTAGAAGGAGCCAGATGGTGCAGTGCAGCAGAGAGGAAGTAGAGCTCTCCAGTGATTGGGAAGTGAACCTCAAGTTGGCCTACACTGATTCTCACCAGGAAAGTACCACTCTTCAGAGTGGTGTTTGGAAATATGTGGGTTTTCATGGTTTGTGTTTTGTTTTTGTTTTTATTTTTGTTTTTGGTTGTCACAGAGAGGGGGAGAAGGGGCTGTGGTGCAGACATTTAGCGTCCAGGGCCCAGGGCACTCACAAAGGAGTTGTACTAGAAGTACAATACTAACAATACTGGTAGAGTGTTTTAGGAATGTCCTTTCTTCAGAAATGATCTTCTAAACAGTACATATCTATGCCACTTCTCCTTTCTACAGTGTCAGTGACTCAGACTGACTTAAGGCGCTACCATGAAAACTAGGAAGGACAGCTATTCTTCCTCAGGGTTAAAAATTGCTTCTGGGTTTTCTACATGTACAGTTCTAACGCATCATATTTCAGTTCAGGTCCTTAGCTGACGCAATGCTTTACCTGTTGGGGACTGTACTATCATAAGATGGCCACATAGCAGTTATTCACCTTGAAATGTATCAGCATACAAGGTCATCCTCTTGCTGGCAAGGACCACCAGTCAACAAATCACACAACAAATCAACAAATCAGTCAACAAAGCAGAAAGGGTTTTACTGCCTGACTCCAAAATATGAACAAAAGCAAAACAAAATAACGGAAGGATGGGGGTGAGGAGGAGATGAAGGAAGGGTACAGAGAAAGAAATGAGAAAGACAGATGGGGAGGAGGAAGGGGAGGGGACAGGAGGAGGAGGAGGAGGAGGAGGAGGAGGAGAAGGGGAAAGGAGACTGAAAGCAAAGGAAAGAGAAGGGGGAGGAGGAGGAAAAGATGAGGAAGGACAGGGTGGGGAATGGGGAAAGAGGGAGGATAGGAACATTTTTTAAACTTATAATTAATATTATTAGAAAGAGAAGAAAAAGTAATGTATCCCCCCAAAAAAACCAATGGCATGATATTTTTAAAAGGGGAACATTCCAAAAATAAGAAAGAATGCTTGTAAATTAAAAATATAACAAACATAACAATTCTACCCAAGATTTGGAACATTTAAAAACATACTCCCAGAAAGAACAAGAGAACATATGTTACATTAAATAAAAAAAGAAAGGCAATTTTTTAAAGAGTCCAAAATCAACTAACTGAATTTCCAGAAAAGGAGAACATACATAGACTATAAATTGTATTTTTTTAAATCAAAGAAACATACTAGAAAATTTCCAGAACTAAAAAACATAAGTTTCCATATTAGTAAAGCTAACTAAATTTGTAGCTGGATGAATTTTAAAAATTCAAGTCAAGGCATATCCTTCTGAAATTTCACATCATTTGGAATAAAAATATCTTGAAACCTTGCAGAAAGACATAAAGGAGTCATAGGCAATTAGAATAGTATCAGAATTCTCATTCAAGCCATGGGAATCTACATGACAATGGAGTAAAGCCTTAAATTCTAAGAGAAAATGATTTTCAACCCAAAATGCCTTACCTGGCTAAACCTGTCATCAAGTAGAGGATTACAATGACATTTTAAGGCACACAAAGTTGAAGGAAAAAAAATACCTCCCTACTACTTCCATACGTTAGTTAAGGCTGCATATACCAAATTGAGGAAATAAGCCAAGAAAGTGAGAGACTTTCCCTAACATAGGAAACTGGGAATTAAACACAGAAAAGAGGCAGGAGGAATTCCCAAGATAGAAGCGAAGTTCCAAGATCATAGCTGCACAGCCAGCCTAGAAGGCAAATGGTAAAAGATGGAGCAGACCAAGAAGCTTCAAAGGAGGAAAGTTCTCAGAAAAAAAAGTAACTGATTAACAATCCAACATCTTGACCATGTGGAAAATTATACTGAGAGGATTAGAGAGCATAGAAAGAATCTGTAGTAAGTATAAACAATATTAAGCCCAAGGGGAAAAAAACAAGGCAAGTACCAACTCCAGGAAAAACAAAATTCTGACAAAAAAGGAAATGAAATATTTGCATATTCCTTGGCTTATCAGGAAACAAAAACAGCACAGATAATATACAGTCAGCTCTCAGTATCCATGGGTTCTGTGTCCGTGGATTCAACCAACTGTGGATCAAAAATATTTGAAAAAAACTGTCTATTTCAAACATGTACAGATTTTTTGTCCTTATTCCCTAAACAATACAGTAAGTACTATTTACACAGCATTTACATTGTACTAAGTATTGTAAGTAATCTAGAGACTATTTAAACTATATGGAGGATACGTGTAGGTTATGCAAATACTATGCCATTTTATATCAGGGACTTGAACATCAGTGGATTTTGGTATCCATGGGAGGCCCTGGAACCAACGCCCCACAGGTACCAAGGGACTAACATAATATAAATACTGCATATTGATTTAAAGCTTGTGATTAAACTTTATTGGGAAAAGAGGGGAAGAGAAAAGTAGAGAACTAAATGCTTTCTACCATACAAAAGTACAACAGAAAATGTCTGAAAGTAATGAATTGGGAGAAAGCAATAAACATAGATTATTTAGAAAATGAAGAAATAATAAGAAACAGCTTAAGGAATAAAAAGCGGCTGCATCTAAGAACAGAGCACATTTTGTGGGGATAGGTATTGTGATTTCCTTGTAGGTCCTTCCACACTATCTCATTTTAAAACTATGTATGTATTGTTTGATGATAATTTTTTATATACTAGCCTATTCTAGCTCAGTACTCACACCACAGAGAGAATACAAAGGGCAAGTATGATAATCTGGCCTAAGACCATTTGCTCTGGTCTAAATGTTTCCCCCAAAACCCATATGTTGAAATCCTAACCCCCAAGGTGATGGTATTAGGAGGTGGGGGCCTTTGGAAGGTGATGAGGTCATGAGGGTGGATCCCTCATGAATGGGATTAGTGCCCTTATAAAAGAGAGCCTAGAGAAGTCCCTTGCCCCTTCCATCATATGAGGACACAGCTGGAAGGCACCATCTATAAACCAGAAAATGGGGGCTCACCAAACACCAAACCCACTGGTGCCTTGATCTTGGACTTCCCTGTCTCCGGAACTGTGAGAAATAAATTTCTGTTTATAAGCTACCCAGTCTACAGTATTTTGTTATAGCATCCCAAGTAGACATAAGACACCATCACAACCACATTTTCCAAGTACAAGGTGGAGCTAATGTTCACCCATGATTTGTAAAGACAGAAATTATAAAAAAAAAAGGACAGAAATTATGCTTTTGCTTAATTTTTTTATTCTTGACCTAAAGGTATTTATATTTACATTTTATCTCAAAAGATTCTGGTTGAAGTTAAGTCATCTACATATCAAACAGACTGTAAAACAACGACAAGAACAAAAATGTTAGTTTATCACTGCAGTCCTCAAGAGAGCAGTAGCAAGGCTCAGGGGTTCTGCTGCCCTGCCTGTCCACAGTGGGACTGGGAAGATCACACTAAGACTATCAGGAGATGATGGTGGCATTAAGTGAACCACCCACGGGGCAACAAACTGGAGGCCCTATTGCTTTGAATTTTTATTGGGAGTACAGAATTAGTCAGAAAGCAGAAGCAGAAAGACCAAACAGATGGAAAGGCAGTGAGCAGAAGATCCCCACAGCATTCAAAAAAGAAGAGGGACCTTTGCACATAGCAGATACACAGATCTTAACTATTGGAAGATCATTCTGAAAAGCTCCATAGGCCTATCTAATATTGACAATACTTAATGTTACCTGTTAAATGGTTACTTATTAAGTACTGAAGTACTTACCTATTAAGTATTAAATTACTCATTAAGTAATTATTTAAGTACTAAATGAGCACCTAGTTGTCTACTTTTCTATTGACTGCCTTTTTGATTTCAGAAATTGTACTAACATAATGTTATTGGCCTCCAACTCCTAATAAGAACAATTACAGAAGATCGGAATTTTCATTTCAAGGAGAATTTTGCCTCTGTCAATGTACAGGCGAGGAGGGCTGCTTAAACAAACTTACCAACTAATAAGCTACTCCAGTAGACTGTAGGCATACCAACTTGAACATATACTGAGGGAGTGGGGTGCTCATGAAAAAAATTATTCTTGAGCCCCGCTCAGATCCCACTGAATTTTAATCTTTGTAGGAGCCCAGGCATCTGCATTTTTATAAGGATGCCAGGTGATTCTCACAAACAGTTAAGTCTCAAGCACTGTCACACCACTGGAATCACATGGTGAAATCGACGTTTTTAATTTCCAAACTCTCAGTCAAGCTGGCTTTCTATAACCCTAACCAGTTGCCCATCGCTATCTATTCCACATTTCACCTTAACCCCAGGACTATATTTTATAGAGAAAATACAATTACTTTGGAGTAGGTAAGGGGTTTAAATATGCTCTGGGTGTTCAGCAAAATTCATTACAACCTAAAGGAGCTGCTTTTCAGGATTAATTAAAGGATAGCAGAAGCAGTATCTGACTTATGTTTTAACATTAAAACTTTCTAAACTTGCTCTACTCATTGCCCGTTGAGCCAAGACTGTCTCAAACTGCATCCCATTAGAAGAGGTGGTGCTAAGAGAATCAGCTGGTGTCCAGTGAAACCGGAGGATTTTCATCTCTACTCAAGAAGACCAAGTCTATGATCTAGAGGTTTATGGACTGAGTGTGGATATGCAAAGGCAGCAATAGTAATCATTCATTCAGAGAGGATCTGGTCTGTGATTCCAACAGGTCCTGCTTCAACCTTCTGTAAAATGTAGCTTTGCATAATCAAGTTACTACAAATCAAGGCATCCTCATTCAGAAGACCTAGGGAAACATTTAGGGGAGATCTTATTTCTTAAACTCAGCAGTTTGCTGCTGATAAATCACACACCTACCTACTTTTATGAAATTAAGCAGATCCCCTCCTCTCAAGACATTTAGTTTGAAAAAAAATAGATGCTTTGAGGGCTAAGCCATCAATTTTCATCTCTGAAAAGAATCATTTGTTTCTGTTAAAGCTGATCTAAATCTAACATCTGATTATAATTTATTCCATTTAAAGTCCTTGGTTTGTTAACATGAATTCGTTTTTCATCAGTAGGCAGAAAACCACCTTTAAATGTGGTTTTCATTTCAAACAATGCTTGAAGAGTAATTTTTAGGTAATAGTCTTTGGCCTAGGATAAAAGTTGTAACAAACACCATTACCTCGATTTCCTTCCAAAAAATGTGTGTGTATATTTACGATGCAAACACAGTGGTCATATTCTAAGCCATAGCTTTATCCTTATTCCCAGAATTGTAACTTTGGTTAAGGAGTCAAATTCTATCTCAAGTAAAATGAATCTGCTATAATAGCACAGTGGGCCTATATGTATTCATTTTCTTGAAGATTGTTCTTTCTTCTTAGCTGATTTTTGCACTCTGTTTGCTTTGGAAAGTTTAAACTCATTTTTCTTCTTAAATTCAAGAAACTTAAATGTCTTAGGCCTAGATTATTCACCAGTCTCAAAATATTCAAGCCTTTCTAAAAAAGGTAATGAAAGTTTCTTCTTCTGACAGTTGGCAATGCTCTATCAAGTTCTGGATGTTCACGCCTGAGGCACCTACCCTGAAATATGTAGAGCAAAAATTCTCTAGGACATCTTCTGATTTTACTAAATCTGTTTATATCAATTTCAGAAAGATTTGAAAATAAATTATTGATCTTCTATGGGTCAGATACAATATTTGAATCCATCCTTTTTTAAACGGTGTGTTTTCCCAGGGAATTTAAAGATTTTACCTCAGGTGAAGGTTTGACATTATAATTTACATAATTATAATAACCCTGAAATTCAGTAATATCATAAGCACCAGTAATGATGTAATGCTTGTGCAATGTTGGAAGCGTAAATTCATGCAACCATTTTGGAGAATAATTTGGTTTATATAAAGAATAACTATAATTTCCATGTATTTGACCCAGTAATTCCATTTCTAGGAAGCTAGATCCTAAGAATATAATCCAAATCAGGAAAGAAGGAGGAAAAACTATTGGCACAAACATGTTCATCTTAGTAATATATATAACATGCAAAAAAGAAAAAACCAATGAGAATTAAGAAAATTTAGATATAGGCACTTATTCAAACATTTTAAGATCATTTGAAAAGATGATTTGCAAAAGTCTTTGAAGCAGTAAGGAAAAATGATTATAATACACTATGCAGTAAAAACAAGAAAATAAGCCAGGATTTTTAAGTGGGTCATAAAATTACATGTGCAATATGATTTTAACTATTATTATTTAAACAAGCACACAAAAACTAGGGACATTCGTCAAAAGGTCAAAATGTGTATGCCAGAGAAGAATAGCATTCTATCTCATTTTATTTCCTAAATTTTCTTGGGATATAAATGTATTGCTTTGAAAATGACCCCCAAAAAAGCATATATACACATACACACCCAAGTAAAGATGAGTAAAGAGATTTTATGTAAGTCTAATCATATTTTAAATTACCTATTTGTGAGAGAAAAAGGACTACAGCCAACCCTTGAACAATGTGGGCGTTAGGGGCACCACATGGAAAGTCCATGTATAACTTTTGACTCCCCCAGAACTTAACAACTCATCACCTACTGTTAACCCGAAACCTTACTGACAACATAAAACATTTTACACATATTTTATATGATATATGTATTTTATACTATATTCTTACAATAGAGTAAGCTACAGAAAAGAAATTTTTATTAAGAAAATCATAAGGAAGAGCAAATATATTTACTATTCATTAAGTGGAAGTAGATCATCATAAAGCTCTTCAACCTCGTCCTTACATTGAGTAGGCTGAAGAGGAAGAGGAAGAATTGGTCTTGCTGTCTCAGGAATGGCAGAAGTGGAAGAAAATCCCCATGTAAGTGGACCCACGCAGTTCAAACCCATGGTATTCAAGGGTCAACTATACTATGAATTTGTATTCACTCATGTAGCTAACTAAACCCAGTAAAGAAAAATCTGATTTTCAAAGGGTATTTTAAGATTAAAATAATCAAGATGAATATACAAAACAATACATTTTGCCCAAATTCTTCAATTGTCTACTGAAGCTAGAATGCTTACCTTCTAGTAGGTCCTGCAAAGCTTCTCCCCACAGCTCTGTCTTAGAAACAGCCTGAATCTCTCCATTCCCTAACCTTGGCTCGACACGTAAAATGCAGTCAGCTTAAATGTACCTACTCAGTGACTAAAACAGAAACCTACAGCTGTGGGGCTTCCAAATAAGCACCTTTGACAAGGATAATCATAAACCAACAAAAACGACTTTGAAAAATGGGGGTGCTATGTTACATGCCTGTTACAACAGCAAAGGTTGGGAATCAACTTCTCAAATCTGTGCTGCTGCCTGAACCATGAGAAGCTTCCTCACACACAAGCAGAGGCAACCAGTGCCATGGAAGGAGCAAAAGGTTCCCCATCAGCAATCAGGAAACCATAACTTGAGCTTCAGTGGGATGCATCTTGACACAGTTCTCAACAATCTTAGTCCAAAGAACTTCCAAAAATGTAACAAATCACGAAATACAGCAAAACACAGATGTTTCCCCCCCACACATACACACACACACACTTCTTCAATTGTACCTTTTGAAAGACAATCAAAATTACATTGGGTAGAACAGGAGTGTTGTTTGGGGTGCGGAATAAGGTCACATAATAAAAAAGTCTCTCTTACCCATCACTCTCCTGCTCTTGAAAGGGAGGGAAACTGGTCTTGGAATTTTTAAACAGAGATGTTTCTTCCTTGGTCAGGTAATCAACACTGATCTGGTACTGGGCCCAATCCTTTTCCAGGTGGGAATGAGGGGAAGGGAAGAGGACAGGTAAGGAACAGAAAATTCAGAAGAAGTTTTTTAAAATTATTTTAAGGACCTGGGAGGAGGGGGAAACCAATGTAATCACATACTATTCTTTAATGATATTAACCCAAAATCTAACTGCCCCCAATTTTCTCCACCACCACCACCACCCTCCCAAAAAAGAAGAAAAAACAGGCAATGACAAAAGAGAACAAAGAACATTACCTTGATTTTAACCCAAACTAATATTCAGCCATACATGAAATACTGCATGTATATCCCATCACAACACATAAAGGAAGGACTGTATCCAAGTAAGGGTAATTTACACAATCAATGAGATGGACATTTTTCCTCTAATAAACTTTTTTATGGAAATTTTCATTCTAGGAAGAAGTTGAAGACATTATAAAATCACATTTATACAGTTAAAGGGTATAAAGAGTGATTTGTCATATTCTTGAAAATATATTCTATATATTCAAGAAAAACAATAAATATCACCTCTTGAGAAACACTGCTAACCCCTACTTTATATGTGGTTAGCAAACGTATGAAACTTGGTGGCACAGGCTAGAAACAGAAATAGGTACAAGAAGAATTCAGACCAATTCATTCACTCAACAACCCATGGAGGCAGAACATACATTAAGAAAAGCTGGATGTCCACAGGGTAAAAGTGCACATACACAAACTCTTAAGGAGACACTGGTCTTCCTAAAATCAATGTTGGTGATTCAGAACACCTGAAACAACGAAGTTCTCTCACTGCACCTCCCTAAGCCTCTCCTCCAGTTAAGTTTAACTTCCTGCTACGGTCTGAATGTTTGCGTCCCCTCCGAAATTCATTTGTTGAAATCCTAACTCCCAAGGTAGTGATATTAAGAGGTGGGGCCTTTTGGGAGGTGGTTAGATCACACAAGGAAGCCCTCATGAATGGGATTAGTGCCCTTATAAAAAAAACAAGTGAGACTCCTCACCCCTTCCATCATGTGAGGTTACAGCAAGAAGGCACAGTCTGTGAACCAGGAATCAGGCCCTCACCAGACAGTGAATCTGCTGGCACCTTGCCCTTGGACTTCCCAGCCTCCAAAACGGTGAGAAATAAATTTCTGTTGTTTATAAGCCACCCAATTTATGGTATTTTGTTATAGCAACCAGAATGGACTAAGACACTTCCCATAGTTACGCAAACAACAGGTAAAATGAATCTGCTTTTCCATCTGTTTTTTACGACTAAGCAGCATCTACAGCAATGTTAGAGAGCACACACATAGGTAGCACCTTCAGAATATGGGATGCTAAGCAAATGTGGAGCAAAACAATGTTCAGCCAGGTGCGACTGAGGGCATATTTCCCCAAATTAGGAAGTGTCTATTTGAGGGAAGGGAGAAGAGAACTAGTAAACAGGACCACTGGATGAGAAAAGGCAAGCCTATTTTAAGTCAGAGAGAGCACTTGTGGTCAAAGATCAGTTTCTTAAAAGCAAAACCCTTTTATGACATTTTTAAAGTAAAATATTTCCCACTGACTCCTAAACATGGGCATATGGTTATACTCTATACTTCTGCACAATCTTATATTATTTCTGTGGATCATTTGACAGGCAGTTGCCTTTTTTTTTAGATAATCTAAAATACCTATAAAACTACAACCAGGGATTAGGTACAGCAGGAAAGAATCTTAAATGCTAAGATAAATGGAGCCACTTTTACTAGAGAAACTTGGAGTGCTTTTGGTTAGGTTGTGGATTTGCAGTGAAAGAAATTTTTTTTTAAGTCTGGTAGAATTCCCAAGCTGCTCTCTTTCAAATAAAAGGAAAATACACTCACTTCCAAAGCATCCATCTTTACAAGAAATTCAAGTACTGTAACTATCACAGCCTTCTTCAACGCACATTAAATTTCTTGGCACTAACTAGAACTGAAAGCACCAAAATTCCCTAATTAAGGAGAAATTTTAAGAGATACTCTAAAATGAGGAGAGATTTGTTTTTAATAGACTTCCTTATAATGAGTCATTTCATAGATAGAGAACTCCAGGATGGGAGCCAAGAACCAGCAGACACAACTCCTTAACACAAGCAGGCAGTTTACGTCCAATCTGGTCAGAGATGGCATGATTCCTGCTTCCAGCCAAGGCCAGACTGCACATCGCTAGGGCAGGGGATCAGGACTTAGTCCTTAGTCAGCAACCATGCTGGTTTTGGAAACTATGTATAAAAGACAGATTTCTCCTTAGTAAAAACAGCCCCAAACTCCTCTAAGTCCATTAAAATCAAGTTTTCTGCTCCACGCTCAATCTGCTGACAATAAATTGAGCAGAGATAGAATAACAACATACCATTCATAACCCCAATGGACTGATAATAGCTTATTGTTAATCCCATATGAATAAATGAAATTTTAGATTTCCTGGAAATAATTACACATGGGTGAGAACAGGAACAAAAGCTGTATAACTGAACTAAGAGTTCATTCTTAGCTCACTGCATGCCAGCTGTACAACTTTGAGCAAAGTTATTTACCCTCCCTATACCTTAGTTTCCTCTTATGTGAGGTGAGGGTAAAAAGTTCCTACCCAGCTGTTTTAGACTGAGTTCCCCCAGAAGTAGACCCTGTGACAAGTATTTGAGTGAAAGTCATCTACGCAGAAGGTGATCCCAGGAGGCACCCGTAGAGAGGTGGCAAAGTTCAATGTGAGAGAGCAAAGAGGGAATCCTAACAGGTGTGTGTGGAAGCAGGTTCTCTCTGCAAACCACGAGACCAATTCCACAGGGCACTTCTCACAGACTGCAGAGAGATGCCTCATAGCTGTCCTCACAAGGGGCTCCACCATCGTCACTGGTTGAGTTAGCCTCCACTGTCAGCAAGCTTCCCCAACCGAAGGAGTCCTAGGGCAGCAGTCACAGGGGCTACGGTGACCAACTCATCCTGCTTTTAGCACTGAAAGTCCAGGCTCTCAGGAAAACCCTCAGATCCAAGCAAACCAGGGTGTGGGTCATCCTAACAGGTGCTTGTGGTAGCCATCCGGAAGCAGGATGGCGAGTGGCAATGCGTGTAGCCAGGTCTGCTCTGCCATCCAATGTCATGAAGGTCACATGTGCTCCTTCACGCACCAAGTTTAGCATGGGGCCCAGCACTCAGTGTTGGATATTAGCTATTTCTGTATGCTCGAAGCAATGTAAGAATCACAGGATCCACACTTACCACACCAGAGACACGTGGTGCCTGTGCCATCATGTGCACGGTGCCCTCTAGAACCAGGCTGGCTAGAGAACATGTCTCAGGCTGCCAGGCCCCTGCCTGCTTAAATGGCTCCAGAATGCCACAAACGAGAGTTTGTTCCCAAATACGTTTGTCAAATAAATAATCTCGAAATATATAAATATTTCCAATCAGTTGCCCATATTCAGAAAAGGCCTTGTCCCTACAACAAAAAAGGATGGGTAAGTGCATATTTATATTTTAAGGAGTAACAATTTATAGTATGTACTGTTTTTAATGATTCTTCAATTTAACTAAGTTTATTTTCGTTTTGATCACATTGGAAAAGCACTTCTGTATACAAACCACTTTGCGTACCTCCTCTCTAGGTATATGTGGGGCAGCTGATGTATCTGTTCAAAGATATCGTCTTAATCTATGTGAGATCCTCTCCAAAGGTGGCAGACAAGACGCCAAATCCCAGACATCCCTTCCTGACCAGTTAATCATGAAATGGAATGAACTTCCTCCCACAATACACAGAAAACGCAAGTGACTCTATCAATCACTACTAACCTTAAGCACATCCCCCAGATTACTCGGAAGTCATGAGCTTAATGGGGATCCGACTCCTGGTCAGAATAAAACAGAGCTTCTTAGCCAGTTGTCATCTACTTATATTAGTCTGCCACTTTATCCTACAAAATAACATTTCTATATGCCATAACTTTGAATTGTAACTACATCAAAAATGTTTGTATTTAATAATATAGAAGACTAAAGCTGGCAAGTAAAAGTTCAAAACCCCCAAGCCAGTAAGGAGTATTACCTTCTCCCTCCTTACCACCTTTCAAAAGCTTCATGCTACGAGCTTTAAGAAAAACCATAAACTAATGTGAATAAATTGCTCAAGAATAATGTCTTTTCCATAAGAATTTTAAATCATTTTTGAGCTTTATTATACTAAAGTTTTTATGAAAAGTCCTACATTGGAAAATATCTATACGTACTGACTTGAAATTTTAAATATAAAAAATATCTTTCTTTTCCCTGAAACTTCTGGGCAGTAGGCTCACAGAACTTTACAACTGGACAGATGTCATGTGAATTTGCTATATTGCTTGAGAAAATTCAATTCTGCTCATTAGGACGGGAAAAAAAAATGGGACAGATGAAACTCCTAAGATGTTTTAAAGCATAGATAAGTAATGAAACATATCAAATAAAACAAGTAGAACGTGTGTGTGAACACAGAAAGGGAAAAAAGGACCAAGAAGCTCCTAAAAGTCATGAGGCACTAAATATGCATGAGGCACCTGAGGCACTAAATATTCACAATGTACAAATTATACATGAGACATATGTGGCACTCAATATTCATGAGGCCTTAATTAGGCCACCCGTGGTAACATCCATTCTTGTCCTCTGCACAAGACACAAGTAAAACCCATAGCTGTCAGCAGGCTAACTGGCAGATCCCTGTGTCTCTCCCATACAGAACAAGTGGGCAAACCAGGCCAGAGAAGAACCTGGCTGCAAGTTAATGATGTTGGTTGATGCCTAATTCCTGAAATCACACTCAGTTCAATGAGCTCATCAATTCACACCCACACACAGATATATAAGCATATGTATTTCCAGACGATATACATATGTTTAAGTGTATGTAACTGCATGCTTATGTCCCCTACATATACATGTACTTGCATGTATATGTATGTAGTCTATACTGCATCTGTATTTATACTATGTGGGTGTGTATGTACCTACTATATGCCATGTGTAGGTAGGAATGCTGTGCGCGCCTTATTCGCATTGTATTCCACTGCTAACCACAATGCCTAACACAAAGAAATTACTCAGCAAATATCTGTAGAGTTAATTGCTTGTCAATAAGAGATTACCAAGAATATTCAATCTAGAGCTTGAATTATGCAGAACAGGAATTGGGTCTTAATCACTTTATTTTTTTTTAAACATCAATCCCCCAATCTTTGACAATATCTGAAATGTAGCAGACATATAATACATATTGAATGGATAGATGGATGAATAAATGGGTTAATAAACAAAAGAATCAAAGAAAGAAGTAGCATCTAGTAATTCTCAGAATGGGTTTAGTTCTCACAACAAAAATTGCAAATGACTTTTTTACTACTAGCATATATAAACTATAATTTTCTAGTTGTAGAAAAATTTATATAATAAAACAAGGATATCTCTTAAGTGATAAAGTTTAAAGGAAGTGTGCATTTTCTGTGTAGCATACCAGTCCCTACCTTTCAGAACAAAAATTGTACTTCTGCTAATGTTAATACATAACAATCTTAACCACTTCTCTGAAAGCAGATCATTATCTGTCACACATGGTGGAGAATAATACCTACAACACACCATATAGAGCTGTTGTAATTAAATGAACTGAGGTAATAATTATTAAGAAATTATACCAAATTAATGAGTCACTATCTGGGATAAAACATTTTCTTCTGACTACTTTGCTAAAAAATACAAAACACATTTTACCACTGTGTTTTCTTACTAAGAAAAGGGAAATGTATAAGGTATTTCTTTGGCAGATGGGGGGCTCACAATGAGACCCACTGGTCTACCAGTGAACTGTTATCACATACATACATCAAACACTGCTATCATGGAAATAGAAAAAGAAGAGGGTAAAACTGGAAAGGAAATAGTTCTCAATTTATCAAAATACAAGCATTGACTCTTTTCCCCCAAATCTGTATTACTATATTCAGAAAATACTCTAAATCACTTCCTTAAGTACTAACTTGCTGTTAGTTGAGGTCTGTTCATCACTGGATCTTCTGACAGCACTCACCCTTAGGAACTGTTCAAAACTAGCACCAACCAAATGAATCATAGCTGATTCTCAAAAAAAGGAATTTAACGATGACCACACAAAGAGTTGTGTCATAGTCCTGAATAAAAAAAGACCACACAGACCTAAGCCCTGCTTGCCAAAGCAAAATACTCTTCAAAATAAAGGAAAAAAATAGCAATACTGAAATGCTACCTAAATACAGCAGTCTTATTAGACACTACAAATGAATTATGACCTGGTTCACACAGCATTAAGTCAACTGAAATCCACTTTTCATACTCTACCTCTACACCTTCTCATTACCATTTGCCAAGTACAATTGTAAATTAAAGATCTAAGGAGAAGGACATTAATCACTATAGAGGTGGAATTGCACAATGACTCATTTTATTTATTATGAATTTTTATTAATGGAGTAAAACAGAAACACACAATCATTAATGTATTTATAACCTGCCTTGTTAGCCTCTGTCAAACTCTTCTACACTCATTTATTCAAAAAAATGTTTTATACTCACTTTGTCACTCACTGTGCTATGTAAGAAAACACTAAAATAGACTGACCAACTCATCCTAACTTGCCCAGGAGTTTCCTGGTTTTAGCACTAAAAGCCCCAAGTTCTTGGAAACCCCTCAGTTCTGAACAAACTGGAACAGCTGGTCACCCAACACTGAGAAATAAATGAAGAGGAAAAAAACAGATATGATTCTTGTATTCATGAACCTTTCTGCCCAATGAGGGACAGGAAAATTAGTTAACAATCACGAAGACAAATTATGTTATAGCATCACAGCAATGATTCTCCTATCCTAACATCATGGCTAAGGCCCAGAGCTAAGTACATCACAACGTATGTTCGCAGAGCAGCCAGAGGAGAGCCAGATATTGCAGGAGCTACTTCCTCCCAGGGTTCACTAAGAGATACCAGAACTGGCCCTAACTCTCCCATACCCCAGTCAATACAAAGAGGGGACTGAACATAGGGCATGGTCACCTCTGGAGGAGAAAGAATTCGTAGGGAGAGGTTATTTCCTTTCCTGATTTGAAGACAGAAGATGTAAAATAAAAAGGATTGAGTCTTAACTACTGAAATGAGAAAGGAAAGTTATAAAATTTGGTTATCATTAAGGAATATGCTATATTCTACCTCAAAGAAAAGGGACTTTCAACTTAGCACAGCTGAGAAAAATTACTAAAAAACTACGGAGGGGGTGTTATGACAGTTCTATGTTTACATTCAGAGTAGAGATATTCAATTACTCAATAAAGCAGTTACAATGGCAAACTAGGACCATAATTATAAAGAAAAAGTACAGAGAAGTCTGAGCAGATTCAATTGGGATCCTTGATACAGACCAAAGAGCCCAAGGAAGGTTCCCCTAAGGAAGTATATTGATTAAAACACGAAGAATGAGTGTGAGTTAACTAGGTAAAGAGGTAGGGGAGATAGGAGAACTTCCTGGCAGAGAGAACAGTCCACGCAAAGTCCCTGAGGCAAAGTGGAAACTAGAAGGAAGATGACAGAGAACGATGGGATGAGGACGAGGGGGTAGAAGCTCAAGGCCACATCAGGGTATTTTTTATCCTGAAGCTTTTAAGAAGAGATGTGACATGACTGACACTAGCATATTTGCATTTTTAAGAGATCACCCTAGCTGGAGTGTGGAGAACATCTGGAGGCTGTCAAAAGAACATACTGGGGGACCAGTTAGGAAGCTCCCACAGGGGTTCAGAGGAGATAAAAGTATGTTGGTATATGTGTGGCAGAGGCAGATGTCTTTCTTTGACTTGAAACCTCTCCTGGCAGCAGAAACCACAAAAGTTGGCGATAAACTATATGTGCAAAGTGAGGGAAACAAAGACGGAATCAAGGATAGCTCTGAGGCATTTGTTTCCTCAGTGAAGCCATTCACTAAGACACAGAACATTAGAGGAAGGTCTAAGTTTAGCTTGGGAAGACAAAATTCTGTTTTGGACATGTGACGTTTGAGAGGTATAATAGGCAGAATAATGGCCCCTACATCCTAATCCCTGGAACCTGCCAATAGGTTACATGGGAAGGGAGAATAAAGGTTGCAGATGGAAGTAAGATGACTAAGCAGCTGACCTAAAAATAAGGAGATTATCCTGGATTCTGTAAGTGGGCTCAAGGTAATCACTAAGGTCCTTCAAAAGATGAAGGACAGAGGCAGAAGAGTCTTTTGGGGAGATTCGAAGGTGCTTTGCTGCTGCCTTTAAAAATGGAGGAAGGGGCCACAAGCCAAGAATGCAGGTGGCTTGTGAGAGCTAGAAAAGACAAGGAAACAAATTCTCCCCTAGAGCCTCTAGAAGGAATGCACCTCTGTCAACACCCTGATTTCAGCCCAGTGAGATCGATTTTGGACTTCTGTCCTCCAGAACTGTAAGATAATCAATTTGTGTTGGTTTAAGCCATTAAGTGTGTGGTAATTTATTAAAGCGGAAACAGGAAACTAAAACAAGTGAGAATGTAGAAAACCAGGCAATGGCACTCTTAATTGCTGTAAATATAAAGTAGAGAGATTATGGAAAGCAATCTTGTAAGATCATTTGAAATTCAATATGCACATACTCTAATATCAATTGAAAACAACAGGAATGTCTACTAACAGAGCACTAGCTAAATAATACTAGCACGTCCAGCCAGACATTAGAAAGAATGAGTCCTGACTGATAAAAGGTGATCTTCAAAGTATTAAGTGAAAAATTGAAAGCTAGAAAGTGCATAGAGAATGCTATGATTTGGCTTAAAAACAAAACACGTTATGCAAACATGTGCTTGTATACGCATAGATGACCTGGCGGGGGGCCGGGTGTGGGGGAAGGAGACACAAGAACCTGATAAAAAACCTGTTATCTCAAAGGGTGTGGGGGGGACTGAGGAATTTGATGATTAAAGCAATGGAGAAAGAGGATACTTTTTAATGTATAGATATTTTTTCTCATGAAATTTGCCATGTGCATATATTACCCATTCAAAACAAACAGATGCACTTTTCTCAACCTTCCCAAACTGGGGGCAGGGGGTCCCCCTCTGCACTTTTCTTTTATTTATTTCTAATACAATATGATAAATAACCAAAATCAATCATTTGATGCCAAAACCTGAATATTTCTAACATCTCACATCAGTCTATTTGCTCCTCCCACCAACACAGAACCAAATCCCTGTACCTTGTGTTTGTTGCTCCCTTATTTTTGTTTTTTCTAAGGACCACAAAACAGAGGCACATTAAAACTTGAAATGAGGATTCTTCATATATTCTCTCAAAGATCATATCAATCTATATCTACAGATCAAAAACACTAAAACCTTTAAAAATGGTATTAAGCACATATATATGGCAATAAAGAAGTTGACCATGAATAATTTAATATCATAATAAATATTTTAAATATAAATATTAGCATTACCACCTAATAATTTTTTGTGGCTCTGTGAAGAACTAGAATTTAGAAAAGCACTATTATTAAAAATAGTTCAATTAACACTTTTTAAAAAAGATTATTAGGCACAATTATCTGAGACTTCATATTAACCTTATAAAAGTAGGACTACAAAAAGATTCTTATTACCTCCTTTACTTTATGAATACAGAAAATAGAAAGATTTTACTTATTCCAAAACACCAAGAAATAAAGCCATCATTTATTTACTTTTTAAAAGGAAAATAAAATTCTTATACACTTCTAGCAAATTTTTGCACATAAGCAACTTCAAAACCTGAATATCAATCCCTCTTCCCTGATTAAAACCTTTCCTAAAATCAAGTACAATAGTTGTCACATCAATTTTTCTGTTCTTACTCCCATCATTAAGACATCCTAAGATGACTTGAAAATTTGTTAAATATACAATTCCTCTGATGCTGTTTGATCTTTAAAAACCACTAGCTCTGTTACACACTGAATTTAATTTCTTGTTTGCACTTCACTGGTTACTGAGGTTTTCAAACTTAATAAAAATATTGCCTGATATTGAGAAGGGGAAGCTGGTGGCAGGGAAAGCCAAAAAACCCAAAGCATAAGATTCAGGCCAATGGGAGTTACTAATCAGCAGGCATAAAGTTTCAGTTACATAAAATGAATAAGCTCCAGAGATCTGCTGTACAGGTAGGTGTACAATGCTGTACATTGTGCCTATAGTCAACAATAATGTATTATTTCAGTATCCTTATTCAAAATGCTTGGGACCAGAACTGTTTCAGATTTTTTCAGATTTTGGAATATTTGCATTATATACTTACCAGGTGAGCACTTCCAATCCAAATATTCGCCTCATATTGACACTCAAAAAGTTTCAAATTTTGGAGCATTTTGAATTTTGGATTTTTTGGATTTGGGATGCCCAATGTGTACTTAAAATTTGTTAAGAGGACAGATCTCTTGTTAAGGGTTCTTACTACAACAACAACAAAAAATTCAGGACAAAACATAATATAGTCAATTCTCATATAGCTATGAAACTAAATTGGAGTGACTGAGTGTGAGCTACAATTTTTACATTCTATTCTCCAAAAAATGAATAATCCAAAAAGCTGTTCTCTTATACTATGGAAGACTTTCAGTGCTTTCTTTGCCCTGTAAACTTACCTTTCTAATTGAACTCCCTTTAAGCTAAATTAGCCTGATTCCCCTCTGAGAACAGACCAACTCAACCAACCTGACAGAGTAATCCAGAAACAAACTAGTTAGCTCTGCAGTTGGGGAGAAAAAATTCTCATTACTTCAAAAATTAGGAAGGATTAGGAATGAACACTTCCCACCCAGCCTCTCTCCTGAAAGAAGAAAACAGTAATAACCTGGCAGCGATGGATGATTTCTAGGGAGAGCCCTGTATTTCTCTGTCCGGGGATGTATTATAAAATTAGAGCTAATACAACAAGGAAAAAAACTCCTCCCCACTAGGCCACGCTCTGGGATCTGACTATCGTCACGTGGGTTGTTAATGCTATGGTGTTTGCCATAAACAACGCCTGCACACATACAACTACTCCCTTAGTGAAGACAATTAGTTTTACCGGGGGTGCAAGACAACTTCAGCACCAACAGGAAAAAATAATTACTTATTTTTAATTTTACTTAGGTAAGCAGCATAACCTGAGAATAAGGTCAAGTGTCTTCTCTCCAGCATGGAGTAAACTATTCCCACTGAGCTTCACTTTTAAAATAGTTCTAAGGGAAGTCCCGAGGAAGCCAGGGGCATAACTGAGCCAAGGTGGCAGGGCTGCATTGTGAGCTCAACAAGGACAAGGCTGGAGGTCCCAGGTGGGGCACAGTGCAGGTCCAGTGTGGTTAACCACCCATGGTATCATATGGCGGGGACCTTTGGGTTCCTCATCAATTCTCAATGGGGTTCAAGTTTGAAACTCTGTGAGCCACAACTATCATGAAGAATTGACTCATAAGAAATCTAGACATCATGAGGATTTATTTCAAAATAGCTACTTCCTGGCCATTCAATATCTTAAAAGGTCCTGTCAAGGAATGCCTTCTCCCCTCACGTGTATGAGAGCATGGGGCACAGAAGGCTAGCTTTCAATGAGAAGCAGCAAAGGGGCAGCAGAGAGAATCCTGCACACTCGCAAGGGATGGGAGGTTGAACTCCTGCACATGCAGGAGGGAGGGAGCATGGCTCAGACACTAAATCTCCTGCTTCTCTCTGATGGGGGCACAGGGATGCAGCAACCGGAACCCTTGCCTCTCTGACAATTATGTCAGGAGCCATTTACCTCCACTCCTTCCAAATCTCCATTTACCACACATTTAGGGAGAAGTGATATCTGAAAGAGTTGCTCTCAAACACTCCAAGGTTTTCAGCCACAGGAAGTCAATCATTTCCATTGTGCTAAGGCAGGAATGTGGGCTATTGTTTTAGGAAAATTTTCAACAGTCAGAGTCAAAAAGAAAAAAAAATGTTTCTTCATGACTCTTCATTAAGAAAAAGCGATTAATGCCCCCAAGTTTTCTATCACCTAGGATGATGTATTGAAACACAATGTGGGCACTGTATTGGAGAAAACAAAGGCAGATCACAGAATGTACTGGTAAAAAAATAAAAGGCAACAATTAGAAGAGATTCTTTGACTAAAGTCTCAGGAACAAAAAAATAACTCGAAAATAGCCTCTAATGAAGAGAAAAAAATGACTATCAAAAGTCAAGATATTAAAGTTGCAATGTTCCTGAAAATGGCACACAGGAAAAGAAGGATAATTAGAGAACTGAGATCACAAATCAATAACCCTTTTAAAAGAAAATTTTAATTGCCCTTATGCCTACCCACCTCTTCACATCCTTTACAGGGTAATAAGTAATTATTTTTGCCTTATGACTAAACATAAAAGTTTTTGTTATTGTTTACATAGAAAAGTCAAAGATAGCTATAATGAAATCTCCTTTTAGCTTTCCATTGAGGAATAATAAAAATTTAAGTAAGAAACAGTCTACGTGTGTGTAGTAAGAGAGGGCTACATGTAAGTTTCTTTTCAAGCAAAAAGACAGCTTACTCTAGTTGAAATAGCTGACAGCTCAGAAATATTTTTTTTCCACTTAGAATAAAATAATACTTCAAATAATCACTTGGAGTGATTCCTCCTGTGCTTCCACCACTGTTATTACAAAGAGTTTATGGTTTTAAGAGCATATTTTGGATTAAATGACCATGGTTTCAAATTCAGGTACATATATTTTAAAAACTCAAAGCAGCTTCGGAAAGATTGCAGAGAACTAGCAGAGATCCAGAAAGTATTGCAATGTGGCCAAAAACCTTTGGATAAATAACATCTGGCATTAGTGGTTTGCTATACTTGAGTTTCTCAACTTCCTCTCTGAAGAAACTTAAGTCCCTTTTGGCCTCTCCCTGACTTCCTTAAAAATGTTTCTGGAAACAGATACTTCACCATCTTCCATCTTCTTTATCTGGAGAAGTACCATAGGAATTGTCATGAAACTATAGGGGCTGGTGTACCAGGCCTATCACAGCTCGCTCGTGGGATCTCCTCAGTCTCAACTCCCCATCTGTGAAATCTGCAGCAAATCTGGAAGAGCAAGAGGCTCTGGCATCAGACTGATGGGCGTTCCAATTCCAGCCTCACTACTTCCTAGCTGCACGCCCTTGAAAAAATATTTTACCTTTTACCTCTCTGTTCTCTTACCCTGCTTCTTGGGTCTTGTGAGGATCAAGCGAGGGTCTATGAAAAGGAACCAGCCCCTGCCTGGCACATGGTATGCACTCACCAAACGGTAAGTGCCCTGGGAAACCCAGCGCTGACCGTGACGACCACAGGTCCAGCTGACTGCTGGACACCTTAGAAACCAACCTCATCAGATCAAAGTTGCTTTCTCTATCTCCAAAAGCTTCCTCTGCCCCTGGCCGGCCTGTTTGTTTGTTTTCCCTCATTTTCTCAGCTGCTACCCGTTCTGACCAGCTGTAGCTCTGTTCCTCCCCTCATCCACAAATCTTCAATGGAAGAACTATGTAAGAATCCCATAAAGAAAAAATAAGCAATCACTCATTCTTTCCCTTAACTCAAGACATCTGGGATAACTTTCTTTCTCTATTTCGTCCCCCTCAAACAAATAAGCCAGAGATGATATCTTATTAAGTGATAAAATAAGGTAAAATAATGCCATCTGACCTTATATTTGAATGTTTTTTATAACAATCATGATCCTTTTTAATATTATATCTTGAATATACATACCTTACTTTTGTAACAATGTACAACACCATTTAAGTATTATTGGAGGAGGCAGAGAAGAATAAATAAGAATTCACTAGTTTAAACAGAGGTTGAGGATGGGAAGCAGGAAGTAACATAACTAAAATTCCAGGTTTGAATTATGCACAGTGGCAGTAACGGGCATCAGTGCTGTTCAAAGTGTGGTCCATTGCCAGTACATGAAGTGTGTATTCCCAGACAGCAAGCAGATAATACAGAACAATACAGAAATTGAGGGTAAGCATTTAGAAACTCTTATAGTAACTTGAAAAAGTAGTTATGTGCATAAGAATGAAAATTCAGGCTTATATTTTGTATGTCTTTGTTGCTTTTCTAGTAATTCTCATTTTTCTCATAATTCATTTGTATTGAATATTAAAGGATGAGTACACTGTACAAAAAGTATCAGTCCACTGGAGTTTAGAAATTTTAAAACTCAGATCCTACACAACAGACTTGCTCCTGAAAGGTTTGGGAGAGAGACTTGCTTTGACCTCCATGGAGGGCACAAGTGTGAGACGAGTGTAAATATAGTTAATTAGGGGCTAGGTAACACTCTGCCAAATCCACTCGGCTCTTCAAAAGATATGAAACATAATCCACATAAGGTGAGAAAATAAGATGACTGTCCTTACATAACCTATTTAAAGCACATACCAAAAACACAGTAAATAATACCACTTATTCTTGTCAAAAATGCTAATCAAACATTAAAATATTACAGATAAAAACTTAATATGAGAATGTTTGAAAAATCACCCAAAGCCATAGCCCTCTACAAACAACTAATCTCTATTATGAAGCTGCATCAACAAAAGACAAATGTTTCCCTCTCTCTGAATTGTAAGTTTGAGTAGAAGGCAAACACCACCGGTAAGCAAAGGTACACATTAAAAAAAAAGAATAATCACAGAAGCAGAGTCATCACAAGACCCTCATTTAAAAACTGCCTGCACCAGTAAGCTAAGGAATTTTCATAATGCTCAAGAGTAAGTCTTCCAGAATCCCAGTTTCCCTCAACCATAAAATAAAGAAAGTACTTACTCCTCAGGGCCAGCATGAGGACCACATAAAATAATGGGTGGTAGAACACTTGTTGAAGCTACAGAGTAGCAGTTCTCAAAGTGTCATCCAGGGACCTGGTGGTCCTTGGTACCCTTTAAAAGGTCTGCAAGGTCAAAACTATTTTCATAACACTAAGTCATTTTTTGCCTTTTGCCTTTTTCATTCCTGTTTTCCCACAAATGTACACAGGAGTTTTTCAGAGGCTACATGATGAGTGACAGTGGGACAGACTGCACGCAGAAGTAGACGCGAGAAGACAGCTGTCATCCAGTACACCAGACACAGAACAGGTTTGCAAAGACGTAAAACAATGTCATTCATCTCACTGAATATTTTGTCTTGTAAAACATAGAATTTTTCATGAAAAAAATAAGTTTTATTAACATGTATTAGATTTAATGTTATGCTTACATATATCAATAAATCTATTAAAATTGTCTCAATTCTATTGAGAATACAGTCAATATCAATACCTATAAGCCATACAAATGAAATCTCTTTTGCAGTCCTTGATAATTTTTTAAATGTAAAGGGGTTCTAAGATCAAACTATTTGAAAACTAGTGCTGAAGGTGAAAGATCTGTGTATGCTTTAGCACCTATGCATATATATAAAGTTAAGTTTGCATTTAATATATAGTACTTAAAAGTACACATATATATTTTATGGGAAGAAAAAGTTTATTAGCCTGCATTCTGTATTTTTATCTCACTTCCCTATGGCATCTGCCCAGAAAAAAACAAACTGAAAGGGCTTGTTCTCTGGCAATCACGTGTCCTAGGTTTTCCAGGACAGTCTCAAAATCAAATGTGTTTTCAATTTTTCCCATCAACCACAAAAATGTTCCTTATATTTCAACATTTTTGTGTCCAAATGCATCTTCCCAATCTGATTCTCACATGCAAGAAGAATCACAAAACATCCCTCTGTTGTGTTGTCTATAATTATCTTTAAAATACTTCAGCACTGCTCATGTAACAAATGTGTGTTGGTTGGTTCTGACCCTTGCCCTAGGATCGTGGGTTACCCCAGCTGAGAACACCCCCCAAAAGTGCTTCCTTAGCATCGGAAAGCTCTGGGAAGCTCGCATTCCAGAGTCAGTGAGGAGGAGTCTACACTTTGTCATTTGTTATTTTCATAGGCGAAATAGTGATTTTTTTTAAATGTGGAGTGGTTTAGAAATACTGTAGAAATATTGCCCTTGACTAAATAGGGCATACAAACTGAGAAAGCCCTAATGCCTCAACCCTTTTGGATCAGTACCCTAGACTTAGGATTTCAACTCTGAAGAATGACTAGAAGTCAATCATGCTGCCTGGACAACTTCCCTTCTACCTCAAATGCACATCTTGTGCAACAGCCCTGAAAGGACAGAGAGCTGGCACCTCACTGAGCTTCCAGAACAGTCATACAACTGGGCCTGGCTCATAAATAAGGATGTGAATATGAGGCAGAATTCAGTGTAAGAGTTGCTTTGGTAGTTACACACTGCCTGGTAAAAAAAAAAGCTGCTGAGGAGGGAACCTACAGCCCTCACCTTGCCATCTATTACACTATGGATGCCTACCCAAAAGAACACAAGAATTATAAACCATAACATTGGCTTAGGAGTATTCACAAAAACCTCTTTCCAACCATCTGAGCCTCAGCAGTATCTATCCCTTCTCATTCAGCGCTATCAGCTAACTGCTAAGAACCGCCTTAGAAGGGGCTCAAAAACTGGAGGAAATCTGCCTTGTCAGTAATGACAAAGGCCAAGTTTGATTTTCTGTTGGATGAAATTCAGGCTCTAGTTACCTTTTATGAAGGATCAAGCTACTTCTTCTTGCTAAAAAAGTAGTTAGGGGAACAAACATTTATTGAGTATTTTAACATGCTATAAGCTGAACCCCATGTCACAGAAGCTGGCAATTCAGCTCAGGGTATCACTATAGAACTACCAAAATAGTCCCATTTACAAGTCAAGAAAGAGGAGGAGGGGGGAGAGAAAGTACAGGAAGAATGGGAGAGAACTGAATAGGGAGAATACACAGCTTTCAAAATTTAAGCCATATCAAGGCGTTGCATCATTAATCTGTTTGAGATAAAACCACAGATAACAAACAGAATCCAAAGTCAAATATGAATTATCTGCATTGGCATTCTTCCATTAATACTGATGAGGAATCACCAACAGTAAGCACCAAATCTTCTCTCTCATCCCAAACATAACCAAAATAAACCAAACACCTACATGATGGAATACCACATTATAACAGAAAACCATCCTAGGAATACTAGTCGGGTTCAGTGGCTCACACCTGTAATCCTAGGACTCTGGGAGGCTGGGGCAGGAGGACTGCTTGAGGTTAGAAGTTCAAGACCAGCCTGAGCAAGAGCAAAACCCCATCTCTACAAAAAATACAAAATTAGCCAGGCGTGGTGGTGTGCACCTGTAGTCCCAGCTTCTCAGGAGGCTGAGGCAAGAGGATCACTTGAGCCTAGGAATTTGAGGTTGCAGTGACCCGGGCAACAGAGTGAGACTCTGTCTCAGAAAAAAAAAAAAAGAACCCTAATGACAATGGAAAATGTTCACCATATTTCATTCCCCACCCCAGTGCTGAGGGACCAATAGCATATTTTTTCCTCTGGCTGTCTGGTTTTCTCACACTTACCATCTCTCAGATATAATCTCTGTTGCTATTTCATTCTTCTAGCACTGTTCTCTACATATTTAAACATAGATATGTGCTATTTATCTATATGTAGATATAGATGACAGATACACATTTAAAGGAGACTTTTTGCTTTTCAATTTTATGCGTATATTATTTGAGGAGTCATCACTTTAAATGAAATTTGTTCATATCAACACTTTTCACATTAGATTAATAAGCAATCCCCATGGGAATAATGTATTTTTAGCCTCCAGGCAATCTTCTTAAATCTGGCTTCCAACAAGATAATCTATAAAAATAATGCACTGTTTGACATTATCAGTGCAATTAAACAAGTATTTAATTAATCATCTTCCATGAGCTGGGTACTTTGATGGGCCCAGGGGAAAAACAAAGATTCTTTCCAATAAAATTATGCAAATCTCTGAATTCTTATTACTCCACTCAGAACTGGTCAGCTCCGGATGAGAGAATTTGGTCAGACTGCCTTTCTAAAAGGCTGGAGTCTACAAAGCATAAATAAGAAAACTGTGAAGTCATATTCACAATTCAAATTTTTTGCTCTACAGCTATAAGCAAGTCTAGAATGCACTGGATACACAGCAACGACAAATGAAGGTAAAGGAAATGAGCAATTGGTGAAGTGGATACATTTGCTGGGTACTAAAAATAACCAGAGTCATGCAAACATTTCTACACAAAAAGAACAAAAGAAGCTCAGCAGAAGTATTTTTGCAAACCCCAAACAGAAAGGGTGTCACGAAACATTTCACAAACACAGATGATTAAGACCCTATTTTATGTTTCATATAAAGTAAGAGCATCTGGAAGAGTCCAACCAAAACTACACTTGTTACTCATTTGTTTCCATTTAGACTGTGTTGACGCTAAATTAGCAGTTGGCTTAGTGATTCCAGGTTAAATGGGTTCAGGTCTGGGAAATACAGAGTTCTGGTTTAAGTTAAATTTCCTATTGGCACATAACTTCCCTAACCTTTAAGTTTCCAAAACTGTATTTGCACCAATTAGGCACAAATTCTAAGTTGTGCTGACTCAAATATATTATGGCTACAAAGTTAAGGGAAAGATAAACATACAAGGCCAAAGTAAGAAGCAATTCTAAAGTTGAAAAGAAGCCTACAAAGATGGGATCAATTGAAATAAGTAACTCTGCATCTGTTCTGAATAGCTCCACTTCATCCTCTTTCAACACCAGAATCTAGTCATCTTGGCTGCTCCTGCCACCGCCTCCAGCCTATCACACTCAAGTCCATCATGAGGGTTGGCCAACTTGGAGAACCTTTAAATCCACCAGGGCCAAACCTAAGACTGCAGCAAGCCAGGAAAAGCACATGTGGGCATCACGCTACAGCATGCAGTTCAATGTTACAAGGCAAGATAGGAGATAACTTTAGCCAAAGATAATTCCTCTAACCCTGACATCAGAACTGAATACTGCGTCTATTGTTTTTAAGTGAATTTTCCAATGAAGGTGCTTTGATTTGAGCTCCCCAGAACCAGGAAATACACAAACATTCATTGTATCAATGCTCTCACTAGGTGATCACATTTGCTTATTACTGTTTACTGCAGTTAATTAAAGATCATCTTAAGTTACAGTTCCCAAAGCTATAGATTTGAAGGACAGTCATAAAAATAAATATTTTCCCTCAAAACATTCCTGACATTCCATTTCAATTGCAGTATAGAACCTCAAGATGTTTAAATATTATGACTTGTACACATGTTCCTTGCGGTAAGGGGAACTGCAAGAAGAAAAATGCAGCATTTCTGTATAATTAAAGAGGTTTGAGACTGGAGAACTTCCAGGAAACTCTATGTAGACAAACTTTGAGTCACACCATCTCCAGATGAGTACTATTAGAGGTACAAACTGTATTCTATATGTAACTTACTTAACTTGAAGTGCTATTTTCCTCCTTTCACTGTAACTTTTAAACATACACAAATAGCACTTGCACTGCACTTTTATCAAACCTATCCAGGTTCATTTCCCTACCTTCGCTATTTGGAGAAGGGAAAAATTTAAAAAGCCCAAACTGAGAATTCTTAAGGATAACTTAAAAAATGGAATGTCTTTATTTGTCTTTTTATAAAAATTGATCCTTAGGAACACAAAATGTATAGCAGGGGAAGCCTAAGCAGTCACTGCACTCCTCCACTTCCAAACCCACTGCATGGCAAGCCACAAGCCCAGCGGCTTTGGGGCCAGATTCCCCTTCCTTAGAAAGGCCTTGGTGTCTTCATGGAGTTCTCACAAAGGGTGTTCACGTGTGATTCTTATCGTCTTCCTTCTGATGATCCACTGAGTGGAGAGAAGGCGAGGGGGAGAGAGGAGTGGAGCACAGGAGTAGGAAAAAGCGTAAAGAAGTCCAAGACAAACATCTAACACAAAGACCAGTCCTTACCTAAAAAACCCTGGCTGGATTTTTGGGATTGAAAAGCCTCCTTGGAGTGGGATGTGGTGTGCTGATGTGGGCGTTCTGGGCACAAGTTTCTCCTCTATTCTGTTTTTGCTGGCTAGCAACCCTTGTTCCTTTCCTTTCATCCTTGCCAAAACGAATTCTCAGTTTAATCTTTGAGGTGAAGAGATAACCCACTGGATCATTAAAATAAGTGCTACATAATACAGAATTAGCTTTGGAAGGCCTTGGAACAAATGTGACCCAGGTTTAGAGTGTGGTGCTCTCAAGGAGAACTCCTCTCAGAAAGGAGCAGGCCAAACGTTCCTTACTCAAGGGTATCCCCAAGCCAGCCTCTTCCTATCAAAGTCCTGCAGCTCTATTTGGCATCTCCCAGTCTGCTCTGGCCTCCTGGAAGTACCAGGGATGTCACCAGGGGTCCTGAGGAGAAGGAGGAAAAGTAGGGAACAACCTATAGAGAGTAATTAATTCCAGATAGTGTGCTCCAGGCTTCCGTATCTCCTCATCTAGTCCTTAGAAAAGCTCTTTCAGACAGACACTGTTAGCACCATTGACTGTTCAGATAAGAAAACCAAAGTAGAAACATGAGATAAAAACCTAAACTCCGATGGCCAGAAAGTTATTGGGAATAGAATGTCACTGACTGCAAAATTATCACTCCAGGAGAAAAGTTTATTTTTTCATTTTTTTGAGACAGGGTCTTACTCTGCCACCCAGGGTGGAGTGCAGTAGCCCAATCATAGCTCACTACAGCCTTAAACAATACTCCTGCCTCAGCCTCCCCAAGTAGCTGGGACTGCAGGCACATGCTACCATGCCCATCCAATTTTTCTATTTTTTGTCACTATGCTGCTCAGACTAGTCTAGAACTCTTGGCCTCAAGTGATCCTCCTGCCTCGGCCTCCCAAAGTGCTAGGATCACAGGTGTGAGCCACCACACCCAGCCCAAGAGAGAGTTTAACTTTTTTTTTCTGATTTCTTCCCCACTCTCCCCTGAACATTTTGATCACATAACATCTCTCAGTCTTCTCCAAATTCATCATGCCCTTTCCAACTTCAAAGCCTCTGCATTTGCAGGTCCCTCTGCCTGAATGTCCTTAAGAAGTTTACTTTAAAATCAGATGACATCACTGCCTCCAGGCACAAACGGTCAGGGGGTCCCTAAACACCAGGAACTTTAAAAATGTCATTATAAGTAATCTATTTAACTACAGGTATTTAAATCTCAACTTTAAATGGACAGTGGTTGTCTTAGGTATTAGCTAGCTATGCAATTCTAGCCACAGCATTCAGCAGAAGCTCAAAAAAAAAATTAACTAAATATTAAAACAACAAAGTCAAATAAGCCAATTGAAAGGTTGGAAATATATATTTTTTTCCTAAGACATGACAAATTACTGTCTTTTCTTTCTCTTCATAACTGTCCTACAGGAAGAAAAGAGAATTCAAGTAATTTTTAGAGCTTGTGGGAAAGGCTGATTAATGAGATGTGCACAAAACCTCAGCTTTTAGGAATAGCATTATTAAAAAACTAAAGTTTTTACCCTTAAGCAAAACAACAACAAAATGCTTAAATTAACCATCACGCATAGAAAGTTTTCTACGAACATGTTAAAACATTTTTTCCCCATCTTTCATAAGGCGCAAGAGACACGATCTAATCCAGGTCATCATCATGCACATTAATTATGACACTACAGGCCTCCAGAGATGTGAGCAGCTGCTGCTGCTGTATCACCTATCCCCAGACTATGGTTAGTTTTTAGTTTTTCCACCTTTTTATAATTTTCCCATCAGGTTTCAACTGTGCTTTATGCTGAGAATGTCAGAGTAGTTGACCTAAGTATCCCTTCTCCAAAATTCTAATGTGCAAATTTGCTGAAACTGTGAGTAACAGAAAAATACACACAGATTCCAAGCAAGGGTCTCTCTCATAAACACATCGGAAGGAAATGGGTATCTGCCAACAGTACAAGTACAGCAGGCACAGTATATGTCTACCAGGAAGAACGGCCATGCCAAGATGGCATCATTGCCCATTAATCACTTCTCAAAGCAGTCAGAATCTCACAGACATGGATGGTGACTACAGACACAGACATTTTTGCTTTAGGTAATCGAACTGACCTATGAAATAAGAGAATGTGTTGAGAGTCATTTTTCCAGCAAAAGCTATTGATATGTACCACCTGGCAATGAGAACATAAGTTCCATTCTTGATGCCCCTAGTCACTTCTTAGGAACACTTGAGAAAATCCAGTATTAAGATAACACTTGAAAAATATTTCACTTTTTGCCCTGTGAGGGTGTCCTAAAATACATAAACAACATTTAATTAAATGGGGAAATTACATCCCTGAGCATAGCTGAGTTTTAATGAACTAACAGATATCTGTTACTAATTCTTCTAAATGTTAGAGAGGGCTTTATTTTTAATCTACTGTCTTGAAATACCATTCTTGTCAATTTTGATATAATCCCAAGACTACTAATTTTAAAAATCAGGCATTCAAGTCAGTATTCATTTCTTTATTCATTTATTCTTTCTTTTGTACCTTTTGTTAGCATGCTCTGTATTCTGTATTGGATTTTAAAATGTAGAGAATACAGTTCTGTCCCTAAAACCCTCACTCTTTGGGGATATAATAGTTTCCTATTGTTTCTGTAACAAATTACCACAAACTTATTGGCTTAAAACAACACAGATTTATTATCTGGCTGTTCTGGAGGTCAAAAATCCTAAATGGGGCTTACAAGCTAAAATCATGGCATCAGTAGGGCTCTGTTCCTTCTGGAGACTGTAGGGGAAAATTAACGTCCTTGTCTTTTCCAGTGACTAAAGGCCATCCACATTCCTTGGCTCAGCACCTCTTCCTCCACCCTCAAAGAATATCACTCCAACCTCTGCTGCTGTCATCGCATCTCCTCCTCTCTGACTATGACCTTTCTTCTTCTAAGGACCCTGATGATTACACTGGGCACACCGGCTAACCCAGGATAATCTCTCCATCTCAAAATCCTTAATTTAATCACATCTGCAAAGTCTCTTTGCCATGTAAGGTAACATGTTCACAGGTTTGGGGATTAGGACATGGATATTTCTGGGGCCATTATTCTTGCTCCCACAAGGAGACTGATGGAAATAAAAACACAAATCTCAGCAAAAACTCTCCTATTTATTCTTTAAATCCTCTCTCTGAATCTTATTGATGCTTATTAAAATTCCTAGAAATCTTAGTTACCGAACCACACAGTAGGAGAAGAGAAGAAAGGTTGGGATCCTAGCTTCAGGAGAGCTAAATTACCAACATAGGAAAACATAAAAATAAAATAGGAGACACCCTACAGTACAAAAGTAAATATCCAAATAGTGATCTTAAAGTACCAAGAAAATTAGTGTATTCAAAAAGGTAGAGAAGCATATAAAGAATTTTAAAAGCAACTATAATAAAAATTTTAAATATTTTAAAATATGCTCAATATGACCCTGATTTTTAAAATATATAAGCATATATGCATAGTCATGGAAAGAAATTAAAAGACTACAAAGCTATAAGCAAGGGTTAACTGTGATTATTACTAATTGTTACTAATAAATAGTATTGCTGAATATTTTAAATAGAGACAGTTTCTCTTGCCCTTTAACTTTTTCTATCTATAATGAACATTCATTATTTTTATAATCAGAAGAATATATGTTAGAATATAATTTCTAACGATTTGGTAGTTAAAAGTGTAAGTTTCAGTTCCTTGGAAATATTCAATTAAATTAGAATACTCCTTTCTGCTGTAAGACCACATTGGATGATTAACTGTACCTATTTTTAATTACATTTTTAATTATGTTACCAAGCAATATTATGATTAATCGACCCTCTCAGCTTCAGGCAAATGGATGCCCTGGAATTAGTATTTTAAGCACTAACCATTTATAAATGCAAAATATCATTTTTATATATTATCAGACATATGCATACATATATTTGATAGTAATACACATGTAAATCACAAAAACAATTGATACATATGGTCCAAAGAAGGGGAACACAAGTAAGCTTAGCATTAGTATATTCATTCTCCAGAAGACAATAATAAAATGAATACCCTACCTTTTTCACTCATAGGAATTTCACTTATAGATGCACACTTCTCCATTCATAGATGGGGAATACTGAGCAGATAGCATATTTACTCATGCATTTCTTATCCCTCTTGTTTTACAGAAATAAGAAAGGGGAAAAAAGAGGAAAGGGAAGAGAAAAAGGAGAAAGAGGAAGAAGAAAAAGAAATCAATGTTTCTTTATACCCAAGAGATGACTCAGTGAGTCTGAAAAGTGACAGAATATTTGATTTACAATAAAAGTTTCTCTGATAGCTAAGTGAATTGAAACAAAAATGGTACATAACTAAATCAGATAAGATTCAAAATAAAGGGGCCGGCACCCTGATTCTTAAGTATCTCTTTTCTATTCCCCTTTTATACCAATGCTACATAAAATGAAAGAGACAAAATTATGGCTAAAAGTACATTATTTCATAGATACTCTTAAATAATAGCTAAAAATAAGTTAATAAATAGAATGGATTATTTCTAAAAGTACATCATTTCATCCATTTTTCTTAAATAGCCAGAACCATACACAGCCATATTTACTAAAGTCATATAAAATGGTTTTTATAGCCCCTTTTTATAAAGCAGTGGGTCTTCCCTACAGACTAGTTCAGGACTATAACTGACAGGCCAGTGGTCCCTCTGGATGAGAGTACAACGACCTCCATAACAATGGACAAGTGGCAATAGATCAGCCAAGAGCTGTCTATACCCATACCCAAGAAGAAAAGTTAGAAAACAGCATAATGTCATAGTTGTCAAGAAGTCCAAAAAGTCAGCCTCTTGCTCACTGAGTGACTTGAGGGACAGCTTACTATGATCTCACTGAGTATCTGGGTTTCTCATCTGTAAAATGGGGGATTGCTGCATATACCATTGGTGCTTTTGAGATGATCAATATGAACTGCCTGCTGCCTGCAAAGGCAAGGACAGCCCACTGGTTAAAACACCGAGATTGACACTTCTGGCCTCACTCAGGGAGCCAAAACCATTTTCTGATTTATGAACTTGATTTAGAGCCACGGCAAATAAACAATAACTGACAGCAAAGCACTCTGTGAAAGACTCTGCTTCAAAACCATGTAATTTTTAAAGAATACACAAAGAAAAAGGGAAAAAAATTTTCCCACCACTGGGGGGGGGAAAAAAAAGAAAAAGGGAAAAGAAAAATTGAAAATGACCTAAAATTACTACACTGTACCTAATATACAAAAATATGAAGTTCAAAAAATTTAATTAAGGTTAGCTTAAAATATGTTATCAGCTTTCATTCTCCTCAAACTTTGATCACATAGTTATCACAAAATAGCAGAAAGCTTTTATTTCATTTTTCCATTTGAAAGCCAAAAGAAAGTGTATATAATAAAATGTGGCATAGGATTCTACTAGCAATTAAATACATGCTTTGGATACTCAAATATGCAGCCCATTTCTTATGGCCAACATCAGAAAAATTTCTGGCAACTTTTTTCAAGAAATTTCAATCACCTCGTCACATTACTAAAAATTTATCACTTATAACAATGTAATCCAAAGAAAATTATTTGTTTGCTGTTGCTAAGAGATACCAAAGGAAACTTTAAAACACTGCATTGTTTCCAAATTTAAAATTTAATGTAGTCAGAAATAGAAGAAATATCATCAAGATGGCTGACTAGAGGTGCTCAACGCTCATCTCCTCCACAAAGAACCAAAGCAACAAATAGATAACTGCACTTTGAGTAGAATATCTAAGGAAGAACACTGGAATTAGGCAAGGAAGTGACAAAAGCCCTCTGGACACAAAAAGTCAGAATGGCATCATAGAGAGGAAAGTGAAGTACCTGGCAGGAAGCAACACGGACTCCCCACTGCAGGAAAAGGTAAGCAGGATATCCCCAGAAGTTCCCATCGCCACCACAGACACTTGCAATCCTAGCTAGAGGAGAGCCCCGCAGTCCTCACAGGTCCTGAGCCCAGTATATAGAGCTGCCCGGAGGCCATGTGGTGGTAATGCTCCAAAGAGGGAATTCATGCTCAGTACCCACCCCACCAACTTCTAGTACCCAGCCAGCTATGACATGGTGTCATTTTGAGAGGGGAATCACTATCAGAGTGCATCCTTCCCTGGGCCCAAAAGCCCCTGCATCTACATATCCCTGTGGCCCCACCACCATCCTGTGCTGCCACAGAAGGCTACAACACCATGACCCCAGTTGGACCCATAAGTACAGCCATGACCCAAGCACAAAAGCCCATGCAGCAACCTATACCCCAAGGAGCAGATAATCCAGCATGGTGGGGAGGCTACCCCCAATATCTGCACATGCTCCCCAGGGCCTGAGAGCCAGCCCACTCAGCAGCCATTGCTCCCAACAAAGCCATGCCACTACCTCCACAAACACCCAAAGCCTAGGCCACTGAGGAACTTTCAGACACTGCTGCCATTGAATACAGCTGAAGAAATCACATGAAGACTACACTATTGTGGCCAGCCATAATCAAAACCAAAACATCTATCCAACTGACACTATAGAACACATGTATAAGAAAAAAATTAACTCTAGGAAAGCAACTGCATAAAATTGAAAGCAGTGACCATTCCACCAGATGTGCAGATACCAGTGTAAGGACACAAGAAACATGAAAAATCAGAGAAACATGACACCTCCAAAGGAACACAATAATTCTCCAGTAGCAGACCCCAAAGAAAAAGAAACCCATAAAATGTCTGAAAAGGTATACAAAATAATAATCCTAAGAAAGCTTAGCAAGATCCAAGAGAATACTGATAGAAATTCAATAAAATCAGAAAAAAACAATTCATGATCTTAACAAGAAATTCAGCAAAGAGATAGATAACATTAAAAAGAATCAAAAAAATCTTGGAGCTAAAGAACTCAATGAATGAAATAAAAAGTACAATCAAGAGTTTCAACAAAGAACTAGATCAAGTAGAAAAAAGAAATTCTGAACTTGAAAATAGGTCTTTTGGAATAATCCAATCACATAGACAAACAAAGAAAAAAGAACTTAAAAGTGTGAAGAAAGCCTGCAGGACTTATGGAACACTATTAAACAAATAAATTGTCACATTATAGGGATTCCAAAAGAAAAAGAAATAAACACATAAAAAATCTATTTAATGAAAATCTATTTAATGAAATAATAGCTACAACTTCCTAAATCTTGGGACAAATATACACATGAATGAAGGAGCTCAAAGATCCCCAAATAAATTCAACCAAAATTATAGTCAAACTGTCAAAAGTCAAAGAGAGAATTATAAAATCAACAAGAGAAAAATCTACTCACATACAAAATACATACAAAGGAATTCCTACAGAATTACTACAGAAGATATTTATCAGACTACATAAGATTTCTCAGCAGAAACCTTACAGGCCAGAGGAGAATGGGATGACATATTCAGAGTGCTGAAAGGGGGAAAAAAAAAAAAAAAAGCCGGCAAAAAATACTGTACCCAGCAAAGCTATCCTTCAGAAATGAAAAAGAAATAAAGCCTTTCCCAGACAAACAAAAACTAAGAGAATTCACCACCACCAGAAGAGCCTTACAAGAAATGCTTCAGGGAGTCTTACATCCGGAAGTGAGAGGATGATAACTACCATCATGAAAACACATGAAAGTATAAAAATCACTAATAGAGCAGATACACATATGAGAAAGAGAAAGAAATCAAACCTAATCACCAGAGAAAAACACCAAGCCACATAGTTAAACAATGAGAGAGAAAAAAAGGAACAAAGGATACATGAAACAACCAGAAAACAATTTTTTAAATGACAGGAATAAGCTCTTACCTATCACTAATAACCTTGAATGTAAATGGTTGAAATTCCCAATTTAAAGATACAGACTGGCTAAATGGATTTTTTTTAAAAGACTCAAATATATGCTGCCTACAAGAAATGCATTTCACCTATAAAGATTCACTAAAAGTGAAGAGATGGAAAAAGATATTCCATACAAACAGAAACCAAAAACAAGCAAGAGTAGCTATACTTATGTCAGATAGAACAGACTTTTAGTCAAAAACTGCAAAAAGGGACAAAGAAGATCATATAATGATAAAGGGATCAATTCAGCAAAAGGATAGAACAATTGTATATATACATGTACCCAATACTAGAGCACCCAGATATATAAAGCAAATATTAGATCTAAAGGGAGACATAGGCCCCAATACAGTAACAGTTGGGGACTTCAACATCCCACCCTATGCATTGAATGGATAATCAAGACACAAAAAAAATAAAAAATAAAAAATCATTCTTAAACTGCACAAAAGATCAAATGGACCTAATAGACATTTACAGAACATTTCATCCAACAACTACAGAATATATATTCTTCTCATCAGTACCTGGAGTGTTCTCCAGGATAGATATATTAGACCAAAACACAAGCCTCAACAAATTTTTTAAAAATCAAAATCATATAAAGATCATAATGGAATAAAACTAGAAATCAATAACAAAAGAAACTTTGGAAACTGTAAAAATACATGAAAATTAAACAACATGCTCCTGAATAACCAATAGGTCAATGAAGAAATTAAGAAGGAAATCAAAAAATTTCTTGAAACAAATGAAAATACAAACACAACATACCAAAACCTATGTAATACAGCAAAAGCAGTACTAAGAAAAAAGTTCACAGCAATAACCACCTACATCTAAAAATTAGATTTCAGAGAAACAACCTAATGATGTGGAATCAAGAAGCTCAAGAAGCTCCTCAAGGAACTATTAATAGAAAACTACAAATAAACCACACCAAAATTAGGAAGAAATTATAAAGATCACAGCATAAATAAACAAAATGGAGATTTATAAAACAATACAAAAGATCAATAAAACAAAAAATTTGTTTTTTGAAAAGATAAAATCAACAAACCATTACCTAGACTAAGAAAAAAGAGAAGACCTGAATCAGAAATGAAAAAGGACACATTGCAACTGATACTACAGAAATATAAAGGATCATAAAAGACTATTATGAACAACTATATGCCAACAATTGGAAAACTTAGAGGAAATGGATAAATTCCAGACACATACAACATACTAAGATCGAGCCAAGATAGAAAACCTAAACAGATCAACAATGAGTAACAAGATTGAATCAATAATAAAAAGTTTTCCAATAGAGAAAAGCCCAAGAATGGATGGTTTAGTTGCTGAACTCTACCAACCTTGTAAAGAACTACCACCTATTCTTGTCAAGGTATTCCAAAAAATTGAAGCAGAGGGAATTCTTCCAAACTCAATCTACAAGGCCAGCATTACACTAATACAAAAACCAGACAAGGACACAACAAAAAAGAAAACTACAGGCCAATATTCCCAATGAACACAGATGTAAAAAGCGTCTACAAAATACTTGCAAACTGAATCCAAGAACACAACAAAAAGATTATACACCATGACCAAGTGGGATTTATCCCAGGGATGCAAAGATGGTTTAACATAAGCAAATCAAGATACATGATACATCACATCAATAAAATGAAGGACAAAAACTACACAATCATCTCAATAGATGCAGAAAAAGCATTTGATAAAATTCAAAATCCCTTCATGATATTATAAAAACCATTAACAAATTAGGCATAAAAGGAATGTACCTCAACACAATAAAGGCCATATATGACAAACCCATAGCTAACATCATACTGAACATGGAAAATCTGAAAATCTTTCCTCTATGAACTGGAACAATACAAGGATGTCCACTTTCACCACCCTTATTCAACATGGTATGGAAAGTCCTTGCCAGAGCAACTAGGCAAGAGAAAGAAACAAAAGGCATCCAAACTGGAAAGGAAGAAATTAAAGTGCCCCTGTTTGCAGATGATGTAATCTGGGGGGGGAGGGAAAAACCTCCTAAAATTTGTATGGCACCACAAAGACCCCAAATAGCCAAAGCATTTTGCACAAAAAGAAAAAACCTGGTGGCATCACACTATCTGACTTCAAAATATCCTACAAAGTAGGCAGGTATGGTGCCACATGCCTGTTGTCCCAGCTACTCAGGAGGCTGAGGCAGGAGGATCACTCGAGCCCAGGAGTTTGAGACTGTAGTGTGCTATGATCACACCTGTAAATAGCCACTGCACTCTGGCCTGGACAACATTGCAACAGCCCATTTCTTTAAAAAAAAAAAAACAAAACTACAAAGCTATAGTAATTAAAATAGCAAAGTACTAGCATAAAAACAGACACATAAACCAATGGAACAGAATAGCAAACCCAGAAATAAATCCATATATATACAGCCACCTGATTTTTTGACAAAGGCACCAAGAACATACACTGGGGAAAGGACAGTCTCTTCACTAAATGGTGCCGGGAAAAGTGCATATCTACAAGCAGAAGAATAAAACTACCTCTCTCTCTCAGTATATACAAAAATCAACTCAAAATGGATTAAAGACCTAAGTGCAAGACCCAAAAATATAAAACTACTACAAGAAACCACAAAAGAAATACTTCAGGACATTGGTCTAGGAAAAGATTTTATGGGTAAGACCTCAAAAGCACAGACAACAAAAGCAAAAATAGACAAATGGGATCATACCAAACTAAAACATTTCCACACAGCAGAGGAAACAATCAACAGAATGAAGAGGCAAGCTGCAGAATGGGAGAAAATATTTGCAAACTATTCATCTGACAAACGATTAATATCCAGGATATACAAGGAACTCAAATAGCTCAATCTGATTAAAAGAACAATCTGATTTAATCAGAACAATCTGATTAAAAACTGAGGAAATGAACTAAATAGACATTTCTCAAAAGAAGGTATACAAATAGCCAACAAGTATATGAAAAAATGTTGAATATCACTAATCATCAGGGAAATGCAAATCAAAACCACAATGAGGTAACATCTCATCCCAGTTAGGATGGATATTATTAAAAAAACAAAAAAATAATAAATGCTGGTGAGAATTAGGAAAAAAAGGAACTCTTAAATACTGTTGGTGGGAAGGTAAACTAGTACAGGCATTATGGAAAACAGTATGGAGGTTCCCTATAAAACTAAAATAGAACTGCCATATGATCCAGCAATTCCACTACTGGATATATATCCAAAGGAAAGGAAAGCAATAAATCAAAGAGATATCTGCACCACATGTTCATTACAGCACTATTTTCAATAGCTAAGATATGGAATCTACCCAAGTGTCCATCAACAGATGAATGGATAAAGAAAATGTGGTATTTTATACATACACAATGGAATACTATTCAGCCATAAAAAAGAATAAATTCTATCATTCATGGCAACATGGATGAACCTGGAGGACATTTTGTTAAGTAAAATAAGTCAGGTACAGAAAGACAAATACCACATGTTCTCACACAGAATCTAAAAAAGTTGATCTCAAAGAAGTAGAGAGTAGAATATGGTTACTAGAGGCTGGGAACGGTAGGCCGCAGTAAAGGACAAGGAGAGGTTGGCTAAAGAACACAAAATTATAGCTAGATTAGAAGAATAAATTCTAGTGGTCTATAGTACTATAGGGTGAAAATCATTAACAATAATTTATTGTATATTTTCAAATATCTAGAAGAGAAAATTTTGAATGTTCTTAACACAGAGAAATAATAATTGTTTGAGGTGATAAATATGCTAATTACCCTGATTCGATCATTACCCATTGTATGTATCAAGATATCCTGCTAGCAAGCAGCTTAAATGGGATAGATCTCATAGAATTATCTGGGTCCTGGAAGGGAAGTTAGAAATTTTAATATATTGTGCTGATTAAGATGATGCCAAAGTCATAATAAAAACAGTTATTTTAAAAACTTCATGCATTCAACAAAATAGATATATACAACCAATGTAAATAGCTACATTTGAATATTAAATTTTTTAAACATGCAAAAAGTGAATAAGTATGATATTTTCCAGTTTAGTAAGTCATTTACAACCTAAAGTTTAGTATTTTTTAGTATTATGACTAAACTCTGAAATTTTTACTGTATTTTAGAGACTTTCAGATAGGTCATAATAAATCTCCTAAATACATAAAAGACATATTATTTTTCAGGTCCCAAGTAGAACAGTAAAAGTCTGGGTGTTTTTATTAAACAAGACACATTATGAAGTTAACAACAGTAACAACAAAAAAAAGGCAATCATTAAGTGCTATGGTTTAAATGTTTGTATCACCCCAAAATTTATCTGTTGAAACCTAACCCCCCCCAAGGTCATTAGGAGGTGGGGTCTTTGGTAGGTGCTTATATCATAAGGGCAGAGCCCTCATGGATGGGATTAGTGCCCTTATAAAAGAGGCCCCAAAGAACTGCTTTGTTCTTTCCATCATGTGAGGACACAGCAAGAAGGCACCACCTATGAGGACCAAGCCCTCATCAGACAGCTATACTGCCAGCACCTTAATCTTGAACTTCCCAGCCTCCCAAACTGTGAGAATTAATAATTTATGATGTATATAAACTAACCCATCTGTGACAATTTTGTTATAACAGCCCACATGGACTAAGATACTAAGAATGTTGCTTGGAGATGATTACAGTCTCACAGGCAAAAGACATCCTCTCCCAGCCAACATGGAGAAAAAGGAACCAGATTTACCCTCACACTTGAAACAACTCAAAAATGAGCAAAATATTTTAAACAGTGGTTTCATGTTGAATATTGAGCAACAAAGGACAACGATTCCTGAGAGACAGGACATAAACAAGGTAATTATACAACCAAATCAACCTGAAGAGAGTTTCAAGATTATCGCACAAAGAAGAGGGAACCAACCGATAGAGCCTGGTAGTCTGAGTTGAGGAGATGGGGCTGGACTACAAGAAGACCAACTTGCCTAGAGTGTTCAGTGAAGAGTACCAAATAGGTGAAAGCTGCAAAGACAAAGAACTCTGGAGATGTGTAGGGGTTCCTCCCTCAAGTCTTCAGCTAAGTACTGATGAACTCACGTATGTGAGGAAACTACCCAAGAACCACGTGAAAGGATTATATCCCAACTCTCACATAGTTTGAGAATAGCTCCTCCTATTCCCACTGGTCAGAGTGGAAAGCTTCATAATTAACAGGATATCAAGTAGAATATTTATTAATAGAAGAGTTTTCCCTCAGTAGGAGGTAAAATTAGCCCTGGACTAAATATGCTGCTCTGGTCCTACCAAGTAACTTAACTGCATCCAGTAACAAAGCTCAAGAATACAAAAATATCAGGACCCAACAAGTTAAAATCACAATATCTAACATCCAATCAAAATTTACTAGGCGTGTAAAGAAGCAGGAAAATACAATTCATGAAACAAAAAATCAATCAACTAAAACCAACCCAGAATGGTCATATGTTAGAATGAGCAGACAAGAACATAAAAAATGTTTACTACATGTTCAGAAAGCTAGAAAAAAAATTTTAATTTTAAGATATTCAAAAGATCCTAACTGAACGTCTAAAAGATGAAAACTACAATGCCTGGGGTGAAAAACATTGAATAGTATTAACAGAACATTGGACTTAGCAGGAAAAAAAAATTAGTGGATTTAAAGTCACAGCAATAGAAACTATCTAAAATTAAACAGTGATTTTTCTAAATATTGGGAAAAAACAATAAAGCATCAATGAGCTATGGATCAACTTCAGGCAGTCTAATATACAAGTAACTGGAGTTCTCAAAGGCATGGGAACAGAAAGGATATTTGAAGAAATAATGGTTAAAAATTTTCCAAATCTAATGAAAACTATAAAGCTGTAAGTCCAAGAGGCTCAATGAACTCCAAGCACAAGAAACATGAATAAAACAACGTTGATATATATCATCAAATTGCTTAAAACCAATGTTAAACACAAAATCTTTACAAAATTAGAGAGAAAAATACATTCTTTATAAAGCAACAAAGACAATGTTTGTTGATGGCCAACTTCTCATCAGAAACAATGCAAGCCAGAAGACAGTGGAACATCTTCAAAGGAAGGAAAGAAAAAAAAAAAAAAACTATCAACCTAGAATTATTTACCCAATGAAAACATCTTTCAAAAATGAGGGCAAAATAAGAATCTTAAAGTGTAAGAAATGTTAAAGAAAATCCCTCAGATGGAGGAAAAATAATTATCCAGAACAATCCTGCCATCTCACAATCCTTAACTTAATCACATCTGTGAAGTCCCTTTCACTGCATAAGGTAACATTCACAAATTCCAGGAATGAGGATGTGGATATCTTTGGGGGGCCATTATTCTGCCTACCACACATCCCATATGAAGAAATTACTCAAGAAGATGCTCTACTAAAATGAAAAATAACAATAACGCAAGAAAAATATATGACTTCTTTTTAAAGTGGAAGCCTAGTATGACTGAAAAGAAACAGACGAGAAAAAAAGAGAGACTTCTCTGGACTTTGATGCCTGGGACATTCTCTTTTAACCTGCACATGTAGTGATTTAAGACTTTTCTTCTTAATCACTCCCAAGAACACTACTTGATTCTGCAGCAAACAATATTTGTATAATTATAATATTGTAAATGCTGTTAAAAAAATAAACTCACAAGCAATCCAAAAAATGATTTCAAAAAAATCCCCAAAGTTTCTGCCTGTATCAAGTGCTCTATCAATCAAATTGCTTTTCATTTTAAGGGCAAAAATTGGCATGAGAGGCTGAAATTATGCTAACTTAACTCTGTATCAATATTCTATAAGTAACATTTATTGGTCAAGGTTCTTTTCCCCTTCATATCCTTAACAACATTGCAAACTTTTGTGCAAAGTGGATTTATGGCCCATCAAGAATTTAATAACTCTTAACATACATTTTTTTCTTGCATGAAATGTTTCCATGCATGACCAAATTGACCTATTATATTTATATTAGAACTATTAATGCAATTTCTTAATTTCTGGGAAGCTGCAAATAAGTAGAACTTATCTTTTTCCACATGCATGCATGTACCCATGCCATTAAAAATCAGACATAATCAAGGCCTCCCATTCAGCAGTAAGAGTCCAGCATTTTAAACACAACCTGGGAGGTATAACTTTTACAATCATCCCAAGTTAATAATTTGTCATAATATTAACCATCTCCCAACGCATACAAATAGAAGTTCCACAGTCTTACAAATAGACTTTCTCATTCTATAATTTATGAATTATCTAAATAACCATAATTAAGCAGATAAATGGGAAATATTTTTTAAACATACAATTAATATTACTTCCCATTCAAATGCTACCTAAATGGGAATGACAGTTCTGACTCTTAGTGTAGAACACCATGTTTAGAGAAATCAGTATGATTTACAGAACTGATTCTCTTTACTGATAACACAGGTGGTGAAATATTCCACTTGATTCTCCTCCAACCAAAGTTACAGGCTTTGAAGCCACTGTATTTGCTCACCAACTTCATCTATTTCCACTTAATGATTAAAACTCTGTTTAACTGAAGCCAAACCTGTCTGGCCATCATTTGAGTTCCAGAGATGCCAGGCCAACATTTAGTTTCACATGAGAGCCCTCAGTGACCCATATTTTTCAATCACTTACTGAAACTTCCCGTACAAAGAGTTGCTAATCATTATCGTGAGACGAGATGAGAATGTTGATCTGCTCACTGAAAATTAACTGACTTTACATGCAGAGAACCTCATTACCTGGATCTCAGCTTCCCTTTTTTGATCTTGATGATCAGAAAATAAATTTTGCCTATTTCCACTAATGTTTTTTAAGACTCCCACCAGTACTACCAATTACTCTACTTTTTAACTAACTGGGTGGCCAACTCTCTCCTGACACTACAGAAAAACAATGCTGTTAAGGAGTAATAATTAATTCAATCCAACAGGCTAAAATATATGGGACCACAAGGTGCAATTTTTAGTATGCCACTTATACCCTAGGACCAACTACTCCAAAAAAAAAAAAGCCAACAGCTTCCATTCTCTTCAGCTGTAACACAGAAGTCTGACATCTGAGGTTGTTACAACAATAGGAATAAAGTACATTACATCAAGTTTCAGAAATCTGCACTATGTAAAGGTAATTCATGCAAAAATATGAAAAAAAATCTCCAAAATGTACTTTTTCCCCCAAATAATTATCCTAGATCTAAACAATTTTAGCTAAAATAATTATTTCACTCTCTCCACTATGTGAGTTACTCAGTTCTTTTACTTTTGAAAGACAAACTCAAGTACTTATCACAAAATCTGGACAAAATTGCAAATTGAAAATAATGAGTTCAGAATCTATACATTTAGTTATATTCTTGATCAGGCACAAAGCCAAAAGAAAAACAAACAGAATTACGCTTATGAGGAAAAATAGTAAAATATTAATATAATAGAAAAAGAGGTATATATGACAGAATTTACACCAAACTTAATGTTATTCTAACAAGGCTACAGAGGCAGAAATTTAAATGTAATTCATGTAAGTACTTTAAAAATCAGATTGTTAAACTAACATTAATATTACAGTTTTTAAATTAGGCCCTTCATTTTTGCCACATCAAATGTTTACATTTCATGGGTCCAAAACATAAAAGTAATTTTTATCATATATGTGCTTTCCTAGCAAACAAGCAAGCATTTTGTCAGATTTTTGCACTTTCTTTCAAAACCACTACTATTGGGAGTTATATCACAGTAAGAACAACAACAAAAGTAGAAACTTCAGAAACTAAACCATAAAATAAGAATGCCTGTTTGTCTAAGGTATTTATAATGGCTGCTATGTTTAGTAAGAGAATCTATATATTGTGAGCTTTTTATAAAAAGTACACAACTATAGGCTTGGCTGAAGTTCAACTTTAAAAGCCAAAAATTCTCCCATTTTTGTCTTATGTTTGTATTCAGCAAGACAGGAAAAGAAGACCGGATTTGGAGTCCAGAGACTTAAGTTGTGCTAAGGGTGCTACAATAAACCAGATAAGCTAACTTGAGCTAATCACTTAAAACTGTCCTCTCTGACCCTCAGCTTTCCTTAACTGTAGAATTAGTATGACTTCCACAAATCTTCCTAACTCCTTCTGATTCTAATACGGGGTTAACAACTATGAATTCAATCAATTCCTGCCTTCTACCTACCACCCAGTAAGAAATCTGTTCATTTAAAATGCCCTGGAAAAAATGGAATTCAATTTAATATTAATTGTTAAAAAATACAAATAAAAACAAAATTTTAAAAATAAAATCCTTGTTCTGTATCATCCAAATAGTTCAAATTCAAATATAAATTATTCAATGTTTTTAATCCTACTGCAGGTAACCAAGAAGCTAAGACTGTTATCACATGAAGAGCAAACTCTTTACCACCCAGATCCAGTAGCCAGGTAACTTCAGATTATTTATTTTTGTACTCTATTAACAAAACTTATACAAAGCTACCCCTGGAAAAGACAAAGAAGCTCTAGCATACAAAATGAGCATTACAATCTTCTTGATGTTCATTAATGAAAAGTCTAAAAATAAAGGGCCCTACCCAAAAAAAAAAAATTGTCTTAAAATATTTTATAAATATTTTCAGAACATTAATTTCTCAAATTCATTAAAATAGTGCTCCTTACATTAGACATCTGTATTAATTTCCTATTGCTGCTATAACAAAAATACCACAAACTTAATGTCTTAAAACAACACAAATTTATTATCTTACAGTTTAGGAGGTTAGAAGTCCAAAATGGTTCTCACTGGGCTAAAATTCAGGTGTTGGGCTGCATTCCTGCTAGAAACTCTAAAGGATAATTTGTTTCCTTGCCTATTTCAGCTTCTAGAGGCTGCCAGCATTCTTCAGCTTGCAGCCGCCTTCCATACTGAAAACCAACAACGGCCAGCAGAGTTGTTCTCACATTGTATTCCTCTGACTCTAACTCTTCTGCGTCCTTTCACTTATTACCCTTGTGACTGCATTGGGTCCACCTGGATAATCCAAGATAATCTCAGGTCACCTGATTGGCAACCTTAAATCCCCTTGCAACCTTAATTCCCCTTGCCGTGGTAAAATAGTCACAGGTTCTGGGGATTAGAACAAGGAAATCTTTGGGAGGCCTCTATTCTGCTTATCACTACATCTACTATACATTTACTGAGAGAGCCTACTTACAGTTCAGAGATGAACAAGCCCTGTGGGAGTCAATTCAATGGGAAAAACAAAAGAATGAAACTACAATTCAGTGGAAAAAATATATATATAGACACAGAAATACTTAGCAACAAAAGGCAGAATTTTTTAAAATGTCTGAAACCACATGCCTACATGTAATGTTCTACATACTTGAATATCATTGTCAGGAAAGCACTTATTATAATATGTCACAACGAATGAGTTCAATATTAATCCAAATTTCAGAGACTGTTGAGATCTTAAGAGATCATCTCATCACTGAATCTACTGTTCAACTGAGATCCAGAGAAATTATAACTTTCCTAAGATTGCTTGGGTAGGTAGTTCAGAAACAAGACTTTAAACCTAATTTCTTGATCCCTGGTCAAAGTACTATATGGGATGGCCAAAAACAATAAATTCAGTATGGTGTGTTTAAGAAATAAGTGACATGTAATTACATTTTGAAAATACCAACTACAGATTTGTCCAATTATAAAAGTCCTGTGGTCACAGAAAGACAAATTCTGCATGTTCTCACTTATATGTGGAATCTAAAAAAGTCAAACGCATAGTACATAGTAGAATGGTGGTTACCAGGGGCTGGGAGGTGGGTGGAATTGGGGAGATGTTGGTCAAAGATACAAAATTTCAGTTAAACAGGAAAAATAAGTTCAAGAGATCTACCCTATACATTGTGACTACAGTTAACAACAATGATTATATTGCTAAAAGAGTAGATTTTAAATGTGTTCATCACACAAAAAAATTAAGTATGCAAGGTAACAGATATGTTAATTAGCTCAATTTAGCCATTCTACAATATTTACATATATCAAAATATCATGTTGTACACCATAAACATATTCAATTTTTATTTGTCAATTAAAAATAAATAAAAAATAAAAGGTCTGAGGCTTAAAATGTTATATAGTTCAGCCATTTGGCAAATTTACCTTTGTACAATATCCTCAAGGATGTTATAAAATATGAGACACCATATTTCACTCATCTAGTTTACACTGTACCAGTGAGATCTTACCAGATGCTAGGCAAGTCCTAGGTGAAGCGGATACAGCAGTGAAAAACAACTTTTTAAAAGCCCTGCTCTTATGGATCTTCAAATAGTGAAGGATCAGGAGAAGAGATAAAGAAAACAAGTAAATAAGTTTAACATATGTCAGAAGAGGATGTATTTACCATTACAGGGATATGAAGGAAGACCAGAGATGTGCATTCTCAATGTCACTTGAAAACAGACAGATGTGGAATGTTAAGAGTTTATGACATGATAAAGGAGATAAAATATCTAATATCTGAAAAACACTCAAACTCACAAGCATTGTCATAAAACTGAATGAGAACCCCTTTCCCAAATTCTAAGTAAAAATTAATACCAATTGAAATCAAACTCAATCAAGACATGTGGAACTGGCAAAAAGAATAGATGTGCTGATCAATGGAACAAAATAGAGAGCCCAGAAGTCAACCCATACAAAATAGTCAACTAATCTATGAAAAATGCTACAAAGGCAATTCAATGAAAAATGCATAGTCTGTTCAACAAATAGTGCTAGAACAACTGGACATCCATACACACACACACACACACACACACACACACACATAAAATGAACCTAGACTCAGACCTTACACCTTACAAAAAATCAACACAAAATAGATCATACACCTAAGCATAAAATGCACAACTATAAAATTTCTAGAAGATGACATAGAGAAAATCTACATGATCCTGGGTTTAGTGATGAGTTTTTAGATACAACACCAAAAACACTATCTGTGAAAGAAAAGATAAATTGAACTCGACAAAATTTAAAACTCTACTCTGTGAAAGGCATTATTAAGAGAACGAAAAGACAAGCCAAAGATTGGGAGAAAATAGTCGCAAAACACATATCTAATAAAGGAGTTGTGTAAAAAATACGCAGTAATTCTTAAAACTCAACAAGAAAACAAATTTAAAAATGGGCAAAAGATCTGAACAGACACCTCACCAAACAAGACATAGGGATAGCAAATAAGCATATGAAAAGATTTTCAACATCATATGTCACTAGGGAAACAGAAATTAAAACAATGGTGAGATACTACTATACATCTATTAATATTAAAAGGGCTAAAATCCAAAAAACTGACAATATCAAATGTTGGCAAGGATGCAGAGCAACAGGAGCTCTCATTAATTGATGGTACGAATGCAAAACAGTACAGCCACTTTGGAAGACAGTGTGGCAGTTTCTTAAAAAGCAAAATACAGTTTTACATTATAGCAATCATGCTCCGAGGTATTTACTCAATTCATTTGAAATTTTATGTCAACACAAATACCTGCATAAGAATGTTTATAGAAGCTTTATTCAAAATGGCCAAAAACTGGAAGTAATCTCAATGTATAGTCATCCATATAATGGAATACTATCTCAGAGAAAAAAGAAGTGAACTAAAACAAAAACACAGATGACTCTTAAATGCATCTGTGTAAGTAAAAGAAGCCAGTCTGAAAAGGCTACATACTGTATGATTACATTTATGTGATACTCTGGAAAAGGCAAAATTACAGAAATTAGTAAACAAGTCAGTCATTGCTAGGTGTCTGGGAAGAGGTGAGGGTTGAATAGGTAAAGCGCACTGGACTTTTAGAATGGTGAAACTATTCTGTATGATCTTATAATGGGGGATACACAACAGTGTACATTTGCTAAAACCCACTGAATACAGAGCAAACCCTAAGGTATGCAAAATTGCAAAAAAAAAATTTGAGAGGTTGGAGAATCCTAGATGAAATGCAGACTGTGATGAAAGAATCTAACAAATATATGAAATATGCTCACTGAGGGGGAATGGGGAAGATGCTGACCTAAGTATCCTTAGAAATAAGTGGAGTATGTAAGACTAAAGGTAAAAGGAACTCCACATAAGCTCTGTGGATAAAACTGTTTCCCAAAAGCAAGAATTCTAAAACTACTATCATACTGTACACTGGAGCTGAAAAATTTAGTAAATGGATCATGGATCAAGGGAGCCAGATTTCTCACTGTTGGATTGGGAGTTTACAGACAAGCAACAGGAGAAAACTCCAATAATCCATGTGGTAATAGATTAGAGCTGGAGCCATCAGTGCAAATTCATGTTTAGCTTAATATAGACACAAATGGATACAAATACAAATATTTATAAATACGTGAATAGGTTGTTATACATAATATATTCCCTTGCTCTGTCAGCTGAAAGAACCTAGAAGCAACACATCCCAGTAGCAATGAGCATATCAGACCTTGCTTTCTAATATCATTCTCCAATCAAAAAAACCAGGGCTCATTGGAAAAACGGCTGATTCTAGGACTGGAGCAGGGAATATACAAGATGTGTATGAGCATCCCGTAGTGCCGGAAAGAAAGAAAGTACTCAAAAACAACAACAAAAACACAATGATGGGCATATATCAAAGGGTACAGGAGCCAACTGAAAGAGTTCCCAATGGCCAAGGCTGGAACGATCAGAGCAATAAAAGTAGTATTAAATTATAACCCAATATATAAAATAAATATCCATCATGATATAGATGATTGAAAAAATAAATAAATGGGGAAGAAAAGACCAATCTCCCATGCAGAAGAGTTCCAAATAATTTATGTAGACACTTCTCTCACAGAGGTGGAGCCTGACTCCCTCCTCAGGTGTGGGCTGCACATAGTGACTTCAGTGACATTACAATGGAGAGACCTGACAAACACCACCTCAGCCAGGTCATCAAGATTGACGTCAATAGTAAAAGATCAATTGCTACAATAGTGTGCACCCTTGATATGATGAGAATGGTATTTTACCTCTCTAGACTCCCTCCCCAAAACACATAACCCCAGTCAAATCATGAGAAAAAAAATCAGACTAATCCCAACTGAGGGACATTTTACAGAATACCTAACCAGTACACCTCAAAACTTGCCAAGTCATTGAAAACAAGAGACAGGCTGAGAAACCATCACAGCCAAGAGGAGCCTAAGGAGACACGACAACTAATGTGACGTGTAGTATCCTGGGCAGAATCCTGGAGCAGAAAAAGAACATTTGATAAAAACTCAGGAAATCTGAGTAAAGCATGAACTTTAGGTCATAATAACACATCACTACTGGTTCACTCATTATATAAGATGTCAATTACAAGGGAAACTGGGTTTGAGGTAGATGGAAACTCTTTGTACTATATTTACAACTTTTTTGTAGATCTAAAACTGCTCTAAAATAAAAAGGTTTTAAAAAATTCTACTAGAATGAATTACAAAATTCTTACCAATGAAGAAAATAAGAAACCTCCTTTATGTCTCTAGGTACCAATTTAACCAAGCACATATTAAAGTCTGATTCATTCTTTAAATATTAAAAATAAATAAAAGCTGCTACATTTTCAAGGCAGGAGGCCAATACATTATCATTTTTTAGAATCTCTCTATTAAAAAAGAAAAAAAAATACCAACATCCTCTGGATTGCAAGATAACAATCCATGGATGATAACTTATCATCCATCTGGATTGATAAGATAACAGGATAACAAAATAAATTACAATAATAAGATGATTTTTACTTAATTAGGTAAAATTGTGGTTAACTGTGGGTGCCATCTGGACCTGGGTTTTTCCTGCTACTATGAGAGCTATTCAGTACCAAGGGCCCCAGAGCTGACTCTTCCAGGACTGGTCACCAACAACGCCTCAGGGGAGGTGACGCTCTAAAAGCTTCAGTCCCTAAAGACTGAAAACAGGTGGTATTTTATTTGACCCATAAATATTTTTTGTAATCATAACTTGTCAATAATAAAAATTGGGAGACCACATGTAGAAATTCAAATTTCTACGTCTTGGTTTCAACAACAGGAAGATCTGGCCACATCAGACCTGCAATCCCACAACACAACAACCAGATGTAACAGAACAAAGGTGGCCCACCTAAGCCAGGCGTAGCATCTCTAGTTTGCCTCAATTCCCAGCACTCCCTATTTTCAGTATCCCAACCCACTTCACTTATTACCACAGCTCTACAACCTTCTGCCCTATTACTCCTGGAATTTGAAAAACAATACACTTGGAGACAGAGCAGCAAAATCCATAAGCTAATACAAATAATGGTATTTTTGTTTCATGGCCCAGAAGTATTCTGAATTATACAGGCAATTAATGGGCGACCACACTAAAATGCCGAAACAGTATTCATTGCTTAATTCTGGTTCAGGAAAGAAGTCATTAGAATGGATATGTAATAGATAAAACAAGATATAAACACATACACTCTGCTAACTCCCACCTCCAGATGTTTAAGAATCTAGTACAAATAGAGGAAGGACATGGACTCATGAAGTGACACAAAGAACAGGGCTCCAGGCCCCTCCTTGTGCAGAGTTCTCTTGGAACTAAAATAAGGGGCAGCCCAACTGGGTTGCTGCTAAGAGTGCTAACCTTTTGAAGGCTCTAATTCTAAAACATCTCTAGGGCACCAATATATCACTTCAAATGCAATATGACAGAGAGAATGGTATTTACCAAACCCAGACTCAGAGAGGATGCTGTATGTTTGGAAAGAATAAGTTGATAACCTAATCGGGATAGAGACTGAAATCCATAAAGGATACAATGAAGGGTTTTCTAGGGAGGGCAGGACTAGTTAAGTGGGGTGGGTTTGTTTTGCTAGGGGGAATATGCAAGTTTGGGCAGCAGCAAAATTTCTTGATACAAGAAGAAAGGCTGGAGCTAGCACCAGAAAGCTAACTTCTCCAGCCTTCCCCCATGCAATGCCTCCCCCCACCAGGCAATGTTTGCACAACCACCATCTACAGAACATGAACTGAAAAGGAGGCCGGTAGTTAGCCTGCATGAAGCACCAACTTATCTTGATATTTTGTTTCTATTATATATCTCCAATAAATCTAAAGAAAAAATTTGAAGTCAAGCCAGTTACAACTATTCAATCCAATAGACGAGATTGTGAGCAATTTCAGATGCAGAAAAATATGAGACCAAATATTAAACTTTAAAATTTCATATCTAATAAAGGAGCCACAATAAAATATCCAAACATCTCATAGCCACGGTGACATATGCTCTAAGGATAAATCAAAGTCTAGAATTTCTATTTTAAACTTTAAAAATGAAATTATTGTTTATTTAAATAGACCCACATTTTAAAGAATTACTTTTAAATCAGCCTAGAAGAGCAGATTTATGAAAGTTTACATATAAGTATTTAATTTAAAAAGTGATACTACAATAGCACACCTGTATACATCTTACACTAAAAGGTGACTGAAAGAACCTGAAAGGCAAGGCTAAAGTAAGCAGCAATATTAGCCATATATTACTTTTACAGTAAAACAAAAGTCATTTATAAATGGCTTTTGTAGTCTAGACTATCATCTAGGCTCTCAGCTAGATGATAGTCATTGGAGGCAATGTAAGGCTACATGATACTGAATAGATTAGTCACAAAAGTGACCATCCAAATAGCCAGCAAACGAGTAAAAATGCTCAATCTCATTAGTAGTCAAGGACGCACAAATTAAAACCACAACAAAATGCTGCTATGCACTCACCAGAATGGCTATGATGACAAAGACTGACAACACCTATTATTGGCAAGTTTATGAAGTAAATGGAAAACTACAAGATTACAGATAAAAGTGTAAGATGGTACGACCACTTTGGAAAACTAATTGGCAATATCTTCTGCAACTAAACATATTCTTACTATATATCATTTTCATCCCTACGTATACACCCAACAGAAATCAGTCTACCAAAGGACAGGTACAAAGACATTCGTAGTAGCTTTATTCATATTAACCAACTAGCCAAATAAAAACAACATAAATGACTGTCAACAATAGAACAGATAAATTGTGATATATTCATACAATGGAATACTTCAAAGTAAAAAAAGAAAAAGAAAACGAACATGCAGCAATAAAGGTGTTCAAATAAAAGAAAACAAGAAAACTGGTCTCCAGAAGACCCAGACAACAAGAAATGCTATAGGAAGTTTTACAGGATGAAGGTAAATATTATGATCAATATACTACAGCTATATACAATAATATCAATGAATTTCAAATTTTGAGTGAGAAAAGCAAGTCTCAACAGATTATATATTGTTGAATTTTATTTATATGAAGTTTAAAAAAAGGCAAAACCAAAGTATTTAGAGATTCAAACACATACAGGTGGTAAAACTATATGGAAATCAAATTAAGATATTACCATAAAAATGAGGACAGCTGTAACCTTTAAGGGTAAGGGAGTGTGCATGAAGGGAATACTTCTGGGAAGCAGACAGTGTTTACTTTTTTGATCTGAGCAGTGGTAATAATTTATTGAGCTATTCACTTTTGCTTTACTGTTGTATATGTTATTCTTCACAATTTAAAATGTTAAAAACAAAACCAAAAAATCCTCTGAACTGACTGACTAGAATATTTTATAACTAAAAATTGTGAGTTTGAAATGTTTAGGATGGAAACAGTCATAATAAAAGCACAAAAATGTATATTTAGAAAGAGTACTTATGGTAATAACATAGAATAATTCTATCCCCAAAATTCAGTGTCACAAAATTCTCAAATTCATAAACACAATAAATCATAATCTGTCCCTTGATTACCTATTTTCTAAACATGAAATTTATTTTTGGAATAGATAAAAGTCTACCAATGACTAAGTCAATTTTTGCAAAAGGTTTTGGTTGCTCATTACTCCAAAAACTAGTCTTATATTAACTAGTTTAAGACTTTTTAAATAGCATACCTTGATATATTTTGAGTTAATAGAATATTGAACAACTTAGCCAAAAACATGACCAAAAGACTGCTAGCTTTAGTATAACGTCGTTTCTTTTATTTCTTAAATAAAAATTACTGTGAAAATCACTTGTCAGGCCAGTTTCACAAAGTTCACTATCTTAGTCTACAAAATTCAAGTAGTTATAGAACTTTTTCACCCAAAGGTTAATCTCTCCCAACCTCCAGAGCAACAACAAAAATACCTAACACTGTAAGACAGCGTTCTTTTTCTCTATCACTAACTCCAATTTTCCCCAGAGGTTCAGGTCACCCAGGTGTGTTCTTGCATTGGTTGGAGGTGGTAAATACAGACATGCCAGGTATGCCATGGAATGTATGGGGATCCAGTTGAGAGAACACTGCACCCTCCACTCTCCCAAGCATTGAACTCAGGTGTCCCTTCTACTGATGACAAAATAAGCACCATGAAAAGGCACTTATACCTTGGCGCAGTGGAAAAGTTGGTCCTATGAAGATTATGTTTGTAATCTGCAGAAAATTTAATTCTAATATGTGTAATTTTGAGAATTTTTTTTTAAATTTTGGTGCTGGATTAGGGTAGGTTTGTTTGTTTCTGATTCCACCTTTCAAATCTATTAGGTTTCCAGTGGACTCTGGTGGTAGTACAAATTGCACAAACTCATATAGACTCTTGAATAAGAGAAAGTATGATTTTTATTTATGCAAAGTAGGGTCCACTATCCAAATCTAACTTTTTCATTATTATGGCTAACCTTAATTTCTCTATTTGCAAAATTAGGAAACAAATTTCTCAAGAGTGCTTAGGAGATACTAAGAAAAGTTGACATATTTAAAGACTAATCATGTATTATAACTAAATGAGTATATCCTGACTTCTAGTATAATAGAGAAATACTAGTTTGAAATATTAGTTTGCTAGTGCTGCTGTAACCACGTACCACAAACTGGGTGGTTTAAACAACAGAAATGTATTGTTTCACAATTCTGGAAGCTGTAAGTACAAAACCAAAGTGTTAACAGAGTTGGCTCCTTTGGAGGCCTCTGAGAGAAGGATCAGTTAGTTCCACGTCTCTCACGCTGGCTGGTAGATAGCTGTCTTTTCTGTTGTCTCTTCACATTGTCTTCCCTCTACACACGTCTCTGTGCCCAAAGTTCCCCTTTTCTATTAGGACACCAGTTATATTGGATTAGGACGCACCCTAATGACTTCATTTTAACTTGATTACTCTGTAAAAACCCTATCTCCAAATAATGTCACATTCTGAGATACTGGGGGTTGGAACCTCAACATGCAAATTTGGGGGAGAGGGGAGATACAATTCAACCCATAACATACATAAACATGTATGTATATGTATACATGTGTATATAAACACATATATACATACATATATATATAACTAGAACCATTCTTATCTATTATCAAGAGAATTTAATTGCACTGAATACTGTTTTTCATACCATTTCTGAGGTGCCTCATATCCCTATTAACATGTATTTGTAAACAAAGTGTAAAATTTATTTCTATTTCTTTCCTTTCTAGGTACATAACACAGATCACAAAGTGTAAAATTTATTTCTATTTCTTTCCTTTCTAGGTACATAACACAGATCACACATATATATCCATGCTTCACTGCTAAATAGAGGTGTTTCAAGCCAAGTAGCCTGAAATAAACATTCAAAATCGGACATATTTTCCAAGGGAGGTAAAGATTATAGTGTAACCAACAGGAATGTGCAAGCCAGCAATAATTTAATTTAGTAGCTGAGCCAAACCATGACAGTCTACTTTAAAAATATGGAAACTTGAGTAAGTGATATTATTACAATTGTTAACTATGGCATGCAAGAACATTTCTTTTAAACTTCAAGTCACACAAATCCATTTTGTATATTTATTTTTTAAAAGAAACGTCTATTCAGCACATTTGGGATTTGAGAGCTTGAAAATAACTGAATCCTTTTTCCTGTTAGGTGCATGTTAACACCAAATGTAAATGCTATTATGAGGTTCTAGTTACCGCAGGACTCTGCCTTCATGCAGACTTATTTTTATGGAAGTCTCAGAAGGAAATACTCATGGTTCAGGTTTCAATGGACGAATGTGTTCACCCTATGAAACACAGAAAGTGCTCCTCTTTTAAAACATTAACAAAAGATAAAGAACCAGTTACGACTCTTCAAGTGTCTCCTCTTGCTCTTTCCTTTTTAAAACTTTCAAACAGTTTTTAAAAGATTATGCCTGTTCCTAAAGGCTTACCTAAGGCAAATGTGTCCCATCAGGTAAAAAATCAGATGACATCAGACAGGTTTTTTTTTTTTAAATTATGGCCAGAAACATATAACATATTTACCATCTTAACTGTTTTTAAGTGCACAGTACAGTAGTGCTGACTATATGCATATTGTTGTGCAACAGACCTCTAGAACTTCTTTATCTTAAAAACTTAAAACTATAAACACCGAACAAAAACAATTTTCCCCCTTCCCTCATCCCCTGGCAACCACCACTCTACTTTCTGTTTCCAAGAGTTTGGCTGTTTTAGATACCTCATGTAAGCGGAATGACGCAGTATATTTGTCTTTCTGGGACTGGCTTACTTCTCTTAGCACAATGTCCTCCAGGTTTATACATATTGTAGCATATGACAGGATTTTCTTCTTTTTTAAGGCTAAATAATATTCCATTGTATTTACATACCACATTTTCTTTATCCATTTCTCTGTTGATAAACATATAGACAGCTTCCACCTTTTGGCTAATGGGAATAATTCTGAAAGGAAAATGAGTGTGCAAATATCTCTTGGAGAGATTCTATTTTCAATTCCTTTGTCTACATTCCCAGAAGGGGGATTACTAGATCCCACAGTAATTTTATTTTTAATTTTTTGAAAAACCTCTATACTGTTTTCCATAGTGGCACTACTTTACTTTCCCACCAACAGTGTACAAGGGTTCCAATTTCTCCACATCCTCAACAACACTTGTTATTTTCTGGTTTTTTGGGTCTTTTTAAACAATGGCCATCCTACTTGGTGTGAGGTGATATCTCCTGTGATTCTGAATTACATTTCCCTAATAATTACTTGATGTTGAATATCTTTTCATGCTTGCTGGCTATTTGTATATAGACATTTTCTTTTGAAAAATGTCTATTCAAGTCTTTTGCCCATTTTTTAATGTGATTGCCTATTTGTTATTGAGTTAAGCAGTTCTTTTATGTTTTGGATATGAACCTCTTATCAGATATATGGTTTGTAAGTATTTTACATAGGTTGCCTTTACACTGTGTTTTTCCTTTGCTGCACATAAGATTGATGTAGTCCTATTTATCTATTTTTGCTTTTTGCACCTGTGCCACTGGTGTCACATCCAAGAAATCACTGCCAAACCTAATGTCATGAAGCTTTTCCTCTATGTTTTCTTCTAGCAGTTTAATAGCTTCAGGTATTACATTTAGGTATTTAATCCACTTTGAATTAAATTTTGCATGTAAGGCAAGGATCTAACTTCATTCTTTTGCATGTAGATATCCAGTTTCCCCAACCATTTGTACAAGAGACTGTCCTTTCCCCACTGTGTGGCCTGGGCATCTTCGTCAAAGATCATTTGACCATATGGAGGACTTCAGAAACTTCATGGAAAACGTGTACTGTGAAAAAAACTATGCATGGCTTACAAAACTGTTTTGCACCAAAATAAACTTGTAACAACTTATTACAACATATCTGAACAGGATTTAGTTTGAGGCACTAAGATAGATAAGACATTATCAGTTTGAAAAGATTCCCTATCAGAGCAACATAAATTCTACTAAATTTGAAGCAAGAACAAACATCAAATTTATGGTGAAGCTTGGGTGAAAAAATGGTGAAATCATTGATGCTCTATGAAAAGTTTATGGGGACAATGCCCCAAAGAAATCAGCAGTTTACAAATGGATAACTTGTTTTAAGGGCTGAGACGAAGAACATGAAGCCTACGGCAGCAGACCAACCACATCAATTTGTGAGAAAAAAATTCACCTTGTTCATGTGCTAATTGAAGAGGACCAACAATTAACAGCAGAAATAGCCAACACCATAAACATCTCAATTGGTCCTGCTTATACAATTCTAACTGAAAAATTAAAGTTGAGCAAACTTGTCATTCAATGGGTACCCAAAACCATTGTGTCTAGATCAGCTGCATACAAGACCAGAGAGCTTTCAATGGAAATTTGAAACAAGCAGAATTAAGATCCTAAAGCAGTTCTTTGAAGAATTGTAACAGGAGATGAAACAAGGCTTTACCAACGTGATCCTGAAGACGAAGCACAATCAAAGCAATGGCTACGAAGAAGCGGAAGTGGTCCAGTCAAAGCAAAAGTTGACCATTAAAGAGCAAAGCTCATGGCAACAATTTTTTGGGATGCTCAATGCATTTTGCTTGTTGACTTTCTGGAGAGCCAAAGAATGATGAAATCTGCTCATGATGAGAGTGTTTTGAGAAAGTTAGCCAAAGCTTTAGCCAAAAACACCTGGGAAAGCTTCACCAGAGTCCTCCTCCACCATAACAATGCTCCTGCTCATTTTTCTCAACAAACAAGGGCAATTTTTCGAGAGTTTTGACGGGAAATCATTAGGCATCCACTTTACAGTCCTGATTTGGCTCCTTCTGACTTCTTTTTGTTTCCAAACCTTAAAAAAACTGTAAAGAGCACCTACTTTTCTTCAGTTCATAATGTAAAAAAGACTGCATTAATATAGTTAAATCCCCAGGACCCTCAGTTCTTTAAAGATGACTAAATGGGTGGTATCATCACTTACTAAAGTGTCTTGACCTTGATGTAGCTTATGTTGAGAAACAAAGTTTATGTTTCTTATTCTTATCTTTTAATTTCATTTTTCCATGACCTTCTTGACCCTCATATTTCTGGATTCTCTATTCTATTCCACCAGTCTATATATCTGTCTTTATGCCAGTACCATACTGTTTTGATTGCAATGGCTTTGTAATATGTTTTGAAGTCAGGAAGATTGAAGTCTTTGAAGTCTCAAGATTGTTTTGGCTACTCAGGTCCTTGGAGATTTCATATGAATTTTAGGGTGGTTTTTCCTATTTCTGCAAAAAAAAAGGATATTGATATTTCTATAGGGCTTGTGTTGAATCTGTAGATTGCTTTGGGTAGTATGGACATTTTAACAGTATGAATCTTCCAATCAACAAACATGGGATGTCTTTCCATTTACCTGTGTTTTCTGCAATTTTTTTCAGCAATGTTTTGTAGTTTTCAGTGTACAAGTGTTTCACCTCCTTGGTTAAGTTTATTCCTAGGTATTTTATTCTTTTTGATAACAGTGTAAGTGTGACTGGTTTCTCAATTGCCTTTTCAGATTGCTCATTGTTAGTGTATAGAAACACCACTGATTTTTGTGTGTTGATTTTGTGTCCTGCAACTTTGCTGAATTTGTTTACTAGTTCTAATAGATTTGGGGGGTGTAGAATCTCTTGGGTTTTCTCTGCATAAGATCACGTCATCTGTGAACAGAGATAACTGAATGTCTTCCTTTCCTATTCAGATTGTTTTTATTTCTTTTTCTTGCCTGACTGCTATGGGTAGGATTTTTAGTACTATATTGAGTATAAGCGGGGAGAAAGGGCATCCTTGCCTTGTTCCTAATCTTAAAGGGAGAGCACTCAGTTTTTCACCACCAGGTATGATGCTGGCTGGGGGCTTTTCACATATGTCCTTTATTACATTGAGGTAATTTCCTTCTATTCCTTGTTCATTGTGTGTTTTTTACCATAACAGGATGTTGAACTTTCTCAAATGGTTTTTCTGCATCAATTGAGATATTCACGTGTTGTTTGCCCTTCATTCTGTTAATATGCCAGTATTACACTGATTTTAATATGTTGACCCATACTTGCATTTCAGGAATAAATCCCACTTGGTTATGACGTATAACCCTTTTAATGTGTGGCTGAATTCAGCTTGCTAAAACTTTGTTAAGGATTTCTCCATCAATATTCATCAGGGAAAGATTGGTCTGTAGTTGTCTTTTTTGCAGTATCTCTGATTTTGGTATCAGAGTAATGCTGACTGCACAGAATGAGTTTGCAAACGTTCCCTCCTCTTCAGTTATTTGGAAGAATTTGAGAAGGATTACTGTTAACTCTTCATTAAATGTTTGGAAGCATTCTGCAGTGAAGCCATCTGGTCCTGCGCCTTTCTTTGTTAGGAGGTTTTTGATTACTTTTTCAATTTCCTTACTAGATAGGTCTGTTCAGATCATTTATTTCCTCATAATTCAGGTTTGGTAGATTATATGTTTCTAGAAATGTATTCACTTCTTCAAGGTTATCCAATATGTTGGTGTATAATTGTTCACAGTTCTCTATTCTGATCCTTTTTATTTCTGTGGCATCAGTTGTAATGTCTCCTCTTTCATTTTTTATTTTTGTTGAGTCTTTTTTGCTTTTTTCTGGAGTTAGTCTAGCTAAAAAACTGTTGATTTTGTTGATCTTGTCAAAGAAACAAGTCTTTGTTTCATTTTTCTACTGTTTTTCTATTACCTATTTCCATTATTTATGTTCTAATCTTTATTACTTCCTTCCTTCTGCTAACTTTGGGTTGAGCCTGTTCTTTTTCTAGCTCCTTGAGGTGTATAGTTAGGTTGTTAATTTGAGATTTTTTTTTTTTAACATAGGTATTTACTGCTCCCTCTTAGCACTGCTTTAACTGCATCTATAAGTTTTGGTATGGTGTGTCTTCATTTTCATTTGTCTCAAGATATTTTCTCATTTCCCTTGTGATTTCTTTGACCCATTGATTATTCAAGAATGTGTTGTTTAATTTCCATATATTTGTAAATTTTCTAGTTTTCCTTGTGCTATTTATTTCTAGTTTCATTCCTTTATGGTCTGAAAAGACACTTAGTATACTAATTTCAGTCTTAAATTTCCTAAGACTAGTTTTGCAGCCTACCATGTGATCTATCCTGGAGAATGCTCTTTATGCACTTGAAAAGAATGTGCTTCTCCAGTTTTGGGGTGGAATGTTCTGTATCTATTTGTTAGGTCCTATTGGTCTATAGTGTTTTTCAAGTCCTCTGTTTCCCTGTTAATGTTCCGTCTGGTTACTGAAAGTGGAGTATTGAAATCTCCTACTATTATGATGTCACTATTTCTCCCTTCAGTTTTGTCAATGCTTGCTTCATATATTTCAGTGTTCTGCTATTAGTTGTATACATATCTATAATTGTCATGTAATTGTCATATATTCCTGATGAACTGACCCTTCTATCATTATATAATGGCCTTCTTTATGTAGTGACAGTTTTCAACTTAAAATTTATTTGGTCTGATGTAAGTACGGCCTTCCCTGCTCTCTTTTGGCTACTATTTGGATGGATTATATTTTTTCCATCATTTCACTTTCAGTCTATATGTCTTTATATCTAAAGTAAGTGTCTTGTAGACAACATATAATTGGATCTTGGTTTTTTTTTTTAAATCCATTCAGTCATTCTGTCTTTTGATAGGGAAGTTTAATCCATTGTCATTTAAAGTAATTACTGATAGGTAAGAACTTACTATTGCCATTTAATTGTGTTCTGTATGGCTTATAGTTATTTCGTCTCTCTTTTCCTCTCTTGCTGCCTTCTTTTCTGTTTCATCGGTTTTTGTTGTAGTGACATGCTTTGATTCCTTTCTCATTTTCCTTGTGCATCTTCTATAGGTATTTTCTTTACCAGAAATCTTTATATTTCCATATGCTTTCATGTTACTATCTAGTGTTCCTTTGTTTCAACCTGAAGGACTCCCTTTAACACTTCTCATAAGTAATACTGCTCATAAGGCAGGTGTAATGGTAATTAACTCCTCGGCTTTTGTTTATTCATGAAGGTCTTTATCCCTCATCTTTGAAGGACCTTTTTGCCATATATACTATTCTTGGTTGGCAGGGTTTTTTTTTTTTTTTTTACTTTCAGCACATTGAACATATCATCTCACTCCATTCTGTCCTGTAATGTTTCTGCTGAGAAATCCACTGATAATTTTATGGAAACTCCCTGTACATACTGAGTTGCTTACTGCCTTCAAGATTCTTTTTGTCTTTGACAGGTTTATTACATCTTGGTGTGGATTTCATTGGTTTCATCATGACCATATATTGTTACTATGTCAATGTTTCAGGGTGTGGGGGGAGAGAAGCTAGGGCTTCCTATTCTGCCATCTTGCTAACTACAGACAGGTTTATTTCTGTAATCTCATAACTGGAGTCCTTTGAGATTCCTGAATATGGATGTCCATTTCCTTCTTCAGATTTGGACATTTGGGGCCATTACAGCTTCAAATACACTCTCCTCTTCATTCCCTGTATCTTCTCCTTCTGAAACACCCATAATGCATGTATTATTCCACTTGATGGTGTCCCATAAGCCCATTAGGCTTTCTTCACTTTTTTTATTTTTTCTTTTTGTTCCTCTGACTCAATAATTTCAAGTCTTCAAGTTCACTGATTCTTTCTTCTGCTTAATAAAGTCTGCTGTTGATCCTCTATAGTTGATTTTTCATTGCAGGTATTATATTCTTCAGCTCCAAAATGTGTTTGGTTCTTCTTTATAGTTGCTATCTCTTTGTTGATACTCTCATGTTATGTACAGTTTCACTGCATATCTATGTTTTCTTGTAGTGTGCTGAGATAATTTCAGACATTCATTTTTAATTATTTATCAAGTAATTCATGTATCTCCACTTCTTTAGGGTTGGGTTCAGGAGAATTTATTTTGTTCCTCTCACTGGGCTGTATTTCCCTGTTTCTTCATGTGCATTGTTGTTTTTTGTTGCAATTTCTGTATTCGAAAAAACAGCCACTTCTTCCCATCTTTATAGACTGCATTTATACACAGAAAGACCTTTACCAAACAGCCCAGCTAGTGATTATGAGGGCATCTCAAACCTTTTATGGGGATGCATCTTCTCTGGGCTTGTGTAACTTTACAATCAGAGATGTTTGCTGGCTTCTTTTTCAGGAGCTTGTAGTCTCTTGTTCTTCTGGTGTCTGTCTGCAGTACAACAGGTTCTTTGGAGCTGCCACAAAAAGAGTGCTGCTCTCTTTTGTTCTCAGCACCCCAGGCATCCAAAGTATGCAGATTCCTCATCAGCATGCCAAGTCAAGCAGTACAGAAATCAGTCCCTTGGGTAGTCTTGAAAGACCAGAACATTGGATGTACAATCTACTCTTCTCTTTCACCCCCAAGGGAGAAACCAGGAATTGGGCTTTTCCTCCTGATTATAAGCTGTGCTAGCCTGGGGGAGGGCTGGACTCAAATGAAATGAAACAGATTTTCCTACCTGTTCCAAAGCAGTGGTTCTTGGTTTTGAACTTGCCTGGAGTACTATGAGTTCATAACTGATATCTGATATTCTCCTAAAGGCTTCTTTGGACCATATATTGTTACTATGTCAACGTTTCGGGGTGTGGGGGGAGAGAAGCTAGGGCTTCCTATTCTGCCATCTTGCTAACTGCAGACAGGTTTATTTCTGTAATCTCATAAACAGTATTCTATAGCAGTCATCAAGAATTTACAGTAAGAAATTTTCTTTGATTTAGAACAAAGGATATGAAATATCTTAAACATCCACTTCTGCCTCTCCCTTTCTGAATTTTTTTTTTTTGCATTTAAAGTACATAAAGACATTGTACTGGACACACCATCTCATACACCATCTCACCTCCACCATGCTTCATCTCTAATTCCATCCATGCTACAGTCAACAGCTCTGCACAGGTATGAAACAACTTTGTGCTGACACTGCCTCATCTCAAGCTTATACCAGACATACTTATCACTTACTTCCCTGAGAGCTTGTTGGATGCCTGTGGGGGGCGGTAGGTCTCAAGTGTAGTAACCCAGAAGTGTAGGAAAGGCAGTTCCCATGAGGCAACCCTTGACCCTCCTCAAAGAGGCGATAGAAGCTGATAGACAAATGCCTCTCCTTTTCATCTTTTAGGTGGGCAATTTAGGGACATAGTCTCTGGGCCTCACCAGAAGTAGCAGTCATCCTCAGAAGTAACAAACTAGATAAGACGTCATTGTATTAGCTTTGCCATCTTCCTATTTGACTCTCCATATTCCCTCATTGCATTTCCCTGTCTTGTGACGTAGATATAGGAGACCCAAGGCCAAGGTGCAAATTAACTATGCAAGGCCTTACTCTTTGTGATCTCCTTTTGTTTTCTGTTAACAAGTACAAGTAGGTTTTCTCCCTTCAATTAGATTGTATTTGTTTTAAAGGCAAAAGGCTTCATTCACTTGTGCGGTCCCATAATATGCACTCACGATTTTTTTCTAACACATGCAACAATTTCCCATTGTAGATGGCATCACTATTCCCAAATGATGTATAATGAGAGAAAACTTTCACAAGCTTGAAAGCTAATCATTTATGCAGAACTCCCTTGAAATCCAAATCCATTTTTATGTTTTGTTGCTAAAGCCTAGTTGTTTTTGTTAGGTAGATAGCTAGGATCTCCGGCCTTCCTAGGAACAAGGGTGACGTGCTTTGGTGCTGCCTCAACCAATTGCTCCACCGGAGAAGAAGGATAAGGGAGGACACTCCGTTTTGGTGTTACCCCACCCTTAATCCTATCTGAGCAACTGCTCCACCTGAGGAAGGAGGAAACACTTTGCCAATCTTGGAATTCCCCAGCCTGGGCATAATAGGATTTGGAAAGTGACCTGGAATAACCTAAAGCTAATCATTATGTCATTAGCTTAAATCTACATTGTGATTCATCCCCCCCAGGTAGGGCTTTTAGAGAAGGAGTTCCCATATGCTGATGCAACCTTAAGAACACCTGTTGATCATTTGGTAACATCCCACACCTCCCAAAAGCCCTTCCCCAGACCAGGCCAATAAAAGGAAACAACTCGAGAATTCCCACAGTCAGTTAGTCAATCTGTCTCTCTCCACTAGCGGAGACAGATCTGTTTTGTTTTATAATAAAAAGCTATTCGTGTGAAATTGCTTCCTGCTTGTGGTCACCCCATTGCACCAGCCCTGCTTGTGATTTTTTTTCCAAGCAAGGGGCCAAAGAACTAGGATAACAGTCCACCAAGAAGCTGGACCTGACGCTTTGGTGTGTCTGGTCATTCTTCAGCCAAGAGCACACCAAGAACCGAAAGCAGACTGCCACCCTGACATTTTGATTTGGTCAAATATACTTTACATAGATAATGCATCTCAGATGTCCATTTACTGACAGTAAATATATTTTTGAAGGCAACCTTTCTGTTTAGGTAACTATATAATTGCCAACAATGTTTTATCAAATTATAGATCCCTGGGGAAAAAGTCAAAATTCTATAGATCTAGTACAATCTCTTGTTTCCTTTTCCCATATAAAAAAACATAAAGAAAAGAAAACATTCCCCCCAGATTAAAATGAACATGCCTTTACATGAATCCTCCTGTAACACTTAAGCCAAATATATATTTTTTTCTGGCTTTTTTAAATTAAATCACTATAATCAAGCAATTAAAAAGATAAAATCTTGCCGAAGTATTGACTTTGCTTTAAATGGTACTTTCAACAAAAAAGCTCAGAATACAATAAAGGGAACAACTCAGAACATAGATAATACAAGCTTTAGTGGTCTTTTATGCAAGATAAGAGAAATATTATGTTAGCTCTCAATAATCAACAAGCAATTAAAATAATTCTGAAAATACTTGAAATTTGGGCACATAAATATCTTTTTCTATTGAGATTTCACTCTAATGAACATTATTACATTTCACTGCCATGTAACTCTAGTGCTTTATGTGCTAAATATAAATCCTGGCACATGAAGCTTGTTAACTGGACACGTTAGCAGAGAAGAAGGAAAATGTGACAAAAAGATGCTACTTGGGGAAACATATGATCTCTGTTGTTCATCTAGCACAGTATGTTAACACCAACAAGTCTCAGCTATGATTTACACTGTAATCTCTTCTCAATTACTGTAAAAACCTTAAATTAGCTAGCATCTAGCCCACAGAATTCAGGGTGCTACAAACTTGACTGCCAAGATGTTAGAAAACAGAGCTCGTGGTCTCTCGCAAGTACTTGTTCCTCCAAAGCCAAGACACTCCAACTATCCTTATTCCATCACATTCCCCATTTGCTGTGGATACTCGTGTGTGTGGCACAGATCAAGACAAATTCCTGCCAAAACTACTTATGTACAGAGAGCTTAGTCAGCCTCCAACATTACATTGCATTCAAAGTACTATTAGGTTTGTACTGTATAGTGTGCAAACGACCTGGAATACTGGAGTTGAAAGAGATCCTAAGAAGCATCTAATCCAAAACCCTGAGAGACTGTCCAAAGTAACCAAGTCAGTAGCAAGACTGGGCTATGAACTCAAGTCACCTGACTCCTGGTCAACCACTCTGTGGAGCAAAGTGATTTCCTTTTAACTCAAAATAACTCAATGATTATCCTAGTGCAGGGAGGAAACTAACATAAGACTACTCTTACTTTTGAGAGTGGATTATCTCTTATCTGAGATGCTTTGAAATCATATTTAAACTAGTATCTGAAGATGTACTATTCTAAGAACAAGACAATTCAGTGTCTACAACTAAATAAACTGAAAAGTTTTATCAACCTTGACAAATTTCAATTTTTTAAACTAATCCAGATCAGATATAGATACAAATTACTTAACATTAAACCTCACTTGAATGTCATCATCAAAATGAGTTTTGCATATCCTCACTTGTGTAAGGCAAAACTGTTTTGTGTTTCTTAAGGCCAAGCACATAACTTAGCATTAAAGTTCCATTCCATGAGGTCAATGACAGGTTCACTAGCACAAAATGGGACAAAGTTTTTAATCCAGATACGTCATGGGTCATTTATTCTATAAATACAGTCCAGCCATTTCCACATGGAGAGGAATAGGAGATAAATTTGAAAAATACAGACACCAACTGTGGGCCAACTTTATACACATTATCACATAATCTTCACAATAACCCTAGAAGAGAAGTATTATTATTCTTGTTTCATAAAGGAAGAACCTGAGAAAACTTAACCAAAGCTAGAAAAGGCAGAGCTTTGGAACATCTGCATTCTCACTAAGAATTATAACCCACCCCTGGGCCCAAAACCAACCTCCTCTGCATTTGAACAGAAAACTCAAGAAAGAGTGTAACCTATTCTGGAGAATAGTTTATCATCCTAAACTCAGCTATCATATGTCTCCACAACACTAAGAGTCTAGACTTTACAATGACTACCCTAAGAGGAAAACTAGTGTCTAGATCCACTCAGAATTCCAAAAAGAAACCAGGGCTCCAAATTTAAAGAGTTTACAACTGCTTTTTTTTCCTGTAAAATACAGATCCCAACGGCATATGTATCTCATGGCTCAGAGGTTGGGATGATTGCACAGGTACAAAGGACCAAAACAGTGCCTCACACATAGTAAGTGCTCAATAAAAATTGGCTGCTGCTTTCAAAGTCACCATCATTCTTCAGTACCAATATTCCTCAAATTTTCTCCTCAGAATAGAGTTCCAAAAGAGAAAAAAGCCATGTAATCATGGTCATTGTACAGTGGTTCATAACTGTAAAAAAAAATTTTTTTTCAACCAAATGTACTATTATCAACTATAAAATCTTAATTCTGAAAACTGCCTAGAAGTACAAAAAACATTTATTAGATTAAAATGCTGAATACAAAACAGCAGTTAATACTATAAAAACAACTACATAAACTCTATGCAAACAGTCAAGGACTATTATTTCAAGGCAGAAAAATGAAAATAGGTTTTAGGATGGTAAGATTACTGATGATTATTTTTATTTTTAAAAGTTCCCTTCATATTGCTTTTTAAATTTTTATATTAATATTTTAAAAAATCATGTCCTTTTAAAGTATTTCATAATATATTAAGTAGGTGTCCATTATTACTAACTAACTTAATGGGAGTCTGTAGGAAAACTGAATGTATAGAGAGTATACTGTGCAATAACAGACAATACAACCCCCACAGGAATATATAGGTTTGTGCTATTCCCTCAAGATTCTTACAACAAGCCACTATAAACAACATGCTAGTTATAAATTATGCTCCCAGACTAAAATGCTTCATTCAAGATGGTTTAACAATGTGGAAAAAGTACTAGTTTCAAGGGTAAAGGGAATTAAAGAAAGAAAAGAATCTGAATCTTCTTAACTTTAATGATTTGACCATCCTCTAATCACCTAGCAATGTTTCTCAAAGTGTGGTCCTAGGACCACCTACGTTAGACTCACACAAGATTCTTTTCAAAATGCATATCCCTGCCACTATTACCACCCCCTAAACTACAGAATCGGAATCTTGGAGGGAGGTCCAGAGTCTGCCTTTTTAAACAAACACTGCAGGAGATTTTTATGTCCACAAATTTAAAGAAATATTGATCCATACACACACTAATCAGGTAAGATAAACATCACTTCAAATTTTCAGTGAAAAAGGCAAGACAGAACCCTAACTCTGTATTAGTAATTCAATTGCTTCCTAATATCTCACAACTGCCAGCTCAAACAAGCCAGGTTGTGGGGACCACAGATACAAGGATCAGATACCCTGCAAATCTGTTCTCTCTTCTGCCTAATCTGCGAAACTTCCAGAAAATAATTTTGCAAGATTGATCAAGAGCCTTAAAATGTCCCTGCCCTTCGCTCCAGAAATTTCACTAGTAAGATTTTTTCCTATGAGAATAATCAAGAATACATAAAAGGTTTTTAGGCAAAAGCGTTTGAGACAGCAGTATTAATATTCATCATCTGCCGTATCTTGAGTACCTGCTCCGCATCTGGCACCTGTGGATGCTCTACATATAGTATTTCTAACCCTCACAACCTAAAAAATAGGTACTTTTATCCCCATTTTAGAGATGAGAAAACTGAGGCTCAAAGAAGTTATTAACTTGACCCAGGCCACACAGCTAATAGCTAATAGATAATAGATAGAGCCAGGATCTGAATCCTGAGCAGTTTGAATGGAAACATCAGGCTCTTTCCACTGTCTGGCCACCCAAAAATGTTCTAAAATGTTGTAATATTTAAACAAAGTATTATATATCAAGGGAATTATATAGACATTTGAAACCATGTTCTTCAAGAATCTTTAATGAAATGGAAAATACCCATGGTACAATGCCAAGTGAAAAAGATGGGAGGTATGATCCCAACTTAGAATTTAAGTCACAGAAGGATAGGGACTTCTATCTTGGTTTACTCTGCATCCCCAAAGCTTAACACTGTACCTGACATATGGTAGGAATTCAATATGCATTGCAAAAATAAATTATGTGTGGGCATATTTTTAAAAGACCAGGAAAAAAATTCCTAAAATATCATCAGAGGTTATTGCCAGATTCTGGACTTAGGCATGACTTCAGGCTTTTCTTTTTTACATCTGTTTATACTTTCAAATATTCTATAAGAAGTCTGTATTTCTTTTAAAATCAGGAGAAAAAACAGCAGCAAATTTTCAAATCCTACATTTAAGCACCTTCCTACACAAGAGACGTAGTTAAGCTCCAGATCAACTCAACATGCAGACTAATATGTGCTTTATCTTTTTCACTAGAACAGAGAAACTTCATTATAGCTAGAAAGTGAGCATTATTTTCTATATGCCAGTGTCACAAATGAAAACGAGATTTAACACTTGTTACAAATATAAATGCTTTCATCACCTACAAGTACTAGTAGCTTAGCAGGTAGGAAAAGGATTTTAAAATGTATAACATCCACTAAATATTTCTATTGACAGTTTTGTGCATTTTGAAGACTGTCCTAAGTAGCAGTACTACAAGGATTAAAAATCAAATGTGGAAGGTTCTGCAGCATAACAAGAGTTTCTTGCCAAGATCATCCCCACACACTGCAAATGACATTATAAACTAGCATTAAAATTATGCCCCATCCCTGGTAGTTTATTAAGCATTTTACATAAATATATATGGTCACTATTATCCCATGAATTTTTTTAAGTAAAAACTCTATCTTAAAATGAATTAAGGATGAGCCACCTGGTATATTTTATTAGCTCATCATTGTGGACAATTTCAAACAGCAAAACATGTCACAAACTTGATGATAATTCTACTATCAAACTGCCTCCAAAATGGCTTCATCTTCTGAACAAATTCAGGCTTTGTTGGCCAGATTATACTGGAGTGACCAATCTTTGAAAAGCCAAAAGGGCAGAATCATGAACAACACTGAACCTGTCCATTCTAAAAGAAATTTGAGATGGGTAGAAGTGGGGAGGAAGGAAGAGAGAAAGGATATCTTAAAGTAATAAAAAGTAAAACGGGCATTTGTATTGTATCATGTAATTTCCACTGGGAAAAAACATTTGACATGGAGAAAACAATGGAGATTAAAAAAATAAAAAGATAGTTCCAGTACTTAGTGGTCCTATGTCATGTTCATAAAAGGAGTAACAAGATGAGAACATCGTTAGATAATCAAAGGTATTTCCTCTTTGAAGGATTTAGTTTCATTCCTGGATTATGCCAAGAAAGAAATCCTACTGACATACAGCATTACCAAATAATCTAAATTTCTAGGGATTACCAGTGCAGACCAAAGTCACTAATACAGGTACACTTTGGCTTCAGTCACAACTTGGAATTTGGTGTCATCATGCTCCTCTGCTTTGCCTACTATGGAGAAACTATGGGTTGCATCACTCAGCATCCATTCTGACCCCTCTTCCTTGCCTACTTCTACTAAAGAGGCTGGAAAAGAAGATACATTCCCAGAGTCTCTTGCAGCAAAGAGTAACCAAAGAAATACAGATGGGAGTTCCAGAAGAGAGAATTGTTTACATAAAAAGGCAAGCTCTTGAATAGAAAACAATTTTTGTTCTTCCCCCTCTTCCCTACATAGACCGCAGATGTACCTCCAGGCATAGCCATAGCCATATTGCAAAAGTGAGGCCAAAAACCACAGGCTAAAGATGGTAGAGGCTAGAAAGAGGGAAGACAGTGGGCTCCTGATGCCCTTGAGCAGCTCTTGGGGCCTGGAACACTTAGCCCCAGACTTCTTGTTATGTGACAAAGATAAACCCCTGGCTTGTAGAAGCCACTCTGTGTCAGGTTTCCTGTTAGTTGCAGCCAAACACATTCCTGCCTGTAAAAGTCATCGATACAATGAACCTCTCTAGCCATGTGTTATCAATGATCAACTTAACCAACCCCCCCCCACCAAGTTTTCGTGGAGATAACATTTACTGAGAGTGCCTGCTCCACGCCCGTGTGTGCAGGGTTTTAATGTCCCTCTCAGTACGTCTTCACATACTGAGGTGAAGGAGGACCTCAATCCAGGCTAGTCTGACAGCAGCTCCTGAGCTCCACAACCTTTGATGTGTTTTCTCTTTAGTCTATAAAGCAATTTTAACTTTCAATTCTGCTCTGAGACTCAACTAAAATTGTCCTAACAAACTTTCTGGTTTTTTGAGGAAGATTTTCACTAAAAAGTCAAACCCCCCCCTCCAAAAAAAGAAAGATTCACATGCAATTAAAAAAAAAAAAAGACCTGGCAAACATTTGCTTTCTAGTGTTTTGAAATCTTCATCCATCACATAGGACAGTTCTGCTGCTGCTGAACTAATGTTCATTAAGCACCCTGTGCCTGGCACTGGGCTAAGCATTTTACGTGCATCCTCTCAGTGCTCACAACATCCCCATAAGGTAGGGCTATTATTATCCCCATTTTATAGGAGAGCAAACAGAACATGTTAACCCAGGCATAGCATTTTCTTTGCAAAAGCTTCTTTTTAGACACCAATGATGACTCAAGTTCAGAACAACATACAACTAGAAGAGAGATGAACTGATTTTGCTGTTAGTCTTTAGGAAAAATATCAAAAGTAAATGGCTCAGGACCAGTCAAAGAATGAAAAACACTCAAACCAAGAACAATTACAACTCAAGAGGGTGAAAAGCTCTCTCATCCTGAGCAAAACCTAGAATTCCACGTTCATGTCTAATGGAGCTTTACTCGGTATATACTCACCTTTAGAGGGCTAAGACACTCAACACACTGCAAGCTACCAGGAAGGCCAATAATAATATTTAGATAGCTGTGAATGTTCATTAATCACAAAGGCATTTAATTCACTTTCCAATATACTTGATTTTCATTTTCAATGTAAGAATACACACTTTATACATTACAGTTTACAATGAATATTGTTATTAGTTTATTCAGCACTTCCTATGTGGCCAGCACTGTGATGGTTCACATATACCTTTTTGTCTTAATTGTCACAACCACCTCAGGATATAAGATTATTAACACCCCCTTTGAAAAATGGGGTTGCAGATGACGACTTTTCCCAAGCTCACTATTAAAAGGTAACACCAAGATTCAAATCTAGGTCTGGCTCAAAGCCCTGTGCTCTTAACCAGTAAGCTCATAATGTTATTTGATTTGTTCTTATTGTTTATTAGCCTTGATCAAGCATTAGCTAGAAAACTCTATTCATTTAAGCTTCACTCTTTGTCCTCACTTCCAGTACTCCCCATTTTCATTTATATTTTTGCTTCATATTTCTTCTAGCTCCCACAAAAAAGTCTAGAAATTATCTATTCACCAAATCATAAAATAATCTTCACTATAGTCTCCTGCATTACATAACATAATCGCTGCTCGTACTTTTAATCAACGAGGTACAACAATCTCTGTTTTAGTGGCTCGCTCTGCTACTCAAGCAAGCAGCAGTAAATGATGCCAGTTCTGCCTATCATTGTAAATACGCAACATGGTTTTTAAAGTCTTTAGCAGTATCATAAAAGCCTACCAGATATCCATCTCCGTTCATGAAAATAGACTGTTTCCCCCCTTGTTAAAATTCCCTACTTTCACTGCTGAAACACAAGAGATTCAGAACTTTGAAAATGCCTATGCTTCTAAATTTTATGTGGGAATTTTTAATTTTATGGTACACACATATGTTTTCTGATGTAAAAAGAGAAGTATTAATATAGGAATCCCGTGTTTGCTTCTAGTACTCTGGCAAACACATTTAATTGACTTAAATAAATTAACACTATTATTTCATGTGAAGCATGAAATCTAAATTTTGAAGATCAGCATTAAAAAAATTAAAAACGAATTTTATTTATCATTAAAAATGCTGTCCATGGTATTCATTCCAAGGCTGACCACACCCATCAAAAACCCAAACTAAACTCGAAAATAAATTCCCATTTATAAAACCATAAAGTTGATAACCTTCATTTAGATACAACAAAAACGTCAGAAACTTTGCATGGATGTTTCAAAGTAGTTACTAGACCAAAAAAAAAAAAAGAAAAATTAGTGATATTTCCCTACATTTTCCACTTGGTGGTTTTTATGTATGTCAACTCTTTTAGGAATCAATGATCATCCAAGAATGGTATTTCATGTCTTTGACTTCTACCTTATTGCCCATATTTTAGCCTCACTGAATTTTTGGTCCATTGCGTAGAAGAATTTCTCTACTAATAAAAACACAACTCATTAAAGATTAACTTGCCCCCAGGACAGTCTTTCTGGAAATAAATTCCAAGCATCATAACCACCAATTTACAGTCTGAAGACTAAAAGGCAGATAATCTTATTTATTCTGATTTAAATGGGACACCTGCACAAATTTTAAAGCAATTGTAAACAGAAAAATAGCAAATCCAAATTCACAATAATCAGAAACACAACCAGGCAAATACAGACTTTACTTACTTGGCACCTTCCAATTCAGAAGTTTTCCACCCAAGAATATCTAACAATACTGGAATATTCATTGACTTGCCAGACTTACTATCTTGGTTTCTATCTATTTTACTTCTGCAATTAAGAATTTGAAAAATTCTTCTGTTCCCCAACTATTTATTAAGTATATAGTGTATATCATAAATTATGGTAAGCACTGGAAATCTTTTGAATCCATGATGTAATATTTATTATTAATAATAATAAAAACAACTGGTATGTATTAAGCTCTTATCATTTACCAAACACAACAAAAGTTTTAGCTTATTAGGCATTATCTCTTTCGATTCTTACAAAATCCTAAGAGAAAGGTCCTAATCTCAGCTCCATTTTTCCAAATGGGCAAATTGAAGGCAGAAAGAGACCCAGGACTTTCCCAAGGTCCTATAGGGATTTGAACCCAGGTCTGAGTGATTCCAGTGCTCACACTTGCGTTTGGGTCAACAATGGACTGCATATACCACAGAGGTTCCAAAAGATTGTAATGGAGCTGAAAAATTCCTATTGCTTAGTGATGTCACAGCATAATGTAGAACACTACTTTTTCTATGTTTAGATACACCAATACTCACCATTGTGTTACAATTGCCTACAGTGTTCATATAGCAACATGCTGTACAGATTTGTAGCCTAAGCCATAGGCTACACTATATAGCCTAGTTGTGTAGTAGGCTGTACTATCTAGGTTTGTGTACCTAAACACTACGATGTTCACACAACGATGAAAAGGCCTAATGACATATTTCTCAGAACACAGCCCAGTCATTAAGCATGCATGACTGTATTTGGGTTGTTGGAGAAATGTTAACTCTGCAAAGCAATATTAAACCATCTCATGTGAGAATATCACATCTGCAAAGGGAAAAGCCTTCACATTTAAAAAAAAACTCCCCCATATTTCCTTCTATGCAAAATGAAAATGAATTAACTCAAAAAAGAAATCCACTTCTAAAGTTCAGGTTATACACGTGAACGTCCCAGACGCTCATATCACTATCATTACTTGTCTGTGCACAGGTAAAACAAGTAAAGGATAATGTAGTATTATTAGAAGATCGATCTTTCACATCACTCCATCCAAACTTACATAGAAAACAAACTGGAAACTTGTTGAAAAGGATGAGTATGTGCTCTTATCAGTTCAAACAATCTCATGGTATTTTCCTGACGTAAATTTAATAGTTTGTTTTACAATCAGAAACTGGGCAAAAAGAGCCACAGAACAGATGAAATAACTAAAATGAGTTACTGAAATGCAACCGGGTCTTTAATTTCCAAATCCACTTTGTAATAGTCTTATTTGAGCAGTTTATCACAGAAGTAATTCTCAAAAGTTACATAATTTAAGGGAAAAAGAGAGGAAAGGAAGCAGAAACATGACACACATTAGGGATGTTTATTAATAACAATAAGCAAAAAGGGAGACAAGTTTGTAGCACATCCAAAAACGCCTGCCAAACACTCCTGCTATTTGTTTCCACCAAGTTATTGTTTTGGAAAACATGTTGTTCTCTCTTAAAATAACCTGCTTAATTGTTCTAAAAAGCCACTGCATTTACACAGAGAACTAAATCGCTCCCATACCGCGATGTATTGACTGATAAAGTCAAAGTAAGTTATGCATAAGGCCACAAAATAAAGTTAGAAAAGCTCCAATCCCCCTGTGATAAAAGGACACTAGCTACTGAATGAATCTTCACCACTGCCCTTAGTGAGACTAATGTCTGGCCCTCTACCCGTATCTAAAGAATGATAGTCATTCAAACGACCTCATTTCTCTCCTTGGATGTGGGAAATGAGCCACACTGGTGGCTACAGGTAGGCTAGTTATCAACATTTTTAAGGAAGGTCAAAATGACCTTGGACGGTGTAGCGTTCACTCCAATCCTCGTGTTATAAATCAGAATTCGTTTTGTCCCGTATGGTTAAAGCTATTCAGCCTGGGAAGGTCCCAGAGAAATTAAGGAGTTTAAAAAAAAATCCCAAATCGTGAAACACAAAGTCAGACACCCATAGCACAGGAGGATTTTTATGGACTGAATGTAACTCAAGATGTGTTTTATAAGCCTGTCAGGGAATGAACACACGCTGTCCTCAAACACAGCAGCACTGCCTCGACACAATCCCCATACTTCGGCTGCTAACCCCAATCCTGGCCCCTCTGACCACAGGATGGGGGGCGGGGGCAGGAGGAGCTCCCGTCTTAAGTCTTGACATCTGCAGAGCGTTTCCCAATAGCCAGACAAGGCCCCTCAGCTGGAGGAAGTGGACACTGACAAGGGGAGAGAGTGACACAGAGAGACAGAGCTAGAATTCGGGGCTCCCAAGCAGTGGGAGCATACTCAGAGAGTCACGCATACTCCGTGCGGCCTGAGAGGGTCCGGATGGCACAGCCCAGGTGTCCTGGCTAAAGTTGGCATCTCCAAAGTCTGGGACGTAACTTGGGCGCGCCACTACAAACTCGGCCTTCGGCTTTTCTGAAGACGGTCAAGTTAGCACAGGGCCCCTGGTGCCTGGAGACCTGAGAGGCGTGGAAGGGTGGGGAGTCCCGCGAGGTCTCCAGGCCCTGGGGGGTCCTCCGGCCCTCAGGGGAGGGGGCCGGGGAGCTAAATCGGCTGTGGGCCAGCGGAGCGGGCGCTGGGGCGCAGGCCAGGGATGTCTGGGAAGGAGTTGGAGGCTGAGTCGGGGAGTCCGAGGACGCGGGGGGATGCCTACCTTGTAACATGGCCTCAAGTTTCTTCCTGTCCACGCGGAAGCGCTCCTCGCTCCACTCGGGGCTGTGCAGGGACGCCCCGGCGACCAGGTCGTCCTCGGAGCCGGGCATGGGCGAGTCGGTGCTGCGCTCGCTGTTGGAGCCGGGGTCCGACTGCGCCGCCAGGTAGCCGGGCTCGCCCTGGGCGGCCATGGTGGGCGCGCAGCGCCGGGGCTCCGGCTGCCGCCGCCGCTCTGCCTGCGCCGCCGACTCCGCTCGCCGGCCGGGCTCGACTGGCTCCCCGCGCCGCGGCGCTAGCTCGTCCCCCCGCAGCCGCCGCCGCCACCGCCGACGCCGCCGCCGCCACGGAGCCCCCGGCGCATCCCAGCCCCGGGCGCCGCCCACGCCGCCCGCCGCCCCGGGTCGCGGCCCGGGTCCTGGGCCAGTGGCTGCGCCGCCCCCCGCCAGCAACGCCCGCGCGGAATGAGCGCGCCGCGCCGCCCGCGCCTCCATCCGCAGGGCCCGGCGCCCCCTCCCCGCCCGCCGCCCCTGCAGCAGCGCGCTCATTGGCCCGGCCGGTCCACGGGGAGCCGCGGCGGGCGGGCGGCCCCTGGCGCTCACACACACTCGCGCGCACACACTCCCACTTTCTGCGCTTACACGTATCAATCCTGTCCGCACTGTACTTTCCTAGCTCTCCGAACACAGACACTCCTGCACGCACACGAAGTGCACACATAATTCCTCATGCACACACACACACAATCACGTACATGCTCCCACTTTTCCGCACTCACACATACAAATCCCGTCCCCCTACATACTCTCATAATCCTCCTCCAAACACAGACACATGCCAAGTTCAAGCACAGCATACTCCCGAACGCACACAAAGTGCATACACAATTCCGCTTCTATTTACGTGCACGCTGCATCCTAAAACTCACAGCCCCAGTCACTCCTACAAGTTTGAACGTGAAGCGAGAGAAAAGAGAAGGCTTGGGGAAGAAATAATGTGCGTCTTGGCCTGCATGTAGTTTATCCCTCCAGTATAGGGTCAAACCCAGACCGCCTCCTCTCATCCCATTCCCTGGGGGTCCTCCGGCTCCCCAGGGGAGGGGGCAAAGTGGCCAGCTGCACAGGAGGTGGACAAGAGCCTTGCTCTTTTTATTCTGAGAGATGTTTTTCTTAAATGGAGTGAGGAAGGAATCGTTTTCTCTGGGATTCTCAAGGCATGGACTCAACGGATTTTTAAAAAGAAGCTGGAAGGTTGCAGTGGTGGTTAGCCGGATCCAGCTGGCATGTGGGCAGGGCTGTCTTGTCAGGGACTGAGGGCTCTTCGCTGTTCTCAAGGTCAGTCCATCACAGATGACGGCCAGTAACCTTTGAGCCTAACCGCCCAGGGCCAGCCCACCCACTGCCTCTGTCAACTTGGATATGAAGCACCGGGGAAGAGGAGACTCTCTTGTACCCGGTGTGCCACGGGAACACGATTTTCCCACTTCACACGGATTCATACCCTCTTTTGTTTTATGACCAAAAGCACAAAGTTGGTGGGGTTTTTTGGTTTTTTTTTTTTTACTCAGAGGGAGGGACGATGGAGATAGCAATTTGTCACTGTTCCACAGAGGGAGGCTTCCTGGCTTACATGTGGGACAAGCCATATCATTGGCATGGGCCTGTGGATAATCATGAAATGCATTTAAGATAAATTGAAATCCGTATAGGTATAGCTACCTAGTTAACAGGAATTGCCTCTGTGCTGGGTACTGTGGTGTAATTTACAGATGAGGAAACTGAGACTGTGGGAAGTCAAGTGACTTGACTAAGGTCACACAGCAGCAGATAATGGAGCCAGGAATCAGACCCCAGTTCAGTGTGTCTGATACAGAATCTCAACAAAATCCTGCCTTGTTGAGCAGAGAACCCTCCTGCTCAGAGTCACCTCCTGAAGACCTGAGAGCATCCGCACAGCTAATTTCTCAGAGTACCACCATGTGTTCATTCTCTGAGCTTGTTGATTACTGTTTTAATTACCAGGCAAGGCACTAGTTTCAGGGATGTTTACCATCTTTTTCTGTCAACAAATATTTATTGGGACCCTACTATGTGCTGGGAACTGTGTTGAGCCCAAGGAATAGTGAGCAGAGACAGACACAGTCCCTGTGCTCCTGGAGCTGACATTCTAGTGAGAAAGATAGACTATTGACCAAAAAATAAATGTCACTCGGATAAATATAAAATTGTGCCTACAGTAAGCATTATGAATAAGAGACTCAAGAGATGAGAAAACCTGTAGTGGAGTAACTGGATTCAGTCAGAGAGGTCAATGGAGGCTTCTCAAAAAAAAAGTGACTCTGTAGCTCAGAACAGAAGTTTGAGAAGAAATCAACAAGGCAAGAAAAGGGAAGAATCATCCCTGCAAATGATCACTTGGTCATAATAACATCCTTAAAGGTAGATATTACAGCTATTCTCCTTTTATAGTCGAGGTAACTGAGGCACAGGAGGTAAAATGACTTGCACAACGTTGCACAACTAAGCAAGTTGTAGAATCAGAATTTGAACCCAGGCAGTCTCTCTTGAAAATTAGACTTCAGATGCTTTATGTTTAACCAGTAAACTACATTGACTCTCTGCAAGATTAACACAAGCAAAGACCCTGTGGCAGGAGGAGACAACATGCATTGGAGAAACTAAAAGGCCAGCATAGCTGGTACTAAAAAAACAAACAAACAAACAAGGAATTAGAGAGTGCTGGGACAGGAGATGTAAGTAAGAGGGATAGCATATAAGCACTTTAGGCCAAATTAAGAAGCATTTGTCTTTATCCTTAGAACTCAAGGAAGTCATTAAGTAAAGGATGATGTACTTAGACTTGCATTTTTAAAAGATGCCTGTGGCTATAGAGTGGAGAACAAATTAAGGGGCAAGATTGGAATAGTTTGGACCAATTAAGAGACTATCAAGGAAGTCTGGATAATAGATGCTGGTAGCTTACCTAGGAGGGGAAGATGGAGAGACATGAGAGGTTTTGAGAAATATTTCAATGATAAGTGTCACTAACTAGATCAGTGATGGATTGGATATGGGGCAATGGGAAGGCAAATGTCAGGAATTTCTCTAGGGTTCTGGCTAACATAATTGAAGAGAGATAGGTGTCGTTAACTGGAATAGGGACCGCTGGAAGAGAATTACATTGGAGGAAAGATTGTGAAGCTGAATTGGGTGTGTTTCGTATGAGGGGGTGCAATTGAGACCTCCAAGAAGAGATGTCAAGTAAGCAATTAGATATATGGGTCTGGAGTTCAGTAAAGCAATCCTGGCTAGAGATAAAGATGTGTTATTTATTTGTTTGTAGGTGATATTTCTTGCAATAGACATGGCTAAGACTGTCTAGGGAAAGGGAAGAGAATTAGAAGAAAAGAGAACCAAGGAAAGGGCCTTTTAAAAATTCTGACATTTAGTGGTCAAGTAGAGGACAGCATAATGTAAAAGGAGATAGAAGCAGCAGTGAGAGAAGAAACAAACAAAACAAAGTTGTGTCATGTAAGCCCGGGAAAAATGGGGTTTTGAAAAATTTGACCAAAAAAAAAAATGTGATCATATTTGTACAATAAGGGAAGTCAGCATTGTTTTTTATGAAGGTCACTGGGACCTTAGCAAGAAAGCCATGATAGAGTGGTTGAGGAGTAAATATAGCTGATGAGATGAGGAGTGGAAACAACTCGTCGGAGAAGGGAGGAAGAAGCGATAGCTTAAGGATAATGTGGGTAGAGAGAGGGCTGTTTGTTGCTTATTGGTGATTTTGGTTAATTGGTAGGTTGGATGATGTATTTAATGGTTTTTGAGGTTTGAGCATGTTTCAAAATGACTGGAAATGATCTAGTTGACAGAAATTGAGTATTCAAAAGAAAGAAGAAGAATTGATATTATCTGGCTTTGAGAGTATGAACAGAATAGATTTCAAGACACAAGTAGGAGAGGAACAGTTCATCAGAAGGTGAAAAAGACGGGCACAAATGTAGGTCAGTTTGTAGGTTTCATTTCTAGAACACATGGGAATTCCCAACTGATGGCTTTTATTTTCCCAAAAGAGTAAAAATCAAGGTCATCTGCTAAGAGTATGGGGGAAGGAGAGCTGTCAGAGGTTTCAGGGAAGTCAAGAGGGGTGTTTTTGTTTGGTTGGTTGGTTGGTTTTGGAGAGGTTTTAAAATAGCCTTTTGCCTCTGTAAAAGGGTGAGTTGGCATGGTTGAGAGTCCAGTTGATGTTGACAATCATAAGTTTATAATGGGATCAGCCTGCTTGTCCTGTGACTTTATCCAACAGTACTCAGCTTCTTGGGTCCAGGCACTGAGAAAACACAAGAATCTCACCAAATGGGTGCAGCCCCAGGAGCCAGAAGGCAATGGAGCAATGCCTGCTGGGAAAAAATTTCCAATGCAGAATTTTATACCCAATGAAACCGTCAACCAAACATGGGGCTAAAATTCATTCTTAGGTATGAGAGATCTCAAAATAAAAAATTATTTTCTTTATACGCTGTCTGAGGTAGCTACTGAAGATTGGGAATTTTGAGGATTGGGAAGTATGTATGTGTGTAGTGGGGGCTTTGTGTGGGAGAGGCAGTGATGGAAAAATGAAACCCCATCTGTTCTAAGGGAACATCAATAGATAATGGCTAAAACTTTTAAAAATTAAGAAGTAGCAATATAAGCATATTATTTGGACATGTAGAGGTAAAAAATAGAATCAAACTAAAAGTTTTAGAAGTGGTTACCTGTAGGAAATGGGAAATGGGGGAAGGCATATATAGTACTTCTGGTTTTTGTACAAGTCTTCTAGAAAAATTTGGTGGGTGCATGACTTCACTTTTAGAAAAGCAAATGAAGTAACATATGCTTATTATACCATTATCAAAATGATAAATATATAAATAGCAGAACCTCGAATTCATGACTTCTGAGTCCTGTGCTCCTTCTACAAAAATTGAACCAGAATTGGAATAATCAACTATCTTTTTGTTCTCATAAAGTATATATGCTTTGTTTGTCTTTATCTTTCCATTTCGTTCAAGAAAAGGATACTTTTCAATCCACTCAACCTGTAAGAGCAGATCAGATGCCACGTAATCAATTGTATAGCTCTTTTTTTTTAATGGAGTAAGTTTCTCAAAAAAAAAATCACTGGGAAAAATTTAAATAACTAAGATCACGTCAAATCTTCAAGTTCACAAAATTTGAAAACCCAAAACAGATTTTTAGAAAAACAAAATGTGTGTTATCTTACATGTACCTTAGAAATACATATCTAACCTTGATCAGTGGTCAACTGATGAAAAAACTCCTCCTCAGGGAACATTTTAAAGCACATGGATCTGTGGGTGTTCTTTCCCAGGCACTCTTAGTTTCCCTGAATTAGTTTCTTCTAAGGCTGCATACAAAAATATCAATCCCAAATTTCACTATTTCTGTAATAGTTTCAGAAGTTCATATTAAAAACTGCTTTTGTCTATTTGAATTTAAAACCCTTGCATTTCAATTATGTTTAAGTAATCTCAACATATGGCCAGATATTATTCAATTAAATGGCATACAAAGCTCTTAGTGGGCCCCTGTTTGTCTATCCCACCTCCTGTTTTTGCATTTCAAACTCTGACAATACTGAACTATTTGTCATTCCCAGTCTAGCCCTACTCTCTCCTCTCAAGCTCTTTGCAAACAGTGCTCCTCCAGCCTGGAATATTCTTTCCCATTTTGTTCCCCTGGCCGCCACAAACATTCTGCCCCCAGGCTGATTTAGGTTCTCTTTAGCTTTTGTTTCCAGTAAATATTGTGCTTATTCCCATCAAAACAATTATCTTTGCATTTATTATCTCCATCATCATCATCGTCACATGTCTGATGTCTGAGTTTCTGAAGGCAGGAAACGTGGTTCCGCACCATTGTGTTTCCAGCACCCAGCAACTGCCTGGTATAGGTTGACAAGCTTTAACTGTGCACCTAGAAACATATGTTTAGAAATTAATCTGTGGTACAGTCTGGATGATTATGTAACCATAGAGTAACTTAGTTGACAAGGAGCATAAAAAGAAGACTTGAAACTCTAATGCTATAATTAAAGGCAGCTGATACATAGGAACATTTCCCTCCTCAGTTTGCAGCTGAGGAAACAGGTTGGGAGAAATGAGACAAATCGATTAGGGTGCCACGCTACATGGAATAAACTTTAAATCATCAATGTTGAAATCTGCAAAATTATCTGGTCAAGTCCCTTTACCTCACAGATCAAGAAACTGAGACCCAAAGTCTCAAAGGGAAAATAAAATTCTGTAAATACACGCTTAAAATTTACGAAAAAGCTGATGTTCAGCAAAGCATCATCCACAGAAACTATTCATTTCATTTTCACTTTATTTTTTCATTATAACTTTTAACTGAAACTTTTTGGTCAAAAATCTACATGGCCATGGGATGGATGCAGTATATTTTGGAAATCAGTTTGCTCTTATGTGAGCACTCTAAAATCATATAAAATTTCCCTGCAATGTCAAGTTAAAAGAGCAGGAGAGTATGAGATATTCTATTTTAATGCTTTTAGAGTTTGTTCTAGGTGGAGTCTTATTTGAAATAAACATAAATGAATTTATAAAGGAAGGTGAACATACCAAGTATAATTAAAATGTTTCCAGTCTCATAATAATGATTAATACTTAATGAGTATTTATAATTCGCTGGACACCGTGAATTATCTCATTTTGTTCTCATCACAATCCTATGAAGTTGGTACAACTATCATCTCCATTTTAGGGAAGAGAATAGCTAAAGCCTTGAGAGCATGACTTGCCTGAAGACCCGCAATATGATGTGGTTGTGATTCAAACACAGACATCTGACATAAACCAGATTCTTAACCATGACGCGGGGCTTCCTCTCCTACCTGGAACCATCTGATTACATGTAGGTAAGATAAAATGTTAGAGGTGGAAGAAACCTAAGGCTCATATTAGTAGTTTTCACATTTAAAAAATAGAAACTGTCTTTCAAATTAACTTTAATGCAGAAAGCCCTTACAGAAAACTAATAATAACACAGTGGCTCTGTTTTAAGGACAGGGGATTCTCACTAGCTCAGCTTCCCTTTCTCATAATCTCAGGGTTCCAAAGCCTCAATCTGAAAACGGCCAATCTCTCTCTCTCTCTCTCTCTCTCACACACATACACACACACACACACACACACACACATTTACCCCTGGATACAAAGGAAGCATCAGAGCCAATGACTTGCTCAAATTACACAGCTCAACACATCAAGTCACGTTCAGGTTTATATTGCTTTCCCATCAGAAGAGGAGGGGTTTTGTGTTTTCCAGAAGTCGAGGGCAGAGTGTATGTAGATGATACAGGGAGTTCTAGAATTCTCTTACTATTGCAGTAAAATAAGCTTATGATAAAAAATATTCTGGGCCTGGCACGGCAGATCATGCCTGTAATCCCAGCGCTTTGGGAGGCTGAGGTGGAAGGATATTTTGATCCCAGGAGTTCGAGGTTACAGTGAGCTATAATCATACCACTGCACTCCAGCCTGAGTGACAGAGCAAGACCTCATGTCTAAAAGAAAAAAAAAAAATTCTAAAAAGTAAAAAGCTTTCCATGGGGTTTTCAACACCCAAATGCTAAAACGTGGTAATAGAGAAAAACTTGGATCACCAAAAAGAGAATAGAATGGATTGGATATGGAAGAAGAAAATCAAGAAGCAGACAGAAGAATAGAAGAAGGAAATGAACTCTTCCTAGTCACTTACTTGAATTCTAACATTGCCTAACATGGGACTTTGCCAAAAGGGGAAGAAAAAAAAAAAACAACAATACTACTACATTGAAACTACCACCCATGGAGATATTTAAGCCCCAGCCTCACAGTTTCTTCAGTTGTCCAGGTTTCAAGGTACATGTTAATTGTGCTTTTGATCTACAGTACCAATATTTTACCCTGTAATCCTTTCACTCCTGGACTAACACTCACATGTAAATTCATTCTCATGCCCCCCTGGGACTGAGAAAGATGGAATGTTTTTGCAAGAGACAACAGAATAAGCATGTGCAAAGTTGTACCTTCCTGCATTTCTTTAATAGACTGACAGTCTGCTGGCAATATGACTTTTAGGTCTAGCCAGCAACAAAGACTACAAGGCCATAAAACTGTCCAAGTGACACTTTTATGTGTGGACACTTTTATGTGGGGAACCTGCAACCTTCTGATTTCAAGACTGTTCTTTTCTAAGCACCAAAGGAGGCAAGAAAACCTTCATCTTTCTCTGCTGCACCCCTTTTAATAAAAGGATGTGTTCTGTAAAATTTGGATTCAGTCAAAAGGCTGTACTTAAGGACCTAGAAGGCCACATGTGGCCTTAAGGCCTCAGGTTCCCCACCCCCACAGCAAGGTAAATTCCACCGATGCCACTTATGTGCTAAATCTCACATCAAATAAGAAGAAAAAATATTCCAGAAATTAGGGCCAACGGAGTATTGAAAGGGAACCTTCCTGGGCAGCTTGTGTGGGAAGAATTGGTCATAGCAGGAAGAGAGTGGATCATCAAAGGAAGGACCAGAACCAAAATCCGCAGGAATCCCAGTAGGCAGATACATGGCACTCACTCCACCACACCCCCAACCTCCTCTTATGGCTGACATTACTAGCTGATCACAGCTCTCTCCCACTCCAGCTCAGGAAATGCTTCTCAATAAGCAGTCCAAACAGCCAAAACAAATCATTTGAAGTTGGATCTCAATATGAAACTCTGTTGCCATGTTGGAGCCAGTGCTGTGGTTAAGAGACTGGAAGATGGACAGTCATTCACATTCAACTGGACACAGGCTGTTGACCCCTCTTTGAGGGGAAGTGAGCTTAAGAGCAAAGGAAATAAATACCCTGGTCATGATCTGTTGGCTGTTCCCTTCAGGATCCTTGTGTTTTTGTACAGCTAAAATGAATAGGAATCAAATTGAATCTACTCCAGGTCCAGAACGCAGTGGTGAGCTCTGGCCATGTAGAACTATTAATCAGTTCTGAACTGGGCATTAGGAGACCTGGGTTTTAATCCCCATTCTTTCACTACTTGTATAAATTTAGGCAAGTCTCTTAATTTTGTTGTGTATAATTTCTCATCTGTAAAAATGAGAACAGGCTCGTTTAGACTATGTGAATTTTTAGGTTTCTTCTAACCCTAAATCTCCATGACTTGAAGAAATTGCCTACTTCAAAAATAATTGCGCAGTTTAGCAACAGGGAGTTTCTGGTCAGAAAAGGGTCTTTAAAAGAAGAATGAATAGAATCAAAGGAGAATTGAAAGACTGTCAAATTCAATGTGCTGGAAATAGCTCATAAAATACACAGTAATCAAAATCATCGTCACACGAAGGGAAAGAATATGGAACTTAGAATCAGATGTCCTAGGTTCCAGGCCATTTGGGCCACTTATTACTTATATAACCTGTGTATTAGTTATCTATTGCTGCAGAACAAATTTCCCCAAGAATTAGCAATTTAAAATGACAAACATTTATTATCTGTGGGTTGTTATGGGTCAGGAAACCAAGTGCGGCTCAGCTGAGTGCCTTGGGCTCAAGATCTCGCACAAGACTGCTATTAAAGTGTCAGCTGGGGCTGTGTTCTTATTTAAAGGACAACTGAGGGAGGATCCGCTTCCAAGCCACTCACATGGTTGTTGATAGCATTCAGTTCTTACAGGCTGTTGGACTGACAGCCCTCAGTTCCTCGCTGGCATTGGCTGGAAGCCTCCCTCAGTTCCTTCTACCTGAACCTCTACAGGGCAACACACAGCATGGCAGCTGGTTTCCATCAGAGTGAGCGAGTGACAGAGCAAGAGAGAGTGTGCCCAAGCCACATCCTTTTTCTGAGCTACCACACATTTTCCATATTCTATTCATTAGAAGTAAGTCACTTGGTACAGCCCGGACTCAAGTGGAAAAGATTACACAAGGGCATGAATACCAGGAGGCAGAGATCACTGGTGTCATCTTAGAAGCTGCCTACTCCAGACTGGAACCAAATATTTCACCTCTATAAACCTCAGTTACCCCTTATTTAAAAATGGGAATAAAATAGCTACATCAAAGGTAATTATAAAGATTAATGGACATTTTATAAAATATTTAAATCATTCAGTACTTGGAATGAAGTAAGTACTCAATAAATAATGGATATTATTTTTAATAATTGTTTTATGCTTAACTAGAAAAATTAAGAAATCTACTTGAGGAGAAAAGACATATACCTAACATGAAAATAATGCAAGATGGAGGTGAGGTTAGCAGTGTATTTTCTGGAATTCCCTGAATCCTGCTCCATCCCCTCAAAAAAACAGAACTAGATTGCAAAACCAAAAACAACACATTGACAGTATACATGAGAAAATTAGGTGAATAGGCATCCCTGCAAACCCCAGAATAGAGACTAGTGGGGACAGCATCAGGAGAATCCCAAAACAACCATCAGATAGTCATGGGAAAGCATAAAAAGCTAATCTGAAAATAGCAGAAACTGGGTGGGGGATCCTGCAGGATCCAATTTGTAGGCAAGCACAATGGGACGGCATAAGTTTGGACTGTTGGTGCTGAAACAATCTGGACCCTGTGAACACTTGAAAGTAAAAAACCAAAGCTCTCTTCCAAGTCAAATCTCTATATTGAGGAGAAACTTCTGGCAATAGGATCAAATCAAGTAGGACAGAGAAATAGGGGCAAAGGAAAGAGAAAGTCAAAATACAAGTGGGAGCAGGGAATAGAGAAGGCAAGTCTTAGGAGTATGGGGCCATATATTTTTAACTCTTTGGTAAAGAAATCTACTTTTACTTAAGAATGAGCAACAGAAATGGACTGAGGTTGAATTATGAGAACAAAAGGGAATAAGAAGTCGAATAATGTGGGAGATGAGATATCCCTAGAGATAACGAAATCATGACAGAAAGATATGCCCTCTAAACAGATGAAAACGATAACAAATTTCTTTTTTTTCTTCTTTTTCTTTATTTTTTCAATAAAATTTCTTTCCATATACTCTTTATTTTTTTACTTTTTTTTTTTAAGACAGCCTCACTCTGTCGCCCTGGGTAGAGTGCCATGGCGTCAGCCTAGGTCACAGCAACCTCAAACTCCCAGACTCAAGCGATCCTCCTGCCTCAGCCTCCTGAGTAGCTGGGACTACAGGTACATGCCACCACGCCTGGCTAATTTTTCTATTTTTAGTAGAGACGGGGTCTCCCTCTTGCTCAGGCTGGTCTCAAACTCCTGAGCTCAAGTGATCCTCCCGCCTCAGCCTCCCAGAGTGCTAGGATTACAGGCGAAAAACCGTAAGTTAAATTTCAAAACAAGCAAAAAGATTTTTAAAAAATAGAAGCTATAAAAGAATAAATAAATAAATCAGGATTGGATACTCTGATATGAGTGGAAAGTATGACGATTTGAAAGAAAAGATAAAGAACTCGGGAAAGAATTAAAATAAACAGGTTTAAATTAATAAATTAACACTAAATAAGAAGAGACAAATGCAAATAAACACAATGGGTAATGTCTTAAGAGAAATAAAAGATTGAAAGAAGAAAAATATTTTCAATCAAAAAGAAATGAAGAAAAATATTTTTTAAGGAGATTTGAGGGAAAGCAATAGATACATTAATAGAACATGGAGGTGACTTCTACATCCTAGGAGATTCTGAAGAAGAAAATCAAAGCAATGGAGCAGAACAAACACTAAAAATGGTAATTTGAGAAAAGTTTCATGAAACAAAAGGTGATATAAATCTACATATTTAAAGAAAATTCCATGAAAATCAACCCAGAATAGCCAACCTTGAGACATGTTCTAGTCAAAAGTATTGTATTTTAAATTAAAAAAGGGAAAAAAGTATTTGGACTACCAGGCAAAAAGACTAAGGAAAAAATAATAAGATTGTCATTATATTTTTCAACAGCAAAAGTTTATGCCAGAAGACAAAGGAATAATATATTTAAGATATTCAAGAAAAGGAAAATTAAGGTATTAAAGAAAGAAAATAGGAAAACTCCCAGACCAAGGATTTTATATCCAGCCAAACGGGCCTACTGGTATAAGAGCATACAGATAAACTCTTGCAAATATACTTAGGAAATACCATTCCCATGAACCCTTCTTAAAGAATTTTATTAAAAATCTGCCATAAACTGTCAGAATACAAAATGATTTGGTAGATATCCAACATAAGGTCTGAACATTAGATATATATTATATTACCAGTAGAACTAAGACTAATGCTGGTTATAAAGGAGATAGTATAGTATATCATATCTGTATATACTAACAATGTAGATACAGCACAACTGAAAAAAAAAGGGAGCAAAAATCAGTAGAGTAGACAACAAGTAGAAAATTGGAGAGAGAGAGAAAGAGAAGAAAGGGAACTAGGTAAGTAACAAGACTATACATAAAGATGACTGGCATGCTTAGGTTAGGAAAACATTTTTGGTTTTTTTTTAAGCAGAAATTATTGGTAAAAAGGTCTATAAGAATTATTCAAGCGTTTTGCCTTTTGGTAGCTCTATATTCTGCATTATGATAAAGAGATTTCAGATATGAAAAATTTCAGAATAAAGAAAATTTTATGGTCCCTTTCTCAAAGTGTGGTCCAAAGCCACCTGTATTAGAATCACTTGGAGTACTTGTTAAAAATGCAAATTTATAGGACACTTCCCAAACTAATTGAATCTGAATCTCGTGGTGGGAGGGGGAAAGAGAGCGCTTGAGAATCTACATAATAACATGTTTTCCAGAAGGCCCAGAGTTTGAAAATCACTATTCTAAATTCTCTTCCAACAAAACATAATCCCCGTGTTCAGAGAAAATCCCCTTCTCTAAAGCCAGGTCTTGCTGGCTAGAGCTCAAATTATAGTGGAATATTGTTAATACCTGTAAAATGTCTTTCATTGAAGTAATAAGGTATTCAATTTCATATTTTTTTTAATAAAAAGGGAAATTAAACCCTTCAGTGACATTTTTCCTCTTGAAAATCAGTAGTAAAACACCCAGATCCATCCTTCAATCCATGTTAAAGTAAATTGTTCAAAAATTCAAACCACCCAAATCCCACATATTTGTGATTAAATTTATCCCTCAAATATCTTTCACTTACTGCCACATTTTAACTCCAAGCTAAATTCTACCAACAGTTATTCAGCTCAATATTCTCTGATTACAGTGGGTACTTGGTGAAAACAAATGGAATCTGGATTTAATTCATATATTAAAATTTCTTTTGCATCTTTTAAGGCCAAAGGCAAATGGCTAAAATGACATTCAAAGGGAGCATGTGATTGGCTAAACTGGAAGAGGAAATAGTATATCGTAAAATCTCAGGGTCAGATATACAAAACTTAGCCTGCCTTTGGCTGATTTTTTCAGTGCTAATAAATCGAGTATGGTAAATTGCTCAAACCAACAGTAGAAAAACTTGCTCCTCTTGGCAAACATCTTTATATTTCTGAATTCTTTCTTTTTTCTTTTGGCTTTGATACCATAGCAATTTTATTCTTACTCTTCTGCTGGTATAATAAGTATGACATTTCCATATACAGTATCTGAACCTCAAAAAAAAAAAGGGTAGTTGGAAAGAAGCAGCATCAGTGGAGGCTATTTATGCATGTATACTGCCTGCTTGGTAGAAATCGTCTCTTTTTTTTTAGCTATGTGTTAGCCACTTTAATATAAAATGTGATCAAACTCAATTACAAGAGCTCAAAAAGGCACAGAAAAACCAATGAGTTTCAATTTTATTACAAGTTTTAAAATCTAGGACTAGTTTTAAAAAACTTACATGCTCATTTCAGCCCAGGTTTAATTTTTTTCACAACCAAACTAAAAATTACTACATGAGAACATGAATGCAACAAACAAGTAAAATTTGCAAAAGCAAGTCACAAACTGATAGTTAATAATCACAGTAAGGGACACAGCCAAAGAGCAACTGATGCCTCAGTTAAGTTTGAAAGAAACTGCCTTCTGTGAGGGCAGAGAAGAAATATGCAAGCAATTCTGCTTCAAGAAATTTGCATAGAAATAGAAAATGCTAGAGCCTTTACCACAAATGAAATTGCAAAGCCTCAACATGTTCAAGTCAATCCAGAGAGCACCAAACGTTCAACTGAAGTCAAGGCAGGACTTGAACTTTTAACTTCAGCTGTGCAACTCACAGAGCACAATTTCAGGTGTGGAAACCAGCTGCAGGCAAGCTCTTTAAAAACATGAATTTTATACACTGTAATTATAAAACAAGGTCAACATTTCTGCATTATTGTTTAGCTTTCAGAAGGGCATCACGAGGCATCAGGGTCCCTTTCAAAGCCACTTTAAGCAACATTAATGTATTCCCAGCCTCGGTAACCACCCCTCAGTTCTCTGCCTCTGCACACATTGGCACAAAATCTCACAGGCACACCACTTTGTAGAATGACTTCTGACATTAAATCCAGTCACGGCCTACATGGCACGGAAGCAGCTATTTCCTGGGCATCTCCCATCTCCCTTTCCCGAAAGCCTCCAGAACCCTCAGGCTCAAGAGCTCCCATCCCTGGGATCTACACAGGGCTTCCACATCTGGAAGCCCTACTCCTCCAGCTCTGTCTCCTGGAGACCCAAGTGACAGTTTGTTGCAGAGACTTGGTAGAAACGACGATTATTTACAAATTCAGTTTTGTACACATTTACTTAATTTAGAACCTGGGACTTTGACAATTGCTCTCCAAACCCTTTTATAGAGGGGAGTCGAATATGCAGCAATTCTAAAGCAGCACATTTTATTTCTATAGAAGAAAAAGAATTAGTATCATAATTGTGTGCATCAAGAGTAATTTATAACCAAAACATGAAAATAAGACAAACGGCCCAGAAACCTGCACTTTATGGACACTGCCATTTTTCCCACAAGAGAATCTTAGAGAGAAGTCACCTGTTTTGCTGTTAATGGATGAGAGGAGCCGACTTGTATTCCTGAATCTTTCTTGGAAAAAGCACCAGATACAATTGACTGCCACACTTTTTTCAACGAAACAGTGGCTAACCAAAGCTCACGTCTCCACACCCTTATCTACCTGCTCAATGGTCGTCAGTTCCCTCAAAGTTGCCGCCTTCTATTTTGGTATTACTATCATAAAAACTGAAATTTTTAAGCTGAAAAAAAAAAAGTCAAGTTAAAAATAAGTGGCATAGAACAGAAGAATGCAAAGTAACTGTCAAAAAAAAAAAAAAAAAGAAGAAGTGGCAGCCCAAATGAAGCCCTTCTGCTACGATTTCCAATTTTCTGTTCAATCTATACAGCAGAGATACAAGGACAAACCACCATTTTGGTTCCCCAGTTGTATTCAACAACTCATACAAAATATTCCAGATGAATAAATTTTAATCCTCTTCTTCCTCCTCTTCTTCATCCTGGTTAATTTGGAAGTAACATAATTAGTAACTCTCTTTACTGTTAGCACCTACAATCCCATAGGTTATTCTTCTTCAGATATTTTTTGGTGAGGTATTTCAAATACCTTTCAGAAAAAGACACCTCAGACGTGACGGTGATCTTGCTATTCTCCTCTCAATGACTACAGCCCCTCCACCGAGATTCCCAGCTTTTCCATTCACTTTGACTCTTTCTTGCAAAAACTGCTCAAAATTGGCAGCATTCATGATTTCGTCTTCTACAGGGTGCGTGCACAAGAGTGGACTTCAGAACCTGCTGCTTTTTTTTTTTTTTTTCCTGCCCCGTTTCCTTAAAGCTTTTTCATGGGCGCCATGGCAGCGGTGGAGGCAGGGAAAGAAGTTGTCTCATTTCTAAGACTCAAGTGTCACTTCCTCCGTGGAGACTTTCCAAACCGTCCGCATCCCAAAGGCAGAATGGACCAGTCCCCTAATGACTTCGTGGTGCGGCCACCCGATTCTGTCATGGCACCTGCGACAACTTAGGTTTCATATCCCTACGCATCTTCCTCTGTCAAATCATAAATCTCTTAAGAATGGGGTCTGTCTAGTTTATCTTTATCTTTATATACCCAGCACTTTAAGAAGTTGGCACACTGAAGGCATTAAATGAATTAATGAATTGAATTAGTGAATGAATTAATGTTCCCCTTGCTAACAAAACTGAATAAAAAGTGAAAAATGAAAGAACAATCAGGCACAAAATAAAAGCATACCTCAGAGATAATGCAGGTTTGGTTCCAGACCACCAGAATAAAGCTAATATCACATAAAATGAGTCACACAAGTTTGGTTTCCCAATATAGATAAAAGTGATATTTTCACTACAATGTAGTCTATTAAGTGTGCACTAGCACTAAGTTTAAAGAAATTTACACACCTTAATTAAAAGAATACTTTCTTATTAAAAAATGCTAATGATCTTCTGAGCTATCAGTGAGTTGTAATCTTTTTGCTGGTGGAGGGTCTTGCCTCCATGTTGATGGGTGCAGACTGATCAGGGTGGTGGTTGCTGAAGGTTGGGGTGGCTGTGGCCATTTGTTAAAATAAAACAACAGTGAACTTTGCCACATCAACTGACTCTTCCTTTCACAGAAGATTTCTCCACAGCATGTGATATTGTCTGGTAGCATTTTACCCACAGTAGAGCTTCTTTCATGATTAGAATCAATCCCCTCAAACATTGCCACTGTGTTATCAACCAAATTTATATAATATTTGAAATCCTCTGTTGTCATTTCAACAACCTTCACAGCATCTTCACCAGGAGTAGATTCCATCTCAAGAAACCACTTTCTTTGCTCATCCATAGGAAGCAATTCTCCATTCGTTCAAGTTTGATCGTGAGATTGCAGCAATTCAGTCACATCTTCAGGCTCCACTTCTAATTCTAGTTCTCTTGCTACTTCCACCACATCTGCAGTAACATACTCCACTTGAGTGTTTAACCACTTAAAGTCATCCATGAGGGTTGGCATCAACTTCTTCCAAACTCCTGTTAATGCTGATATTTTGACCTCCTTCCATGAATCATGAATGTTCTTAATGGCCTCTAGAATGTGAATCCTTTCCAGGTTTTCAATTTACTTTGCCCAGATCCATCAGAGGAATGGAATCCTGAGGCCGCTATAGCCTTACAAAATCTATTCCTTAAATAATAAGACTTGAAGGTCTAAATTACTCCTTGATCCATGGACTGCAAATAAATTTCTTGGTGGGCACTAAAACAATATTAATCTCCTTGTGCATCTCTATCAGAGCTCTTGAGTGTCCAGGTACATTGTCAATGAGCAGTGATATTTTGAAAGAAATCTTTTTCTTCTGAGCAGTAGGTCTCAAGAGTGGGCTTAAAATATTCAGTAAACCATGCTATAAGATGTGCTGTCATCTTTGTTGTTCCTTTTATAAAATACAGGCAAAGTAGGTTTAGTATAATTCTAGGGGCTCTAGGATTCTAGAGGGCCTAGCATTGGCATCAACTTAAAGTCACCAGCTGCATTAGCCTCTAACAAGAGAATCAGCCTGTCATTTGAAGCTTTGAAGCCAGGCATTGACTTCTCCTGTCTAGCTAAAAAAAAGTCCTATATAGCATCTTTTCCCAATACAAGGCTGTTTCATCTACATTGAAAAACTGTTGTTTAGTGTAGTCACCTTCATCAATTATCTTACCTAGATCTTCTGAATAACTTGCTATAGCTTCTCCATCAACACTTGCTGCTTCACCTAGCACTTTTATGTTGTAGAGATGGCTTCTTTCTTTTTTTTATTTAAATTTTTTTTTATTTTTTTAATTTCAGAATATCATGGGGGTACAACACTTTGGCCATACACATTGCCCCTGTTCTGCCCGTGTCAGAGCCACAATCGTGGTCATCCCCCAAACTGTGCTCCCCACATCCATTCAGTGAGAGTTTTTCCCATCCCTTCCACCCCCTTCCTGCCCACCCGCCCTCAGATGAATGTTATTGCCCTGTGTGATGTAGGTGTTCATCAGTTAGTACCAGTTTGATGGTGAGTACCAGTGGTGCTTGTTTTTCCATTCCTGTGACACTTCGCTTCGAAGAATGGGTTCTAGCTCCAACCAGGATAATACCAGATGTGTTAATTCACTATTGTTCCTTATTGCTGAATAATACTCCATGGTATACATATACCACATTTTATTGATCCACTCGTGTATTGATGGGCACCTGGGTTGTTTCCACATCTTTGCAATTGTGAATTGTGCTGCTATGAACATTCGTGAACAGATGTCTTTATTATAAAATGTCTTTTTTTCCTTTGGATAAATACCCAGTAGTGGGATTGCTGGGTCAAATGGTAATTCTACTTTTAATTCTTTGAGGTATCTCCATATTCTTTTCCATAGATGTTGTACTAATTTGCAGTCCCACCAGCAGTGTATGAGTGTTCCTATCTGTCCACATCCCCACCAACATTTGTTGTTTGGGGATTTTTTGATATGGGCCAATCTCACTGGAGTTAAGTGATATCTCATTGTGGTTTTGATTTGCATTTCCCTGATGATTAGAGACGTTGAGCACTTTTTTATATGTTTGCTGGCCATTATTCTGTCTTCTTTTGAAAAGTTTCTGTTCATGTCCTTTGCCCATTTTTTAATAGGGTTGTTTGATTTTTTCTTGTTGATTTTCCTAAGTTCTGTATAGATTCTGGTTATCAGCCCTTTATCAGAGGTGTAGCATGCAAATATTTTCTCCCATTCTGTAGGTTGTCTGTTCACTCTAGTGATAGTTTCCTTGGCTGTGCAGAAGCTTTTCAATTTGATCAGGTCCCATGAATTTATTTTTGTTGCTGCTGTAGCACCAAAGAAAATTAAATATTTAGGAACATATCTAACTAAGGAGGTTAAAGACCTATATAGAGAGAATTATGAAACACTGAGAAAAGAAATTGCAGAGGATGTAAATAGATGGAAAGCCCTACCATGCTCTTGGATAGGCAGAGTCAACATAGTAAAAATGGCTTTGCTACCTAAATTAATTTACAGAATCAATGCAATCCCTATCAAAATACCAACATCATTTTTTGCCGATCTAGAAAAAATAATTCTACGTTTTGTGTGGAACCAGAGAAGACCCCGTCTAGCCAAAGCAATCTTAAGGAAAAAGAACAAATTGGGAGGCATCTATCTACCAGACTTCAAACTATACTACAAGGCTATAGTCACCAAAACTGCATGGTATTGGCACTAGAACAGACACGTAGACCAATGGAACAGGACTGAGAATCTAAATATAAAACCAACCTCATACAGTCACCTGATCTTTGACAAATTCCAGAAAAATGTACACTGGGGAAAAGATTCCCTATTCAACAAATGGTGCTGGGAAAACTGGATGGCCATATGTAGAAGACTGAAACTGGACCCACACCTCTCACCTCTCACAAAAATCAACTCACAATGGATAAAAGATCTAAACCTAAGACACGAAACCATAAGAATTCTCGAAGAAAATGTTGGAAAAACTCTTATGGACATTGGCCTAGGCAAAGAATTTATGAAGAAGACCCCCAAAGCAATCACAGCAGCAACAAAAATAAGAGATGGCTTCTTTCTTTAAACCTCCTGAACCATCTGTGCTAGCTTTCAATTTTTCTTCTGAAGCCTCCTCACCTCTCTCAGTCTCCACAGAATTGAAGAGAGTTAGGGCCTTGTTCTGAATTGTGCCTTGGTTGAAGGGAATGTTGTGGCTGGTTTGATCTTCTATCCAGATCACTCAAACTTTCTCCATGTGGGGATGTTTCACTTTCTTATCATTTGTGTGTTCAATAAAGTAGCACTTTTAATTTCCTTCAGGAAATTTTCCTTTTGTATTCACAACTAGGCTACCTGTTTGGCACAAGAAGCTTAGCTTTCAGCCTGTCTTGGCTTCCAATATGCCTTCCTCACTAAGCTTAATCATTTCTAGCTTTTGATTTAAAGTGAGAGACATAGGACTCTTTCATTCACTTGAACAATTAGAAGCAATCATAGAGTTATTAATTTCAACGTTGTATCTTAAGGAATAGGGAGGCCCAAAGAAAGGGAGAGAGATGGGGGAACGGCTGGTTGATAGAGCAGTCAGAGCACACAACATTCATCAATTAAGTTCACTGTCTTTTACGGGCACAGTTTGTGTTGCCCCAAAACAATTACAATAGTAACATCAAAGATCTCTAATCAAAAATCACCATGGCAGGTATAATAATAATGCAAAAGTTTGAAATACTGCAAGAATTACCAAAACATAATACAGAGACATAAATGAGCTGTTGGGAAATGGCACCAATAAACTTGCTCAACAGAGATTGCCACAAACCTTCAATTTGTTAAAAAAACACAATATCTGTGAAGTGCAAAAAAGTGAAGCACAATAAAACAACGTATGCCTGTAACCAATATAATTTCTTTCTTATCTTTTTCCCAAATGACTTGCTGTTTTGACATATAGACATGGTTTTGATGTGATTATTTTTATGGTCTTTAAAATGAGAGCCACTTCAAAGAAGGAATCAAAGAACAGAAGTAGAAAGAGAGGAATAGGCCTTGGTACATGTTGCCTGCTCACACTTTATAGCCATTTACTATCAGCTTGTTGCTGGTTCTAAATATGTCTGATGGAATGCAGAGTTGGAGTAAGTGTTCAAATTCGTAAGTCAAATAACAACTTTTTCCCAATTAACTTAGAAATATTGAATTGATACGTGCTTTTTTAAATTTTAGGTTTTTCTATCAAAATTTTTAAATAACATTAGAAATAACTGATGTTTTTCTATTGAATTTACTTATTAAGTATAGATTAATGGAGCATTCAATAACCATGAACTTATGCTTACTTAGTTAGACAACTTGTCTTTTTTTTATAGGCTTCTTTGCTTGTGGTTGTGAATTAATAATTCATAACCAGAGAAACAAGAATGAATGTCCAGGTCTCCCTTAGCATACTGTGACTACAAAAAAGGGAATCACATTTATATCCAAGCAGTCTCTGTGCTGGATTAAGCTATTGCCTCTCAGCTATAAACCACCCTCCTATATACTACTCCATGATTCTGGGACTGAGGCTTTGCTGATACCATTTCTCTTTTTCAGGAGCACTCTCTGTTAAGTTCTATAAATAGAATCAATAGAGGGAGACAGGGTTACAGGAGGAAGAAGGGACTTGCTCCTTTCCTTGTGCTTCCTATTCCTGTCATTACTGCCCCAGCAATGTCCTTTCAACCCAGTGACAACATTTAGTTCTAGTTTCCAGCTTCTTCTATCACTGCCAGAACCAGCCTCATCACATGCCCTCACAGGCACCAGCAGCAGGTAGCCCTACACCCTTTGTGGAGGTCTTATTCCCAGCTTCACCAGGCCCCACCAAGCGTGCAGGTTTTGATAATCTGCCTCTTTCCTTTGTTCCCCCAGCCACAGGAGTCATAGTTGCTCCCTGCAAATATTTATCTGCCATTACCATAATGTTCCCTTTTTGCCTTATAAGTCCAAAAACATTTAATTAATTACCTTTATTACATTCTTTCCATTAAAAATAGTGTGTTTTTTTGTTTTCATGAATGGACCCTGATGCCTTGTTCGATTTGTCAATGTATAATTCATATGAAGGAAACAAGGATGCTGGTCCTCCTTCAGCAAGCTGTGACAGCAATTAAAGGAGACATATTTATAATTGGGACAGTTGAGAGGTTTTTTTTGTATTTTCTTAAAATTTGATTTTCTTGTAGAGAGAAAAAAGGATGAGATCCACTCTCTTAATGGAATTTTAAGTATACAATATAGTACCGTTATCTATAGGCACAAATTTGTACAGCAGATCTCCAGAACTTATTCACTTTGTTTAACTGAAACTTCATGCCCATAGATTTACTCCCCATTTTCCCCCCCTCCAAGCCCCTGCCAACCACCATTCTATCTGATTCTATGAAATTGAGTATTTTAGATACCTCATATAAGTGGAACCATGCAGTATTGGTATTTCTGTGACTGACTCATTTCACTTACCATAATGTTCTACAGGTCCATCCATGTAGTTGCATATTGAAGAATTTCCTTCTTTTTTATGTCTGAATAATATTTTATTGTATGTATATACCACATTTTCTTTATCCATTCATCTGGCAACGGACATTTAGGTTGTTTCTCCATCTCAGCTATTGTAAATGGTGCGGCAAGGAACACAGGAGTGCCACTACCCTCATTTCAGTTCATTTGAGTAAATATCCAGAACTGAGATTGCAGAATCCTATGACAGCCCCATTTTTACTTTTCTGAAGAACTTCCATGCTGTTTTCCGTAGTGACTGCACCAGTTTGCATTCCCACCAATAGCATACGAGGGTTCTAATGTCTCCTTATCCTCACCAACATTAGTTGAGTTTTGTTTTTTTGATGATAGTCATCCTGACAGGTGTGGGGTGATAGCTCATTGTGGTTTTGATTTGCGTTTTCCTGATGATTAGTGACAACAAGCATTTTTTTATATGCCTGTTGGCTATTTGTATGTCTTTTTTTGAGAAGTGTCTATTCAAATCCTTAGCCCATTTTTTAATTGAGTTATTAGTTGCTTTGCTATTAACTTATAGGAGTTCCTTTTATATTTTGGAGAATAACCCTTTATCAGATATATGTTGGCAAATATTTTCTCCCATTCCGTTAGTTGCCTTTTCACTCTGCTGATTGTTTCCTTTACTGTGCAGAATATTTTTAGTTTGATGTAGTCTCACTTGTTTACTTTTGGTTTTGTTACATGTGCTTTTGGTGTCCTATCCAAAAAACCATTGCAAAGACAAATATCATGATGCTTTCCTCATGTTCTCTTCTAGGAGTCTCATAATTTTAAGTGTAATGTTTAAGCTTTTAATCATTTTAAATTGATTTTTATATGGTGTAAGATAAGGATACAATTTCATTCTTTTCTTTTGCATGTGGATATTCAGTTTTCCCAACATTGATGTGACTGCCTTTTCTTATTGTGTATACTTGGCACCCTTATTGAAGATCAGGTGACTCTATATGTGTGGATTTATTTCTGGGCTCTCTATTCCATTCAGTTAGTCTATATGTCAGTATTTATGCCAGTACCACACTGTTTTGATTACTGTAGCTTTGTAATATATTTTGAAATCAGGAAGTATAATGTCTCCAGCTTTGTTCCTCTTCCTCAAAACTGAGTTTACTATAAGACTATTAGTGAATTATTAATAGAAACCTTGCAGGGCAGAAGGCAAGGCAATAATATACTTTAAATGCTAAAAGAAAAAAAACCCTGCCAACTAAGAATATATACTTGGCAAAACTGTCCTTCAAAAAGAAAGGAAAGATAAAGACTTTCACAGACAAACAAAAACTGAGGGAGTTAATCGTCACTAGACCTGCCTTATAAGAAATGCTAGAGGGAGTTCTGCAAGTTGAAATGAAAGGATGCTAAACAGCAACACAAGAGCATAAGAAAGTACGAAACATGTTGGTACAGGTAAATATGTAGAGAAATACAGAATACCGTATTACTCTAATGGTGTTGGGTAAGTCACTTTTAATTTAGGATAAAAGTTAGAAGACAAAAGTATTAAAAGCAACAATAACTAAAAAATGTCTTAAAAGTTATACAATATGAATAAATGTAAGTTGTGACAACAGTAATTTTATCGTTGTAAAGCGTGTATGGGGAGGAGAAGCTAGATTTTTTTGTACGTGATTGAACTTTAGTTGTCATCAGCTTAAAATAGACTGTTATGAATATATTTTATATAAACTCCAAGATAACCACACACATCAAAAAATCTATAGAAGCTGCACAAAAGAGAAAGAAAAAGGAATAAAAGCATATCAGTACAAAAAAATCCACAACACAAAGACAGCAAGAGAGGAAAAAACTGATTAAAAAAAAGAGTCACAAGATTAACAGAAAACAATGAACAAAATGAACAAAGTGAATCCTTCCCTGTCAATAATTACTTTTAAGGTAAATTGATTAAACAACCCAATAAAAAGACATAAAGCAGCTAAATGAATAAAAAAAACACACCCAACTGTATGCTATCTACAAGAAATTCACATTTATATTTAACCAAGCACATCCTTACCTGCAATAGCAGGAGTTTAGTCCCATCTCAAAGGGTCCCTCAAAGAGGACATTATATATTCTCCTACATTTGTCTATTAGCACAATTCATTATGAGACTTCCACAATGCACGTACCATTCCAGCTAACGTTTATCCATATCCACTTCTCAGAAAACTGCTTTGACGACATTTCAATGCTAATGTCTATGTCAAGTGTACAGTAACTGGATGCCTCCAAAGCTGCCAATGCTCTGGGACTTGCTGAGTCCTATGCATAAAAGGAAATGCCAAAGTTTCCATAAAGTAACATGAGAAAATGTCTATACTATATACTGTTAGGTTAAAAATGCAGCTTTCAGAAAAATGTTTATGGTATTATGTCATAAATATATGCTTTTTAAAAAAATTTTGATAGTAAAAATGTGAGGGACCAAGACATTGGTTGTATACGTATAGAAGTTAACAATGATTATCTCTGGGTGGATAAGATTATAGATTAAAAAAATTTTTTTGCTTATCTGTATTTTCTTTTAAGAAAATGTAAATTATCTTAAATTTTAAAATTTAAACATACACATATAATATGTTGAATCCCAGATGATCAGATTTTTTCAAAATTATAATTATTATGCATCTTCCCATCAAAGAAAATTAAATTTTTCTCCTTCCTGAGAAGTTAAAAAAAAAACTAAAGATATCAATGTCTTAATCCACAAAGAGCAATCCAACCAGCCCCTACCCTGTTTACAAACTGCATGAAGGTTAGTCAACTTATTCTGTTAAACATGTGACTATATTGTTTTCTGGAATTAAATATGGGATCCTGATCATTGTACCTTGATTTTTTTTAATAAATATAGAGTTTGGATCTATCTTTAAAGATCATAAAACTGAAAGTAAAAGAAACTGCTTTTTTAAGTCAGCTAAATTCATTTGTCTGGGAAGCTGTTTACCCAATACATGATTTCTGGTCTGGTTCACCCATTTTTCTGTTTTTGGCATCAATGGAACCTTTTATTGTATACCACATAATTACAACCATTTCTAGCAAACCAACACATTATTTGTGCTAAGGGAAAATAGATACCTTGGTTTTGTGTCATAAATATAACAAGGTTTCTTGTTACATTTAAGAGATTTTACCCAGAACTTTCATCTTTTATTTTCTTAGGATCGACATTCCTGCTGATTACTAAGTCTACATTTATAAAATTTGGGACATTATCTATTTTTGAAATTTATTTTCTATTTGCCTTTTGATGGTGAAATAAACATATTTACAAGTACATTCCTACTTAAAGACAACCTGTAACACGAAAAGTAAAATTTGCAAGAAGTAAATTGAGGGAAAGGGCTGATTATTCTAATTCAGAATGGATGTCAACATATCATGAATTACTTGACAGAAACTTGGAGGAGAAAGTGGGTATTGGCAGGTTGCAAAATAGGAAGGGGGGAAAAAACACCTAAACCTTTAGTGTTAAATGTCTGTACACAAGTTAAAAAGTGTCTGAAATTATAATATTAGTCTATGAAAAGGAATACAATAAATACTTAATTTTTAAAAGTTAGTCTATATCACAATTTTTAGGAACATATACAATATGGAAATCAACATTTATCCATAGTGTAAACCTGCTCTTCATTTATTAACACATTGAACAAACTGAGTATCTGCAGTGTTTCAAGGCACTTTGCAAAGTAGTCACTGAAGATAAGCATGGAGCTATGGCCTAGCCAGTCTTAAAATGAAAACCCAGGAATGTACTATAACAGCATCATATAAAAGAAATGCATGAAGCCATTTAAAATGGTTGGTGGCATCTGGGATACCCACACTTTATAGTTCTTAGGTAAGGCTAACAGTGCAGGTGGTAGGATGTGAATGGGCCCAGTTGGGTCTGCTCAGAGCCAAAAGAATCTACTGTTACTATATGAGTCATCTTTTGTTTTTCCAGAGGCATATCAAATATCAGGAGAGTATCTCCAAATGTGTAATCTAATGAATAACATGGAATTTTTACTATGCACATTGAATAGCTTATACTCAGAAACTGTCCCATTTTCAAATGGTTCAATCTAACTGCAATTTGAGAGGGAGAACTTGTACCAACTGCAAAGAAAAGCTTGATGTATTACTTGAAATCACTAAATAATTGTTTGAAAATAATGAATTTAAAAACTGAGTGATCATTAAAATGGCAATATTTATTTCTTAATTAAGTGACATTTAATTTAATTAAGGTGGTTGTTTTAAAGATATTTTTCCCATATATTTTTATTTGTATATACAAGGGCTGTCCGGAAAGTATCAAGCCATTGTTAATATAATAAATGTCTCTATTTGGCTGGATATTTTCTAGACAGGCCTCATATTCATGGTATACAAGTACAATTTTGCCACATTGATATATTGCACTGTGATGAAGTAAGGCCCTTCGGTTCATGCTTCACTGAAGCAATGCACATTGTGTGCACCAAGCAACCTCCCATCATCCACCCCATCCTACCCCTACCACTCCTCCAGGTCTCCATTGTCCATTGTTCCACACTCTGCTGCCACATGTGCACATGATTTAGCTCCCCCTGATAAGTGAGAACATGTGAATTTGTCTTTCTGTGTCTGAGTGGTTTCACTTAAGATAATGGCCTCCAGTTCCATCCATGTTTCTGCAAAAGACACGATTGCGTTCTTTTTTACAGCTGAATAGTATTCCATTTTGTATATATACCACATTTTCTTTATCCAATCCTCTGTTGATGGAATTCAGGTTGATGCCATATCTTTGCTATTGTGAATAGTGCTGTGATAAACATAGAAGTGCAAGTATCCTTTTTATATATTGATTTATTTTCCTTTGGGTAGATTCCCAGAAGTGGGATCGCATGGTACTTCTATTTTTAGTTCCTTGAAAAATCTCCATACTGTTCTCCACAGAGTTTGCACTAATTTACATTCCCACCAAGAGTGTGTGAGTTCCCTTTTCTCCACATCCGCATCAACTTCTGTTATTATTTGTCTTTTTAATAGTAGCCATTCTGATTGGTGTAAGATGATATCTCATTTTGGTTTTAATTTGCATTTCTCTGATAATTAGTGATGTTGAACATTTTTTTCATATGCTCTTTGGCCATTTGTTTGTCTTCTTTTGAAAAATGTCTATTCATGTCCTAGTCCACTTTTTAATGGGGTTAATTGTTTTTGTTCTTGTTATTAAGTTGTTCGAGTTCCTTGTAAATTCTTAATATTAGTTCCCTGTCAGATGTATAGTTTGTAAATATTTCCTCCCATTCTGCATGTTGATAGTTCACTCTATTGATTATTTCTTTTGCTGTGCAAAAGTTTTTTAGTTGATATAAGTCCCGCGTATTTATTTTTGTTTTTGTTTCCTCTGCTTTTGAGGTCTTAGCCATGAATTCTTTGCCTAGACTGGTGTCCAGAAAAGTTTTGCCTCAGTTTTCTTCCAGTATTTTTGTAGTTTCAGTCCTACAATCAAATCTTTAATCCATTTTTAGTTGATTTTTCTATATGGTGAGAGATAGGGGTCCAGTTTCATTATTCTGCATATGGCAATACAATTTTCCCAGCACCATTACTGAAAAGAGTGTCCTTTCCCCAACGTATGTTCTTGTCAACTTTGTCAAAGATAAGTTGGCTTTCTGTATGTGGCTTTATTTCTGGGTTTTGTAGTCTGTGCCATTGATCTATATGTCTATTTTTATACCAGTTCTATGCTGTTTCTGTTACTATAACTTTAAGTCAGGCAATGTGATGCCTTCAGCTTTATTCTTTTTGCTCAAGATTGCTTTGGCTATTTGGGCTCTTTTTTGGTTCCGTATGAACTTTAGAATTGTTGTTTCTAATTCTGTGAAAAATGGCATTGGTATTTTGATAAGGATTGCATTGAACCTGTAAATTGCTTTAGGCAGTATGGTCATTTTAATATTAATTTTTCCAGTCTATGAGCATGGGATGTTTTTCCATTTGTTTGTGTCAACTACACTTTCTTTCATCAGTGTTTTATAGTTTTCCTTGTAGAGATCTTTCACCTCTTTGGTTAAATACGTTCCTAAAAATTAAAAAATATATATATATTTTTGCAGCAATTGTAAATCAAGATTGCCCTCTTGATTTGGTTTTTGGCTAGATCATTATTGGTGTATAGAAATACTACAGATTTCTGTACATTGAGTTTGTATTCTGAAACTTTACTGAATTCATTTATCAAATCTAAGAGTTTTTTGGTGGAATCTCTAGGGTTTTTTAGTTATAAGATCATATCATCACCAAACAGGGACAACTTGATTTCCTCTTTTCCTATTTGGATGCCTTTTATGTTTTTCTCTTGCCCAATTGTCCTCTGGCAAGGACTTCCAATACTATGTTAAATAAGACTGGTAAAGTGAGCAGCCTTGTCTTGTTCCAGTTCTTAGAGGAAAGGCTTTCAGGTTTTCCTTGTTCAAGATGATGTTAGCTATGGGGTTTGTCATATATGGTCTTTATTGTGTTGAGATATGTTCCTTCTTTGCCTAATTTGTTGAGAGGTTTTTATCATGAAGGGATGTTGAATTTTATAAAATGCTTTCTGCATCTATTGTGGTTTTTATCCTTCATTTTGTTGATATGATATATCTTGTTCATTGATTTGCTTATGTTGAACCATCTTGATCATGGTGTATAATCTTTCTGTTGTTGGGTTCAGTTTGCTAGTATTTTGTTGAAGATTTTTGCGTCTATGTTCATCAGGGATATTGGCCTTAGTTTTCTTTTTTTGTTGGGTCCTTGTCTGATTTTCTTATCAGGGTAAGGATGGCCTCATAGACTAAGTTTGGAAGAATTTCCTCTCCTTCAATGTTTTGGAATAGTTTGAGAAGAATACATGTTAGTTTTTCTTTCAAAGGGTGGTAGAATTCAGCAGTGAAGCCATTCAGTCTTGGGGTTTTCTTTGTTGGGAGACTTTTTATTACTGATTCAATCTTGTTACTCATTATTGGTCTGTTCAGATTTTCTATTTCTTCTGGGTTCAATCTTGATATGTTGTATGTATCCAGGAATTTATTCATTTCCTCTAGGTTTTCCAATTTGTTGGCGTATAGCTGTTCATAACAGTCTCTAATTATACTGTGTATTTCTGTGGTATCAGTTGTAATGTCCCCTTTTTCATTTCTGATTTATTTGGGTCTTTTCTCTTTTTTATCTTTTTAAAAAAAATTTTTGTTTCATTGATCTGTATTGTTTCATAAGTTTCTATTTTGTTTACTTATGCTGTGATCTTTATAATTTCTTTCTTTCTACTAATTTTGGGTTTGGTTTGTTCTTTTCTAGTTCCCTGAGATGCATTATTAGGTTGTTTATTTGCAATCTTTCTAATTTTTTGATGTAAGTGTTTATTGCTATAATTTTTTTTCTTGATACTGCTTTTGCTGTATTCCATAGGTTTTGGTATGTTGTGTTTGTATTTTTATTTGTTTCAGAAATGTTTTATTTTCTTAATTTCTTCATTGATCTATTGGCTATTTGGGAGCATATTGTTTAATTTTTATGTGTTTGTACAATTTCCAAAGTTCCTCTTGTTATTGATTTCTAGTTTTATTCCATTGTGATTTGAAAGATATTTTATATGATACACAATCATGGTGTATTATCTTTTTTACATGCTGTTAGATTTGATTTGCTAGTATTTTGTTGATGATTTTTGCATCTATGTTCATCAGGGATCAATATCTGTCTGTAGTTTTCTTTTTTGTCATGTCCTAGTCTGGTGTTGGTATCAGGGTGATACTGGCCTCATAGAATGAATTGGGAAGAATTTCCTCCTTCTTGATCTTTTGGAACAGTTTCAGAAGGATTGGTATTAATTCTTCTTTGTATGTTTGGTAGAATTCTGCTGTGAATTTATCTGATCCAGGGCTTTTTTTTGGAGAGGGGAGATTTTTTATTACTGACACAATCTTGCTACTCATTGTAGGTCTGTTCAGGAGTTCAATTTCTTCATGGTTTAATCTTGGGAAGTTGTATGTTTCCAGGAATTTATCCATTTCCTCTAGGTTTTCTGTTTGTGAGTTTATAGTTGTTCGTAATAGTCTCCAATGATCTTTTGTATTTCTGTGATATCAGTTGTAATGTCTCCCTTCTCATTTCTGATTCTGTTAATTGAGATCTTCTCTTTTCTTGGTTAGTCTAGCTAATGGTTTGTCAATTTCATTTATCTTTTCAAAGAAATAACTTCTCATTTCATTCATCCTTTGTATTGGCTTTTTTGTCTCTATTTCATTTAGTTCTCCTCTAATCTTTGTCATTTCTTTTCTTCTGCTACCTCTGTGTTTGGTTTGTTCTTGCTTTTTCTAGTTTCTTGAGGTGTAATGTTAGGTTGTTAATTTGTGATCCTTCTATTTATTTCATGTAGGCATTTAACGCTATAGACTTCCCTCTTAGTGCTCCTTTTACTGTATCCCATAGGTTTTGGTATATTGTGTTTTTATTTTCATTCATTTCAAAAAATTTTTAAATTTTTGTCTTAATTTCTTCATTGACCAAGTGATTGTTCATATTTAATTTCCATGTATTTGCATAATTTCTGAAGTTCCTCTTCATATCGATTTCTGGCATTATTTTACTGTGGTCTGAGAAGATACTTGATATAATTTTGATTTCTAAAAATTTGTTAAGACATGTTTTGTGGCCTAACATGTGGTCTATTTTGGAGAATGTTCCATGTGCTGGTGAAAAGAATGTGTATTCTGCAGTTGTTGCATAGAATGTTTTGTAAATGTCTGTTAAGTCCATTTGGTCTAAAGTCCAATTTGTGTCCAATATTTGTTAATTTTCTGTCTCAATCTGTCTAGTGCTGTGAGTGGGGTGTTGAAGTCCCCCACTATTATTGTATTGCTATCTATCTTTTTCCTATAGGTCTAGTAATATTTGTTTTGTGAATCTGGGTGCGCCAATGTTAGGGGGATATATACACACATATATATACACACACACACATACACACACACACATAGATCTATAGATAGAATTGTTATATCCTCTTCCTGAGTTGCTCCCTTTATCTTTATATAATGATCTTCTTTGTATTTTTTTTACTGTTTTTGATTCAAAGTTTGTTTTATCTGATATAAGTATAGCTACTCCTGCTCACTTTTGGTTTCAATTTGTATGGAATATCTTTTTCCACCCCTTTACTTTCAGTCTGTGTATATTTATGGGTAAAGTGGGTTTCTTGTAAGTAGCATATAATTGGATCATGGTTTTTCATCTATTCTGCCAATCTATATCTTTTGCGTAGAGCATATAACCCATTTACTTTCAAGGTTAATATTGATATGAAAGGCTTTATTATTGTCATATTGTTAATTGTTTTCTTGTTGTTTTATAAATTCTTTGTTTCTTTCTTGTTGTTTGTCTTCTTGTCTTTGTCTTCAAGTTCTGAGATGCATTCTTCTGCTTAGTCTAGTCTATTATTGAAGCTTTTGAATGTATTTTGTATTTCTTTTAATGAATCTTTCAGTCCTAGAACATCTGTTTGGTTTTTTAAAAAAGATATCTATCTCCTTGGTAAATTTCTAATTCATATCCTGAATTGATTTTCTGATTTCTTTGTATTGGTTTTCAGATTTCTCTTGTATCTCATCAAGCTTCTTTAAAAATCGATATTTTTGTTTTGTCTGACATTTTTAGTTTTTTATTAGGATCTGTTGCTAGACAATTGTTGTGGTCCTTTGGTTGTGTCATATTTCCTTGCTTTTTCATGTCTCCTGTCTCCTTCTGTTGATATCTGCACATCTGGTGTAGCAGCCACTTCTTCCAATTTTTTGAGATTGCTTTCATGAGGATAATTTTTTCCCAAAGATGTATATATGTTGTTGGTTGAGTAGGACACTTTGGATATGATTTTGGGTGTCGGTGGTAGTGTGATCTCTATGATTTCTTTAGCAGTACATAGAGTTAGCAATATCTGTGATTTCCTCAGTGGCTCAGGGTATAGTTATTAATTGAGGCTGTGGTGAAGTGTTGCTGGGGACTTGGATGCCAACTGAGCCAGACTTCAGGCCCCATTGGTGGCAGCAGTGGGATGAGTATGCTTGTGTTGAAGTTCCATAGCAAATTACACTGGCACTGGTGTTAGTGGATCCTGGAGGGCCAATTCTTGGGCTTCCAGGTAGCTTTCTCAGAAGCTCATAGTGGGAAGAGTGGACCACATGTATGGGCAGGTTCTCAAGCCACTGGGCAGCTAGTGTGATGTGGGTGATGGCCGTAGTGGTTGTGGAGCAACGCAGTGGGACCCAAAGGGTCCATGTTGGCATTGCTGGTAGCCGCAATGGGTTGGGCGGGCTATTATCCAGTCCCACAGCCGCCCATAGCAAGGCATTATATATGGCCCCAAGTGTGCTTAGAAGAGCTTGGTCTTTCCTGTCCCTACTCAGCTGGGCGGCAGCTGTAGCTGTGTCACCTCAAAGTCAACCTGAGGGTGGAATGCAGCTCAGCCTTAAACTCTCAAAATGGCACTGGTTGTGGGCCTATTACCAGAGAGGGCTGGGCCCCACTCAGATAAGCAACATTGGCAAGAAGCTGTGGGGAATGCAGTCCACTCCCATCTCTGTCTCCCAACAGCCCATAGCAGGGCACTGGGTATTATCCTAATATGTATCAGAGAGCCTGATTTCCCTTTCCCTCTCTAGTAGGGCAGTGGCTACAACTGCATCAGCCCATACTTGGCCTGAGGGTGGGGTGCAGCCTAGTGTTTACCTCTCCAAATGGCACCTTTGGCCTGTGACCAGAGAGGGCAGGGCCCTGCTCGGGTGAGCAGCAAGGGCAAGAAGCTGTGGACAGTACAGTCCCCTAGTGTCTCAGTCTCACAGCAGCTGGTTGCAGAGCAGTTGGTATTGTCCTAGGTATGCCTAGGAGAGCCTGGTTTCTCTGTCCCTCCTTGACCAGATGGCAGCTGCAGCCACGACAACCCAAACTCAGCCTGAAGGCAGGGCACAGACCAGTGTCACATTCTTAAAATGGTGCCTTGGACCTGCAACCAGAGAGGGTGGGGCCCCTTCCAGGCAAGCAGTGTGGGCAAGAAGCTGTGGGAAGAGCGATCCACTCACATCTCAGTCTCAACAGCAGGGTGGTGGGGACCTTCCTAGGGTTGCATAGGAGCCCCTAGTGTGCCCTCTCCCTCCTCAGAGCAGCACAGTGACAGTAGCTGCATTTGTAGATCCTTGGTATCTAGGCTATCAGAATGGCACCCAGCTGGAGATGCTCTAGGCTCAGATGCCTATGGGATTCCATGTGGGTTCCTTTCTGCAGCAACATCTCAGTGCAATCTCTAGGCAGCTCCTTATGTTAGGCCTGAGTCCCATGTGAGTTGACGAGTTCTTCTGTAGTTGAGATTGTAAAAGCCCATTTTTGAAATGTGAAGCCCTGGGGATTTCTTTCTTACTTTCTCCTGGCTCTCAGCCAGTCCCCGGCTGGACATGCTGCCTTGAAACCTCTTCTGACTTACTTTTGGTGCTTCTCGTCACTTCTCTGGTGAATCCCAGCATTTTCTTCTAGGCAATCTGCTTGAAATGTGAGTATCTACTTACTATTCTGGTTCCTTTTCATGGCAGAGGCACATACTACCTGTGTCTAATTGGCCGTCTTGAATCTCTTTTCTAAGGTAATTTTAAATGTAATTATCAGAAAACATTTATTGATAGCTTACAATGTGCCACTCACTTTCCTAATTACTTTATGTATATTACCTGATTTACACAACAGTCTTTGGAAATAGATTCTTTTATCATGACCCCCTTACAAATAAAATCTGAGACACAGAAAGGGGAAGCAACTTAACCAAGGACACACAACTAGTAAGTGTCCAAGCTCAACCACTACGCAATATGGCTTCAATTATTAGTTTAAATGTGCTATTTTTCCAACCCAAGGATGCTTTAAAGGTTAACTATTTTTTTTAAACTTGATTCAAGTTTTTTCTGGAACTTTAACAGACTCTATCTGCCAGTTTTCCAATTGATGCGTTTCTATATATAGGCCTTATCTTATGTGTACCTCTCACATAGTTTGGAAAGTTTACTTTTCTAAGCAAGTATAAAAGTAGCTATTTTCAGAACTGATTTGACAAGAATTTTTTTTCCATAAACTATTTCTTTGAACAGATCATTGAACTCTCAAAATTGAATAAAAATAGTAAAGCTCCAATCCATTTGGGTAATGTGAAGCTAGAAGTATGCATAATAGAGAATGGTTTAACTTTGTCTCTTTGTACACCCCAAAAACATCTGAAAAGACTTAACCTTTTCAAAAAAATGCTCACCTTTGGGCTGAAACCAAGTAGAAAAAGCTTCAGTTTCAAAAGAAAGAATTCTTTTTAAAAAAAAAAATCTGAACAAATTAGACGAGGCAATTGCCTGGAATTTGGTGCATACGAAGCTACATTTTGTACCCACACATGTTCTGGTGTTGACTTCCTGCTCAGTCAGCACCGATAGTTATTATTCTATAAAATAAATATTTGCTTCTCAGTGCTATAAATCCTGAGACCACCTCAGAATCTTTAACGGACTTCATCTCTTAAAGCAAAGAGGAATGTAGTCTCCTTTTTCTTTTGGTACAAAATTTAAGGGGTGGTGGAAAAAATTGAAGTATTTACCCATCTCCCAACCACAGTCCATATCTAGTGGTACCTTAATTATATCCTCTGTGGAAAGTAATTGATGCCTAGTCAATAATACATGCCATATTTCCTGTTTCTTAAAATCTTACCATTTTAATAATAGCTTTTGGCTGTGGGGCAGGGAGGGAGGGAAGAAATACTACCACATTAAATCATTAAATGAACACACTGAATTATGACGCATGAATAGATATCAGATACATTAAACTATAAAAAAGCACATCTTAGAATTACAGAGATTTGAGTATTGGTTAAATTAAATTAAATTGAAATAAAAGGGCCAGGCACGGTGGCTCGTGCCTGTAATCCTAGCACTCTGGAAGGCCAAGGTGGGAGGATCACTTGAGGCCAGCAGTTCAAGACCAGCCTGGGCAAGAGTAAGACCCCATCTGTACAAAAAATAGAAAAATTGCCTGGGTGTGGTGGAGTGTACCTGTAGTCCCAGCTACTCGGGAGACTGAGGCAGGAGGATCACTTGAGCCCAGGAGTTTGAGGTTGCAGTGAGCTATGATAAGGCCATTGCACTCCAGCCTAGGTGACAGAGTGAGACCCTGTCTCAAAAAAAAAGTGGAAATAAAAGCCTTCCAAAGAAGAATTAAAAGTGGAAGATATGAAGCCCCATTTTTTTCTCTTCAATTATATCAAAGATGACAACCATTAATGCCACAGATTTTTGTAAGAGAATCTACTCCCCCCCACACAGGCTTTTCTGTATCCCTAATCACAATTGATTGGATGATGGATGGACATTTGACACAATCTGGGCCAATGAGATTTTTCTATCCTGGGAATTTGAAATTGGGACACTGAAAGACTGGCTCAGTTAGCTGAGGAAGCCAAGTTTCAAAGACATTAAAATCTGCATCAGTGTCACGCTCATGGCCAAAGTCATCATGTGTCAGTCACATTTATGGGAGACCAGGGATAGCCACTGTGCAGAGAGAAGCAAGAGGATGCAGACCATGTGGCCCTTTGAAAGACAGTGGAATAGTCTCAGCTTCCAGCTTTTCACTTTCCCTGCCCTTTTTCTACTCAGCTGTACTTAATTTGCTTCCCTTTGCCAGTTTTAGCTCTAAAATCAACTCATTTTTCTAAAATAGCTTGAGTGGATTTTTTTTAACAACAAACCCATTTTTTATTTTCAAGTCATTATTTGCTGCCCTCCTGGTAGACACAAGGTAACGTTCATGTATGTGGATAATATTTGCTACAATATTGCATAGCAAAATTGAAATAACCAAGCAAAGTTCAATGACTTGCCCAAAGTTTTACCACCTAAGTCAGAGCTAAGTCCTAAACCAGGTTTTGGTTTTGTTTTCTTTTTTTTAAACCATCTAACAAAGTGAAATCTGCTCCAAATCTGGTGCTTTTCTGCACACTTCTGACTGACAGCTGCACTCACTTGGAAGTAAGTATTGGCTGTTCTCACGTTATATTGCTGAAGTTTGTCAGTACATATTTTTTTACAGAAATAATGTTTTTAACGGTGGTTGAACTTCAAGATTAGGCCACAAAAACCTGTTTTACCTATCATGAATCTGAAACCCACTTTGTTTATTAAGAAAATAGTGTGATACAATACTGTAGCAGCGATAGTTATTAAACAAAACAGTAAATCAAATAAAAACTTGTGTTATGTATTTTAAATGTTTGGTTTGAGGAAGAACAGGTTTTATTGGAGGTTTTGTGCTGATTCCTAAAAGCAGGTCTGGGTATTTTCAAAGGCTTTTTAAGAGTTTCAGGAAGCCAGCTCTTCTCCATTATGCCTAATTATACCTCAAAATTTAATACCATTAGAAAATAAAGAAATAAATAAACCCTGGCCTGGACCAATATGCCCCAAACTGTTATCAGTGGTTGTCTCTTGCAAGTGAGGTTATAGGAGACTCTTTCTCATTCTCAAATTTTGATATTTTTCAAACTTTTTAATCTAGTATTTATTACTTTTATAATCAGAATATAAGCAATAACAATACAAAAATCTTTACAGCTTCCTTTTCCTGGATACCGTTGTCTTCCCACAGTCTCCTTTCCTTACTATTTATGATGAAAGTCATTTTTGGACTCACAAATAGAAGAAAGAGTGCACTCTCCCATGCAGAGTTGGACAGAGAGAACACTAACCAGGATTCGAGATGTGAGAGAGTTGTCTGAAGTGGAAATATCTGAGTTGTAGCTTGGCTGGGGTATCATCATCAGGAGAAAGGAAGAAGGTGCTAGTAGAAAAAGAACATTTTTTTGCCTTCAAAGGCCTAGAATGGAAAAGAAGAGTTAAACAGGCGGAGCCTTCAGAAAGATAAGAGGTAGAATCAGTGTGTACAAGACTGTGATTGTCACAAGAGTAACCATTTAGAACCAGGGGAAATGCCCGTGTAGCCAATAGGATCAGCCTTAAATGAAGATGGAAGGAGGGAAGAAAATGGACGGAAGACCAACAATTTACCCAACCAAATGATTTCCCTGAACTTCCTCCAATATGGGAAGTGTCATTACACTCTGCAAAAATAAACTGAAGAAGTAAAATACTCCTGAGAATAACAATTAACATAAATTCACACAAATACTAGTAATTAACTAATACTAAAAAGATTTCTAAGCATAAATTTTGCTATAAGGGTGAGAGAATTGTGATCCAATGCTTGATAAAGGGAAGAGGTGCTACTACAAGAAAATAATAGAAATAGCTAACATTTGTTGAATATCTGCTGTGCATCTGACACTAAGAAATGAAAAACTTTTGCATGAATTAACATATTTAATCTTCTCAACATGCCTAGGGTGATGAGCAAACTGTGATTTGAGATTCCCAAGGTCACACAGCTACAATGACCACACCAAGACACAAAGAAGAGAATCATTGGAGAAGAAATCACAAGGGCACTATTCAGCTACATCCCAGTTTGACCTTAGGATGGTCAGGATATCATTGAACTGGAGAAATAAAAACTTGTAGGGAAAGGAGGTTAGTAAGGGGACAATAAAATGAAGTGGGACAATTTCAGGGCCTTCAGGAGGACAAAAGTGTGACCATTCTGCCTTGTCTAGGCCCACTTGAACCCAACTCTACACTTAAATACTGCCTTAGTCTGTTCTGTGCTGCTATAACTGAGTACCACACACTGGGTAATGTATAAGGTAAAGAAATGTATTTGTAACAGTTCTGGAGGCTGAGAAGTCCAATATCAAGGTGCCATCACCTGGAGGGGGGGCCTTCTTGTTGAGTCACCCCACGGCGGAAGGCAAGAGGGTGAGAGAGGGCAAGAAAGAGCAAGAGAGGGCAGGACTTACTTTTAAAACAAACCCACTCTTGAGATAATGAGCCCATTCCTGCAATAACAGCATTAATCCATTCCTGAAGGCAGAACCCTTATGACCTAATTGCCTCTTATTAGGCACCCAACACTGTTGCGGTAGAGATTAAGTTCCCAAGACATAAACTTTGGGGGACACATTCAAACCATAGCAAGTACCAGCACAGCTCTGACTCATTTCCACGGGGAGAACACAGGGAAACAGGCGTCTGTGGCCAAGAAAGCAAGGGCACCCTCCTCCTCAACGAGCTAATTAAATTCACTCTCTTATCATGCTGCAGAGCCAGTCAAAATTGAAAGATGAAAAAAGAAGGAAGGAAAGAAGTTAGGAGGAAGGAAGGAAGGAAGGAAGAAAGGGAGGGAGGGAGGAAGCAAAGGAGGAAGGAAGGAAGGAAGAAGTGAGGGAGGGGAGGAAAGGAGGAAGTCCAGTCAGCAAAACTGAACCACACTAATACTGACTGATTGCCCCCGACCAGGCTCAGCGCCTTCATTCTCCCTCTCTGTGACTTGGAGTTACCAGGAGGCACTTTATTACAGGGCACTGTCCTTATCACTCTTGGTCCTTCTGGTTCCAAACAGATCCTGTCACTTGGGGCTCCCAACTCCCTAAAATCTGCAAATCATTTCAGGGAAATGATGAACACATAGATGTGCTCTGAATACATGCACAGACCCACTGTTCCCCAAACATCTGTGATGGGGACAGGTCATCTAACACCTCAGGCCCATTTCCTCAACACTAGAATGAAGACTTTGGGTTCAGTGATCTCTAAGATCCTTTTTCAAATTAAAAAAAGAGAGAGGAAATAAATGAGAAGAGAATAGAAACTATTAAGGTAAATGGAATAAGCAATCAATATATACTTTCAGACATTTCCTGTGACGAGACAGCTTCCCCCCCAACATCAAATTGAAGACACAATAGATTTTAATATGCACCATTTCTTTATGTACCACTAATAAATTAAAAAATACTGCCAACTAACCACGACACACCATTGATTATAAAATACATCCTAGTTTCAGAGATTTTAAACTGCAAAACAATATGGGTCCTAGAATCAATGAATTACTCTGTGTGTGTGTGTGTGTGTGTGTGTATGTGTGTGTGTGTGTTTAGGGTAGTGGGAAACTCTCACTTTAAACATTATTATTGGCATTTGCTACAACACACCTGTGGTAGTTACCATATACTGCAAAGTTCACGTTCATTTCTCCCTATTGCACGTCCCACTTCCGTGGCTCTTCCTACCCTCACTCCAGGCCTCCTGAAGCCTCAAGCTCTCACTTGGTTCCCAAAAATCTCCAAAACTTCCTAGAGTTATCCCTATTCATGATAATTGTGACTTTAGGTCTTGCTAAATAATTGGAATAAAATTTATGAACTAATTTTAGCTAAAGTTTTTATGGTGGGAAATAGCTTAGTGTATAACTTTTTCAGATGTCATATTCTCATCTTAATGTAGGCTTTCTTACAAAAGAAACCAAAGTGCATCTACTGAGGAATAAAGAGGGTAGTATATAAAGAGGAAGAGTTTTGTTCCTGTCAAATCATACTGCTTTGATCACTGTTTATTGCCTCAAATATGTAAGTCTGGGTGGCCCAGCTGCCTTCTTACCACAAGGGCTACCAAAACTCTGGGAGAAACCTCACTTTTTAAAATTTCCTGCCAGCATGCAAAGGCAAAGTCTCAGAAATATCAAAAATCTAACCAGCTACTACAACCACTACAGATGCCCTATGGGATTCTCCTCCTCTTCCTCCTGTTCCGCTTCTCCATCATCATCATCATCACCATCATTATCACCTCCTTCTTCCCTCTTTGACTTGGTTGCTAAAAAAAAAAAAAACACTCAGAATCAAAGTAATTCCCTTTCTTCAGAAGGTGCATAGGGACCCAATGCCTATATACTTGGAATACTAATCTCATTTCAGGTTGTATCTTAATTTTGGACCCTTTCTTATTTATTTTTAATTCCATACTATTTTGTTGTAAAAGAAATAATTTGGAAAGGCATTTTACCTTTTCTTTAAATAAGAGTGGCATTAATTAATTAGCCTTTTGTATTATACCTTTTTTAGGACTCTTCTCACCTAGAAAGCACTTGCTTTGGAACCCAAACACACTGCTGATTGCAACAAAATTTGATAAAACTTCTTTGGTGGGCAATGTGTCAATATGCATCAAAAACCTTAATATTATGCATGAGCTTTAAACCCAGAAATTTCACTTCTAAGAACTTATTTTAAGGAGAAAGTTTGAGATAGGTATAAAAAGTAATGTTCAAGGATATTAATTACAGTACATTGTATAATATCCATCAATATGAATTTCATTAAGTTAATGCTAATGAATCCAAATGATGGACTATTAGGCTGCCATTATATGTCATGTTGTTCGAGAATGTTATTGACATAAGGATGTTCATAATAAATTGCTAACCCCAGAACACAGGCCACAAAACAAAATGCCCACTATTTTTAATATTATACCATTTTCAAATGGCATAAGAATTAAAGTGTTTAGAGTCAAAAACATCTTGGTTCAAACCTTGATTCCAACACCCAGTTCTGTCACTTGCTTCTTTTATAAACATGGGTTATAAAAGGTTATTCAGCCTCACAAAGCCTCAGTTTCCTCATCTGTAGTTTGGAAATAAAATACCTACATCTTAGGGTTTTTGTGAAGATTAATTTAAATAATGTGTGCAGAGCCCTGAGTACATCCTCTGCCCAACACACACACACAATAAGTGCTCCATAAATGGTTCTCTACATCAGGCATGTGTGTCAATTGGGGTTTTTTATTATAAGCAACAGAAATAAATTTGTCTAACTTAAACAAATGGGAATTTATTGAAAATTATACACAAAAGTTAGAGAAATAGGCAAAAAACAATTCAGCTTCAGGGGCTAGAAAGTAGGAATGATAGGGCTAGTCTTGTAGTGGGAACAGTCTGGTAGGGATGTTGCTGCCAGGATAAAAGAATTTCAACCTCTTCATTCACCAAATTTCATACATTCAAAAGTTGGCTGGGTGTGGTGTCTCACACCTGTAATCCTAGCCCTCTGGGAGGCCAAGGCAGGCAGATTGCTTGAACTCAGGAGTTTGAAAACAGCCTGAGCAAGAGCAAGACCCTGTCTCTACTGAAAATAGAAAAATTAACTGGGTGTGGTCCCACATCTGTACTCCCAGCTACTTGGGAGGCTGAGGCAGGAGGATCGCTTGAGCCCAGGAGTTTGAGGTTGCAGTGAGCTACAATGACGCCACTGCACTCTAGCAAGGGCGACAGAGCGAGACCCTGTCAAAAAAAAGTCAAAGTCCCAACAGAGATCTTCTGTGAGCTAAGCTGAAGCCACAGCTCACCTTCTGGCTCTGGGAGGCACAGGCAGCTGGATTTGCCCTCTCAGCAAAATTGCACACCAAGGTGTGGTAAGTTAACCCCCAAAGGACGTCAGGATTCTATAGTGAAGAATGAGCAGTGCTGCTGACAAAGGTTCTTACATCACATAAGTGCGAGGTAATTTTGAAATGGAAAAAGTATAAATCAAATATTTATTTTAAAATGAAAAAAGATTAAAAAAAAAAAGAAAGAAAGCTCTTCCACATACATGTGATCCTCATAAATGCCCTATGTGGAAATCAGGACAGGAATTATTGTCTTCATTTTACAAAGAGAAACTGAAGGTAAATGACTAGCCCAAGGACTCTGCACTTAGTCTGGGGTAGGGCTGGGACAGACTTGTCTTGGACCCTGGTCTCAGGATTTTCCCCAGATGCCTACTGGGAAATTTTCAAACATCTCCCAGCAGTCCCTAATTCCCAACCCTAAACTTCAAAGGATGCAGATTACTGTTGGTATTTCCCTTTTGTAGAACTTGCTGGTTCCTCCTGCTGTTTGGAGTCGAGGCCCTGCCAGAGGGCCCTGAGCTGGAGGTTCTGCTGGAAGCATTACAGTCGGCGAGGCTGAGGGTGGCTGGAGACCTGGCAGACTGCCTCCTCCACGTTGGGGGTGGAGAACAGAACCTAGAGCTGAGAAACTACTGGAGAAAGGAGTTGGGCTGGAGGAAGACAAAATGGCAGGGGCCAACCTGGAGAGGAAGTGGTAAGGAGGGCATGTGAGGAGACAGAGAGAATGATTTTTAAAAAGAAAAAAAAATCAAAGAATTAGAAATATTGTCAAAATCAGCCAGGAAGGGGCCCAGTGATTACCAAGATCTCCTGCACCTGGCTTCAGAGAAAAATGTTAAAGCCTCACAAAACTGTCATTCCCCTCTCTGGAATAAATCACCTCTCATGATTTACCATAATATTTGACATCCAAGTCACTAAGGGTTGTTTTCTGCTTTTTCTCTCTTCTTAAAGCATATAAAAGAACCCACCAGAAAGACCAAACCAATTGCAAATTCCCAGACTCCATGAGTTACAATGATAGATGAATAGTTCCAGATAGATGTTACTTAGGAGTCCTCTTGCTTAATATATTAATTTTTCAGTTGCAGAAACCGAGGCACAGAATTATAAATATGTCCACAACTATTTATTTGCTTGAAAACTTTAAAAATATAATTATCTACACCAGGAGTTGGCAAGCTTTTTCTACAAAGGGCCACATATTTTTGGTGTTCAGGGCCATATAGTCCCTGTCATTCAACTCTGCCATTGTAGAACAAAAGCAGCCATAAACAATATATGAACAAATGGTGTGGTTGTATGCCCATAAAACTTTATTTATAAAAACAGGGCAAGGGCCAAACTTGGCCAGTGGGTGTAGTTTTCTGTAGTTTGTTGATACCTGATCTAGACCTAATTGTTTATTAAATACCATGTGAAAATCCCAGAAGACCATAAGAGCAAATGATAGGCATCAATTTAAATTCCTGTAGGAATGATAATATTAATAATAATGGCTACACTTTACAAAGCATTTCCTATGTGGTTTTCCTCATTTTATTGCTCCATTAGTCCTATGAGGTGGATACTATTGTGCTCTCCATTTTTTTTAGATAAGGAAACAAATATACCTGCAGGTCAAATAACCTGCCAGTGGTCACACAGCTAGAAGGTGGTAGTGGCAGGATTCGAGCCCAGATCTATCTTACTTCGGAACTCAAGTGCTTAACAACTATACCAGGTGAAAGAACACAAATATTTAGAAGGCAAAACAGAAAACTACGTCAAGTTTCTCACAAAGCATTGAATGATTTCACATTATCACAAAGGAAACTTTTGATAGTTTAAATATCTTAATAATGCACTCATATCAACAACTTGAATGAAGCCTGGACCTCACACTTCCCCTCCCAGCCCCCAGTTTCCTTGGAACATTTATTTTGTTACCTCTTTCTCATGGTGTGTTGGGCTTTCTCTAGTACACACACTAAGATTTAAGGAGGGATGTTATCTGGAGCCCACCCACCTCAGACACTGGGAAGTGAGAGGCCTTTAACACTGAGAGGAATTCAAGCCTGAAGGGGAGAAGAGGACAGCTCTTGATGATTATCCTAAATTTTTGAAGCCAAACCAGGGAGGACTTGAGGAAATGACTCACTGAACCCAGGAGAAAGAAAAACAGCCGAGTGATGGCAGGAGAAAATGAGGATAATATAGCCTTACTGTTAAAGTAAGGGTTAGAAGTCCACAGGGACCCAGAAAGGAAACACTGAAATGGCTGAGTTACATTCCTGAAACTAGCATGCAATATTGTTTTATCAGGCTTACGGCTGTTTTGCCCAAGAATGAGCAGGAACAGACTTCTCCTTAACAAAGACATCATCTCATGTTCTTTACTGTCCCCAGAGTGTCTCCTCTGCTACAGCCCCAAGGGGAAACCACAGCCATCTCTGTCCCTTCTATTCTTGAATCACAAAAGTGGTAGTTCCTGACTCAGATGCTGAGATTGGTGTGACAAACAGATTTACTACACTGCAGTCATTAAAATCTCCTAACATCTGTACTGAGTCCATGAGCCATCAGCTTTCCAGCTAAAAAGAAGCCTGATCAGAAAAGTTGGGGAATGTTTTCAAGCACAAATACAGTTAGCTTTCACTTAATAGGTCACTAGAAACAGAAACAAAACTATGAGGTAAGTAAACTTTGTCCTTGGTGTTTTTCAATCCATCTGTCATATTGCCACTACATTAACCTTCTTAATGCAAAGCTCTAATCATGTCACTCCTGAGCTCACAAACATTCAAAGTTAACACACTGTATTGGTAATAGCACTGTGAAAATAGGCATTTTTATATATTGCTGGTAGAAGTATACATTGGTATGATCTCTAAGGAGAACATTTTAGCAATGTCTACCAAAATTACAAATGCACATACTCTTTGATCTAGGAATTTACTCTATAGATGTAATTGCATTTTTATGAAATAAAGCATGTATATGATTATTTGTTGCACTGGGTGCAGTGGCTCATGCCTGTAATCCCAGCAATTTGGGAGGCTGAGGTGGGAGGACCACTTGAGGCCAGGAGTTTGAGACCAATCTGGGCAACATAGCAAAACCCCATCTCTACAAAAAATAAGAAAAATTAGCCAGCTGTGGAAGTGTGCACCTGTAGTCCCAGCTACTTGGGAGGCTGAGGCAGAAGGATCCCTTGAGCCCAGGAGTTTGATGCTGCAGTGAGCTATGGGAGCACCACTGCACTCCAGCCTGGGTGACAGACCCAGATTCTGTCAGAAAGAAACAAAGAAAAGAAGTAAAGAAAGAATGAAAGAGAAAGAAATAAAGAAAAGAAAAGAAAGAGATTAAGATTATTTTCTTGCAATGTTATTAGTAAGTATAACAGATTGGATATACTTCTGCTCCTGGATAGAATGTAGTAGGTCACAGAAGGTCAAAGCTCTTGCTGCAACAATAACAAATGGACACATTGAAAGAAATGTGTTAAAGGCATCAAAGAGCTGTGGAAAACTATATGAACCGCAAGTCCAGAGGAAAAAATCTTTCTGGGGCTGAGAAGTCATAGACACTCCAGGCTCTCAATCAAAAACCTGGAAAGACCATGTGCAATGAACACAGGCAAACCAGGGGTGGACAAAATCTTGCTCAAATTGTAAATCCAGTCCTACCTCCGCTCAGTCTTTGATTGAATTGAGGTAATCAGCTCCTGGTACTAACAAAGAAAAAAAGGATACCTCTCTGGTGGAAGATATCATCAGAAGTCTCTGCAGTTCTATTACACACAATGCATACAGTCAAAATGTACTATACATTAAAAGAAGAAGGAAAGGTGACCAATAATTAAAAAATAAAATAAACACAAACTGACAGTGAATTGAGATAATGAAATTATAAGAAAAGCACAATGAAATAACCATGTCTATATATTAAAGAAAACAAAAAATTACAAAATATTTTAACAGAGAATTGGAATCTACAAAATTTTAAAAAGGGGATATTTTAGAACTGAAAAATGTAATAACTAGATTCAAGAACTCATTGGGTAGGTTAAAAAGCAAACTGCACATAGAAGATATGATTAGTGAATTCAAAGGCAGGTCAATAGAAACTATTCAAATTAAATCACAGAGAAAAACCAAACTGGAAAGAAAGAGTATGTCCAAATGCGGAACTTATGCAAATGACTTAATATACATGTAATAGAGTCTCAAAGGAGAGGAAGGACAGAGAATGGAGCAGAAGCAATATTTGAAAACATACAACTGAGAAATTTCTAATAATGATGGAAGATATAACTCACCAATTCCAGAAGCTCAACAATCCCTAAGCAGAATAAATATAATAACAACAACAACAAAAAGGAAAACCCCCACCATACCTGGACACATTGTAGAAACTACTGAAAAGCAAAGAATGAAAAATTCTTAAAGGCAACCAGAGGGGGGAAAAAGCCCATGTCTACATAAGTTGGACAGCTGACTTTTCAAAAGAAATTATGTGTGGCTGCCATGAAGTGCACCCCTCAGATCTCCCTTCAAGAGATCCTGCTGTGAAGAGCACATCTGATTGATAGCTGCAGCACTTTGGGATCCACTGAAAACTTCAGGTCAAGACACACTTGTGTCTGTGCTGCTTCCAGCCAATGAATGAGCACAATGGAGGTTACAAAAATCAAGCTATTTTGGTAAATTCAGAATTTCTCTAACAGACAATTTTGGCTCAGAAGATCTCCATTGGCCTGGCCAAGAATTTTTCAGAACAGTCAATAATCTGAGGCTCTTCTGACCCAATCCTTCCTTGCCTGTCTTCTTTCACAGGTGCCAGACCTGTCTTGTTGTCTCCCTGCCTACTCCTCTCTTTCTCCTTTTATACTTTACAGGCATTTTCCCCTAATAATCTCTTGCATTTTTAATGCCATCTTGGTGTCTCCTTCTCATAGAACCTAAACGGACACACTGTGGAAATCAGAAGACAATATAATGACATCTTTAAAATTAAAAAAAAAAAAAAACACTCTCAACCTAAAATTATCTACCAGTGTAAACATTTCTTTCAAACCAAAATAAAGAGAATTTGTTGCTAGCAGCACACCACTGAAGTAAGTACTAAAGGGAGTTCTGTAGGCAGAGGAAAATTTTCCCAGATGGAAACACAGAAAATTGAAATGAAATGAAAAGCACCAGGAAGAATATAGACATGTGGATAAATATAAAAGAATACTAACTAAAGCAACAGTAACATCTTTTGGAGCTTAGAACATATAACATAGTATAAAATGTATGACAGCAATAGTACAAAAGGTAGGAGACAGGGATAAATGGAGTTAAGTTATAAGATTCTTACATTCTTCAGGAAGTATAATTGGTAAGCTAGACCATAACGAGTTAAGGATGCGTGTTGCAACCTCTAGAGTAATGGTTCTCAACTTGGAGCAATTTTGCCCATCAAGAGATATGTAACCCTGCAAGGAAGGGAGGGAGGAAGGAAGGAAGGAAGAAAGAAAAAAGAAAGAGAAAGAAAGGAAGGAGGGAAGGAGGGAGAAAAGAAAGAAGTAAAGAAAGACATATATTTGGTAATACCTGGAGACATTTTTGGTTGTCACAATTATGGGTGGGTGAAGGTGTCAAAATTATCGTAAGTTGAAACACTAACTAAAAGACAGAAATTATCAGAGTGGATAAAAATAAAAACATGGTACAACTATATGCTGTCTTCAAGAAACTTACTTCAAACATAATGATATAGGTAGGTTAAAAGTAAAGGATAGAAAAAGATATTCTACGCAAATCCTAATCAAAAGAAAGCTACAGTGTCTGTATTAATGTCACACAAAGTAGACTGCAGAGCAAAATAATTTACCAGGGATAAAGAGGGACATTGTGTAATGATAAAAGGGACATTTAACCAAGAAGACTTAACAATCCTAAATATGTTTGTACCTTACAACAGAACTTCAAAATACATGAAACTAAAGTAGAAATAGACAAATATTAATTACAGTAAGAGACTTCAACTCTCCTCTCTCAGTAATTGATAGAACTAATAGAAAAACCAGCAAAGATATTAACAAACTAAAAAATGGTATCAACTAACTGTATCTAATTGAAATTTTCAGAACATTCCACGACCAATAGCAGAATAAATATTCTTTTCAAGTGCATGTGGAACACTTACCAAGATAGACAGTATCCTGAGCCATAAAACAAACTGTAACACATTTAAAAGGATTTAAAACCTACAAAGTATATTCTCTGACTATAATGGAATTAAACAAGAAATCAATAATATAATTATAACAGGAAATCTCCAAACACTTGGCAACACACTTCTAAATAATCCATGCATTAAAGAATTCTTAAGGGAAATTAGAAAATATTTTTAACTGAAATGAAAATGAAAATACAGCATAACAAAATTTGTAGGATGTGTTAAAGCAGTGCTTAGAGAGAAATTTATAGCATCAAATATTAATGGAAAGAACCTTAAGAAACCCCAAAAAGAAAAGCAAAATAAACCCAATGCAAGCAGAAGAAATAACATAACAAAGATAAAAGCAAAAATCAATAAAACTGAAAACAAAAATACAAGAGAGAAAGTCGATACAACCAAAATTTTGTTGTTATAAAAGCAATAAAATAAAAATTGACTATAGCAAAATTGACAAAGAAAAAAGAAATAAGACATAAACTACTGATATCAGGAATTAAAGAGAAAATATAATACCACCTAGAGGTCCTAGACCGTGCAAACATTAAAAGGATAAAAAAATTTTACGAGCAATTCTACACACAAAAATTTGACAACTTAAGGTGAAATGGACCAATTCCTTGAAAACTATGAATGCTAAAACACATCCATGATGAAATAGATCGTGTTAATAGTAAAAAAAAAATTAAAGCAATTGAATTCAGTTTTTTTTCACTATGTAAAATTTATCTTAATAAAAAAATGTATAACACTGGCACCTACTTTTAAATAAATTAATTTATGAAACCATTCTCTTTTGTAGAATATACATTGGCATTGAAATAGTTTAAAGAAATGTAATGGCTATCTAAAAAAATCAGTTTTGGTTGGTGTATCCCCCCATACTTTATGTGTGCAAACACATAAAAAAAATTAAAATTTTCAAACATTTTATATAGAACAATTTGAGTTGGCATGCACACAACTTCTCCTGTTGTCACATACCAGCATTTAGGGAAAATTATACCCATTTTACAGAAAAATCCCAATACATACACTGCAATAAGCTCAAAACAACATTAAAAAGACCAGTATGAATGGTACACGAAAATCACTTCTTTATAAATTATTAACTGGACAAATCCACAGTTTAAAAGCTTCTGGAAAAAAATTGATCCAGTGTTTCTATTTGCTTGTAGTGGTAAGATTTCAGGTTATCCTAGCTCACTACATTGCTAGCAGTGAAGTTCTAAGTTGTTTTGTCTTGTTTTTAAAGCCACTTTGAGTTCAGTTTTCTGCTGCTTAGACAGATTTCTAAAACATCATAGTTTTGTGGTGTTCAAAATAACATAGTTGTTGAATATTCAAATACAGTACTGAAGTGACCCAGAGCAACAGCAGTAGCAGTAGTAGAGTAATAGTAACAGTAATTGTGGCTAAGAGATATTCAGCACTTACCTGGGGCACTCTGCAAAGCACTTTGTATATGAAACACCACAGTACAGTTTTACAGATGAGGAAACAAAAGTACAGGCATTAGGCAAAATAATAAAAACACAGTGGGATGGAATATCAAGTAGAATTTTCTGGAGAATAGTTTTCTTCCCAGCCTACTGTGTGGTTGTGATCCTCCTACTCTGGGAGAGAGAATAGGGCTAAAAGTATTGTCATTTTTCCCCCACCCATAGAAAAATGCCTGACATGGCACATATTTGGTCTCCCAGAGAGTTCTTCCAGCCAGAGAAAAACCAAGTTATGGCAGCATGAAGATCCTCTCAATACAGAGGGCCAATCTGTGCTTCTCCAGCCTGGACCTACCTTTTTCATCAATCAGCCTATATTCTGTATTTGCTGCAGGACGCCAGTGCTTTCTGAAACACACACATACACACACACACACACACTCACACACCACTAGCAGTGAATGAATGCAGAGCAGCTGGGAGAGGGAGCTCCCAGCTTAACAGGAAGGTTGTGTCAACAGGATGGTAGCCTTTGAGCTGATACAACAGTGCTCTTCAAAAAGAATATGAAAATTCACCTTTTTCAAAATAATTCTACGCTTCGTGTGGAACCAGAGAAGACCCTGTCTAGCCAAAGCAATCTTAAGCAAAAACAACAAATTGGGAGGCATCTATCTACCAGACTTCAAACTATACTACAAGGCTATAGTTACCAAAACAGCATGGTACTGGCACAAGAACAGAGACATAGACCAATGGAACAGGACTGAGAATCTAAATATAAAACCAACCTCATAGAGTCACCTGATCTTTGACAAATTCCAGAAAAATGTACACTGGGGAAAAGATTCCCTATTCAACAAATGGTGCTGGGAAAACCAGATGGCCATATGTAGAAGACTGAAACTAGACCCACACCTCTCACCTCTGAGAAAAATCAACTCACAATGGATAACAGATCTAAACCTAAGACATGAAACCATAAGAATTCTCAAAGAAAATGTTGGAAAAACTCTTATGGACATTGGCCTAGGCAAAGAATTTATGAAGAAGACCCCCAAAGCAATCACAGCAGCAACAAAAATAAATACATGGGACCTGATCAAATTGAAAAGCTTCTGCACAGCCAAGGAAACTATTACTAGAGTGAACAGACAACCTACAGAATGGGAGAAAATATTTGCATGCTACACATCTGATAAAGGGCTGATAACCAGAATCTATACAGAACTTAGGAAAATCAACAAGAAAAAATCAAACCCTGTTAAAAAATGGGCAAAGGACATGAACAGAAACTTTTCAAAAGAAGACAGAATAATGGCCAGCAAACATATAAAAAATTGCTCAACTTCTCTAATCATCAGGGAAATACAAATCAAAACCACAATGAAATATCACTTAACTCCAGTGAGATTGGCTCATATCAAAAACTCTCACTGAATGGATGTGGGGAGCACAGTTTGGGAGATGACCACGATTGTGGCTCTGACACGGGCAGAACAGGGGCAATGTGTATGGCCAAAGTGTTGTACCCCCATGATATTCTGAAAATAAAAAAAAAATTAAAAAAATAATAATAAAATAAATAAAAAGTAAACCAAAAAAAAAAAAAAAGAACCTCAAAAAAAAAAAAATCCCCAAACAACAAATGTTGGCGGGGATGCAGACAGATAGGAACACTCATACACTGCTGGTGGGACTGCAAATTAGTACAACCTCTATGGAAAAGAATATGGAGATACCTCAAAGAACTAAAAGTAGAACTACCATTTGACCCAGCAATCCCACTACTGGGTATTTACCCAAAGGAAAAAAAGACATTTTATAATAAAGACATCTGCTCTCGAATGTTCATAGCAGCACAATTCACATTGCAAAGATGTGGAAACAACCCAGGTGCCATCAATACACGAGTGGATTAATAAAATGTGGTATATGTATACCATGGAGTATTACTCAGCAATAAAAAACAATAGTGAATTAACACATCTGGTATTATCCTGGTTGGAGCTAGAACCCATTCTTCGAAGTGAAGTGTCACAAGAATGGAAAAACAAGCACCACTGGTACTCACCATCAAATTGGTACTAACTGATCAACACCTACATCACACAGGGCAATAATATTCATCAGGGGGCGCGCAGGCAGGAGGCGGGTGGAGGGGATGGGAAAACTCTCACTGAATGGATGCGGGGAGCACAGTTTGGGGGATGTCCACGATTGTAGCTCTGACACGGGCAGTGCATGGGCAATATATATAGCCAAAGTGTTGTACCCCCAGAATATTCTGAAATAAAAAAAAAAAAAAATTCACCTTTTTCACTTCCTGAAATAAAACCCTGAAAGCATTCCTGTGCAGTTTGGCAGTATGCCCATATATATTTGCTAATTTCAAGTAACTATTTTCCATCAATCTCCTGAAAGTTGATAGAAAAAAATTACACACAACTGAATTGAAAAAACAAATAGATGAGCACCACTTATTTCTACACTTTCTCCATTCTAACGAGGCAATGGTCCAAGAAACCACATTCCTGCCCTTATAAATCAACTGCCAACATGAATGTGATTCTTCAGCTATGAGAAAATGTCTTCTGAAGGGTACAGGTTAGTTAATATTGGAAATTCTTATGTACTTTGGGAGATAACACTATTTGCCCTGATAAAGACTCGTATTTTTTTCTTCATTTTTATCTGGACTTGTCAAGAATTAGTCGTGTCGTTTTGCATTTTTCCTTTTCTTCCCTCCCACCTTTGCCTCCTTTGGGATCAATGCCAGTAACACGCTTTCCCAATACGGTGGTGGATGTAATCCACTACTGACATCCCCTATGTTAAATAATAAAATCTTGAGACTCAGGAAAATTTCACACTTAGGAATAAAAAATACAAGTTTCAACATGGAGTAGCTATAAAGCAAGAGTATACTAACCGTACCAATGCAAGTGTTCAGCTTTATGACTTTTAAATCTCTTATTGTAAATCAATTCACTAGTGTTAGGGTTTACACTTCAAATGAAAAGAAGATGGGTGGACAGAAAGAAAGAAGAGAGGGAGGGATGGAAGGAAGGAAGGGAGGGAGGGAGACAGGGAGGGAAGGAGGGAGGGAGGCGAGAGAGGGAGAAATCCAAGTTGGGATTCAAGGTACTTGGACGAGTAAGTCAACTCTGAATGGCAAAACGGAAACACAGCCAACTCTGGAAAGTCCAGCTACCTATTGGTTACTGTTTGGACAGAATCACTGGCAGATGGAAGTTTACTCTCAGCAAAAAGCTCCTGTTCTATGAGTTCAGTGAGCTTTATGCCTAGTGTATAGATAGTTCTCAGTAAATATTTGGTAAATAAATAAATGAATGAGTAAACGTACAAATTTCTTTTTTTACGTTAGTAAAGCTGAAGCCTACAGATGTTTAGTGAGTTGCCCAAAGTCACATGGAAACTCTTAGGTGCATAAAGTATACTAGATGGAAAATTTTAAAAAGATCACTAATTGGAACCTAAGAGATCTGGGTTCTGGTTCTGGGCTTGCCTTGTCATTTCACCTCTCTGGGCCTCTAGATCACAGAAGGCAGAGACTCACCTATGTTGTTTTCTTTTGCACCTTCAGTGCCTAGCACAGTATCAGGTACATACTAGATGCTCAATAAATATTTAAATACTCAACCATTTCCCCATCTGTGAAATGTAGTGGCCCCATGTGAAAACTGAGGAGGTTGGCACCCGGGTTTTCTGAGTGCACCTTCCAATTCTATGCCTCTGTGAAAGAGGGTCTGTGCCCCAGTTGTTTTGGCAGGCCCCACTGTCCAACTTCCACTGCTCAAGTCACATGGGAAGGCAAATACAGGTGGGTGAGGTTCCAACATCCTTTCTCCAATGTAATACCATCATCCCTCGTAGCTCTTATTTCCACCAGAAAAACCACAAAAACACAATCTTAATGGAAAACAGTGAATCAATTACTTCATTGTCTATTTTGTAAGATGAGTTCCAGAATTACCGCAGACCTCCCAATCTCCCAACCTCAGCAGCTGAAGATTTCCCAAACTTTCATATTAGGTGTTCTAGCCACTCTTCCCTAGAGGGGTGCTCAAGCCCATGTGACATTCTTTCTCCATGTCTTCTGGGGGTGCTCAACAGCAATAAACATCCTGAGGGAAAAAAAAACAGGAACCACAATGTTGTATTTATTATAGGATGATGTCTGGAGAGTGGTGGTTGTGATTATTGGAAAAGTCATTTGATGACAAATCTGCATGATAAGAAGAATGATCAAGCTGGGTACCTCCATTTTTTGTTTTTTTTTTTATTTTAAAGGTATTCCTATAAAGTTTAAAGACTTTTTCCTATTTCTCTGGAGTTTCCAAAATTTTTGATGCTTAAATTTACAGAAGGAGAGGAATAAATGTCATTATTTTAGAGGAACATTTCTCAAAGTGTGCTCTATAGCACTGCAGATTCTGGAAATGTCTCCCAGAAAAAGAGTTCTGTGGTCAAAGGAGTTTGGGGAAAGCTACACACACTCTATCTAGTCCTTTAAAGACTCACAGAGCACATTTAATATACTAAAGGCTTTGAGATTTCTCCACAAAGAAAGCTGTCCGTAAACTAGGACAGCTTTCTTTAATTATGGTTCCTAAACTTATTTGAGTTTAAGATACTTGGGAATGCCACATCAGGTTACCCATGCATCACGCATGGCAGCCAGTGTAGTTTAATAGACAAGCATGTAGTCTGGCTGTATTTCTTTGGGTACATAGCTTAACCTCTCTGAACTTCCAGATCCTCTTCTGTAAAATGAACGTTAAAATTTTACGTATATCTACTCTGAAGATGAAATGAAATAAAACACATAAAGCATTTAGACCAGTGACTGGCACATATGAAGTGCTCAAATAAGTGGGAGCTTTTATTATTTATTAGTTGGAGTAAATGAGATGATGAGAAGAGGATGAGGATAGATCAGTTTTATGGAAATGAGAAGGGGTAACAAGGGCAATGATCCTTCTTTACTGCGATAGCAAGTTGTTCTTTTTATCTTCCTGGAGGTTTTAAGGCCCGTGGTTATTCTTCCCATTACCTTTCTGTTTGTAATAACACCCTGTGCCTGGACATAGGACATCCATTTCCAGCACTAATGCAAGCTAGATTCCAGAGAAACCTTCTCAGTATAGAACGTATTAAAATTTTAATAAGATATAAAGTCCATATTTTAAGTGTGTAGCTGAACTAGTGGGAGATAAGGGGAAATAATAAGCAAGCACAAATCCAAAAAAGAAAGAAAGCACAGAATCCACCCTTCATTGAGGGTCATTTACAAGTGTCTAGCAGCTAACATCTTGGGATTAATGGCCCATTCTCAAGTGGCAAAAGACAAATCCTGAGGCCAGTGCAATGTGGAAGGTTGTATCATAGACCATTGAATAAATTTAGGAGTTTCAGATGATGATACAGTCAGTGGGTGAAGTAGAAGGAAGATAAACCACAAAGGAATGGGTGGTGGAGACACTTGGCTGTCTCAGCCTTAGCTCTACATGGAACAGCATAAAAGAAAAAAAATAATTTCTAACTCATTGTGAGGTCATCCCTCACAAGATTTGGAGCTAGAGCTCATACCACCTAAGAAGCCTAAAAAACAAATCTATCTGAAAAATTAAGCTAAAGGGACTTTAGGTTGATGGTGCTATAAAACACCTGATAGAAGCAAAAGCCAATTCTCTCTTGGGGAATAAACTTAAAGACAGGCCTCAAAAAAGTCCCAGGGGGATATGAGTACACAATTTAAAACATCATTAAGCACACTTGAAAACAAGTCATAAGCTGCAGAATCAGCCCCAGATAGCAGATGCTGGAATGATCAGATATCAAATGTAAAATAAGTTTAAAGAACTATAAAAAGTAGTTGAAGTATCAACATTGATGAGGCAAAGTGGAAAAAGATACAAATAAAATGTTTAAAGATTAAAAATTTAATAATTAAAATTTGAACCTCAAAGGAAAGTTTAAATATTGGTTTAGACACAGATGTAGAGAAAATTAATGACTTGGAAAATATACCTGAAAAAATTCCACAGAATGAAGCACCTTTGCCTTTGTGCTTGTTGGTTAAAAAAAAAAAAAATGAAGCACTTTATATGGAGAAGAGACTGACAAATACACCACCATAGTGATAAATTTTAATGTACCTTTCTCAGTAATTAATAAATAAAGCCTATGAAAAATTAGTAAGGATTTGGAAGATTTATACCACATACTCCACTGGTTTGGACTTTTGTGACTGCCTCCTGGGAGGAATGGCGTCATCAGCTGCCAGTCACTCAGCCCTTAGTGTGAATTATTTTACCTGGTTTTTCTCCTGTGACCACTAGCTTAAAATGATTCTGAGTATTTAGACCAGTGACTGGCACATATCAAGGACTCAAATAAATGGGAGATCTTATTATTTATTAGTTGGAGTAAGTGAGATGATGAGAAGAGGATGAGGATAAATCAATTTTATTGCTTCAAGAAACGTTCCCATAAGACTATCCAGCAACTAGACTTTAGTAAGGCTTTTATTTCTGTGCCTTCTGGTACTTAATATCTGTCATTTTGCATGATTCTAGTTATTTTTTCTTTTTTGTTTGGCTTACAATGTAATACTCATTATTAAAAATTTGGAAAATATAATTAAGTCCTCACCAAAAAAAGAGAAGGAAAATTAAAGTGATATTCTTTTCAGTTTTCTACTTTTATTAATTTATGCATTTATTTTGAGACAAGGTCTTACTCTGTTGCCTGGGCTAGAGTGCAGTGGCATCATCATAGCTCACTGCAACCTCAGACTCCTGGGCTGAAGTGATCCTTCCGTCTCAGCCTCCTGAGTAGCTGGGACTACAGGCATACACCACCGTGCCCAGCTAATTCTTCTATTTTTTGTTGGTTCTTGCTATTGCCCAGGCTGGCCTCAAGCTCCTGGCCTCAAGTGATCCTCCTCCCTCAGCCTCCCAAAATGCTGGGATTATAGGCATAAGCCACTGTGCCCAACCCCTTTTCAGTTTTTAATGTGTAATTTTATTCTTTCACTGTTTAGCACTCATGTGCCTCACACTGTTCTAGCACTTGGGCAAAAGTAATGTAAAGTTGAAGTTCCTGTCCTCATGGCACTTACATATATATATGTTTTCACACTTTGAATTTAAAAACCAAACAAAATTATCAGCAATTATTCATGTTATTTGTGTACCTACTATTTTCCCACAGAGGAACCAAGTCCCAAGTGAGGAACCAGAAAATTAGCCATGGTGTTCTTCATATCACCTGGCAGAGCCACTGCTTATAGAAGGACTTAACAAAGTTTTGTGGATCTAAAAGTTGAGAGAGTCAAAGGAAGCAGGGCAAAGCCAAGAGGCAATTGGGACCGCAGGTACTTCTTATCTTTGGGCAGGCACTAGTTTATTGATAAACCAGCTCTCTGGGGAGAAAAAGTTCCGATTTGTAGTGTTTGCTGATTTCCATGGTGTAAATACTCCTCCATGGCCAATTTCAAGCTTCCAGTGTTACATCATTGAATATGGAGCTCAGAAAAGGCACTTGCAGTTGAATCGCATGAGCTGGTGCAAACTGGCTGTAGCACACCATTGCCTGGCCCTGAGAGAACTCTCGTATCCTTCTGCCTCCCAGGGTTCTGGCGATGAGGAATGACACCTTCTCTCTGGAGGAAAAGAAGAGCACAGAGAGAGAAGGCTGGGGTGCCAGAGCCCAACCTCACCAACTCATCCTTTTGGTCTAATCTGCTTTTCTTTTCAGAATCCTGTTCCAATCTCTAGGTAATCAGAGAGTTGCCTGGAACAAATGGAAGACCTACTAGGCACAGGACTCTACAGTATTCCATGGAATACAGAAAATGCAAGACGTGATCCCAATTCTCCACAAGCTCACCATGTATTGGGGAGAGGATCAGAAAGGTTGCTAAGTGATTATACAAAAAATTGATAGAGAAAATGAACTCTCTCAGAGATATAATTTCTTGTGGGGGTTCAGACTCAGTATAGTAAGGGCTCTTGTATCAGACACATGTAAGATCTAAACACTTACTAGTACTGTGATCTCAAGCAATTGATTAATAAGTCTATGTCCTTGAGTCAGAGGTTGATATGAGAATTAAATGAGACAGTGCATGGAAAGTCACATGGCTACTAGTATATAGTAAGTACTCAACAAATGCTAATAATAGTACTGCTATCGATAGTATTTGTAGTACCATACGAACAAAGACAACAAAACATAAAAGCCTGGGATATGTTTTAGTTAAGGTTCTCCAGAGAAACAAAACCATTAGGATGTGTATATACATTTCTATGAAATTTATTTTAAGGAATTAACTCAGCTTATTGGGGCTGGCAAGTCCAAAATCTGCAGGAAAGGCCATTGGGCTGGAGACCCAGGGAGAGCCAATGTTGCAATTCAAGTCTGAAGGCCCTCTGTTGGCAGAATTTCCCTGGGGGGGTGGGGTGAAGTGAGACTTTTGTTCCATTCAGGCCTTCAACTAATTGGACGAGACCCACCACATTAGGTGGTAAGCAACCTACTCATTCAAAAACAGCCTTACAAACACATCCAGAATAATGTTGAACACATATCTGGGTACCATGGCCCCGCCAAGTTGATACACAAAATTAACCATCACAGGCTGATTATCTCAGGGACTACCTGGCAATAAGGTTTTATTAAATGAATGAAAGATAAGATTAGAAAATTATTTTGGGAGGGCACTGTGAGCCAGGCTAAGGAGTTTGCACTTGATTTTATAAATGATGAAGAACCAGTAAATGTTTGGCGGCATGATCTGAGCTGCATTTGCAGAAGATCAAGCTTGAATTATTGCCACTTGCACAGGCGAGCTTGGCAGTTTCTGCTGATATTTGGATAGATAAAGACAATAATGTGTGTGGCAACAGGACCTAGGCAGTCAGGAATTTGCCTTCAGGAATCTCCCTCTGGCCTCATCCCTGGGGATGATTTTCCTCCAAAGCCGGCAGTGTATGTTTTCCTGAAGCCATACAAGACTTCTTTTCCCTTTCTTACTTTGCTATTTTTTGGCTCACAGAATCACTCTAAAAATAAACAACCTTTAAAAAGATCCCAAACCAATGAGTATAAGAGTTATCTAGGAATAAAGGGGGACATGCTAAGGCTCGGCAAGATAAGCCTGCTTCCGTGTCACAGCAAACAACTTCTTTGTCCAAGTTTGGGGGTAACCAGGTCATTAACAATAGCTTTTCACATTTCTGATTAACTTATGTAAGAGGCACTGTGTTTTTCAAGTTTGTTGACACATGAAACAAATAAGCTGTTGGAAAAGTCTGTTGCAAAATTGGAAACAAAATGGATCTCGAATAGTTTACAACGGCTGGGAAAACAAGGGTTGGGAGGTGGCCCAAAAATCCCTGCTTCCTGTTGAAAGTGCATTCAGCTCAGTGAGATACGTTTGTCTGGTTGTGATATGTAAATGATCTCCGTTGTGTATTTACACTTGAAATTTTCACTGATTCCTGTTATTTCAGACCACATACACCCACACAACTATGGTTACTTAGAACCCTTAACCAGAATACATTAGGAGTAATTGGGCTGGTATGCCATTTTTTGTTGATAATTGGAAACTTTTGGATGCAACACAAGAAGTTAACAAATTCCCCTGAATTTAGCCATATTTTTGAAGAGTTATAGCAACAACGATTTTCTGCATATTCCTTGCTGGAACTCAAGAAGGACTTTGTGCCTACTGCACAGGTCTAGTCCTAATGATCTCCAGAATATTATTTCATAAACAGAAACAAGATCCTTGCCTGATAAATTATTCATAGACCTGGTTGGGACCTCATATTGCACAAGATCTATTCAAAGGGCCTTTCTTTTATTAAACTACAGTCAGGCCGCCGGGCAAAGATAAAGGTTTCCGTTGAAAGGCAAATTAAACACCCCCATGCAATTTATCATGTGTACTCATTTAAACTGGAGGGACTCAATGGGATGTTAAATATTTTCCACATCTGATTATAAAAGTGAGAGAGGAAACGCAGATGGAGATGATTGAGCTTTGGATGAATTTGGGAAACCAAAGAGACTTTGTTTTTTAATATATCACATTTCCCTGTCCTAAATACTAGTGAAGGAGACATTCTCTAGAAATATCTATCTGATCAGAAACTAGTCAGCCAAGATGAGGAGGCAAGTATCATTCACAGGCCATAAAAACAAAAATCTAAAGAGTAAAGATAAATACAGTAAAATTTTTTAAGAAAATACCCCCAATACTGAGTATACATTAAAGACAAATTTATGTAAAGAAAACATGGTGTATGAATTATTCAGATAATATGAAGTTGCAATATAATCAATATCAGATGAGGTCAATAAAAGCCAGGATGGCAAAAACTTCAGCTGGGCTTTGAGTAGGGATGTAATTTAGTGGAAGGGAGGGATCACGGTTAGTCTAAAGAACTTGGGACTGACAGCCAAGAGAGGAAGCTTCCAATCTTGCTTTGCCACTAACAAGCTGTGTGACATTAGGTAAATCACTCAACCTTTCTGAACCTCAGTTTCCTTCTTGGTAAAATGAGGAGGCAGGATAATTACCTTTAATTTCCCTGTCCATGCTGAAATTTAACTTTCTTCTCTTTCCCTGTTTCCTCACATTTCTGGTCCTTTATCAGAAGAAATCAATGTTTTTAAGAAAACCAAGAGTATATCATTAATAGGATTTTACTTTAAAAGCTACTTGCAAACAAATGGCTTCATTCATCCAGCCATTTATTCATTCTTTCATTCAGTCAACAAAAATTGATTTCAAAACTTAATGCCAATTATGAACCAGAGAGTGTGCTATCCCATAAAAGGCTTCCCGTACAGGGGTGAACTGGACAAATTGCCTTCCCTGAAGGAGTTCATAGTCTGGTAGTGGAAATAGACACATAAATAGATAATTGTAATCAAAGGTAGAAGTAAATGATAGAGGTAAGCACAGCAAGCTTTAGGAGGAAAGAGAAAGTACTGTATAGCTCCTATTTGGGATGGCAGAAGGCTCCGTAGAGGAGGAGATGCCTGAGCTAAAGGATGAGCAGAGGTCAGCTAATCTATGTAGAGAAGAAAAATGGCCGAAGTGTAGGAGAATGGAAGTAGAAAGTGTGACACGCTGTTAGGGGTTGCTGTAATGTAAAGCACAAAGCAAGGAGGTAAGCAAGGACTAGATAGCGGGGATTCTGGTGTGCCTTATAAAGGAGCTTCATTTTATTCCATAGATCAATGCTTCTCAAATAAGCATATGACCTTTTGCCCTTGGGAATCTCAGTGGGGGCCAGTCTGGTCAGTGCTCTGCAATCTGTGGTAACAGGGTAAGTGATAAGACAGGTGGCTGTTGTCACCAAGTTCCATGGTAACAGAAATTTCAGAGGCTTTGACCTTTGTTATTTTGCTTCCTTCTCTATCCAAACCAAATCTGAAATTTTCTAGCATGACATCCCCCTACCTGGAATGCCTTCCCCTCCCCTCTCAACCGTCAGTTTTCTGGAAGGCAGCATATAATGGAAAGAACCCAAAGAGCCCTGGATTTGAATCCAAGCTTTGCAACTTTCCAAAACTCTTTTTAAAAATATAAAAACAGAATGAGTGACATTTAAATTTTTTGTATTTCCACGATACAGAATAAGCTTTATGCAAAATGACCAGTTTTAACATCAGGGCTTCAGTCTCTTTGAAGTCCAGCCTCTGGTGGCCACTCCCCTGGGACTGGTTGGCCTAGATCTGCCCTTTAAGAGTTACAATATAGGTTTTATGAGACAGACTTTGAGGCTTCTTCAGTCAGTGCAGCATGTCAAAATGCCATATTTTGGGGTAAAATATTTCCAATTTCCTTCATAGCACAGGGGAAAGCTTAGAAAGTTAGGGGTCATGTTGAGCACTAGGATATTCAGTATTCATACAGGTGCTTTTAACTTGTGGTTTAACCTTCTAAACTACAAGGAGATTATGCTTCCACTTACTATGATGCACTACAATTCATATAAAGACACACCCTTTCCGTAAAAAGGGAACACTCAAAGTCCCATCTGTATCTGTCATCATTTTGGTGTGATGTTAATTCCTACTTTCTGTCTCAATCCACATGGATATACTATAATGTTAAAAATTATAAGTCGGGCACTTATAATTAAGTATGTGCCTATAGTCCCAGCTACTTGGGAGGCTGAGGCAGGAGGATCACTTGAAGCCACGCATTCAAGACTGCATTGCATTGTGAAGTCATATAAATAGCTATTGCCCTCCCCCAACAATCACCTGGACAACAAAGTGAGACTTCATTTCTTTAAAAAAATATATATATATATATGTGTGTGTGTGTGTGTGTGTGTGTGTATATAAATATATGTAGGTTTTACTGCTCCTTCGTCTGCCCAAGCCATTTGGAATTTGTAGTCCTTGTTTAGCTTCTCCACGAGATTCTATCCTTCTCATCAAAATACCTAGTGGTGTTTTCTAATAGCCCAATACCCTCCTATGGCCAAACCTTCAATCTACCCCAGAAGCACAGGCCAACTCCTTGGTGATGGGCTGTTCTACTTACAATTTAAGGACTATTGCAATGTATTATTTTCAGAAGTTATTCTTGGACATTTAAGTCATTTCCCAATGGAAGTGGTTCTTTTCTTCTAGCTACTTTTGATTTATCGTCAGGTATTTGCTAGCTATCCCTTCGCATACAGCAGAGTCTGTCCCTCTGATACAGTAAGACATTTTGGAGTGTTCACTTAGCTGGGGTTCAAAACCCAGCTTTATCACTTCCTAGTTCTCTGGGAGGCACAATATATAGGTGAGGAACTCAGGCAGGTTGGGTTTGAATCCCAGCTGTTCACTAACTGGATGACTTCTGGCTGATCACATAACTTTTCTGAGTCTCACTTGTCCCATTTGTAAAATAGGAATGACAATGCCTACCCGGTAGGGTTTTCTGTGAGTAATAAATGAGGGATCATGCCCAGTACAGTGCTTATCACATTATAACGGGTATTCAGCAAGTGTGACATCCACATCAGCTCTTAATGGTCTCATCTTCCTCTGAACTTACAGCACTCGATGACCCCAACAGGGATGGAATACTCACATGCCTATGGGGTCCAGAACATAATTGAAGTGAACGAGAATTAGTAAAACAACACTGCAAGTTTGAAGTTGCAAGGCAATTGAGAGATGACCTCAGCATTGGGAGGAAAATAGGGAGTGCTGGGGACTATTATGGCAAGCTGGGGAGGGGAGGCTTCATCTAACACATCTACCACTCCAGCCCATTGATGCCCCAAATGAGGACAAACACATACTGAGAGATCTTCTCGTATTTCAGAAGAAGCCAGAAATATGGATTTTTAAGTAAAGTCTCTTTACCTAAATATTTTTAAATATTGGCTCACTAAAAAATACAAACAAACTGGGAACCCAAATATTTCCATGAGATTAGTCCAGACTACTGATGGGGAGACCCTGTTCAATTACATCCACTTGATATCACAATTGCTTATGTTGCTCCTTAGCTTTTTTTAATAATTATTGTATAATTTTCAGCACTTAAGCTCTATCTCTAATTACATCTGTGAAGCTACTTGAATAAGATATTTGAGATCAGGGATAGTGCTTGCTCAGGAAATATCCACAATTAATAAACTCTCCTTTGGGTCATATTCTTTCAGATCTTTAAATGCTTGTTTCCCTCCAGGAGAAAGTGTTGACTTCTTTCTACCATGAAACAGGAATACAACAGCTGGCTGCCTCTGGGAGGTTGAAAATAAATAGGTTCAGAAGCCCTGAGAACAGCAAATGGGTGTTGTAGGTGGAGAAACAGCCCAAAATAAATACAGCTGTTGAGGCGGAAAATTCTATTTACTTTGGCTCTTTCAAGGTCTACACTAAGGGAGGGAGAGTTGCTAATCCTGAGACTCCCTTTATACCGACAATGAGGACCCCACTCAGGGGCTGGCCTCCAGCACTAGTCACACTCATACTAGTCAGTCAGTATATATGTGATGATTAACAGATCAACTGGGTATCTGAAATGACAGAGGATATTTTAACAAAATGAAAATGCTGAGTTGAATATCTCTGTACTGGATGGCCTATATTGATGTCTTTCCTGGTTTGGATTGTAACTCACATTGAACATTCTTTAACAACTTGCTTTTGTTTGCCACATAGACATAATAGAAAAGACACTAGCTTGGTAGGCAGAAAATCTGGGCTCTAGTCTTAGTTTGCTAACTAGCTGTAAGACCTAAATAAATCATTGCAATATTCTGAGCCTCCATTTTCTCAATTATATAGTGAGCAATTAGGAGAGAAAGTCTCTAGGGAGGCAGTGAGAGGTGTGGAAAGGGTGATGGGATGAGGACCAGAAGGTTTTCATTCACACCCTGGCTCTGATAACTCTTTCCAGTGTGACCTTGGATGGCAAAAAACATAATCTCTAATTCTCTGTCTTTACCTCTGCCAGGCAGAACTAATCCCAGTCTCCTCCCCATGCTGCGACGTGAATTAGAGAATAGAATTTATGTGACAGTGCTTTTCAAATGATGTATGATCATAGGTGGTGTTATTAGACAGACCTAGCTTTGAATTCTGATTCTACCACTTCTATGTGCTTATGGACAGGTGACTTAAGATCTCTAAACATCATTTTCCTCATAATTACAAAATGAAAATAGTGCCTACTTCATAAGGTTGCTGTGATGATTACATCAAGTGAAATAATGTCATGAAAGTACTAGAACGGAGATTGGCACAGAGTACTATAAATGGTCATTTTTACTGCTAGTAAAATACAAATGATATTGATAAAATCTCCTTCTCAAGCATTTGTGATTCTGATTGGCTAACTCCCAAATCAAACTTTTTTAAAACACTTTGATCTCAAACAAAATTGTTTTCCTCCCTTTACAAAAGAAAAAAAGATCATCACACAACAAAACAAAACAAAAACAGTGATCCAGTTTAAGTCAAGATTGAACTTAGTTGTTTTTTGAAGCCCATAAGAGAATAAAGCCAAGACATCCAAAAATTCTGCTCCAGGCTTAGTCTACTTACTACACTGAGATAAAAAGTAATGAGAAAGTATTCTTCAGCCAGAAAAGATCACTTTCCCTTTTTCAGAAGGGAGCCCGTGGAAACACTTGGGTTTATGGTGGACCAGGAAGAAAAACCAAAAATAGATACTGTTGCAGATTGTGTTCTCAGGGCAGCATTCCAGACTGTAAAACCCAGATCACAGGAGTAAACTCTGTCTAAATGGCTCTCCAGACCTTGCCAATATCTCAGGGTACATTTGAAATCAAACTGCATCCAGATGGCAAGAAATGTGTCGAAACTCTCATCAGGAGACAAGTGAATTAGTCATTCATTTATTACTATTACTAGCCTAATACACACTAGCCATGATACTGATTCTGGGGCTACAGCCACAAGCAAGGCAAAGTTCCCACTCTCAGGAATGATCTGAAATACAAAGATTCTCCCACATATTACTCTAAGGGCGTTGTAATGTCAGGGCTCTAGTGATTAAATATTAATATACATGAAACAATATTAAATGTTTCTACTCTTTACCTCAGATATCTTACAGCTAATAATCTATACCCCACAAAAGGGAAAGACTAATTATATACATAAACATGTTCGTGGCACATTCTTTATAGTTGTAGCAATATAAATGTTCAACAAGTTGAATAATAATTTAAAAGGTTGGGGTATATGAAATAATGGAATACTATGCAAACATTTAAAAGGATATAATTACAAACATCAGCAAGGTGAAAATTGCTTATTCATGTGAGATGATAGAAATAATGCAAAATTATGATGTATCAAACACATTCAAACTTGTGTGTGATTACAGCTATAAAAATATGCATTTGTTTCTTAATAAGACCTGGAATATAATATAAAACATTTGTAGTTATATAAGGATAGTGGAACTTTTGATAACTTTTTTCCATTTTCTAGACTTACTGTTATTACATGTGTCAGCAAAGTAAGATGTTGACACATGCTGTGATTTGAGTAGTGGGAAAAAATGTTGCTTATCTTTATAAATTTCTCTTTCAATACCACATTACTGAACACAAGGGTATTCAATTTTTAATTCCCTTCCAATCTGGTTCCTTTCTGCATTCTCAGTGACGTTGCTTAAGTTCAGCTTCTCATTTCACCTGAAATCCTGTAATAGCCTACTAATTCACTTCTGTCTTCATTTTCAGACTTCCCAGTTGCTTCTCCATTCAACCAAAAGACTTATTTTCCTAGAATATTCTGTCCTGGTTAAATGACCTTCTCCCAACACACCAGACATGCACATGTCTGTGCTACAAGATTGTCTCAATCCCTGACATTAGGGATGCATGCACAAAGCAGAAACAGCTTCCTTTCCTCTATTCCATGTATCCTTTCTTTGGTATGACTAATTCCTAAGTCCTTCAATTTATACCTGGGAGGTGGAAGAGTAGACTGGATAAGACTTCGGGTTCTTCACAAGAATAGCGGAAACACTTCTGAAGGCTAAAATAAGATGAGGGGATTTGTCATGCAAGATATAAGACTAATTAGAAGCCAAAATAAATATAATAATCTGGGTCCTTAGCTCCCAGTAATGATTGAGTAGCTCCCATCATACTAACCCTTCACATATAACAACTAAAATTCTGGGTAAAATATAAAAAACAATTCCCTGGAAGATCCGAAAAGCAACTAAAAGCAGGCAGAAACTGGAGAGGGGTCTACACTTAAATTAAAGAAATGGAACTGAGTGAGTTTTCCATTTTTTAATGAATTTTTTTTTCAGGGCAGGCATTAGTTGGCTAAACCTCAAATAGAAGTATATAATCCTAGTGGCTTCAAAAACCAAAAAACACTGGGGTCAACACAGCAGCTGAAAAGTGAGGGGAGAAATCCAGGAAAAGAGAGAACTAGAAATGAGAGTTCCAAATTCTAAATATGAACTCTGCTCAAATCTCTGGCTGACTATGCGTGTGTGGAGCAGACACTAAACAGCTCTGCTAAGGAAAAAGGAGTTAAACAAAGATTTCACTTTCAAAGTAGACAGAGTTAAAAGTTTGGGACCAGCAAAGTTAATTTTACCTACAAAATCAGTACTGTTGAGAGGAATATAATAGAATTCAGAGACTCAAAATATTATTTACAATGTCCAGGATAATCCAAAATTACCAAAGAAAGAAATAGGATAAACAATTAGAATAATGTGAAGAAATAGGATAATGTGATGCATACTCCAGAGAAATTGCAGTCAGTGGAGACTGGCCAGATGTTGGAATTTGCAGAAAAGGATTTTATTATAACTATCCTCAAGAACATAAAAGAAAATATGCTCATAATGAATGAAAAAGTAGAAAATCCTCCAGCAGAGAAACAGTTGCTATTTTTTAAAATGGAAATTCTACAACTGAAAAATATGTCTGAAATTTTAAAATAAGAGATTTTTCTCAGGAATAGATGGAATGACAAATAGAATAGAAAGCCCAGAAACAGATGCATGAAAGTGTGAAAACTTGATATATAACTGAATTGACATTGAAGATCAATGAGTAAAGAATAGACTTTTCAACAATGTATATGGGATAAATGGATACCCATTTGAACAATGGAATGGATCCCTCCCTCACACCATACACAAAACCAACTCTAGTGAGCTTAAAGGCTGAACTATAAAAGGCAAAACTTGAAAAAAAATTTAGAGTATAATATAATAGAAAATCTTTGTGACCTTTGAGCAGGTTTCTTAAACAAAAATACTAAACATAAAATTGTAAATTGATAAATTTAAATGTATTTTCAATGTTAAAGCAAGATATGATAGTATGCATAGAATATGCTATCTCTTTAATAAGAAAGAAGAGAAAATCAGAGTGTATTTCATTTGTTGTTAAAAAAGAAGCAGAAAAAAGACAACCAACAACAGATTAAAATGATTATATAGAGTGGTTGGGAAAAGTGTGTACACTAAAGACGTGAGCATCTTTTATAGGTGAATATATATATTTTTTCACCTATAAGACATATAAATATTATAAATATTTTTAAAAGTCAAATCAAAATGGATTTTAAAAACCCAAACTCCCAAATTGAACACAAACAGAAATAAATGACTCTACCTATAAATCAAATTGATAGAATACTTACTCACACTGGGAAAATAATTAATTCCAGTAACTTTTCAACACAATTCTCTGACTGTACACCCTTACTATGATATAGTCCAAGAATAAAAGGAACTGCAAAGAAATTTGAACTCTATTTAGTAGTTTTGTTTTTAATAGGGGTACCGGTGTTATAGCTTTAAACTGTTTTGTGTACATTATAAGATAGGGCAAATGAGTAAATATTGTTTGTAGTGTTGTTTGGGAAGTAGGGTTTTCACTATGGAAGAAGGAAGATACAAAAATGTAATGGAAAAAGATAAGAAATAACCATGCGGTAATGTATTTGAATTACAAGTATCAGTAAGAATTCAAGTTCTTTTTAAGAAAAGAAATTTCCCTAGCACTGCCCCCTGGAAAGAGCTAGAAGCAATGAGGCACCAGTAGCAATGATCCCCCCTAGAGTCCGGATATTGGATTCTAAATCTCATTCCCCACCAAAAGGAACCAGAACTCCTTGGAGAAATCACTGAATCCAAGTCTAAGACAGGGAAAGTACAAAGAAAGCCTGAAACATCACATGGTGCCAGAAAGCAAGTACGTGCTCAAAGACTAGTGGATTCATGCTGTTACCAGCAACAGAGCTATTTTCCAAATGAAAAATTACTTGGAACACTAATATGTAAAGGAGACAAAAGCAGAACTGTAACATGAATAGGAGGCCCAGATCCCTGATCATTCACTCTCTATCTTCTCTCCCATCTTTGTTCAGTGGCAGCTTCTAAGATCCATAGTTTGAATACCACTGGTCTATTGAAAAAAGCCTGGGTTTAAACATCTGGAGACCTGGATTCTAGCCCAAATTTGGCCCCAAACTAGCATATAGTCTTAGGTAAATATTTAGTCTCTCTGGGCCTTGTTTACTTATGTGTAAAGCAGAGCTAAAGCTACTAACTTACCTATTTCTCAATCCTGAGGGTCAAATAAGAAGATAATTGTGAAAATGCTTTGAAATGTTAAAAAGAATGGTTCATACTAGTGTAATTTATCATACCCCATGGGGCCTTTAGACACATTCTTGTACACCATTTGGCAGCTGTCATTCCTAGCAGCTGCCAAATAGCAATGTGGCAATAAGGGATTTTTAATATACAAGTATATCAGGGGGAATGGAGGCTCCTTTCCAGCCTTCCTTTCATGACAAATTTACTAGTCGTGTACCATGTCTGACAGCACAAAGACAAAGACACAAGATTATGATCTCAAAGAGCTCACTGTCTAATAAAGGAAAATTAGCATAAATAAAATACTTGCAATGTAGTATAAGCACAATGCTGGGAACATTTATATTAGATTTTCAACCAGGAGACAAGGCAATAGTGGTACCAGAATTCAGAGGAGAGAGCGTGGCACAGAATACTGCATAGAAGTGAAGGTGTCAACATTATAAATCAGCTGGCAAAAATTAACAAGTACTAACTTGGAGGTAAAGATAGCAGATTGAAAACATGTACCTACTTACACTCATCTTTAAAATCCCACTAAAGTGGCAACAGGAATCTAGCAATATAGCAAAAGCGTAATGTAATTTAACCATGGAAGTTTATGCCAGCAAGTCAAGGTTGGTTTAACACTTTAAAATTAATCAATCAGTGTATTGTAATTTACCATATTAAGAGATTAAAGAAGAAAAATCATATGATCAATTCAATAGATGCAGAAAAAACCATTTGATGAAATTTTAAATTCTTTTCTTTTAAAAAGAAAAAGCTTAGCAGGCCAGGCACAGTTGCTCACACCTGTAATCCTAGCAATTTGGGAGGCCGAGGTATGAGGATCACTTGAGGCCAGGAGCGTGAGACCAGCCTGATCAATATAATAAGACCTCGTCCCTACAAAAATAGAAAAATTAGCCAGCGTGGTGGTGTGTACCTGTAGTCCCAGCTATTCGGAAGGCTGAGGCAGAGGAATCACTTGAGCCCAGGAGTCTGAGTTTGCAGTGAGCTATGATGATGCCAGTGCACTCTAGCCCAGACAACAGAGTAAGACCCTGTCTCAAAAAAAAAAAAAAGAAAAGAAAAGAAAAGATAAAGCTTAGCAAAACAGGAATAAAAGGGATCTTCTTTATCTGAAAAATAATAAATAAAAATAATATTTGAAACTTCACAAGCAAACATAATTTTTAATGAGGAGACACTGAAAGTTTTCTGTTTGATATAAGGAACAAAATAAGGATGCCATTATCCCACTTCCAGCCAACATTGCCTGAAGGATCCTAGCCAAAACAAAAACAAGACAAAGAATTATGATGTATAAGGATTGAACACAAAATATAAATGGCAATTATTTGCAGGTGATATGATTGTATTCATAGAAAATGTAAAATAATCTGGAGATAAATTATTAGAGTAAATAATTCAATTTAGCAAAATTACTAGAGACAAAATCAATATAAACTTTGTTATATCTATATATGAGCAACATTGAGAAAATACAATTGAAAAGAATATGCCATTCATTATCATATCAGAAATATTAAGTAACTAGGATTAACTGTAACTTAAGATTTATGAGACTTCAATGGCAATGCCTATAAAATTATAATAAGGAAAATTAAAGGAGACCTAAACAAATAACAAGATTTATTGTACCTGGATTGGAAGACTCAATATTGTAAAGATAACAATTGCCCATAAATTAATGTAGAGTTTCAATGTAATCCAATCAAAATCTCAATAGGTTTTTGAAGGGATATTGACAAGCCAATGCTAAAACATATAAAAATGCAAAGAGCCAAGAATAGCCAAGACACAATTATAGTTGGAGGATTGGCTCTGCTGAATATTAAGGCTAATTAAAGGCTATAGTACTTAAAAGAATGAAGTGTTGGTACAAGGATAGGAAAATAGGCCAATGGAATAAAATATGTGTATGCCAGAAACTACCCTACACACATATGGATATTTGATTTATGACAGGAGTAATACTACAGAGAAGTTATCAATGGGTGGACTTTTCAACACATAATGACAAGAAAGTTGAGTATTATTTTGGGGGAAAAGTGATATTGGAACACTGTGCAACAAAATCAATTCCAGTTAGTTCATGGCATTAAATAGGAAAGGCAAAACAATAAACCCTTTTAGGACATCATATGGGAGAATATTTTCATAACTTCAGGGTAAGGAAATTCCTTACACACAAAAAAGGACTAACCATTAACAAAACATTAACAAACTTGACAAAATTAAAATTAAGTACTTCTGTTTGTGAACATATACCCCACTAAAAGAAACAATGACAATGCAGGAGTAATGAGCGCTCCTAGCATCTGCCTTGTGATCTCTTCATACCATTTCTCCAAAAAGGGAACCACAGCACTTTATAGAAATGACAATTTCGAACCTGGCATAGGAAATGTGCAGAATGACCTGGGACATCTTCTCCTTCCTGAAAGCAAGAAAGTTAATAATGGCTGCTAGAGTCATACCAAAAGAACACCAATTAGAAAAGGCTCATCCTGGCCAAAGAAGGACAATTCAAGTATCTAAAAAAAATAATGACACTAATGAATTGAAATACATCAAATATATACAAATTCATGTGTTCATAATGATATCCCCAAAATAAAAATGTATTGCTCACTTTTACAGTTGATCTTAGCCAAAAGGCTGAGAAGCTATTATTGATCACTTTTAGAAGCTGCTAGAATATGTAACATTTATTGTAAAAATAATAAATAAAAGGGAAAAATCAAGTGTTATTACTGCTTTCCTTACACACTGTATTTAAGGCTAACAAAAATAACTGACCAAGGAAATTTCTTCTTTGTAAATGAATCACAGCTAATAAATACAAGAATCATAATAGAATCAGAAAATCACTAGTTTGCAACCTGTAATGAAATAATTCATCTAGGCAATATTAGTGGTCCAAAAATATTAAGTGAAAATTTGATGGGGAGCTTTTTAATGGATAGATCATGTTGACACTATCTCAACTCACTGGCTAATTTTAACATCACTAACAGTGGGATAACCGGGCATTAAATGCCTCCTGACATGATGAAGAGGAATTAAACAGCATTACATCTATATACTAGCAACAAAGAATCAGAAATTGAAATAAAAGCATTAATATTTATAACATAACAAAGATATGAAATATTTATGGGGACCTTGGGTTAGGCAAAGATTTCTTAGATATGACACCAAAACATAAAAGAACAAACTGATAAATTGGACTTCATCAAAATTAAAAACGTTTGCTTTTTAAAAAACACTTTTTAAAATGAAAGAATGAAAATGAAATGAAATAAAAGAACAAAAATGAAAAAGCAAACCATAGACTGGGAGAAAATCTTTGCAAAACATATATCTGGTAAAGGCCTTGTATTCAGAACATATTAAGAACTGTCAAAACTCAACAACAAGAGAACAAACATCCCAATTAAAAATTAGGCAAAAGGTTTAATCAGACACTTCACCAATGAAGATATACAGATGGCACATCAAAAGAAGCTCATCATTAATCATTAGGAAAATGCATATTAAAACCACAGTGAGGTACCACTACATACCTACCAGAATAGCTAAAGTTAAAAAGACTGACCTTACTGAGTATTGGTGAGAATGTAGAAAAACTGGACCTTTCATTCACTGGTGGGGAAAATGTAAAATGGTACAAACAAGAAAATTTCTTCTTTATAAATAAATCACAGATAATAAATGCGATAAGAATGATAGAAAATCATCAGTTTGCAACCTCTAATGAAATAATTCATCTAGGCAATGTTAGTGGTTCAAAATCATTAAGTAAAAAGTTGATGGAGAACTTTTTAATGGATAGGTCATGTTGACACTTTGGCAGTGATTTTGACAGTTTTTTAAAAAGTTAAACATACCTATCATATTATCCAGCTATTCAATTCCTAGGTATTTACTCAAAAGAAAAGGAAATTTGTCCTTTCAAAGACTTGCACCTGAATTTTTATAGCAGCTTTATTTTTAATAGCCAAAAAGTAGAAAAAACTCAAATGCCCATCAACAGGTGAATAGATAAACAAATTGTAGTATATCCATACAATGGAATACCACTTCACAATAAGAAGAAATGAACTAGTGTCATGACAACACGGATGAATCAAAATCAAATTACTTATCCTGAATAAAAGAAGCTAAGTGAAAGAGTACACACTGTATGATTCCATTATCATAAAACTCTAGAAAATCCAAACTAATCTATAGAAAGAAAAGAAGATCAGTGGTTGCTTAGGAAAGGGAGTGGGGAGGGGCAAGGGGGGGATCACAAAGGATCATAAAAAAGTGGTTTAAAAGGATTCTGAAGGCGCATCTGGGTTCAGCATAGAAAAGAACCGTGGTTGACTCATCATACGTAAACAGATACAGGAGAATAAGTGGGAACAGGTCCTACACATTTCCCTTTAACACATGTTAGGTTCAATTATCAGGTCCACTTTTTAGCTTAGTGGGAGTCACTGAAGAACATAAAAGTTAATTTTGACAGAAGGGTGGGTAGTAGGTGGTAGGTGGGTGTGGTAGGCAGAACAATGACCCTGCCCAAAGATGTCCATGACCTAATCCCCAGAACCTGTGAATATATTATGTTACACGGCAAGAGGGAATTAGGGGTGCGGATGGATTAAGGTTGCTAATCAGCTGGTCGTGTATCCTGGATTATCCAGCTGGGTCCCAAGCTCATCACAAGGGTGACAAGTGAAAGTGGAAGCAGGAGAGCAAGAGTCAGGGTAGGACGTAATGGCAAAAGCAAAGCCAGAGGAACGTGGTGTGAGCAAGACTCAACTGGCCATTGCTGGCTTTGAAGATGGGAGCGGGCCACAAGCCAAGAATGTGGGCAGCCTCTAAAAGCTAGAAAAGGCAAGAAAATGGATTCTCCCCTAGAGTTTCCAGAAAGGAATGCAGTCCTACCAACACCTTGGTTTTATTCCAACGAGACCATTTCAGACTTCTGACCTTTGTAACAGTAAAGTAATAGATTTGTGCTGTTTTAAGCCCTAAATTTATGCTAATTTGTTACTGCAGCAATAAGAAACTAACACAGTGGGGAAGCATCACATCTGGGGGAAAGATCAGAACAGGTAGCAATCCTGGGCCAAGTAGGGCTGACCAAGTTAGGGCTCCGTAGTGGTGAACTTTGGGCCTCTAGAGAGAAATAGGAAAGTACCCAATACTATGGAAGATAGGAGTGATGGACCCATGAAGGGGAAAGAGGTCCCAAAGGAAGATAGGCTATGACCACCTTGACTTATTTCACTGTATTCCTATACACAAACCCCGGACTTGGGTCTCCAAGAAGGACAGGAGAGAACAGGTTTTCTTTCTGGAATTTGGCAGAAAGATTCCTAAAGGACAGGTAGAGAGTCACTGAGTAGGCAAGGGCATCAGTCACTATATTGTTCCCATCAGGTATTCTCATTTTCCTAGCAAAAGCCCTGCCAGCATCTTACCTGAATTAACATGAGGGACAGCCTTCCCAACCAGTACATGAGCTGCAAATCTGGAACACTTTTGAGGTTTAACTCCAATCTATTCCTGTAATCTTTGAACAATCACCATCCCCACACAAACCAGTGTAAGTTTTATTTGTGTAAAAACTCTTAGTCAGAGTGCTTTAACTCTCAGTTGTATGATTGATTACCTTAAACCACACTAGCAATTGGATAAGGCATCAAAAAGAGAAAAATCTGCTTACACTGTCTTTGGATCTGAAAATCAAATGGAAACATTAATTTTTTAAAGCTGAAAGCAGTTACTGGATAAAACTCCTAAGGAACCTTGAACAACCTATTGAACCAAAACAACATCCTGTCCCACAAATGCTTTCAATTCATGTTGTGAAATAAAACAGACATCGTGTTTTTACCCTCAGAACATAAAACATAGTATTGAGCTTCCAGTGCTATGAAATAGATATACAATTTCAGAAAGTAGGATGAATAAGTCTCCAGTTCTGTTGAAAAATAATTATGGCTTCATGTTTATTTTTTTCAGGTTGAACCTATTGCCAGATAATTATTTCAAAATGAATCTCTTTCCCAATCCTCTGGAAAAGAATGCTTGGTATGTTTTGATTGGTCAGTGTGCCATCATGCATTTTATGAGTTCTTTGCTTAATCTGATGTTAATGTATTCTTTTCAGGCAAAGGAAAAAGACTATGCCCAGAGGTGACAGCAGTGGCACCTGAATCGCTCAGCTGATATTCATTCTCCTTGCTATACCAAAGATAGGAAGGAAATCTTGTCCTCTTTTTTGGTCATATTTCCACATAATGCCTCTCTAGCACCAGGCACTTCTGCATCACAACTCTCAATGCACTCATTCAATGTCTAAGTAATAACCTATTCAATGTCTGTCTTCCCTGTTACATTATAAGCTTCAGGAAGGTAAGGACCATGTTGATCTTACTCCATGTGCTATTTTTAGTGCCTAATACTGTGCTAGGTACGTAGTAAGTTCTATTTAAATATATTTTGAGTTAATGAATGTATGAACAGGTAATTGCTTCCTTCCCTAAGGGCTGGGCAGTTTAATCCCAAGGCAACTAGGTACTTTCAAAATAGTTCATTCCAGGCAAATACAAGTGACACAGACATTTTCTAAATATACTATTCTCTAAGGAAACATTTCTTTATTTGTTCTACCACACTATGAAAACCCTTTTATCTGGCAATCTCTTCAGCATGTCTACATTTAATGTGTATTTAGTATTTTTCTCTCCTAACTTTTTATTGTGCTTATATCTTATGAAATCACACTATTTCTATGTTTTTACCTTGTCTGCTCCTAGACTTCCTCTCTGCCTGCTCTGATTTTTGGATGCTGCAAGTAATGTCCCTCACCTGTCCTAGCTTCAGGTTCCAACATTAAATGCTGGCACTGGCCCATACCAGCCCTTGGGTATGCAGAGATCATATACCGTTTGATTTCCTTTTTTTCTAATTCAAAAAATTTAGGGGGTACAAGTGTTTTTTGTTACATGGATGCATTGTATCATGCTGAAGACAGGGCTTTCAGTGTACCCATCACCAGAATAGTATACATTATACTCGATAGGTAGATTTTTTTCATCCCTCACCCCCTCCACACTCCCCCTTCTAAATTTCCAATGTCCATTACAGCTTTTTATGAGCATATATATCCTTCATTTAGCTCCCACTTTGTAAGTGAGAACATGTGGTATCTGTTTTTCCACTCCTGAGATACTGCACTTAGATTAATGATCTCCAGTTCCATACAAGTTGCTGTAAAAGACATTATTTCATTCCGTTTTATGGCTGAGTAGTACTCCATGGTGTGTGTGTATGTGTGTGTGTATATATACATACAGTATATATACATACACTAGATTTTCTTTACTTATCAGTTGACAGGCACTTAGGTTGGTTCCATATCTTTACAATTGTGAATTGTGCTGCAATAAACATTCAAATTGTCTTTTTGATAAAATAGCTTCTTTTCCTTTGGGTAGATACCCAATAGTGGGATTGCTGGATCAAATGGTAGGTCTACTTTTAGTTCTTTGAGGAATCTCCATACTGCTTTCCATAGAGGTTGTACAAGTTTACATTCCCACTAACAGTGTATAAGCGTTCTCTTTTCACCACAACTGCACCAACATCTATTGTTTTTTTATTTTTTAATAATGGCAAGTCTGACAGGGGTTAGGTGATATCTCATTGTGGTTTTAATTTGCACTTCCCTGATGATTACTGATGTTGAGCATTTTTTCATGTGTTTCTTGGCCATTTATCTATCTTCTTTTGAGAAGAGTCTGTTTGTGTCTTTTGCCCACTTTTCCATGAGGTTATTTGGTTTTTTTCTGGCTGATTTGTTTGAGTTCTGTGTAGATTCTGGATATTAGCCCTTTGTTGGGTGTATAGTTTGCAAATATTTTCTCCCATTCTTTAGGCTGTCTATGTACTTTGTTGATTATTTCCTTTGCTGTGCAGAAACTTTTTAGTTTAATTAAGTCCCATTTATTTATTTTTGTTGTTGCTGTACTTGCTTTTGGGGTCTGAATGGGGGAAAAATTGAAAGCATTACCCCTAAGAACCAGAACAAGACAAGCAAGCCCACTGTCACCACTTCTATCAGACATAGTACTGGAAGTCCTAGCCAGAGCAATCAGGCAAGAGAAAGAAATAAAGCACATCCACATCAGGAAAGCAGAGGTCAAATTATCCCCGTTTGCCGAAGATATGATCTTATACCTAGAAAACCCTAAAAACTCCACCAAAAGACTCCTAGAATTGATAAATAAATTCAATAAAGTTTCAGGTTACAAAATTAATGTACACAAATCAGTAGCATTTCTGTACACTAATAACAGTCAAGCTGAGAGTCAAATCAAGAACTCAATACCATTTACAGTAGCTACAAGGAAAATATTATTAAAATACCTAGGAGTATACTTAAGCAAAGAGGTGAAAGATCTCTACAAGGAGAACTACAAAACACTGATGAAAGAAATCATAGATGACACAAACCAAAAAAGATCCCATGCTCATGGATTGGAAGAATAAACATTGTTCAAATGTCCATACTCCCCAAAGTGATTTACAGATTCAATGCAATTCCCATCAAAATACCAATGTCATTTTTCACAGATCTAGAAAAAACCATCCTAAATTTCATATGAAACCAAAAAGGAAGCCCAAATAGTCAAAGCAACCCTAAGCAAAAAGAACAAATCTGGAGGCATCACATTACCTGACTTCAAATTATGCTACATGGCTATAGTAACCAAAACAGCATGGTATTGGTCTAAAGGTAAACACATAGACCAATGGAACAGAATAAAGAACTCAGAAATAAAACCATATAGCCATGACCAACTGATTTTCGATAAAGCAGACAAAAACATACATTGGGGAAAGGATGCCCTATTTAATAAAAGATACTGTTTGATTTCAACAGAGAAATGAGATTCTAATGAAGAGACTCTCAGGCATTAGACATGAACTAGCAGAGAAATGGCTAAACTTGACCTTAAAGTTCTATTCCCTCTCTTTAGGTTTTTCCTTCATATCAATAACCATCAGAAAGTAAGTAAATTTTCAAGGGGATGATTGATTGGTTTATGGTCTCAGATTTCAAGAAATAAGGCTTCTAGGAAAAAGCATCAGCATGTGTGATGTCACGGGGGGGGCAAAGAAGAAGTGGGTCTAGGCAGAATGTAATCTCTGTTCAAAGCCATCTTGTATTACATTCCAGCTCTTTCCCTCATGCCTTCCTCTAGTATTCAAAAATGTGAATTTTGGTAACTCTATTGGCCTTATCCCTTATTGCAAAGAAAGTTTTGCCATTTTGTGACTGAAAAACAGTCTGCTGTATGGATTATATTTTAAACTATTGTGCAACTGGGCGTATAAGCATTAATGTATAAAGTTCACAACCTTCCCCCTCAGTGACTGCTATCGTGCCTCCAGGCCTTCTGTGAAGCTAATGAGGACAATAGGTAGAAAGATCTGAGAATTGGAAGAAAAGATACAGACCAGAAATTTTTTTTAATCTTAGAAAGAGAAAAAATTTATTTATTTGTTTGTTTATTTATTTGTTTACATTGTGGGAGGAAAATAAGGGGGGAAAATACCAGAACCCTGAGTGCAATGCAGGGATGAGAAAGAGATTTGATGAGCTGAAAGAGTCTTTGGAAAGAAGGTTAGAGTAGGTAGGAAATCGAAAGAAAGATGAAATAATTTTTAGGACTTCTGCTAGATATTCTTCTGACATTCTTCGAGAGTTCCTGGTAAATATTTGAATTAGTTTCTGATTAGTCTTGGTTGTCAAAGTCATGTTTATTTGAATGTCACATAGACCAGACCACATGGGTCCCAATGTTTAAATGAGCTCTTTCTCCCTTAATTCCTTTCTTTATCCATATAGCTAGAGAAATATTGGGGGTAAGTGGAACCCAACTAATCAGAATTTTCTTAGCTAATTTAACTTTTATTTTCCCAGAGAGCTTTCATGAGAAATAAATAAATGAAAGACAGTTACTTCAGACAAGAAATTCTGTTAGAACACACATATATGCAACTGTTACAGGATAAATAACGTTTCAATCTTTAATACTTTGTACATCTACAACTCTAATCAATAAACATGGATGCTCAACTAAAATTCAAAACGATGGCCCTGGGAAACTTTTTAAATCTCACTTTTTGTATGTACTAAAGAACAAAAGATAACCAAAAGAGTTTTGGTGTAAGACCCAATCCCTTCCAGCCTGGGGCATTTTGGTTAAGGGCAGTTTGCTGCATACCTGTTTGGCCACCTTAAAGATGTACCAATCATTTTTTTCTCTGTTCCTTCTCTTTAAAAGATGGGACTTTATGAGCAGGACCTTAAAGAAGCACACTGAAATTTCTCTGTTTCCTGAGGAAACTCTAAAACATTGAAGGGCAAAACAACTAGACTTTCTCTTTTCCACTGGAAACTTTTTCCCAAAATGACCCATTCCTACCAGGCCTTTGGGACTCCTCCTCAGGTTATGTTTATACTTTTGTATTAGGACAAAAAGGCAGGCCTCACGCCCACACAGCATTTATAGACATTACTTGTGGCCAGGTTTTTTGTGGGGTTTTTTTTGCTTTTGCTTTCTTTAATTTCTGTTGAGAAAAAAGCCCTGAATTCCAGCTTCTATCAATTGGCTTTCATCCCAGGCCACACAATTGGCAAAGCCCAGAGTCCTAAGACCTCCCCAAAACATAGAGATGCCTGGGAATCTGAAATAGGTACCACTGATTATTTTAACAGTAGAGACCTTTTGTTTTCATTTGCCACTGTTACTTAAACAATTCTTTAGACATGACTTTCAAGTCGTTCATTTGGTCTTTTTTCCACTGACATATTTATCCTGATTCTTTGCTCCCCTTCTGGAGCCTTGGCTTGTGACATCTTTGCTAGAATTGATATCAACACCACGGTTGTGTTTATGTCTCCCCCCGCGTGCCAGGTTCACTGATGTGGTGAGTGGAGCTTGGGAAGTGGAGCCGAAGAGGCTGAGTCATCAGTCATCATCTCTTGTCTCCTTGGGTCTGACCAAAATGACAGAGCCTCCTCTCACTCAAGTGTCACTGGGAGACCACAGCAGAAAGCAAGCGGAGGACTTCTCCCATTTGACTCTAACCACTTTCAGAAAGGTCACATTTTCGTCATAGCAGCGGGGAGTTGTTAGTCTAGAAATCTCAATGCAGCTTCCATTCCATTTTGTCCTTCAGGCCACAGCTTAATTGGCCCTTTCTAAATGGTAAACCGCTTTGAAAAGCTGCTAAAGCTTAATATAGGCATACTCTGAGACCCAGCATTTTTACTTCTGAATATGTATATGCATATATACAATATATTTATATTATATCACATATTCATATGTGATATAATATATAATATAGATAATAGATATCCATTCATATGTTCACCAAAAGACATACAAGAATGTTCATAGCAGCACTATCTATAATAGCAAAAAACTCCAGAAACTACCTAAGTAGTTTCTAAGTCAACAATATAATGGATAAATAAATTGTGGTATATTCACATAATAGAATACTATACAGCAATAAGAATGAAAGAACTATAACACAACAATATGGATGAATACCGCACATGTTATATTGAGCAAAAGAAAGCAAATAGAAAAAAAATACTGTATGGTTTCATTTATACAAAGTTAAAAAGTAGGCAAAATTAATCTATGCTGTTCAAAGTCAGGATAGAAGTTACCCTTGGGGTTGTGACTAGAATGAAGCAGGAGGGGTCTTCTGCAGTGACTTTCCATTTCCTATCTAGGTGCTGCTTACCCTGATGTGTTCAGGTTGTGGACAAGTGATGCACTTTTCTCTTTGTATGTTATACTTCAATTAAAAGGGTTTAATTTTTTTAATTTATTTTTTCTTTTTTTTTTAATTTCAAAATATTAAGGGGTTACAAATGTTTTAGTTTACATAGATCATTTTTATAATGCTTGAGTCCTGGCTATAGGTGTGCCTGTCACACAAATAGTGTTCATAGTACCCATTAGGTTGGTTTATTCCTCTCCCTTCCTCCCTGCTACCCCCTGGTTGCTTCCCACTGAGTTTTACTTCCCTCTGTGCACTTGTGTGCTCATCAGTTAGTTCCAATTTAATAGTGAGTACATGTGGTGTTTGTTTTTCCATTCTTGATGATACTTCACTTCAGAGAATGGTCTCCAGTTTCATCCAGATTGTTGCAAAAGGTATTAATTCATCTTTTTTTATGGCTGAGTAGTACCCCATGGTGTACAAACACCACATTTTATTAATCCACTTATGAATTGATGGGCATGTGTGTTGATTCCATATCTTTGCGATTGTGATTTATGCTGCAATAAACATTCAAGTGCATGTGTCTTTTTGATAAATGACTTCTTTTCCTTTGGGTAAATACCCAGTAGTGGACTTGCTGGATCAAATGGTAGGTCTACTTTTAGTTCTTTTAGGAATCTCCATATTGTTTTCCATACAGGTTGTACTAATTTACAGTCCCACCAACAATGTAGAAATGTTCCTTCCTCTCTATATCCACACCAGCATCTATTATTTTTGGACTTTTTAATAAAAGCCATTCTGACTGGGGTAAGGTGATATCTCATTGTGGTTTTAATTTGCATTTCCCCGATGATAAGTGGCATTAAGCATATTTTCATATGTTTCTTGGCCATTTGTCTTTCTTCTTTTGAGAAGTATCTGTTCATGTCTTTTGCCCAATTTTTAATAGGGTTGTTTGTTTTATTCTTGCTGATTTGCTTGAGTTCTTTGTAAATTCTCTTTATTAGCCCTTTATCAGGTATGTAGCTGAATATTTTATTCCATTTTGTAAGTTGTCTCTGTATTCTGTTGATTGTTTCTTTAGCTGTACAAAAATTTTTTAGTTTAATCAAATCCCATTTATTAATTTTTGTTGTTGCCATGACTGCCTTTGTGGTCTTTTTCATAAATTCTTTGCCTAGGCCAATATCTAGAAGAGTTTTTCCTATATTTTCCTCTATAATTCTTATGGTTTCATGCCTTAGATCTGAGTCTTTTATCCATCTTGAATTAATTTCTGTGAGTGGTGAGAGGTAGAGGTTCTGTTTCATTCTTCTGCATGTGGTTATCCAATTTTCCCAACACCATTCATTGAATAAGGCTTCTTTTCCCCAGTGTATGTTGTTGTCTGCTTTGTCAAAGCTTAGTTGGTTGTAGGTAGATGGTTTTGTATCCGGGTTCTCTGTTCTGTTCCATTGGTCTATGTCCCTGTTTTTGTACCAACACCATGCTGTTTTGGTTAATATAGCCTTATAGTGTAGTTTGAAGTCTAGTGATGTGATGCCTGGTAATGTGATTTGTTCTTTTGGCTTAAGATTGCCTTGGCTATTTGGGCTCTTTTCTGGTTCTAAATGAAGCATAGAATTATTTTTTCTAGATCTGAAGTATGACTTTGGGAACTTTATAGGGATTGCGTTGAATTTGTAAATTGCTTTGGGTAGTATGGACATTTTAACAATGTTGATTGTACCTATCCATGAGCATGATATGTTTTTCCATTTGTTTGTATCCTCTGTGATTTCTTTCATAGTTCTCCTTGTAAAGATCTTTCACCTCCTAGGCTAAGTATATTCCTAGGTATTTTATTTTCTTTGTAGATATTGTGAATGGTATTGAGTCTTTGATTTGACTCTTGGCTTGACTGTTATTAGTATACAGAAATGCTACTGATCTATGTAAATTGATTTTGTATCCCAAGACTTTGCTGAATTTACTTATTAATTCCAGGAGATTCTTGGTGGAATCTTTGGGTTTTTCTAGGTACAAGATCATATCACCAGCAAAGAGCAATAGTTTGAAAGTCCTCTTTCTCGGTTTGGATACCATTAATAGTCTTACCTTGCCTGATTGCCCTGTCTAGGACTTCCAGCACTATGTTGAATAGGAGTGGTGACAGTGGGCATCCTTGTCTTGTTCTAGCTCTTAGGGGGAATGCTTTCAACTTTTCCCCATTCAGGATGATGTTAGCTGTGGGTTTATCATATATGGCTTTTATAATTCGGAGATGTATTTCTTCTACGCCTAGTTTGTTGAGGGTTTTTATCATGAAAGGGTGCTGGATTTTGTCAAATGCTTTTTCTGCATCTATTGAGATGATCATGTGGTCTTTGTTTTTGCTTTTGTTTATGTGGTGAATCACATTTATTGATTTACGTATGTTGAACCATCCTTGCATCCCTGAGATGAAGCCTACTCAGTCATGATGGATTATTTTTTTGATGTGCTATTGAATTCGGTTTGCTAATATTTTATTGAGGATTTTTGCATCTACATTCCTAAGAGATACTGGTCTGTAGTTTTCTTTCTTTTTTGTGGTGTCCTTTCCTGGCTTTGGTATCAAAGTGATGCTGGCTTTGTAGAATGAGTTGGGGAAGATTCCCTCCTTCTCAGTATTATGAAATAATTTATGTATTATGGGTACCAGGTCTTCTTTGTCTTCTTTGTAGGTCTGATAGAATTTAGCTGTGAATCCATCTGGTCCAGGGCTTTTTTTTTCTTGGGAGGTTTCTTGTTACTGATTTGATCTCACTGATTGTTATTGGTCTGTTCAGGAGTTCTATTGCTTCCTGGTTGAGTCTTGGGAGGTTTTGTGTTTCCAGGAACTTTTCCATTTTCTCTACATTCTGTAGTTTATGCACACAGAGATTTACATAGTATTCATGGATGATGTTGTGTATTTCTATGGTATCAGTTATAATGTTATCTTTTTCATTTCTCATTGAACTTATTTGGGTCTTTTCTCTTCTCTTCTTGGTTAATCTAGCAAGAGGTCTGTCAATTTTGTTTATCTTTTCAAAGAACCAACTTTTTGGTTTTTTAATCCTTTGTATTTTTTTTTTTGGTTCTCCAATTCATTTAGCTCTGCTTTGGCCTTCATTATTTCTTTTCTTCTGCTGGCTTTGGGTTTGGTTTGTTCTTCCTTTTCTAGTTCCTTGAGGTGTGACATTAGGTTATCAACTTGTGACCTTTCTGTCTTATTGATGTAGGCATTTAAGTCTATGAATTTTTCCCTGAAGAATGCTTTTGCTGTGTCCCAAAGATTTTGATTGCTTGTGTCCCCATTATCATTCAGCTCAAAGAATTTTTTGACTTCCATCTTAATTTCATTCTTAACCCAATAATCATTCAGCAGAAGGTTGTTTAATTTCCATGACTTTGTGTAGGTTTCAATGTTTCTCTTGTTATTGATTTCTAGTTTCATTCTGCTGTGGTCTGAGAAGATACATGGTATGATATTGATTTTTTTAAATTTTTTGAGACCTGTTTTATGGCCTAAGATGTGATCAATCTTGGAGAATGTCCCATGTGCTGCTGAGAAGAATGTGTATTCTGTAGTTTGGGGGTAGAGTGTTCTATAAATATCTGTTAGGTCCATTTGATTTAGAGTTTGGTTTAAGTCCATTATTCCTGGTCATTTAAAGAGTCATAGAAGAGAACAAAAAAGGTGGAACAATCACTCAGACAGATAGGGGACTGTGTGAAGCAAACTAACATATGAATTATATAGATCCCTGAGGGAGAAGAAGAAAGAGCTAAAAGCATGGAAAATCTATTCAAGGGAATTATTGAGGAAAAATTCCCCAGTATGCCAGAGATACAGACATCCAACTACAATATGGTTATTGAACTCCAGGAAGATTCATAGCAAATAGGACATCTCCAAGACACACAGTAACCAACCTGGCCAAAGTCAAAATGAAGGAGAAAATTTTAGAAGCAGCCAGACATAGGCAACAACTGACCTAAAAAGAAAACCCATCAGGCTAACAGCAGACTTCCCAGTTGAAACCGTACAAGACAGAAGGGAGTGGGGGACCCATCTTCAATCTTCTTAAACAGAACAACTTCCAGCCTAGAGTTTTGTATCCTGCAAAACTAAGTTTTACAATTGATGGAGAAATTAAGTCTGTTCCAGATAAGCAAACACTGAGGGAATTTGTCATGACCAGATCTGCCCTGTAGGAAATACTCAGAACTGCATTATACATGAATCAGCACAATAGATACCCACCCGTGTAAAGCCACCAAAAAAAGCTAAAGCTCACAACTCTTGTAAAACAATAGCACAAAAAGGGAAACAAAGCAATAAGTTACTACCCAACATGATGAACAGAACAGCATCCCACATATCAATTCTATCTCTTAATGTTAATGGTTTGAACGTGTCACTCAAAAGACATAGGCTGGCTGAATGAATGAAAAATATAACCCAACTATCAGCTGTCTCCAGGAGACACATCTAAACCACGATGACACACACAGGCTCAATGTGAATGGATGGAAAAAAATATTCCATGCAAATGGAAATCAAAAGAGAGCAGGTGTAGCCATTCTCACATCAGATAAAATTGACTTTAAGCCAACAAAGGCAAAAAAGACAAAGAGGGTCATTATATAATGGTAGAGGGAGCTATCCAACATGAAGACATAACAATCCTAAACATATACGTGCCCAACACAGGAGCTCCCAGATACATAAAGCAAATCTTACTAGTAAGAACTAAGCAAAGAAATAAATAGTACCATAATAATTGCCAGGGACCTCAACACCCCACTGTCAGAGCTCAATTAAAAGTTTTTTAAAAAGTCATCTTCTCATACATGCTACAGTGTGGATGAATCTTGAAGACATTATGCTAAGTCAAATAAGCTAGAAACAAAAGGACAAATACTGTATAATTCCACTTATGAAATACCTGGAGTAGTCAAATTCATAGAGACAGAAAGTAGGATGGTGGTTGCCAGGGGCTAGGGGAAGAAGGGAATGGGGAATTTTTGTTCAACAGGTTCAGAGTTTCAGTTTGTGATGATGGAAAAGTTCTGGAGATGGATGGGGTGATGGTTGCACAACAATGAGAATGTACTTAATGCGACTGAACCCTACATTTAAAAAAGCTTAGGCTGGTCCAAAGGTAGTGAGTTATCTCACTTGATTGTTCACAGTCAGTTACAGATTGAACTCCTTGTTCTACTACTTGCCCCCCTTCTCACTACTGCACTTGGCTAGTCTTGAAAAAAAATAAAATAAATTTTAAAAATAAAGATAAAAAAGGTTAAACTGGTCAATTTTATGTTATGTATATTTTACCACAATAAAAAAAAAGTCATGTCATTGCAGACTTTTCTGATCACTTCACATAAATAGTACTTAACAAAATAGGCTCTTAATAAATCTTTGATGAACCAACACATTTTCCAGAAGATCTGAAGCAAATTATGAAACACTTCTGCATATCTTTTTATTTATTATTTATTATAAAAATTTTTATTAAGCATTTATGTACATATTGTGGGGAATTCAAAAGTGAAATGAGGCAGGATGTTCTTCCAGAAATGAAACTAGCTCTTGTAAGTAGCAATGCATTCCCAGTCTTTGGCTAGCTTTCAGCTAGAGGCTAGGTCAGAACAGCACATAGATTCCAACCCGAAGTGACAGATCAGATTGTTTAATATTAGCTGCTTCCAGAGTTCATTGAAAAGGATTCTGAGGCTGATTTGGGCTCAGTAGAAACATAAATGTCATAAACAATTGTTGATGTCTACCACGAGAAACTGAAAGGCGAGTGATGGCATGGGATTGTGGATTTTGCCATCCTTGAGCTTGCTGGTCTCTCATCAGAGGAGTTTAGATATGAATCAGAGATGAGATTGAACCCAGACTAACAGATGACTTCTGAGTCTTCTTCAACCTGGGAGTCTATGAGAACAAAAATGAGTCCCAGTGCTCACTGGTCCTTATGGAGCTAAAGATTAGGCTGCTTAATTTCTCTTTCTATAGGATGAGAAAAAGCATCACTGTTACTTTACTGCTTAAGTTCACTAACATATCAGGGAGATGAAATCCGTAACATAAAATCTATAAATGGACACACATTTGAATGTCTTTCTTAAACTTGACAAGAGCAAAGGGAATAAATGTAACAAAAACAATAATAATAATTATTATTGTTATTATTATAACTGACGTTTCTTGAGAATCTACTTTGTGGCATGCAATCCATTAAGTATCTAAGGTATATTATAGCATTTTATTTTAACATCAGACTGGTAAGGTAGGAATTTTTATTCACAGTTTACAGATAAGAACAGTAAGTCACCCCATAATATTCTGAAATAAATAAAAAAAAATAGGAGATACTAAAGCAATTTATTATACTGAAGGAAATAATCCAGCATAGATGGAAAGATGGATGATTCAGAGGATAAGGAGGTAATTGAAGGAGGAAAATCATTGAACAGAGGAGAGGGGGGAAGCCAGAGGACAAACGGAAAGCTTGACCCCCAGTATCAGAGAAAACATGTGGATAGAAGACCAGGCAGAGGGCATTGCAGAAATCCTCAGGAGATATTCAGAGAACTAGGATTTGGTACATAGTTGATAAATTATCCAGATCCAAAACACATCTTAAGAGCTGCCCCCTCAAATTAGTTAGAATTTCAGGGTATGCGATCTAAGGCTTTAAAGATTAACACAGCTCAAGAAGAATAGAAGGAATCTTAAAAAAAAATGCAACACAAAGTCAAATGTTACCACACTGGCGATGAACACTTGACCTTCAAGATGAAAGAAAGGAATCATGAATAAGAATGTAAGCAGAATGGTACTCAATAAAAGCGGGATGGCAAGTCGGATTGGGTGCCATCTTCTTCAGAAACACTGAGTTAGAAGTGGTGAGATACCTAAATAGAAGTGCCTTTGGGAAATTGAATCAGAGTTTCAGACTAGACATTGGGATCTGGGAGTAATCAGCAAATAATCATAATCTCTCTAGCTTTAACTTGGCACATTAAAAAAAAGAAATCAAACACTTTAATTCTGTATATATAACAATGGATACTTTATAGCAAAATAAAACATACTTTTTTTTCTAAAAAAAAAAAAAAAAAGAACAGTAAGTCAAAGAAAGGCTTAAAAACTTGCCCTAAGTCACATTGTCAATTAATAATTGACCTGGGATTGGAACCACATCCTTCCTCACAGCACAGTGATGCTGTAGGGACTTGGTACTGCTTCTCAGACATTGCAATCCCTTGTAAGGGACAAGGGCAAGGTCAGACCTATTGGTAAAGGCAAATGCCCAAAGCAGCTGTTCCCCTACTAGCTATTGATGTTCTCTTCCTCTCTGCCAGCTCCTATCCCACAGGTACCCAGGGCCCTCACACTGTCCACCACCTCCATCCACACACACATACCCTGACCGAGGCCCTGAGAGTTCCCAGCTCCTGCACCGGACTCCCTGCACAAGGCTCTCTGCCTAGACAGTTGTTCTCAAGTGCTTCTTTGAGGTCCTGCAAACATCCCTACTCTACCATCAATCAGAGCAGCTATGCTTCTTCATGCTTTACATGTCGGACTTCTGTTAGGTTGAACCATATGAAATTGCTAATATTCAACCATTTCACCTGTAAAAATAGCAATTTCATATAATTCAACTGAATACATAAACTTTCCTTTAAATAGAGTTCTGCAGCTAAACAATTTGAAAACTATTCTCTAGGCCTTTGATGAGCCTGATGTTTTGCTTGGCCTATTAAAATTGTACTCTTTCCTTCTCAGACATTAGTAGTAAGAGTGCAAATGGGTATGAGCCCTCTTCAGGGCAATTTGCCAAAATATATATTTTTAAAGCTTTCTAATTCTTTATGTCCATTGAAGCAGCAAATTTACTCCTAGAGACTTATAATGAAGAAATAGCCAAAGAACTAAAAATATTTAGCTACAAGGATGTTCACATCCTTGTATTAATAGTGGAAAAATGCAAAACACACACACATACACATACACACACACCCCTCACAACTAAATGTCCAACATCAAGGGATTGGTTAATTAACTTATGATATTTCTATATAATGTAATAGTAAACATTCATGAAAAATGATATTTTACCAACAAAAAAAGAATTCAGTAAAACAACAAAATGTAAATTTAACATTGAATGAAATAATCAATAGCTTTCCTATCTACAAATGTGAAATGGAATGTATCATGAAAGAGAAGATTCCATTTAAAATAACAACAAAAATAATCATAAAATACCTAGGGAAAAAATGTAACAAGAAACATACAAAATCTATATGAGAAAAACTTTAAAGCACTTCTTTTTTTTAATTGACAAATAATAATTGTATATACTCATGGGATACATAGTTATGTTTTGATACATATAATGTATGGTGATCAGAGCAGGGTAATCAGTATATCCATCACCTCAAACATTTATCATTTCTTTGTGTTGGGAACATTCAATATCCTCCTTCTAGCTAGTCAAAATTATGTAATATATTATTGTTAACTATAGTCATCCTGCAGTGGTATGGAACACTAGAATTTATTCCTCCTTTCTAGCTGTAATTTTGTTATCCTTTAACAAATCTCTCCCTACCCCTCCGTTCCTCCTACCCTCCCCAATCTCTAGTATCCTTTGTTCTACTTTTTACTTCTAATGAGAACAATTTTTTTCAGCTTCCACATATGAGGGAGAACATGCAGTGTTTAACTTTCTGTTCCTAGCTTGCTTCACTTAACATGTCCTCTATTCCATCTATGTTGCTACATGTGACAGGATTTCATTCTTTTTTATGGCTGAATAGTATTCCATTGTGTATATACACCACATTATTTTTTATCCATTCTTCTGCTGTTGGACACCTGGGTTGATTCCATATCTTGGCTTTTGTGAATAGTGCTGCAATAAACTTAGGGATGCAGATGTCTCTCCAAAATAATGATTTCCTTTCCTTTGGATAAATTCCCAGTAGTGGGATTGCTGGATCATATGCAGTTCTATTTGTAGTTTTTTGAGGGACGTCCATACTGTTCTCTGTACTGTGAACTAGTACTGTGACTGTACTAGTTCACATTTCCACCAACAGTGTAAAAGAGTTCCCTTTTCTTCACATTCTCGCCAGCATTTGTTATTTTTTGTTTTTGATAATAGCCATCCTAACTGGGATGAGATGACACCTCATTGTGGTTTTGATTAGCATTTCCCTGATGATTAATGATGTTGAACATTTTTTCATATATTTGTCATCCATTTGTATGTCTTCTTTTGAGAACTGTCTAGTCAGATCATTTGCCCATTTTTCATGGGATTATTTATTTTTTAGCTGTTGAGATGTTTCAGTTCCTTGTATTATATATTACATTCTGGATATTAATCCCCCACTGAATGAGTAGTTTGCAAATATTTTCTCCCAAATATCTTCTCTCTGTAGGTTGTCTTTTCGCTCTATTGATTGTTTCCTTTGCTGTGCAGAAGCTTTTTAGTTTGATATAATCCCAGTGCTTATTTTTGCTTTTGTTGCTTGTGCTTTAAAGCACTTCTGAAAGACACTAAGTTAAACTTGAACAATTGGAACACACACCATATTTTTGGATAGGGAAATTCATCATCATAAAGGTGTTAGTTCTCTCTAAGTTAGTCTATTCACTTATTGTGATTCTAATAAGAATGCCAACAAAATTTTTCATAAAGAAGAAAAGGTTATTCTAAAGTCACACAGAAAAACAGACAAGCAAGAGAAGTCAAAAGCCAAGAAAGACAAGAGCCACGGGGGGGTAGAGGACATGGCTGTGCCAGATATGAAACATATTATAAAGCCTCTATAATTAAACTGGCATAGTATTAGTGCATTATTGGACAGACAGACCAATAGGACAGAATTTTAAAATTCTAAAATAGTCACAAACACATACATAAATTTAATATACACTAAAGGTGATATCTCAAATCACTAAGTGTGTGGGATAGGGGTTGGAAGAATGAACTTTTTAATTTATGGTGTTGGATCAAGTGGATAACCATTTGAAAAAAAGACAAAATTGGACCCATACCTCATGCTGTGAACCAGTATAAACTAACATTCAGATAACCTCATGCTAAAAAATAAACCATATAAGTACTAGAAGAAAATATGGGTAAATTCTTTTATAATCTAGGAATAGGGAAATTCTTTTAAATCATGACTTAAAATCCAGAAATAAAAGAGTGAGAAATTTTATTACATTAAAAAAATTTTAAAATACTTTTGCATGGCAACAATCACATAATTAAAGTCAAAATACAAATGCCCAATCAGCAGAAGATTATTGGCCACTTAGGGTAGAGAGGGCTTGTCTCCCTAACATACAAAAAGCCCTTAAAAGGTGAGGAAAAAAACCCTAATAGAAAAATGGGCAAAAGACAAGAATAGAAAGTTTATGGAAAAATTAATCAAATGACTCTTAAACACATGAATGGGTGGTGAATCTCTCTTGTAACAAGAGAAATGCAAAGTAAAATCACACTGCGATTACCATTCCTCACCTATCTGACTGGCAAAAATCCAAGTTTGACAATAAACTCTGTTAGCGGGGCTGTGGAGAAACAGGCACTTTCATACACCGCTGGAGAGAGGACAAAATGGAGCAGTCCCTATGGGGGGGACTCTAGCAGTATCTGAACAATTGCACTTATTCTTTGACCCAGCAACTTCACTGCTAGTAATGTTTCTTGACGTTACACCTCCATCAATGTGAAAAAAACATGAGTGCAAGGGTTTTCACTGTGGCCTTACTAATAAGGACAAAATATTGGAAACAACCCAAATATTCATCAATAGGGTGAATGAACTATGATACAGCCACACAACAGAATGTAAAGCAGTTTTTAAAAGAATGAGGAAGATGTCTATGTGCTAATATGAGGTAATCTCCATGATATGTTAAATGAAAAAAGCAGTGTTACCAGTGTATGTAGTATGCTGCCTATTTTGTGTCAGAAAGCATGAAAATAAAATTATGTACGTATATTTGCTTATTTTTACAAAAAAAGAAAAAAACACAAGGATTAACCAGAAAAACTAATTAAATAGTAACCTATCGAGGTGGGAGATGAGGGGAACAGGAAAGGGAATGGGGCAGGTAGGAATGGAGAGACCCCATTACTACAGATTTTGACTGTCAAACCATGTAAACATTTTACTTATTTAAACAATAAGTTAAATCCAAAAAGGAAAGAAGCAAAACTCAAATTTGAAAATAAACAGAACCTAATGGATCTGATACCCCCTTTTATGAAGCGCCTGTTGAAGTCTTTTACCCATTGCCCTTTTTATTGGGTTGTCTGCCTTTTGCTTATTTGTAAGAAAATAGGAGGACTTTATAAAAATGGGTTTGAGTCCTTTGTTGAGCATGTGCCATTGCAAATGTTTTCTCCCACACTCTAGCTTGCTTTTTCACATTCCATGTTTTTTTGTTTGTTTGATAAACATAAGTTCTTAATTCTAGTAAGTGTAATTTATAGGTATTTTTCTTTTTGGTAAGTACTCTGTTATATTTTTAAGATATCTTTGATATCTTTGCCTACCCCAAGAAATCAAATATGTACTCCTATGTTTTTCCTATGGCTTTATTGTCTTACCATTTACATTGAGATATGTATTTTTTTGGTCTGGATTTATTTTTTCAGTATAGTATGAGTAAGGATCAAGATGTATTTTTTTTATGTGGCTATCCAGTTGACTAGGGTCACTTATTAATAGGATCATCTGGTACCCCCCACTGCACTGCCGTGTCACCTTTGTCATAAGTCAGGTGACTATATATGTATAGGTTTGTTTCTATCTTTGCACCAATTACACTCTTAAGTTGTATTTTTATAAGATCTACATAAATAAAATAAATTGGCTCTTTCTGTTACTGCATCACTGGAAGATAGCTAGATGGGATTTTGATCAGATTTAAAGGGTTGGGCTATGGAGTACCTAATCCATGGTCACTGAATCCTATGCAATATAGCATCTGATCAGGGAACCCACTGAAAATATGGGAGAGAAGCCATGACCAGGAGACTCACTGGTCATATCACTTACTGCCCCATTCAGAAGTTGTCAGCCTATTAGAGTAATGAAATGACCTGCTGAAGGTACAGCTGAAGCCCTAACTCACAGGCACTACTCTGCAAGCCTGGGGTGCCATCAACAGAACAGAACACATACTGAACCAGACGCCTCCATATGGTGCTGTGTCTCCAGGAGGAAGAATTAATGGGTCCAGAAACCAAGTTGTAGAAGCAGGAGTGGCCCCACTTAACATCATTTGCAATGACCCACTAGGGTACTTTGTGCTTTCTGTCCCCATAACTCTGGGGTCTGCAGGATTAGAAGTCCTGGTTCCAAAAGGGGACATACCCTTGCCAAGGGACATAGCAAAGTTTCCATTAAACCACCAGCCACAGCTGCCTTCTGGCACTTTGGCCTCCTTATACCCAGGACCAGCAGGCAAGAACAGAAGTCACTGCCCCGCCAGGGGTCATTGACCCTGACCAGTAGGAGGAGGTGGGGCTGCTGTACACAATTGGGACCAGGAAGAATACGTACGAAATTCAGATGATCCACAAAGGCACTTCCTGTTACTCCCTTATCCAACTGTGACCATGAATGGACAAGTGAAGCCATCCTGACCCGAGGACAGCATGGTCACCAGGGGCTCTGACTACTCAGGAAGGGGAGTTGGGGTCAAACGAATAGGTAAGCTACGGCGGCCAGAGAGGTGGAAGCTGAGGAAGCAGGGGATTTAGAATGGACTTGGAGGGTGAGGGGAGGCAATGAATACCAACTGGAGCCCCCAACCTCCCCCTCCTCAGTTTCCCTTTAGGAAGAGAGGCTCACCAGGACGTCCGAGGAGCTGCTCCACAAACATGTTTGGAGAAGTCGAGGCCGCAGCGCAAGGGTGGACCGTGGCAGCCGTGGAGGTTTACCGCTTAGGACTACCTTCGAGAAGGAGCTTGCTGGCAGCTCAGCTGTTAATGCTTTCAGGATCTGCCTCAACTTTCAAGGTGAAGCCACATTCTTCCAAGGGAGCCCCCAGCCAATGACTGAACAGTGTCCTTGCTCTTTCTGTAGCCTCCTCTAATGAGCAACCTTCGCTCTCCAGCTCCCTGTTTCGTGGGGTTGGCTGAGATTTTGTCAGATCTGCATCGTGGTCTGAGGCTCTGACATCTGGAACCTTAACTATAAGGGAATCGGGAAATAGAGTTTTTGTCTTTCCAGCCTGTGTAGTACAGGAAGGCATCGTAAAAGGAGGGGAAGGGATGCTGAGCACCAATCCACCATGTACCCTCAGCCAGTTTGCTGTGTCCCTGGAGGAAGAAAGGGGGGGGTGGGCAGTGGAGAGCCACAGGTGAAGGTATTTCCTGGCTTGAAAACAGAAGTAGAATCAGGAGAGAGGAGAGAAAAGCAAAGCCCAGTGGAGCATTCAGGCAGGTCTGACATGTGGAAGCTTTTCTGTCTTTTTAAAATCCCTATCAAATGCTGCCCTCTGATGTTTGTGGAATAAACTACTTTTGAGAAATGCTGAAGCATAGCCTGATGAGAGAATGCATCTAGCTGTAGTTTTCTGGAATAAATAGCTATGGATGTCTGAACCTCACGAAAACCAGGAAAAATACACTGAACTGGACACCAAAACTACCTCCAAATGATTTGGTCAATTGACATTTGGCTTTGAGATCAAGTTTTGCCAAGGTGTTATTGACTCTGGTTGCTTTTTCTCTCATGAGCAGAGTGGGGAAGTTTTAAGCGTTTCTTGTGGTTAATTAAATGATTGGAAAGCTGATGATGATCAATTAAATTATGGATCATTTGTACAGATTTTGGATACAAGTGAAGACTTCCAATAAAAGTGTTTAATTTATTGCCAGTATTGTTCCTTTGAGTCTCTTTGTAACCTATCTTTACAAGGTCCCCCCCAACCATACCACTGTCGTAGGTAGTGATTAGGAATGATACCACTGATTTTCCAAATTTTATGTGCCGAAAGGGAATAAGTGTATGTCAACAAAACAAGGTTTATGCATAAAGTATTGCTCAGTGCTACCAAGGAATGCAAAGTCACTGTGTTTGGAATTATTATATCTGTAGCTATCAACTAAGATCCAAAACATCCACCAGAGTTATCGACTAAACAGTAAGCTCCTGCCTTAGTACCCTTTCCTTTCCCCCTGCTTGGAACACGCTTTCCCCTGATGTCACATCCACATGAGCGTGGTTCTTCCTTGTCGTCCCTCCAAGCTGCTAAAGGGTCCACGCTCATAGGTGGTTAAGTCATAGTCATCTCCTATTCCGTCTTCTTTCTCCGTGGTCATTTTGTGGTAAACTGGAACTGTGATTTGGGATGTTTGGATGGATGAAGGTGGGTTAGACTCGGTCTCACTTTAGACAACTTTATCTGAGTTGTCTATATTGGGGTCAAGGGTCAAAAGCACATTTGGTAATCCTGCATTACTTGGTTTCCCTTTGCTAACTTGCCTTCAGTATATGCCTTCTTTTGCTATTCTTTGGCAGGACTTAAATATTCATGAGTCTCTGGCCCAATTAATTGCTAATAGCACCTCAATCTCTCTTTGATTTCTAATGGGATTCAGGCTAAAGAAGTCAAGAACATTAACGAGCAAAGGCCATCGTGGCTGGAGTTGTGGCAGTCTTCTCTGAGAACTTTCTCTACCCCAAGACCACCATCTCTGACAACCTCTAAATGTTTGTGAACTCTCTGACAAATGATCCAAGTTTGAGGCTAGAGCAGTAATTAAAATATGGCAAGCTGGAGATGCTCAGCAGAAACCACTTCTTATATTCTGCTCATACAGACAAACCTTCAGCTGCCAGGTGCCAGAGCTGTCCCCATTGGCACTGCTCTCTTCCATCCCTCAGCACCAAGGGAAAGGCATTTGCAAACAAGACAAGGCAGAGATCAGAGCATCATCCCCTCTGCATAGCCTGGGGGATGTGCAGCTCACTCTTCTCCCTCCACTGTTTACTTTCTGACTGGGGAAGAGATGGACTCATCTGCAAGATGCAGGGATGAAAGGCTACAGAAAACAACAAGCTTGGGGCTATGTGTGGGGTCAGAGCTGTGTGTAATCAGTCATTAGGGGGCCCTGATCTGCTGAGCTGCTTCAAGGCTTTGGAATTTGACTTAAGGGATGTCATCCTGCTGGGTTCACAGAAGAAATTCCCAGGGACTAGGGGTGAGGTCTAGCCACAAAAGTGAGGTCATAGATAGAGAAACACTTAGAAAAAGAATCTGTAGTGCTGTTGTTATGATAATGAGAACAATAATAAGCCAACCACAAGGATCCTCCCAAGACTGTCAAATCCCCCATGTGGAGTAGTTTAGTCATAGTACAATAAAATAGTGTGGCTTTGAGAGCTAAATAAATGTGGGATAGAGAAACAATTACAGCGTTCACACACAGGAGATAGATTAAACAAATTATGGTAATCCCTATGATAGAATAATATGCAGTCATGTAAAAAATATGTAGTTCACACATATCACTAGAGGGTATGTAATTGGCACTATCTCTGTGGAGGACAACTGGACCCTACACATCAAAAATACAGATGCATATACCTCTAATCTAGCATTCTGTTTTAAGGCATTTATCTTACAGACATATTCATAGAGGTTCAAAACAACACATACAAGACTACTTGTTGAAGCATTTTTTGTAACACCAAAAGTTTGGAAACCATCATCAAAAGTTTGGGAAACTGTTTAAAAAGTTATGGTATAGCCATACAATGGAATAGAATGCAGTTTTAAAAAGAAAAAAAAAGAAGCCGCTCTCTATGTCCTGATACATAAAACAACAACACTAACAAAAAAATCAAGGTAAGAACAGTATGTGTATTACACTAACATTTGAGGTTAATAAAATGAAGAAGAGCCTGGGAAGAATATTTGGTGGGTGGAAGATGAGCAGAGTCCAATCGAGCTTGCTGCTGTCAGCCTCTGATGCCCTCAGCCTGAGCCAGCTGGGTGCTGAGCTGTCCTTGAACTGGGCGGCCTTAGCTGAGGAAGAAGCACACGTATGTGCCCAAGTGCCATAGATTTTAAATTTTAGTGGGCGTAAGAATCATCTGGGTTACTTGCTGAGAATGAAGATTTAAGGGATCTACCTTTAGAGATTGTGACTCAGAAAGTCTGGGATTGGGCCCTGAAACTGGTGGGTTTTTTAACAAGCACACCAGGTGATTCTGATGCAGCAGATCCTTGGGCCAATCTTTGAGAAATGGTGTGTTTAGGGCCACAGAGCTACATCTGAGGTGAACTAAAGCCGCCTCACTGAGTTGAAGTCTGCTCCGGGAACCAGGAGAAGGAAATCCAACCATGCCATTTGGCCACAACACCAAGCTCGAAAGTGCTCCAACATGTGGCTACTGCCAAATTCGTTCATGGAAGCAAGAGGTCTTTCCACAAATATTTATATTTTGGCCCTCTTGAGCATGGGAATATCGACATTATCTTCCAATCATTATAGTGAAACCACAACAGAAGTAATTGCTAATCACCCAGATATTCACAGCCAGAAAGCTGGATTTATGGGATGTTTTGTCTACTTCTGTTTATATGGTGACACCTTTCTTCTCAGAAAGCAACATGAAATAAATATTCCCTTAAATGATCACCCATACAATTCTACGTATTGTACATTCTGTAGTTCATGTGCACAGTATGTGAGTATTGTAACTTCATTGTTTTGTCAATGATTATCTCTTTTCTTGCAATCTAGTTCAGTATTAGTTGTCTTTCGCCATTTCTATATTTTCTATATTTACTTTTTTTATTTTTAGATGTTGTTTTTATTTTTGTTATTTTTAGATTCAGATGAAATAGAAATGAAAGTGCATATGCAACATCTATACATTTTTCTTATGCCGATATTCATCATTTTTCATAAATTTTATAATAAAATTTTTCAAATCTATCAATATTTATAGTTTCATTGACAATTTAAAAAGTTCTGATTATTCACTGAATTTCCTAAATTTATATTTTATTCAGGAAAGTACAATGTAACCTTTGTGACATACTAAATGGGTAAGAATTTCACAAAATTTTGTTCTATTATAAGACACATTTCCTGATAGTGTTTACTATGTATAGTACTGTTCTAAAGGCTTGACAAATATTAACCAATTTAATCTTCAAAACAGGACTATAAGGTAGGTGTTATTACCACTATGCCATGTTGACTCTCAATATTGCTTTTAAAATTGGACTTCAGCCCCTAATTGAAATCCATCTTGAATTGAATCTCCCCATACTAATCTTTCCATATTCCCCTACATCCAAGATCTCAAAATCTGAATGCTCCATGGTCTCTCTAGTGCTCTCAGAAGAGATTTATGTAACATATCTTACTGCTCTAGGTCAGTCCTGGCAACTGCATATTGTCTTGGTGGTCCCTGCTGGAACTGGGGCCCTTGCTTGAACATTTCGTGACACCTTACTCTGTCTTTGCCCTAGAAACCCTCTCTTGGGTGTCTGTCTACCCTAGCCATTGCCTGGCTTAGTGAGACATTACTGTTGCTTCTACTTGTCTTTAAGTGTTGCCTGTTGTTTGCATTCTCTCTGAACACTGCACATCTCACCTTTGCTCCATCCTTAATGGGGCCATTGGATTGGACCTCCCAGAGACTATCTACTTGATCTATTCTAGAGTTCAGTAGGCCTTTTACATGCTGACAATAAAGCCACAACTGGACCAGTTTCTTCTAACCTCGTTCTGACTTACTATCGCCATTTGTTGGGTTTGGTTAAGTATCCAAACCCAACAAATCTACTTAAGCTATGCCACTTTTGTGTCAAAGGTTGACATTCCTCTGATTTGGAAATGATAAGGGCACGACAAACTGGGTTTCAGTGAAGTGATGGAAGTCGCAAAGCTCTCACGCTATACAAGGAAGGAGATGAAACGTGACAGAAGCCTGTGGGAAGAGGAAGGCTGACAGACTTCCCCCCACCCCTCCTGCTTCAATTGTCTCCTATACTGCTTCATATTCAGTCTACTCTTTCAGCTTATTTGAAGAACTATCTATTTAGAAGCTGTAAGAATTGTGTTCCCCAGGCAATGGTGCTATACTTCCAGTTGGGCAAGTCAACACATCTGTACAATCATCCTAAATTTAATTTTCTTGAATTTACTTTTCCTCCTAAGTATGGTGTTCTCATTGTAAGAAAGAGCAAGGGCTCAGCTTTACAGAATCCTGCCTCATTCCTTTACAGAATTCCCTGAGTTATTACTGGAGTTAGTTCATCAAATGTCTATACTGAGTGCTCCTGAATTCCATATTGCTTATAACCTGCTGTTTTTGTCTCAAAAACACTGAACCAGCCTCTTTGAACTGAAGGTTTTTTGTTTTTGTTTCAGACAAGATCCCCCTAGAAGTCCCCAAAATTTTAAATGTTTAATGATGGATCTTATTGATCCACATATATACTAATGTGAGAAGTCTTCAGTTTTAAATCTACTTTCATTCATTTTTTTTAATTCAATGTTTACTGAGTGCTGAGTATGTAGACTAAGTATGTAGAAGGGTGCAATAGAAAACAAAACAAAGATCTCTGCCCTCCTGGAGTATACATCCTAACAGCAATAAATAATAAACATAATGGGTAAATTATATAGTGTTTAGAAGATGTCAAGGCCTACGGAATAAAGAAAAAGCAGCAGTGGGCAGAAGAGAAGGGAGTGTGGGTGTGGATATACGGGTTGCTGTGTTAAAGGGTATTCAGAGTGAGCCTCTTTGAAGAGATGACATTTGAGAAAAGACTTAAATGAAATAAGGGAGAGAAGCATTTGGATATCTGGGGAAAGACAATTTCAGGAAGAGAGAAAAGCCAGAGTAAAGGCCCAGAAGTGGGTACGTGGTCTACTGTGTGTGAGAAATAGCAAAGAAGTGGGTGAAAGTTAGGGGTAGAATAATAGGAAATAACATCATATTTGGGGAAAGAGAGTGAATCTATAGCAGCCCTAACAGCTTTGGTTCAAAAATGGGTTACAAGCTTTTTCTCCTTTGAGTAAAGATTTATGCTTCTGCATATTGCCAATAAAATTTCACTTTTTATTTAATATTTATAAAAACCTGAAACATTCTTATCAACTTTATTGAAGTATAACTTACATACAGTAGGCTACATTCATTTGAACTGTACAATTCAAAGAATTTTTGTAAATGATTACACCATGAACTCACCACCACACTCAAGTTACAGAATATCTCTTCATCTTCCCCAAGGGGTTCCTAATAACCCTTTGCAGTCTGTCCCTCCCTCCATCACCAGTCCCAGGGAACTACCAATCTGCTTTTTGTCACTAAAGATTGGTTTGCATTTTCTAGTATTTTAATATAAATGGAATCATATGGTACGTACTCTTTTATGTCTGGCTTCTTTCAGCACAACACATTTGAAATTTACCCATGCTAATGTATACATAAGCTTTTATTGCTGAGCGTTCCATTATATAAACACACCATGTTTAGTTTATTCTTTCACCTATTGGTAGAAATTTGGGTTTTTGTCCCCCCAAAATTATAACACATTAATGTTGCTTTTATCAATCACATTCTAATTGTAATTATAATGATCACACAATCCAGGAATTTTGAATACTTAAACCCTATAGATACAGGAAATTCTGAAAGCTCAGTAAAAATTTATATATATTTTTTTGCTCCAGAGAATTATGATAAGGTAATACGTAAAAGACATCCAAGTGTGAAAATATATTACATTAGTAGGATAAAAATCTATGGAGGGGCTGGAATAAAAAGGAATAGTGGGAAACTATTAAATAAAATAATAAAAATAATAAATAAAAATAAATAATAAACATAAATAATAAAATAATAAAAAGAAATAGTGGGATAAGTGTGTAACACTATGGTATTTAGAGCCCATTATCATTTGAAGAAGTGATGTCTCTGGAAGGCCAAGGTGGGAAGATTGCTTGAGGCCAGGAGTTTGAGAAGTAATGTGACTGTCATCTTCTTAAGTCAATATTTACAATATGCTAGAAATTTAATCCTTTATAGCTCTTTAAACATAAACTTTTATATATCAATTTTAAAATGTGAATTTGAAAATAAAACAATAAAATTAAAATGTTTGAAGACCCCTTTTCTCAGGCCCCACCCTCTGGGGTTGGTCTTTAATTGGTCTGAGGTGGACAGGAATAGCATGGTTTTTAAAGTTCCCCAGGTGATTCTAATGTGCAGGTAAGGTTGAGAACAGCTGGTGTAAAGACAGTAGTCCCTCAATAGGCTGTTGTTGAACAAGGAGTAGAAAAAGTGAAAGCTGCATTGTTTGTCATTTACCTGGGAGTGTTAGTCTTCTGGCAAATAACTATTTGCAAGGTTTATAAAAATACATAATCAACAAGTCCTTGTAGAATTTAAGAACAAAAATATTAGAAGGGCTGATCACTATGGTGTCTTCCAACACTGAAATGTTATTAATTGCAAAGCACTGTGTCAATTGTTGTAAGCAAATGGAATTATTTCCACCGTAGATAGTTCCAAGACTGACACACTAAACCACATGGAGGTGTGTTGACAAAGAAAAACCCCAGACAGGAGTGATTCAATTATTCATTAACTGCCAATTGCCCCTGGGCTCATCTGTTGACCTTTTTTCACAGCAATTTTTCTTTTTACTTATTGTCTGAAATCTCAAGTCTGCAATTTAATTTTGTTTTCCACCTCCCTATTTCTCCTCTATTCTCCTTGTGCCTGGTTTTTTTTTTCCCTCACCCTTGTTTCTTGTTATGATACACAGTATAGTGATGAAAGATGGGACTAGGATTCGGGCTCAAAGCTAAATTCCACAATTAATTAGCCACGTGACTTAGTAAATAATCTGTAAAATGGGAGTCACTGTTGCTTGTGTAGTGGGCTGAATGGTAGCCCCCAGAAGGAAATGTTCACACTCTAATCCCTGGGGCCTGTGAAGACTACCTAATATGGCAAAAGATGTAATTAAGGATCTTGAGAGGAAGGGTTTATTCTGGATTATCTGGGAGGGCCCTAAATGCAATCACGTGTATTCTGTGAAAGAAAGGTGGAGGGAGATTTGGGACACCTATACCAAGGCGATGTGAGTCTAGAGCACAGGGAGATGCAGCCACCACAAGCCAAGGAATGCTGACAGCCACCAGAAGCTAGAAGAAACAAAGAACAGATTCTCCCCTAGAGCCCCTGCAGGGATTGTGGTCCTGTTGACATCTTGATTTTGGACTTCTGGCCTCCAGAACTGGTAGAGAATAAATTTCTATTGTTTTAAGTCACCAAGTTTGTGCTAATTTGTTACAGCAGCCACAGGAAACTAACACACCCTAGTTACCTACAAAGGCAAAGAATAAGCTAAAGAATGTACAAGTGCTTTGTAAACTACAGTGTTACACAGTACAAGCTCTCCTTACTGGTCACATTCCAAAAGGATTTACAATAACATGCTAATAGCTATTGTCATGGATCGATCTTCATGGAAAAGACTTAGGGGAGTTCCTGGGGCTTTCCTTTCTCATTGTAGACTCTTCCCCTTAATCCTTCTCTTCCCAAAAAGGTTTGTATTTCTTTTGGTAGTGGTGTGGATATTGCTTATGGTAGCAACCTCAGAGAAAATGAGTTAAAACTACCTTAGCCTGTCTCTTGAATCTTGCAAGCAATTACTCTTCCCTTTATGCCAAGATCTTATGTTAGTTCAGGATGTAGAGCAGGTTTTCTCAACAGCAGCAAGATTGACATTTGGGACTGGATAATTCTTCTGTGCTATTTGCCTGGTACGTTTGCCATTCCTTTAGCCTCTCCCTTGATCCTACCCTCAGTCGTGTAAACTATGTTGTTCAAATATGCCAAATTTCCGAGGGCAAACCATTTCAGGCCATCACTTCCCCCGCGTCAAGAACCACTGATTCAAGGTCCAGATAAGATGGCCAAAATCTATATAACTGCATTTCGGAGATACCCAATTATACTATTTTAGGAATACCAATTAACAAATATTCTCTTACCCATGATTCATTAAAACTTGTCCTTTTTGATAGTTCCAGATTCTATTAATATTCATTTCATTTGTAGTATCACTTGAGCTTTGCCTTGAAAGTGAGACCAGGAACTTCCATTTTACATGTTTTACGTTATTCTGAAGTGGTTACCTTCTTTTAAAGATGGTTTTTAACTTTCTATTCACTTGATGTTGTTAATTACTCCTTCTGTTCTGGATCCTGGATCCCAGTTCCCCAAACAAAGTCCTCTTCACACTTGCTGCCAGTTGAACACCTGATTTGGATACTACAGTCTAACTTCTGCCTATATTGACATCTCAGGTCCTATATCCTCACTTACAGTACTGATGTGTCACTATTCTGTCCCCAGTAGTATTGATCTCCTCAGATGCATGCTCCAATTTCTTTGGATGCACATTCAAATCCTCAGTTTGTTTCATTAAATGACCTTCTTGTCTATAGTTTAATCTATCAACCCTCCTATTTCAAATATTTTATGTACCTCAGAATCACTTTAACCTGCCTCTTGAACCTGTTAATAGCCTAACTGATCAAATCCAGGTCTAGGCAAAGACAGGGTCAAGTTGAAGGAATTCAGTTCCTTATCTAATATTCCCCCATCTTGGTTGCCCAAAGAAACTTGAGAATAATCTTTTATATCCTTCTCTACCTTATCTCTCACACCCTATCAATTATTAACTCCTGTAGATTCAACCTCTTACACATCTCTTAAATCAATCTAATTCTCTCCATCTCTACATAAGGCCTTTGAGTATGCTGTTTCCTCTGCCTTTCCACAAATACAGAAGACTATTAGCTGCATAGTAGCACCCTTCACTGTTGGATTAGCCCATAATCATGCTCCAAAATTATGTAGAGAACAAATTTATATATATCTGCCATATGCAAGTTAATTTGAGGATGCCATTGATGACACAAAATAATAGAAGTTAGTATAAAAAAGTACCAACTTTACTACAGACTGAACATAATCCCTATCAAAATCCCAGCTGGCTTCTTTGCAGATATTGACAAGCTGATCCTAAATTCATATGGAAATGAAAGAGATCCAGAATAGCCAAAACAATCTTCAAAGAAAACAAAGTTGGAGAACTCACACTTCCTGATTATAAAACTTAACTACAAACTACAGTAATCAAGACAATGTGATACTGGCATAAAGATGACATTTAGATCAATGTAATAGAATTGAGACTTCAGAAACAAACCCATATTGGTCAATTGATTTTTCACAAGGGTGTCAAGACAATTCAATAGAAAAAGAACGGTCTTCAACAAATGGTCAAAATGGATTATAGACCTTAATGTAAGAGCTAAAACTTACAACACAGAAGAAAACACAGGGGATAAATCTTTATGAACTTAGATTTGGCAATGGTTTCTTAGATATGACACCAAAAGCACAAGCAACAATAGAAAAAATAGATAAACTGGACATCACAAAACTTAAAACTTTTGTGCTGCAAATGATACCGTCAATAAAGTGAAAAAACCACCCCCAGAATGAGAGAAAATATGTGTAATTCGTATATCTTAGAACGGACTTATGTCACTCTAGAATATATAAACAACCCTTGAAACTCTATAATAAAAAGATAAATAGCCCAATTTCAAAATGGGCAAAGGATCAGAATAGAGGTTTCTCCATAGAAGACATACAAATGGCCAATAAGTACATGACAAAATGATCAACATCATTAGTCAGGATGTAAATACAAATCAAAATCACAATGAGATACCACTTCATATACACTAGGATGGCTACAATAAAGACATACAATAACAAGTGTTTAAGATTGCCTATACATAGCCCACTCAATACCAGCCACTCTGACCAGGTTAGGAAGCTCTAAGTCACAGTACTACTCTCACCAACCTTTTAAAAAGACTGGTTCCACCCTCCAGATTCTGGCCCAGAATCTGTTTAAAGGCTCTAGGGTTGATTCCGTTGAGCAAGGGTTGAGAATCACAGCACCTAGCTCAAAAAAAGCCCACCCTGCAGTAGCATATAACTATACTTTTCTCAGTTTAAGCAAAATACTAACTGGGGAGAAACAAGCAAACCTTATGTCCATTTGCACCTAGCCTTCTTCTGCCCCATGTACCCCCCTAATTTAGGGTTTAGAAACCATCTTACGGTTTTTTTTTTTTTTTTTTGAGATGGGTCTCAGTATGTTGCCCACGCTGGTCTCAAACTCCTGTGCTCAAGTTATCCTCCTGCCTCAGCCTCCTGAGCAGCTGGAACTATATGTGCCAGCCACCATGCCTCCAACCACCTTTGGGCTAATCTTTGTTACTAGCCCCCACTGCTCAGAATTGGCGAGATTTCCGTTTCTGCTTCACTCACCTTATGTGGTTTGTTCACACTGGCAGCAGCAAACATCTGTCAATCCTGACCGACCCATCTCTTATCTTCCCAGAATACCTAGAAATTGCTGCTCTATTGATAACAGTATTTGTTTTCTAGTGTAGCTGTATTTGTCTACTTTTCTTTTTTTTTGCATTTTAGCCACTTTAATGAAATTTTGGAAGAAGAAAAGGGAAGAGGGATGTTTCATCATTTTCAAATCTTTTTTTCACCCTGGTTTTTATACAGAGCAAGGACTATTTCTAACCAATCTGCTCATGTGCATTTTCTTACTATTGCTACTCAGCAAGAAATGGAATCAACAATCAATTCCCATTTTCCACAAAAAAGAGGAACCCTTTCTTTCTGAATCCAAGACAACATTGTCAATGGTAATATTGGTTAAGGGTTGTGATATGTCTCACCATCCATTCAATTTGTCATTCTGGCTTTTATTATAAATGGCAAGTAGGAGCTCTGCAAAAGTAAAAACTGAGTGCAAGAGGATGGTTCTAGGAAAATACCCCGGGTTATTTCTGTCCAATTAATATTTGATGCTAAGCTTCCATAATCTCAGATGTTACTGTTAAAATTAAGAGAAAATTTCTATACTTTTAACAATTGTCCATTACGCCCCTCTAAATATTGCCTTATAGTCAGAGTTATTCCAGCTTAGAAAAACTATTGGTATCTGTAAGAATCCAGGGCCAGTAAAATTCCTCTTCACCTTAGTTACACAACTACTGATGACCTATTCCGAATGGTGACTGGGGGACAAAAATCTAGAAATGAGTAGAAGGATGGTCAGTAATACTTCAACAATTTCTCATTGACTAATGAACAAATTTGGACCCTTCCTCTCATCACTTAATCCTACCCAACATTCAACGAACAAAATTTCCAGTATGGGTGTAACCATATCTGCCCTTTTAAAAAACACTAGTTGGCAGCCTATATAATAAAAGGTCACTATGTCAAAATTATGTACTCCCTTTTCTCTTCCCCCATCATATACATAATTTGGTGGTGGGGGGTGACAAAATGGTATAAATTTTAAATTAAGACAGGAAAAAAGATATTTTCTTACACATCACATATGTAAATCAGAAACCATTATATAAGGATGATTTATTTACATGATGTTAGGGTGATCCAAAACATACAACACAGTCTGCTTATAACATTTTCAGATTTGCGACAGCTTGGTGCTATGAAGAAAGGAGGAAGAGTGGCTGTGAGGGGAGGAAAGAGGGAGAGAATATTCTTATAGTAAATGTTGGTGAAATAAAGAGAAATAATGGATACTATCACTTAACAACATAAAAACTTCCTGTTGTTTTAACACAACCTGGTGGTGATAAATTTTAGATACAGTAAATGTCAGAAAAACCAATAAAATGTTCTCATTACTTTAAGAACTTGTAGTATGATAAAATCATTTTTGCAATTCAGAAATTTAAATATACACATTCAGAGCAACTAGAAAAAAGTAACATATGCCTTGTTATTTCCACAAAAGGAGTTAGCCAGAAGCAACAGGAAAATTACATGATTAAGTAGGACTGAATTTGTACACAGTATTCTTCAAGTAAAGATCAGGAAGTAAACACACAACCCTCTCTCCCCTTATCAAATTACTTTTTAAAAACCTAATATTGGCACCCCCATGAACGCAAGTACAAAACCCTCTTTATGACTATTCATGACAGCATAAACCACGCTTTGTTTCATTTCTTCAGCATCTTTCCCTCCAACACTCATCTAGCTCCTACAGCAACTACTTTTTTGGGTCAAATTAAGAACAGTCTGGAAAAAAAGGCTTTATATGAGTGGTCACTAGTTATTTATGTTAAGTTCTTATTCTTTATTGGTAACAACAGAAAATGTGTGCATATTGCTACAGATGAGTGGCATTTGGTATATGGCATAGCAGTCTTCCACATGTACCAAAGTTTATTAAGGAACGCTTGGAAACCAGATCCTATTATTTAAAATGTTTACAATGACATTCTTTTTTTTTTGAGATGGGGTCTCACTGTATCACCCAGGCTGGCCTGGAACTCCTGGGCTGAAGCAGTCCTCCCGCCTCAGCCTCCTGAGTAGCTGGGAATGCCCGGCAACAATGACATTCTTTTAGGAACAAAGAAAACCAAATACAATTTGATATTACCATAAAATGGTTTTGCTCTGGCTCTTTTCACTGTTTTATACCTTTCCCACCTATATTAAATTGTAAGTACTTGAGAACCTACTAAACACTGCCCTTCCCAATATATTTAGGAAGGTATTATTTGTTAAGCATAAAATAGTACAGGTAGTTAAATGCTAAAAGAGCCGAGGAAATTTCCTGCAGGGTAACTACAAAGATGTTTTTTATGCTACATTTGTCCTGGAGATGTTTATATAACTCATTTCTCTACCTCATTCATTCCATAATACTCATTACAAACAGACTCCTCCTATGTGCTCCCTGAACTCAACTGAAGCAGAGAACATAGTCAGTAATTTGAATTAGGATTTTCTCCATTCTCCTAAGGATGGTACCATTCTAGATGCCATGGGGAATTAGGGCTGAATTCTCTTCTGAAAACCTAATTGAGAAAGACTGTGACAGACACTAGCACACCTCCTCTTTCCCCCTATCCCCAAACTACTATGACCTCAAACCCATGGTATCTATTTTGCTAATGGTAGACTTTGTCATGTATTCATACCCATAGGGAAAAGTTATTTGAAAATACCCAACTTTATATATTTAAACCTTGTGTTTCCTCCTAAGCTATATTTTTCTCTTTAGTTACTACCTTTGTCAAGCTCAGTGTGTAACAAGTCATCTTTTTGTGACCTTTTATTTTCCATGCACAAACAAAAATATTTAAAGTCTTTCTGGAGATCTAGAATCTACAATTTCTAAATATTTTGCATAACATAGAAAGTGCATATAAATTCTGAGTTATCCTATACCTGTGAGCTGATGATGAAAGATGAATTATTCTGCTCAAACAGGTGGTATGGATTTGGCAATCTTCGCTTGACTTTCCTAAGAGGATAAACAAATGCTCAAGAAAGACAGCATCCAACTACAGTGAAGTGTTTGTGATATGTGCTAGCTGGAAAAGGCACATTTTACTGAGCCATAGCAAATAATTTTAAGAAAATCTTATTCTACACTATATAGATCTTTTTCATTACCCTGCAACATAATTTGAGACTGAAGATTATTCTCCTTGCTAACACTGAGGAGCAACAATTTGTTTAGCTTATGTAGTGATGACCTTTTTCCTCTTAAGATAAGGGAATGATTCTAAAACATCTGAAACAGTTGAAAAAACTACCCCAACAATCAATACACTGGAACAGCTGTCATACTACACTATACTATAGACAATGGGTTGGCAAACTTTTTCAGTAAAGAACCAGATAGTAAATATTTTAAGCTTTGCAGGCTACATATAGTCTCTGTAGCAGCTACTGTCATTGTAGCACAAAAGCAGCCACAGACAAGAAGAATGAGCATGGCCGTGTTCCCATAAAATTTTATTTATGGACACTAAATATTCACATTCATTTTCATGTATCATTAAAGTCTTTTTTAAAAAACCATTTAAAATTATAAACACAATTCTTAGCTCACAGGCCATAAAAAGCAGGCAGCAGGCTGGATTTGGACCACAGGCTGTAGTTGGCTATCTCTTGTACAGGCTTTTATATGTTATGCAAAACGTTTCAAACTCCAGAGACTTTGGAGACTTTTCTTTTTTAGATTTCTCATTTAAAAAATTTATACCACACTAGTTTTTTTTCTGGATAAAGACACTCACATGAGAGAGAGAAAATAATTTTTAAAAAATACAATTCCTTATTTTAAAAAGAAAAAAAAAGAAAGAAGCTGTAAGACGAATATCACCTTTAAAACATATAATTCGGAAACATGTAAAATTAAAGATTAAAATTTTTATTCTATGCAATATAAGACAATATGCATAGATTTGTTACATAATTTTTTAGTTTTTACTTTAGGAAGAAGACAAGAAAAAAGGTTTATAAATCTCAGTCCCTTTTATAAAAAGTTGCAACTGAAACCAACAATCACTTCTATGTACAACCATCAACTCTGAGTATAATATGAATTACACCTAGGAATTGGAATTTACCTCAATGAGTTCTGGCTACTTTTTAAAAAATTCACAATTATATCATAGAACACTGTGGCTTCTACAATTTGTAACAATTTTGAAAAGGAATCTCCTGCCTCCATAATATAAGGAAACAAGAATACTCTTTTCCATAGTTGTCATCTAGTATAAAAAAACTTCACAGTCTGATCTACCTTTATCAAAGGTAAAATAATTCACTGCTACATTTGCATGGATTATTTTGACCCTCAGCAGTTCCTAAACACAAAATAAATTTTGCCTAAACTTTTATCTGTTTGGGTTTTCCAAAGCAAGATATTAATACAAAATGTATTAAATCAGCAGAAGTCCATGGGCTAAAGAAAAAGGAATTGAATATAAAATGTTTACCAACTTTATCCTTTCTAATTTTACAATAGCTTCAGGTAATGAGACCTAATTGGTTTCTTGTGCCTATCCATCACGAACACAACTCAATCTTCTACTTTAACACTCCTCAGTGCCATCTTTTGGCGGGTGCTTTATTTTGCGACGTATAAGATCATTTCGTCCAACTTCAATCATTTGTTCTTCCCAAGATTTCATTTCATTATAATAACGAATTTTATCATCTTTAGCAAGTTGAATATATACCTGGGAAAAAGTGAAATTGTTAAAATCATTTATTTAGAAAAGAGTAATTAATTTCTGGAATGCCTCCATATATGCTTTAGAAATTACATCATTCTATGCATATAAAGGGGACTTCAGAAAGAATGTCTTGTGAGATAAAAGCTACATGAGAAAAAGGTTAAGAGATAAAGATTTGTTATCTCTTATGAAGTTGTTACAAGTTCGTATCTTGGGCTGCGGGAAGGAGGCAGAAGCAGAATAGGATCGCCACTCAGCACAGTGGGCACTCTAGGCTTATCAGTGACGTCGTTTTAAATACCAATTTTATATGCAGTCAATAATTACCAAGAGAAAAAAGCCAAATTGATTCTAAGAATATTAAAATAATTCTAAAACACTTTAACTGTATTATTAGTAATAGAAGGTTGCTTTCCCATGAATCAAGCTTTGCCCTAATATATTCTTCTAACAGATATCCTAATAGGACACTTGAGACTAAAAACTATAATACTTACTTGCTTTTGAGAACTAGACAGATTTTTCCAGTTTTCATTCACAGTCTTCAGCTTTGCCTGTAAAACAATGTATGTTTAAGTAGCAGACATGGGGACTTCAGTAATTAAAGAAATTTCATTCAAACAACAAAAATCTCAGATATCAAGAATTACAGGCAAAGCCTCATCAAGTCCTAACATCTTTTCTTTCTAAACAAACACTATTAAACTGTTAAAAGTTCCAAAAATGAACTGAATGAAGGTACTTATCTTTTTTGATTCAGAAATATTAATATTAAGGTATAATCTATATTCTGCCATAAACTAACTTCAAAGATTAAGTTTTTTTATTTCTTCCCTGTCACTTTGTGTTTCATTCTAATACTGTGTTTAAGTGTTTAGGTGTAGTCATAGGAACAATAAAACGTAAGTCTCTAACGCTACTTAGCTGAACTTAGTTATGTGACCTGGAAAAAGTCAATTTATCTTCCTTAGGCTTGGTTCTTCATCTGTAAAATTAAAGGGATAGAAAGACGCCTATTTTGCTCCCTCCTAAAACCCTATTAAAAGAATAAACAAAAATTTTTTAAGGAATAAACCCAAACAAAGACAAAAGGAGAGGGCACTACCAACACAAAATTTTACAAGCTAAAAATCAGATGGAGAAGTGGTAACTGACTTAACTAACCCAAGAAAGCTAATTCTTAAGCTGGCAGTGAGGAAAACCTAAAAGCAACTTGATTTGCCATGCAGAATTTCCAAAGAGCACAGGAACTGGCAGCACCAGATAGGTGTAAAACAGTAGTGAAGCTAAGGTTAAACACAGAATTGACTGAAGACTGTTTAAAAAGAGGTTAAATTCTCACCATAGCAGATTTTAGGATGTTTATCGTCTCCAGAGAGTGAAATGGAGTCACTCTGTGAAAACCAGGTATAGTTTAGGGCAATGGTACCATGCTAAAACCAGAGTGATTAAAATGTATACAGTATCCCAGAAAGGGCTAAAGGCTAAAAGAAACCAGTAAAGATAAGAAAATTAGAGAAGCAGCTCAGAAGATCCATATACAAATAACAGGAGCTCTAAAGAGTCAGAACAAAAAAAAGGAGGGGGGGAAGAAGCCAGATCACACTCAAAGGACCAACAATAAAAATGGTTTCATATTTCTCAAAAGCAATACAACAAAGTAGAAGAGAAGGTCAATATTTTTTTAAATTTTGAAGGAACATGATCTCCAACCTAGAATTTTATGCCCAATCTAACAAACAACTGTGAGGATAAAGATATTACAGACATGCAAAACTCAAAAACTTAATCTCCCATGCACCCTTATGGGGAAGATGCTATGCCAGAATCATCGTAAACGAAGAAAGACAACAGCAGAAGCAAAGGCCCCCTAAGGATGATGAAGGACGATCCTAGGATGTTAGCTGTGTAACAGGTATAGAAGGCAACAGCCAAACTGGAACAAACAGAGGCTTCAGACTGAAACAGAAAGAATATCTAGTACATCTAAATGTACCGAAAGCTGATGAACATTGAAGAGTTTGGGGTGGAATTATTGATAAGTACAAAAAAACCCAAGCAAACAAAAAAACCTAGACGTAATCAACTTCAGGGAAAATAAGTTTTGCAGGAAAGGAAAAATAATCATAGCATATGGAATAACTCAGCTGTAGATAGGGTTTACATAATCATAACAATATAAACACTCAATACCGATCTAACCAAAATTATAACTATATTGGGAAGTAGGGGAACGGAAACATGCCAACAATAGGAGGAGAGTTAAACATCATCTTAAATAGTGGGAAGTAATGCTTAAAATATATGATAGACAATGCTTAAAACTGTAAAAAATCAAGAAGCAACAATATAAGAATGTTATTTAGAAATATGGAGGTAAATACCCTAAGAATCAGCTAATATAGTGGAATGTGTTTCTGGAGTAAGGCATATGAAAGGGCAGTGCAAATTGTTATCTTTCTAACAAACTTTAAAGAATTATTTTGATTCTTTGAACTATGAAGATGTATAACCAATATTTTTAAATGAATAAAAATGATACAGTCAAGTTATATTCCAATTTCCAGGGATAGGACCCAGCCTTTAAGCTTTCTAGGTGATTCCAAGGTGCAGTGAGATTTGAGAAGCACAGATTTAGAAGGACTCTGTCACATATAACCTTCCTATACTGATGAGAACACTAAATCCAAGGTTAAGTTAGTGAATGAGCAAATTCCAGATAAAAAAAATAAACAGGCTTGCACTTCAGTAAAGTAGAGCCATAGAAACTGAATTTAAAATCCCAAGGGGAGTAATTAAGTGAAAATATGTAGTTAGAGGAGATGACTATGTCACATATATACATTATTTAATCATATGTTAAGTAGCATTTGTAAAGTGAACAACAGATCTAAATAACCCCAAAGAGGCAGAGTGCTAAAAACTTTAACTCAGATTAAAAAGCATTAAGGATCTGAACATCCACTTCTTTTACCCGTCCTATTATACAAGGAAAAACATAATTGCCTATTTGGAACTTCTAAGATAAAAAAAGGAAAGACTAAGCCACAGCAATGATTAATATGCTTTTTTTTCTTTGACACATTCATATGTTGATGTTCACATGTACAACATATTCCCGAGGGCATAACCAAAATTTTATTAAAGGATATAACATGAAGCAATAGGTTATACTCAATTACCAGTAGAAAATATTGTAGCTCTACTCTCATTCTTCCCAGTGATTGTAAAACAGTTAAGAACTACTGGAATAGAAATGTCTCCAGAAGAACTTTAACAGCCCTATAAATGTGATAATGTTGTATGGTTTCTTTTGGGTTTTTTTAGGAGACAGGATCTTGCTGTGTTGTCCAGGCTGACCTCAAACTACTGGGCTCAAGGGATCCTCCTGCCTCAGCTTCCTGAGTAGCTGGTATTACAGGCACATGCCACCACATCCGGCAGAAAATGCTGTATGTTTTTTAAACTAAAAAAAGTTGGTGCTGGGTGCAGTGGCTCACGCCTGTAATCCTAGCACTCTAGGAGGCTGAGGCCAGAGGATTGCTTGAGCTCAGGAGTTCAAGACCAGCCTGAGCAAGAGCAAGACCCCATCTCTACTAAAAATAGAAAATAATTAGCCAGGTATGGTAGCACACGCCTGTAATCCCAGCTACTTGGGAGGCTGAGGGAGGAGGATCCCTTGAGCCCAGGAGTTTGAGGTTGCTGTGAGCTAGGATGACACCATAGCACTCTAGCCTGGGCAACAGAGCAAGACTCTGTCTCAAAAAAAAAAAAAAAAAGTTGGCAGTGTATGTATGTATTGGCAACTACCTACTCTAATTGTATGCAGTAAGAAAAAGGATTTTTCTTCAAAGAGATCCAATAAAGAGGGCCTTATCAAAAGAGTTTAATGTGTTTAATTCACTACTTTTCTTCACCACCTGACATAAAGCACCCTAGAATTCCCTGTCTAAATATTTTTTAAAGTAAAGTAAACAAAATGCAGTTCAGTTTTACCTGTGATGAACTGTCCTTAGCTTCTTGGAAGCTTTCAGATACAAAAATGTTATAAGCTGAGCGAGGTCTTTTTGGTTTTCCAAGCATTGTTAACTCCTGAATAACAAAAATAGAAGGATCAGATATAGTTTTAACCTCTATGAGACTTAATCTTACCTATAGAAACTTTATTTGCTATGCATTACAGAATGTTCCTTAAAGTGAATGTTATGATTCTTATATAAAGTATGTGATTATTACATCTTGGGGTCAGAATTTTTTGATAGCGCTAAGTTTTAAACGTTATAGATTTCTTGAGTTTTTTCTCATACACAAACATTTCTTTTATATATTATTTTGATGGTCTCCATGAATAACTGAGTACGTATGTACAACACCTTTTTAAAAGATAAAATAATCCCAGTTTCAACCTTTTAGTACACTACCATCCCTTTGGCCAAATCACTCACTATATGCCTCCACCACAACTCATATACCGGACTATCTGTTGGATAATCTCTCCTCTCATTCCCTTCCCTGAATGTCTCAATCTTTAAAGCTCAATAGATGTGTTAAATTCAATACTTTTTACTAGGACCAAAAGGGAAGAAGAACCTATGGAAAAGAATACAACCTATGGAAAAGAATACATCCCATACTATCTAAATCAGTTTAGTTCCTGAGTTCAGAAAATAAGGGATAATGGATTACCCTATTTAGTTTCTGAATTTGGACGGTAAGTAGTACTTATAATTTATAAAATTCTGTGGCTCTTTAAAGGCAATTTGGTTATGATCAATAATAAATCCAACTTTTATTCATAAGTAAAAGCAGGGCTCCTATGATTGACATCTAGAGATCACTTTCTTCTTCCTGAATCTCTCAGTCACTTAGTATTGAAACTACTGCAGATTCCAGGCACTTTACAACTTAACTATGTCCCCTTTTGTTTTAGAGCTACTGCTAGGGATTTCTCTCCTAAGTGCTTCCCTTGCAACTTCTGGTCCCCACATTTCTCACCTGATCTCTGAACTAGTTGGTACTGGGAGTCTTTAATGGGAAAAACAATTCCAAAAGGGGATTAGAATGGAAAGGGAAACCCTTATATCTGCCCAATCCTCATTTCTGGTCCTCTCCATTCTTAGCACAGGCTGGGTGCTTTAAGGAGAAAGGGAGAGTAAAAGAGAGAATATACTTTAGCAAACACCTTTCCAAATACCATCCTGATGTAGACATTACTTCTCACTCTCAGTATCTCTTCTGGCTCTTTCACTAATTGGATCAGTAGCCCCAGATTATCAGCTTAAAACATCAAGGTCAGGGAGAGGTGCCTTGGCATCTCACACTCAAGGCTGGAATCTACTTTTTCAGAGAAATAGTTTTAACTCTGACAACCACTTTTTAATAGTATAGGTACTGGGGACCAGAAAGCTCAACCACCTCACACCTAATACTGGTTCTACAGAAAAATGTAGTCTAACTTTCAAACAATGCTATTTATATGGATTAATACTTTAAACTGGGAACTACAAATTTTGAAACGTGGGGTTTTTAATAGTAATTTCTTTGAAGAAAAATAGAATTCCATCCTAAAGGCACTTATTATTTGATTAGATAAACTGGCACTTTTCCCTAAAATTCAGTCTATTTAGCAATATTCAGTATCAAACTCATCAGTGACTATAGAACATTTCAAATTAGTAAGTTATTCTAGACAAGACTCAGAAGCAAAGATTCTTGCTATTCCTGGTTTGGCTATTTCTTAACTCTATTCCTGTAGCTTTCATGCCAGTCCTACTAATTGTATATCTTAAATTTGGATACATCAGAAAGTAACACCAACGAATTCTAAGACAGAGTCAATGGCAAGTGTCCTGGTGGCTATCCCATTTTTCCTTAACTGGAGTACACCCGATAACATTCTACCACATCATATCTACACATTATCATCAATATAAGGGAAAGCTACCTATATTTATAATTATATAATTATAATTTCAGTTCTTTGCCATAGGAAAAGAGTATTATAATACTTACTCTCTTTTTTATTAACGCTTTCTTTTTTAAACGTTTTTGCATGATTTCTTTTTCCAAAGATATCATCTGACTTGGAGTTAGCTGTTCTTGAATTCTGTTTACCTCTTCTTTGTATGCCTGCCAGTCTGCCCTGTAAGCATCTTCATATATCTATAAATAAAAAACCCAAATAAGAAGTCAATAAACTGCTGCTGGCAAATTCAACACAGCACATCTGCCAGGGAAAGACAACTACATGACTTCAGATTAAATCACCATATGGAAAATGTGCTCTGAGATGAGATGTAAATGGATTAAAAACATGTATTTTTCATATATATGCTAACCAAGGTTGAGAGTCCAGCAATGAGCCTCCATTTTCAAATTGGTGCCATCCCTTCACCTCCACCCCCATGTATCCACATTCTCATCACTCATGTGGATCAGAAGGTATAAAGGTCCTTTGTAGATAATAGATATTTTAAAAAGTCTGGGTCGTCTGGTTCTTTAAAGGATATGACAATTGTTCCTAACTGCAGAATAACCAGTCAGCAATGTGGAAAACTTATATGCTTACTTTTTTCTCTGAATCAGGAAGTTCCCTCCATAGCTCGGCGATTTTTTTAATTAGTTCTGAATTTTTCGCATCTTTGGATTGGAATAAAATGAAAAAAGGTGTCACAATTTTATATCTTAGGAATAATTTCTAAAGACTTCCAGGAAAGCACAATCCATACCACATATAACTTAACACAATGGTTTAACTTTTCTTTATCCAACTAATTGAAATATGATAAATAATTTATCCAACATTGTTAAAAGTCCATTACTTAATAACTAAGGAATATATCACACACCACCAAAAACTATCCTGAGAAATTGATTACTAGTTTAAGCAGCTGGGTAATCAATTGCTTCAAGTTTTTCACTTCCATATTTCAATCAAAACTTTTTTTTTAAGTCTTTGAGGAATCATTAAGTTCATAAAACCTGACTGAACAAAATATAGCCTTGATTCATATAATACCACCTTATATTTCAATTACAGAAACATCATTTAGAAACAAACTATTCTAAAATCAATCCATTATTCTCCATTTCCTTCCTCGTCTTAACTGGAATGATGGGGTGCAACTGATTTACTCTTACATTTAAAATGAAGTGGGTACTTAAGCATGTCTCTGAAACTAATTCCTTATCTATAATGTGAGCATTTTTATTGTAGCTCATTTGATTTTCACAAGAGCCCTGGGATGCATTGCATGTAAAGGAGCCTTAGAAATCATAAGCAAACCTAGCATTCTGGGAGGTCAAGGCGGGAGGACTGCTTGAGCTCAGGAGTTCAAGACCAGCCTGAGCAAGAGTGAGACCCCGTCTCTACTAAAAATAGAAAAATTAACCGGGCGTTGTGGCCCATGCCTGTAGTACCAGCTACTCGGGAGGCTGAGCAGGAGGCTGAGCAGGAGGCTCTCTTGAGCCCAGGAGTTGGAGCTTGCAGTGAGCTACGATGACACCACTGCGCTCTACTCAGGGCGACAAAGTGAGACTCTGTCTCAAAAAAAAAAGAAAAAAAAAGAAATCATAAGCAAAGATCAGCTATTATTAATTTAGTTACTACCTTTACACTATAATCCAAAATGAAGGCCCTACAGCCTTCCTAGGGAGTCAAACATCCTCTCTGGAAATCTTTTTCTCAGGAACTCAAGACAAGAAAGGATTTTCACTCAAAGCTATTATTTTACGGAAAGCTCTTGAAATTAGCAGTAATTTGTATTGAGCTTTACAGTTTATAGAACACTTTCACATAAGTTATTTCATTGCAATTTTATCAACAATTCTCTGAGGCTGAAGAAGGAGCTAAACAAGAGAGAAAATAATTCATCAGTGGAACTAGGCAACTAGACCCAAATTCACCTTTTCAATCCTCTTCCCAGAGTGTTTTCCACTATTTTCATGCTATTTCCAAAATACCTTCCATTAGCTCTCAATTTTATTTAAAGCATTTCCATTTGAAATGTTATCTTTCCTATGTTACAGACCATCAAACAAAATAAATGATTGTTCCTGCAGTCACTGGATGCTTTGGTAGTGCAAATCAAGTTTGGGATTTAACTGCTTAGAGGCCTTTTCATTACACCAGAGAAGAGTACAAGCCCCCAAACTCCTTACCTGGGTTCTGAGCTTTAAATATGGGTAGCTGTTCTTTAGAAAATCGAAGGTATGAAGTCAGAGGTTTCTTTGGATAACTAGCCAAGGCGGATGAAAACCATTTCGGTACATACACAAAACTACATATAAACAAAAAGAAAATAAATAACTAATGCCAAGTATTGAACTGCCAATATTCACATGTATATGAACACACAGCCCAAATAAGATTTCATCATGATACTATATATCTGACACCTTCAACTAGAATGCTAATGACTTATTTAAAACCCTGTCCTAACCAGAGGGAAGAGCCTCCAGGCCTGAGTCTCATAGCCCTTACCGCCTAGGAAGGGCAAAAAGTGGAGGAAAGCGTCTATATACCAGCTCCTGGGTCCCGCCTCTTTAATACCTACATGATGGCTAGAGACTCGGCGCGATTTCGCAGAGGACGCCGAACGGGTGCTCCAAGGCTGGACGGTGGGGAGGGGTGAGAGGAGGGGGTGGAAGATAGCAGGAAGCAAGGTACGGGGTACTTATAGAGTTAGGCCTGATCTCAAAGCCACCGTCCGCTTGGCAAGGTCGAGGTCTGAATCAAAGGGCCAGGGTAGCTCTGAACTCCTAAGAGGGGTAGAAAGTGGAGGACAGCGTCTACATTCCACCCGGGGACGTCCTGGGCCCTGCCGCCTCCTGAGGCAAGGGTGAGCGATCCTACCTGAAGGGTAAACGCAGTCGACTTCCACAGCCAGCGCACAGCTCCGCTCCGGACCTCCCCAGGGCACTCAGCACGCCCCACATGCTCCGGAGAAGCGCCATCGCACCGGCGGTCAAGGCAGTGACCGATCCCCGATCTCGAGAAGTCTCCTGGCACAACAGCACAACCCCAACAATGACAACTCGAACCCGCGTGCCACTCTTCCGAACCTCTTATCATGCCCGCCACTCGCGAGGCACTGTGGGAAATCAGTTAACATCCGGTTGGTAGGCAGGGGGCGGGGCAGAGCAGATTCGGCGCAGGCGCCGTAGTCCCCGGTAGGCGGGACTGCGAGGGAGAAGGAGGATCGCCGGGGCCGCGAAGGGAAACCGTCGCCCGCTCGCCTGCGGAGGGCTCTGGCCTCGAGGGGGCGCTGCTGAGCCGCCTGTGCCCCCGGCCGCCCCCCGCAGTTGGTTCCTCACCCGGGCCAGGAGGCTGACGAGGGACCGCGGCGACCTCACCCCGAGCGGGCGCTGGCGGGCGTCGGCCCGTGACGACCCGAAGGGCTGTGCGTAACAGACAGTCTTACCGCCAGGACTCGGGACAGCTGCGCAGCCCGCGCGCCCGGCGGAACCCCCTCTTCAAGCCACGGCCGGGGTTCAGCGTTCAGAAATAGTGTCCAGAGAGCGGGGGAGGGGGGGGGGGTCCCAAACCTAAAAATGCAGATTCCAGGCCTTGCCGCCGAGCCTAATTCAGTACGTCTGTGTGGGGACCATGAATCTGCGTTTTTAACAAGTTCCTCAAAGTTTAACAAGTTCTAATGCTGGTCGTCTTGGGACCACATTTAAAGTAATATGGATTTAGACTATTCTCCCATCTTCTCGCACGGTCTTCAGGTCTGACCTCCAACCCTGCTTAATTTGAGCGGAGGAGACTTTGGCTGGTTAGTTGTCCGCAGGCTGTAGTTCTAGTCTAGTTCTAGTCCCAGATCTAGTCCTAGCGTTAACATTGACGTCCTGACCTGGGAATGTCGCATCCTCTGAGATTCGGTTTCCCCCTCTGCTAATGAGGATGTTGGACTAGATCAGAGTTTTCCCAACCAAAGCCCTGCAAACGTGTGACAAGTACGCCCTGAGCTATTCGTTGATGTGCTGTACGATTTTTGGTTGGTGGCGTAGAAATACCATTTTCTGTATAGGCAATGGCATGAAAAAGACTAGGAAGACCTAAAGATATCTATAGGCCTTCCAGCTCTTAAATACCATTGTTCCAAAGATAACCACCTCTTGAGACAGTCTGTCTTCTGTTGGATAGCCGTGATTAGAAAATTCTTACCAGTGTAATACTGTGCTGAGAGTCTGCTGTCTTTCTGTAGCTTTGAAAACATTGGCCCCTTTGGAGCTACAAAAGACTAGCGCACTCCTTTTAAGTGATAAGTAACGATCACCACTTTCCTTATCGTAGACAGGGTTAAAAGGGACCTTCCAGATCATCTGTTCAAACCTCCCATTCGGTCATGGAAGAAACAGGGTTTTTTCCTGAGTAAATACTGTGTGCGAGGTTCCAAATGTAAAGAGATAAAAGACACTGTATCCACCCCCCTCCAACTCTCCTTCCCTCAAGTGAGGCAAGAAGTAAACAATTACAACACGGTGCTAAGATAGAGGTTACATTTAAGTTGATATCTAAAATAATTTTTCCCCTCTATTTTTCTAGAATGTTTTTGTTCTTTCAGAAGTTTGACAGCAAGTTACACTTCTTTTGGATATTTAAAAATCCTTTTTGTTGTTTTCAACTGATTTTGATAAATCTTGCTGTAAAAGTCTTACCAAACCTATAACATTTTTGTTTGCATCAGATACCAATCTTCCTTCCTTTACATTGCAGTGATAATTGTATTCTAAATGCAGTATTTACAAAGACAATATAACTCTACCTACTTACTCAAACTGTCTTTGAAATAAAAAGACATATGGTTTCATTTGTATTGACTTTATAAAACATGAAGACTTACTACAATGTTTCCCAGGGTTCTGACCCTTTATTTTGTTTTAAAAATTCATCCACTCCCATGACTACTGTCATACTATATGAAGGTACAACTATCAGTTATATGCTCATGATTCTCATGTTATATATTGAATCCACACCTCTCCTTTTAGTTGCATATCTGCATAACCACTGTCTTCTGGACATCTTCACCATCATGTCCCGAAGGTACTTCAATTTCAACATTCCCTGAATAAAATTCACTGTCTTTCCCCTATCTTGAACTCTACCTCTTAGTAAGAGGCACCAGTTTCCCACTTCAATCATCCAAGCCAATAGCCTGATAAGTCTTTTTGGAAGCTTCCCCATTGACACTCCACCCCCATCAACCCACTGATAATGAATATTGCTGATTCTACCTCATTAATCCCTTTCATATGTATTCCCATGTCTCCAGCCCCATTGTAGTTGCTTTTGTTCAGGCCGACAATATGCTGGTAAATCAGATTTCTGAAAAAGCCCTAATCTGTAGTGTTTGCCGAGTTCTGTGGTGTAAATACTCCCACCATGGCTGATTTCAAGTTACTAGCTTGAAGTTACTGAACCTGAAATTGGGAAGAAATGAGCATAATTGGCTCTCCAAGCCAGTACCGGCTGGCTCCAGTTGCCATCTACAGGTTCCGCCATCTTTCCCCAAACTCTTAGAGTAATATTCCTACTTCCAGTCTTCCTTCCACAGTCACCAGGTCAGTCCTTCTAAAAGGCAAATCCCATTCATTAATTTATTCATTGAGTATATGTCGAGCACCAACTCTGTGCCAGACAGGCAGTGATCACATTTCTGTACTTGAAACCTTCAGTGGCTCCTGATTACCCACAGAATAAGGTTCATTTCTCATGTATGGCATACAAATCCTCCATGAACTGGCCTTTTTGTTTCCTCTATAGTTTCACCTTTTCTTGAAATAATTTATGATTAAAATACCTATTTCTTCTTCTGATTTAATAGATTCATCAAACCACTTCATTTGGCTCTGAGTTTACCATTGCTTTTTGTGTGATATGCCAGTATAATGGAAATTGCTGGGTAAGAATATAGGCTTAGAAGTAAGACAGATCTGGGTTCAAATCCTGCTCTTGTTACTTATTAGACGTGTGACCTTGCCAATGAAAATCTTTCTGACCCAGAGTTTTCCTGTCTATAAAATGGGGACAATAATGGTTGATTTTTAGGATTGTTGTGAAGATTAAATTATACAGTATACAAAAAGTTCTCAGCATAGTCCCTGGGACATAGTAAAGGCTCAATAAATAGTGGTTATTCTTGTCCTTATATTTTCATAACAATTATTATTAGCTTCTAAATAATTATAGAATATCCCCAAACAGAAAAGTCATACTTGCATCACATCCCTGTCATTACTTTTTTTTTTGTCATTTTCTCTCCCTATTAAATAGCATACATACATACATATTAAGTAACCAGCACTGCTCCTCTTTTCCTCCTAAACTTTTTTTTTTTTTTTGGAGACAGGGTCTTGCTCTGTCACCCAGGCTGGAGTGCAGTGGCTTGATCACAGCTCACTGCAGCCTCGAACTCCTGGGCTCAAGTAATCCTCCTGCCTCAGTCTCCCAAGTAGCTAGGACTACAGGCACACACCACTACCCTTGGCTGATTTTTAAAAATATTTTTGTAGAGAAGGAGTCTTACTGTGTCGCCCAGGCTGGTCTCGAACTCCTGGCCTCAAGCAATCATCCCACCTTGGCCTCCCAAAGTGCTGGGATTACAGACATGAGCCACTGTGCCTAGCCCCTATTGAGCTTTTAACATTTCTTAAATTAGTAATATCTGAGCAGAAACATTGTGGTAGTTGATGAAAAATTAAAATAACACACCTTTAAATTGGATTGCACTTTAATGTTTTCAGAACATTTTTATATAATTTTATTTGATTGTATGATTCACAAATCAAACAAAAAAACAGAGAAGGTATTGTCATGATCATTGATTGCTTCCAATGGCCAGATGAGAAAAACGAAGTTCAGAAAGCCCAGTCATAACATTCCAACAGTTAGTAAGTTGTGTAGGTAAAAACTTGGTCTTCCAATTCATTGTCCTGTGCTTTTCCCATTATATCAGATCACTCTCAGACCTAACACACCACATCATTCCAGCCCAAAATATCTTCCTTGGATATTCTATAATGTGTGAGCTTGTATCACTTACTTGTGACTTATCATATACCACTCTGGTTTCTAATCTTTTTTTCTGTGTATACATTTTTTTTCCTCAATACATATGAGTTACTTGAGGACAGGGCTAGGTCTTATGTTTCCTTTTATCCCTGGTAGTACCTAACACAGAACATCGAGCATGGTCGATAGACAGACAGATAGACAGATGGATGGGCGCATGTATGGGTGGACTGATAGGTAGGTAGATAGATAGATAACATGAAAAGTTTAGCATCTGCACGTATTGTTTATACACAAATTTGGCCCCCTAGAAAGCAACTACAGGTTAGAAGTGTCATTTGCCAATAATGTGTGAAGGTGGGAACCAAGTAAAATTTTGGAATATACATATGAAAGTAATTATTACGGTTCATTGACACTTGCACATTGGTAAAGCAGAAGGTCGCACCAACAAATAGCAACAGCAGCCAGAGGCCTTGATAATTCCTTTCTGAATAATGGAGTTAGATGCACGGTTATCACTCAAATGAAGAAAGCGTATTGCTAAGAGAAAAGCAGTCTCGCTTTTGTCATTATAATAGATAAATAATTTAGCTACAATACGAGCAATTGCTTAATGGATTTAGCACAATAAGTAGATGTGATTCTGAATGTATAAGTAAATATACTTCTGGAAATAAGATCATGCTGTAAACACTACATTTAAAGATCATTTGCTCACCAGCAATTATAGAGTTCTGTGACAGGCGCTGGAAGGAGCGTGAAAAGAATAAGACATTGCTCCCGTCCCAACGAGGTCACGTGCCAAGTGGGGGAACAAAGCACAAACACACAAAAATCATAAGAGTACAACAATTCGTTGCAGCAGTACAAGAGAAATTTTTACAATTTGAATATCTCCTAGCTTATTTTTTTCATAAATCAAGATTTTAATAAATTATAAGAAAACAAAACTGCATGTATGATTTTTTCTTTCAAACCAGTTTCATTCACTTAGGGACTGTTTTCACATCACTGGAGTTTGGCTTTAAAATCAGTATACAAAAGGAAGGAAGGGAGACATAAATAGAGGAATTAGAAGAAAGATCTATTGCATGATAATAGTTCCCAGCTATCTAAATTAGTTTATGAATTATTTCTCAATTAGAACAAAGTCTGCCTGCAGTCTTAATTATTAAGGGCATATCAGAATTATTTTTAGCCATTGCTGTAACAGCCTTACAAAAAATAAATATAGCTTTTCTATTTTAAAGCTGATTCTGAGTCAGCAGGAGGTAGGGCAAGCAAAAGGACAGCTATAATTTTATGCAAATTTATAAAACCCCAATTCATACTACTGGATATTACTGAAAACTGATTTCTTATTACTGAAAGTTGACTTGAAGATTGGAAGAACTCCAGAACAATTATACTTATGGAGCAATGCTATTAATAAGACAACATGACCTACTGTGCCTGCCCTCACATTATTGTAAAGCACCTGATCAATACAAATGATAATAATTATAATTTATTGCTCAACTACATGCCAAGTATTTTACATACATTATCTCTAGTTGTTTCATAAATCCTACAAGGTGGTATTATTTCTATTGTGCGGCTATGACAACTGGTATTCATATATATATGAGAAGGATATCTTCCTTGTTACCACCTTAACAAAAATTTCCACCTCTGAATCCACAGTTTGCAGCTTCGAAGTTATTTGATTCTATGTAGGTACAATATACACAAATCAGTCATGAAGTTATAGGTTTTTTTTAACACTTGCTCACATTCCATTATTTCTTTTCTCCCCCCATAAAGACCCTTTCTTAACTTTTTTAACTGAGTGGATTATGAAAATAACATCTTAAGTTCCTTTATTCACTTATTCATGCAGTCATTCAAAAACAATTAGTAGGCTTGAATTTTAAAAACTACACATACACATATCCATGGATGTGCATGCATAAAAAAGTAGAATAATACACACAAAATTTGGCTTAATGGTGACTATGCCTGGGTACTGCAGGAGCGAGTGGTACTCATTTTTTACTTTATATATATATGTATTATTTTAAATTTTTTCTAAAATATGATAGTAATATTCATCTTTTTGTAATAATTGTTGTAAAACTCAGTTGCTAGGAGAGGCCAGTACTATGCTAGACACTGTGATAAGTTCTAAAGACACATACAAAGGTGACTAAGGCACGATCATCTGTTTAAATCTGCCTGGGACAGTAGGGGATGGCTTCATTTGAACTGTTTTTTCAAGTAGGGGAAGGTGGAGTCCTTTCCAGAAAAATTAAACAGTATGTGCAAGTCACAGATATGTGAGAGGGCATGGTGTATGTATGAAAACAAAATATATGTGAAAAGGAGTGGTACGAAACAAACCTAGAGTTTGGGTGGGGTTGGCTTGTGAGGGACTATATATAATGTGTTAAGGAGTTTGTTAGCAAAAGATAGCCAAACAACTATTTAGGCAGGTTAGAGGTACAACTGAACTTGTTTTTAGAAAAATCCCTTTGGTAAGAGTATAGAGAGTGAGGGAGTGAGGAGACTATTGCTGTAACCCAGGAAAGAGGGGCCAAGACTCTGAAGTAAGACGGTGCCATGGCTCATACTCCAAGGGCATTTCTAGGTACAATCAGCAGGATTCCATTGACCCGTTAAGCACATAGAAGCCAAGAATGACTTTAAGGACTCTAACTTGACAGACTATTCTAATTCAAACTGCATACTCTGCTGAGTAGATACCCCTAAGCAAATGCTTTCATTATATCACTTTGCTAATTAAAAATTTACACCGACTTCTTACAGGCTATCAAATCAAGGTTTCACATCCAGTGGATCTATCTTCTCCACCTAATCTTTTCTCATTAATTGTACACAGACCTGCTAATACCATTCCCATTCACTTCTACTTTGTTACATTTAGTTTCTCCTACTTTCATTAATGCCTTTCCCACTTAAATATGCCAATTAATATCCTAAGTGTCTTCTAAAGCCTAGATCATTCATTTATTTATTCAGCAAATATTTGAGTATTTGTGTGCCAAATACAGTTCCAGGTCCCCGGGAGTCAAAAATGGAAAAAAGCATCAAGGATCTCAAGTTAATGATACTGATAGTACAGTGTGGTCAGGACAATTGTTGGGATCCAATGGGAACCGCGGGAAGTTTGGGAGGCAGGTGATATCAGATGAGTCTGGAGATACAAGCCAAGTCGGATCACAAGAGTCTTACAGACTTAGTACTTCATTCTATTGGTTGATAATTTAAACAAGAGGAAAAGAACCTGAGAACCCAAAGAGTGTTGGTGTATAAAACAGATAAAATGAGCTTTGGTGACTGAAGGAAAAGTGCAGGGTCTAAAGGCTAAACCATTAGCATCTCCCTTCTTTTTTCCCCAGGTCCCTCTGCAAAACCACTGCTGAGGCTGTGGGACACTACTTAAAATTTTTAAAGCTGATAACCCACAAGATCAGATTTCGGTCAGATAGAATACTTTGGCACTTTCTGTGGATGATGGATTTGAGGATACACCGAGGATGAGGGAAGGATAGGAGGTTGTGGTAGCAGTGTCATGAAAAAATGAACTAGTGATACCTGTTCCAGACAGGTGGTCCCACTGAGAATCAGAGGAGCTGGATAAAATATAAAAATTATAATTGAAAAGGTATGAGAGAGCTGCAAGAGCCATGAGACTCTCAGAGGTGAGCTCTGAGTATCTGCAGTCATTTTTCTCCTGGAGTACAGACTAGAGGCAGAGAATTTGGGCTTCACACAGGCAGAAAGCCCACTGCTGGGGCACAGAGAAACACAGTTTTTTTGTGGTTGCACAGTGCTGAGTAACAAAACTGGAGACTTGAGGGACCTCAACATGCAACTAGTTTACCCCCTCAAGATATGTGCCAAAGTCATAAATCTTTATTGGGCAAGAAGCTAAAGAACTAAACTTCTGAAAAAACAGTGTAATTTTCTGCAGTCTCGTGGTGTTGAGAAGACAATGGCCTGCCAAAGGAAGGGGACTCTAAAGAACAGACTAGCAGTTAAAAGACCAAAGTGGTGAACTGACGGTGATGACTTACAACTTCTCTTTTTCCCTGGGGCACTTGTTGATTTGGATGTGGCTAAAGGCTGAGAATTCAGGCTTGATCCCTCACAGAAAATTACTATTCATGACAGAAAAACTGGTAGTACTTTTGATGGTTGCAGAGAGCAAATGTAATAAAATTGCAGATCTGAAAGGATTCAGACATACAGTTGGTTTCCCGCACAAGATGTCTGCCAAAGTCTGAATCTCCCACGAGCAAAAGGCTAAAACTGTGAATCAAAAATACTGAAAAGCAAAGTGGAATTTCCTGCAGTCTCTCTGTGGTGAGGAAACAAATACAGTAGAAGAGGGTAAACTGGGCGCAGTGGTGCGAACGTGTAGTCCCAGCTACTCGGGAGATTGAGGCAGGAGGATTGCTTGAGCCCAGGAGTTCAAGATCAGCGTGGGCATCATAGTGAGACCCTCTCTCTAAAAAAAAAAAAGCAGCAGCAGCAGCAGAAGAAGAAAGCAGATATGCACTATAAACAAGGGTAAAGCAGACACAGTTTGAGTGTGATAATACTGCAGACCAGCCACAATTAAGCATAGGCCCTGACTGCATTAAGGTGATCATCTTCACACACTATTTGACTAGCAGAGCAAAGGATGAGCTCTCTGTAGTGGAAGATAACATCATCTAGAGTCTCTACAATTTCTGTACACAATGTCTGGCATAAGAGCAGACTCTCAGGTGATTCAGATGCTGAAGTCAACAAAGACTTTAAAATAACTATGATTAAGAAAAGAAGTTCAAAAACAGAAAAATATGGAGAAAATAAATGAAACAATTTAGGAATTCACCAAAAACCTGAAATATGTAAAAAATTCAAACGGTAATTCTAGAACTGAAAAATAAACCTGGAATTAACAATATCTGAAATAGAGTGGATGGGTATAAGAGCACACTGAACACAGCATTTGTATTAAATTGTAATTAGTCAGAGATGGGTATTTTAGAGTAATTACACACACACTAAAAGAATGTCTAACAAGTTATCAGAGGGAAAAATGATACTATCATAAAAATTGATTAATCCAAAGAAGGCAAGAAGGAAGAAAAAAAATAAAACATGGTTTAAAAGAAAAGCAAAACAGGAACATAGTTGGTATAAACTCAACTACATCAGTAATTCCATTAAATGCAAAAGGATGAAATACTTCAATTAAAGGACTAAAATGGCCAGATTGGATAAAAACCAAATCAAATAAAACCCAACTATGAGTATAGAAGACAGAGATTTTAAAAAGGACACAGAAAGGACTAAAGTTAAAGAATAGAAAAAGATATACACTGCAAATATTAGCCAAAAGAAAGCTATACTAATATTAGATAAAGTGGACTTTAAGGCAAAAGCATTAATACAAGTAGAGAGAGGCATTTCTTAATGTGATATCACAATTGTTTATGTGTGTGTGAGAGAGAGAGAACTCAATAATATTATGTCAAAATATATAAAGTAAAAATAAAACTAACAATTCTCAGGGGAAACTTTTAACACATCTCCTTTAATGGCTGTGAGAATAAGCAAATAAACATTGCAAACTCAAATGAACTTAGTCTAATCAGCATATTTAAACACGGCACCTAATAATAACCGAATTCATATTTTTCAAATGCATATGATACATTTATCAAAATTTCTATATGCTGGCTCATAAAGCAAACTTCAATAAATTTCAAAGAATTGAAATTATTCAGATTATGTTTTCTGGCCATGGAGAATTTAAGCTAGAAAACAAGAACAAAAATTTAACTTGGAAAAAACCCAATTGCCTGGAAATGGAACAATACATCTCTCTATATAACTGTTATATAGGTAACTGTTTCATAGGTAAATGAAAAAATGAAAACAGGAATTAGAAAATATTTTTAACTGAATGATAATGAAGATACAGTATCTCAAAACTTGTAGGATGCAGCTAAAGTGGTGCTTACGGGGAAATATATAGTTTTAAATGCATATATTAGAAAAAAAGACAGGTTGAAAATTGTTTCAATCTCAAGAAGAAAAAAATAAAATCAAAACTGAAGAGAACATAAAGAAATAACAAATCAATGAAATGGAAAACAAATATACAAGAGAAAGTTAAAAATCAAACATTGATTCTTTGAAAGATTAATAAAATTGATAATCTTATAACAAGACTAACTAGAAAAAAAGGAAGAAAATTTTAAATGTAAGGAGATGACTACAGATACTTATTACCTTCAAAAAGATAAGAGGGATATCATGAGCTCAATGCCAAATAGATTGACAATATACATAAAATGCACAGATTCCCTGAAAAACACAAAACTGAGAGTAACAAATAAAAAACATTATCTAGTCCTATATATATTAAAGAGAATTTGTTACTACAACCTTCCCATAACCCTATGCAAAACAAAACAAAACAAAGCTCTAGACACAAATGGCTTCAGAATATTCTTCAAAATATATAAGGAAGAAATAGCACAAATCTTACACAAACTCTTCCAGAGAATAAAGAGGGAATGTTTCCTAACTCATGAGGCCAGCATAACTTGAGGTATCAAACTTGACAAAGACACTCAAGAAAGGAAATTATGAACTTCTCTCATGAACATCGTTGCAAAAATCCTTAAAAAAATTAGCAAATATTAATAGAATGCAGTGATTTGTAGAGAGGATAATACATCTCAAAGCGGGTTTTTGTCCAGAAATGTAAGGATAATTTAACATGTGAACATCTGCTAATGTAATTCACATTACATTAATTGAGGGAAAAGATAAAAACCACAATAAATAATTTTGATAGATGAAATAGCATTAAATTCAACTTGTAACTCAACAGTAATAAAAATGCTTAATAAACTAGAAATAGAAGGGAACTTCCTTAATATGAAGGCAATATCATACTTAATATTGAAATAATAAAAGCTTTCCCTCAGAAATCAAGAAAGGATGCTTGCTATTACTATTTTGATATGATACTGAAGCTCAAGCTAATGCAACAAAGAAAAAAAAAGAAATGTGGTATATAGATTATAAATGAATAAATAAAGTTATCACTATTTTCAGGTAACATGATTATAAGTGTAGAAAACTTTAAAATTCTATAAACTTTTAAAAAGTGAATTTAGCAAGGTTTCAGGATACAAGGCAAATACTATAAATTGTGTTTCTATACATCAAGAACACACAAATATGAAACGAAATGAAAAATAACTTTTATAATAGATTTTAAAAACTAGAGACCTACGAATGAATCCAGTGAAAAATGTGTATGACATCTACACAGAAAATTACAAAACAATTACATTAAAACAATTAGATAATTAGAAATTAAAGACAATCTAAGTACATTGAGTGCTATACCTATGCATGGAATGACTCAATAAAATGTGGTAGTGACCCTAAATTCTTTCCCAAGAAAAGGTGAGGGTCTATGTCCCTTTCCCTTGAATTACAGTGAGCCTGACTGTTTCATCCAATAAACCACAGCATAAGTGGATGCTGTGTGACTTAAAAAAGGCGGCTTATTCCTTATTCTCTTGGAACACTTGATCTTCAGATGCTCCCTCTTGGAACTGAGCAGCTATGTTGTGAGATGATCAAGCCACATAGAAAGGCCATAAATAAGTGATCTGGTAAATGTACCTGCCCAGATGCCCATATATGAGTGGAGAAGCCTCCAAATGGTTTTAGCCCCAAGCCACTTGAGTCACCCCAAACTGACACCCTAAGTACCATGGAGTAGACAAGTCATCCCTACTGTGCCACATCCCAATTCCTGACCCAAAAGAATCCATGAGCATAATAAAATAGTTGTTCTTTTATACCACTTAGTTTGGGGGTGCTTTGTTGTTTAGCAATAGATAACCAGAACAAAAGATGCCAACTTTACCAAAATAGCTCTGTAGATTCAATACAATCCCAATTAAAATCTCAGCAGGAGAAATGGCAAAGCTAATCCTAAAATGTATATGGAATTACAAGGGATCTGAATAGTCAAAACAATATTGCAAAAGAACAAAGTTGGAGGACCCACACTTCCTCATTTCAAAAGTTACTACAAAGCTACAGTAATCAAAACAGTGTGGTAATAGCATAAAACATATAGATTGATGGGATAGAATTGAGATTCCAGAAATAAACTATAGTCAGTTGATTTTCACCAAGGGTACCAAGGCCATTCCAAGGGAAAGAATAGTCTTTTCAACAAATTGTACAGGCTAATCTTCAGAAGGGCCTGTTTACAAGGTTTGCCCTCGGCTGACATTTGGGAACTTGGCTTCTGAAACTGTCCCTAAGTAATAAGGTTGTGCCTGCTGTGCTAGCCTGACTAGACTTTTTAAATAAACAATGTGATTTATGGTGAGCACCTGCTCTCCTTCTGGGAGACTAGAATTTTGGAGAACAAAGGTTGCCTACATGATTAGCCCCCAATAAAAACCCTGGACTTTGAGTTTCAAACTGGCTTTCCTGGGCAGTAACACTATGCCCATGATACTACTGGAGGAAGAGTGTACTGTGTGTGGCTCCTTCAAGGAACACACAGGCAGCTTGCACATGGATTCCCCCAGACTCCACCAGACTGTCTTTTCCCCTTACGAACCCAGCTGTGTGTCCCTGCTGTGTCACTGTAATACATCTTAGCTGTGAGTATGACCATATGCTGAGTCCTGTGAATTCTCCTACTGACATACCGAATGTGTGGGTGGTCACAGACTGCCAAAACAAGTGTATCAAAAGTGCTAACACAAGTGGGGTCACAACTGTTTTCCACAATATGTGTATTAAGAGTTTATATTAAAATATTGCATACACAACTCATAGTGATCTTTTGCACTTAAAGAGATCTTAACAGTTTTTCCTGTCAAGTAAATTCTGAGGAAAGCATAGTTCAAACCTTAAACCAACATGCCCGTATAATAAAGGCAACTTCCTCATGAAGAGAGGCCTCTCTCTCCCTCCACAAAAGTATAACCTGAGAGAATATTAAAGTGAGTTTTTAAAGAAATGCTTATTATACAAAATGCCCCCAAATACTAATACTCTTAGGTGAACTTTCTATTACTTCAGTTCATTTACAATTTAAAACCATTCTTATATATAACAGGATAATGGAAGCAGAAATTTAGACATAACAAAATACAAATAGGTGATATAACATCTATAAGGCTGTCACCAAGACACTATTTCATTACAAATTATTTCTACAACCAGCTGTCTAGAAATTTTCAATTACCACCACTACTGAAAAAAGCACCTGGTGAAAGCATATCAATTACAGTTTCAGAAGAGCTTACGGACATTACTCAGTACAAAAAAAAAAAGAGCAGAAATGACTAGTTATCTATATATAGCAACTTTTACAAGTGAAATTAGATGAATCTCTAATTGCCTTATTTGTGCAATACTACTGTCAGAACAATAAAAGACAAGCATCATTAGAAATGAGAACTTTCACAAATAATCTGCATTACATTTTAGGGCAATTAAATTGTGATTAAACCTCTGCTTTAAAGAAAAAAATTTGAAAGTACTACTTTACAGTTGATAAGAGTGATAGAACTAAATTTTTAAAAATTCAGATTTGTTATTGTTTTATTCTTATTAATCACTTAAAAGATTTAAACAAACTAAAAGATAAGCAGTATTTTCAACCATTTAAATACACTGCAGCTCTATTTAAACGGCCATGGCTAAAGCATTGATCTCATCTTCCATGGCTGGTCCTAACAAGAATGAGTAACTGGACTGACAATTCTACTGCAGAACTTGAATTTTAAAACATCTCAACTGGACTGGACTTTGAGTCCAGTTCAAATTGACTACTAATAAACAAACATGATATAAACAAATAGCCTCATAACCAAGACTCTTTTTTAATCTCAGAAGAAAATTAATTTCCCTAATCTCTCCATTTTAAAAATACAGAACTGTGGGAGAACAGGATCCTGACAAATGTCAATGACTGAATCATATCAAAGGTAGATCACTGTGATAAAATAAGAAAAATGTAAAGCTACAATGTGATATTATTTTTATCATTAACTTTTAAAAAAAGTTAACTGTTTTGCATATTAAATCTTACAGCTACCCTTGATATGTAGTTGATTTACAAAGTAAATTTTTAATTTTCCCTATCAGAGTTTAAGGGGGGTGGGTGGAAAAGGAAAATAAAGCAAAATGCACAATTAAATATGGTTTATAGAGTCATATGTGTAAAGCTATTCTTCAGGAATATTACGCTTTGAGGTAGTTGGGGGATGGTGGCAAGGTTGCCCTTACAACCTGTATCACTGATGTATCACGTGTGGCAGTTACAAGTGTCCAGAATCCAATTTGAATATGGTTTTCAACTATGCTTCAAAGCATCCAGGACTTCAAGAGGTGGAATCCTAAATCCCCAAAAGACTACCCATTTCCCTCACTCCAAGGAGGTCCTTAAATTAATACCTTATCTATGAAAAGGCCCTAATTTTGAATTTAGTTTTAAAAGGTAACTGATGTTCTCTTTGTTAGAATTAAGTAAAAATAATTACACCCAAAATGGTAATCTGACTGATCATTATGCCACCATCAAACTCAAGATTTTTAGTTAATTATGAGAACTTATGCTTACTCCTCAGGAGTCTAGTACAAGTCAGATGTAAGCAAAGGCAAACAAGAGTTAGGCGAGTTTCAAAAACTTTAATAAAGAAAAAAAAGACACTTCCAAAAATAAATGCCACACAAATGAAAGTTTTTCTTAAAAAAAGTGAAAGATACTCAAGAAACAAAACCCTTTACTATCAAAGTATTCCAAATACTTAAATCTAACGATGTTGAGTGTTCAAATGCAGGGCAAATGTAGCTTATAATAATATAGCTAGGAAAGTAGTATTTTTCATGATATGGCTGTTTTAAGACATCACTTAATATAGTTACTTTTTTAAGCCTATATTAAATATCCATTTCACAATTCATTTAATTATTTTACATTCATTTATAAAAACACATATTTTCTAACAGGTTATTTTGTGCTTTAATAATAATAAACCATGATAAATACTCAAGTGATTTAAATGCTTTCCTAACGACTACACCCATCACAGATTCTTGCACACACATACAGCTACTGCAATAATCAGAAGAGCTACAACTGTTCTTAAAAATGACACTCACTCAAGTTTGATAAGCATGCTAAACACTGAAGAGATATATTTTTTCCCAGGTTAAAACATTAAAACTTTCTAGTTTTCTTTAAAATCTATAAAGATAACCTGCTTATTTAAATCACTTTTAGCTGCCAATTTATAGAAACAGAGGGAAGCATCATTTATAATTTTTTTTGTAACTTCTATAGTAAAAAATGGATGTTTTCAAATTGCAATAGCATTAGAATTCTATTTTAGAAATTCTAGATTTTAAAATGTTAAGAAATATAATGTCAATTACATTCATAGGGCATTTTAATGAATTAATCTAGCAATTACACAGGTCTATAAAGACTTTTCTAGCCAGGCATGGTGGCATGAGCCTGTAATCCCAGCTACTTGGAAGGCTGAGGCGGAAGGATGGCTTGAGCTCAGGAGTTCGAGACCAGCCTGGGAAACATAGCAAGATCCTGTATCTAAATTAATAAATAAATAAATAAATAAATAAAGACTTTTCTTCAGGGTGGGTAACATCACCTTATACTCATTTCAGTACTTTTAACAAATTCCATTTTAGATGTGACCCAGGATAAACCTCAATTTATTCTAAATTCCTGTACAACAAAGGACCAAGGTATATCATCTTATAGATTGACCATTTAGTAAAGAGATATTAACCTAAAACAATAAAGTTTATATAATTAATGGTGACTACTGCCAAACATAACAGACCTCATTTTCACAATTTGGAAATAATTTTCATGCAAAATTTTATATAGAGTTTTGTTTCTTACTTATAATTTTTATTTTTTTAAGTAATCAAGACAAATAGTAGAAAAAGCATTTTATTTATATGGAAAAAGCTACAGTAAGATCTGTAAAAGGTGTCAACATAATATTGCCTATACAGAAAAAAATTCAAATGTGAATAGCAACAAATAAATGTTACACATCTTCCTACTTAGCAGTGCAATTAATTCACATTGCAATAAAGTTAAGTCAAGTATAACAAAATCAAAACAAGTGTTTCTCCATAATCAGTATACTGAGAATTACAGTGTAAAGATCATTTCAGGTTTAAGAAATCTGTAATCAATCTATAGAACATCCTAAGACAAGGGAGACACAGTCAATTCATTTAATTATCAGCTGTTGGGCTTTTTCAATACTGTTCACAGGAAAAAAGTAATGAGTTGACATACATGTAAATAGAATATATTTAGTCTATACAGTAAAAAAATACAAATTATAAAGTGAGCTAACAAAGAATGAAATCTGAATACAGATTTATAAAACTGACGACATCTTAGACAACACATACAGTATTTCTCATGTAAAAACATCTAGTTTCAGCAAAAAATAATTTGGTTGCTTTTCAGCTGCATTGTAGATCTTGTAAGCTGAAGATGCAGATGTCCAAGTATCTTAAAAACCATAATAAATGTCTTTCTCAATGCATACAAAATGATAAATGCTCTCATCACAGTCTCAAGGGTATTTTTGGAAGTTTGTTTTGTCTTGCTTCAGAAACACATTTAAAATGGGCAAAAATCAAAGGGTTTCATGGTACAATGAAACAGTAAACAGTGCTCAATTTACTGCTAATGTTGAAAAAAACCTAGATTTACAGTACTCTGGTATTTATGAAAAATTTTTTGACTTTACATTGCATATTTCTGAGTCCATTCTCTTGCGTGTCTGTTGTATCTGTAGGTAAATAAAAAGGACATAGTAAAAACACACAAACTTAATCTTTTAGATGCATCTTTCTACATAAAACTGCATATCCTACCTTCTCATGCTTAATTTTAATAATCATACATATATATCAATTATTGGGTCAATGTGTTATAGGCTCATGCATAAATAAAACAGGAAAAATAAATGATTTTTTAACTTAAGGATTTTTCTGAAGCCTATATGAAAATGTACCTAAATATACAAAAACGAAACATAGAAACCAACTTCTAATAGAAATTTATAAAAGCCAACCCTGAATGAGCATTACCTGCAAACTGCAAATAAACCTATAGTTCTAGCAAGGTGGAACAGCTTGAAAATTAGGTCAGTTTGGGTGGGCCTAGAGATAACTTCTCTTCCTGGGAGAAGATAGGGAATATAATATTTAATACTTTCCAATGATTAAATTCTTTCATTTTTAGTTCATCACCTCGAATTATATATAATTATTGTGCAAACACAGAACATGTACTATAAAGCAGTAAATGGGAAGGAACAAGATTTTTTGTAAAAAAGACTTAATAGAGTTTTAAAAGAAAGGTTTACTCCACTGGAAAAAGATAAACTTAATACAAGCATAACAAGCATAAATGTACTTAAAATATATTGATAATACTCATGTTTTAGCAGACTACATGGAAAAGCATCCAAACAGAAGCTAACATAAGTGAACACTTACTTTTCTTTGTCTGATTTATAGATTTGTGCAATATCTGGTACTAAGGGGTCATCTGGATTAGGATCACAAAGTAGAGAACATATGGACAATAAAACTAGATTTAAAAGAGAACATTGTATTAGATAATAATCTTTCTACTTTATACAAATTACTTATGTGAAAATAACTTTACTGAATATAGATAATGAACTTATAAAAAAGACAAAATAAAATTATATTTATACAAATTACATTTTATACTAACTTTGGCTGATAGCAAATTGATCTTTAAAATTTTTTAAATTATAAAATCACCATAAAATGTATATAATACAAAATTATTTTACCTTTTGAAGTTTTAAATTCTATTTGAATTTCTATTTATTTAAAATATGTGAACCTCCAAAGTAGCTATTAATAATTTTTAAACTAAAAAGTTCTATACAAAGCAATCAAATTACAGTTAACAGTCCAAACCATTTTGGATATTGCACTCATAGGCTTTTTTACTTTGGCTTAGTGCTATACACTGTCTACAAAGAAAATCTGTAAGATTTTTTTCAATGAATCTTTTATTCCATGTACCTTATTTAAAAATAATGTGAATCGGTATCTTTACATAACTTATATATTTTCAAATATAAATGAAATTTTTAAAAGCAGTTGTTGCTACACTATGTAAAGATACTAATACAAGTAACTACACTTAAAAAAAATCTAAGTATCTGAAATAAGAGGGAACAGGACTCTGATTCCTCATTTATCTGCTTCAATTGCATAACACCACTTCTGAGGGGTGCATGGAACCTTTGGAACAACCTCTCATTTCCAAATGCTCCCACCCCCCATCATGTTCCTTTATATTTTCCGACTCTTTTAAGTTCAAAGGTGGATTTATAGAGCAAAATTGACTCTTAAGTGAAAGGTAAACGGGAGCGGTGTTATGGACTAAGGAAAAAACTAATATTTTATTCATCTTCCTTATTTTCCATCTGCCCAGTGAAACTCAGGCCATGTATATTACACTAATAGGGTAGGTTTTCTGGGCTCACTTATGTCTCCAGAATGCTTCCACACTAACCTCATGGTAAAGAGCCAAACAACACATTTAAAATATAGAAAAGCACCAGGCGTGGTGGTGTGTGCCTTTAATCCCAGTTACTTAGGAGGCTGAGGAGGGAGGATCACTTGAGCCTAGGGGTTTGAGACCAGACTGGGCAACACAGTGATACCCCCATCTCAAAAAACTAAAATTACAATTAAAAATATATATAGAAAGGTAAAAAATATACAAACAAATGAGTGAGGTATGATCTACTTTATAAAATAAGAAAGGGAAGTTCCTCCTCTGCTGCTCCTGCTGACAGGAGCCATTTGCCCTAACTTCACTATCATGCACACAATCCATGTCCATCCTTTAAGCTAAGGGAAAAGGTAATAGCTAACATTCATTTGAGTGCCTACTATGAGCCAGATGCATGGTGACCCTATGTAGTAATACCATTATAATACCCATTTTACATTTAAGGAAACTGAGGCTGTTTGAATTCTCAAAGGATAGTTTCCAGAAGCCAAATACTAATTATTCTTTATAAAAAGCTACCAATGTCAGAAGATAAGTACTTAGCATGTGGCAGTCTGCCATTTCTACTTATAAATGCCAAATGACATTCATTTCATGACACCATTTCAGAAAAGTATATATATTAATTTGAATAACCCTTTGACACAGAATCTTTCCTATATGCAATGCATGGACAGTTACACTACGTGAAAGATTTTAAAAAGGATACTGGAATCTATATAAGCATTTTAGATGAGGATTTGGGGTCAGAAAAACTACCATTCATAAATAATTGACCTGAAGGGCTCTTATTTATCTAATTCTTGAAAGAGTTATGGCTGTGGTCCCTGCTTCCTAGAAACCTTATCACTTTTAAAAACAAGTTACATATTCAGGTAGCATTTATTAAAAAAAAAAAAATTAAGAAATGTACACATGTTCTTCCTATGAATCCTTTAAGAGAAACAATTTTCTTGAATTTTATAAAAAGGGAAAATGGGGTAGTTACTTCAGGGGCAGCTGCTTCTAACCCAAACCATATTTTCCAACTGTCAGGTTATCGTCTATTAGAGAATCAAGACATAAGTAAAGAGTGCTAGCACAGTAAACAGCACTGGCTAATGAAACAAAAATGGCTTCAGACGGCCTATACATACATCTAATAATTTAGCAGAGAACAACGCCATAAATCTGTGAAAGTTGAGAATCAGCAGATTATGTGGCAGTCATTATAATGAGGCTATCAATTATTCTAAGTTTAGACTAACGTATTCTATGTACTGCATTAAAGTGTGAAATATGTCTTTCATTTTAAATCATTTATTTTATCAGCCAAATCTGATATTTTTCTCTTGGATAAAGTAAAACAGCTGTAAAGGTTTATGTCAGTATTCCATTTAATGAATGGGACAACTGGTCCTAAAAATCTTCTTTTTCCTACCTTTCTCTCTTTTTCTAAAGACAATACCCAAGCCAAAAAGGGTAACATATCAATAGGCTTATCCCCAAATTTCTAGTTCTAATATTTTAAATTTCTTCTCATTTCATCATTTAGATTGGTCCATCCACCTCCCACCCCTCAAGCTAACTGCTAAAAGCCAGAGTAATATAAGAGCCACAAGAGCAAAATAAAATCAAAACAGGAAAAAGCACAGCCGACTGGATTTTTTAAAAACTTTAGTCCCTAGATACTTCTGCTGTATTTCTCCAGTCTCACTGTTATCAACTGTTTTAAATCTGATAAACGAAATTACCTTTTGATACAGTCAGAGCTGGTGACCACTGTGACCTCAGGATATCAAGACAAATACTTCCATTACTGTTTATGTTTGGATGGTAAATTTTTGTTGTGAAAGCAATCTAAACATAAAACAAAACAACAAAAACGTGATAATCCATGAACTATGAACAAAACAGAACCAATCTGCTCTAGGGTAAAATATCCTCAACTTTACATAACCTTAGAGGAGAAATGGTTTTCAACACTAATCAAATGATCATCCACACGAAGCTCCAGCTAGTGGGAATGTGACAGCAAATCAGTTTCCCTCCTTCTCCCTCTAAGGAATTAAGAAGTATTTTGGAGAGTGTAATATTATAAATAAGTCTGTAGTAGCTGTTATAACAGGCTGAGTAGCACCTAAAATAATTAACCATGGTTTTCATCATACCTAGAAGTAATCCTTTTCTTAATTTTGATTATCAGTGATACCTTGAAGTGACACTGGGATCTAAAATCAGGGTGCTGGCCCTGTTTCACGGCAAAGTTGAGGGGCCTCAGCTTGTTACCTGTCCTAAGAAATCTACCAAGAATCCTAATCTTCTGCAAGAGTTGTCATATCATTTCATATATACAATGTTAATCAGGTGTTTTTAAAAATCTAAAATAATTATTTCCTGAGTGACAGAATCTGTTAATTTTTTTTCCTTCTTGATATCCCCATCATTTGTTTCCCTTTGGAGCCTAATCTAAATTAAATTTAATAAGAATATGTTTTTACCTCCCCTACAACACTAAAGGAAGGGACCATGTCATATTTACTTTTGTTTTCCCCCATGTAGTAGAACATGGTAGGTGCTCAATAGATGTCTATTGAATATTTTAAAAATTGAGAAAGAAGGGTCAACTTTGGAAAGATAATCCCATGAATAGAAAAGTCTGATTCTTAACCATAAAAACTTCCCAAACTACACATATCTAACAAGGAGGGAAAGAAAGACAAGGAACCTAATTTATAGCATAACAGATACTACTGTTTATTTTACAGACCTAATATAACATTTGAGTAAAAAGCATATTTTAGAGTCAGTGGCTTTACAAAGTTTGAAAATGCTAAACTAACCACAGTCCTTGACATCATGAAACTATTTCTAGAAAAAGAGTAAAATCCCTCACATAGAAGTCACATCAGTCATAAAAATAAAAATACCTTTGGTGGTTTAAAAGGATAATCTGTCGGAAAATGTACAGTGAGAAAGAAGACTCCACCTTGATATGCGCTATCAGGCTGAAATTACAAAATATTTGCATCAGTGTTTGATTACTGTATTTATTTAATAACTTCAAATGACTTCCCCAAATATTATCAGTTGGAAAAAAATGCCACCATATTTAACATGATTTTGTTAAATATTAACAGTTTGAAAAAAAAAAAGGCAATCATTTTATCATAAGTTCAAATCATTTACCTTGAGAACAGGTTTCCCTTTGCAGGTATGAAGGATGATTTTCGAACAATTATGCTGATGTCAAAAAGTTTAAAACAAAACAAAAATAGGACACATACAGTGGTGTGACTTGCTCAAACAAATCTGTTTATGAGTACAAAAAGATCAGTATACACACGAGACTGCTGTGAGAAAGATTATTTTCTGCAGCAGTAATCAGTGTTTTTTAAAAAAGGGTTAGGGCCAGTATTTACCTTCTGATTTATAAAATTTTAAGTTCTTATGGTCACTTAAGGGCCAAGAATGGAGATGAACTGAAGAGGCCAAGTTAGGAAAAGAAAAGGCCAAATGACCCTATGACTCAATTTATCCCTCAAATCTTCATTTAGTTACAATTTATAAAATAATGTGAAAAATGCAAAAACGTCCAAGGCAAAACTAAGTTCAATATTCATGCTACTATCAAATTAGGAATCAATTTTACAAGAAGAATTTAAATTTGGCCATGTTTCTTTATGAACATTAGAAAATATTTATAACATTACAAGCCAAAAAAAAAAAATTAAAAAGGGGGGAAAAAAGGTAGCAAAATATACCTAAAATTCTATTTTAATTCTTTTATATTTAATTAAATATATCAGGTTATATTAGCTTTTGGGTAATAACAGCAAGACCATTAGTACTTCCTTAAGTTTTTGCATATATGTTAGAGGACTGTACTGTATAATTATTTTTACTATATATATTATTTAATTCTAGTTCATCAAAAATTATAAAGAATGTAGAAAATATAAGCAAATCACAACGTCAGATATGGTCTGCTTAGATATGCAAATGACACTACAGAGTACTGTAATGTAATGTACATTACATAACATGACTAATGTACACAGTAGACATGTTTACATTACTAAAATAAGGGAGGTATGAATAACATAATTGTAACCATTTGCTACAGGTGATTCACCTAAAACATTTGTGAAGGGCTATAATTCAAATGGTAAGGGTGGCGGCCGGGCACACTGGCTCACACCTGTAATCTTAGCACTTTGGGAAGATCACTTGAGGCTAGGAGTTTGAGACCAGCCTGAGCAACACAGCGAGACCCCATCTCTATAAAAAACAGAAAAATCAGCTGGGCATGGTGGCATGTGCCTGTAGTCCCAGATACTTGGGAGGCTGAGGCAGGTGGATTGATTGAGCCCAGGAGTCTGACGCTGCAGTGAGCTATAATGACACCACTGCACTCTAGGTTGGGCAACAAAGCAAGACCCTGTATCAAAAACAAAAACAAAAACAGAAACAAACAAAAATGGTAAGGATCTTTAAACGATAGTATTCTGAAGGTTCTTAGTAAGTAATGAAAAACAAACAGAAATAACTAGATTCTTATTGAAAGTTGTTATATAAACAATTATGTTGCATTTCACCTTTAAAAAAATCAGCTTAATAAAACAATTTAGTAATTTGAGACACACTGCCCAGGAGTCCTACTTTGAAATTCAGTAGTTTTTGGTTTTTTTGAAATTAAACACAAGCCAACATGATTAAAAACTCTGTAACTTGCTAGATAAACCTCCTTTAAGGGGGGGAGGAAAGAATGATGTTCACAGAAACATGTTACTAATGTACTCTCACCCAGACAGTAGATTTGAGCTGTCAGTGCCCATTCTTATGCAATCAGATTTTTGCTCATAGAAAGAAAAGCCTATTCCAAGTCATAACTGCCTCTCAGGTGTTGAAAGAAATAATTTTAACAAAGGAAGTAAGTATTAAGAGGAGGAGGGTATAAAACAGTACATAATTCTTAGTTCAGGACAATGTGATAAAATTAAAAGTGGCAAACTCATAAGGTGGAAAAGATAAACCCATTGCAATATTTTATCAATTCTCTTTCACAAACAAGAACAGTGATGAAACTGATTGCAAATTGGTGCTTGTTAGTTGTAGGAATTCCATTATTGAGTTAATTAGACTTATTTTTAACCTACTAAAACTGTGTATGTGAGAATGATTATGCATAGTTACAAACAACTGACTTTGTTTCTAAAAAAAAAAAAAGATAAAGCAAACACACAACCTGGTTGCAAATTGTGGGTGATCCATTACTATGTGTAATGATCAAGGATTTGGCAAAGAAAAACCTCATAGTGATCGTCAAAAGTATTTGCCAGCAATGCTCTAGAAAATCATCATAAATCCTCAGTCATATTTTGCTTCCTGAGTGATTCAGAGTATAAGAAAATTCAACCTTAGTCACAATCATCTGATCAAAGGTGAAATGGCAAGAATGATGTATGGCTGAGGGGATTAATTTCATATATATGAATCATACTTACAGGCCCCATAATAGTTGCTTGCCAGTGGAACACTGAAACAAACAAAGGAGTTTTGGAGTCATTAATAAACGTTCAAACCTATATTTTTAATGGTAGCAAAATCCTGGCAATAGAGTAAAGCTTACAGTCATCTCCAACAGGTCCAGCTGAACAGTGAGCCGGTGGATCACGTTGTAGATCACTTAATTCCTGAAGGAAAGCAAAAATATTTAAGGTTAATTCTGTCTTTTCCCAATGAAACAAACATAACAATCCATTAAGATACAAATTGTTAACTTTCCTTTAAAACCATTTTTGGCAGTTCTATTCAAAATATGAAAACATAAAATGTACTGTCATTAATTGGTAGAAGGGTATGGAATACAGTACTAAATTCCCCCATGAGACAGCTCCAAACCTTGAAAAGATTAAATGGATTAAAATAGTTTCAATATTCCTAAGACAAAAAAATTTAATATGTATCTACTGTATACAAGGTAATTTATGTTAAGTGCTAGGTAGATAATATACAAAAAAACAGGTCCTACTTCCAACAGGTTACAATCTAAAAAGAGGGAGAGTAAAGGCTCAGAAAGATGAATATTTAAGAACAACTTGAAAGTTAAGTAGAAAGAAAGAAGGGCAGGCAGGCCACGTTTTGAAACCTAGAACACTGATTCATATGGTCTTCCCTGCCCTCAAGGCAGCAAAGGGAAAGGTCATTGAAAGGACACAGCTTTGGAGTTGGCCAGGCCTGGGTTGGAATTCCAGTTCTAACATAACTAGCTCTATGGCCTTGGGGAAGTTATTTAACCTCCTTAGCCTCAGTTGGGAAGGAACTGATCATCCCCAAATAAGAAAGGTATAAATTCACTATGAAGGACTGTAATGGAAGAACCTAATGTAGTTTGGAAGATCAAGGAACGTCTCTGAGGAAATGACACTGAAGTGGGAGTTAGTTTTGGGGGAAATGAGTAGTACTGGGAGGTAGAGTGGCATAGGATGAAGCTGGAAAGGTAGGCAGAAGCCAGGCAGAAAACAGAGAACAAGACACACTGCATTAAGGATCTGGGGTTTTATACCAAGCGCACTGGGAGGGGTTTTAAGAAGTGGCATGCTCTGATTTAAAGGATGGTTCTAACCGGATTAGAAATGGGAAAGAGGAGAAGCAACAAGACTAGTTACTGCATGCTAGAGAAATGGGGGCTTAGATTGGAGAAGTGGCGGTAAGACCAATGTGGGTATTTGAAGTATTTTGAGGGGCCTCCATATCACAGGATTGGATGATGACTCACATGTACAGAGTAGGGAGAGGTCACAGATATGTATGATGAAGAGTAGTGGCAGCTAACATTTGCTCAATGTCTTAGTCACCCTAACAATCCTCAGAGGTAGATGTCATCATGTTCCCCACTTTACAGGTGACGCATAAACGTGACGTACTTCACGGTATGCTCGTGGAACTACTATAGGGCAGAACTGGGATGCAAACCCAGGCACTCCAACTTCTTGATTTTTTGTTTCACAAAGGTACAAATGTAGATGCCATTTACTGAGATGGGGAGCACTAGAGGGCAAGTTGATTTGGAGAGTAGACATGCTGAATCTGTGATCTGTGTGGTATCAAGAAAAATTTTAGTTCCACGTACAGGGCCGGAGCTTAAAAGAGAGTGAGGCTAGAAATCGGAAAATTGTTGTATATACTTGGTATTTGGAACCATGAGAGTGATATAAACATTTTTGTGGGAACACATATAAGTAACTATGACATTTAATCAAATCTAAGATGTCATCGACTGTAAATCACATCCTTATTTTAAGTACCAATAATTAGGGGAAAATGCTGCCAATTAATTCTAAGACACCATCAATTATAAGATGCACCCAGATTTTAGAAATGTTAAAATGTGAAAGATGTGCACCTTAGAATCACTGCAATATGATAATTATAGCAATGACTTCAGTGCTCTAATACAGACAAACAAGAAAGGGGACGTCATAGGGAAAGGCTTTCCCAAGAAAGTGATATACGAGCTAAGTAACCGAGCCAAGTGCTAACTCAGGTCTGCTTCTTCCAAGTACAATGTTCCTTTCGAGTATACCTTGGTACTTTCATTTTTGTTTTGTTGCTCTTTTTTTAATAGCTGGTGCAAGGTTTCTCTTCCTAACAAGAATTAACTAACACAGTTAGCTGCTCCTTTGCTCTGTGTACATTTGAGCAATAAGAAGGATTTCAATCTTCAACCTAGCTATCCTGGTTAAAAGCAAGGCTTTGAAGTTCAAGTCTGGATGCCACCACTCACTTGCCACATGATACAGGGAAAAATCACTTTTTTCCTCTCCAAACCCCCAGTTTTCTTTTATGTAAAGTGGTACTACCACCTTCACCCGCAGTTTCTACGACAATCAAGTGAAATGAGACAGCACAATCTCTGGCACATAGTAAGCACTCCAATAAATGTTGAGATGTTATAGAATTGTTAACAACCATTTGATTCTATAGTACCAGAATACAATTATTTAAATAACTTAAAAGATTGGGGGAGGAGCAGTTCCCAATTCATATATTTTTTTTCTTTTTTTCCCCCCAGATTGTTCGTAAGGAAAGTTCCCAATTCATAGCCCCATTTTAGAATGGCTGTGCCTTAAAACAGTTTTCTAACTTGGGCTTTTAGGAGATTGCTTCTGAAAGTATTCATCATGTTGAGTTTTCTAAACATCACTGTAAATGAGATTTCTTTGCCCTCATTTTAACTAGAAAACTAGTTAATTAGAAAATAGTCTCTGTGGTTTTAAAAAACTGCTAATGATTTGCATGTATATATTTTACATAGAGACAATGTATGTATGAATGAATCATACATATAGACAAATACGTACATATTAATTTTATTAACAAGAAAAACCAAAAACCATGTTTTAGTTCAAGTGGCCTTCAATCATATTCAAATTTCAAATGTCAGGCTGTTCTTCAAATCCCTTTAAAAATATTATATAAAATAAAGGTTATTTTATTCTTATGTTTTTACATCCTGATTCAACCTCCTCTGTTAGAAGTTAGAGCTAGGGTGAGAGAAAGAAAATCTAACAAACAAACTCTATGAAGTCCAGATTCTTAAATTGTATACTTAAAGCCCACCCATATAGGAAAAAGGCAGCTGACAGTATATCAAACATCCTTAATAGTCACATCGATCATTACTTGCTACAAATAATTCCAGTAATGCTTTGGTGAAGAGACTTACACATCCTAGACTTTTTAAGAGGGTCTAGATGCCTGATGTTTTATCCCTTTGTCAATCCATATGTCTGGAAATATGTTGTTAGACTGTTTGGAAAGAGGTAATTGAAGCTATGAAGCTATGTGCAGACAGAATGACCAAAAGAAAACAAAAGATACAATACATACCCTCTCTCTCGCCCACAAAAATACAGATCTTAAATTTGAAAAAAGAAAAATGAAGATTTTTAGAAAATTCTGAGATGTGCTAATGAGGTGCAAATATAAATATAAACAAACAAAAACTACAACCAAACCAAAAATCCACTATTTTTGCTCTTAGTCTATGCAGCAGCCAACGTACTTTTAGATGACACAAGAAATCAAGGATTGCTTATATCTGTTAAATTCTCCCTTTCGATTCAGATTACTCCAAGTTTTTCTGAAACTGCCTTATCTGACTTGGGCTTTCTCTGCTGTAACTGGCATTCTTATCTATCTACTACTAGCACCACAGCCACACACAAGGTATCAAAAATAATTTAGTGATTCTTATGTTATTCCAAAAGGATATGCTAGGATTAGTAGTCTCTCCACTTGCCCCTCTCCCCTCCTCACTCTGTAAAAATTAACACTGAATTATACAACTTGCTCAAGACCATAGATCTTCACAAGAGCCAAGGCTTAACTCCACATTCCTCACTGCTAATGAAAGTCCCTCGAGAAAACAATTTATGACCCCACTTCTTGAATGCTTAACGTCTGCCTATTCCACCACTACCTGAAATCTAAGACGCACCCTATACACAGCCTCCCAATAACTGCTTCATGAGCCCCTCAGGCCTCTTGCCTAGATCTCTTCACAGCCATGCTTTTATCTCATGCCGAATTAAAAGGTCTCAAAGACAAAGCATTTAAAACACTCTTTTTTTAAAATTAAGTACTGTATCTGTGTGTGTGTATTACAAAAGCAAAACAAAGCAAAACAGTGATTTGTAGGAAAAAATAGAGCAATGCATAGTCAAACACCCACAAGACCATTACTCGGACCAAACCATTGTCAATAGATTAGAATACTTCCATCCACAGCTTTGTTGGGAAATAAGAATGTCACTCACTGTTAGAGGGAGTGTAAGCTGAGATACAACCTTTTGGAGGGTAATTTGGTAAATAACTGTGAAAGTAGAAAATGCATATGGTCTCTGATCCAGTAATGTCACCTCAAAGAAGAAATTTCCCAGGTAGCCAAAGGTACATATGTAAGAATGTTCAGTGCAGCATCTTGCGTAAGTATGCAAAACTGAGAATTACCTAAAGGCCTACCAATAAGAGAATGGTTTCATAAAATTATATAGCCATATTATGAAATACTGAGCAACTACTAAAAAGAAGGAAATAGATCTGTATATGCTGATATTAAAGGATGTTATGTGAATGTTATGTGAATGTAACAGAGTTTGAATGAAAAATACAAGATGCAGGACGGTATGCCTATTATGATCTCATAATATATGCACAAACTATACATGCATAAAAAACAAACAAAGAAAAGGATATACACTAAAACTATTAATACTCATTATCTCTAGGAGTGGGCTACTATTCCTTACTTTATGTCTTCTATATTGTTTTAATTTTTTATAATACTTTTCTAATTTTTTAAAGAAAAAAATAAAGATTTTTATTTGGGCTCTTATGCATTTTATTTATTTTTACTTTTTTTTTTTTTTTTTGAGACAGAGTCTTATTCTTATCTCCCAGGCTAGAGTGCAGTGGTGTCATCATAGCTCACTGCAACCTCAAACTCCTGGGCTCAAGCAATCCTCCTGCCTCAGCCTCCTAAGTAGCTGGGACTACAGGCACCTGCCACCACGCCCAGCTGATTTTTCTATTTTTAGTAGAGACAGGGTCTCACTCTTGCTCAGGCTGGTCTTGAACTCCTGAGTTCTAGGGATCCTCCCATCTTGGCCCCAGAGTGCTAGGATCATAGGTGTGAGCCACCGTGGCCACTTATGCATTCTAAAAGAGATGAAAGGACATCTTTTTCCCTCTTCATCTTCTCTTTTCATTAAAAACTTTTATAATACAATGAAAGACTGTCACAGATTGGAAGACAGATACTAAGAGACCCAACGACTAAATCCAATGTGGGATTCCAGATTGTATCCTGGAATGGAACAGGAAAAAGACGCTAGTGGAAAAACTGATGAAATCTGAATTAGGTGTGTAGTTTAGTTAATAGTATTGTACCAAGCTTACTTTCCTTGTTTTGGTAACTGTACGATGATTATGTAAGTCGTGAATATTAGGGGAAGTTAAGTGACGGATGTATGTGAACTTTTTACCTTATTTTCACAACTTTTCTGTTAAGACTAAAAATTTCAAATTTTTAAAAATGTACTTTTTATATACATTATAAAACTTCACTACTTTCTTGCTTCTTATTCTATATTCCCCATATCTGTTAATGGGACATTAGCCACCCAGTCAACAGGTTCAAAATCTCAACATTATTTTGACTCTTCACTTTCTCTTGTCCTTCACATATAGTCAGATGTGAAGTACCATATATCCTAGCTCAACACCCATGGCATTGCTTACCACAGTTACCTCAAACATCAATTCCAGTTCAACCATAACTGTTTCCCAATACTCTCTGCATTACTTGCACAATCATCTTCTAAAAACACAGCTCTTATTTCATTCTTCTGCTTAGAAAATTTCAGCGGCTCCCCAGTGCTTATTACAGACAAAACTCCACAAGTGGAAGTCTTTCCATTGTCTGGTCCCAACCTACACCTTCATTTCAGCCCCCTTCACAAACTTGCCCCTTATTCTCCAAAGAACACCCTTGGGTTTTCTAAAACACTTTCAGGAGGTCCATGAGGTCCAAATTAATTTCATAAGAAAACTAAGCTGTTATTATCTGCCTTTTTCACTCTCTATATCTCATGAGTATACAGTGGAGTCTTCCAGAGGCTAATGACATTTGGTATTGTAACAGACTGAATGCAGAAGCATATGTGACAATCCAGCTGTCACCTATAAGCCTGATTATAATAAGATTTGGAAACGTGTAAAACAGTACTACTCTACTTTTTTTGTTTGGGAAAATACGATTATTTTTCACTAAAATGTTATTTATTTTAATATGTTATGTGTTTACTGTTATTTAAAAATTATTTACTAAGTATTTTTTAAACTGTTTTAATTTCTTACATGGCAAATATCAATAGATATAACCCACACAAACAAAAGCTCTTTGGGTTCCTAAATACTTTTAAGGATATTAAAAGGGTCCTGAGGCCAAAAAGTTTGAGAACTGCTGGTCTAGCCTGACTACCAGAATGTCCCCTATACATGGTTAAGTTTTCTGGCCTTCGTAATTTTCCTTCTCCTAAAATATCCTTCCTCCCATCTCCCCATGCCCAAATTTTACCCATTCTCCTTAATAGTGGCTATCTTCTCAAGGGCCACTTTCAAAAATATGTGTTTTGGAGTCAGTCAGACCTGGATCAGATCTGGTCTTGCTCTTGACCTTTACCAGCTGTGTGACCTTGGACAATTTACTTAACCTCTCTGAGTCTCAAGTGCACCATCTATAATATGGGGATACCACTGGTTACCTTAAAGAATTGTATTGAGAATTAAATGAAAATACATAGGTAAAGCACCTAGCTTAATAACTAGCATGTGTAATAAATGCTTAATAAATGATAATTTTTTCTCCTCCTTTCCTCTTCTACCAGAATGTTTTTTTTTAAACCAGAAATTTTATGCATTTTATTCATGAATACTTTTATACTACATCTTATGTAGTTTAAAGTATTCCTCCACAATACTTAGCACAATGCCTTATCACATAAGGTGTTTGGTATTATTTGAGGCAAGCAGTAAAATTAAGGGATAATGTGATCAGCAGCAAATTTCAATCTCTTAGAAATGCAAATTATTAGATTTGGCAATAGAATCAAAATCAGTTACTTCCTTATATAGACATGCAGATTGCATATAATAAAAAGCATAACAAGGATTAAAAGAGACTATTGCAGGTTACTTAAAAACACTAGAGTGACCCTTTAAATAACATAATGAAACCTAAAAATGAATATCAAAAGAATATTAATGAAGATATTATGCCATTGCTGCAATTTTTAATTTATAGAATATATGATATGTACTCTAGCCAAGTGTCCACAGCCACACAAAATTACTGTTAGAAATTTTTGCTTTGGTTTTACTGGTTTAGAAGCCCTCAAAAACTCTAAATATTCTATCCTTATTGTTTATTTAGGGTGCTACTGACCTATTTTCAGGACACAGCTTTGGGTTGCTTTTCCAAGAGGAGTTAGGCATTTGTGCTGAACTAACCCAGTCTCAAAAGTTAGTTGTCTTAACTGCAGACAGAGCTGCAGTCTATGGCATGGACCGAGATTTTTTAAAAAATCTGTTCTATATTCAACCAGCTGGACTAATTATAGAAGTTTATTAAGTACTTCTACATCCTTTCTGACAGGCATCATTCTGATTTTATACTTTCATCCCAACTATATCCTTCTGAAGTTTTAAAGATCTAACGTAATAGTATCAGATTATGATGCTAATAAAAATCCTCACAAGTCACTCAGACACATCTGTTGACGATTAAACTAGGGCATAAAATTCAATGAGAAATTACTCATTTGTGGAAAAAATATTTTCATAAGATGTAGTTTACAAGGTACAGGAAAGAGGTCTGTTTGTTCCTCTAGATTCTTAGAGCTTACAAGTTGCTCCAGTGGTTGTACTTCCAAGGAAATACACGTCAGAGTAGCTATATGCCTCAAGGGTCACCTTCTGAATGTGTTCATTAAAGTTTAGAACACTCTAAGGAGTCCTGGAAACAAAGTTTCTCCTAGGACAGACAAGCGATCTAGTGAGGAACTAGTATAAAATAATCTTAACTGATGCAAACTACCTTCTAAATCAAAACTAAAAACTGATATATGAAACATTAAAAAGTAAGGTTTTAAGAACTGATAAATTCTGAAAAGTCACAAGGATTGCCTCAGAGTTTACTTCCTATACACCCCCTTAAACTTGCGGCACACTTCAGTACTATACTTAAATATAAACAACCTTTATTTGTTAAAAGGTGGGTTACTGGAAGCATAGAAAATGTTAATGATTTTTTTTTTTTTTTGCCAATTATTACAAGTAGCACACAGGGCTGCTGCATTTTGTCATACAGGCCACATACCACCATATCTAAGGGACACCATTCACACAAAGTGAGTGGTGCCTCCCTGGAGCTCTGCAAAGCTTCAGAAAGTTGCACATGAAGGAAATGAACAATGTACCCTTTAAACCCAATTCGGATGTCATCACTGTCTTGAGAAACAAATAGTACTTTTGATGTGGGAGCAAAAGTGACGGTGTTGGCATCTGAGTAGGACCATGAGTACTTATTTTAACTTTACTTATTTCGATAATGTGTTGAAAATGGAAAGAAAACAATGGCAAACCTAGAACTCAAAAAGTAAAAACAGTGACATTCTACTAGAGGGAAAATAAAAGTTTTTCTTCAATAAACGGTGCTGGGTCGATTAGGTATCCATATGGGGGGGAAATTAACCTTGACTCCCTACCTCAAACCATATATGTTGTGTGCCACTTAACAACATCCTAGTCAATGACAGACCAAATATATTAATATGATGGTGGTCACATAAGATTACAATGGAGCTGAAAAATTACTATTGCCTAGTGGCCTCGTAGCTGCGGTAATATCATAGTGCAATGCATTATTCACCTATTTGTGGTGATGCCGTGTAAACAAACCTACTGCACTGCCAGTCATATAAAAATATGGCACATACAATTATGTACAGTACATAATACTTGATAATGTTAATGAACAACTATGTTACTGATATGTTATTTACCATATTTTTTTTTTTTTGGAGACAGGGTCTCGCTCTGTCACTCAGGCTGGAGTGCAGTGTCATCATCATAGCTCACTGCAACCTCGAACTTCTGGGCTCAAGCGATCCTCCTGCCTCAGCCTCCCAAGTAGCTGGAACTACAGGTACACGCCACCACACCCAGATAATTTTTTCTATTTTTAGTAGAGACGGGGTCTCACTCTTGCTCAGGCTGGTCTCAAACTCCTAAGCTCAAGCAATCCTCCCGCTTCGGCCTCCTAGGATCACAGGCATGAGCCACTGCACCTAGCCTATACTATACTTTTTATCCTTATTTTAGTGTGTGCTCTTTCTACTTATAAAAGAAAAAGTTAACTGTAAAATAGCCTCAGGCAGGTCCTTCAGGAGATATTCCAGAAGAAGGCATCATTATTAACATAGGAGATGACAGCTCCATGGGTGTTTCTGCCCCTGAAGACCTTCCAGTGGGACAAGATGTGGAGGTGGAAGGCAGTGATACTGATGACCCTGACCCTGTGGAGACCGAGGTTAATGTGTGTGTTTGTGTCTTAGTTTTTAACAAAAAAAGTTTAAAAAGTAGAAATAAAAATAAAGTAAAAATGTCATAGTAAGCTAAGGATAATTTCTTGAAGAAGAATTTTTAATAAATTTAGTGTAACCTAAGTGTACAGTGTTTTATAAAGTCTATAGTAGTGTACAGTAATATCCTAGGCCCTCACACTTACTCATGAGTCACCCGGAACAACTTCCAGTCCTACAGCTCCCTTCACGTAAGTATCCTATACAGGTGTACCCATTTTTAATCTTTTATACCACATTTTTACTGTACCTTTCTAATGTTTAGATATATTTAGATACACAAATACCTATCATTGTGTTACAATTGCCTATGGTATTTAGTACAGTAACATGTAAAGGTTTGTAGCCTAAGAACAATAGGCTATACCATATAGCCTAGGTGTGTAGTAGGCTATACCACCTAGGTTTGTGTAAGTACACTCTATGACGTTCACACAATGATAAAATTGTCTAATGATGCATTTCTCAGAACATGACCCTGTCGTTAAGCAATGCATGACTGTACAATAATGAAGTCTAAATAGACTGTAGGTTTAAATATGCAAGGTAAAATAGTAAAGTTTTTAAAAAAAACATAAAATGTCTTCATGACCTTGGGGGAAGCAGATTATTTCTTAAACAGGACACAAAGAGAACTAACCATTAGAGAAAAAATGGAAAAGTTGGACTTGATTAAAATTAAGAACATCTGTTCATCAAAAGACACATTAAAAGTGTGAAAAAGCAAGCCACCAAGTGGGAAAAAATATTTGCAATACTACGTATATCTGACAAAAGACTCATCTAGAATATGTAAAAAAAAAAAAAAAAAATTGCTACAGATCGATTTTTTTTTTTAAAAAGGCAACTTAAAGAGGTACTTTACAAAAGAAGCTATCCAAAGGGCCAATATATATATCAGTAGGGTCTCCACTTCATTAATCATCAAGGATATGCAAATTAAAACCAAAATGCTATGCCACTACACACACAACAGAATGGTTAAAATGAAAAAGAAGAAAGTACATGTGTTAGCAAAGATGAGAAGCAGCTGGAACTCATACACCACTGGTGGAAGAGGAAAACTAACAGTAACCACTAAAGGTAAACACAGAAGGACTATATGACCTAGCATTTCTACTGCCAGATGTATACCTAACAGAAACGTGAATATATGCTCACCACAGTGGCATTATTTGTAACAGCCCCAAACCAGAAACAACCCAAATGTCCAATTGGAGAATGAACAACTTGCAGCATATTCATGCAAATGAGAATGTGTGAACTACAGCTCCATGCAACAACATAGAAGAATCTCACAAACATGTTGAGCAAAAGAAGTTAAGAGAGAGACAAGCTCAAAAACAGGCTAAACTAATCTATGGCGACAGAAGTCAGACTAGTGATTTACCTTGAGGGCAGAGGAAGGGACAAAAAAGGGTTTCTAGGGTCCTTGTAATACTATTTCTTGAGCTGCGTGCTGGTTTCATAGGTTTACTTTGTGAAAATTGGTCAAGCTGTATACTTTATGTATTATACTATATTTGAAGAAAAAGGTTACATTATAACTTTTTAAATGGATTTTGCCATAATGAAGAATATAATGATAACATCAAAAAGATAGGCAAGGATATACAGAATTCATATAATGTAAAAGATGGCTGTCAAATAATGAGACTAGTTATAAATCCATATACAAACAGAACACATTACAGTAAGCACACTGTGTGCTTTGTGTGTGTTTCAATTTCATTTCCAATGGCTTTTAATCTAAAATTGAAATGCATTGTTGATTCAATTTCCTTCTTCCCCTTTGAGACAAAGTAAGCTTAAAACAAACCCTCCTATACCTAAACATAGATTAAGCAATAAACATCATCAAACTGGTGAAAGTATGCCCCAGACAAAAGTAGTCTGTGTCAATGAAGCAATTTTCTATTCTGATTAGTATTCAAATAAAAAACTAGCTAGGCGTTTAGCTGGGCATAGTGATGTTCACCCGTAGTCCCAGCTACTCGGAAGGCTGAGGCAGGAGGATCCCTTGAGCCCAGAAGTTCAAGGTTGCAGTGAGCTATCATGACGCCACTGCACTCTAACCTGGGCAGAGCAAGACCCTGTCTCAAAAAAACAAACAAACAAAAACAAAAAAGCTAGGAGTATCTAAATTTCAAGATAAAAAGATATTAATAAGCAGACTAAAGGACAGTGTCCTTATATCATTATTGGAAATAAAAGCACTTATAAGCCCAGAAAAATGTGTACTGAATGGATTTAAATAGCCTTACGTCGCTAAGTACATCTATTCTAGTTCAGATTTCTATAATCAACTAGACACAAAGAAAAATACTGAAAGGTCTGAAACTGAATTTTAAACTGGCACAGATGGCATGTTTATAACACCCCCACAATATGCTGAGTGTTCTCCATAAAACCAACCTAGACACTATCCCTGGCTCTAGGGGACTTAAAATCTAAAAGTAGATGAGGCAGCCTAATTCAAAGTAAACAAATAAAAGGAAACAAAGACAGGAATGTAAGAGAAGGGGCCTACGTTAATCTCCCAGCTCCCAGAAGGAAAACAGTGCACTCTGAACAGTGGAGAAGGAAAGCTAACAAGTGAGAGCTGCCTTTTTTACCATAAAATTTAATATGATACCACGCAGTAAATAGTCCCTAAAAAATTATGCTGATCAGGCTGAAAATGCCCTTTTGTTTTCTAGCTTCAACAGTCAGAAGATCTAAATGTCTATAATACTACAGATGTAATATTAATATATACCCTGCTGCGTGTGTGTAAAGGACATGAAACAGCCTGTGTATAGAGGCTGATTTACAGTCTAAAATTTAAATTACTGAATCCAAAGTTTATGAAAGCATTATTTCAATAACCCTGGTTCAACCAGCAATTAATTAATGTGACACAACCATCTTTACCTCAAAACTCCTAAAACAAGACAGTTATTCTCACTGGATTGCATTTTTGATGTTGTTTCTAAAGGGATATCTGAGCTATATTTGGTTTGTCTGTAAATAAACATTTCATGGGCTTACAGTTCAGGCCCTGATCTCCTTATCCAGTTGACTAGAGCTATTTCTATAGAGAGATGTCAAACAATCATTAGAAATGCCTCCAAATGCAGAACCTTGTTAAGCCCTTGAATTAAAGTACATCTTGATTTTAAACCATGTAGATTCTTCCCAGAAGACTTCATAACGCTGACAACATCCAATTAAGTAAGTTATAGGAACCAAATTCACCTCAATAAACTGGTCCTGGCTGCTTCGCTATGTCTTTGGATCAGGTATCTCAGGCAAAGGCTGTTTAAAAAATAATAATAATGCAGCCAAATTCCACATAAAAGGAAGAAGATGAAGAAAACAAGCACACTGTTGACTCTGCCACATTAGAATAATGTTTTATTGAATATAAACTAAAAAGAATGAAATTTAGAATAAAAGTTTGAGGTCAGTATTAGAGACATTATCTGCTCAGTGCCTCATTTCTGCAACCATTTTCCCAGTGCTCTCTGCACCAGCCACAATGACTCAATTTCCCAAAATAATATCTTGCCTCTAGTTTCAAACATACCTGTTTAAATAGAAGACTCTCAATCACTTCCCTATATATATAATAGTTCCATCAGAGGAATTACATAAATAAAAATCTATTTCAGGCGAATTCAAGATAGCCAAGTAAAAGCTGTGTTTGAAGCTAGTTATAGTAAAAATGCATTTATTCATTTCCAGTAAACCAAACTCTAAACCTTGGAATCATCATCTGATTCCTTCTTCCCTTCACATCCCACTCCACCCTCCCACCCCCGCACATTAATCAGTAGCCAGTTGTTCAGATTCTCCTTCTGTCCTCCTTTCTGTCTGAAAGGGTCCTAGGAGAAGGCCCATTATATAGGACAGCTGAGGTCCAAAGGGCAGAAGAGTCTGAGAAAAGCCAAAAGAAAGACATTTCAGGATAAGAAGCCAAAGGCATGAGCCAGGCAGACATGATTAAAATATCTGGGACCAGAATGAATAATAGAAGGAGTCTTTGGGACTTGACTTGAAGGGCTAAGTAGGGGTAGGCACAGGTTGGTCAGACCAACTCAAAAGAGTCAGGCGATATAAACACCCTGTAATTTTTCTCACATACCTCACTTTGCAATGCCCTCTGCCACCACTCTAGCTCAGACCCTCCTTGGATCTCACTTGAACTACTGCAATGTCTTAATTGACTTGTTTCTCTACCTACACACTGCTGCCAAAATCATCTTCTTAAAGTACTATGTCAAACCTTTTCAATGCTTTCCATTTGCCTTAAAATAAGACTTATGTATCCTTAAAGTGGCTTACCAAACTTCCAGGGTCTGACTGCTTCTCTCCAGCCACATACCTGCAACCCCTCTCTCCCAGTGCTCTCTGCACCTGCCATGATGATTTTCAATTCCCCAAAATGCTATCTTGCCTCTGGTTTCAAACATGGCTTCCTTTTAATAGAACATTCCTAACCCCCTTCCCTCCCCAACAGTCATTTATTTTATCTACTTTACTTTTACTTTTCCATCTCATCTTAAACATAATTTCCTTAAAGTGGTTTTCCCTGAGCCCTTCAATGGGTCCTTGCTATATTCCCAGAGAACTCTGCGCTTCCTTTTTCATAACATTCATCAAAATTACGACGACAAACAGTGAGCAGTCTAGAGCTTTATGAGGGCAAGGATGCATACTTAGCACTATGATTAAGAATGTTACTTCCTTACTCAAAAACCTCCAGTGGCTTCCCCAAGCTTCTGCATTAATTACACATTTCTCAGCATGGGCCTTCCTTCACAGTATGAAACTTTATGGTCTACTATTCCCTGAATGATTCCCAAAAGCAGGATTATCTGCTCCTTCCCAAATAAGCCAAGCACTTTCTAGTGACTTAATTTCTGTAGCTTCCGTTATAAACCTGATTCCCCTCTTTCAAAATGTATGTCTTTCCAAACCTATCCAATCCCACCTTCTCCATGGAATTTTTCCTCATTTTCCCCAAATAAATTTGGCCTCTCCCACCTTTGACTCCCTTCCTGTTCAAATATGTTGTATTTTCTTTATGGTACTTTCCTAAGTCCATCTAGTTATTACAGTATTTTTCTTACTCTTATTAATTTTAAATTTCTTTTAAATGGTGACACCTGACTTTTCCATATAACTGTATCTCCTTACTGCACTTAGTATACGCCTTATATCAGAAGGGGTTCCATAAATGCATTAACTTGAATCCTAAAAATCCATCATATAAGGCAGCTGTAAGGCAGTTGTCTAATATGTGGTTAAAACAATCTTTAAAGTACAAAAGCCACCTGTGAAACAGATGGAAGCTAAATGAAATTAGAAAAGTTTGTTACGTTACCAGTACAATAATAGAAATACATCTTATTTGCATCACAAATAATTGCTCTTTAATCAAAGAGTAGGACTTATTAACCTTATATTGTATACATTAAGATGCTAACATTTATTTCAATTCTGACATCTCAAAGTAAATAAATTTTAACTTAAGTCTCATATACCTGCAGAGCACAGTGCCAATGCTCAATGTTTATTTTTGTGACTGGGTCTGCTGTTTGCTGAACAAAAACAAATAGCAAATAACATTATTCAGGTTTGCTTAAAATTATGAAGCAGAAGGAACCATAGAAAGTACCAAGTTTAACCCATTAAATTTCCAGATGAGGAAAATAAAGACTATGAGTTTATTGGCAGGGGTCACAAAGCCAAAGCTAGGACAAAAGTTCAGACCATCTGACTTCACTCCAGCATTCTTCCCAGTCCAAGTCAATTTTCACCTCCACACTGCAATAACTAGAGCATGATATTCTCAACCAACATTGGCACAAACAATGCCCCAGTCCTGAGTTAAGGCTATTTGCACATTTTTAACTATGCTCAAGAGAAACAAAATTGTGATGAGTGAAGGAATGAAAGGAATTCTTTTTATCTTTTCTCAGGAACCTTATATTTTATAAAAGGTTAGAGATGAACACTACTTTATAAGTGTTCAGGAGAGTGTTTGTGTTCAAAGACACACTGAGAGGCAAGAAAAACATGATAGGAAATTACGTACAACTGCAAAAAAACATATGACAGAATTTTGACACACAATGGAATAAGCTACACAGAACAGTTTGAATGCTCCATTATCAAAACTTACTATTAACTCCACAATAACCAAGAAAGATGGAGCTTCAGGGGAAAAAAAGAAAGAACGAAAACCTAGCTGCCTGTTTCTTAAAATGTACATAAAACATGAACATACCTACCAATATCTACCAAATATTTGTTATTAATTGTTACTTCTTACAGCTCCATCCCTAATAACTGGCATACGGTAAGCATTTAATAAGTGTTTGCATAATAAATTAACTAATCACTCTAGTATCACTCAGTGCTATTCTTGAATACTGTGGCTGTAGATCAGTAACTGTAAAATTCTGGTATTTATAGTAGAAAACAATGAATATTGACAGTTTGTATCAAATGGAAATGTTTCCAAAGCTAGAACATTTTACATTATGTATGTGTATCAATATATGTGTCTGTATATACATGTCTATATATTCATTTGCTTTCCCTCTACAATATATATGTGTATGTATATGTACACATATATGGCATGTATTTTTTATGTTAATTTTACCTAAGGATCTAATGTTATAGAACAGTGACTTTCAAACTTTCCTTACAGCAATTCATAATGAAAACATTTTATATCACATCCTAGTAAACATACACACAGGGACACATATATGTAACTAAAACAAAAGTTTCATGAAACAATACCCTTACTACATGCAAAGCACTAATATTTTCTATTTCATTTTAAAAAGTGGATCTTAATGATTCACTAAATTGTTGTGGAAGCACATAAAACAGCAAAAAAGATACTGGGATGGTGTAAACCTTAGTCTGGCATCCATTTCTTAGAAATAACCTAGAATCAATTGACACCAACCAGAAATGTCAAAATAAAGTCTAGAAATAATTAAACATTGTTTATTCAAAAGTGGTGTTGAACACCTGGAAGGCTTTATTATTGTGTTAATAAAAAATACAGACTATATTCTGGGCCATAAAACAAGTCTCAAAAATTTTAAAACCTCCAATAGTAATAGAATTTGTTCTCTGACCACAATGGTATTAAATTAGAAATTAATAACAGAAAGCTATCTGTAAAATCACCCAAATACATGACAAATAAATAATACACTTCTAAATAACGCAAGGGTCAAAAGAGAGATCAAAAGGAAAATTAGAAAATATTTTTAACTAAATGAAAGTGAAAATAAAACATATCAAAATTTAGGGGAAGCAAAAACACAAGCCAGAATTTTACTGGTTTAGAGAAGAACAATGAGCCATTAGGTCCACTTGGTTTCCTCCAGTGCAACCCAAACTCTGCTCACATAAGGGGGTGGCCACCTGGAGTGAGAACAATCAGATTATTATTTAAGGAAGCTTAAAGTGAAGGCACCAACTCCCCAGTTCACCTGGGTTGGAGAGACTTTCTTAAGACTGAAAGAGGAGGAGGAATCTAAATAAGCAACGCGGTGTCACTGGAGGAGATGAGCCACACAAACAGAATCACGTGTATAGAGGGCAGTGGGGAAAACATCCAGAAACAGGCAAGACAGGAGGTTGCAGAGCACGGCGGTGAGACGGGTAGCACTAGACTGCACGTATCTAGATAGTAGCTTCCTCCCCATACTAAGGCCAACTCCTGGAATGTAGCAGCCTCTTATTACTGTCTAATATATGAAACTAAACCTTCACAGATTCATTCCAGAACCAAAGGAAATGCAGAAAAACCTCAGCTTCTCAGAGGCAATCTAGACCAAGACAGGCCAGAAATAGAACCTGTCTTGCCTTGAACACATGTTTTGAGGTGGCCTAAAGACCCCTCTCATCCCCATACTCTGCAAATCTGGTTCATGTTATATATCCTAGTATAATTTATTCCAGCATCTCGCAGGGACAAGAGAAGAAAGGACAAGTATCTCGTTTTTAATTCAATGTAATATTTGTTCATCCACTATTGAAAAAGGAGTGGGGGAGCTAATACATTAGACAACCATTAACTAAGGTTGATGGCTAAGTGTTAGGTTTACCATTTTGATTAGTAGCACTCACTAAATGCAAATAAAGGGCCCGTACGTTTCCTATGTGTATTTCAGGGAATGAAGGTGAGCAAGGATGCTACTCTGCTTTACTGAAGGCAATCCCACATCCTGCTAGGTTAGGTTTTCATACGTGCCTGGCTTCCTAAAATAGGCATAAACAGTCTTGTTTAGTTCTATGCTATTTATTTCCAGAGAACGTACCTCAGAACTTTTTAACTATAATAAGTAACCTTGTCTTTTTACACCTTTGTTGAGATGAAGAAAGAAAAATATATGAATATATGATATCGGGGGCAAAATAAAGACTGAGCTTAATTACAAAGATTTGAAAGCAGAAAAATTCACATGGTGGCTTATTAGAGAAAAAATACTTTCCTCCTCTTGTCTCAAGGCAAACCATTTATTATCTATCAAAAAGCATAAATACTGTGTGCTTCTCCTTTTTTTTTCTTTTAAAGTTATATCCTTCTTTCTTGAAAGTTCTAGTCCTGGATGTAGTCTTATAATCTGAATAGTTTACAAATCAAAGCCACTACTGGAACTAAACAACTATATCAATTCATAAATAGTTATCTCAAATGAAAACTTCACAATGAAATGATACTTTTGACAGAACATTTATGAACTACAACTAATTTTTCTAAAACCTTTTGGAAAAGAAAAATTTAAAGTGATGAAACAAAGATGACCAAAGTTATAATTACTCATTTACAATGTTAAACAATCCAGTATATATTACTTTGGAACAGAGATTTATAATGCATAATCAACACACTGAGCAATACACCAGTAAAAATGATTAAGTACGCCAAGGTTTTAATTATAATACCACTTTACCTTTGTATAGAACATTCCAGTTTGCAAAGCACTTGCATCCATAAACTCATTTGACCCTACATGTCTTTCAGTTTAAATACAACAGATATAAGATATGAGTCCATGTGGATAGGTGAAGCTACACACTGAAGTGGTAAAGAGAATGGAATCTGAAGCCAACCATCTGGTTTGAAATTCTAGCACTGCCACATAACTAGATATGTGAGCCTGTGCCTCAGTTTCATCATCTGTAAGATGGAGATAATACTGTTTCTTCCTCTTGGGCCTAATAAGATTAAATCATTTAATATATGTCAAGTATTCAGAACAGTGTCAGCACAGAATAACCATTATACACATGCTGGTTATTATTAGCAGCAGCATCACTGTACAGATAAGAAAACTGAAGCTAGCAAGCCACACAGCCAGGAATAAAAACCGTGCCTTCTCTTCCCATTTGATGCTCCATCCACAGAAGGTCAAGTTTCTTAAGTATCCTAAAGTTTTCTAGACTGACATAAACAGTTTAATGTGACATTCTAGAAATTAAAAAATTCAGCAGCTCAAAACATTTATAAACTTGTATTTTGATTTATGTTGATATACATTTTAGATTAAATTGATTATTAAAAAAAACCCAAATGTTCCATTCTGGGGACAGAACTACAGACTAAGGAATAGTTCTCTGTGTTGCTATATTTGTAAAACAAAACTCTTTTGTTTCATTTTTCAAAAGAAAGACAAAAAAGGCAACAAGCCTATCATACTACATCATGCTAGTGTGATGATCATTACCTCAAATTCTTTACCAAGTAAAAAGAAACCTAGATGGAAGTATACTAAGATGATGATAATGACTATATTAGGATTTCCTTTTTTTTCTTCCAGTTTTCAAAACATTCAGTATTACGATGTAACATTTGTGATTTTAAAAATGATTCCCAAAAAAAAGCATATCAAGGATTGAAAATAATACTGGTAGAAGAAACACTTAGAAATTAATTCTAGAAAATAACAGATGCCCACCTAAAAACTACCCTCTTTTTTCTGATGTGTTTTGGGTATCTTTCCTCAGACTTTGTTCAAACTTTTTTCCTTTAGTGATTTGGGTGACTGTGATAACATCTTTCACTGTTATCTAAAAATAGGACATGGGTGTGTAAATTTATGAGCTGAAATGCAAAACTGGCACAGGATGTCTAAATTAGAGCGCTAAATCATTTAGTATCTTTTTAATTCAACCATTTTTATTCTTTTCATAGAGAATAAATGTGAAATCATGAACTTTTTAACATTCTTAAATATGCCAAATCACCTCGTAAGAGATTATCTTTGGGCAAAAGTGCTCCTCCACTACAGGCCTCCAGATCCTTCTTTGCATAAGGAGAACAAACCAGAGCATCAGCAGTTCTCAATCTTCTTTCCACCCTAGCCCATCTGAGGGATTCAACATCTTTCTACTTTACAGCAGTGGGGACAGTCTGAAAACGTCCCACAGGTGATTCTGATACATTGTACTAGAAGCTGTTCCCCTACTGGCACCCTCCCCTACACTACTGCAGACGTTGAGATTCCACACAGCTCTAAGGCCTGCCACTTCAGGTACAAAAAAATTACTTACAACCCAATGACCCGATAGGCATCTGACAATGTTACTTTAATATGCTTAAGAAGAAAGGTCAGAAATTAGTATATATCTTCATTTGTTGGAACACGCAAGATTCAAATAAGAATTTGTATACTGATGACATCAAAGAAGGCTTTATAACTGCTCATATGGCAGACACCATCTCTGACCTGGAAGTGTCTTCTAATCAAGGAGGCAGGCAAAGGAGAAGTTCAGAATCAGTCAAAAGAATCACCTCTAACACTTGAGGGAATGGTCTGAATGTGTGATTAATGGAAAGGAGATTTGTGTAAGTCAACTTGCCTGATGACAGAAAAGGGAATCCAGAGATTGACACATGGAGATGTGACACTGTATGATTCCCAATTTCTTCTCCTCCAAAATATCAATTTTTAACAGGTTTGACATCAATTCTATGTAAGTGTTATTTTTGTACTGGAGAACTTGATAATAATAACCAATTAACTACTAAAAAAAGACTTGGACATTGCCACATTACAATTATAAATATAAGTCAAATATGCTGGCTCAGCATGGTGACTGACAAGAATTGCCAAGCATGGTATTTACAGATAGTACCCAAATGTCTTTGAATGTCTACTTATACTGTGGACAAATTCCACAGCATATGTGCAAAGTCATGTGAAAAATTCTCACAACTAGGAAAGAAGGAAATAGAATTTTAAAACTTCCTTAGAAAATGTGTGTTGTCTGATCCAAATGTGAACCAATATTACATCATTAATAAGTATGCAAGGTATGCTACAGACGCTGACTGGGGCTTCAGAGTTAGGATTATTTATATGAAAAAATGTGTAACTGCATTATCTTCAAACCAGAAAACATTATTACTTAATAAATGCCGATTGTTAACTGTACATTTTATAGTGAGATGATCCTTAAATAGCACAAAAGATAAGAGTGATCCACACATTTGGTATTTGAACAACAACAAAAAATTGGCTGGGTCTAAAAGTTGCTGTCCTCTGTACCTAAAGATGCCACCAGTGGTAAGTCCGAATACAATGTATACATCTCTATCACTGCTCTTACATATACTACTGCTGCAATGAATCATGGAAAAAGTTGATAAAAATTTTTGGTAGGCATCAATTTCTTCCAAAATCAATCATAAAACACACTGTCCATTGTTGGCTTAAGTTGCTGAAAGCACTTCCTATTTAACAAACATATTCTCAATGTTCCCAACATGGACTATAATTGTAAAACCTAAAACTTGGGTCAGTGAAGAAACCAACAAGTAATAAAAGCAAACAGAAATCCCAATTTTGTACGATGTTCACATGTGAAATGGTTGCAGTAAATAATATGAACAGAAGACAATTCCTTACACAAAGTTGGGATGGATAAATATTTGTTGAATGACTATACACATTTCATCCTCATTCTATACCCATGTGTCAAAGCATCAAAACAATTTGATTTATGGCAGTTTCTGTTGTGTCTCGAACTTTACATATAAGTTTATCACAAGGGGGAATAAAACCTGTTTGGCTTGACTCACTATGAATCACAGCCAGGAGGTCATCTTGTTGTGTATCAGCAACTATGTTTTCACTACAGCTATGTGACCTGAAGTGGCAGCAGCAGAGGTACCAAAATAGAAGGGGCAGGAGCCTTCTCCTGGCTTCTCAGCCGCAAACGGGCTTTTCCAGCCCATTCGGGCAACTGAGCAAGAGCCAACTGCAGAGGAGAGAAAGAACCAAGCCGACAGCACCGATGAGAAAGGCTGCAGGCCCACCACACCTTTCTTGCCCTCCCGGGGAGCCCAGGGAAGCAAGAACATAAAAGGGGGCAGGTTTAAGAAACAGCGTGGAGAAAACACACCATGACAGGGGTCAAAACTAGCCCAGTGCAGGGCAAAAACCAGCCGTGACCGTGAGGCACAGATTTCGGGAAGATCTGGGCGCCAAGGAGGCTCTCCACCCCGGGGCTCCGGGAGCAGCTCCGGCGCGAGCGCGCAGCGGGCCCCCTGCCTTCAAGCACCTCCGGCCACCCGGGACCTGCCCCTGCTCCCACCTCACCTGTCCCGTGCCCGCTGGCCTGGCCGGCGCTTCTGGCCCCCTGCCCCCGCCCCGACCCACCCCCCTATCCCGAGCCCTCCTGGCACGTCTCTAGGGACCATCTGCCGGGTCAGCGTGGGCAGGGGGCCCATGCCCGCCCCGCCGCCCCAGGCCCGGCCCCGGCACTCACTTTCTGAATCCGCTTCAGCGCCATGGGTCAGGGAGGGCGGTGGGGACACGGGCCGGCGGGGGGCGGCTGCGGGGATCGGGGCGTGGGTCGTCGCGGGCTCGGCTCGCTGGCTGCTCGGCTGGCTCAGCCCGGTGGGTCCCCTGCTCGCCGCTGGCTGGCTCGCTCCGGGCGCCGGTGCCTGTTCCGTGTGCGCCCGTGCGCGAGTGTGCGCGAGTGTGCGGGCGGGGACGCCGGCGAGACTCTTTTGTTTCCGCTTTTGCTTCTGGGAAGGAGCCTGCGCCCTCCCTGCCGCGCCCCGCCCCGCCTGGCACACTGGGAAGTGTAGTTCCAGCCCCGTCCTCGGCCGCAGGCCCCCGGGCGCTGTCGGGTTACTCACTGTTGACCTCGGCAAGGCAGCCTGGGGTCACAGCTGTCGAGGTCTGGAGTTGGTCTCTGCAGTTTGATTTAGAGCAACTTACTGAACCTGAGGCTGCGCATCTGTAAAATGGGGGTAACAAATGACCTCCTAACGCACTTAAAGGAATTTCTAAATCTTCAGAGTTAATCATTACTTATCCAATAGGTGCTACAGTTGATCCTGTTATTTTTACCTTAACAGATTTCAGTCTCTTCTTAATCATATGAATTGCCTCGATTTCTCATCCTGCATACATACACAGGCTCATACCTATTATAATTCCTCACTTACCTCCTTAGTTCTTATTTCAGAGAAAAAAATGTGCCTACTCTGTCCAATGTGCAAATCTCGCCTTGTCTGTGGGCACGTATGTCTCTCCTCATAAATTACCGCCTTTGAACTCTGAATTCTGAGCTTCACTCCCACCATTACCTCCTTCCCTTCTGTAGACAGTATCTGCTCAATAGCCTACTCGCGCTCCACACTCCCTTAATTCCTATGCACTTGTGTGCCCATTAAAACTTGGCTTCTGCTTTCAGCACCAGCAGAATCTGTTTTCACCAAGTCACGCTTGAGCTTCTAATTACCAGATTCAACTCACTCCTTATCCTGCGCGATGTTTTTGAACCATCTGATTGCTAGGTACTCTTTTGCTTTTCGAAACACTCACCACCTCTGGTTTCCACAGCACTATGGCAGTGGGGTCTTCTTCTCTCACTTTCTCTATTCTGTCACTAGCCCCTCTTCTCAAACGTTGGACTGCCCCATAGTTCCAAGTCTTGTCCTTTCACCATCAATATCTTTCTAGGAGATAGACCTGTGCCCTCCTCTTAACTGGGAGCAGCTTGGCGTGGTCTGAGGAACCAGGGCTTTGAACCACTACCATTCTGACTCCTACTGGCTGGGTGAATTTGGCCAAGCCACTTAAAATCTCTAATCCCCGATTTCCTCATCTGCCAGTAGAGATGATAGTCCCTAGATGTACTATGGTAAGAATTAACTGATATTAGTGTATATAATGTCCCAGCATAGTACCTAATATGTTGAAAGTACTCTAAAAATATTATTTCCTTACCTGTTTTTATCTATATGGTGATGACTATAAAATCTCTGTTTCCATCCCAAACTCTCACTTTAGATTCAGTCTTATATTTCCAAAAGCCTACTGGACATGTCTGCCTTCCTTCTCCGTGGCCAGGAGGCAGAGTCTGTTACTAGAAGGTGAGGGTGGGGAAAAGCTTACCAGCAAGCCCAACACAATAGGTACCATAGCATTCCAAAGACTTACAAAGAGCAAGGAACAAGAATCCACTCACATAACTTAAAAGAAAAATGGAGTATGGTGTAGTGGAAGAATAATAGAAATAATTAATGAGACCTAAAACTTAACTTGGAAGCCCACCCCCCAACTAAGACAGGTCTGGGGACTGGCAACTTTATTTCCTTTTCATGGAGTCCTGCTTCTCTCTGCACGTTGACTTACTCTCCTTTCTCCAGTTCCCCCTTAGCTTCTCTTATACCTGGCTTGGGCTTGCCACAGCCATTATTCCACTTTGTGATGTTCTTCCAGTCACTGCTCCTGTTGCTAACTGGCCAAGCCTTTTGGTACTCCCTAATTCATCTCCCCTAAAAGGAAGAATCTCACTGATGCAATTCGTCTTTTTACTCCAGGCTATAAATTGTCAGCTAGTGAACAAATTATGGATTGACTATTCTCGAGTCACCACAGGTGACCACCTATGGTCCAATCAGCTGTGGAAAGTTTGGAAGCACTGTTACTGTTGGGCAAAGGGGCTTCTGGAAAATACCAGCCAGGTCTTGGCATCCTGCAGAAAGGTATATTTGGGCTAGCTTGAAGCACCATTTTTGTGCTCCAGAAAGAGGAACACTATCTCCACGTTGCTCTTCCTTTTTAAAAGTTAAGCATGAGAGTGTCCTTTCAAGTAGGGGATAAACTGTCTGGTCTTGGGTGCCAGCTGCTTTGGAAAGTTGCATTCCCATGCTGGTAGCATTTGGAAGTCATGTTAGAAGTGAGGCCATGTTCAGCTGCTACCACTATAAGGAAGCACTAGTTGCAGGTAGTTCATTGCCAGAACCCAGAAAAACCACCAGTGGACAATCTTGATCATCACTCCATAGACAACAAAAATACACACTCAAGCAAGAGCTACGGACAGAGCAGTTTTGTTCAAAAGGTGCCAGGATGCTGGCATGAATTTATCCCTATTCCAGGATATCCTACATGTTACTAAAAGACACACTGATCATATCACTCTATTGTTTAAAAACCACTATTGGTTTGTGACATGGAAGCTGAATGCTTCATCTTAGTGCAAAATAGCCTTCACAATTTCTCCCAAAACAACTCCTTTCCATCTATAGCTTACACACTGCAGTTAATGTCATGGGTCTTTGCACATGCATTCACTCTACATAGAATAACCTCCCACCATTCACCTGACAAACTCCTACACATCCTTCAAGACCCAATTCAAATGATATATGTTCTATGAGATCCTCCTTTACCTATCCACTGAAGTGGATTTATTAATATCTACATTATTCTTTTATTTAAGAAGCAAGATGTTCATACTTCAGGGATGCCACTTATTTTCTTCATGGTTGGTTATCTCATTAGAACATATGAAAATATCTTACTTTTTTTAGTACAATAAAATTAGCATACAATGAATGCATACATGTAAGTGCACAATTTGATGAGTTTTGACAAATGAATATACCTGTATAACAATGCCACAATCAAGATGTAGAACGCTTCTATCACCACAGAAAATTCCTTCATCACCCCTTCCAGACACCTCCACCCCAACCGGGAACCGCAGCTCTGATTTCTATCATCATAGAATAATCTTGTCTGTTCTTGAATGTCATATAAGTGGAAAAATACAATATATACTCTTTTATGTTTGACTTCTTTAGCTTAACACAATATCTTTGATTCTTCTATTTTGTTGTATGTATTAGTAGTTCATTATTTTTAATTACTGAGTCGTATTACATGGTATGAATATACTATAATTTTTTTCTCCTTTCTCTGGTTAATGAACATTTGGGTTGTTTCCAGTTTGGGTTTATTATAAATAAAGCTGCTATGAATATTCCAGTACATATCTTTTTGTGGACATATGTTGACATTTCTCTAGGATAAAAACCTTAGGATTAAAATTGCTGGGTCATAGGATAGTGTATGCGTAACATCATAAGAAACTACCAGAATTTCCCAAAGTGGTTATATAATCTTTATTTTAAAGTCCCAACAGCACTGTATGACTGTTGTTTTTTCTACATTCTTGTCAACAGTTGATGTTGTTCATCATTTAATTTTAGCCATTCTGTTGTGTTTTAAGGTATCACATTATGGTTTTAATTTACATTTCCCTGATGACTAATAATGTTAAGCACTTATTCATGTGCCCATCAGCCATTCCTAAAATTTCTTTTTCCTATACCTTTTAATTGGGGCTTATTTTATTCTTCTTTTTCTAAATTCTTAAGGTAGAAAGCTGCAATGGTTTATCTCTTTCTCCTCTTCTAATAGAAAACTTCAAAGGTATTAATTTCTATATACTGCATTCCATGAATTTTGGTATGCTGTATATTCATTTTCATTTGGTTTTAAGTGTCTTCTATTTTCACTTGTGCTTTGACTCCCCGACCCTCACCACCATGGGTCATTTAGAAATGTGATGTTTATTTTTCAAATATATATTTGGAGCTTTTCTAGATATCACATTGCTACTAGTTTCTTTTTTTTTTTTTTTTTTTTTTTTTAGGCAAACACAAAAATGAGGTTTATTGAGGAGAGAAACATAGGATTATGGAGCAAGATATAGGTTTACAGAGCGTGATACATATGTCACAGATGACGACCAGACCCATTGTCGCAGCAAAGGGAGAGCAAGAAGAAGTGGCAAAAAAGCACTACTAGTTTCTAATGCAATTATTTTATGGTCACAGAATATATTCTGTAAGATTTGATCCGTTCAAGTTGATTGCATCTTATTTCATGTCCCCAAAACGTTCTTTATAGCAAAAGGATCCAGATCAGAATCACGTGTTGTCTTTAGTTGTTAAGTCTTTTACCCTCCTTCAAGCTGGGATCGTTCCTCAATCTTTCCTTGACTTTACTGACCTTGACACTTGCAAAGATTATAAACCAGTTACTTTGTAGAATGTTCCTTAATTTGGTACCTTATCATGATTAGATCCAAGTCAAGCGTCTTTAGCAGGACTGTTACGGAAGGAATGCTGTATACTTCTTAATGAATTTGAAATTCGATCTGACCCATTATTGATGTTCATTTTAGTTCCTTGATTAAGGCGGTGTCTGGAGGCTTCTGCCAGAGAAGTTACACTTTTTTTGTTTTGTAAATAATAGGTATTTTATGAGGAGGTACTTAAGACTATGTAAGCTGTTCTTCATCGAACTGTCAATTTATTCATTCATTTATTTTTATCAGTATGGACTCATGGTTTCCTATTTTATTCAATGGGTTATATTCTATTACTATTGTTATTTATTTTGATGCTTAAATTGTCCCAGATTTGGCCAGTGATCACCCCTTCAATGTGACTTCTTTGTTCTTTAGATATGTCCTCTCATTTTTTAAGATTTTTCTTACTTTCTTCTGGGGGTTGTGGCTCACACCTGTAATCCCAGCATTTTGGGAGGCTGAGACAGGAGAATCATTTCAGGCTGGGAGTTCGAGACCAGCTAGGCAACACAGGGAGACCCTCGACTCTACAAAAAATTTAAAAATTAGCCAGGTGTGGTGGCACACGCCTGTAGTCCCAGCTACTCGGGAGGCTGAGGCAGGAGGATTGCTCGACCCCAGGAGTTTGAGGTTGCAGTGAGCTATGATGACACTGTTACACTCTAGCCCAGGCGAAAGAGTGAGACCCTGTCTCAAAAAAAAAAAAAAGAAAGAAAGAAAGAAAGAAAGAAAGAAAGAAAGAAAGAAAGAAAGAAAAAACATTTACTTACTTAGTCAATTCCTCTGATGTACTCAACTCCTTATCACCACTGCTCTCCTCCCCTGAGTGAATTACCTGCTTGCTCCACTTGGGCTGTGATGCTGTGCACTGGGCTGCCACACCCCTCCCCGTGTGAATACCCTTCTCATTCCGTGCTTTTCCCATCTACCTGTTCTGGGCGGCATCGTTGCATGAAAGCCCTCTTCACTCACTCAACACCTGCATTAGGTTCCCACCCCCTGCCCACGGCCCCCTGGCCCTTTTCTTATCCTGCTTAGGCTCTGGCATCCCATATTGGGTTGCTCCCCTGTGTGAATCCATCATCTACCCACTTGGGCTCTGATTCCCCACACCAGGCAACACCACACCAGGACACTTCCCTCACTCCATGTGCTCTCTGACACCCTTAGCTGGGCTGTCTTTTTATGTGGATATGGGTGTTCTTTTCTCTCAGCTTGGGCTCTGACCTGGCACTCAGCCACCCTCTTAGGCAGATATTCTTTTCACCCAGCTCAGGTTGTACAACCCACATTGGTCTGCCCCCTCATGTGGACACCCTCCTTGTTCAGCATGGGCTCCAATTCCCCACACTGGGCCACCTCCCTCCCACATGGAAGCCTCTCCATCCTGCTCAGGCTCTAACAAGTCACCAGTGCTACCCTCCTACACTGATGCCCTCAGGCTTCCACCCCCTTTGGCTATGATGCCCTATGCTAGGCTACCCTCTGTGCAAACACCTTCCTAACTCCATGTGAACTCCAACATCCCAGGCTGGGATACCTTCCATAAGGATGCCCTCCTCACCCCACATAGGCTCCTACACCTTGCACCCGGCAGCTCTACTTTGCAGATACCCTCCATATTAGTTTCCTATTGTTGTGTAACAAATTACCACAATCTTAGTGACTTAAAACAACACCTATTTATTATCTCAAGGTATCTTTCCGTAGGGCAGAAATCCAGGCATGGTGTAGGTGGGTTCTTTGCTCAGGGCCTCACAATGCTGTTAAATTATTAGGGGGTGGGAGCTTTGGGGGATTGCAGTGTGTTGAATAGTGTCACCCCAAAATTTATGTCCACCCAGAACCTCTGAGTGTAACCTTATTTGGAAATAGGGTCTTTTTGGATGTACTAAGTTAAAGAACTCAAGATGAAATCATTCTGGATTCAGGGTGGGCTCTAATTCCAATAACCTGTGTCTTTACAAGAGAAAGGAGAGGGATATTTGGACACAGACACAGAGAATAAGACTGTGTAAGAACAGAGCCAAAAATTGGAGTTATGCTTCCATAAGCCAAGAAACAACAACGAGTGTTGACAACCAGCAGAAGCTAGGAGATAGGCATGGGACAGTTCCTCTCTTGGAGCCTCCAGAGGAGCCAACCCCATCCACACCTTGATTTCAGACTTCTGGATTTCAGAACTATAAGACAATAAATTTCTGTTGTCTTAAGCCACTCAGTTTGTGGTACTTTGTTATAGCAGCCCTAGAAAACTACTACAGGAACATTAGAATTCTGTCCACCAAACCCTCCTTACCCCCACCCTCACCCCCAAAGGTGTGAACATCTTTCTCACCTTAGTTGGACTCTGACATCACACTCTGGGCCATTGTGTTTCTCCCAACTCTGGCATAGACACTGACCTTGCTTGGCTCCACCTGTTGGCTTTAGGTCTAAATTATTTAGGAAGGATTGGAGAGAGATGGGGAAGAGGAAGAGGGTGATGATGAGGAAAACCCTGTAATAGCTTTTTAGCTAATGCTATTTATTTATTTTAGTATTTCCTCTAGGAATTAAAATATGCATTCTAAATGTATTAGAGTCTGTTCAGAGTTAATAAAACTACTTCACATAAATGTAAGAACTTACAATGGCGTAACTCCCCGTTCTTTGTGCTATTGTTATATTTTACATTTACATACATTATAAACACCATAATACGTGTTATAATTTTGCATTAAGCAGTCAGAAAAAAAGATAGTCTTTTATATTTGCCCACATATTTATCATTTTGATGCTTTTTATTTCTTCACGAAGATCTGAGTTTTCATTTGTTGTCATTTTTTTCTTCATCTTGAAGCACTGAAATCGAGGTGTTGGCTGGGCTTCCTTCTCATCGGGACCTTGAGGTCTTCTTCTAAGCTCATTCAGGTTGTAGGCAGAATTCAGTTCCTTGCAGGTATAGGACTGAGGTCCTCTTTTTCTTTCTGGTTGTCAGCTGGCGGCCACCCTCAGCTCTAGAGACCTCCCTCAGGTTGTAGCCACATGAACTGCTCCCAGTCTGGTGGTTTATGTCTTCACAGTCAGCATGAGACTGTCTCTGTCCAGTCGGCTACAACACTCTTATATAATAAAGCAATCAAAAGAGTGACTATTCCATTGTACTCATAGTGGAAGCTGAGTCCCACCAACACTCAAGGCAAAGGGATTAAACATGACAACAATAGAAAATTAATACAGAGACTAACTCCCACATTCTCCCTAACTTCCACCTCCTACCCACTTTTGCCTCTTCATTTATAGAGTTCTACTAGAAGGACTTGATGTTTTGATCCCCATTAAACTGTAAAGTTTCATCCAAACAGCATTAATTAAACACCTGCAGAGAACTAACAGGAATTCATTATAAATCCTTTCTCTGGTAAAGAGGTTAAAACTTTTTTTGCAGAGGGAAGCATGATGGTGGTAGGGGTGGTAAAAGGGTGGCATTGCCAAAAATGGAAAATGAGATAAAACTATACTCTCACAATCAAGTAGCTAGAAAATTGTGACTTGACCTCCAATCTTTGATATACCAAGAAATACCTTTCCATTCTTAGCTCAGCCTTTGCCCTGCAGATCAGAGGAGCATCTAAAAGACGTAGCTCGATTTTAAATCTATTCAACACCCATAGAGTTTAGGCTATCTGATCTATTGATTTGCTCAAGCTAACCCAAGACTTTGCATTTTCTATTTGAAAAATTGACCCACGTGGGGAAATTATCTGAGCCTGTGCAAGAGGAAGAGTGTGGGTCTTTCGGGGCAAGGTGTTTGAAAACTAGGGAGCTTTTGAAAAGTCCAGATTTCGGTACCCCAACCAAGACTTGGAATCTGAACCTAAAAGTATCCTTAGGTGTGGTGATTCTTTCCTTCTCTCCCTTCCCATTCTCTGTCTTTATGTGAGTGTGGGGACAGGGGCTGGGACATTCTCTGGCAACAACCCAGCACAGGTCAGTATTCCGAAGAGCTGGTGTTTAGCAACCACAGGGAGAGTGGAAAGAAGATGTCACCAGCATGCAAAAGACCTGGGTCCTGCTGAGAATACAGGTGTCACCTTAAGCCAGGAATTCTGAAACTACGGTGTACAATCCCTAATACATATCAGAATTAAATAGGGAGCTTAAAAATAATACCAATGTCCAGGCCTCAACCAGGGCTAATTAAATTAGACTATGTGGTAGGCTCTGACAAGGGTTTTCAATAAAAGTTCTTTAAATAAGCAATTTTCAAGTTTTATCATGTTCTCAATTTTTCTGCATACATAACTTATTTATTTATTATCTCAAAATATTAAGGAGGTACAAATGTTTTTGTTACATGGATTCATTGTATAATGCCAAAGTTGGGGCTTTTAGTGTGCTGGTCACCTGGGTAGTGTTCATTATATCCCATAGGTAAGTTTTTTTATTTTCTTTTTCTTTCTTTCTTTCTTTCTTTCTTTCTTTCTTTCTTTCTTTCTTTCTTTCTTTCTTTCCTTCCTTCCTTCCTCCCTCCCTCCCTCCCTCCCTCCCTTTCTTTTTTTTTGACAGAGTCTCGCTCTATCACCGGGGCTAGAGTGCCCTGGCATCTACCTAGCTCACTGCAGCCTCAAACTCCTGGGCTCAAAGGATCCTCCTGCCTCAGCCTCCCAAGTAGCTGGGACTACAAGTGTGCGCCACCACTCCCAGCTAATTTTTTTTCTGTTTTCAGTAAAGACGAGGTCCCTCTCTTGCTCAGGCTGGTCTTGAACTCCTGAGCTCAAGTGATCCTCCCACCTCGGCCTCCCTGAGTGCTAGGATTACAGATGTGAGCCACCGTGCCTGGCCTGTTGTTTTTGCTCAGGTGTCTCTGATAAAATGACTTCCTTTTTTTTTTTCTTTTTATGTTATTTTAATTAATTATTTATTTATTTTTTTGATAAAATGACTTCTTTTCCTTTGGGTAGACATCCAGTAGTGGGATTGCTGGATCGAATGGTAGGTCTACTTTTATCTCTTTCAGGAATTGCCATACTGTTTCCATAGAGGTTGTACTAATTTGCAGTCCCACCAACTATGTATAAGCATTCCTTTTCTCTGTATCCATGCCAACATCTATTGTTTTTTGACATTTTAATAATGGCTGTTCTGACAGGGGTAATGTCTGCAGTCCCCAACCCCCAGTCCGTGGCCTGTTAGGAACAGGCCACATCACTGCCTGAGCTCCGCTACCCCTCCCGCTCCCCGTCTGTGGAAAAATTGTGGTTTTAATTTGCATTTCCCTAATGATTAGTGATGTTGAACATTTTTTAGTATGTTTGTTGGCCATTTGTCTATCTTCTTTTGAAAAAATTCTGTTCATGTCTTTAGCCCACTTTTTGAGGGGTTGTTTGTTTTCTTGCTGATTTGTTTGAGTTCTTTGTAGATATTCTGCATATTAGTCCTTTGGCCGATGTATAGTTTGTGAATATTTTCTCCCATTCTGTAGGTTGTCTATTTCCTTTGCTGTGTAGAAGCTTTTTAATTTAATTAAGTCTCATTTACTTATTTTATTTTATTTTTTTTCTTCTTTCGCGAGACAGTTTTGCTCACTCGCCCTGGCTAGAGTGCAGTGGCGTCAAACTCCTGGGCTCAAGGGGTCCTTGTGCATCAGCCTCCTGAGTAGCTGGAACTACAGGAGTGCACCACCACTCCCGGCTAATATTTTAAATTTGTTGTAGAGAAGGGGAGGTCTTGCTATGTTGCCCACACTGGTCTTGAACTCCTGACCTCAAGTGATCCTCCCACCTCTGCTTCCCAGAGTGCTAGGATTACAGGCCTAGTGACTGTTGTTTTGCCTTTGGGGTTTTATTCATAAATTCTTTGCCTAGGCCTATGTCTATAAGAGTTTTTCTTATGTTTTATTCTAGAATTTTTACGGTTTCATGCCTTACATTTAAGTCTTTAATCCATTTTGAATTAATTTTTATATATGGTGAGAGATAGGCATCCTGTTTCATTCTTCTACATGTGGCTATCCAATTTTCCCAGCACCATTTATTTAATAGGGCTTCCTTTCCCCATGCTCTCAAATTTTAAATGTGTATCAGACTTTCTGATTCAGTAGGTCTGGGGTGGGGCCCAAGAAGTTGCATTTCTAACAAGTTCCCAGGTGATATTGATGCTCCTGGTTCTGGGACCACACTTTGAGAACCCCTGCTCTGGATCTTTGTTATTCAAAGTGTGGTCCATGTACAGGTAGCATCAGTATCACCTGAGAACTTGTTAGAAATAAATAAGTTCTCCACTTGTTCGGCCCCACTCCAGACACGCTGCATCAGACCTTGTAGTTTAATAAGATCCCTAGGTGATTCAGATGAACATTGGAGTTTGAGAAGCACTATGCTGGAAGCTACTGATACAAAAGGAGCTTCCAAAAATGCAAATTTCCTTTGAAGTGTCTAATTTAGCAAGTCTTGGATGAAGCTCTGGAGTCTATACTTTTGAACAAACTTTCCTGGAAGTTCTGATGCAAGTGTCTGAGGACAACAGTTTTAAATATCTCTACCTTGGGCAAATCTTTAAATCTGTCTAAGCTCCAATTTCCTCATCTATGTCTAATGCAATAAATGTTGTATTCGTTTAAAGTGAATAGAGTTGAAACTTGGTGCCCTTCCAACTCAAATATCTATGATTTGTCCAAAAAAATTTTCTATTCTTTATCAATAGAAAGAAACCTAAAAAGTAAGCTTACAAGATTATTTTTGTCTTTCCCAGGGCAGATTTACCTCCCAAAAAGAGAAAAATCACACTTTTTAAAAATCTACTTTGGCATCTTACAATAATAATTTTTCGCTTTGGAATTACTTTAAACTTTCCAAAACATTTCACATGCATTTTCACAACATGTAAAAACACATGCAACACATAGTAGTTCAAAGTGTTTATTTAATCTCTTACTCTTTCTCCCAGGGGATGGTTTCAAAACATAGTTTGTGGTCAACTGTATAATTAATTCAAAAATATTATTTAATGTCTACCATATGCCAGGCACCGAAGACACGTGATGAAGAAAATAGACAAGTTCCCTACTCTCAAACAGCACATCAAAATCCTGTGGGACGGGGAGGGAGTGCAAGCGTTGCTAAAAATGAAGGTTTCTGGACAGCAGCCCACACTCACGATGGATAATCCTTGCCCCTAAGATTACTTCTATTTAGGGCATTACACTGTGCTAGGTGGTAAGGAATATGCAAAAGAAAGATTAGAATTGCTTCTACCTTTCATAAACTTAAAATCTTCATGGGAGGAAGACATCAAAAATATATAAAATAAATAAGTACCAATGCAACAGAGTATTCATTCATTCATTAATTCAACAGTAACAACAAGAAAATTTCCTGAGAGCCAAACAAATGATACAGAGGATAAAAGCTAAAGATGTTCAAAAAGAACATTATCATGGACTGGAGGGTAAGGGAGAACTTTGTAGAGATAGTAAGAACTTAAACGGAGAGAAACATTTGGATAAGCAGAGGAATAGGTGAAAAACATTCTAACGTAAGGAAATGCACATGGAAATGAGCATGAAATGTTCCACAAGGAGGCCAAGGTCCTTGTTTGGGACCCACCAACCTCCCAAGTTCCCCCTTACCCCCGTTTTTTTTTTTCCCCAGACCCTGTTGGAAACCTACAGCAGGTTTTCTATTTCTTCTTTTCACTTGTATTCCCTCAGTTCACAGACACTCTTACTTTGAGGCTTTTTGGGAAACATTTTGATACCAGTAACAGCAAGGAAACTGATGAAGTTAACACATGTAACGAACAACAGTGGCATGACAAACTTATAAGAATTCTTCAAAGCAAATATACCACAAAACTATGAAAAGTCAGTTCTCATTAAGAATGAAAAGGGCCGGGTGTGGCGGCTCAAGCCTATGATCCCAGCACTTTGGGAGGCCTAGGCAGGAGGATTGCTTGAGGCCAGGAGTTCAAGACCAGCCTGGGCAACACAGCAAGACCCTGTCTCTACAAAAATAAAAAATAAAAAAATAATTAGCTGGTTATGGACCTGTAGTCCTGGCTACCTATGAGATTGAGGTGGGAGGATTGGTTGAGCCCAGGAGTTTAAGGTTGCAGTGAGCTATGATCTTGCCACTGCTCTCTAGCCTAAGCGACAGAGAAAGACCCTGTCTCTAAAAAAATAAATAAATAAAAGACAACCCACAAACTTGGGGAAAATATTTGCAAATTACACATCTGATAAAGGACTTGTATCCAGAATATGTAAAAATCCCTTATAACTCAATAATACAAAGACAAGTAACCCAATTTTAAAATGGGCAATAAGCCAGGCACTGTGGCTTACACCTTTAATCCCAGCTACTCAGAAGGCTGAGGCAGGAGGATAACTTGAGCCCAGGAGTTCGAGGCTGCAGTGAGCTATGATCAGGCCACTGCCCTCCGGCCTGAGCAACAGAGCAAGACCCTGTCTCAAATAAATAAATAAATAAAATGGGCAATAGATTTGAGTAGACAGTTCTTCAAAGAAGATATACAGATGGATGATAAGCACATGAAAACATGGTCAACATCATTAGTTTTTAAAGAAATGCAAATCAATGACACAATACTTAACATTCACTGGGATAGCTGTAATCAAAAAGACAGATAATAACAAGCGTAAAGGATGTGGAGAAATTGGAACCCTCATACACTGTTGGTGGGAATGTAAAATGGTGTAGTTACTTTGGAAACCAGTTTGGCAGTTCCTCAAAATGTTAAACATAAAGTTATCATATGACCTAGCAATTCCACTCCTAGGTATCTACCAAAGAGAAATGAAAACATACATCCACATAGAAACTTGTGCACAAATGTTCATAGCAGCATTATTCTTAATAATCAAAGAGTGGAAACAACCCAAATGTCCATCAACGGGTGAATGGAAAAACAAAATGTGGTATATCGACACTATGGAATATCATCAGCTGTAAAAAGGAATAAAGTACTGATATATGTTGCAACATGGATGAACCTCAAAAATATGCTAACTGAAAGAAGCCAGTCACATAAGACTACATATTGTATGATCCCATTTGTGTAAAATTTCCAAAACAGGCAAGTCTACAGAGTTGAAAAGTAGATTAGTGGTTGCTAAGGGCTGGGGACAGGGAGGTTAGGGCGGGAATGAGGACTGCTAATGGGGTCTTTTTCCGGGATGGTAAAAATGTTCCAAAATTAGATTATGGTGATGGTTGCAGAACTGTGAATATACTTTAAACCATTGAACTGTACACTTTAAACTTAGGATATGTAATTATATCTCAATAAAACTTTAAAAAAAAATGTCAGTTCTGTCCTCATTGGGATTTAAAGCCTCAGGCCTCATCACTATCACTGTCTTTCCCCTGGATTTTTTCCCCCCAGGACAGCCCTATCCGTAGCTTCCATCTCACGGTTGTTTCTATATTTGCCATCCCTTCGAATAAGAAAGGAAGGAAGATCTCAAAACGCCCGCAAAGCGCAAGTTCTCCGCCCTGGCTGTGCATCAGGATAGCCTGAGTCACTTTTTAGAAACCCTGACCGGGGGCGGGGGCACAGGAAGCGCGGGTCCCGCCCGCCGGGCAGTCGGCCAGGCGGGGGGCGGCGTCGGGGAGCGCCCGCCCAGCTCGGCCCGGCCCCTCCCAGCGTCAGTTCGCCGCGGCCGGACTCCCCCGCCCCGCGCTCGGGCAGCCGGTGAGGCAAGGAGCGGGGCTCCACGTGACCGTCACCCACGACAGTGAGACGTCTGACCTTCTTGTCACCCCGCAGCAGGGCTGCCGCGAACCAGTTTTCCAGCGCTGGTTGAAGAGGCCGCAGGGATTCCGCTGCCTTTCAGAAACTCAGATTTAAGGGGAAACCTCTGCAGGATACGGATCAGCCACTGTCGGCGCGTGGAATACGTAGGGGTGGGGAACCTGCGGCCTCCGGGCCGCATGTGACCTTCTGGCTCCTTGAGTGCGGACTTTTGACTGAATTCAAATTTTACAGAAGAAAGGGATTTGTTCTGTGAAGATTTAACACAGTCGAGGGGCCGCGCTTGGGGATCTGGAGGGCCACATGTGGCCTTGGGGCCACGGCTTCCCCAGCAGGCAAAGATCTTGAAGGGACACACTGATTTGGCCAGAAATTTCCAAGACAGTAGAGTGAAAGGAAGGGGTTGGTGAAAAGAGTCAGGCATTCCTGGCCGAGGGTGACAGGAGGGAGCAGGACACCTGCCAGGGGTCCAGCGGCTATAGTCCATGAACTTGGCCCTGGCCGAGGGAGGCCTGTGGAGAGCGGCTGCGCTGCAGGGGACGACACCACCGGCTCTGCCCTCCCTGGAACAAAAGTTACCTGCTTTCTCAGGTACTGCTGGGGACTCATAGTGGAGCGCCAATTCTGCTTCTCCACTCTGTGAAGTGCGTTTTGTTTTGTTTTGTTTTTGTTGTTTTACCAACTGGTAATCAATTCATTAGAACAGTTGACTTAAGCATCTGCAATGGTGATTTCAACCTCAACTCCTGGCTCAATACTGGTGGAAGTAATCTGTTTATCAATCTCCAAAGGCCTGTGGGAGTCAATGAGTCACTTGCGGATTCTCATCTGGAAGCGATCCCATGTCTTAGAACCTTCACCACGAGGAGTTTTTCTTGTAGTGATTCTCAAAGTCTTGGCAGGCATCTGAACTGCTCCTTTCACCTTGAGATTTTTTTCTTTGTGCCTCTGATCAAGTCAGCACACACCTTCTCCAGGGATTTTATTAATACCTTGCAGCTGATTAGGGTAATTCTAATTTGGTGAATTGCCACCTCTGGCTCCATAGGTGTTTTTCTGGTATCTTGAAAAGCTCTGGCTGCGGCATGGCTTCCTGACCCACTTGTTCCTCGCCCAAAGCAAACAGCCGTGAGTCAGGAGAAGGAGCAGGCAGACCAGAGCTCCACAGCACCTGCAACAGGTTCTTCATCCAAAAAAAAAAAAGCTGAAGAGGTGTTTATCTTTGCAAATACAAGAAGAGCCCCTTTTTGTTTTCTATCAGTGCCTCTTTAAGGCTGCACTGTCCAGCAGTAGTCCTCCTTGTCTGGAGAGGGCCACCTCACCCACATGTTCCTAGCTCACTTGACCAGAGGATGCTTTCTTTGGACTGGTGAGAACTCTCATTTGTCCTGGGGCAGTTCTGAACCTATAGGCCACTGAGGTCTTCAGATACAACAGGGCCATTTTCTCTTGTGATTCTATAGTCCCATAACTGTAAAACCACAATCATCAGGAGGTACAACCTGGGCAGGAGAGTTGGGAATGGCTCAGAACAGGTGTTTGGCACACACGTAGTTCAAGCGTTCTTTATTTTGACGTTTTCCGAACAGCTGTCTGCATCGTTGGCTTACAGATCTTGACCTTACCCCCACCCCCAACTCTGTCCCGCTACAGGCCGTAAGATCTCAGGGGGACCATACCCCAGGTGGGACCTGTAGTTGATGCATGAACTTCCTTGTCCCCATCAAATCTCCACAGGGTCAGAACCCAGTGTTGAGTGAGTCTCTATTTGAAACTAGGCCAGAACCACGGTTTGGGAAAGGCACAAAGCAGAGAGCCTTAGCAATGTTAGAGCCAACTGTAAACTCAGGAGGGACATGTGCTTCCTTCAAGGGTGTTTCTATTATGTGTGTCCTTCTATGGCTTGTATTTCTTTCAAGACTGGTCCCTTCCATTTTGTAGCCCCCTCTTATTGTCATGGATAATAAAAACCAGTTTTGAGCATCAAAAAACAGGCAGAAGAGTGTTTAAACTTTTTTTGGTTTTTTGACTGATGAGGTATGAGAAGAAAAAGCCCTCTGTGGTTCCAGTCATAATTTATTTTCATAAAGTTCTGAGGGGCCCTGGGAAGCTAGAACTCTTATTAAACAGGACAGCTGCATCCCCCCGTTCTTCAGCATAGTGCCCGGTGGCCAGAATCCTGATGGGCCACTCCGAGGCAGAGAGAGATTTCACCAAAGTCCCTGGAAGTTAGGAGTGGGATTGTGGGGGCTGGGGACAAGGTGGTGCTGAGGGAAGACAAGTGGACGACACTCTAAGCCTGGCCCCTCTCACCCTCAATTGTAATTGGAACAGTTCAATATGTATCTGTTTTTCTAAACTATCTGAGTGGACTTGGGTAAGTTTCCTCAGATAAAAATTAGTTTAATAATATCTACCTTGTATGATCAATGAAACGAAGTAATGCGTAATGCACTTGGCATTGTGGGGAACAATGGTGCCTGTTCAAAAAAATGTTAGCTGCTATTGTACTTGGATTCCACATTAGAGTTTGTTAGAAGAATAGCTTCTAATACTTGAAAAATAGATTTGGAAGTCACTTATATCTCCCATAGTCCTTGTTAAAACAAACAAACAAAAAAAAGTTTTGATAAATATATGAATAGTATGTGACTTCATTTGTATAAAAAATTTGAAAAAGAAGAGATGACAAAACAGCAGTTTTCTCTCATGAGTTTTAAGAGTGATGAGGACTCCAAAAGCCAATCTGTCTAGGAGGACCTTTATAAATACTGTGTATGTCTTGTGAAAAGGCAGAAAGGTGATTACTTCTTACTAACAAAGGAAGTTTGGTGGTTGGGCTCACCCTGGGCAAAATTGGGATACAATGTGTATCCTAATTCCTTTCTGTACTGCTTCCTACTTTTCTGAACCTTTTCTCCCCAATGTCCTCTCCTTCCCTTCCCATTTCCTTCTCTCCTGCAACCAAGACTGAAAGAGGGACTTTGTTTAACCCTAAGGACGACAAATACAGCATTCTTTAGCCTTTCAAAACCCATGCCTTCAGCCTTAAAAAGGAAGGGAATTCTTTTACATGCTACAACTTTGAAGAACCTTGAGGACATAATGCTAAGTGAAATAAACCAGTCACAAAATGACCAATACTACTATATCATTCCACTTATATAAGGTATCTGGAGCAGTCATATTCATAGAAACAGAAAGTAGAACAGTGGTTTCCAGGATCTGGGGCTGGGGCAGGGGATGGGGAGTTGTTTAATGGGTATAGAGTTTCAGTTTTGCAAGATGAAAAAGTTCTGGAGATTGGTTTCACAACAACATGAATATACTTAACACTACTGAACTGAAATGGTTAAGATGGTAAATTTTATGTTATATGCTTTTTATCACAATTTTTTAAAAAATCATATCTTATTAAAAGGACAAATAAGTGTTGGAGAGGATATGGAAAAACTGGAACTCTCATCCACTGCTGGTGGGAATATAAAATAGTACAACTGCTTTGGAAAAATATTTTGGCAATTTCTTAAAAAGTTGAACATACGCTGGGTGCAGTGGCACACACCTGTAATCTCACCTGAGGCAGGAGGGTTGCTTGAGCCCAGGAGTTCGAGACCAGCCTAGACAACATAGAGAGACCAATCTCAAAAAACAAACCAACCAACCTCCTCCCACACACAAAAGTTAAACATAAATATAACCATTATGACCCAGCAATTTTACTCTTAGGAATCTACCCACAAGAAATAATATATATTTCCACACAACACAAAGACATGTACGTGAATGTTCATAGCACCGTTATTCATAATAGACAAAAATTGGATACAATCCAAATGTCTATCAACTGGTGAATAGATAAACTGAATGTGGTATATCCATACAAAGGAATGTTATTAAGCAATAAAAAGGAACAAACTACTGACGCATGCTGCAACATGGATGAACGCCAAAAACATTATGCCAAGTGAAAAAAAAAAATGACAGATGCAAAAGACCTACATATTATATGATTTCATTTATATGAAATGTCCAACAAAGGTAAATTTATAACAACCAAAATAAAGCAGACCAGTGTTTGCCTAGGCTTGGGAATGTTGCAAACTTGGGGATTAACTAGCTGCCAAAAAGCACAAAGGAACTTTTTGGGATGATGGAAATGTTTTAAAACTGAATGGGCGGTGATGGTTGTACTGGATAAAATTACAAAAAAATCATTGAAATGTACATTTTCAATTGGTGAATTTTATGGCATATAAACTATACCTCAATAAAATAAATATTAAACATTTTTAAATGTAAAAACACCACACTTAACATAAGGGTGAGCTATCTTGGAAGCTGATCCTCCAGCCCTATTTGAGCTGCCCAGCTGGTGTCTCCAGGAGCAGAGGTGAGCTGTCCCAGCTGAGCTCTGCCCAAGTTGAAGATCTGTGAGCAAAAGAAATATACACATATACATAAACCCATGGCCCACTAATATAACTAAAATCTCACGTTCCCACAGATTCTAACATGCCTTCCTTACCTTCTTAAAGAGAAAACATCTGTCACTGAAGGATCCCCATCAGTGAAGTGCCTGAAGATTTTACAGGCACTATCACCTTTAAGCCTTAAAACAATCCTAGCAGATAGTTACTAGCATACATATAATATAAAACAGTGAAGATTGTAAGACATCCCAATTTCATTGCTATGGTTTGAATATTTGTACCCTCCAAAACTCATGTTGCAACTTAATCCCCAATGTGGCAGCATTGAGAAGTGGAAACTTAAGAGGTGATTGGATCATGAGGGCTCTGCTCTCTTGAATGGATTAATCCATTCATGGATTAATGGGTTAATGGATTAATGGGTTATCATGGGAGTGGGACTGGTGGCTTTATATGAAGAGGAAGAGAGACCTGAGCATGTTAACACCCTCATTGTGTGATATCCTGTGCCGCCTTGGGAATTTGCAGAAAGTTCCCACCAGCAAGAAGGCCCTCATCAAATGTGGCCCTTAACCTGGGACTTCTCAGCCTTCATAGCTGTAAGAAATAAATTCCTTTTCTTTATAAATTACCCAGTTTCAAGTATTCTGTTATAAGCAATAGAAAACAAACTGAGACATTCATAACCATTGAAATACAAAAAAGTCTGCCTTTCAATGAAAAAAATACTTGGTTAGCCCCATTTTACATATATAGAAACTGAGGTTTAAAGAGAAAAAATAATTTTGTGAGATCCAATAGCCTGTAAGTGACCAAGCTAATGGCCATGCTTTTAGCCTTAGCACTGTACTGCCTTCCAGTGCACTATAATATGCTTTTTCAAAATATATATGCTCCCTCCATAAATAACCCCACTCTTTTGAGAATAGTTGATCTCTCAGATGGAGGGATTTAGTCTTCACTCAGTCTACCCTGATTGGCCCTGGACAGTGAGGCCAAGATATGTTGCCTATCCCCTCTGCTGTAGGGGGACCAGATGAGTGACCCTGAGCTCTGTGAGCCATTCCCTTTTGTGTGCCTGTGTCTTTGGCTTTTATCCATTGTAGAGCTTCATTCAGTGCTGTCCTGGGGGAAAAGGACACACTCTATCATTAGGTGGTTGGGAAATGGAAGACCCAAGAAGATATTGAGAATGAGAGGGTCAACCCACTTTGTGAAACTCGAAAGTAGGAAGAGTGCAGCTTCGCAGGAAACAGTGAAGAGAAAGCATGTTGACCAGGAGAAAAAGCGTGAGACTTGGGCCGAGGCCCTTTGCTGGGGGATAACTGTGCTGTTTGCCCGTTGGGGAATGGGGAGAGGGCAATTGATTGTAAACGGAAAGGAAAACCATGGTTTCAGGGTTTTGACAGAAATATCCCATGAAGGGTGTACTTACATAAGTGCCTGCTATGTTGTTAATTTCTGAACTCTCCCCAGCCAGACACCCTGGCAGGGAAGGGGAAACAACTGAGTCACGTCTTAACATTAACAACCCGCCCACCTCAAAACAAAGCAAACTTTTGGTGTCAGGATTGAAATTTTCTCCTGCCTTTGCAGGAAAAGGAGGTGGAATTAGTGTGAATGTAGGTGTTGCAGCTACACAGCTGCTGTAACCTTCACACCTTAAGAAAGAAGGATCACCTTATTCTGCTGGTGTTAAAAAGTCTCAGGCAAATGGTGGGTTTAAGAAGAACATTAAACCTCTCAGAATAATTTTCAGATATTACTACGACAGAATGCTGGAGAGGGGAAGAGGAAAGGGGGAGGAAGGATGAAGGGGAGACAGACAGAGACAAATAAGGAACCACAAGACAGAAAATTCAGTATCAGAGGCAGGAATACTTAAAGGTCATCCCAGAATATGTCATTTAGCGCTGGATTCCACAATCCCCTGGATTATTGTGATTTAGCATTTGGGCGGCCATATATGCACGGCATATATTTGGATCTTTGCCCTGAGTTTAGAGCCTAAAGGACTAGAATTTAATAACAATTATGTTACATAGAATTATGGATACACTAATGGATCTAGTGGTGTGCTAAGGATAGAGATGTGGGTGCTGTTCACCCTGGGAACAGACTATAAAGGATTCGATGTAGGGAGTTTAAGGATAATATAAAACTTTCAGCAATTCTAAAGAATGCCAATGATGAGATACTCCTATCCCCAAAAATATATCATTGAATGAAGTTCTAAATAATTGTTGCAGTTTCTTTTTTTTCAACTTTATTAAGTTATAATTCACATACCATAAAACTCACCTATATAAAGTATACAATTAATGGGTTTTAGTATATTCACAGAGTTGTGCAGCCATCACCATTCTAATTTTAGAATATTTTCATCACCAGTTGAGTTTTAGTAACACATATATAAGCTTCTAATTAGCACATTTTTATTACTAATCTTTTAATAGCTTTGCATACTACATGAAAGTTAGTTGGAGAATTTTCAGTTATACTCTTGGCCCCTGACTCAGTGGAATTTAGCTTTTTGCATTAGTTTTTAAAGTAAGTGCATACTAGTCTAGAATTGTTTGAGGTCTCTGTGCAGTTCTTGCTTCCAACCCCATCATTTACACGTCCCTACATTCATTCATTCATTCATGTATTTTTTATAAACAGGGCCTTGCACTGTGCTCAGGCTGAAGTGCAGTGCTCACTGCAGCCTCAAACTCCTGGGCTCAGGTCATCCTCCTGTCTCAGCCTCTCCAGAAGCTGGGACTATAGGCCTGTGCCACCATGCCCCATATCCCCGCATTTAAACAGTAGATTCAAAAAAATGATAGATGTAAGCAATTTTTTGTTATCTTTTTTTTTTGGCATGAAATTTTTAGATGGGGTTAATCAGATACAAAAATATTTGCAAGGCTGGGTGCAGTGGCTCACACCTGTAATCCTAACACTTTGGGAGGCCAAGGTGGGAGGATCACTTGAGGTCAGGAGTATGAGACCAACCTGGGCAATAGCAAGACCCATCTCTACAAAAAATAAAGAAATTAGCCAGGTGTGGTGGCACATGCCTGTAGTCCCAGCTACTTGGGAGGCTGAGGCAGGATCGTTTGAGTACAGAAGTTTGAAGTTGCAATGAGCTATGATGACACCACTACTTGGGCAACAAAGCAAGACTTTGTCTAAAAAAAACAAAAAAATTTTCAAAAAGCCAGAATCAGACATGAAACATATACAATGAAACACGATGCTTTAAAATTATTCCTTGAAGATCTGTGCATAGATACTGTGAAGAAGGCTATACAGCAACAAAATGTTAGGAACCTGGGCATTTATATTTAAAATAGAATAAAAGTTCAAAGAATGCCAAGAGAAACAATGAAAGATGCTGGTCTTTCATTGCTAGAAGAAATCAAAAGTCAATGTTTGAAATTAGCTGGGCATCCTGGCATGCACCTGTAGTCCCAGCTACTCGGAAGGCTGAGGCAGGAGGATCCCTTGAGCCCAGGAGTTTGAGGTTGCAGTGACCTAGGATGACACCACTGCACTCTACCCGGGGTGACAGAGCACTCTGTGCTCAAAAAAACAAAAAAAAAAAGTATAAAAAAAAAAAGTCAATGTTTGACTACCAAGACTGGATGCCCATTTTAAAGCAATGGATCAAAAAATACCAATATTTACTATTATTCAGTCATTCTGTCAAATGTATGTATGAGATGAAAAACTGGAAGTTTTTCTAAATTACGGAAAAGTAATTTCTGAAAAATTTTCTGGTGAAGACAGCATTTTAATGGAATTTTTTTGGAGACATTTGAAAGCCTCTAGAATTAATCCTAAATACAAAGATATAAGAGTATTGCAATTTCTAGAATTTCTGGTTAAATCCAATCTTTATAACTCTACCAAACTTATCCTCGTGTTTAAGTCTTTCTGTAACTGTATGTTTGTTGCTTCATGTGAAAGAAACTTTCCCAAGTTAAAATTATTAAAACATAATGTTTGCTTTGGAGATTGGTAGGTAAATCTGGCTATACTATCTATTGAATGAGAAAATGTGTGCAGAAGGTCAAATTTGATGAGGTCACTGACAAATTTTTCTAAGTTAACACTCAAAAACAGATGTAATGTTATTCATTACTGCCACAGACCAATATGTAGGCATTTGCCCTTATTTCAAAAAATACATTAATGTGATTAAAAACATCAATGCTTTTACTTTTTTTCCTTTATTTTGCTGAAATGTTTAATTTTTTATTCTTAATTTTACCAACATGATTATACATATGAAGTTAAAAGAAAATTTCTCCATCCACATTTCTTTTCTTGCCATTATTAATCATTTCTTTTTTGGTATTATTGAAAATAATTTTATCATATAGAATGGGGGGAGTTGTTAGAATTAAATTCTACCCTGAAAGATATTTGACCACTGAATTATTTACCTTTGAAAATTACTTTACATTTGGTTTCTTTTCTAAAAAAAAACCCTATGTTATCATAAAAAATATACAGTCATGACTGCCTTCTTACAAATCACTCTGTTAGAATGTGGGGGAAACAGGACTCACATCTGATACTCACATGTATCAGATACTAGGACAGGCAGTTTCTTATGTGTTGTTTGATTCAATCATCACATCAACCCCCTGAAATAGATTTTATTTTCATTTCTTAGATGAGGCTTAGAGAGGTTTAGCAAAGTAGCCAAGTTGCATAGTAACATGTGGTTTCTAGTTAGTGGATTTGAATCCAGATCTGTCCATGTCCAATGAGTGGTATTGCCCTGCAGGTTTTCACAGTCTAAATGGGGATTCAGAACACATACATAAAGATAAAATAATACAAATAATATAGCCAAGTACCCGGTAAAGACCTGGACTAAAACCTCTATGGGGTCAGAAAAAGGAGCCATCACTAGGAACTCTCACAGTTGAGGAGGTTTTGTGGTCGAAGGCTTGAGCAGGGCCTGAAAAGGAATATTTAGATTCAGAACTTTAAAAGAAAGAGGAATCAATATAAGGAAATCTGAGAGTCTGCTCTTGGCCTGTCAGGACTCCAATTGCTGAATTTAATTGATTTAGAGGGACCTGCTTAGAGAAGAAAGTTTATATCCTTTGGTCTACCTAAATAAATGAGACAAAATCCTACTTTTTTTTGTCCTCACAGGTGCAGGCTAGCTATTTTCATTATATTCTTGGCTAACAGAGACTGGATCATTTCCAGCCATCTTCAAGTTTGGCTTGGATTTCAGAAGCTAATGCTACTGCATTTAATGTAACAAATACTTAGATCATGATAGCTATGGATAAAGCTTTGCATTGATTTTTCTTGAAATTTTATGATATTTAAATTACTATATATGCATATATACACACAAATATATATTTACACACAATTGGTAGCTATGAACAGAATATATACATACTCTTCTGCACCTTGCTTTTCTTTACTTAACATACGTTGTAGATTTTCATATCAGTATAGAAATATCTGCCTCATTTCTTTTAACGGCTGCATTTTATTTCATTGTAGCCATGTGCTTTGATTTATTTAATCTGAACCCTATTCTTTGACCCTTAAGTTGTTTCTTGTGGTTTGCTATTACAAACAGCGTGCCATGTAATAACCTTAAACCTATATCATTTGCTCATGTGTAAATAAATTCATAGGACAAATTCCTAGAAGTGGAGTTTTTGGGTCAAATGGCATGTGACTTTTTAATATTTAAAGGTAGTGCCTAAATCCCCTTCATAAAGGTTGACCACTGATTTTTCTTTTAACTTATCTGGAACCAAATTATTTTCTTGCAGAAATAGAAGATTGATCCATTAATGCATTGTACTGTCTGCTGGGTCCACTGAAGCAGCCTACCATGAAAGCACATTCAATTCATTTCATCCCATATTACTGGAGTCTGTGCTATGTGCAAAGCATAACTTAAAACAGCGAGCAACAAAATGAACTGGGTGGGGTAGTTAGAGATATACTGCAAATATGAGAGAATAAAAAACTCTACTCCACCCAAACAGCCACTTTCACACAGGTGGAAAAGGCTAAGAACAGAGTGCAGAGAAATCCTCAGAGGAGGCCTTTTCCATTCTTCCCTGGGCTGCTCTCAAAGCCTTGAGACACCTGAAACAGACGGGGTCAGGGTCTTGGCTGTCCCAGTCTTAAGATAGAGAATCCAGAAACAGAGATAAAACTTGGGGTAAGTACCCTGAGAAAATGGACACAGCCAAGGGCATGAGCCAAGAAAAAGTTTGGGTGGCTGGGGGGTAGAGGTTCCCCTTCTCCCCTTGGACTTCTTGGTGGGCAGAGAGCAAAGTTCATGGGGAGAAGGACAGTTTGGGGGGAATACAAAAACTCACTTTAATGAGTTCTTACCCACCTAGACTCAAGTTGTCTCCATTTTCTTTTTGCCCTTCTCTGAAATGACACAGACAAGGCATCTGGTGTCTTGCCCTCCTCTTCCTGCTTCCTTCCTTCTTTGCACCAAATGCTTAGAGCAAACCTAGGCACATGGTTACCCCATTTGTGAACCAGAATTCTTATCCTATACCTCTTCTCCGTCCCAACAGACAGGATGTATGACGTACGGTAAATCAACCACCTGAATGCGAGCTAAGGTTTTGGTTTGCTGTGAAAAGGTCTGAGCTCTTTATATTTCCAATTCCTTCATCATCTCGTCCAAGAAAAAATCCTCTTAAATATCAAATCCAAGAAGAAAATACAGATGAGATGCCTCATGGAGGTAAATATCCAGTAACTTAATAAAGTCATAGACTGGAAATTTAGAAAAGATGTTAGGGGTCACTTGGCCCCACACTTTAGCAGGAATCCCCAGACAACTGCTCTGTAATGACAAGAAACTCTAGTAAGTTTGGGGACAGATTAGCTCCTGGAGTAGTTTGATTATGAGCAGTCCTCCTTATAGTGAGCCTAAATTTGCTTTCCTTGTAACATTTACCCATTAGTCCAATTGTTATATCTGGAGTCATATGAAATAAATATAACTTCTCGCTCCTCTGAATGCTTATAGTACTCACTGTCTATGTCATTTCTCTAGGACTTATACCTTATCTTGAGAGATTTAATATAGTAATCATCAGTGAACACCTACGAACAATCTATAAAGTGGCAGGCATTTGCTTACATTCTGTGAATATTTCAATAAATAAGACAGGGCCATGCCCTCAAAAGCTGAAAGTATGAAAAACACACATAAACAGATAATATTAACAATTATGAAGTGCTATCTCTATTAGAAATGTGAACAGAACACTGAGGAACAGCAGAGGAGGGAGTAATGGAATGTGTGGATAGGGAAGCAAAAAGAAAAAGAAAAAAACCTTCTTGGTTAAATGAATATTTGATCTGGGTTTTGAAGGATGATAATGCATTTGGCAAGTGAAGAAATGGGAAGGGAATTTTAGGAGGTATTGATTTGAGGGATTTCTTTTAGGCTTCTAGAGAGGCCTATAAACTATAGTCTGAGGCCTAAAATTCTTTGCTCCCTGTGGTGGATAGACTCAAAGATGTCTGCTGAAGATCCCCATCTCCTGGTACTCATGCCCTTGTGCAATCCCTTCCCTTTGATGTGGGTGGGACCTGTGACTTGCTTCTAACTAATAGAATGTTGCCAAGGTGATAGCATATCACTTCTGTGATTGTATTACATAAGGTATAATGGCCAGCATGCTGGCACTGATGAAGCAAAGGGTCATCTGGGGAAGGCACACGTGGCGAGGACCTGAGAATGGCCTTTGGCCAACAACCAGCCATGAAATGAAGATGGCCTTCACTGGCAGCAAGAAAATAAGGCTTTCAGTCCAACAGGCCACAGGAACTAATTCTGCTACCAACCATCTGAATTTGGAACAGATCCCTTCCCAATCAAACCTTGCAATGAAACCACAGTCTGACCAACACCTTGATTTCAGCTTTACGAAACTCTCACACTAAGCCATGCCTGGATTCTTGACCCACAGAAATTGTGAGATAATAAACGTGTTATTTTAAGCTGCTAAACTTCTGGTGATACTGTTTTGCAGCCATAAATAACTAATACAGAGCCGGGCGCAGTGGCTTGCACTTGTAGTCCCAGCTACTTGGGAAGCTGAGGCAGGAGGATCACTTAAGGCCAGGAGGAGTTTGAGAGCAGCCTGGGCAACATAGCAAGACCCTGCCTTTAAAAAAAAAAACCTAATACACTCCCCTTCCGCCTTTTCTCTTCTGATTCCTTTTTTCCCCTCTTCTTTATCTTCTTTCTTTTGAAGTATCTCCTTTCTTTACTCTCTTTTTTCTCTGCCCTGTTTTTTAGAAAGGAATGAAACTGACTTTTCTGCTAGCCTGAGTCCAGAATGCTCTCTCTCCTCTTGAAAGGCAGCATGTAATAACTTTAGCATTCATCTTTGTCTAGGATTGAGTGGAAAAAGGAATTGTGTGTAACAGTTTGGATTTTGGAGTTGGTGGGACTTGGGTTTGAATCCTGACCCCTCTACTTAACAGCTATGTGAATCTGGGCATGTTATTTAACTTCTCCGAACTTCATTTGCAGTAAAATGGTTATAAAAACAGTGTGCTCTCAACTGAGCAATGTCAGGAACAGTGGCTCATGGTTCTCGCTAGCAATGCCAGTGTTAACTCCTGGTGGAGTACCTAAAAGAAGGCTAACTTTTCACGCTGCTGAAATTAGCCTCCTTGAATAACACAGGTTTGAAAAAAAAAGAAAGAAAGACAAATTAGCCGCCTGCCAGCATAGTTCCAATTGTATTACCAAGGTTCCTCTCTGTTTTCACGGCCTGAGTATGTGCCAGAAATCAAAACAAAAGTATGAGAAAAATTGCCCCACCATGCCTTGCACTGCTGTCTTTTCTTTCTTTTTTTTAAGTAGATATTTTCTTTTTTTTTTTTTTTGAGACAGGGTCTTGCTCTGTCACCCAGGCTGGAGTACAGTGGCACAATCATAGCTCACTGCAGCCTTGAACTCCAGAGCTCAATCCTCCCACCTTAGCCTCCCAAGAAGCTGGGACTACAGATGCACACCACCATGCCCGGCAGACTTTTTATTTATTTATTTATTTTTGTAGAGATGGGTCTTACTATGTTGCCCAGGCTGGTCTTGAACGCCTGGCCTCAAGCCGTTCTCCCACCTTGGTCTCCCAAAGTGCTGGGAATACAGGTGTGAGCCACCACGCCCAGCCTGCGCTGCTGTCTTCTAGAATTTTAAGAATACTAAACTTGCAATTTATATTTACAGCATTTCCCTCCCTTTCCCTCTCCTACCTTCCAGTCCTCCCCAGCACATTTTGGGCAGGAGCCCATTGTGAGTGTGTGGACTTGGCTCAATCAAGAATGTGAGTAGAAACATTATGTTACCTAAAATCATTCCTTCTCAGTGATGACTAAGGCTTTCGTACTAGATTAAGTTTGTCTACTTCTCTTTCACTGTAAATTGTGACATATTTTAAAGATTTAGAAAATGCCAAAATTATGTAAAATATCCCCACTCCTATGCCCACCACCTAGATTTAATGAATATATTTGCAATATTTAATGTTACGGATAAAACTAAAAACATTTCATTTCCCTACTTATTTCTGAAGAGATAGCTCCTGTGCTGAAGTTTTGTGTGACCCTCCCTGTGTACGTTTTTATAACTTTATTACACATCCTCAGGCCAAGGAGGGAGGATTGCTTGATCTCAGGAGTTTGAGACCAGCCTCAGCAAGACCGAGACCCTGTCTCTACCAAAAATAGAAAAAAATAGCCAGGCATGGTGGTGAGTGCCTACAGGCCCAGCTACTGGGGAGGCTGAGGCAGGAGGATGGCTTGAGCCCAGGAGTTTGAGGTTTCAGTGAGCTTTGATGACGCCGCTGCACTCTATCTGGGGCAACAGAATGAGACTCTGTCTCCCTCCAAAAAAAAAAAAAAAAGAGGGGGAGAAATTGACATCATTATGATGATAATTGTTACCATTTTTTTATATGCCGTGTTCTCTATTTACTTAGGTCTCCTTATGTGTTCTTTACCAAAATTGTATGCTTTTGTCCCTAAAGATTTTTGCATTTTCATTAAATTTATTGCTTGGTATTTTCATAATTACTGGTTGGTAGTTTATAAGCATATAATTGATTTTGGTATCATGATCTTGTATTCAGAAAACCTGAAAGATTTTATATGCTCTACATAGTTCCAAGATTTTCTTGTCAACAATCTTTAAGGCACCATGTGTACCTCAAAGTCAAGACTAATTATAAAGTTGTAGCTAAGACTCTGGAAATCATTAAGTGACAGACAAATAGACTACCTAGAATTGTGTTCATCCTCATCAATCCTTTTGTCTCTTATGTAAGTTTCTTGTTCTCCACCCCTCCCCCTACACACTGACTAGGACTTTCAGAGACTTGTCTGTACACAGTTTTAACAGTCAAATAATCCTACAAGGTTCTGAAAAGAAAACAGCTGTCCTTTCCCACCTCTTCAGTTTGGGTCAAACCAAAATTAATGGCTTAATTATTATAATCAAATAAATAGTATTCACAGCACAGCCACACACAACTTTTTATTTTCTTGTATCATATTTATTTGCCTTGGAGTTTATAACGCGTCTATTAACTCCAAAATTCTTTTCTCTGTTGTTTGCTTCTGTTTTTCATGTTGGAGGCTTACCTCACAGGTCTGGTGATCATTGTCTTATCAGTTCACATTTAGGAGTGAATGATGGGTATTACTTTAGAATTATTTATTTGTGTTACAAATGATATTATTTTCTCTTGGCTATTCTGTCAGGCTATGGTGGGGAGGGGATGTAGGAAGGAGTTATGAGTCAGGAAAAGGGTCTGTAGGCCTCAACATTTAATATATAGATTTTAACTTAGCCCTGTTTTTAATTTAGCCCTTCACTGTGTCTAGAGTCCTGGAGTCCAGTGCCCCTCCCTGGAGTGAACCTCGAGTCATCTTTTAGAGAGTCAGGGGAGAGATAGGCACCTGCCTAGGTGAGCCTGCAGGGGATTTGGAAAGGAATGTCTACAGCTCCTTAGTCAGACATTTAATCTATCTTCTTGCTTTCAGCACTACACCTCTCCCTCTATGTTCTAAGTTATCCCCAATTCTTGAATCTCCATAGGGTTCTATTTTTTCCTTAATATTTTTATTATGAGATTTTTAAGTAAAAATTTGTATTAATACAGAAAAGTTGAAAAAAATATTATATATGTTTGTGATACTTGCAAATACAACTCTCCCCTCCCCTCAGTTTCTTGTTTATCTTTTGACTTTGTTTATTGGGTGTTTGTCATGCAGAAATTTTGGGGTTTTTTTTTTGCTTTTTGTCTTTTTAAATGAAGTCAAAAGTTATGACTTCTGTGTTTTGTGTTATACTTATAAAAGTCTTTCACATCTCAAGAGCTTAAAAATATTGTTCTGTCTTTTTTCTAGAACTTTATACTCTCTGTCTTCCTTGACATTTTTAGAAAGGGGGATGAATCTGAAATTTATTTTTTTTGTAAGATATCAGGTAGTGGTAGATATCCAACAGTTATGTTTCCCCCAGCTGGCTCTCTAGTTGTTTCAGCATGATACTTTGAATTATTTATCCTTTTTTTTGACGATTTGAAATGCCACTTTTATATTAAATTCTCATTTGAATTAAGGTCTTTTCTAAGTTTCTATTCTTTTTCATAAATTAAAAAAAAATTCATGCTCCATTTATCACACCATTTCAATTATTATTGTAGTTTAATAATAGGTTTAACTATCTGGCTTGCTAATTTGGGGTTTAATAATAGGTTTTGCTATCCTTCTACGGTGATCTGGAGAACATCCCAGTAAATGCTGAGGTCAAAAGCCTTGCAGTAATCCTTTCTCTTTCTCTCACATACTACATCTAACCCATCAACAAATCTGGTCCATTCTACCTGCAAAATATATCCTGAATCTGACCAATTCTCTAGCACTCCGTCCTAGACAAAGCCACCATCATTTCTCTCCTCTGGGTTATTGCAATAGCCTACCAAATGGTTTCCTTGCTTCTGTGCTTGGTGTACCTATTGTTTAGTCTCCGCACAGAAGCCTTGGTAGTATGTAAATCAGATGTCAGCCTCATGCTCAAAAACCCTACAGTAGCATCCCATCTTGCTCAGAGGAAAAGCCAAGTACTCACCTTGGCCAACACAGCCAGAATGACCTCTTTAGACCTCATCCCCTCCCACCCCTCCTTCACTCAGCTCCAGCCCCAGGGGCCTCCTAGCTATTTCTCAAGCAAACACATCAACAAACTAAGCATAATCTACCCCAGGCCTCTTCCTTTGCCATTCCTACTCCCTGGAACTTGCTTCCCTCAGATATCCATTTAGATTAGTGGCAGAGATGGAAGACAGGAGAAAGGAAGTATAAATATGCTCATGTCATAACTTCTTAACAGGTAGTAGCTAGATACTACCTAAACAAATAGAAGATTAAATATATTTCATAATAAAGGTAACATCTAAAACAAAAATACAAACTTTTCAAATTGTCAGAAGAAACACACATAGCAACACAAAACAAGCATAGAAATACAGTGAAATATTATAAAAAGGAATATAAAGATAAGAAGGAAATCATCAAAAAGATATTAATAGTAGAATTAAGACTCATTTGTTATATCCATAAATATAAAGATGCTAAAACCTATCTAGTAAAAAAAGACTCTGGCTGGGTGAGGTGGCTCATCCGTGTAATCCCATGTAGTAGGGAGGCCAAGGTGGGAGACTTGCTTGAGGTCAGGAGTTCGAGACCAGCCTGGGCAAAATTGTGAGACCCCCCCCATCTCTACAAAAAATAAATTAAAAAAAAATTTTAAAAAGACTCTGGTTGAATTATAGAGCAAACAACATTTACATTGTATACTCTGTACATGGAGCACTAAATTAGAGTTACTCAGAAAAATTGAAAGTAAAAGAATGAACAAAGACATTCTAAGAAAATACAAATAAAAAGAAAGTAGGGGTTGCAATATCAGATGAGATTGAATTCCAGAAAATAATTACAAAGATGGCACTTTATAAAGGCTGCAATATACAGTGAACATCTTACAGATAATGTATATCTACAATTTGACTAAAATTGTTGGAGGCTGGAAGTGGGGATGGGGTGGGCAATGGTAGACAACCTGGAGGCCTATGTGTTGCTCTCTATGGCCTTGAACCATCATGTAAGAACCACCCTTGTTAGGTAGATTGCAAGGGACCTCCAAGACTCCCCTAGGGACAAAAGTGGGTGCTTTGCCTTGGTGCTGCCTCGAGCAATTGCCCCACCTAGGAAGAAGGACAAGTGGGGGACTCCTCTTGGTGCTTTCCCCCCCTTAATCCTGCCCCCAGCAACACCACACCTGGGGGAAGGAGGAAACCCTGCTAATCTGCAAAACAATGCAGGGACTGCCCAGCTCACCCAGGCACAATAGAATTTGGAAAGTCACCTAGAGTGCACTAAGGCTAATTATCATGTCGTTAGTTAACTGTCGGTCAAAGTGGTTCAGTGGTGACCTATGAGTGAGAGGAAGGCCCAATCCAGACACTATAAAACAGGTCCCCAGAGTATAATCAGAGCCCTTTTGTTAGTACAGAGGGGTCCGTTCCCTGTTCTGTGTCGAACACATCTTGCTCTTACTCTGTAAACCTATATCTTGCTCTTGTTCTGTAAACCTATCTTGTCCTTCCTCAATAGACTTCATTTCACGCTTGCCTTGCTTTTGGTGTGTCTGGTCATTGTTCAGCCAAGAGCACACCAAGAACCAAGAACAGACAAGATTACCAACCCTGAACCCCAACACCCTCACTTTTTAGTTCATATCCAAGTACTGCCTGCACGGTTATTTACCTTACATTTTTCTTTAAAGTAACTCATTTCTTAACTGAAATAAGTTTATTTAAAATAAAAACTGGTAAATGCGAGAGTTAATTCCCTATCTAAAAGCCTACTGGGCGTGGTGGCTTACTCCTATAATCCTAGCACTTTGGGAGGCTGAGGTGGGGAGAATCGCATGAAGCCAGGAGTTTGAGACCAGTCTGGGCAACATAGCGAGACCTATCTCTACCAAAAAAAAAAAAAAAATTAAAACGTTTACCAGGCGTAGTGGCAGGCACCTGTAGTCCCAGCTACTCAGGAGGCTGAGGCAGGAGGATCGTTTGAGCCCAGGAGTTCAAGGCTGCAGTAAACTATGATCACGCCACTGCACTCCAGCCTGGACAACAGAACGGGACCCTGTCTCAAAAATAAATAAATAAATAAATAAAAAAGCAGGTGTGTTCTGAAGTGACAGTCTTGCTAAAAAAAGAAAGAAAGGAAAAAAAAGGCAGATGTTTCTCCATTCTGAGACTGCGGTCCCATGTTACAAGATTATTCAAAAGAAGCCAGAAATTCATCTTACTATATAAAACCTTCTGGTTTTTCAAGGTACAATTTGCTTGTGGTTCTTTTGGTCACGGGTCCACCAGGTTTCAGTCTTTGTGCTACTAGGTGCTGGGGACACACAAAGGGCATCCTTTTTGACTCCTGTCTTCAGTCTCAGCCAGTGGCTTCTACAACCTGATGCCTCCTTCTCTTTTCTCTCTTCATCCTCAGCCTCTGTGACACCACTTACGATGTCCCTGGACTGTAAACTCCTTAAGAGCAAGGACTATGTCTTTCCGCGCTCCCCTCCTTGGGCTCACCAGTGATCTGGCACATAATAAGTACTCATCCATGGATTTGTTCCTTCATTTAACATATGTTAGACAGCAGGGACATATAAAGACTTCATAGCTTCAGTAGAAAGGTTTATGGTAAGTGTAATAAAGACTCACAAAAAATAAGCAGAGTTCTGTGGGCCACAGATACGGGGCACCTAACTCTAACTGATGGCTCCCCAGAGGACGCAATAGCTGAATTGATTCTTGAAAGAAAAGTTAGATTTATCCAGGAAAAAAAAAAGGTGTGGGCTGGCATTTCAAGAAGGGAGAGCAGCTTGGTGAGGAGTCTACGTTACACTGGAATAGCTGATCCCTAGGGTGTGGGCTGGGGATGCTGAAGGCATCTTGGCACTTACTATGTACCAGACGTTGTGCTAAATGCTTTAGGTATATTTGCTTTGTTCCTCACAATAGCCCTTTGAAGTAGCAATTACCTTTCCTATTTTATATACACAGACTTTGAGGTTCAGAGAGGTAACTAATTTGCTGAGGGTCACACAGGTGATATAAGTGGAGTGGAGCCAAGATCCGCAGCCAGCTTTGGGTGATAATAGGCACCGCAAACAGGATGTAGAAAGGTAGTGGAAAAAGAAGCAAAAGAAATGTTATAGTATTTTCATCCTGCAACATACAAAGGATGGAACAGAAAAAAAGGAGAGAAAGTCTGCTACACATTGAGGAAGGTGAAAAGGCCAGTGGGACTTCTGATACTATTGGGACATCTGCTTATTCCTTTTTTTTTTTTGAGACAGAGTCTCGCTCTGTCGCCCTGGCTAGAGTGCAGTGGCGTCATCATAGCTCGCTGCAGCCTCAAACTCCTGGGCTCAAGTGATCCTTCTGCCTCAGCCTCCCAAGTAGCTGGGACTAATTTTTCTATTTTTTTTATAGCAATGGGGTCTCGCTCTTGCTCAGGCTGGTCTCGAACTCCTGGCCTCAAGCAATCCTCCCGTCTCAGCCTCCCAGAGTGCTAGGATTACAGGCGTGAGCCTCCGAGCCCGACCCTGTTTATTCCTCTAAGGTCACTGGAATAAAATAGGGAAGATCAGCAATGTCTCAGGGGGGAAAAAACCCCACTTGATCAGAAGTCTCTGCAAAGATTATCTGTTGCTAGGATTAGTTTCCAAGTCAGCTGGTCCTCAGGGATTATGTAGGTGAAACTTTGATGTGAAATCCTATTTTGCCTAGTTTTAGACAGACTGTGAGGAAGGAGAGTGATGTAAAGCTTACTGTTTATGTGTGAAGGAGCGTCTGAAGGAATAAGAAATCTGAAGAACAGTTTTTATAGGAAACAGCTTTAAGTAGCAAGCTAAAGATTGCTCACCTATGTGTTGGAGATAATATAATTAGGTGGAAGACATATTGTAGTAAAGCAATATGATATAATCCAGGGCAGATTTTTGATATTTGGACCTGGGAATATGAAGGTTTGGTGGCACCGTGACAAGTGACTATTGAAATAAACACTCTGAAATCTTAAATTCAGTTAGAGACTATTTTAGATGTTGTGGAAGCTGAGGTCTATGTCATAAATGGAAGTCCAGGGAGCATGTCAGTTTGGGTCATCTCATGCTTAAATGCCTCAGATAAGAAGGAAAAGGACCAAGTGACACATAAAGTCCATGCCAAACGGCCTGTTGTCTCTAGAGTCAGAATAGGACAAGGATGTGGAGGACAAAATAACAGAAGCAAAATAGACATTACCTACGTCCTTGTAAAACATGTATAGGCTGAGGACTCAAAGATATACAAAGAATAAAGACATAAATAGGTGGAAGAAATTTGTAGGCTTCAGGAGAAAATACAGAGGGATGATCTTCAAAAAAGAGGAGTGAAGACAGAGGAAGATACAGAAGAGAAAAAAATGAATTAAAATTAGCTGTATTTGCATGTTTGGGCACGATACAGGAGGTGATCTGTTGCTGCAGAAAACGCATAGGATGCCGAGTCAGCATATACCTGAGTTTTACTCCCTTTCTTCCCTTGTTAATGGTGTGACCTTTGCAAGGCACCTAACTTTTCAGGCCATCTATAAAACGAGGACCAAGAAACCATACCTACCTCACAGGGTTGCTGTGAAGATCAACTGAGATGATAAATGAGAAGCATTTTGTAATCTCCATAAAACCCTCTGCAGATATGATAGTATTTATTAGTGGACAGGTTCTTATGAAATCACCTGGCTTAAACTGATGGCCAAGTGATAAGAAAACTGATGGCATTTGCATTGGAGGAGGGTTGCCATGAAATCCCATTTCTCACTGAGCTCTTCCGTTGTTTTGGCCTGTGTTCAAAAGTTATTGAGGGTAAGGCTATCTGTTTATTTGTGCTAGTGCTCTTGAATAGACAACTATGGCAGGTCTTTCATTACTTACAGGTCTCTTTTTTCTTGCGTGTATTTAAAGAGACAACTTACGTTTGACTTGCTCCATGCAGTCTTTCCCAAGTATTGAAACCCAAAGAGCTTGTTCCTCTTTTCCTGGTCCCTCTAGACTTTCTGCTTGTCTTCCAATGTAAATTATAATCCCCAAAGGCATGTTTACTTCTTTTCTTTTCTTTTTTTTAACATTTATTTATTTATTTCAGAATATTATGGGGGTACAAACATTTTGGTTACATAAATTGCTTTTGTACTGTTTGAGTCAAAGTTCTAAGTGTGCCCATCACCCACATAGTGTGCATTGTACCTGTTAGGTGTGAATTAATCCATCCCCTCCTCCCCCCCACCATTTCTGATGAATGTTATTTCCATATGTGCACGTAAGTGTTGATTGACTAGTTCCAGTTTAATGGTGAGTACATGTAGTGTTTGTTTTTCCATTCTTGTGATACTTCACTTAGAAGAATGGTCTCCAGTTCCATCCAGGTTAATACAGGAGGTATTAGTTCACCATTTTTTTTATGGCTGAGTAGTACTCCATAATATACATATATCACATTTTATTAATCCACTCATGGATTGATGGGCACTTGGGTTGTTTCCACATCTTTGCAATTGTGAATTGTGCTGCTATAAACATTTGAACTTCTTTTCTAATTGTATACTTTATACCTTGATTTGTACTTGTGAAGTGACTTTCTGGCTTGCAGTTGATACTTGTACAACATCATAAATACTTACCACATATATAAAGACATAGATAGAGACACACATAGATAGTTGGCTATTCATTTTACTCTCATAAAGAATTATGAATATATGGAATCCTTCTTACCAAGCAGGAAAAACCAAACTCATTACCCTTGGGAAAATTAGAAGATTAAGGCTAGGGAAATGTGCTTCACCCAGGAAGTGTATTATTTTAAACATTTCCTACAGTTTAAGATGTATTTGAAGGCAATGCGAGATTAAACATTTTAATTGGTATCACATGTGCGGTTTCTTAGCGCTCTTACCCTGCTAGTGTGCATTTTTTGGTGCCTACTGATAAAAGAACAGTCTGAGATCTGCTTGCTTTGATCAGCTTACTGTCTGGTGTCTGATTCTCCCCTTAGGGTTTACGTTCTCCTCTTTCTTTTCTTAGGACACCTGTAAAAACTTAGCTGGTTGAAACTGCTTCTTTGAAATCAAGTGGTACACCTCCCATTAGTCAACAGTACTGCAGTTTCTCTAATCTTGCCAAAATGTTAATGAGAAACTTCTACAAAAAGGACTTTGACCCACTCTACCTCGTACCTTGCCACAGAAAGGTGTGACCAGTACTCCCCCTGGTGGGCGTGGTAACAAGTGCACGGGCATCTCCAGAACTTGGATTTCTCTCTGGGCTTTCCTCCTATGGAGCAGATATTAATAGAAGAGGCTCAAGGACAAAAAGGGAACTAGAAAAAGTAGGAACATTTGGGCTACTTCTCTCGCTTCAAGTGTCCAATCTCGTTGCCTTTATGTTTATTGCTTCTGTCCTTCTCCAGTTTCTTCTTCTGGGTCTTTAGACAGTGTTGATCAAACAAAGGGTATCACAAACAAAGCAACCTTACACCCCAAACCAACTGTAGGTGGCTGACTATTGTTATGACCAAAGTATAGTTTCTAATCAAGAAATCATGGAAAACGACTCCTTTGAATTGAAACAGTCTTGACTATGCAGTCATGATTCCTATAGCATTCTGCTATGCTGTTAAACAGCTGAACAACAATGGACAATAATGAGTAATTGAGCACACTTAACAGGTGTTGGGCACAGTGTAAAACGCTTCCTATGCATTTCATCTTCATGGCAGCTCTGTGAGATACTCCTGTTATGTCTGTTTTTCCAGGGCTCAGAGAGGTTAAATGACCTGACCAAGGGTCCTTAGCTCTTTGTTAGAGATTTCCCCAAGGTGCTCATTAATGGGCAGTGAATACCGAGAATGGTTGTGATATAAACACCCACTTAACCCTCCTCTGCAAAATTACATTGTGGTATAGCTTGATTTAAAACATCTCAATTTGTACTGAGGTCATGAAACATTTCCATCCAGATCAGGTATTTCTTCATTAGGCAATGACAACAATACATAAACACCAATGATTTAACTTTTTAGCCTCTCTGGTGAAGTGGTCATGGTTGAATACAAGACCTTTTAAGTTTTGGCCAAGGCAGTAAGAGTCAGCCTCTTCTACCTCAGTTTAATCCTGACTTTGTCCTGCTTTCACCTGATGAGTCCGGAATGACAACTGGATTTCATCTTGCACATTAAAAGTCAGGGGAAAAAATATTATTAATGGTATTATTCCACAGGAAGGCGCACTGCAGACATAACAAGTGCTAGAACCAACCCTAGCCATCTCAGCCGAGGCTGCTCTGAAATGGTCTCTCATCCTTGAAACTTGCTGCCTCTCTTCCCCTTCAAAAACTTACTCATTTTTCAGTTTTTAGTGCCCTGACCTGTGGTTCTGGATTCCTGCCCCTTGTGCTCTTATAGCTTATGTACTTCCTCTCCTACTTCATATCTCTAATCATATTAATTAACAATGGCTTGATACTTGTCTTTAACACTAACCTTTCCTCCTACTAAGAGTTGGGGGATGTGTGTGTGTGTTGAAAAATTGATGAACTCCCTGAGGGCAGAAATTGTTTCAGTCTTATTACTTACAGCCTGGGAAACAGTAGGAGCTCAATAATGAGAAAGAAAAGTAGCTCAGAGTAGTCTGAGCTATGTGACGCATGCAAAATTTATCAGGCCCAGAGAAACACAAGTGTGAGACTTTAGTCACACCCTCCCACCCAGCCATACCCAGGGACAATTGTTTAAAGGCATTTTGTTCTTTCTTTCTTTCACTGTAGTTTCCAGACCAGCTGATAAATTACCTAAAATATTATCCCAAGTTACACAATATGACCTTTACCCCATTATCTTCATGTTCCTGGAATTTGTGATACAAGTAACAATGTATAGCCAATCAATACCTTGTTATTTTAATGAAGCAATGCAAGAACTGTTTCTTCTTTTTTCCTTTATGTATGTATGTATGTATGTATGTATTTATTTTAGTGGGTCTTGCTATGTTGCCTGCTCTGGGATTACAGGCGTGAGCCATAACATGGGGCCTTTTTTCCTTTAAAAACTCACTTGTAACTGCTGCTAACCAGAGCATATATTCACGGCAACTTGAATCTGTCTCCCAGGTTGCAGTCCTCAAATTTGGCTCAAATAAATTGTCTACTTTGTATTAATTTTGCCTCAGTTTCTTTCTTTAGGTCGACAATAATTATTTGTAGAAATTACTATAAACGACCCTTTAATTTTAAAAACTGATTTTTTTCTCTCATGCATAAAAATAGGGGACAATTTTTATGCAGGAAAATTGTCTGCATGTTAAAAAAATAAATTTGCCAATGTTCAATCATTTCTATTATTTATGTACGAAACAACTCAATCTCTGTACTACTTTTAGCAAGTGACATGACAGTAGAGTAAGGAGGCCATGCTAGTTTGTACTGTGTGTGAGATATGATCGAAGTTTAAATTCATTATCTCTAACCCTTGCAGGGTAGGTACAATCTCTCTTTTCTATGTTTAAAAAAAGAAATAGGGTGGAGATGGAGATGGGGGAAGGGGGTAGAGAGACAGAGAGAGATTATGGAGGCTGACAAGATCTGCAGGGTGCAGTCAGCAAGCTGGAGATCCAGGAAGAGTTAATGTTTTGGTTCAAAGGCAGTCAGGCAGGAAGAATTCTCTCTTGCTGGAGGAGGGACAGCCTTTTTGTTCTATTGAAGCCTTCAAAGGATTGGATGAGGCCCATCCACTTTAGAGACAGGAATCTGCTTTACCGATTTAATTGTTAGTCTCATTCAAAAACACTCACGGAAAACACCCAGAAGAATGTTTGACCAAATATCTGGGCACCTTGTGGCCCAGTCAAATTGACACATAAAATTAATCATCACATGGAATAATTTCTTCAAGATCTCAGCTAATTAGGGGCAGAGCAGGAATTTGAACTTAAGTCTGATTTAGAAGCCCATGATTGTTGCACAGGTCCACAATGCCCCCAAGGAGGTAATAAATTCAATTAGCAGGCCTTCTAGGTTGACAAACACCAGAAATTTTGGTCTTTCATAGCAGCTTTCTCCCAGAGCACAGTCCACAGATTTGAAATAACCCAGTTATCATACTTTTCTACAATTATGATGTACCATGTACATACTGGCTTAAAATAAGCTGCTTCTGGGTAGTAGTTTTTGTTCATTTTTGTTTTTTAAATTTTTTTTTTTTTTTTTTTTTAGAGACAGCATCTCACTCTGTCACCCAGGCTGGAGTGCAGTGGTGCCATCATAGCTTACTGCAGCCCTGAACTCCTGGGCTCAAGCAATCCTCCTACCTCAGACTCCCAAGTAGCTGGGACTACAGGCATATGCCACCATACCTGGCTATTTTTTTTTTTTAGAGATGGAGATCTCCATATGTTGCCCAGACTGGTCTCTAAAAGCAGATCCTCCAACCTCAGCCTCCCAAAGTGCTGGGATTACAGGTGTAAGTCACCTTGCCTGGCCGATTTTTCTACCACATGTTTTAGCCACAGAAATGTTGATTAGGTACACTAAATTATAGCCAATCTTGTCAGGATAAGACAGCCATTCAGAAGATTTTCCTATCAGGCATGTTCAAAAGTTTAGAATACTAGATGTAGAGAAAGAAATTTGAAAAAAAGATAATTAGGGTTTGGGGGTGGAACAAGACAAAAATACTGACTTTTTGGCAGTTACCTTTTTATCTTTTAAACATTGCATTCAAATTTTATTAATTAAAACAAGTATTTATTGAACATTTGCTATGTACTTGTAACTGTTCTGGGTACTGAGAATACTGTAATGATCAAAATTTGAAAAAAATATTTTCTTTCTCAGGGGTTAAAAAAAGTCCTGGAACATTATCAATGGTTTTCCAAACCAGAAGCCAAAAGCATAAGGGAGCCACTGCTGCAAGTGACGCAACTTTCTGGGGTACAAAAGTACTTCAAGATCAGGGACATACATCAAGTGCATATATTGCATGACATTGTTAAGTTATGAAGTGTAATTTAGGCTTTAATATTTTCATTATCAGAGACTCTACACTAGGTGGCGTCCAGGGTCAGGCTGGAAGCAGTAACCAGTAATAGAAAGCCAATCATTGCAGCTTCTGTGCTAGATTCAGCTTCCCAATGGATTCCAAGGGAAAAAGTTTTAAAAGAGAAAGGAGTGAGGCTGCTTTAAGTGATGATCAAAATGCTCTTTGTTGGAAGGGATGCGAAAGCGAAGACATGTGGAAAAGGTCCACGTGAAGGCTACAGGGTAGACTGTGTTGGAAAGATGAAGGCTGACAAAGTTTAAAACTTTAAAATCATGGATTAAGGTGAATACACAGGCTTATTGTCTAGAATGCGGAAAGGGAGCCTGTGTTAAGAAAGTTTAGGATAAAGAAAGACTACTATGTAGAGACGGATTATATAAGTGGAACTCTACCTTCCACAGTTGGGGAGATTTTGAAATAAATTTAACAGATTTTGCTAAGTTTAATGGATGATAGAGCCAAAAAAGACATCATCTCTCACATCTCATCTATCCTGTATGCTGAGTTATATGAACGACTGCCTATGAAAATGTTGGTAGGCAGTATTACCAACAGAAAAATTTATCCCCTGCTCCCCTAGTAATGAGCACGTAGGTAGGTGGGCAATGCTCAAAATTATTTTAAATGAAAAACAAAGCTGGTTATTTATGTAATTGTATACTTACAAATGAAAACAATCTCACACTTAAAGACTGAAGTCTTGACAGACATTGACTTCTGGTTATCTGTAAGGGATAGGCTGGAAGAACTAGAAAGAAATAGACTATCCTTACAGATAAAGGTAAGTGAACATCTAGTTTACACCACACCTAGCCGACAATATTCTAAGCTTACCATTCTTCTGCTCCATGCCTGAGGTTGAATTGCCTTTTTTGCTGTTCAGAGACATAACACCATATCAACACCTCTAACTTATAATCTTAATTATATTTCTTTACTGATTTACTGATTATAAAATCTTTCTCTTTTAGGATGGCTCCTGGCAACTTCAGTTTATATATGTCATTCCTTTGTTTATGAAGCAATTCTTCATTTAAGTCCATAAAAAATAGGGAGTTTTCTACGGAAAGGCAGATGCTCAGTTAATCATCCTTTGCAAATCTCCATGTTGTATATTTTATTTAATCATTTAAATGTATAGATTGGGAAGGGATTAAGATGGATTGATATTACCCTTAATTTGGAGCCATGATGGTCAACTGAATGGAAGTAAAAACTGTTTTTCTTTTTTTATAATTAACTGTCCATGAAGCCTCAACACATTGTGCATTTATAATCACTTATGAAAAATTCCACAATACAAACTAAATATCAAAATAAATAAAACTGTGTTATTTTAATACTGTAATAAAATAATTAAGTCTCAGAACTTTAGATAGGATCTTGGCTTAGTGGTTCCCAAACTTTTGGATTCATGGAACAGTTAAAAAAAAAGTAGGGGCAATATAGGACTGCCAATTTTTTATTTTGCCAAGTAAAGATATTTAAAGCAACTAATACTACTGTCAGCATTTCATAAAAGGATACTTCAATAACATAAAAGTTGGGTAATCTTATAATAAAAATTAAATTTGAGTTGATAAGCTATTAGCATTTTTTTTCCTTGGTGGATAGGTGAAAATTTAGTTTTGGCTTAGAATTTTGGAACAATTGCTTAAAATGCCATTCAGTCCAATCACTTCAATTTAAAAGGCTTAGAGGTGAGTAGCTTCATCTAGGATGTATTCAGCTAGTAATTAAAGTCAGGGAGAGAAAGCATAGCTTCCGACAACTAACGGGATAATACACCCTCACAGATACTGAAATACTAAATACTGTATGTTACTAATTAGGAGCCTTAGTCAATGTTTATCTTTAGCAAAACCAAATTAAAAAACCTCCATAACTAATGTAAAATCAAACAATTTCACCTACTTTTTAGTAGAAATACTTGGTATACATGGTTGTAGCTGTTATAATTTGTCAAGGAAAATAAGCCCAAATCATAAATTACCACACTTATGTAACCTATGCCATAATGTGAGCTTCTAATTCTCTAAAATGTTTCATTCTCAATGATATGGTCTATGGATGCCTCATAATGTCTGTTGCATGAACAGATGAATGTCACTTTAAGTCACTGCAAAACAAGATTCTTCACATTAGAAACTTTTCAACCTAGCACAAGATCTTACTTCAAAAATCAATGGAACATAAATGATACAGAGAAAGACAGAGGGGAGCCCCACTTGCCTGATATCTCAACCAATGAAAAGGCAATTAGAAGGTTTAAGGTGCTTAACTGGAATAGTACTTACACACAATGATTTCTGTGTGAAAACATTTCACATTAACCTAACCCACTTTTTTAGGTTAAATAATATGAAAATGTTTTAGTATCATCAAGGAAGTCTAGTTCAAAAGCAAGTAATAAAATTTTAACGTGACCCTGAAAATACATTTACCTAAATATTTTTGACCCTCAAAATGCTCATGGAGATCTGTATTTCACAGTAAGGTGATCATCTACAATTTTGCCACATAAATACACACTCATATAATCCCTATAGTTTTGAGAATTGGTACTAGGTCCCCTCACAATAAAAAAAGCATGACTAACAATATAATTTCAAAATCAGAATAAAGAATACAGTTTAGTCTATTAAGTTAAAAGGATGTCCCTTTATCAGAAACTTTTGGAGTTTATGAATTTCTTTTTCTTTAAAATGACCTTTAAAGGCATGCTTTCTTTTGCTGACCCATTCATACTTAAAGAAAAGGGGATGGGCAAGGAAAAAATTCACCCTAGAAATCTGATAGAATCAGGGTTTGTAGGGTTTTAAATTTTATGCTGAAAATATGTCTTAAAGACATGTCCAAGTCAGTCACGTGGGCTACTGAAAACCAGTGTATACAATTTTGGTATCAATTTTTATCTTGTAGATAAAAATTGTACATTGTACATTTTGTAATATGCAAAATTGTATTTTAAAAAAATGTCAGTGATCATATATAATGTTGCTGCCAGGGTTAATTGATTCCTGTCAAAGTAAGTAGATTTTATCAAGTAGAAACTTGTAATTGACTACTACTGAGAATTCAAGTGTACTAAAAGAAATAATGAGAATGCTTGTTTTATCAAATTATGTTTGCCCATATTATGTACATGTTTTGTCATGATTTTTCCTTCTAATCTATCAAATCCAAAAATGAAACCTCTCTTTAAAAATATATATTACTATTCCTGTCTTCTTTTATTGCTAATTATTTTCATTTTTCATATTTTCTTTTTTCTGAATTAGTAATGAAAGCAATGTTTCTGGTCTGAGTCTTTGAAGAATATTACATAAACAAACACTTGTCTTCAAATTTTTGCTTTTAAGAAAAAGATCATACAATTTAAAAGCCATGCACTTGATTAGCTAGAGTGGGGAAAAAGAAATCTTCCCACGCCTTTGATCTAACCTTGTGACTACTATTTCTGTCAGGGATATGTGGCTTTGTGATCAAAAGACTTGACATTATGTGCTCCAATTCCTTCAAAGTCCTCAGTTCAAGTGCTTGCCACTCCTTGGGCTAGAATTCAGGAACATTACATTTTAGGATATTCTTCATGACTACTTTAAATCTAATATCACTTTGATCTAAATTTCCACATTGGTTCCTTTAATGGATCAATTAAATATTGATGAAGATGAATACAAAGAAGTTACCACCCCTTTATTATTGACCTGGCTGACTTATAATTAAGCAGAATAACATTCATAGTTCATTTTGATTGGAAACTGTGAACACACAGAAACCATATTTTCTCACTATTGTTACAAATGTCAAGAAGAAAATCAAGGTCATAACAGGTTTTTTTCTAAATTGTATTAAGAAATTAATGTAGCTTAATCACACCCCATTTACTTTCTAGGTTAACGAATATGAAAAGGTGATAATTTTTCTTTGGAACTTACAAGTACAATCTGCAAATACATGATTTTCAGAATAATTTAATACGTTGACTTCAAGATACAACTATATTCTAATGTCAATATTTTAAGAAACGGATCCTTACAAGACCAAAATAACCCACAGGCCATGAGGTTGGTTTTTACTTTTTCCTTCTTTTTTTGTTTAAACAAATGTGCACCACAATGTTTGAACAAGTAAGGCAAATGCCATGAATATGAAAGCTGTAGTTTGCAATATACCACATCTAGAACCCAGGGGGAGGTGAATTAGACAGAAGTGGCAGTCATTCTAATTAAACAATCAGGTAACATCGTGACAAGATGGTTTGCAGCATCAAAACTGTCCATTTAAGTTTCTTTTTTCTTGATGATCAGAGGTCCCACGTTGTCTCCAGTCTCTTCATTGTGTTTTGTGTGACTGCCATCACAGAATGGGAACTAGGAAGAGAAAGAGAGAATGTGGAATATCTAATCCCAAAATCAGTATTATGCTTAACAGAGTGGAATGTGATGCTTAGTTCACATAAGAAAGATTTTTCTTAAAAAAAAAAAAAAAAAAATTTTTCTTGGCTACCTTATATAGGCTTTCTTACGAGCGTACGTAAAGTATATAGACTGAACAGAAGGAAGAAACGGATTCATGGATAATCCACAGATCATTAACTGAATTTCATTGTGATATTTGATCATGAATGTTTAAAACCTTTTCTATGTTTATATACTAGTACATTCTTTTCTAGTGAACTATGTCCATTGCCTATTTATTTGTAAGAGTTTAAGTTCACTCATTTAAAATCAATTTTTATATTATTCCTATGTTGGTCATCTTTTTGTAGCAATCTTTTCCCAAAACCTTTTCATTTTGCTTGTTTTTTCATACTTTTAATTTCTCCACTTTCATATGTCAATGTCAAGTATGCCAATATTTCTCTTTTTAATATCAGTCATGGACACGTCTTCTAGAGATGTGATAAATATAAATTTCCATTCCTTTTCATGATTTCACATTTTAGATATAACTGACATTTTGGTGTCCAGTGGGAGGGAAAGGGATAAAACCAAATTTATAACAGTTTCCCAGAATGTGCTCCAAAGAAGCTGAACCCTGCAAGACACTCTGACTTGTTTTTTTTTAAGAGGACGGGGTCTCGCTCTGTTGTCCAGGCTAGAGTGCAGTGGCACAGTCATAGCTCACTGTAGCCTCGAACTCCTGGGCACAGGTGTCCTCCCGCCTCAGCCTCCTGAATAGCTAGGATGACAGCTGCGAACCACTACGTCCACCTAATTTTTAATTTTTTTGTACAGATAAGGTCCTGCTGTGTTGCCCAAGCTGGTCTTGAAGTCCTTCCTGGCGTCACAGGATCCTCCTGCCTCAGCCTCCCGAAGTGCTGGGATTCAGGCATGAGCCACCATCCACGGCAGCCCGTGAGTCACAACACACATCATCATTTTAAAGAGGTCCTGCTGTATAAAAAACACTATTTTAACCCAGAATTTCTCAAGCTGATTGGACTATGAACACTTTTAACTTTGATATCTATTATCCTAGTTTTCGGTAGAGCATACTATGTTGTTCTAAGATCTTGTTGCTTCAGTATTATCAGAGGTTGTTGCTTCCCATATTCACATAGCTTTATTCATAATTTTATCTAAACAAATTGTACACATAAAAAGCACCAATTTATAGATTCTATGTTATCATGTTGATCAGCCTACTACACTGGGATAATTGTGTTTAAAATGTTTCAGTATTTGGTAGGCTAGTTTTCCTTCATTATTCTTCTTTGTTAACTTTATTAAACCATATCACTTTATTCTTCCAGATAAGCTTGAGAATTTTTTTGGTCACGTTTTATTTCTATTATATTTTTCATCTGCAGGTCTCATGCATATTCTGAAAAGATTATTTCTGCTATATATTTTATGGTTATTATAATTAGGTATTTTCATATCTGAATACTCTTGTTATATAGATATCATTGGTTTTTGTAAGTATATCCTTCCCTACTGTTAAATGATTAAAAACAAATAAGAACTCAATGTTTCAGATGACTCCTCAGGCTGTTACACTTAGAAGGTACAATTATCAGTAAATTTTTTATTTCTTTCCTTCTGTATTTATACCTTTTATTTCTATTTCATGTTAAAGGCTGAGAGCTAGCTAGCTAGCATCTTTGTATTAATCTTGATGTTCTGAATGTACTTGCACTCTAGAATTTAGAGTTTCACTGTTTAGGAAAAGGTACACTGTTGCATTCAAGGAGCCTATTTAGAAGAGTAAGGTAACAGGAGTCTTGGCCTTAAGAGTTAACAATTCCCTTTTTACTTACAGTGAAGGCAGTATAATTTTAGATATGTAAAACTTGACAATATGGTATATAATCTTAAACTTTGATATCCAGAAGTCTCTATTCTAAGATTAAAATAATATTTGGTTGGTGTTAAAGAAATCCAATTTTAATTTTACTATCTGTAAATAATTATAAGAGGCACTAACTTAGTTAAAATTTACAGAAAAACTCAAGGTATCAGCATATCTTATATTTCCAGATATAAGTTCTATCCTAGGGTAGATGGCAGTATAAATGTAATGTATGTAATGCTTACATTATTTCTTTTTTTTCAGGTCAATAAGATGTACACAGTATATTCATATTAAAAACAAGTCACTGCAGCAAAAACATGAACCCAACTTTTCAGTTTTTTCTTGGCATGAATGAGGAAAGAGGCTATAAAAATCAAACTAAAATGTATCCTACAGCAAAGTACAGCATTTCAAAGTGACATATGTTTAATAAACAAACACAGATGATTTTACAGTGAGAATAAAAGTTTACACCGTAAAAGCCTCCATTTTTATAAATAGCAAAAACAAAACACTTCACTGTACAGTTTTATCCACAGGTTATAAAATGTACTTCTAAAAAAGGAAATATTTCTGAATAAAAAGCCTCAAATAACTTCCTGAAATGGTATGTTTAACTTTCATTTCTTTTTTAATCTCCTGTTGAAAGTATTAGAAAACTAACATTTTCTAAAATCATTTTCCTCCATATATAAAATCAAGAACAGGAGAAAAATCTATAGAAAAAACATACAAAGGAAATGTTACAAGATACTAAGAAAGTCAGACACCTAAAACGAGAATATATTTTTTCTAATACTCTAGTTCTGACTAAAAGCTGAAATTAGCCTGTTTCTTCATTTCTTAAAAGCAAACAAAAAATAAACATTTTTTAAAAAAGTAATGAGCAGTAGATCCTGTTATTTGTTAATAAACATTCATGTGTTTAAAGTACATAAAGCTTTCATGCCTTTAAAATATAAACTAGGAAATAATTTTGTTCAGAGACACATCTTTTAATGATACTTTTTATATCATTAAACTCCAGGAATTATTGCCTTAAATCAGAATCATCTCCCAAACTTTGTGATTATATTTATTCATCAGTGATTTCTCATTTTAAGTAAATGAAAAGGCTAAAAACATTTTTCAACCAAGGGCCAAAATGGGTAATTTCAAGAGAGGATTATCAATTTCTTAAGAATACCTTGTACATATTAATGAAATATACTTACTGAAATTAATTCATAGTAATCAATAATTACTTGGCATTAAAATTCAAATGGTAAATTTTATAACAATATTTATAGTTTTCCAGGACGTACCTTGCTTTATTTTTGACCTTTCTATGCAGGAGACAGAAAATATGTGGTTGATATTATATATACTTAATAGCTTTTGTATTAAATAATAATGTAATGAAAACATGAGAATTTTGTTAACTCTCTTTCATTTAAAATTTTGAAATTTGTTAATCAAGCAAAAAGTAAAATTACAAGAACCAAAAAGGGTATATTTAAATCAGTTGATGTAGTATCAATACTTAATTTGTTCTAAGATGTCAGTGTTTGTTTCTTAACAAATCGTGGGTAAAATTTGTAAATCAAAGTAGCTGAATTTCCTGTATGTCCACAAAATATCCTTTTATGTTTGTTAACCCAATTTGAAAACTACAAAAAATCCCAAACATCTTTTAATTTTTTTTTTTTTTTTTTTTTTGGAGACAGGGTCTTGCTCTGTCACCCGGTCTGGAGTGCTGTGATGTCATATAGACCACTGCAACCTCAAACTCCCGGGCTCAAGCAATCCTCCTGCTTCAGCCTCCTGAGTAGCTGGCACTGCAGGCGTGCACCACCACGCCAGGCTAATTCTTTTTATAATTTTGTAGAGACAGGGTCTCCCTATGTTGCTCAGGTTGGCCTCAAACTCTTGGGTTCAAGTGATCCTCCCGCTTAGGCCTCCCAAAGTGCTGGGACTACAGGTGTAAGCCACTGCACCTGGTCCCAAACATCTTTAAAAGTAGTGAAGAAAGGGTGGGAAGAAGAGGCTGGAATAAAGGTTTAGGAGAAAAACACTGGAGATTCTTGCTCTCCATCTGGAAAACTAGCAATGCTATCACGGTCTTCATAAAAAACACAAGATTTGTTTCTTTTTTGGCCCCACATCTCAAGTTATGTCTTTGTTTTGAGGGTGATTCAAGATAGAAACAAATAAATGCTCTTCCCTGGCTTATTTCTTCCACCTGAAACAATTTTTTAAAAGATAATTATCTTCCCTCTCCAAATTTTGTACTTTTTTTTTTTTTTTAAGGCTAGTCAAGTGAAGCAGTGGGAGTGGAGAAGGAACAAAGGAGTCTGTAGCTGGTTGCAAATTTTGTACTTTCAATGAGAGTTTTGATTTTTGTCCCAAGGAAGTTGCCTGGGGCCATTCTGGCTCATTACCGTAAACTACCCTTGCTGTGGATGACAAAGACTAAAGTAAGGAGATCTTTGAGACCACCCTAGAGAACAACACATTTTATACTATTCTTACATACTTACTTTAATAAAATGTAAGGTAGTAGCTAAAATATAAAAATGTATAAAGAGAAATTAAGATTTTACAAGACTGTCTTTATGTGGATTGGCCCAGGAATACAACCAACATTCAGAATATTGTTCCTACGAAGAAATGGACTCAGTATAATCCACTTCTCTCTCTCTCTCAACCCCTCTGCCCCCAAACCAGGAAGCAAGCCCAACTACCAACAACAAAACAAAACAAAAAACTCAAATCCACAGTGTGTCAAGTTGCATTTCATTTCCATTTCGGCTGAGCTCCTGATGTTAACTGGCAAGATTTTCCTTTCTTATACCTTAGCCTGCATTCTCTCGCTGTCCTTGCTCAAACTCTCCCCTGCCTCCCAGGGAGCCACCATACATCTCAGCAAATGAAGTAACCTACCTGGGTGGCTGGGAGGGATGGGAATCTAGCAAGACTATGTCCCATACTCTTCCCTCTTACATCAAAGTTCTTTCATCTTCTTGTTTTGAAAGTAAGACTATCTTTTCCTTTCTAAGGCTGCATTTCACGTCTGTGCTCTTACTCTCATTTCCTTCCACCCCGTCAGACACCTGTCTCAACAGCACCTTTCCCTGAAGTCACTTCAATGATTTCTTCTCCACTGACTCCTGTCATTCCCACTTCAGACACGGACAGCCTCTTGTGAACTACAGCTGGCCTCCTTTGTGTCCGTGGGTTCCGCATCCGTGGATTCAGCCGAGGATGGAAGATGTTTGGGGAAAGAAAAAATTGTGTCTCTACTGAACATGTGCACTTTTTTTTCCTTGTCGTTATTCTCTAAACAATACAGTATAACAACTATTTATACAGCATTTTTACCGTATTAGGTATTATATTATACCACTTTTTATCAGGGACTTGGGTATCCTCAGATTTTGGAATGTGGGGGAGGGCCTAGAACCAATCCACGGATATGGGGGAAAACTGTACTATGAAATAAGCCAATTTCTGAAACAGCAGAGGACATACCAAACCTGGCAGGAGGAGAAGAGAAATGGGGTATGTTAAAAAAAAAAAAAAGTAATTTCTGCATATTACTAAGAGATCTGATTTATTAGGTTTGGGAAACCTGCTCAGAATGTTAAAGACACACAATGGAATACTAGTGATTACACTTTCACTGGTCTGTATGAGGGAAAAATTATTTAATATAAACTCAATGTAGGCATTCAAAGGTACTAATTACAAGTCGTCTGTGAATTGGCATATAAGCGTGTGACTCGGCACCTGTGTGATAACATTAGGAACCTCAGCAATGTGGGGAGTTTCCAAAGGTGTGTAAAGAATAACAACATGCATTAACTTGAATAATATTCAAAGTGAACTCTTAATTGATTCTTGCAGGAATAATAAATGCCCAAAATTCAGTGAAAATTCAGAACTGGCTAAACCTAGATGCAAAGATCACTAAATAGCATAAAAAATAAGAAAAAAAAAAAGACATTGAGAAAATTAAAAATATTGATAAAATGACTAGTCTGGCATTCCTTCTCTTAAAAAATATACTTCCAGGAAAGGCCAATCCCTAGTCTAACCACTTGTAAACTCTGAATTGTAAAAGGAAGGAATACTCCTGGAATGTTCTGTTGAATTATAAAGTCTAATAAATATTTAAATCCCTAGCCTGTGTCCATTTGTGATTCTTCCTGAAATACCTGAATCTTAGTTCATGAAAGTCCTTATTTACTTTATTAAATTCTTTACCCTCTGGGAAAACCCAATCAAAGCAAATTCCCTTTGCTAGATCTCAAAGCTAAGTTTTAGTGTTCACCCAACCAATTACCTTACTTCTTTTCTTTCTATACACTGTTACATTTACTGAAAATCTGAAATACGTTCAGACTTATGGCATTTCTTTATTAGTTAATTCACACTTCAACCCACTTGGACAACACTTCCATTCTAATTATTCTGTTGAAATGACACCAAAAGGACAATTGCTTAATCTAACAGTCTTACTAGTCTATTCACCTGGTTGCTTTGCACAGGCCAGTGTTCAGCACCCAATCAATGAAACTGCTCCCTTTTCCACTTTGAAGCCATAACAATTTTAGTTTTATCCTAATCTCTCTGGACCATTCCATCTTCTTAAATGGCTCTTGTTTCCTCTTTCCAAATGCAGAAAATTCTCCAAGATTTCATACTTAGCCCTTGATTTTTATCTGTACCAAGGATCAGGTGCATTCCTACACTGACTCATCGGTTTTGCTGATCTCTATCTCCAACCCTGACGTCTCAGCTTTACTCCCACATTTCAGCTCATCTGCTGCACATTTCCATTCAACGGTCACCTCACACTCACTCTTTGAAAATTGAACTCCATATCACTGTCCTGGAAAATTAGCTTTCACCTTGAATTCCTTATTTCTGTTAGTGGCAGCACCCTCTTCTAATCCTATAAGCTTAGACCCTTCAGTGAGCTTTAGTTTTTCCTCCCTCAGTCTTCCACACACAAGTCACTTCATTTGGCTAATCCTTCCCTCAACAGGTTTCATGTATTTGCTCATTTGTCTCCATTTCCACAGCTAGCACCCTGGTGTAAGTATCACAACTCTTTGTCCCAACCCCCTGCCAAAGAGCCCTCCCACGTCAGGAGATACAAACTGCTCACACTGGCCCTCAATATCCTCCTCAATTCAGACTTATTCCTAGGGGGAGGGCAGTGCAAGGACTAGAGTAGATTCTTCATCTATCTCACCTTTGCTTCTGAGTCCTTTCTTGCAGATTTTGAGAAAGAGTCCCCAGTTCTTGCAGTTTTTTCAAATGCCACCATTTTTTCTCAGAGCAATTTAACTCCAAAGTCTTAGACTATGTTTTCTCCAAAAATTCTAGCCCACAGTGTAATCCCTTCCTTTCATCTTTCGTTTATTTAGAGCACTAATAATACATCTACTGTACACATATATGACACCAGTTGTTTTACAATTTAACTTTTCTCATGCATGCATATATAGCAGACAGTGAATGAACTATTTAAGATCACTGACTAAAGAACTCTTCCAACTTAGAAATTCCACAATTTCTAGATGCATTACTTTCTGTTTTTCAATGACCAACAAGAGAACGAAGCCTATTATAGGCATACTTTTAAAAAAACAAACCTGGACCAGTCTATGGAACGTTATTGACAGTTTATTTTCTAGCAACCCTGCTAGTACTTACTAACAGTCCCACATTCCAAATGAACAGTGCTTTTTTAAGGTACAATTAGTTGTAGTGGGCCTATTAATCTTTGGTTCATATTGCATATATTCATCAGAGTTTTTGGATACAATGGCATAATCTAAGCACTATATCACTGGACTATACAACATCAATCATACTAGGAGAAAGGAGTTAGTGAAATACGCTTTCTAGTATAGGTTGAGTATCTCCTGCATGAAATGCTTGGGACCAGGAGTGTTTCAGATCTTTTCTGATTTTGAAATATTTGCATATACATAATGAGATATCAGGGAATGGGACCTAAGTCTAAACACAAAATTTATATTTCATATATACCTTATACACATAGCCTGAAGGTAATTTTATACAATATTTTTAATAACTGTGCATGAAACAAAATTTGTATACATTGAACCATCAGAAAACAAAGGTGCCACCCATTTTAGCCACCCACGTAATAAACCTGTGGTTGTTTGGCATCACCATCATTCCTGACTCTGAATTTATATGCTACTGATAAGCAATCATTTCTAACACTTATTCACACATAAGTATAAGTACTTAACAGTAAAAAATATGACATTATCATTAACACAGTGAAAAAATAATGTGTTCAGGGTAACTAAGCAGCATAGTAGCATCACCAGAATACCTCTATTAGCTGTTAAACAGCAGCAGTTGAAGGGGACTGAGGGAATCTTTTCTCCCTTGGGAATGCTGAATTAACTGTGTTATGCACCTGTGTTTTGACTTTGACTCACAACCTGTCATAGGAGGTTAGGTATGAAATTTTCCACTTGTGGCATGTCAGGTCAGTGCTTAAAAAGTTTTGGATCTTGAGCTGGGTGTGGTGGCTCACACCTGTAATCCTAGCGCTTTGGGAGGCTGAGGCAGGAGGATCGCTTGAGGCCAGGAGTTTGACACTAGCCTGGGCAACATAGTGAGACTCCGTCTCTATAAAAAATTTTAAAAATCTAGCCAGAAGCAGTGATGTGCATCCTAGCTAGTCGGGAGCCTGAGGCGAGAGGATCCCTTGAGTTCAGGAGTTTGAGGCTGCAGTGAGCTATGATCACACCACTGCACTTCAGCCTGGGTGACAGAGGGAGACCCTGCCTATAAAAAATACAAATAAACAAAAAAGAAAGAAAAAAGTTTCAGATTTTGAAGGATTTCAGATTTTGAATTTTCAGATTAGGGATGCTCAAAGTGTAGGTAGTATTTGGTTTCTTCCATACTTGTTACATGTGATTCATCAAAACGGCCCTCCACTGTAGGAAGAGGTCCCCAATATAATGTGCTTTCAGAAACAGATACATCGTTTTTATTGTTTATTTTTTTGGGCCTTTAAGTGTTTGTTTTTTTCTTGGTGAAATCCACTTTATTTGAATGCCAATATCAACAGTATATACAGTGTTTACAACCACATTTCTCACAATATACCAGAAATCCTGAAGTTATTCATCGTATAGATCCTTTCAAGATAAACTTAGGAGAGAATTTTACCATCTTTGGGTCACTGGCTGTTATCATGTCTAAAACCAGTAGATATCATAGATGACACTTCCAAAAGGAACTTGATAAAATGCAATTCTCATAAAAGAAAATAAGATTTTTAAGAATCCTATGTTGTTAAATATTTAACTATAGGAGCTGTAGCTGAAAGGCAGCTTAGGGTATTTACTTACCAGATAAAAAGTTTAAGGGTAATTTAAAAAAATTTTTCTTTTGAAATTTCTAAAACTTGTCTTAGTATCCAAAGCTTGAAAGCTCAGAAAAAGAACTTACTTCTTTTGTTTCTCTTAGGCTACATACTCCATTTTCTAGGATAGTGGAAGCTAAGGTCTATCTGGAGAGGAAATCCTAAGAGTAAATTAAAGCAATTTTTCTCTTTTCTTTGGCTAAGAATATGGTTAAATTTGCCCAAACTCAATGAGGATACAATGTAATTTTACTATAAAGTGGTTATATATTTTAGTAAATATATTTCTTAATGGTATATGGAAAACAAAGAAGAACAGGATCCACTAAAAAAGAAAGAAGAAAAAGAGTATCATAACAATATCTGGTGATACAAGTTTTATAGAATGGTTTAAAAAGAAATGTTAAAAATGGCACCGTATGAATGAATTGTTTTCCTCACCTTTTTGGATCTCCAACAACGGCAGTACACAGCTTTATCTCCCAAATCCTCCATGTCAAAAGCATGTACTATCTTGGGGTTGTCTTTCTGGATGTGAAGGTTTATCATCGCTTTATTGCGATGATCTTTAACATAAAATCTTTTGTAAGCTAGATAACCAATTGCAGCTGTTCCAGCAGCAATGGTAACTGCTGCAATCCATTCAACTACAGAAGGGAAGGAAAACAGGAATAATTATCAAAATCAAAATATACACTAATACTCTACATGAATATTCAGGAAATCCAGTTTTTGAGTACTAAGCATCCCAACAGTCCAAGGTTTTTAATGTTAATAAAATGACCAGAACACACTGATGTAACAGTCCTTTGTTAAGACTGTCCCCAGCCCTTACAGAGGCAATTGTGTATTTTAGTGATGACAGCTAAATTAAGATATAAGAGGGAAACTTAAAAATTATTCTATAACTGGAGGAAAAAAAACAAAGCTCGATAATTTTTTAAAAAGTATTTATACATAGATTTTAAGTAACATGGGAGCCTGCAAGTACCTATTGCTTAAAAAAAACACACACCTGAAACATGAAAATTCAGATTACAAACAAGACAAAAATAAAATTGAAAGGCGATTATGTTAACAAAATGACTCATCATAGTCCTTTTAAATGGAAGGTCCCTTAGTAATTTTTAAATGATTTAATTTACCAAAACTCAACTACTGCATAAAGCTACAAGAGAACTGGTACCCAAAGGGAAAAAAAAAAAAAAAAAGGACAAATAAAACAAAACCACCCTTAATGTTAAACATTCAAAGGAATATATCCAATACGATTCTAGGTTTCAAAGTCATTCAAAACTCTGTTTTTTAAAATTTCAAAGTGTTTTCTCATTAAAATAAAAATCAGAATGTACTAATTTCATATTTTGTAAACATGGTTAATATAATCACAGCTATATTCTCATTTAATAAATTCTAAATTTATCTGAATTCCCTACATACTTCATTTTAAATCCATTAGGTCATTAAATATGAAATGTATGATTTTGAATCAGAAGTGTAGTTTATTATATCTCAAACAAGAAGCAGTACAATCACAGTATGTGCCTAAGCTATTGACACAGTTTTGCCCTCTTAACAGTAGCTTGTTTATGCCAGTAGTGAAGAAACGTGGAGAGTGAGCAGTGATGAAATTGAGAAAGGTGTTTCCACAGCTTGTTGAGAACTGAATATTTTTCCTTGCAAAAGTGGTCCAAAGCCTGGAAGAAGTGGTAGTCAGTTGTGCAAGGTCTGGTGAATACGGTGGATGACAGAGAGTTTCCAAGTCCAGCCTCTGTAGTTTGAGCAGCATGTGTGCGCCACATGTGGTCGAGTGTTGTCTTGCAAGAGGACTGGCCTGTCTTTATTGACCAATCTCAGCTGCTTATCATTTTGTCCACTTGGTTGCAGTAGACATCTGCTGTAATGGATTGACCAGGTTTCACGAAGCTGTAGTGGATAATACCGGTGCTGTACCACCCAACGGACACCATTAGCTTTTTTTGATGAATATTCAGTTTTGGACTGTGTTTCAGCACTTCATCTTTATCCAACCATTGTGCCAAATGCTTGGGATTGTCAAAAAGAAATCCATTTTCCTCACATGTAACAATACGGTGTGGAAATGGTTTGCCTTTATGTCATGACAGCAAAGAAAGGCAAGCTTTGAGACGATTTTTCTTCTGACACTCGTTTAATTCATGCAGAACCCATCTATCCAGCTTCTGTACCTTGCCCATTTGTTTCAAATGGTCCAATATTTTTGGAATAGTAACGTCAAACCTTGCTGCTAATTCACGCATAGGTCTCAGGTCACCCACGTGGCTCATTTTCAAGATTAAAATCATCAGAATGGAATTTCTCAAATCATCGACTTACTGTGCGTTCATTAGCCACATCCTTCCCAAACACTTCATTGATACTTCGAGCTGTCTGTGCTGCATTGGTCCCATGATGGAACTCATATTAAAAAATAACATGAATTTTTGACTTATCCATGGTTTCACAAAACTTGCTCTAAAAAAAATGTGAAAGATAATCACAAGCCAAAATGTGTGTTTGAAAGACTAAGGATGTACCTTCACAATAAAAATAAAACAAGAAGTGTCAAAGTGAAATGTCAGAGATATCAACTGTCAAACTTAGTACTTAAGGAAATTGGATATTATTTCATACTTAATAACCTAATAGTGACATTATTCTACATCATAATAATAGAAAAAATTATTTGACTAACAAGCCATCTATTCTTCTTGTGTAACTGTTTAAATAGTCCTTAGAAACCCAAGTGTTTAACAACTACCCCAGCTCCTGGCAATGTTGGAGAGAAGGAAGTTCAGCATAATCTGGTTAGCCTCAGCCTCAGAGGAGAGTTGTGCATTCCCAGTATGGAGTGGGCTGTAGGAAGAAGTTGAACAGGGGTCAGGATAAACACACTGGACTGCTTCCCAGCACTTCCTGAGTCAGATCTTCACAGTGTTTGAAATAAGTTCCCAGACTATCAAATAAAGCCCTAGAGACATAAGTATGGAGAGAAACAAAACAAAACAAAACAAAACAAAAACCCACATTCCAAGGCCAAATAAAAACACATAATGAATAATTTACTCTATGGCTTATTTGCACTATTGAGTCAAATTTCTTATTTTCACTAATGTGATCAACCACCATATCTAATAGTGCCTTACATAAAATTGGAGCTCATTTTCACAAAACTCTAATGAAAGGAACATTCTCACATTTAGTTTCTTCTATCTTGGTCTACTCTTCTAGTTTATTTAATAGTTTAGATTTTGTCCCATGTTTCTAATTAACATGTTCCTTGGATTCTATTTCCAACCACAGCAGCGTTTTTCTTTACAAAGTGATTTTGATTGTTTCCCTTCTCACAGCATTTCCACTCCGCCTGCTACGATCCCATGTAAGAAACATTAACCCTTTTGTCCTTTCCAGGTGCTACATGACTGGGGAAAAAGTAAGTCATTTGACAGCTTCAAACCTTTGACCTCAACAGAGGATGTTTTTTAAGCAGGTACACGTTTTGTGTAGATTTGTCTTGGATTTTAGTGCTACTTCATGGTATTACCCTGTGGTGATTCCAAGCAGGGCTGCAACTTTGCTGTGACTTCTAGCTAGATTCATAATCGTCCTTCTGAGGCATTATTTATCATGCACCTTTTTAGAAAAAATATTCCCTATGTCAGGTGCTATAGCAATCCTTGTCTTAGCTAAATGGAAAGCCACCCTGAATAGCTAATGTACGTATCACAAAATGGGCTAAAAACACTGCTTTGCATTGTATATGCTCAATGCTCAATGTTTGCTGAATGTTGTCTTTACTACAAACTTAAAAGGGGGCAATATCCCAAAAGACTAAAATACCAACTCCCTAAGTATCGTTGATTTTAGTTACACTTTACTTTTTAGGTGAATTATGAAGTACTCTCTAACATATATGCTTGAATGGTGCCCATCTGTTGCAAAAAGTCCTGCGATCCAAAGAACAACCACAATTGGCTAGTATTGATTTGTTTCTAGATATAAAAAGAGAATCCTATAGGAATTTCTATGTGAGACTCACGAAAGGTCAAATCTCTCCTAGTCATTTAAACATTCTTCTATTCTGTTTTCTTAAATTACCAACTGCATCCATATGGTCACTTTAAAAAAAAAAAAAACTTTACCTCCCTTGGATTTTTTGATGGTGGAAAAATGACAGAATAATTGACATGGAAAAGAGGCAACACCAAAGGCATCACTGAAAGAAATGAGAACTGACCAAGAGCAGCTGCCCCGGGGGAATCAAAACACTGTGATCCTACCCCCTGGCAAGGATCACTTACAACCCTATGCAAATGTCATAGGACCATATGTGTGCTAGGAAAATAGCTTTGTATTTGCTCCAAGGTCTTAAGAAAAGAATTTCCAGTTCTTTTTTTTTTTTTTCCCTTCCCAAATTCTAATTCTCTAATCTCATTAGGGACAAATGCAAGAGTTCCCAGAAGTAAGAAAAATGTTGCTATTTTATCACTTCATGACTGCAGCCTGAATCAGTCTTTTCTGGCAAAAAGCTGTGAATGCCACTGGCAACTCTAGGAACTATACAGAGATAAACAAAAATGATGACAGATTCAAAAGTCAACAATTAGGATAGAGAAAGAACTGAAAACCCAAGAAAGGAAACAAGTAAAAATTAAAAAACCCAAGTAACATTCAGTCCTTGATAGGGTATACGCCTATTAATAATAGTCACAATCTCAGATGCAACAAGGAACCTGACCAAGACCCAATTTTTAAAGATATTTTAGCTGGCACCTTTCAGATACTGATTCAGAACTGGGGTCCAAAAAAAATCCTGAGCATTCTTCTGCCTCTTATGGTTTATCCTCACTTTCCTTTTCTATAGACATTTCTCAAGGTACAGTTATTCCTGTAGTTGGGTCAAACCCCACCCTACCAGACCGTGCTTAACAATGCTTTCTATCTATACAAATACCAGTAAAGACCAAAAATACAGAGAAAGGTAACACTCCTAAATAATCGCCCCCTTTTTACTCTTCCCTTGGCCTACTATTGTATAATCTTTGGTTTTCTCTCTTAAATAATTATTCAGAGATGGAGAAAACATGAACTTGTTCCCAAACCACACACCCTTGTTCTTAACTTAATCCTTGTCCTTTCTTTACCATGTGGATTATTTTGCTTTAATTTAGAAGTCTTGCTCTACCTCTTTTCCTTTAGCACCTTTTCTGCCCCAAACTGTCCTCTCCTGCCCACTGTCAACTGCCACAGAATCAGAATGTTCCTCCTCTTCCATCAGGAGAGGGGGAGGGGAGCTGTGTTTAAACCCTTCCCTTCCTTAGATCTCCCACACACTGGTAGGCTGTGCCAGGTAACTTTTTTTCCCTCAAGGCCTGGCACAGGTGGTATTCAATGTTACTTGAGTAAAAGGAAATAATGGATGATTAATTGGAATTTGCAATTTTATCTGTCCATCTTACCATCACATTGCTCTTATACCAAATGACTGCCTTCCCCTCAAATCCCTCTTCTTAACTTATTGTACCAAAGTGCAGAATTTACTTCCTGAGATTAAAAAACTTTACTATGGGCCAGGCGAGGTGGCTCATGACTGTAATCCTAGCACTCTGGGAGGCCGAGGCAGGAGGATTGCTTGAGCTCAGGAGTTCGAGACCAGCCTGAACAAGAGCGAGACCCCATCTCAACTACAAATAGAAAAATTAGCCTAGCAAGACCCTGTCTCTGCTAAAAAATAGAAAAATTAGCCTGGTGTTGTGGCGCACCTGTAGTCCCAGCTACTTGGGAGACTGAGGCAGGAGGATCACTTGAGCCCAGAAGTTTGAGGTTATAGTGACCTATGATGACACCCCTGCAATCTACCCAGGGCGACAGAGCAAGACTCTGTCTCAAAAAACAAAAAAAACAACTTTATTATGGACATACATGGGAGAAGGCAATGTAAAGACAGAACAAAAAGAGATTTGAGAATGCTAGAGTAATGCCGCCGCAACAGATGCCAGCAGCCACCAGACGCTGGAAGACACAAGAAATGGACTCTCCCGTTTCCCATCCCCCTCCCTCCTCCCTCCCACCCTCACCCCCACCCCCCCAAAAAAAGGAAAGAAGGAAAGAAAGAAAGAAAGAAGTAACAAATTTCCCCCTAAAGCCTCCAGAGAAAGCATGGCCCTGCCAACACCTTAGTTTGGACCCAGTGATACTAATTTCAGACTTCTAGCCACCAGTAATATGAGGAAATACATGTGTTGTTTTATGCCACAAAACAAAACAAAACTTATATTACGGAACATTTCAGACAAACTCAGGGAATACTACAATGAACCACCACTACCCTCACCCAGGTCCAACAAGCATCAACTGATGGCCAATCTTTTTTCATGTATAGCTCCAAATCCCACTCCCCTCATTATTTATTTATTGTTTACAACCTATAGGAATTATCTCCTTTATTCTCAGTATGATCCACACATTCCTTCTCAGACAAAAATCCTTAAATAGTTACTTTTAATGATTCAATGAATTTAGTGAACCAAAACTATATTTTAATATGTTGAGGTTAAGTGAATTAGAAATTTATGAATTAGTTTCAATAATATGCAGAAGGACATAAAAGTCAGAGAATAAGAATTTTTGAAATGTGATTTTGGTTACATGCATTGTAATGATCAGGGTTTGGGATGGATAACAAAGCATAAGGTAGACAGACAAATCCCCATTTTGTAACTTGAGGGTACAACAAAGTATAAAAAAAAGTGATTTGAGGGGAAGGCAGGTTAAGGAAGGCCTTTTAAAATACTTGGTTTAGTTGGATTTTTTTTTTTTTTTTAAGATGGGGGTGAATTATAAGTGACTTTAGGCTGAAGAGAAGAAAACCCTTATAAGGTGGCTAAAGATTTAAGAGCAACAGGCATCAGTGAGATAAGAGTTTAAGGAGGAAGAAGAAAATGGGATACGGAGGACAGGGAGAGAAAATGGCCTCAGAGTTAATAACTCCTTCCCTTCTGTTTGAAAGGAAGATAAGGATGAGAGCAGATTCAAGAGTTTTGGAGGCAGCAAGGAGCATGATATGTTCAGAAAGGTCTACTGGCAGGAGGAGGAATCATAAGACACTGGGCAAGCGGGCAGTGAAGGCCACTTAATGCTAGAAACTATAATAAAATAATGGTCGCATCAACCATACTGGTATCAAGAGCCATCTCACTGACCTGGATCTTTGACACGATGTCAATTCCAATCATTCATTCTCAATGCCTCTCCCTGATTCCAGTCCTGGCCTGATCTCCATTAAGTTTTGTTTATAATCAACCCATTACTTTTTTTCTGAATATAAACAAGAGTTCTGCATGCATGTTTACATTCTTTTTTTTTAACATATACTTATATAGTGTTTACCATTGTCACATACCATTCTAAGCCCTTTATAATTATGAATTCATTTAATTGAGAAGAGATAGGATCATCTTCCCCCAAATTAAAAGCTCTAAATTGATTTTCAACCTGTAAGAATAGGTTCAGTTTAAAAATTGAGAGTAGAACCAAATTTTTATGAGATCTAAACATTTATAGGTAGGTTCCCAAGACATTCTCTGTCCCTACCTCACCTACCACTATATTTGAGGAGGAAAGTGCTGATAGAAGAGATTTACAACAGCTTTGGGCCTCTCCCTACAGTCCTCACAACCACCTTTATGTTTTTCGGTGAAATAAAAAGTAGTCACTCCTCATAATAAAGTTGAATACTTCAAGTTGAAGGTAATAATATGCTTCACTATGAAATTTCCTATCCCTTAGACAATGGCAAACTAATGGGAAAGTCATCTTTGAATTCCCCTATGGTGAGAGTTAAAAAACAAAAAACTTGTCCTGTTTGTAAAAAAAAAGATTAGCCTGCAGACAGTGGTAAGTTCTAGGGGTTCACCTATTTCCCATTTCAATAGTATGTTACCTAAGTAGAGTTCAGTGCTCATGTATACAAAAAAACTCAACATTTTTGACAAACACACATTTTGGCATCCTTTGGCCCACCTCAAACACGTGCTGTCTTCCTGTAAAATTAAAAATATCAGTGGCACAAGTCACATGAACATCTCATTTCACACAATTGTCTTAATGCCAAGAAAATATTTTTTTAAACAAAAACACAAAAATCACTCTCAATTTTAAATGCACCAAGGAGCCTCTAAAGAGTCTCAAGACGAGTAACCTTAGAAATAATTTTTACAAATAATCGCCTCTTTATAACTAGTAACTCAGAAATGTCATGGATTATCACCCTCATTCTGCCAGGTAAATTTTATTAACAGAAATGGAACTCTCCAATTTATGGAATCTACCTATTACAAAATTAGGCCTCGAGTTAGTAGGGACTTTTGACACAACCTGGCACTATAGATGCTCAATATTTACTCAATGAATCAACGGTGCTATTTTAATTTAATTTCTGGACAATCTCTTTACCTTTACTCAACTACAGTTACAGGTAACCAAACCTTGGGAATGGCGTTTTATACCAGGGCAGAGAGCCCTCGTATATCCTGTAGCCGGTACACAGCACTATATTAACGATTACAACCACCAAGAATTGCCATAAAGGGAAACTCCATACTAAACGACTTCTATAAATTCTCTTAATTCTTATTGGACTTTCTGCGAAATATTGTTTCCAAACACCAGGTACTAGCACAAGGGAAGCATGGCTGAGAAAGCTGAAGGCTCAACGGTCTCGACTGTCAATCCCCTACCCTGGACTACCGCCACAGAGCGCCAGAGGCCAGGGGCATAATAAAAAACTGGGAAAACTGGAAAACTCGGATTGGGTTTCTTCCCTTTAAAAGAAAATATGCAAAACTCAAATGTGATTAGTCATGCATCGCTTCAGGATTGCAGGAAATCGGCGTTCTGGCTCCACGCTGATTTAAACGTGAGAAGGGAGAAGGTGTTTCCCATCCTCCCATCCGTTCTCCCCCCCACCCCCTGCCTCGTGACTCAAGGATACAGAAGCATCTCAGGGGAGAACAAGAAAAGCGAGCAGCGGGGTCATTAGGTTTTAGGATTTGGCTAGTTAGGGGAAAACGTGGACCAGAAAAGGGTAGATGCCTGCGCAGCCCCACGCCACTTATGCCCGGTGACACCATCAATCCACACCCTGACCTCGCTCCCGCTCCCCGTCCCGCCCAGAGCCCGCAGCCGGGCCGAGCGCTTGCCCTTCTGCATCCCAAGGTTACAGGACCGGAGGGCGCGTAGTGAAGCGGTAACAACCCACAGGAGCAGCGGGCGCCGCAATCGGTGCGCAGGCCGCCAGCCTCACCCGGCCCCAGGCCCCACTTCACCTCGTACGCTGGAACTGGAAGTCAGACTCATGACGCCGTCGCTTGCAAGGCGTGTGCACAGGACACTGAGCACAAACCGGCTCGCGCGGACAGCGGCAGCCAAGGTGCGAGAGGCGTCCTACGGGCACCGACACTAGGCTGCTATTGCGCAGGCGCCGAGGCGGGCCGTAAGCACGCGTGTGTGAGCTCGACCCTGGTTGATTCTGAGCATGCGTGGAGCTGTGTCCTAGGCCTTAAGGAAGTCGAGTCCGGATTTTGACAGCAGCAGGAGGGGGGAGGAGGAAGATTTAGAGAGGAAGCAACTGAGTTTGCGCAACCCTGAGGGGCGGGGGCCCTGGGAATGGGGAGTGCAGGCCAGATCTTACGTCTCTTCCAGGTGTGTGCGTTTCTGCGGGTGAGGGCCAGGTGCTAGTAGGACACTCACCTTAATCAGATATCTATTATTTTATGCCAAATTTCCTCGCTCAGTTCTTGTTTCATTTTACCTGCAAGGCCAAGTCCGGTTTTCATACAAAATGCCAGTGGCAGACATGCAGGAATCAATGATTGAGTCCCACTCCAGAACCTCCCGCAGCTTCCGGTGGCATCCATCCCTTTCTTCTGCCTTTCACCTTGTTAGTCATCTGCTCAGGCCCTTGGGGCCAGCGCTATCTGAAGGTCGAGTGGGGAGAGAAAAAACCTGCTCATTTCTTCAAAAAGTGTTCTCTTTTAAAAAAGAACTAGGATTATTCTCTTTCTCAGCCTAAAATTTGTGTGGGTTCCAAAGTTTTTTTATCCGAGCGGCTGAGAGGCAGCAATTTGGGAAGGGGCGCTGGATTAACTTGAGGGGTGTTTTGAGGGTTCGTCTTCTAACCAGCTGCCTGTTTTTGTGCGGGGTGGGAGTTGACCGCAGTTAGGGGTGCAGCGCTAGTGCCTGCCGTGTCTCCTAATACCCGACTGCTCCTCACACTCGGGAGCCCCTGGAGTCCTTGATCCCGCCCCGGTACGCGCTGAAACGCGCGTTGAATGAATGAAGGCACAGCAGCACAGGCAGCGTCGTAACGCCAGCCTGGGTGGGGGTGAGGAGGCCCGCGAGTGCGCTCGCCGCGTCCACGTCTCGGTCCGCAGGCCCTGGCCGTGCAGCGCGCCCGCCCCGCTGCGGGGGTCCCGTCGGGCGGCCTCTGGGCATGCTCAGTAGCGGCGGCGGCCGCGGGTCGCGCAGTCGGAAGCTCGCGGCGGCGGCGGCTGTGCAGGCGGCTCTGACGCGCGCGCGGCAGCCGAGGGGACTGGAGGACGGCGGGAGGGGGCGGGGCCGCCGTCGCCGTCAGGGCCCCAGGGAGCGCGGGGCGCTGCTGCCGCCGCTGCTCTGCTCGGTTCCGTCTCCTGGGCAGCGCCGGGGCCGGCGGCCGCGGCGGCAAAGGAGCGGCAGCCGGGAGCCGCGCTCCGCCGAGAGTTGGGCAGGGAAGCGCCCGCGCCTCCGCGGCGTCATGGGCCCCCTCCCTGGGCCTCAGCGGGCACCAGTCGCGGGAACCCCCGGGCCTCCTCGCGCTCGAGCCTGAACGACCCCCGGGTTCTCCGGCGCCCTCTCCCTTGCGGTATTTTTGCCTGTTCTCGCCGCCGCTACCGCTTCTGCTCTCCGTTATGGCAACAGAGCCGCCATCCCCCCTCCGGCTCGAGGCGCCCGGCCCCCCAGAAATGCGGACCCCACCGGCGAGCGAGGCCACCCCCGAGGGCACCCCGCAGCCGGCGGGCAGCAGGCTCCGCTTCCTCAACGGCTGCGTGCCCCTCTCGCATCAGGTGGCCGGGCACATGTACGGGAAGGACAAAGTGGGTAAGTGCTGGTGGCACGGGGCTCGCCGCTCCCCTTCCGCCTGTGCGAGCCCCCTGGCCGGCTGAGGCAGCCTGGCGCTCCCGGGCCGGCCTGGACGCCCCCCGGGTCTGCACGCCAACCGCTGGCCTTTTCCGCTGTTCCCGGAGCCTCGCCACCCGTGCAGAAGGGGCTCGGAAAGTGGGGCGATTTCCAGGGTGTAGGGCGTCAGACTTGCAGCAGGGTGGTGGGGAGAGGCGTGCCTGGTCTCACCCACCCCCGGGGAGGGTGGGTGTTGATTGGAGACGACGTTGTTAGTAAAAATAAGGAACTTCATTTTTACTGGACGGGGAAGTAAATTCTCCCCTGAGCACAAGGTCTGTTTATTATAGGCGAGTAGCTATTGCAAAAGAAAAGGAATGAAATGCAGATGATGCTAATCTAGTACTTCCCTGATGGGTGCAGCTGCATAGCTGGAGGGGAAGAAAAAAACAGGGCTTTTTTTTTTTTTCTGGTGGGGAGTGGGGGAGCTTGTCTTAGCTTATCCGGTATCTCTCCCTGCCCCTTGAGGAGGCTTTTCTCGTGTCTCCTTGATTTCTGGGAGGCATGGTTCCAGTAGTGCAGAAACTCGGATTCAGGGTATACACCCTGCTGTTGTACTGGAATGGTACACAGATAAAATATTCAGTTATTCTTCTTGGTCTTGTAAGACTATAACATGGCCTCTGTAATATATTTTGTGAGTTGCCAACTTTTAAAGCCTATCGCAGTTTAGGAACTCTAATTCACCTAGCTTACTCACAGTGATTCCCTGGGCCATGATTATTACATGGGGAATCTGATGGATGGGTATTGTGGATCTTTGACCTGGAAGAGCTACGAACTAGAAACAATTTGGTTTATGCTGGTAAAATGATTCGGGTTTAGGCTGGTAAGTAATAAAGTAAGTAATAAATACTGCCATATTTAGACGAGGTAACTGAGGCTAAGCCTGTTGAAGTGACAAGTCTAAGATCACACAGCTACTATGTGTTAGAATCGTGAAACCCAGGGTTCTTCGTTGGAGTACTATTTTTTCCACCATGTATTGTGCTTGTAGAAACAAACAAGGCTTTTTGAAAATGGATGAGTACTAGTTGGAATGTTGAAAGTTAGGCATTAATGATGTCATCTAGGCTGTTTGTGTACCTTTCTCCCCACTAGATTGTGAATTCCTTGAGATTAGAGACCAAATCTATTTATCCCCATAGCCTTGTACAGAGACTGGAGCTCGGTTACACTCAGGAAATGTTGAAAGAGTGAAAATTGACAGTTCTTTTAGTACACTGAGTTAAAGAAACAACAGTGTTCTCAAGGTGCTTAGCATAGACATTTCCTCCTGTGTTTCACTGTCTGGTAATGAGAGTTTGAAAGTGCTCATGGGGTTACTGTTAAGAGAGGAATGCCTTTTGATTTATATATATAAATTGTGATGATAATGTTCCTAATAATATTCTAGATGCGTGAAAAAGTAATTGTTTCCCTAAGGGTCCCTAAAGATTGACTTATATGCAAAGGAGAATAAATAATCCTAACCTAAAGGCAACCTCAAAGATGATTGTCACTTAAGTATATAACCACTGCTTATCAAAGTATGTAATAGTGATTCTATTCAGAGAATTATCTCCAACTAATTACAAATGTACCCTGAATGTGACTTGAAACCACATTGCAAACAGTGTCTGAAAGTTAATTTATCACCCAAATGGCCTAATTAAGGGAGTAGTTTAGGTTCTGGAAGTAGTCTTTAATTATTATGTTCAATTTAAAATAAACTTTTTTTTTTCAATTTTGTAAGGTTCTTTTGACTAGGGACTGTCTTTGTGGCACCTGAGTACAATGTCTAGAACATGCTGTGCTGGCAACCTAATAAGTATTTGTTTAATTTAATTCTCAGGTATTTACACAATCCTGCATATATTGTTAGTAAAAGGACACCTGAATGACGATAGTCTTCCTTATTCATAAAATGGATAACAATATGGTCAGTAATTCAAAGGTCAACAATTTATTATCTCTCCCCAATATCATAAATCACGTATAGTTTAAAGTATATCATTTAGATCATACTTTGGTCTGTCAATTACAGTAATGATGCTGTTTAAAAAAAAAATAGTTCTCAGATAAGCTTTGTTAAGGACATTGTGTGGGTACTTGTTTTTGTTTTGTTTTTAAATTTTTGTTACTATCATTAGGTAACAAGGATTTTTCAATGTAGGATTAATATCTCACGTATTTCCAGAAAGGAGTTGTTGCCTTTTGTTAGTTTAAAAACTAAAAACGTGGAACTCGATAGAACAAAGGTGCTTGAGGAAAAAAACATATCTTGTTATATAGCTAAGTAATGAGAATGTTAGTAGTTCTGATATCAGAGTTATATTTTATGTTCTTCACTGGAGTCATGTTTCATCAAAGTGCATTTCAATCTTAGTTCTAAGAACACAAAGTGTTTGGTTTTTTAAAATTGTAGAAATAGTACATGATCTTTTAGGGAAAAAATTCAGTTTAAATAGTGCCCTTCCCCCTACTCATTCTCCTAGGGGCAATCACTGGTAACTATTTCCTGTCCATCCTTTTAGGCCTTAGTTTCTGGGCACGTAAATAAACACATTAACACAATTCTGATTTTTCATACAAATAATCTATCAACTACTATCTAGCAACTTTTCTTATTCAATTTGTATTATATCATGTGTTATACCCACATTTTTGTACTTACGATATACTTCATTCTTTTTAAAAACTATGGTGTATTCTACAGTGTGTCTGTATCATAATTTAACTATTTCTCCAGTGGTAGATTTTTCACCTTTTTGCTATTATAAATAGTGTATATATTAAACATTCATGTACATTATAGCATACCTTGCATGTTGTAACTATTTCTATAGGAAGGTTTCACAAAAGTGTAATAGTTATCAATATAAATTCCCAAAGTACACCAAAATTAGCATAAAATCCTCTTTCTAGTTTTTTAAATTAATTAATTATTTTTTTTTTTTAAGGAGACAGGCTGGAGTGCAGTGGCATGATCCTAGCTCATTGTAACCTCAAACTTCTGAGCTCAAGCTGTCCTCCTGCCTCGGCTTCCCACAGTGCTGAGGTTACAGGCGTGACTTTTTCTGTTTTAATATTTAATATGTACCATTAATTTCTTTCAAAAGTTCTTAAAGTTTTAAACAAATGTTTGAAATGTGGTATTTGTATTTTGATCCAATTTAGGATATAGAAATGAAGTAGGCTATAGGGAAAACAAGAATTTAAACTGATAATTGTTGTGGGGGAGAGTAGCCACAACTATTCTGAATTACTAGTCTGTTCTTATTAGATATCCTCTGAAACTTAAAATAACTTCAAACTTACAGAAAAGTTATAATAACAATAGGGAGAACTTAATATTTTGCTAAATTTGTTTTATTATCTCTCTGTGCATCTTATTTTTTCTTAACTATTTCCAAGTAGGTTTACATGGTAATACTTCAGCATGTATATCCTAGGAACAAAGGTATTCTCTTCTGTAGCCACAGCACATTTATCAAGTATGAGAAATTTAACAGTGTTACAACACTTTAATCTATAGTCCATATTCTGATTTTATCATCTGTTCCAATACTGTAATGTCTTTTATCATATTTGTTTTTCACAGTACAGGATCCAGTCCAGGATCATTCACTGCATTTAGTTATGTCTCTTAGTCTCCTTCCTTTGTAACATATCCTCAGGCTTTCTTTGTTTTATGACATTGTCATTTTGAAGAGTATAGGCCGGTTACTTTATGAAATGTTCTTCAGTTTGAGTTTCTGATAGGTCCTTATGATGAGACTGAGGTGATACATTCCTGGCTGGAACATTATGTAAGTGTGTCCTTTTTAAGATACCACATCTGAAGGCCCACAATGTCTGTCTGCCCCTTATTAGTGGTATTAGTTTTGATAATCTGGTCCAAGTGTGGTCTGGCTTCTTCAGTATATAGTTAATGTTTTTCCTTCTGCAATTAATAAGCTTTTTGTGGGGAGATACCTTAAGATCATACAGTTATCTGGATACTCATCAAACTTTACCCCTAGATATGGCTTCTGTTGATTCTTACCTGAAGCAGTCTTTTTTTTTTTTAAGAGACTGGGTCTGGCTCTGTAGCCCAGGCTGGAATACAGTGGTACAGACATGGCTCACTGCATCCTTGAACTCCTGGGCTCAAGCAATCCTCCTGCCTCCCAAGTAGCTAGGACTACAGCCATGTGCCACCATATGTGGCTAATTTTTAAATTTTTTGTAGAGAGGGGGGCTTGCTGTGTTGCCCAGGCTGGTCTTGAACTCCTGGCCTCAAGCCATACTCCCACCTTGACCTCTCAAAGTGCTGGGATTACAGGCCTGAGCCACTATACCGGGCCTGAAACAGTCTTTACTTTGGTCGTTGCAAAGTTGTGATTTTTTCCAGTTCTACCACTCCCTCTACTTTAATAGTGAACATTCTGAGAAATAGCGTTCCCTTTATTCCTTGCATGCATATCCTTATTTATGATCAGTTTGCATCACGGATTCCTATTATATAACATGTGCATAACCTGTTATGGTACTTATTTATTTTGCTGCTGAAATTGTCCCAAATTTGGCCACTGGGAGCACTTTCTTTCACAACAAATTATTTTAGGCTTGTACCTTTCCTTCCTTAGCCCTAGAATCAGCCGTTTCTCCAAAGAGCCTTGGTTCCTTTTTAGTGGAAATGGTATTAGAAACCAAGATCCAGGTGCTAGGTGTGGTCATTGCTACTGGGGTGTCATTTCCTCCAGGCCTTTTCAATAGACATGAATAAAAAGTATGTATAAATATTTTAGAAATTGTAATATCATACTTGTGATTTCATTCCAACCCCAGACTTCTCCCTTTCCTTACTAGATTCTAAATTTGTATTTCCCTTCTTACACAGTGAGAACATTGGCTCTCAGTGATATAAGTATGTTTATTCTTGCTCAATCCTATAATTTTCAGAATTTCTATACCCATACTACTGCAGAAAACAAACCTAAAGAATTCAAGATGAGATTTCCTTCTGCCGAGGTTGTGTGGTTGGAATCTGCGTTCAAAAGTTAGTTGGATTAGGTTTTCTTATTATTTCTTTTCCCCCGCTTCTTTGCAGTGATATTATTTGTTTGAAATACAGTGGGTTCATTTTCTATTTAAATTCAGTTCACTCCCTTCCATTCTTAGTTATATATTTGAAAGTGTTTAAAGTTAACATGCTTTCTAAAACTTTACAGAAAAGTATGAGAAGTGTCACTCCCTTATCACTCCACCCATTCCTTGGCATCTCTCTAGGTAAATCAGTTTCTTTGTTTTCTGATTTATTCTTTCTGAGTTTCTTGTTGCAAAAATAAGCAAATCTATATAAGTTTTATTTCCCCTTCTTTCTGACATGAAAGGTAGTATACTATATATATATGTTTTGCATGCTGCTTTTAAAAAATTATTTTTAATTATTATGGATATATAATAGTTGTACATACTTATGGGGTACATGTGATTTTTGATATATGTATACAATCTGTAATGATCAAATTAGAGTAATTGGGATATTTATCACCTCAAGCATTTATCATTTCTTTGTGTTAGGAACATTCCAATTCCACTCTAGTTATTTTGAAATATAAATTATTGTTAACTATAGTTGCCCTATTGTGCTACCAAATGCTAGATGTTATTCCTTCTATCTGACTGTATATTTTAAATTTTATTATTTCTTTATTTATTTTGAAATGGGGGTCTTGATATATTGCCCAGGCTTGTTTCAAACTCCTAGCCTCAAGCCATGCTCCTGCCTCAGCCTCCCAAAGCATTTGGAAGCATGAGCCACTGTACCCGGCCTGGCTGTATTTTTAATCCTCTCTTTATCTTCCCTCCCCACTTCCTTCCCAGCCTCTTATAACCATCATTCTACTCTCTATCTCCATGAGTTAAGTTTTTTTTTTTTTAGCTCCCACATATGAGTGAGAACATGCAATGTTTATCTTTCTGTGCCTGGCTTATTTCGCTTAAAACAATATCCTTCACTTCCATCTATGTTGTTGCAAATGACAGGATTTCATTCTTTTTAATGGCTGAATAATATTCCATTGTGTATATGTACCATATTTTCTTTATCCATTCATTCATTGATGGGCACTTGGGTTGGTTCCATATCTTGGCTATTGTGAATAGTGCTGCAGTAAACATGGGAATGCAGATATCTTTTTGATATACTGAATTACATTCTTTTGGATATGTACCTAGCAGTGAGATTGCTGGGTCATATGGTAGTTCTATTTTTAGTTTTTTGAGGAACCTCCATACTGTTCTCCATAGTGGTTGCGCTATTTTACATTCCCACCAACAGTGTCCCTTTCTCCACATCCTTGTCAGCATTCATCATTGACTGTCTTTTTGATAAAATTTGTTCTAGTTGGGGTGAGATGGTATCTCATTGTAGTTTTGTTTGCATTTTTCTGATGACTAATGGTATTGAGCATTTTTTCATATACCTGTTGGCCATTTGTACGTCTTCTTTTGAGAAATGTCTATTCAGATCCTTTGCCCATTTTAAAAATTGGATTATTTGATTTTTTTCCTATTGAGTTGTTGATGCTCCGTATATATTCTGGTTATTAATCCCTTGTCAGATGAGTAGTTTGCAAATATTTTCTCCCATTCTGTGGGTTGTCTCTTCATTTTGTTGATTGTTTCCTTTGCTGTGCAGAAGCTTTTTAGCTTGATGTGATCCCATTTGTCCAGTGTTGCTTTGGTTGCCTGTGCTTTGGGGAAATTACTAAAGAAGTCCTTGCCCAGACCAATGTCCTGAAGCATTTCCCCAATGTTTTCTTTTTGTAGTTTCTTAGTTTCAGGTCTTAGATTTAAGTCTTTAATCCATTTTGATTTGATTTTTGCATATGGCAAGAGATAAGGGTCTAGTTTTATTCTTCTGCATATGGATACCCAGTTTTCCCAGTACCATTTATTGAAGAGACCATCCTTTCCCCATTTTATGTTCTTGGCACCTTTTTCAAAGATAAGTTCACTGTAGATGTGTGGATTTATTTCTGGGTTCTCTATTCTGTTCCATTGGTCTGTCTGTTTTTATGCCAGTAACATGCTGTTTTGGTTACTACAGCTCTGTAATATAATTTGGAGTCAGGTAATGTGATTCTTCCAGTTTTGTTATTTTTGCTGAGGATGGCTTTGGCTATTCTGGGTCTTTTTTGGTTCCATATAAATTTTAGGATTTTTTTTTTCCTGTTTCTGTGAAGAATGTGGTTGGTATTTTGATGGGGATTGCACTGAATCTGTAGATTGCTTTGGATAGTGGACATTTTTACAATATTGATCCTTCTAATCCATGAGCATGGAATATCTTTGCCTCTTTTTGTGACCTGTTCGATTTCTTTCATGATAAAAGCCATATATGACAGACCCACGGTGAGTATCATACGGAATGGGGAAAAACTGAAAGCCTTTCCTCTAAGATCTGGAACAAGACAAGGATGCCCGCTTTTACCACTCTTATTCAACATAGTACTGGAACCTCTAGCTAGAGCAGTCAGACAAGAGAAAGAAATAAAGGGCATCCAAATGGGAAAAGAAGTCAGATTATCCTTGTTTGTACACCATTAGATCTTATATCTAGAGAAGCCTAAAGACTCTACAAAAAAACTATTAGAAATGATAAATAAATTCAGTAAAGTTACAGGATACAAAATCAACATACAAAAATCAGAAGCATTTCTATATGCCAACAGTAAACAATCTGACAAAGAAACCAAGAAAGTAATCCCATTTACAATAGCTACAAATAAAGTAAAATACCTAGGAATGAAATTAACCAAAGAAGTGAAAGATCTCTATTATGAAAACTATAAAACACTGATGAAAGAAATTTTGTTTGGCATTGCTTTGAATCTGTAGATTGCTTTGACAAGAATTGATTTCTTTACAATATTGAGACTTCCAGTACTTAACATGATACATCTCTCCATTTATTTAGTCTATTAATTTCTCTTAATGAGTCATAATTTTCAGTGTAGAGGTCTTATACAGTGTTCACTAGATATTTCCTTAAGAATTTGATGGTACTGTAAATTGTACTGCCTTTTAAAAGAACGTTTTGTATTTTGAAAAAATCTCAAAGTTACAAAAAAGTTGCCAGAATAGTATAATGAACTAATGGATGCTGTTCATCTGGATTTAGCAGTTATTAATATTTTCCCACATTTGCTTGATTGCTCTCTATATATGGTGATGATTTTGCAGAACCATTTAAGAATAAATTTTAGACATCATGATCCCTTTCCTCTAAATAATTGTGTATCTCCTAAAAATAAAGACCATTTTCTTAGCTAACCATGGTAAAATTATAAAATTCAGAATATTTAACATTTGGCTTTTGCCTTTGTTCCAAAAGTACCTTTTATAGCATTTTTTCCTCAGCAGGAACACACATTGCAATTAGTTGTCATGACTCTTTAGTTGCCTATCATTTGGAGCAGTTATTTTTTATCTTTCATAACCATGAACTTTTTGAAGAGTATAGATGTATGGCATTTTAGAATATCCTTTAAATTCGGTTTGTTTTGTCATGATTTGATTCAGAATTATGCATTTTTGGTGAGAACACTGTATGAGTTGTGTCCTCAAAGCATAATATTATAAGGCACAGGATGGCAATTGCATTATTGGTGATATAATTTTGATCACTTGGTTAAGTGATGTCTGCCAGGTTTTTCCACTATAAAGGTTTCATTTTTTCTATTGTATTTAACTAATTTGAGAGGAATGTTTTGAGACTGTTACATATCCTGTTTCTCATCAAACTTTACCTCCATTGATGATGTTTGACAGACTCACTTATTACTATGATAATTGCAGAATAGTAATATTCTGTCATTCTTGTTACATTTGTTAGTTGGCATTAAGTAATAGATTTTCCTCCTCATTCATTCTTTATTAGGATGACTAATGGATTTTTTAAACTTTAATGGATGGATATTATCCATTATTGTTGCTGGGTTTTTTTGATGCTGAAGTTGTCTCAGATTTGGGCAGTGGGAGCTTCTTCAGGTTGGCTCCTATGTCTTTTTGACATTACCCATTTTTTTCTTTTAAAGCATTTTCTCACTTTCTGGCATAAAAAGAGGTTCCACAGTCATTTTGTGTTTTCTGTATCCCAGCCCTGGGTTTCTTGAAACCCCAGTTCCTTTAGGGGTGAATGGTGTTTAGAAGCCATGCTCTTGGCAGTAGGTGTGCTCATGGCTCCTTGGGTGTGGTTGCTGTTTGTCCTTTCACAGACTGGACTAAGAAATATATAATTTCATATTCTTAAAAATTTGAGTTATTTCCCATACCTATAATTTAAATCCAACACCACAAGATTCTTCTTTGCCTCCCTCCATTCTATACTTATATCCCTCTTCTTTCTCATTGAGAACTCTGGCTCCTCAAAACATCCATATATTTATTCATTTTGCATTCCTGGAATAGAGTCCACATGATCATGATAAATTATCCTGTATATATTGCTGGATTGGATTTACCAGTATTTTGTTAAAGATTTTTGTGACTGTGTTCATTTGAAATCATGGTCTGTAATTTTCTTTTAAGTCTTTGTTGGAGTTTTTTTGAAATCAAGATTAGGCTTCATAAAATGAGTTGGAAAATGATACTTTTCTATTTTCTGAACAAATCTGTTTAGATTGGGTTTTTTTTTTTTCTGTAAATGTTTGATAAAATTTACTAGTGAAGCCATTTGGGCGTGCAGTTGTCTTAGGGGGGTTTTAAGTTATGATCAATGTTTTTAATAGAAATACAAATTCAGATTTATTCTTGTCAGTTTTAATAATTTGTGTCTAAAGGAATTAGTTCATTTCATCGAAGTTGTTGGGTTTACTAGTATGAAGTTTATAATTCTCTTATTATCCTTTTAATGTTTGTTGTGTTTATAGTGATATTCATCTTTCATTTATTTCTAACAATGGTAATCTACGTTTTCTTTTTTTTCTCCTTGATTCATCTAGCTAAAGGTTTAACAGTTTTATTGATCTCAGAGAACCACTTTTTGATTTCATTTATTTTTCTCCATTGTCTGTTTTTTCATTGATTTTTTTCACTCCTGTCTTTCTACTTATTTGGGGTTAATGTATTCTTTTTCTGGCTTGTTAAGTTAGAAACTTCTTTTTTCTTTTGTAATACAAGCATTTAAAACTACACATTTCCCTTTAAGTACTAAGTGATACTTTAGCTATTCCATAAATTTTGATATGTTGAGTTTTCATTATCATTTAATTAAAAATATTTTCTAATTTCCCTTGTGAATTTTGATCCATGGATAATTAGAAATGTGTTGTTTACTTTCCAACTATTTGGTATTTCCCCAAATATCTTATTTTTATTTCCAATGTGGTCAGAGAATATTCTCTGTATGATTTCAATCTTTTTAGATTTTAGACTTCTTTTATGGTCCAGCACATAGTTAATCTTGGTAAATTCTCCATTTATACATGAAAAGAATGTATATTCTGTTGGATGTAATGTTCATTCTACAAGTGTCAATTTGGTCAGGTTATTTGATACTGTTGTTTAAATTTAATACATCATTACTAATGTTCTCTTTACTTGTTTTATCGATTACTAGGCAAGTAATTGTGGGTTTGTCCTCTGTGGATTTGTCTATCCTTTCAGTTCTGCCAGTTTTTGCTTCATGTATTTTGAAGCACTGTTATTTGGGACACACACATTTAGGATTTTTGTATTTCTTAATGAATTGACCTTGTTGTTACGAAATCTCTCTTTGTATACGATAGTGTTCCCTTATACATTTTAAATCTTTTGATACAGGGTCTCACTGTATCACTCAGGCTAGAGTGCAGTGACATCATCATAGCTCACTACAACCTCAAACTCCTGGGCTCAAGTGGTCCTCCTGCCTTAGCCTCGCAGTAGCTAGGACTACAGGTGCATGTCAGCACGCCTGGATAATTTCTTTATTTTTTGTAGAGATGGGATCTTGCTATGTTGCTCAGGCTAGTCTTGACCTCTTGGCCACAAGCAATCTTCCCATCTTGGCCTCCCAAGGTGCTAGGATTATGGGGGCCGCAATGCCTGGTGATAATATTCCTTTTCTTGAAGTGTACTATGTCTCATATTATGTAGTCGATACATGATAATATTAATATATCGACTTTCTTATGAGCAGTATTTGCATGATGTATCTTTTTTCTATCCTTTTACTTTTAACCCATCTGTCTTTATATTTAAAGTGTCTAGCATTTTATTTTTTCCATCCTATTTGGGATTCTATGAACCCTTGGCTCTGTGTTTTTATGTTTTTCATTAGTTTTGGAACAGTTCATCCATTGTCTTGTCAAATATTTTCTCAGCCCATTTCTCTCATTTTTAAAATTTCCTTTCAGTCTTTTTCAGTACCCTGTTTACATAATTAAGATTAAACAGAATATACAGTTCTCTTAGTATGTATATAGTTATTTTCTTCTGTCATAATTTTTTTTCTAATAATAAAAGGTATATGTTTATCATACAAATTTCTGGAAGAAAATTACAAAAAAGAAAGAAATAAAAATTACCTGGATAGTGACATCATCAAGATGGCAGAATAGATCCCGTGGCATCACTCTCCCCACAAAAATATAACTAGAAACCATTCAAAGATAAGAATACCACCCTGAATATACCAGAACTCAGGGGAGAATCAGGAACCCCCTGGGCCCACAGACTGGAGAGAAGCCAAATCTGGTAAGACAAACAGTCATTTCAGACTCTGCCACCCCCTCCCACAAGACGGCATGACACCACTCACAGAGAATGTCCCTGGACCCATGGTTTCCAAGGTGAGAGAAGGCAGTTGGAGGTGAATGTTTGATCTCACTGGTCTGGGAATCTTTGTGGAAAGCCCACATCCCACGGGAGCCATTGAGAGTGTCAAGAGAGCTGAACCACCTGCAATGAATTGGGGACAAAGAGCAGGACATTGATTGTAGTGACTGGCATGTGGATCATTGTGGCTACTCAGTACTCCAGTCAGTGGGGATGCCATGTTGAAGAGACTGGCCAGCACCATAGAGCTGCAGGGGGCATAATCCATGGAAAGGCCCAAATCATAGGTGGACAGTTAAGTCATTAGTTTAAAATAACCTGTTACAACTACACAATGTTTTTTGTAGCCTCATGGTAATCACAAAGCAAAAGCCTGTAGTGGATACACCAAAAATAAATAGCACAGAATAGCACAGAGTACAGCAAGAAGATACAACAATTGTAAGTATATATGTACCCAACACTGGAATACTCAGATATATAAAGCATATCAATAGGCCTAAAGGGAGAGATTGACTGCAATACAATAACAGTAGGGGACTTCAACAACCCAATTTCAGCAATGGACAGATCAGACAGAAAATCAACAAACATCAGTGTTAAAGTGCACTCTAGACCAAAGGGATCTGACAGACATTTACAGAACGTTCTATTCAACACCTGCAGAATACACATTCTCCTCCCCAGCACATAGGATAGACCAGGGGTGGGGAACCTTTTGGAAGGTTGGAAGGCCGCATTAATTTAGCTATAATCAAATAAGGCCGCATTTGAGAAACTTCAATGAGATATATACTTAAAAATGTACATTATTTTGTAAAAATCAAACTACTATGTACTTAATAATTTCAGAAAATGAAAACTATTTGTTAATTTTAAAGTTAACTAACTTTTTAATGATTTTGTTTTGTCTGATTTTTGTTGTAAAGCATTTGAATATTTGGTTGCAGTCTGGAGGTCCACAGTTTCAGTTGATCCTCTAGATGGGTTTCAGTCATTTGTGACCTTAAGGGCTTCTTGTTTAACTATAAATTAACATCTCATGGAAAGTCCTTTACTTAGAAATGCCTGTAAAAATTTACACATACGTAAGTCTGAGGGAGCCATGAGGGAGTAGTGGTTGGAGACAGTAAAACTAAGCTATTTGGAATGTGTGTTCTGATGCTTTACATATAACAGATACTGAAACATGTTGGTTGAGTGTTCTGAAATAAGTAAAAGTTAATCCTTAAATTCATGAAAGTAGTTTACCTGTCACTTTAGGAACAAATCTATTTCGTGAAGCAAGGTACACTATTGTTAGAGCATTAAAAAGTTCTAATTTTTGTTCCATAGGAATACTGCAACATCCAGATGGCACAGTTTTGAAACAGTTACAGCCACCTCCAAGGGGCCCGAGAGAGCTGGAATTCTATAATATGGTAAGTCAGGTAAGATTTGTTTTGTTGTATTCAAAGTATTTCTCAGTTTTCTGGTGACTCACAGTAAGAAATATATTTGACAGTATGTCCTAGTTTACTGTGTGTATGTAAAGGAAAAAGAAGCATCATGAAAAACAATGCTTTACTGTATGTGATGCCATCTAGTATTTTCTATTCTATTTCATTTCTTAAAGATTCTTATTCTAAGTTTGTGGTAGATATTTATTCTCAGGTTAAGGAAATTACCCTCTGTGTGAGTCAAGGTTTTGTCAAGAAACAAATGGTACACTTTGTTGGTTTAATAAAGGGACTATTTACAAAGGTGTGGCCAGAGTTTATAGCAACCTGCAAAAGATAATATAAATTTATACCATCCCTGGGCCTGAAGGGGCAAGGAGGGAGAGTGGTTCCTGGATCCCAGGGAAGATAACTTTAGGAGGAGACATGATAAGTAGGGAGCTAGAAAACTAAATAACATGACCTCAACTCTACTCCAACCCTCCAGCCTCTTGCTGGCAATGGCAAGAGGCAAGGGACCCCACTGGTACAGTTGATTCAAGTCAGCCTCTTGGGTGGAGAAGAGTGGAGGGGGAAAGGGAAGATACACAGCATCTTTCCTATTTTTATTTTAAGAAACAATTTAAAACATGAATAGTATTGAATGTTTTTCAGCTACCTTTTCTATATCTATTGATATGATTGTATGAGTTTCCTTCTTTAATTTGTTAATGTGGTAAAATACAATAATAGATTTCTATATTATCATCACCTTTCATTCCTGGAATAAAACTTACTTGAACATGTCTTTTTGTTTTTTTAATAATATGTATTGCTAGATTTTTAGTAGTATTTGATTTTTTTCCAGTTATGTGCATAAATGAGGTTGAACTATTATTTTCTTCACATATTATCCTTGTCTGGCTTTGATATCACTTCATAAAATGATATCAGCTTCATAAAATGGGTTATCTATTTTGTTGAAGAATTTGTATCAGATAAAGGTTTTGTTCATTACAGCCTTGATAGAACTTACCTATAAATTCGTCAGAGCAGCCTGTTGTCTGTCTCTGTCTCTTCCTGCCTCTTTCGCTCTCTTTTTCTTTCCTTTTTTTCATCTTTTCATTCTTTCCTTTTTTCCTGGGAAGGGACAGAGTTTTAACCAGTGATTGAGTTTCTTAAAGGTCTTCAGGTTTTTTTTATTTGTTAATGTGATAGTACAACATAGTTAGATCGTATTTTTTTAATACAAAATTGCCCACCTGGCAGAGTCCTTCATAGTATTGTTTAAAAATCATGCTATGACTCCTTTTTCATTCCTAATATTGTTTATTTGCTGCTTCTCTTTTTCTCAATCAGCTTGGCTGTCACCATTCTTGGAGTGTAGTGGTTGGGGAAGGGAGAAGGAAGCCAGGGTTTTCACTATTTAATATTTGGAATTTTATCTACTCTCCATGTTTCAGGATAGTAACTCTGCCCTCAGCTCTGTCTGGTCCCTGAGTTCAGAGATCCTTTGATTCGAGTATTCTGTGTGAACTTCTGTGAAGCCCAAACATCACTGCTCAGCTTACCACTTTTTGCTTCCTCTTAGTTTTGGATGCCTGTGAATTTCTTTTTTTTCCTTGAGCGATCAGATACGAATCTAAGAAAATATTTGTTATATTTTATTCGACATTTCTAGAAAGAAAGGTTTTTGGATTATCTTATCTGGCATGTTGCAGTAAACACCAGTCCCACTACTTTTTAAAAATATTTAAAGTGAGAATAGAAAGTTTACCTCTCTACTCTTTCATTTCTATCTCAGAATTAAACTATTAAGTTTTAAATGCATATTTGTAATTTTTCCTATGCTTTTTACAGAGGTGATACATACAGGTGTATCTTATTTAATTTCATGAACCTGCTGTACATATTTGTATGCAATATGCCCTTTATCTTTTTCACTTATGAATATATATCATGGACTTGTTTAGGTCAGTACATAGGGATCTACTTTATTCCTCCATCTTGTAATTAGATCATTATGAATACTGCCTTCATGGTCTTTGTGCCAGGAATGGAGGGATATTAAGGTACACCTGCTTTTAATTACCTTTGCCTGGAAGTGACTGTATCACTTCTACGTACATTTCAACAGGGCAGTCTGAGAAATACAATGTATCACATGGATATTTGGTGAGACTGCCACACTTAAATTTATTCTGTAGAATTGTTGCATACAATTACTTGACATGAGTATGATTTAATATATATAATTAGATTCTAATACAAAGCTTCTGTAAGCATTTTATACCAGTAAACTTTAATGGTCTTAGATAATTAGGTAGAGCGTATTTAGAAAGAGTTCATTGGATAAAATGTCTTACAAGTAGTTTTTAAAAGGAAAATATTTTGTTTTTCTCCTAGGAAAAATACTAGAACCTGGTTCTTGGATATTAGAAACTTCTAGTGTCTTCTAGAATTATTAATGATTATAAATCAAGGAATTAAATGTGCAATAATTAGAGTTACATTGTTAAAGGATAATTTTTTAAAAAAAAAAGTAAAATCACACTTCCTTTATAGATATAAAATAAATACATGTTAAAGATTTTCTTTAACTCATTATTTAATGAGGGAACCAGGCAGATGTTAAAACTGGTTCAAAAGAGAATTCAAGTACAAATTTATATGGAATAAAGGGAGAGTGAAATGAATTTATATATGGACTCTAAATTTCCTTCTCCCATGGGGTATAGAGGGAAGTCAATTGAACCTCCTCTGGCCAGAATTTATTTGCATGTCTATGGACAAGAATTATTTTGCATTTGCTATCAGTTATCTACAACTTAATTGTAAAGTAGTTCAAGGACAGTGAAAGGCTAGAATTAGATAACCAAGAAGAGTGTACTCTAAATAATACATAGTATTAGTATTCGTTGAATACACACAGTAATCTTTTTTGCTTATTCCAAACTTACTTACAATTGAAACTCATACCAGATAAGTCATGATTCAATTATGATTCAACACAATGTTTTATTTGAGAAATGTGCAGGACAGTTAGAAGGCATTATAAGAAACTAACAGTGTTGCATTTTTCTTTGTTTCAGGTTTATGCTGCTGATTGTAGTGATGGTGTTCTTCTAGAGCTACGAAAATATTTGCCAAAATATTATGGCATCTGGTCACCTCCCACTGCACCAAATGGTAATCTTTTCTTAAAAATCCATCTTTTAGTTTTAATTCATGAGAGTGGCTTTTTCAAAGAAATTTTGTAAAATTAAGCCTGGTATGTATTTTAAAAACACAGAATATATGTGTTTTTCTTTCTGATCTTTCCTTCACTAAACAAAACTTAATACTTTTGTTTTCATAACCATTTTTTAAAATGACATATGCAAGTAAATAACCAATCTATTATAGTTGAATGGAACTGTGTAAATATATATACACACACACACACAGTGGTACTTAATACTATATTAATTTACAGATATTCTTTCCTAATTTATTGTGAAATTTCCTTCTCATTTTGAGTAATAAAAAAAAGGAAAAGTATTTTTTCTGCCAAACTTCCTCTCTATCTCCTACTCCATCCCTCACCTCCAGGCTTTAAGTTGCAGTCTCTTGATAAACACTGGTTAGTTTCATAAGTGATAAAATGACCTATAAAAGGGCACAGAATTTCTCTTTCTTAATGTTAATTAATACTTGAAGCAGTATTTGCCCCTTGAAGGCCTTTGCCAGACCAGACAGAATTTAATTAAATGAGCAGCTTGACTACCTAACCTTTGATGAAGGTGAATTGAGGGGAAAGGGTTTTAAACTTGAATGGGTTTAAGAATAACCTATGGTCCTGTCAAAGTGCAAATGTATAGGTTCAACTCCCAGACATTCTGGTTATACAGGTTTATGTTGGAGTTAGTGATAAACCTGTGGCTTGTTAAATAAAAGCCACAGGTTTTTCTGATGCAGATGGCTCTTTTAAAAAATAATTAATTAATTAATTTAAGAGACAGATTCTTGCTCTATTGCCCAGGCTGGAGTACAGTGGCATGATCATAGCTCACTGCAGCCTTGAACTCCTGGACTCAAGCAGTCCTCTCACATCAGCCTCCTGAGTAGCTGGACTACAGGCCCACACTACCCTGCCTGGCTAATTTTTGAAATTTTTTTTAGAGACGGGGTCTAGCTGTGTTGCCCAAGCTGGTCTCCAACTCCTGGCCTCAAGCAGTCCTCCTGCCTCAGCCTCTAGAGTCATTGGGATTATAGGCAGGAGCCACTGTACCCTGCTGATGTATATAGTTCTTGAACCACCTTTTGAGAACAGAAAGAGGAGAGGACTCCAGTCTGTGCTTGTTCCTTTCCTTGGTTCTTCTTTCGACTCATTGACTTTGTGTGCCAAGTTTCCTTAACAGGGAATCATGTTTTTTCCTGTGAGTATGCTCAGCTAGGTAGTAAATTGCTGGCTCCCTTGGGTATTTATGATTCTCATGTACTTTAATTGTATGGGAAAAAAAGAAAGTGAGCTGAGGCTCTATTAACTATTTCTTTTTCTTTCTTTTTTGCCCCCTACCTTGCTCCTTCCCTTAATCCCTTCCTTCTTTTGGGGGGCTTAAAGGTCTGTTAGTCTCAAATATATATACTTTTATGGTTCAGAGAGCATTTTGCTTAAATTACTTTGTAAGTCATAATGATTGCCCTTTGGTCATCGTTCTCTTTTTTTTTGAGACAGAGTCTTGCTCTGTCTCCTGGGCTGAAGTACAGTGGTCTCATCACAGCTCACTGCAATCTGGAGCTCCTGGGCTCAAGCCATCCTCTTGCCTGAGCCTCCTGAGTAGCTGGGACTACAGGCGCGCGCCACCACACCTGGCTAATTTTTCTATTTTTTGTAGAGACAGGGTCTTGCTCTTGCTCAGGCTGGTCTCAAACTCCTGACCTCAAGCGATCCTCCCACCTCAGGCTCCCAGAGTGCTAGGATTACAGGCGTGAGCCACTGTGCCCAGCCCATCATTCTCTTTATAATCTCTTGCACATATGCTTGTAGAGACTCCTTTGCATTGTAGAGGTTTTCACTGTAATAACTTCCCTTTTTTTTTAGTTTGCTCCAAGTGGCACTTTTCAAGAATGCTATATACAAGGTAAAGGAAAGGAGAAGTTAAAGTATCTAGATTCCATTGAACTTTGCTACTGCTTGCAGTTTAATTTGGAGCAAATCATCATTCCTCAGTAAAGTGACATTGAAAGATTAACAAAGGTTGCTGAAGATGGTGTTTGATTAGACATCTAGATGATTAAATGGTCAGTTTAAAAGATTGTTTAGAAAGGGTAAAATAACTAAGCAAACAGTGTCAGTAGTTGAAAAGTAGAGTATACAGAAAGAATTTGGATAAGAGAAGAAATATTTTAATTAAAAATAACATTTTTAGTTTAGAATTACTAACACGTGATTTTAAAAATCAAGGGCTTGCTAGCAGTCAACCTTTTTGGTCTTTGATACTAAATAATCTTGAGGTTCATCTATGCTAATATAGAAAGAGCAGTAACTTTGAAGTCAGAAGACTGGGGCTTTTACCTCGGTTATTTATAAGTATTGTGAACTTGGCTAACTCAGTAACCTTTTTAAGCTCTCCGTTTTCTTCTATAAATTTAAAGTAGTACCACATAGAGTTGTGAAGATGTATGTTATGTGAGAATGTTTTGTAAACTCTAATTCTCTTGTTTGAATATGACTGGAGATATTGGTGTTACTAAGATGAGAAGATGTGAGGAAAATGAAAGAAGAGAGGAGAAAATGTAAACAGAAGGGGAAAGAGGATAGGGAATAAAGTATACATGATATAAAGTGGTCCAGTAATATCAACAGTTGCATCAAGGGATTTTCTATTCCTTTCCTACTTTATTAGCTCTGGAAGAAGTTGGACAAAAATGTTGGACTGTGCAGATTGTTTAGTTTTGATTTCGCTAGAGAATTCATAGAATCATCTTTCTGTTTGTATCCTTTTGATTGTAAATGAAAGATATATAAAATGGAAAACTTACTGCATGTTTAGCTCACAGGATCATGAAAACAAATATTTTCTTAAATTTTAGTAAAATACTATGGTTTGCATTACTATGCTTTACATAGTCTTAAATTAATGACATTATTTTTCATTTTTTTATTTTTCTTTTTGTTTAAGCATCTTTTCTTTTTGTGTGTGTGGTTTTTTTTTCTTTTTTTTTTTTTTTAAGAGACAGGGTCTCACTCTGTTGTCTGCACTAAAGTACAGTGGTGCTATCATAGCTCACTGTAACCTTGAACTCCTGGTCTCAAGCGATCCTCCTGCCTTAGCTCCCCAAAGTGCTGAGATTACAGGCGTTGAGCCTGGGCATCTTTTCTTAGGTGTTTAGGGTGGAGTTTTATAAAGCTGATACAGTTTTTTATAATCCAAAGTAGTAAAATGCTAAAAGCCAACTTGTTAAAGTATAACAATATGCTGACCAATAAGCTCTTTTCCTTTAATTTTTTTATGACAGTTTTATTGAGATATAATTTACATACCATAAAACTCACCCATTTAAAGCATACAATTCAGTGATTTTTAGTATATTCATGGGGTTGTACAATCATTACCATAGTTGAATTTTAGAGCATGACCAGTGGGATTTTTTTTAATATAACATTTGTTGGCAGTTATCTTTTTTCAAGCTAGTTATATATAATAAATCTAGTTTGTACATATGTGCAAACACATAGAAGCCTAGTACATGCACCATCAAAAGCCTTTTAGATATTGATAGTTATTTGGAGAGATAGAAAAGTATAACACCAAGAAGGTTTGAGCAAATTGAGAGTTTTCAAATGTAATCTCCAGCCTGATTGATTTGTGGGTTTCTGAATCTAGCCGCTAGTCAAATTTTAGGAAGCATGAACTGAAACAAGCTGGCATACATATCTGTTCCCTCCCTCTCCCTTTACCCCAAGTTTGGAGGCTCAAGTTCTCTACTTACAATTCTTTCTACTTTCAACTTCTGTTCTCAGAAATAGCTGATGATTGATGTGGAAAAGCAAGGTCTTGTCCTTTTTTCCATGTGGCTTCATAGTTGGCCAGTGGTTTTCCATTTGGCCTTTTCTCCTTTTGTACGGGGGCAGTTCAGAAGCAAAGATGGTAACTAATACCTAGTGATTTTCCAGATACAGTGGGGAAAAACTAAATGAAGCTTGGAACCCATATTTTTTCATAATTTATATAATCAATAATATTTACTAAGGGGATCTAAATAAGTCTTCCTTCAATTCCCTAAATGCCCTCCCCTTTGTCTTTCCTTTAAAGGAACTGGTTTAAAGATCCTTTAAAGGATCTTTACTATTTAGTTATCTGTAAGATTTTTTATTTTTCCATAATTCAAATGTTTTCATTTTTCCTCCTTTGATTTTGGGAATTTTCTGCCTCTCTTTCTTAAAGACTGTATTCTAGCAGTAGAAAATTTGCTAAAGGAATTTTTTTAGACCTAATATATTATAAAATAATATATTTAATTTATGTTTAAGACAATTATATTTAATTATATATATTTATCGAGGTAGAAAAATTTCCTTCATTCATAGTAACCTTGTATAATCTTATACTATCATCAACAACTTGAAATATATAATATTTTGAGTAGTAAAGCCACTGAGAAATCTCACTTAATAGTCTACTTACAACAGCATGAAGTGTTGTATTTTGGAACACCTCGTAGTTATTTTCATGATCTTCACCTCTAAAAGATTAAGGAACTATGGAAATTCTATATACTTTCTATAAATTAAATAAGTAACAGGTTATTGGCCATTGCTATATTTAACTATATTTATATTTCTAGTCACTGTGATCTCTTGAAATGAATTCCACATATTTATTAAGAGTAGATGTCCTTTTATTTATTATACAAATACAACTAAGCTTTACAGAATATCTCTCTTAGATCTGAGGTATACAAGTGCCGTTCCTTAGACTTCTGAAGGACTGGCTTCTTAAGAATCAGTTGTCGTAAGTAGTGTTTCTGGAATTTATAAAAGTAAATCTAGTTAATTATGCTATGTGTCTTTATGATTTATATACACATGCATACACATGTATATATGTAAAAATCGCGTCTATTCTTTTTTTCAATATTCAAAATTTTGTCTTTACTTGTAGATTATATCATATGAAATAATCATATAATTATTTTACAAGATATTCTTCAAAGATCATACTAATATAGTCTAATTTATAGTCTTGATCTTGGTCAGAGTGAACTTACTATTCTGGATAGAACATATCTATCCTATTCTTAGTCTATCAGATTTTTTCTTTTGATGAATTTTAGAACATATTTTCTACTTGCCAACATCATTTTTTTGCCATTAATGTAGCATAAAAAATGCTGAGCTCTCATATTTATTGCAGTAATCTTTACCATAGCTAATCTGTAACTTTTTCTTCAGAATTAAAAAATAAACAGAGAAGCAAGCTGAGAGTATGGGTGAGAAAGGAAGTATGAAATAGGAATCTGAAACGATGGAAAATGAGTAGATTTGGGAAATACAGTATGATAGTTGAGCAACATTAAGGGCCTGCTTGAGGTTAGTGGCCGGATTGAGTGTGTTTTATAGTTATGACACATGCAACAGAGAGTTATTTTAACTGAGATAAAATCAATGTATAATAAATAGATGTTCTTGTTAATATTTAACTGCAGGCTAAGCCTTGATATTAGCCTCAGAAGTTGAAGAGTATCCATTATCAAACGCCTAATTGAGTTGAGACTACATCTTTTTATTTTGTGGTTATTAACATATGCTTGTCTTATCTGGAAGGGTAAGTGTAAACTCCAGAAAATCATCTTACATTTCTGTTTATACTGAATATTGAAGTTCAACCTGGACTCCTTGGTGACCTGACATGGTTAGCAGGTATTAATATTTATTAATGGTGTGTGCATGTTTAATATTTATATATACTTGCAGGTAAAATTAATAAATGTTTAGTGAGTACTAAATGTGTGCGAGGAGTTATGCTAAATATCATGCTATTTCTTCTCTTAAAAAGCAGCTCTATTAAGGCAGGATATTTATCTTGTTTTGTTCACTTATATATCCTAGAACAGTGCCTTGACAATAATTATCTTGAATATTGAAATTTATTGAGCGTGAGGGAATGTTGAACTTCATTATGAACTAGCTGCACTATATAAGCACTTACAATATATCTCATTTAGTCTCATGATACCCTGTGAAGTCATAATTATCTCCTTAATTATAATGAGTTAAAGAGTGCTATTGAGTCAAGCTAGCAATGGAGTGAGATTTGAACCTACTTTCTCTGCTTCCAAAGCAATTGCTTTAAACTCTGCCATTTCAGTTAAGATTCTTTGGGTGCAAGTCATAGAAATAAACTTGAACTGGATTAAACAAAAAGGAAGACTTTATTAAAAGGATATAGGGGTGTCTTATGAAAGTCAAGGGCTACGCATCTGAATCCAAGATGGGACTGGAGTGAGAAACTGAACTCTGTCAGAGCTCAGGGAGATCTCTCTATATATTTTCTTCATTTTCTCAACCTTTCTTCTTCTCTCCTTTGCCTTCCTGTGCTTCTATAGCACCAGTCACCCACAGAAGTCACCATTAGGTTATCTCTGAGTCCCAGTTCCAAGTTGGCAAGACTGGCCAAGCTTGTGTCAGGATGTTTGCTGCTGTTTTCAGTGGCTGTTTGGCCATGGGGTAGATTCCCAAAGTATGACAGCAATTGCAAAGGGACCATTTCTGTGGGTCTGAGGTTAGCTCTTGAGCTGGGTAGACATCATAATGACACAATGACATTCTGTCAAATCAAATGTTTTTTAGAACCAATCTATGACATGAATAAATACATTTTTACATTGCAACTCAGTGCTTTTAAGACGAGACCAAACCACACGATACCTAGTCTTACTGTATGTGAGACAGTCTCATATTTTCTCTTTTCTCTTTCATTCAAGAACGTTTCATTTAAGAAACTTTTGGCCACAACCCATTAAGTTGGATTTACAGTCCAGTAATGGGTTGTGACCTACAAATGGAAAAATACTGGTTCACTCTACACCCAGAGGGCCCTAGCTGAAAAAGTGTCCTCTGTTGTCTAGTCTGTGACATTGCCTTGTAAGTGAGACTGCAGTAAAATAATTTTGATCATTTGAGTAACAGAATCTCAACATTGACCTACTGCCTCTATTGTAGGGAAAGAATTTGCTAATAGCATTTTTCAGAGTGAATTAATATTCAAATTTATTTCTATTGATGATGACTGGTAAAAAAATCAGTAAAGATCTCAATGCTCAAATCATGTCCTATTTTCCTGTTTACCTTTTTCAGAAGCACTTGTGGTAAACTGCTAGATACGTAACATCACATTCTTTCTTAATAACTGCATCTGTAAAGCAGGTTTTGATGTTTATTTTAGAACTTCAAGGGAAAAAGAAATGAGAATCTCAAATTCTTATTTTCACTTAGAAAAAATTGAGGCCAGAGAACTGAAAATGCCAAACTAATCCTCAGTAGGCCTTAACTTAAGGTTTTATTTCTGAAGGGTAATAATAAATAATTTCACAGTTATTTGGTGATTTTAGTCATATAAAACATCTGAAGAACCTGAAAATAAGATAAAGAAAAACACATTTGGCCAGTCTAAATAACATCAAATAAAACCCATGATACTTACCCCATTTACTGAAGGAATGACTCAATTTATTATAGTGTGAGGAAGGCCGAGTCCGAAGTTCCACTGGGAAGTAAGAATGGGAAGGGCAAACATTCATTCGACAAACATTTGTTGTATTCCTTTTATATAGGGAGTTTGCATTTGTATTTTACTACTTTCTAAGGGGAGAAGGTAGTATTAGGGATTTTTATTTTCAGACTTACAAAGTCTCTACTCTGGCTTCTGTCATCTCTGCTTATCATAAAGAAACAGGTTATTGTTTGTTTTTAATTGCTACCAAATTGGCAAATAGAAAATAATAACCCTTCACTGAGGTAGAGATGCTGTGATAGTTAACAAGGTTCACTCACTATCTTTATACTTCCATATATAGCTTCACCACAGTGAGATTTTTGGAGTCCCTTGATTCTAAAGTAATGGCAAATTTGTAAATGCCAGGGATCTACTGTATTAGAATCTAATTAGACTTTTCTGATATTTGAAATAGAGGCCTTGTTACTGAAATTCTTATGGAGCTATAGAGAGAGAATGAATCTGTTTCCTTCTCTTTTGCTCCAGGTGGTTGGAGATGGGAGGAGAGAATCTCAAGGGAATGGTCCTGTGCTGCTTCCCTCCCCATCTTCTCATACTATCCTTTAATTATCTTTTAAACACAGAACTTCACCTAGTTCTGCATAGTCATAACCCTCCTCCTATCTTCCTTTGACTAAGGGATAAAATTTATCTCTTACCTTTGAAGTAGAAGATTTATGCCTCTTAAATCTGAGAGGCTTAAAACTTTCTCAAGCTCTAACTGGGTTGTTCTCACTGTGGTTCAGCACGAACTTCTTTTTTTTTTTAATTTAAACACTTTTTTTTAATTTAAAAAAAATTTCTTTTTCTTCTAGTATTTGGGTCTTAAGCACAGACTTCTTTGTTGTAATTTAGTATCTATGCTAGTCTTGGTGGGACAGGGACAAAGAAAGGACATTAGAGGTTAATGTCCCCTTCTCTTACCCCTGGTACATAGCCTTTTATTTAATTCAGAATAAATATACACCTTTTCTAACCTTATTTGTCATGGTGATAGATAGCAGGATGTAATCTATTCTGTCTTTGAGAATTTTTTAGTAGAAATGCTTCTTACTACATTCATAACTTAAAAATGAGTCACGATCTCATACAAAACTTTGAGAAGATTCTTTCACCCAGGAGAGGTGAGAGAATCCCAACATTGAATCTCAACATTGACCTACTGCCTCTATTGTAGGGAAAGAATTTGCTAGTAGCATTTTTCAGAGTGAATTAATATTCTAATTTATTTCTATTGATGATGACCTGTAAAAAAAATCAGTAAAGATCTCAACGCTCAAATCATGTCCTATTTTCCTATTTGCCTTTTTCAGAAGCACTTGTGGTAAGCTGCTAGATACGTAACATCACAACCCTGAGGGAAGAAGAAGAATCTTCTTCCCTCAGTGGCCCTGGACCCTTGCTTTCAAGCTAAAACTGTAAGAAGTTCAGCTGTATATGATAACTGGGGCTTTTATAATATTATACTTGAATCTCTATTAAAGTTTTCTGTGGGAAGATGTAATGCAGGGTGCCAGTGTGATTTACAGACCAACTTTTGGGGTTTGCCTGTGTTCTAAAAAGCAAAGTATTTGTATTTTTCTTTAAACCTAGAAAGAGTAGAATATATGTTTGGCAGGGATTGGTTTACCCTTTCTTAACCTATACTTCTGTTGTATTACTCTGTGGAAAGGATTTAGTCCTATTTCTAATTTTAAATGAAGAATACACTTTAAAGAATTATTAAAATACTAAAAGATCTGCTGAGGCATAGCTAGCATAAATTATATTCAAAAGGGGAATTAATTCTGGAACATCTTTGAAATAATCTTATTGCTTTTTTAATGTCCTTGGAAATGTTATATCTACTTCATACCTTTTGCTTATGGTTGAACATTATTTAATTCATCTCCAAGTGTTTCTCTATGGTGTTTATACTCGTTATAAATTTGTTGGTCAGTCTTTTTTTCAGGTGGAGAAATAATAATTGTTGACTAAATATATTTTAACTTTTTTCTCTGTTTTAGGATTTCCCAACATTTTGTTTTCTCCTGGAAGTTACTTGAGTAGTAATATATTTGCCTATTACTAATTAAGGTTTTTCTTTAATAACAGATTTATACCTAAAACTGGAAGATGTGACCCATAAATTTAATAAGCCCTGTATAATGGATGTAAAGATAGGGCAAAAAAGCTATGATCCTTTTGCCTCATCTGAGAAGATTCAGCAACAGGTCAGCAAGTACCCATTAATGGAAGAGATTGGGTTCTTGGTGCTTGGCATGAGGGTAAGAGTGATTATTAGTATAATACACACATGTCTCTTTGCATGCTTTTCCCTTGAAAATTATGGATGTCATTATAATACTAACGTATCAGAAAATAATATATTTTGGAATTGGGTTTTCTATAACTGCCCAATGTGTAAACTCTATGAGGGCAGGGATTTTTACCATTTTTGTTCTCTGATACATGATCAGTTTCTCAATAGTCATGGCACAAAGTAGGTGATTAATAAATAAATGAATGGGTAGCTGAACCTCAAGACTGACTCTGGTAATTTTGTTTTAAAGAAGCCTTAAGTTTAGGTGCATAATAAATGTTAAAAAGCAAATGTGATATTATTTATGATTTTCCCATAAGAAAAGTGCAAGTTTATATATTCAGTACTTTTTCTATATTTTTAAAATGCAAAAGAGAAATTAAAAATTAGGTAATTGTTTCAGATTTTGTGATTTAAAATATTTGCTTTATTTGCTCACAATTTTGTGGATATGTAATTTGAGTTGGGCTAAGGTGGACAAGTTCTTTAGCTGATCTCCTCTAAGGTCCCTCATGTGGCTGCAGTCATCTGAAGGCTCAGCTGGGACTAGGTGGTCTACAATGACCTCATTCTCATGTCGGGAAGTTGGTACTAAGTGTTGACTGGGCCTTTTTCTATGTGGTCTTATCCATCAGAAGGCTAGCTTGGGCTTTTTCATGTCACTGTACCACATTCCAAGAAGGTAAGAGCGGGAGCAATAAGGGTCCTTGAACTCTAGGTAAGGAAGTTATTTGCTCTCCCGTCTGTGGAATTCTATAGGTCAAAGTCTAGCATATGGCCAGCCCAGACTGGTAGGGAGGGGGAATAGACTCCACTTCTGATGGTGGAGAAAGTGAAGTCACAACTCAAGGAGCAATGTGCTCAAGGGTGGGAAGAATTGTTGAGGCCATTTTGCAAACAGTGTACCACAGTCAAGAAATAATGGGGAATAAAATCCTCTAAACAAATGTTATGTCTTCTAGATGTGTGGAGATAAAATTTGTGGATATACCAAATGCTTGCTTACCTATATAAGCATAATGGGTATTTTTGAAATTCATGTAAGACTCTATATGGATCTTTTTGAGTTTTAAACATGAGAGCTAATAGGAAGCAATTATCGATGAATTATTAGTGTGATGGTAATAACAGCACAACTGAATTTGTAAATAAAATCAGAGAAATTGTTCAAGCAGTTATTTCATTTTGGAAAATTATAATTAAATGTGAGTATATAGAAAAGGATAAAAAGGTAATGGAGTGTAGTGTTAAAACAAACAAGAAATAAACACCCCACAGGAATCTGACTGGGCAGCTATTAATATTTAAACATCCACTGTTTTCAATTCTCTCACCCTCCCACTTTCTGTTTCTTAGCAGGTAACGTTGCCTCAGAAAAAATAAAAGCCTCAGATAGAATTTCCCTTAATTTCCTGATAACAGATATATACCTTACCTGCAATTGCTTTTTTCCCTCCTTATTCCTTCCTGTCACGTTGAAGAATTTTCCATCCTCCTGTCTAAGGACAGCCCTTCCTTGTGCCCACTGGATCACTTTCCCTCTTAACCTCTTCAAGAACCTTATATTATTGATTCCCTCTTGTCTTTATTATATCTTTAACTTCTAACTCTCTTTACTGGCTCTTTTCCCTTTGTTTTATATATGTTCAAATCACTCTCAATTTTTTAAAAAACAAAACATCAAAACCCTACCTTTACCCTGCTGTGCTATCCAGCTGCACATTTAACTTGTCTGCCCTTTGCAACCAAACTGGTTGTTTCTGTTTCCTTATTTCTCACTCATTATTCAGCCCATTCCAATCTGGCTTGTGACCCATCATGCTTGACTCCTCACTAAGGTCTCTAATGACACTTCCATGTCACAACTGCAAATGGCATTGTTACTTCTGGACTCTCAATTATATTCCATTGATCTATATTGTCTATCCTTATGCCAGTACCACACTGTTGTGATGTAGCTTTGGAGTAAGTTTTGAATTGTGAGTCCTCCAACTTTGTTCTTCTTTTTCAAGTTTTTTGTTTTGTTTTTGTTTTTTTCTTTGGCTATTCTGGGTCCCTTGTATTTCCACGTGAATTTTAGGATCAGCTTGTCAGTTTTAGCAAAGAGGTGCCAGGTGGGATTTTGGTAGGGATTATGTTGGATGTGTAGATCAATTTGGGTTTCCCTGTTTTTGTTCTTGTAGCTTCCTTAAGATAGCACTTTACGTTTATAATTAGGTATTGCGTACTTACTTGAGAAATGCTATGATTGAAATGTGAAATAATGAATGAAAATGATAATGCGAGTATAGATTTAATTATACAATTCTATAATATTAAAACTGGGAAATAAACTATGAGATTTAATTGGAGTAGTATTAGGATTAATTTTTCAAAATAGTTTATTTCCTTAGTAGGTGGTAAATTCATTGAACTTTTTAAATCACAATGGGTTTGTAGACTGGTTATAATGATAGACTTTGATAATTTTAGGATTAATATTCTAAATTTTAAAAATTTCCCTCCAGGAATGTCATGCCTTTAAATAAAATACCTCTTGATATCACTGAATAGACTATGAATTTTACCAAATATATCAGTTTTTAAATATTTTTCTGTTACCATGTTTAACAGTAGTAGAAGTTTAGTAGGTAGACTGATTTGCCTATTTTCTGTGCTGATTCAGGAATTCTTTATTTTTAAATGACTTAGCAATTATACTATTATATATTTCTTTAATCCCAAAATAGTGTAAATAGACTCACCATTGATTTAATAAAAAGATTTACTGAGATATTATAAAAGGTATTATAAAAGAGGTGGAAACAAAATAAAGCCTGTAAGAGCAAGGGAGTCAAAGAGGAGAGTGTTGAGTGATTTTGGAAAGGGTGGGTTTCTAATCTGGCAAAGAGGACAAAAATAGGTGGAAAACTACAAAGCAGAGCATATTGTGAAACAGGAGTTCATAGAAGGTGGCTGGAGTATACTGTATACTTTAGGGGGGTGTATGTTATCTTAAGGTATCAGACTTAAGAGCAGTTAATACTGTATCAGCAACTTGCTTTGGAATTTAGTAGTTTTTTAAAGTGTCTTTATGGATTAACTATTGTGTAAATTAAACATTTTTCCCACTTTGTATTGACCTTTAAGCATATGCTATTTAATTATAGGGATTTATTATATTTATTTACCAAAAGTAATTGAAATATAATTTGTAGAAATTCACCTGAAATTTTTTAAAACATGTAATTCAACATTTTAGATGACTTAATTTTTAGATGTTTTGGTATATTTTTGGCAACAACTTAAATTTCTCTTCAAAGAAATACTCTTTGAAGAGAAGTAACCTTTCCTGATCACTGGTTCCTAATTACTTGGAGAAAAAATACTTCTGTTTCAATCTTTATTGATCACATTGTCTAAAACTCATATTCTTTCTTTGTTTTCTTTTTTTCTCTATAATAGTGTGGGATAGTAACACTTCTGATTCCTCTGTCCCATAAATTTATTTAATATATGTTTATATTAAATAATATAAATATTATATGAAATATGTTTTGCTAAAGATGTTTGAATTTGTTTGTTCCTAACATTTTAAGTTCATATAAAATGAACAACTCATATGGTAAAATAGGGTCCAGGAAGAGCTGGAGCTTGCTTTTGCTTATCATTCTGTTCTCCCACAGACATCTCCTAGCTTTTTTTCCATTAAAAGAAATTAGATACCATTTTACTACATATTTACTTGTTTTCAGGGTGGAAGTGTAACTTTTGATTTACAAACATATTTGCTGCTGGCCAAGAGTGGGCAGTGGGTAGAGATTGGAGAAACTCTCAGATCTCTTTCCATTCCAGCTTTAGTAAAGTAGGAATAAACAGAGGAAGAGAATGCCAGTAAAGAAGTTTCACTGAAGCTATTTAACTTTTTTAGTCTATATGTGAAATTTAGATTCCCATGTGTGAAATTTAATTTGGTTCAGATAATACACTCCTGAATAATAGAATGGTACCGATTTTTATTTTTAGAATTAGAATCCTCTTTTAAACATATTTACATGTAAAGAGAGTGTGAGTTTTTTAAAAACACATTTTATATGTACTTAACTGTTCTTATAAAAATAATTTATGCTATAATCAAATATAATTTTTGGTGTTTATAAAATGCGTTCTTCCATTCATAGTAACACTTTATTCAAGACAAATTTTCTTCCTTAAATAGGCTGTGTGTGTATGTATGTGGAAGAACATGGTTGTATTTAAATTTCTCCAATGTAGTGAAGCGTTTGGGATACATGACTTATGTCAGACTAAAAGTTATAAAATATCAATTTCTGAATACACATAGTCTTAATGCTTCTTAAAAATAGTTAATTTTATTGAGAAGATACATAGTTAATGTAGTTCAAACTTCAAAAGGTATAGAAACATATACAGGCATACCTCAGAGATATTGTGGGTTCAGTTCCAGACCACTGCAATAAAGTGAATATTGCGATAAAGTGAGTCACACAAATTTTTTGGTTTCCCAGTGCATATGAAAGTTATGTTTACACTATGCTGTAGTCTTTTAAGTGTTCAATAGCATTATATCTAAAAAAACAATGTATATACCTTAATTTAAAACTATTTTATTGATAAAAAATGCTAACCATCATCTGAGCCTTTGGCAAGTTGTATTCTTTTTGCTGGTGGGGAGGGTCTTACCTTGATGTTGATGGCTGCTGACTGATCAGGGTGGTGGTTGCTGAAGGATAGAGTGGCTGTGGCTATTTCTTCGAATAAGACATTGATGAAGTTTGCCACATTGATTGACTCTTCCTTTGATGAAAGATTTCTCTGTAGCATGTGATGCTATTTGATAGTATTTTACCCACAGTAGAACTTCTTTCGAAATTGGAGTCAGTCCTCTCAAATCCTGCTGCTGCTTTATCAACTAAGTTTATGGAATATTCTAAATCCTTTGTTGTCATTTCAACATTGTCCACACATCTTGAGTAGATTCCATCTCAAGAAACCACTTTTTTGCTTGTCCATAAGAAGCAACTCCTCATCTGTTCAAGTTTTATCATGAGATTGCAGCAGTTCAGTTACATCTTCAGGCTTTACTTCCAATTCTAGTTCTTTTGCTCTTTTTACCACATCTGTGGTTTCTTTTTCCACTGAAGTCTTGAACCCCTCCAAATCATCCGTGAGAGTTAGAATCAATTCCTTCCAAACTCCTATTATGTTAATGTTTTTTACCTCCTCTAATGAATCACAAATGTTTTTAATGTATCTAGAATGGTAAATCCTTCCCAGAAGATTTTCAATTTACTTTGTTCAGATCCATCAGGAATTTCTATCTGTGGCATCTATAGCCTTACAGAATGTGTTTCTTAAATAATAAGACTTGAAAGTTGAAATTATTCATTGATCCATGGACCGTAGAATGGATGTTGTGTTAGCAGGCATGAAAACAACATTAATCTTTTTCTAGAGCTCCATCAGAGCTCTTGGGTGACCAGGTGCATTGTCAATGAGCAGTAATATTTTGAAAGGAATCTTTTTTCCTAAGCAGTAGGTCTCAACAGTGGGCTTAAAATATTCAATAAACCATGCTGTAAACAGATGTACTGTCATCCAGGCTCTGTTGTTCCATTGATGGAACACAGGCAGAGTAGATTCAGCATAATTCTTAAGAGCCCTAGGATTTTTGAAATGGTAAATGAGCATTGGCTTCAACTTAAAGTCACCAGCTGCATTTGCCCCTAACAAGAGAATCAGCCTGTCCTTTGAAGCCAGGCATTGACTTCTCTCTAGCAAGGAAAGTCTTAGATGGAATTTTTTTCCAGTAGAGGGCTGTTTCGCCTACATTGGAAATCTGTTGCTTGATGTAGCTACCTTCGTCAGTTATCTTAGCTAGATCTTCTGGATAACTTGCAGCTTCTACATTAGCACTTGCTACTTCACTTTGCACTTTTATGTTATGGAGATGGCTTCTTTTCTTAAACCTCATGAACCAACCTCTGCTAGCTTCCAGCTTCTCTCCTACAGCTTCCTCACCTCTTTCAGCCTTTATCGAATTGAAGAGAGTTAGAGTTTTACTCTGGATTAGGTTTTGGCTTTAGGGAATGTTGTGGCTGGTTTGGTCTTCTATCCAGACCACTAAAACTTTTTCCATATCAGCAATAAGGCTGTTTTGCTTTCTTATCATTTGTGTGTTCACTGAAGTAGCACTTTTAATTTCTTTCAAGAACTCTCACTTTGCATTCACAGCTGGGCTGTTTGGCGCAAGAGGCCTAGCTTTCACCCTGTCTTGGCTTTTGACATGTCTTCCTCACTAAGCTTAATCATTTCTAACTTTTGATTTAAAGTGAGAAATGTGTGACTCTCCTTTTCACTTGAATGCTTAGAGACCATTGTAGGGTTATTAATTGGCCTAATTTCAATAATGTTGTGTCTCAGGGAATAGCGAGGCCCAAGGAAAGGGAGAAAGAGAGATGGGGGACTGGCTAGTTGGTGGAGCAGTCAGAACACACACATTTATCAATTAAATTCTCATCTTAACGTGGTTGTGCTTTGTGGTTCCTCAAAACAGTTATAATAGTAAGATCAAAGATAACTGATCACAGATCATCATAGCAGATAAAATAATAATGAAAAAGTTTAAAATACTGCAAGAACTACCAAAATGTGACATAGAGACACAAAGTGAGCACATGCTGTTTGAAAAATGGTGCTGAGAGACTTTCTTGATGCAGGTTTGCCACAAACCTTCAATTTGTAAAAAATGCAATATCTGTAAAATGCAATGATGTGAAACACACTAAAACGAGCTATGCCTGTACAGTGAGTAGTCTGCCTCTATACAGGATACCATATTATAGTTATTTTTTTCCCAATATATCCTTCCATAGATGTTTTAAACATACAAATAGTACATATACATGTTCTTTTATTACAGAACCTACCTCAAGCACTGTTCGGTATCTTGCTTTTTTCTCCTTTATCATGGAGGTCTCTTCATAGTGGCATACCATAATTTAGCCAGTTCCCTTTGATGGATTCTTTGTTTGCAGTCTTTTGCTATTACGAATTATGTTACAGGGAGTAACCATAGACCTACCTCATTCTACCATTGTGCTAGTGTATTTATGGGATGATTTATTAAAGGGGAATTGGTAGGCTTATGTGCATTTATAATTTTGATAGATATTGGCAGTTTGCCTGATATAGAGCAGTGGTTTTCAACCAGAGGCAAATTTTTTCCCCCAGGGAGACATTTGGCAATGTCTAGAGTTGTATTTGTTGTCACAATTAGGGAGGAAGGGCTATGCTCCTGGTATGTTTGAGAGCTGTTTGATTTCTGTGAACTTTTTAGATCCTTTGTTCATTTTTGCATAAGTATAAACATACCTTTTGTTCATCATATAAATTTCAAATAGTTCTTCTCTGTCTTTTGCTTTCTATGTGGCAAAAACCCTGTAAACACATAAAAATGATAAATACTAAATACCCTGACTTGATCATTACACCTTCTATGCATGTAAGAAAATATCACATGTACCCCATGAATGTGTATGAATATCACATATCAACCCACGTGAACATTTTTAAAACATTGTATGTGGTGGAAATTTCTGAGTTTTGGCTGGAAATGCCTCCCCTGACTATCAGTTCTTCAAGGATTCTTCCATATTTTGGGAGTCCCTCTTATCATCTTATTTTGTGCATGTTGATCTTTGATGCATTTGGAACTTATCATGGCATAAAGTATGAGGTGTGAAAATAACTTATTTTTTTTCCAGATTGCTATTTACTGAGACTGACACAATTTAATAAATAGTCCATCTTTTCCCACTGAGTTAAAATCCCATTATCACATACTAAATTCTCATATGTATTTGATTCTAAAATATGTTTTAATGTCTAGGAGGTTGGTAAGATCAGTACTACCTTATTAATCTTATTTCAGTTTCTCCTGGCTCTTGTTTTTGTATGTGAACTTGTAGGATTAGTTTATATGGTTAAAAATTGTTGAAGTTTTTATTATAATCTCATTTTACTTGTAGATTAATGTACATAGACTTGATATCTTTTATGATGTTGAATCTTCTCTGAGAACATGAGTGTGTGTCTTAGGAATGTTTTAAAGATGTCTTTTTATAACTCTTGTACTTGGTTTATTTTTATAAAGCAAGTTTTTTTGTTGTTGCATTTTGTGAATGGAGTCTTTTCCTCCATTACATTTTCTAACTGTTATTTGTATATATAAAAGCTTATTTTCTATTTACTAATTTGTACTCAACCATCATTTCAATTTTTATTGTTTGTTTTCATTTTTCAGTTGATTTTCCAGTGTACAACCATTATTTACAAAAAGTAATAATTTTATCACTGCCTTTCCAAATTATTATACTTCTGTTTATTTCTCTTGTTTATTTACATTTGTAGTAATTCTGGAACAAGATTAGATAATAATTTGATAAAAAGACAATGTGGCAGAATACTTTTTGTAGAAGCTTCTTATATTTTAAAAGAAATGCTTCCTTATTTCTCCTTTAACACATTAACTGCCATGTGAATTGTATTTAACTCACGCTAGTTTTGAGCCTGGGGCCTCGTGAAGCATACGTAACTCACATGTCTCTTCACCTAGGGAGCTGCGAGAAATATTTTTCAAGTTGCATATAACTCATGTGCAGAAAACAATAAAAACTAACAAATTTTTCATTAAATTAGGAAGGATCGTTTTGTTTTTGAAGTTTTTATACTATTTTCATAGTAAAACACTGTGGCCCCAGGGAAAAAAATTTTTTTTCTAGTGTGGCAGTTCATGTGTTAAACTTGAGGCTAACTTTTGGTGGATTGAGATCGATAATTTTATCATATTGGAAATATTTGTCTGTCCTTAATGTCACAGAGAGTTTTTTTTTCATCATTAGTGGATGTTAGGTTTGTTAAATGCCTTTTCAGCATCCATTGATGTGACTATGTGACTATTTTCTTCTCAAGTCTGTTAGAATGAACTATATGAGTAGATCTCATCTTTTACCCTGTAGTTGCTAGGATAAACCCCACATGGTCAAGGAGTATTAGTGTTTTAATAGTCACTGCTTTTTTTTGACAGGTTTATCATGTTCATTCTGATAGCTATGAGACGCAAAACCAGCACTATGGAAGAAGTTTAACAAAAGAAACTATAAAGGATGGTAAGGATTTAAAAACTAATGCTTTTATTATTGGACAGTTAAAATAATTCTAAAGTTATTTCAGTTTTAATTCTCCTTGGGAATACTGATTCAATTGATAATAAACTTTTTTTAAAAAATGAAACTTAGATTCACAGAATTAGATTAATCATATTCACTGGTTCATGATACACCAAAACCATGGGACCATGAATGGCCCACTTTTATATTTTCATTTATTTCTTATTAATATGCTTTTTAAAATATAATGAGCATGCATGAACCATCTAGCTCAATACTAGAACTAGAGTTGTCTTTAAAATCATTTTTAATAGATCATAGTATATTAAAACTCTGTTACATAAGAGACTTAAAAGTGTGTGTTGTAGCATGTAATGTATTTTTATTGAAATTTCCCATGTATAGTTGAGCCATATATTACAAGCTTCTAGAGCTACATAATGAATAATCAAATGGTACACTGATTTAAATAAAGTCTGTTAACATATATACTTCTAAAATATTTGTGGCCAAGATATTATAAAAGCAACAATATCCTAGATTCCTGGAAATAATATTGTATTAGAAGTTTATTATTGAGAACAAATAAAAATTAGTAGAGTTATGGTTTGGTATTTGGTAATGGGTTGTTGGTACCATTAAAAATGGTGATAGCTGCGTGTGGTGGCTCATGCCTATAATCCAAGCTACTGGGGAGGCTGAGGTAGGAGGATTGCTTGAGCCCAGGAGTTCAACGCTGTAGTAAGCTATGATTGCACCACTGTACTCTAGCCTGGGCAAAAGAGTGAGACCTCCTTCACTTAAAAAAAATGGTTGTTGGCCAGGCGAAGTGTCTCATGCCTATAATCCTCTAGCACTTTGGGAAGCCAAGGCTGGAGGATTGCTTTAGGCCAAGAGTTCAAGACCAGCCTGAGCAAGGGCAAGACCTCATCTCTACAGAAAATAGAAAAGTTAGCTGGGCGTGATGGCACGTGCCTGTAGTTCCAGCTACTTGGGAGACTGAGGCAAGAGGATCTCTTGAGCCCCAGAAGTTTGAGGTTGCAGTTAGCTATGATGAAGTCACTGCACTCTAGTCTGGGTGACAGAGTGAGACCCTGTCTCAAAAAAAAAAAAAAAAGGTTATAATTTGACTCCAGGTTTTAGATTAGCTCTTAAATGTGATTCTAACAAACAAGTAACTTTACTGTGAAGTCCCTCACAATAGCAAATGGAGGAAATCTTGGAATCATATTTCTCAAGAGGATATATAGAGAGAACTAAACTAGTCTACTTGTAATAAATTTCCTTTTTGTCTAAATAGGATGTTTCAAGAATTTGGTCTATGATGAGTCTGTTTCCCAAGTGATAGCTGTTTCATAATTTGAGTATAATCCTAACATTATTCTTTTTATAGGGGTCTCCAGGTTTTTTCATAATGGGTTCTCCTTAAGAAAAGATGCTATTGCTGCCAGTATTCAGAAGATTGAGAAAATTTTGCAGTGGTTTGAAAGCCAGAAGCAGCTTAACTTTTACGCAAGTTCATTACTGTTTGTTTATGAAGGTTCATCTCAGCCAACCACTACAAAATCGAATGACAGAACTTTGGCAGAAAAGTTTTTGTCCAAAGGACAACTGTCAGACACAGAAGTACTGGAATACAATAATAACTTTCATGTGTTGAGTTCCACAGCGAATGGAAAAATAGAAGCTTCAGTAGGCAAAAGCTTGTCCAAGATGTATGCTCGTCACAGAAAAATGTATTCAAAAAAGCATCACAGTCAGACTTCATTGAAAGTTGAAAATATGGAGCAAGAGAATGGGTGGAAAAGCATGTCACAGGAACACTTAAACGGAAATGTGCTTTCCCAACTGGAAAAAGTTTTCTACCATCTTCCCACTGGTTACCAAGAGATTGCAGAAGTAGAAGTGCGAATGATAGATTTTGCTCATGTGTTCCCTAGCAACACAATAGATGAGGGATATGTGTATGGGCTAAAGCGTTTAATTACTGTACTTCAAAGTATTTTAGACAATTGAATCCTTTGCAGTCTTTTTAAGGGGTGGGCCAATCACAATGAAGAGCAGCAGTTAATATCTCTGCACCTGTAATGCTATGTACAAAATTTGTATTGTGAGTCAACATTTTATTTGTCTTTATACTTTTGGAAGAAAGGTTAACTTTTTTATAATCTTACTCAGGAAAACTAATTATTTGTTCATTAGAAGACTATGAAGAATAAAGAAACTTAGGAATGTTAGGCAGGGAATGTGGTGGTACTTGGCTTAAACATCTATTTGACTCAAGCAAAATGCAAACCATTATTCATTCATTAAGAGTTAGCTTTCTGTAGCCAATTTATCATGAAATCTCTGTCCACCCAACCTGGAGAATGAGCCATATCTAAACTATTACATTATTAGAACAGCAACAAAAATCTAGACAGCACAGGTTGATGTCTGTATTGCTATGTATGAAGTTATTAAAACTGGAGAAAATTCTACTTCAGAAATAAGTACTGTTTGGGTTTTGCATTAAAAGTTCAGACCAGCATATCAAAAGGTGCTTCTTAGTGAAATGATTTAAAATTGTTGCATTCTCAAAGCAGGTTTTCCCTTTGATTTTCATTTGTATATATATTTCAAAATACTGTACTTCATGAAAAAGATAATTGACATGGACAAAAACAACAACAACAAAAATCTTGAAATTAAGGGCACTAATTTTTCTCACCAGGGTTAGGAGAAGAGAGAAGTTAATTGCAAGGAACAAAATATTTTTCTTTTAAAATCTTTCATTTTTGAGAAAATTGGCATATACATTGTGCAAAGTGGCATAAGCCATATAATACCTTTTTATCTAACTGCAGCTTCAAAAAGGTGAATGATTGAAGCTTTGCTTATTTTTTCTTTAACTTTTGAGGTTTTTTCCTTTTAAATTAATATATTTTTATGTCCCCTTTTAGTTAAGCAGTAGTATAAATGTACATTGCTAAAAATAGTGTTTCTCAGAATTCTCTAAAATCAGTGAAAGACAGAATCCAATCGTGTGTTATCAAAAGTATTATGTGTAAATTAGTACATCATATAGGGTTTGGTACATGTCTAAATCCATGCTTCAATTTCACTCTTATTCAAAACAGGTTTATATCATATTCAACAGAGACATTGTAATTTATTTCATGGGGGCAGGGTCAATGTTACTTTTCCTGGAAAAATTAGATTTGTAAGTTTTATCTTTGTTTCATATTCACCACCTCTTAAAAGTAACTAGTTATTTGTCATTGAAAACATTTTAAACTTTGAAATTGGATTTTCAAATACATTTGATATTAATGCTGTCATTACTTGCAATTTGATTCACTCATATGTCTAAGTAGTTTAACAGTTCTGCCATATTCCTGGAAAACATTTTGTAATTGTGAATTATCAGACTTTTATCTTCTCTTTTCCTTCTAGAATTACAAATTAAATTTCTAAATCCAAGCACCTTTGTTGTGGTATGGAGAAAAATATTGCAATTTTATGTTTATCTTACCATCCCAACTCTTTCTTGGGGTACTTTGCAACCACCTGAGTCCAAACAGAAGTACCAGATGCTTTGTGAATTCTATGCTAAGTAAATCTATTAAACCAGAATAACTTTAAAATTCATGTGCATTTTGTTATAGCAAAATTTGATTGCTTTTAATTTTTAATTTTTGAATCAGCGTTAAGAATTTTTCATAGCGACTTCATATTTTTCTCCGCTGTCTAAATGGATATTGGCTATAGTTTCTGTTTTTTGTTTTGTTTTGTTTTGGGTTTTTTTTGGTGAGAATGTCAAGTCATAATTGACAGAAAATTTTTCTCCTACAATATGGGCTTTTGTTATTTGGATAGTGGTTCAATAAATCTTAAGTTCAGATAATTAAACACTATTTTGAATCTTAACAAGACAGGAGGCTTTTTTGTATGAGATGGTATCAGCCTATGTACAATGAATTTAATAAACAAGTATTATCAGATTTTTTTGCACATTTTAGCTCAATAAAGTCTGAATTAACTGTTCCAGATTTTCTTTATCTGTATTTGGAAATAATAGCTTTGTAAAATCAGTGTCTTTTTGATACAATAGATCATATTTTGTTTTGTTTTAATAAAACAAGAAACGCTTTTTTATCTTTTGTTTTTCAGGGAAGGGGTTAACATTTAATTCTGTGTTTACATTTTTTATCACTGTTATCCAATGCTCATTTTATGTTACTTTATAAGTAAGCTTACATGTAACAGAATAAGTATCTGTTTATGTCATCTACATGTGACTGTTTTACTACATAGTGTAGTCATTTAAGATTATGCTGAAATTTACCACTGTGGGAATGAATGATCACTATTCACCAAGCATATTTGAACAGGTAAATGTTTAAGAAATAAGCATAATAATAGTATAGTTTGGGTTAATAGGATTATTTTAGTTTTTTCCCACTAGGAAACATAAGTAATGATTTTAGTGTATTTCTTATGGAATACGCTCATTTAAAAAGGACTTTAAGAAATTGTGGATGTGAATAATACATTTCTCTAATAAAAATTTAAATTGTATAATAGTTTTATAATAAAGTATTTACATTAATTGATATTTTAATATGGATGGAAGTTGCATAGATTCAAATAAATTAAAATCAATGATAAATGCTAAATATTTTATCTAAATAGTTTTTCAAGAAACAGTTATAAAAATGTGTATATTAAGTGGCTCTAACATGGAGCTTGTGGTATTTCAACTTGGTATTCTTTGTTTTCTGTGTCTGGAAAGATTGTACTTACTTTGCCTCTTTACACTACAATTTACTGTTGTGGGGCTCTAGACAGTGTTCAACTGACCAAGAACTTTTTTTCTGAATTTTGATTGAGTATAATTTCGTATATTATGATTTCCAAGATGGTATTCTTCATATCGTGTCTATAAAGTCTCTATATCAAATTTATAACATCATTTAAGAAAAAGGAATTAATTTCCATAGATATTTCAGTTGCAATTTTTTTTTGTTTCATGCAACTGAAAACATTGTTTCCAGCGTTTGGAATGTTGTAGAAGATGTAAGGAGAAAAAACGGTAGAACAATGAAAGAATTTTATTGATGAAATCACAGAAATCATGTCAACTATTGTAAAGCATTGTCATCATTTTAGTACATTTTCTCTTAGCAGTTTGGCATTTTATACTTTAAAACTTGATTTACTTTAAAAGTTGTTTACAGTGCTTTGTAATTATCTTCCTTATCCAGTGCCTTTAACCTTAATTGGATACATTTGTAGCCTCAGTTATCTTATTATATCCTATAATGTTTTCATAGCCTAGAAGACATCAATTTCTTTTTAAAAATTATCAATCTAGTTATCTAAAGAGGTAGCAATTTTCTTTGGGAAAACAAGTAGGGTTGCCTTTGGAGGTCAGGCTTCTTAGTTCATTCAAAAATATTTATTGGATGTATACCATGTGCCAAGCATTTTTAGCCCCCCAGTATACAGTTGTGAACCAATCAGACAAGGCCCTAACCATTTGTTGCATTCTGTCTAGATGAGGTGGGGTTGGGGGCTTAGTTAAAAGAGATATAGAGAAATATGCATTTGAAGATAAAGATAACTAGCATTTGAGTTTATGTAAAGATAAAGTAATAAGTACTGAGATGAAGCAACTAACAATAGGTTAGAAATAATATTTTGCAGCATAGTAACCTCTATTTGACTTTTGAGTTTGGGTAATAGTTATAAATATCATAAAAAAGCCTTAATTTTTCACTTTTCTTGTTGGTAAAGGTACGTTTACTTAGACTGTCCATTTAGAGTAGTGTTAAACATAATGTCACTGTGAAAACATTCCATTGCATATTCATAAGCAAATTAACTACACATTTTTTATTGTATTTTATAATTTAGTGCAAATATTTTATGCCTCCATCTTATCTTCAAATCACTGGTATTTTAAATTTGACAATGAATATGAAATTACTTTTTGACTCAGTGATTATATTGTTACTTAAAATACTTAAGATTTTAGGAAGGTTAGGCCTCCATCTTTTTTCAAGTTAATATTTAAATTCTCATTACTTATCTTAATAGCCTCTGGTAAGTGGAAATAGTACTCATGCAATTAAACAAATCAGTATATGCTTTCAAGAATTTTTTAAAAATTTAAAATTTTGTCATCGTTGGGGTTAAGTTTTGGCCTGGTGTTCACTTACAGTATATATTAACAGTTTATGAAGTGAAATAGTCTTAAGTATGATGTATGATGCACCTGCATATAAAAGAAAATGGTGTGCACAAAGACACTTTACTATGGGAACTGTACTGGAAGATTTATGAAAGCATGTGAAATTGCACCTAAAATTGTGTTACTAGTGACTATAAGCAGCAATGTTAAATTTATTGTACTTGATGAATGAATGTATTTAGTCTAGTCACAGTTACTTTGGTTTAAATGTCAAAATAATGTCCTTAGGTTTTTTTAAAAAATGTGTTTGTAATTTGTACTATTGAGGGGGGTATTCTTGGACTGCAGGGGTTATTGTCAATGTGTGATTTGTGTTTTTATTTTATAGAATCATCTAATGTGATACTGATTTTTATAATTGATATTTAGATAATTCTAATAGCTGTATATTTGACAACCTATTAAAATGTTTTACATTGGAGCTTTTTTTCATTAATTGTAACATGGTAACAAACTCATAGTGGCTTAAAAATAGCTCATTCATTCAACAACAAATATTTGAGTATATGTTATGTACCAGAAGCTATAGGAGTTATTAGGGACTCAAGGATGATTAAGACAGAGTGTTAGTAGAAAGAAGCACACACATTGGAAATGATAAAATAGGAAAACTGTTTAGAATGAATATTTATTTTTTCTATCATATGAACTAAATCTTTGGAATCAACCTAGTAGGAGAAGTGGACAATAGGAGAAACAAATTGACATGGCTGTGAAAATGTATGCTATAATTTTAAAACTTAAGAAGTAGGTAAGACTTTTTTTTGCGTGTATTTGAAATTTCATGAGTCAGTTACATAATCAGTGACCAAGTTATTCTTTTCATTATTAATTTTACAAAGGGCACTGTTGAATACGTACTCTATTACCAGGCACTATATTTGGCTTTGGAGATTTTTGAAAGTTGAGTAAGATTCAGTACCCATTCTCAAGATGTGTACTGCCTGGTAGAGAGAGAAAACCATGTAAATGTGGGGTAAAATGTTACTGGAATTATAATTGATACATTTCAATATCGAACAGGGTTGTGAAGAGGGAAGTCCATTCTAATAGCATGCAAGAGGTACAAGAGGGTGATTCATAACATCGTAATGCTCAAGAAGCTTGTACTGAATTCCTCCTTAATGCCTGCTTCTGTGCGTGTGCTATGGGGAGGAGCAATACTATGTGAAGTAGTTTTTTCCCTGTTTTGGTTAAGACTGGCTGCCTAACTGCTGAAAATAACAGAGAATCCCACTGCCATGTCCCAAAGTTATAGCTAAGTTTAAAGACTAAATAAAAGCTGAAGGGAAGTGAAAGTGAATGTAATTGCTCAGGGACTTCGTTCAAATGCAGATTATGATTAAGTAGGCCTGGATGGGTCTGTGATGCTGATGGTCCATGGACCACACTTTGAATAGCAAGATTTGCATGAAGTTGGTGGTGGTAGGTTGTGCAGGAGAACTTGGACCACTTTGAGCAGAGACCCAGCCAGAGCTGTTTGAAGGCCAAGAGAATTCTGGCAACAGAGAAAGAAATGGGTTTAGAATGAGGGTGAACACAGCCAGCAATGGCTAAAAATACCACCGGCCATTCTTAATGGGGAGAAAAGTTCATCAGCTATGTCAGGACGTTACAGCCTACCTTCCGCAACAAGTTTTGGGAGTCTTGTAGTAATAGACTTGTTATTTATTTGTGCCATTGGCTTTTTTTTCTGTGTGAATGATGACTATTTTGCCAACCTAAGAAAACATTCTGCGTATGCTTAATTACGTTGCATTTGCTGTCTAACAACATTCAAGAGATGCTTTGGGCATAAATGATATGGTACAATTGGTTCAGATGCCCTTAAATGTTGAAAATCAAATTTATGTATTTCAAAGAGAAGTTAGGAAGGTCTTTACAATTGTTATTTAATACAAGTTGATATAATTTGACAAAGTGCCCTGGGATGGACACAAGGAAAATGATGAGTGTGGAAGCATCACCTGGACATTTGTTAGTCTATGGAGGAATAAACAGTATCACCTCATACATTTTGAAAATCACAAACTTATGGTAAGTAGGCTTAATTCATAGCTTATGGGGCTTGGATCCAGTTAAAAAAGCATTCTCATACTTGTAAATTTGTAAAGAAACCATAATACCATAGCTTTTAGTTCACATCAGTCTTAACTTGCATTTTCCACTCCCTATAATTGTTGGCCCTAACCCACTCAGCTTATGTCAGAGGCAGAGAGGACAATCTAAGTAATAGACTAGCCTGACCACTTTGTCAGCAATTATATCTACAAAACACCTCAAAATGTAAGTGGCTTAAACAACCCCCTTTGTTATTTGTATGGATCTACAAGTTGGCTGGGTTGGTCTGCTGATGTTGGCTAGACTTGCTCCTGTGTCTACAGTTAGCTGGCAGGTCGTGGGAGGACTGGGGAGTGGGATAATGTGTCTCTTACATCCTTTTGACAGGCATTTCTCTTAGTTGTAATAAGGGTCCAAGAGAAGCTGAAAACATGCAAACAGGTTTCAAGCTTCTGTTGGAGTTAAGTTCGCTCCTGTTGCCAAATCCAAAGTCAGCATAAGAGGCCACTGCAGAAGGGTGTGGACACAGGGAGGCCACAGTGGAATCAGCCACAGGCTCCATCATCAGGTTAACGCACCGGGCACCAGGAAACTGAGTCTTGTCTTGGTTCATGGCTTCGTCAGGCAGCAATGTCAGAACAAGTTAGACAATGTGTGTATTTAATTCTGCAGATCAGAACAGAGGCAGCAGGACAAGCAGCATATGCATCTTAAAAAATCCCTTTTCTTGTTATTTTTTTATTTTTTATCTTTTTACTTTCATCTGGGTTTCCATCCATTATGTCCCCTAGGTAGACCTCACTGAGCAGTCCCACAGTGCTGCCATCTTCCATTTCAACTTACCATGTTACAGTTTGGAGAGTTGTTTGTTATCCTTAACCATCTTGTCTTATTCATGGGCTTCCTTGGTGATAAAAGTCAGTTGATTTTCTTCCAAGTGTGCACAAACTGTTATGTTTCTATAAAAAAAATTATACAAAAATGCACACCCTCTATTATGTATTAGAGACATCAGTTCACCAGTTGATGTTAAAACTATCTCAGTCTGTAGGTGCAGGGGCTACTTAATTCTAAAATACTATTGGAACTTGAATGTATTGTTTTATTGTCAGGTTAGCTGGATTTTCATTCCCCTAAATCAGAATTTCACATTAATTCTTTGTCATTTTCTCCCTACTATCTTTTTCTATGATTAGTACATAATATACCAGGGAGGGTGAAAATTCTTAGGAGGAATGCCTGTTTATTTTATAATTTCCCTTTCCCGTGCATTTCCCATTCATGTTCCCCAGAGGAGATACTATTATGGTTTTCACCTTCTTAAAATTTTTAAATATATTTCTTGGGGAAAATAAAATTAGTAAGTCTTCTTTTTAAAATGACAACATCTAGCACTCTGGACTTACAAAAAGCAGTCAGTGGGTTTATCCCTAATGTCTAGTTTCTAGATCTATAGTAATTGTGCCTCATCTCAAGTAGGGTGACTAGTTAGACTTGTGCTCAGTAACTACACAAATGTGTGCTATGTAGCTTTTCCAGGCTAATTTTTACTTCTTTATAGCTTTCGTGGAGACCTTGCTTTCAACACAGGCTCAAGTATTTGACTCTGAAATGTTATATTATCCTTTTGAGATGAAGCCATAAATAGGAGATAACATATTAGAAGCTTCCACATTACAAAATCTGCAAATAACCAAAGTGTATTTCAAGTTACCACAATGTTCTTAAACTGTTTATAATAATCCTTCCAAAAGATATTGCACAATTCCTTATATTTTCAGAAGGAGATACTGAACGTAAGTGGTGGCTGTTTTTTCCCCATATGTAGACAACTTTAGGCCAGGAGGTGATAAATGTTCTGCAGCCACTTCCAGAGTCATTGTTAGTCCTGCCTCCTTCCTTTACCAAAACAAGGCAAACTCCTCTGAAGTACCTGCTCTCGCTCCTTATTGTAGCCATCTATCTATTCATAGCCCCTCCAATGATGTCAACTGTGGTACAGCTGGCTTACCCGCACCCCAGTTTCTAAAGTTATTCTTGGTGATTTCTATGTACACACAGATTTTTCCAACATCCTGACCTCTCAATCCCTGACCTCCTCACTTCCAAAGGTTTTGTTCTCTGACCTACTTCAGCCACTCATTCTTATGGACATACCCTAGACATTACTGATTACTATCCCACACTGACTATCTCCTCCGACACTTTCAACTCCCTTTCTTTGCTATTAGGTCAACCTTTTTCTTCCCCACCAGGATCCAGTGCATTGATCTTAACCTTTGCGTTGTCCTCCATACCAGGGAAGGCGAAAATTCTTACGAGGAATGCCTGTTTATTTTATCATTTCCCTTTCCCATGCATTTCCCATTCATGTTCCCCACAGGAGATACTGTCATTGTTTTCACCCTCTTAAATTGTTTTAAGTCCTTACACAACTTGGGTTTGAAAGTCCTTCATTATAGCCATTCTCACACACATGGCCACAAACTCCCTAGCCCTCTTCCTGCCATCATATTCTCCTGGAAAGCTCAAACCCTGATTTTCTTCCTTTTCCACCAACTCAATACATGTAACTTAGAGATGAAAATGGCTGGAGAAAAATACAGCCATCTAACTGGTATCACTTGAAATCTGTGAGTTCAGACTCCAAGTGGTCTCAACACTGTCAAGGCAATCCTAGCACACTTCCCAAGTCAATTCACTCCGCCATTCTTCCAGAGAAATGTTCACCATACCTCCTTCCTCATCCTCTCTTAGTCCATGCCTTTATTTTTTCCACTAAGAAAATGGTAGCAATCAAAAGAAACTCACCCTCAAATCTAACAGTCTACCTCCTTCTGGATCCATATATTTTTTTCTTCCTACAGTCATAATAGATGAACATTGCCAATTTCTGTGTGAAGTCAACTCTGTGCTGCCCTTAGATCCCACACATCCTCACATATTGAAAACATCACTGGTGCAATTGTCTCTCCCTACTGTATCATTCCCATTGGTACGCATGTGAGATATTCCATGCCTATAAAATCCCCACTTAAATATGTACTACTGACTTCCCCCTTGCTCCTACCTCTACCACCCCATTTCTTGGCTCCTTTTCCACCAAAATTCCTCAACCTATTTCCAATTCACCTCCTATCCTCTCTTAACCCACTCCAATTAGCCTTTCACATCCCCCAGCCCCGCCACCCTCATCCATAGAAACAGTTCTTGTCAAGGTCATCAACAACCTCTATGTTATTACATCTGAAGTTCAGTTCTCCTCATTTTACATAACGTAATAGTATTTGACACAGTCGATCATGCCCTCCTTTGTAAGTGTCCTCTGTCTTCATCTGGCCGTGTTGACATCTCAGTCTCTTTTTCCTCCAACCTCCTGTCTTCTCAGCCTCTTCTGTTGAGTCATTCTCTTTTCACCAACCATTCAGTCCTGGTTTTCTCTAAAGATCTGTCTTCTCTTTTATGTAACAATTGTTTAGGTCAGGTTCTCAAACTTATTAGACTTAACTTTTAATAATGAATACTTTATAAAACCATATTTGCTATCTTGAACTGAAACATATAGATAATATGATCTATTCACACATATAAGTTTTATAAACCAATACACAAAAGTCAAAGAAGAACTAAATAAATTGAGACTATGCTATGTTTATGGATTGAAAGACTCATGTTTTTAAGATGTTAATTATTACCAAAATGATCTGTAGATTTAACATGATCCTAGCAGAATTTTTCCTCTTAGAAACCCACAATCTAGTTCTAAAATCTGTGTGGAAAGGCAAAGGAAATAGACTAGCCAAAACTATTTTGAAAAAGAATGAAGTTGTAGGATTCACACTACCAGATTTCAAGATATATGATAAAGCTACAAAAAACAAAGACATTGTGTCATTTGGAGAATAGATAAGACACATAGATAAATGGAACAGAATAGAAAGTTCAGAAGTCAACCCAAACAAATATGATTGATCATTTTTTAACAGCTTTATTAATTTATATACAATGAACTGCACATATTTGAAATGTACAATTTGAAAAGTTTTGATGTATGCATACATTCTTGAAACTATCACCATAATCAAGAAAATGAACATATCACTCAGCTCTAAAAAGTTCCTTGTGCCCCTGGATAACTCCTCCTCATATCCCCTTCCTACTTCCATTCCCAGATAAATACTGATCTGCTTTCAAGTACAAACATTAGTTTGAATTTTCATTATTCCTATATTTTTTATATGACTTCTTTCTCTCAGTGTAATTGTTTTGAGATTCATTCTCATAGTCACACGTATCAATAGTTCATTTCTTTTCATTGCTTAGTAAATTCCATTGTGCACATATATATATATATATATATATACACACCACAATTTGTTTATTCATTGACCTGTTGATAGAAATTTGGATTGTTTCCAGTGTTAGACTACCATAATAAAACTACTATGAACTTTTGTGTACAATTGTTTGTATGGACATATGTTTTCCTTTTCCTTGGGTAAATACCTACAAGTAGAATGGTTTTGTCATATAGTGGCCTAATGTTTTAAGAAACTGAACTATTTTCCATAGTGATTTTACTATTTTGTATTTTCACCATTCTAACTGCTCCATATCTTCACCAACACCAGTATGGTCAATTTTTAAAAATTTGGGACATTCTAATAGATGTGTATAGTAGTAGCTCATTGTAGTTTTATTTGAATGTCACTAATGACTAACAATGTTAAATTTTTTTTTGGAGACTGGGGTCTTGCTATGTTGCCCAGGCTGGTCTCAAACTCCTGGACTCAAGCAATCCTCCCTCTTCAGCCTCCCGAGTAGCTGGCATTATAAGTGTACACCACTGTGCCCTGCTTAATGATGTCATTTTATGTGCTTATTTACCATCTGTATATCCTCTTTGGGGAAGTGTCTGTTCAACTCCTTCACTGTTTCATAATTACAGGCTATTTTTTTTCTTATTACTATTGAGTATTAGGAGTTCATTAGACATTGTGGATATAAGTTCTATATCAGATATGATTTGCAAATATGTTCTCCCAGTCTGTGGATTGTCTTTCATTCTCATTATAGAGAAGATATTTGGTCTTCTTTTTGAAGATCAGAAGGTCTTAAATTTGCAGAGGTCTAATTAATGAATTTTTTTCTTTTACGTGTGGTATATTTGATACTAGATCTAAGAAATCTTTTCCTATTTTAAGGTCACAAAGATTTTTACATTATGATTAAATCATGTTTTATGATTCATAGATTCTTAATACATATATATTGAATGAATAAATGAAATTACATTCCTTACATTTTTAAGTCACACAGCTTCATATTGCAATGCTTTTTTTTTCTATGTAAAATATTTTCATGCTAAAATTTATTTTTCTCCCAATTATCAGTGGGTAGATGGGAGAGCTTGTGACCATATAGTTTAATAGCTTTGCCTAAGGTCTCAGGAATTAGGTACAAACCCAGACACACCATAATTCAAAAAGAGTCAAGCTCTAGCCACAAGTTGGGTCTATTACATTATTAGGGATATGCTAAGGCATGCTAGTTATTTTTTCTAAACTAGGAGAGGGTATTAATTACATTATGAGAAAAGTTTTAATGGAGTTTCTGTAGTTTAGTGGCCTCTCTTCTAGTGAAAATATTTTGACCTTGTATAATGAATGGTCCAGTGTGTTCTCATAAAACAGTAGCATCATTAAAAAAAGACCTTAAATAGTAATTGAACAAAAATAGAAAAAAAAGTAGGTTGTATTTCCACGTCTATAAAAGTTCTATCTTGTAATGAAAAAATGAGCTTCTTCTGCATAAAAATTTACAATTTGAGTGTTACTGTAGCCATTTTCAGCCTTTTCCCCTCTTTTTGATCTTTTTCCCCTCTTCATTGCTTCCGTTCTGTGAGTATAGGCCACAAAGGAGTCTCCAAGGGAAAAGAGAATGGCAGAAGGAAAAGAGTCTTTAGAAAGAATCCTAGGGAACCAAATTTGAGGTGAGACCAAGAGATTTATGAGACACTTAGAGCTACACTGTGGGTTCCACAGCCTGGATCAGCTCCCTCCTGTGGGCCAGGCCTGCAGGTGGTGGTGGTGGTGGTGGTGTGTGTGCAGCAGCAGCAGGCAGTGGGGGAGGTGGGTGGGGGGTGGTGCGGTGGTGGTGGTGGTGGTGGGAGTTGTGTGTACAGCAGAAGCAGCCAATGCCCTGCCCTCAAGGGCACATAGGTTGCCAGGTGGGCAGACACACAAACAGATCAAGTCAGTACATGAGGCCACTAATTGTCTATTTTACAGATGAAGAAACTGAGGCTCAGTCTTATTAACTAGCATCATCTGATATATGCAGTTAGCAGGTGTTAGATTTGGGTCTAGGGCTGGTGGAGACTTGTCCTTCTCCCCTTGTGCCTATCATTTCTTCCTCTTCTACATTTTAGAGTACATCATTTGTTCATCTTTCATTAATATAAAGTTAGAAAAGTCCCACCCAAAAACAGACAGACATAATTTTATCTAGGAGCACTTGAGGAAAAGAATACAGTCAGCTCTCTGTGTCCACGGGGTACTCATCCATGGATCCAACCAACCACAGACTGAAAATATTTGGAAAAAACCCAATAAAAATAACAATACGATAATGAAAAAGAATACAAATTCAAAAATACAATATAACAATTATTTACATGGCATTTACACTGTATTAGGTATAGTAAGTTATCTAGAGATGATTTAAAGTATGAAGGAGGATGTGCGTTGGTTATATGCAAATACTACACTATTTTATGTAAAGGCCTTGAGCATCCGTGAAATCTGGTATCCATGGGAGTTCTGGAACCAACCCCCACAGATACTGAAGGATGATTGTATTAGATAAAACATTGAAAAACTTCATTAATACACTCCTCCCCCAAATATACCAGGTAATGTCACTTTGGAGTAGAAGTCCTTCCTTCTCCCCAAAAGGAGAATAACCACTAGATTCATAGGCTTGATTTTCTCTGGGTGGACAGAGATTCGTGACTGGGCATTACATCTTCAACAATAAATAGAAGAGATGGTCATCAGAAGAGGTGACAGGATTTACTGGGAAAGCAATGATGGCAATATTGTTTATCTAGATTATGACAGTGGGTACAAAAACGTATCTATTTGTCAAAACTTGTGAAACTTATCGAATGATTGCATTTTGTTGTATGTAAATTATAATTCAATAAAGTTGATTAAAATAAGCAATGGGCAAGGTGGGACCTGTGCACGCTCTGCTGGTTGTCCTTGTTCTAAGATGTACATTCAGTTTGTTTTCATGGAAACTAAACAGTAGAGTACAGGGCAGAAAACAATATGATTGAAAAAATGATTGAAAATTAAATGTCATTTCCCCAGCAACATTTCTTAGGAGTTCACTAACTAGTTTAATCTCCATCTCTTAAACTTGTGATTGTCATTCCAATTATTCCAAGAGGAAGGAATCAGAGAGCCAGGCATTCAAATTTAGTTTCTTTTGAGTATTCACACACTTCAACACTCTTCCTTTACCTAGATGGATGGTAAGTCACTACATCAGAAAAATACAGGGTTATTTTCTCATGGACTATCCTTATTTTTGGTCTGGTTGTTCTGGACATTTTACAGAATACTTTACCTAAAAGTTAAACTATGATCTAAAGGGTAGTAATAGTAGCTAATATTTATTGAATCCTTAATCCCAAGCTCTGTACTTTACATGTTTAAGCCATTAGCCATTTAGCAGCCAAAGTAATTAGGAAATAGTATAGTCACAATGTAATTTAGCTACACCAGAGCACTAAGTATTTCAAAAAGGCTTAGAAAAACATACAGATCTCTTTGCTTTTCCCCAGTTCAATAATGTGAGCACTATCTTTCCTTTGTCCCTGCAACAAAACTTGGAGTCATGCTTGGCTTCTCTTTTCCATACACTCCAAATCCATTTCACAGCAAATCTTGTTGGTTCTACCTTCAAAATACATCCAGAATCTGACTCCCTTCCCCACCTCCACTGCTAATACCCTCGTCCAAGTCACCGTGACCTCTTTCCAGGATTGCTTAATGGTCTCCTGCAAGCTCCCAGGCTCTGTCACCTTACCCTCTTTCTCCACTTAGCAGTGAGAATGATGATGTTAAAAATCCAAGTCAAATCATTTCACTCTCCTGCTCTAAATCCTCCAATAGTTCCAGTGTGTTCTCATAAAACAGTCCCACTTGAATAAAATCCAAAATACTTATGACGGTTTCCAGAGAATCTGTGACTGCCTCTCTGCTCTCATTGCCTACCATTCCTATTATACTTAGCCCTCGGCTGAACTAGCACTGCCCTCCTTGCAGTTCTTTTATCCTATGCCTGAAATTTGCACTTGCCTTTACCTGGAACTTCCAACTCTCACATATTCTCAGAGTTCTCCCCCACATTTTCCAGTTCTCTGTGCACGTATCACTGCCGTAGAAGGTTTTTGCTGAGTAAAAACAGCCAGTGCCTTGTTACTCAGGTATTTTACACTGTTTGATTTTTCTTCATAACACTTACTACTATCTGACATATGTTTTCTTCTTATTTATTTATTGTCTGTCTCCTGTACCCCCGTCTTACCCCCCTCTAGAAAGAAAGCTCTAGAGGGCAGAAGCTTTTGTTCATGGTTGCTTCTGTAGCACCTCGAACACCGCTTGGCACAGAATAGGTGCTCATTGTATGTTTACTGAATGAAACAAAGGAAGGATGAATGAATGAGTAATGTCTTTTTGGTGACTCTAAAATTTAGAAAACAAATATTCATGATCCCATTACCCAATAGCTTCAGGGGCTTTTGAGGATTACAAGGCCGTCTAAACATACATGGCTGTAGTCCGTAGTGCTCTCGGTTAGTTTTGCTATACCTGTCTTCCAGCTGCCTCTCTCTTCCTTTTTAACAAAAGCCTTTTTAACAGGCATAAAAGCTCTGCATTTGGGACCCTCCTGGTCCTCCCTCTGTGTCTCTTCACTTAATTATTCCTGATTTGTATCCTTTATGATAAACTGTAATCCTAAATGTAGTACTTCCCTGAGTTCTGTGAGTCATTCTAGTGAATTATTGAACCTGAGGGGGTCCTTGAAACCCCCAGATTTGTAGCTAGTTGGTCAGAAGCATGGGTGGCATGGACACTTCCAAACCGGCATCTGAAGTAAGGGCAGTCTTTTGGGGGACTCTGACCTTTAACCTGGGGAGTCTGAATGCTAACTCTGGGTGGTTAGCATCAGAATTTTATTGCAGTACCTTAATGTGCAATCTTGTTTAAAGACACTTTAGTTAGTATATGTTGTTGATTCATTCACATTGAACCCCCAGCCAATAACACTATCACTCATGCCTGAATGAAGCTTATCTACACATGCATTTTCTTCTTCAGGCTCATCACAGCCTTCCTACACTTAGGAACACTAGACAGCACTTCAGTACTAAACTTGGGAGGGATTTTAAACAGCAATATCACTGGGAAAAAAAGTACCAAAATGTGAAAAACGTGGCATTAAATAGACTGCCAAAAGAACACTTGTTTATGAGAGCCGAAATGAGAAGGGAGAGCATGTATTACCTCGTTTGATCTCAGCTGGGAACGTGCCCATTGGATGAATCAAATATTTTACTGCTTTGTCCATGTCTGGAAATGACTGAGAAAGTTCCACCAATGTTGACTTGGGGGCTACGAATAAATTTTAGCAAGTAAATGAATTCACAGATGTGGCATCCGTGAATAATGAGGCTCAACTCTACACACACACACACACACACACACACACACACACACACGGTTAGAACTTTCTTTCCCACATCCTGAAAGAAGTATGATGCACTTCCCAAGTGAAAGTACACAAGACCCTGTGAAAGCCTAGGGGCTTGTGTTCAATAGAAACTACCCAGATTTGTATTTCTCCTAAGCCCTTGATCTTGTTGGTTCCCGCAGCTGCTCTTCCTGCTTCATACCAAGGAGGGTTGGGACTCAGCTCCTTTTCCTTGATTTCCTCCCAAACTGCTCTCACACAGGGCCTTTGAGTAGCTCAAGGGAAGGATTGGGATTGAAAAACTTGGTTATTTTGCAATAACAGAAACAAATGAAAATGGAATGTTAAACATTGTCTCTTAAACTACCCTTTAGTCCCTGTATCTGCCCCTTCTGGAATTTTAATAGTATATCTGAGTCTTTAATGTCTTTATTAAAAACAACAGCCTATCTACCTACTTCAGATCTTAAGCTTAATAGCACCGGCCAAGGATTTCAGTCTTTGTTTTTGTCCCCTTTTTCTCAACAATGTCTGTAAATAGAAGAACAGACATATAGTTTTATGGAAATGAATTAATGATAGCCACTTTTTTTTTTTTTTTTGAGACAGGGTCTTGCTCTGTTGCCCAGGCTAGAGTGCAGTGGCGTCATCATAGCTCACTGCAACCTTAAACTCCTGGGTTCAAGCGATCCTCCTGCCTCAGCCTCCCGAGTAGCTGGGACTACAGACATGTGCCACCACTCTACCTAATTTTTCTATTTTTTGTAGAGATAGGGTCTTGCTCTTTCTCAGGCTGGTCTCAAACTCCTGGCCTCAAGCAATCCTCCCACCTTGGCCTCCCAGAGTGCTAGGATTACAGGGATGAGCCATCCTGCCCGGCCTGATAGCCACCTTTTGACAAGCATAGTTAGCCGTGGTAGATTTAGTAACATTATCCACCTCTCTGTTACTGATGTCAAACCCGTTTAATCTTTGCAAAATCTCTATGAGAAAGTTTTATTTCAAATTTACAGATAAGGAAAAGACCTAGAGAAGTTAAGCAACTTCTGACTTCTGAACTCTGTCCAAGTTAACAGAGCTTAGTATAAGGAGTTCAACCTGGATCTAAGAGGCCAAGTTGTTTTGTCAGGGCAGCAGGCTGCCCTCAGTTCTTGGTGTGCTCTTGGCCGAAGAATGACCAGACACACCAAAGTGTCAAGTCCAGACTATTATCCTGGTCTTCTGACTCCCTGCTTGGAAAAATCACCAGCAGGGCCAATGCAACGGTGTAACCTCAGGCAGGAAGCAGTGTCACATGAGCAGCTCTTTATTGTAGAAAAAAAGGGTCTGTTTCTGGGACTAGAGAGAGACAGAACAACTCACTGACTAACTGACCCACTCTCTCTATGACTGAGTCACTCTCTCTCTGACTTCTTGGATTGTTTCCTTTTATTAGCTCAGTCTGGGGAGGGCTTCTCGGGAGGTATGAGATGTTATCAGATGATCAACAGGTGTCCTCAAAATTCCATCTGTGTATAAAAGCTCCCTCTAAGAAATCCCATGTAGTGGGGTGAATCACAATGCAGATTCAAGCTAATGGCATAATAATTACCCTTAGATTACTTTAGGTCACTTTCTAAATCCTATTATGCCTGGGCTGAGGAATTCCCAGATTGATGAAGCATTCCCTCCTTCCCTAGGTGTAGCAGTTGCTTGGGATAGGATTAAGGGTGGGCAACACAAAAATGGAGAGCCCGCCCTTATCCTTCTTCCCAGGTGGAGCAATTGCTCAAGACAGCACCAAAGCAGGGAACCCTTGTCCCGAGAAGAGCTGGAGATCCTACCTACCTACCTAACAGTTTAACTATTGTGCTAGATTTGCTTACTTCCCAATACTCTGATTTCCTAATAAGGGATGCCTGGATTAGTGAGAATATACTGTACCATGTATATTATATCATTGTAGAAAAAAATCTGTAATCAAATTAAATGATGAAAATGTCCAAATTAAAGATGTGGGTTTTTTGGCTCTTGTTCTTCACGCAGATACTCTGTACAGTTAAGAAGATGTTGAAAGGCCAGTACTAAAAATCAGATTGTTTCTATTTGAAAGTACTATGTAACTCAGGAAAAGAGGTTTTAAAGATCTACTCAATTATATTGGTTAATTAGTTACTTGCAGTATCACGGTGATTTTCTGATGTTGTAAGGCAGTTTTGATGCAGATTAAAGGAGTAAAAGCATGTCCAGATCATATAAATGAATTTAAAATTTCACTTTGTAGCTAAGGAGAGAGCTTTCTTATGAATATAGAAAGTACATAAATTCTCAAGATAAACCAATTATTAAATATGAAAAAGTTGTTTTAGTTCTTTCCTTTTTACAGCTTTACTAATATATAATTGAAGACTTTTAAATTTATGAGCCATCACCACAATTTAGTTTTAAAACTTTTCCATCACTCAAAACTTTCCCTCAAGTTCATTTTCACCTTTTAATAAGCACAAGGGGGTAAAATGTGAACGCTCACATGCACACACACATGAATCAGCTTACTTAAAGAGAAAAAAAAAATCACTTAGTACCACCTAGTGGTGTATAAGTAGATAGCAAGTTGATTTTAGAATTCCTGAAATCCTCAGATTCAAGAATTTTTTCCATCGGATCATTAAATCAGCTACTAATATTTATAGTTTATAATTGGAACATTACTTCAAAACATCCACAAGCTTATCCAAAATCTTTACTAGATAAGTTTTAAATACTTTATTTTAAAAAACGAATGATACTCTTCCTTCAAATGAGTGTTCACTTGAGCCCCAGTATGTTCAGCTGATAAATACTTAGCAACTTTGTGTGAGCCAGGGATGATCCATTCGTTTTCCCACTTGGGGAAATTAACTTTGTTAAAAAAAGCTGTGGAGAAATACACACAAACAGAAACAGTGGTTATCTTTGTGTATTGGAAAATGAGTGAGTTTTTCCTTTTGGTTTTATTTTTCTGGAGTATATTTTATTTAATACATATTTGAAAAAACTGTAGTAAACTTTATTTTTAAAAGTGAACGTAAAATTTCAAAATATTGCAAAAATACCTAGTAAAGTTCCCCCCAACCAGCAATTTTCCTTGAATATTATTTGCCTTTCCCATTTCCTCCCTATTGGTGGCAGTGACCATCTACCACTCACAGGTGAAGACTGAAGGCAGTGGTTAATCGAGAATGTTCTGCCTCAGCCTCCCAGCCTCATGACATAACTCCTTGCGGGAAACTCTGCATGTAATTTGGCTTCATGGAAGCTCAATGTCCCACAATTAATTAAATTATGTCCGTGTAAGGTTCTTATGGTGAAATGCACATAATTCTAACAGTGTTCCTGGAAAACAGTGTTTTGGGTTTTTTTATATTTCAGAATATTATGGGGAAAAACAGTGTTTTATTACAGAAAAATTATTCAGAGAAACAATAATTCTAGCAAACAGTTACGTAAGTAGAGATGTCAAATAGAATAATAATAACAAATACCTAATTTAGATTCCAGTTCTGGCTCTAATTCTTACTATCCATGTGGCCTTGAGCAAACCGCCTGACCTCCTTCTAAATTTGTTTCTCAACTGTAAAATGGAGATAAAAAAAATACGTACCTTACAGGGTTTCTATGGGAATTAAATGAAATAATACACAATAGCATATATTAAATGCTCAATAAAAGTTAAGTGTTGCTACTATTATTTTACTATTGCTACTATCTTCTTAGAGTAGTATGTAAAAGTTCTATCTTAAGTGAGACTTTAGGGGAAATCTAATCACATCACTCCCATAGGTGCAGATACAAAATTGTAAGTATGGGAGAGCTGGACAAAGTGCTGTCCTTGGTTCTGAAACCACCACACTCAGCGGGGCGTGCTTGCTTTGAAACCTCAGGCTACCAGTGATTTCCTGATCCAACCTCTTCCAAGAATTTTGAAACAGGTGAGTGCAAAAGTGAAAGCAAATGCACATGCACACTCATGTTTGTGCGTGCACACGGACACACTTGGAGGGAGAGAGGAGGGAGGGCAAGGGAAGGGGGGGAGAGAGAGAGAGAGAGAGAAGGAAGGTGAAGAAGAAGGACGAGGAGAAGGAAGGCGGAGAAAGAGGGGCAGGAGGACAGAAGCGTAGTTCCTGAGAAGTTGCCAGGCAAGGAGTGGGAAGAAATACATACTTGACATAGTCTTCAAATTACATTGCTTGCTGTCATCAAGAAAGAACCAAACAAATCCCTGGCATTTGGCAGAGAGTTGTGGGTGTGTGTTGAGTGGGTGGTTTAGATATTCCTTCATTCAAGCTATCCTTGTACCTATCTCTGTACCTAACCACCCTGGTATTAGCACCTAATCACCAGACTGCATGTTCCCTGAGGGCAGGGACTGGGTCTTGTGCACTCTCGTGAGGACAAAGGATAATGCCTGAGTCTTAGTTAGCTCGGGCTGCCTAACAAAGTGTTATAGACTAGGTGGCTTAAGCAGCAGAAATTTATTTTCTCACAGTTATAGAGGCTGGAAGTCTGCCATCAGTGTGCCAACATGGTCAGGGTCTGGTGAGGGCTCTCTTCCTGGCTGTAAATAGCCATCACCTTCTCCCAGTGTCCTCATATGGGGGTTGGTGGTGAAGGATGGTGGGGATATCTCTATAGAGCAAGCTCTCTGGTCTCTTCTTATAAGGACACTAATCTTTATCATGAGGGCTCCTAATTACCCTCCAAAGGCCACATCTCCAAATACCATCACACTGGGGGTCAGGGTTCAACATGTGAATTTTGAGGGGGGCATAAACATTTAGTCCACAACAGCTTGTAAAGTGGGAAGCACACAGTATCTGTAACTGAAGGCCTTCAACAAATGGTAGTTTTATAAACAGGGGGAGCTATAATCTAGGCCTCACTGTTTTGATCTCAGTGTATAATTCCGCTTCTTTTCCATGTTGCAGATTAAGTAAGATGAATCCGGTATTGGCACATATAGCTTTGTCATTTTGAAACTGCCTATATTAAAATAATGTAAGGCCATAAGGCAGGAATTGTGATAAAAGACTGATTTCTACAGAAGTAAGACATAGCTAACAGTTAACTGGCCATTGCTCCCTAACTTGCCTACTGCTATAACTGCTTATTACTTAAGTGTCACATATCCTTGACAGGGGCAAGATTTGTGACTTCTCCAGTTGCTTCTCTAGATAACATTCTATTGTAAAACCTAAGAGTGGTCTTTGAGATATCTTCTAGACTCTGCATTTGGGGGGACCAACTGACTGGACCAGTGGCCATGTATGGGAACTAATCCAACAGGTCCTGTGACCCTCCACTCAGGAACTGTCTTAGCCAAAAAGACAATTTCTGCTTCCCAACCCTATGAGTTCGAACTCAGCCAATCAACAGACCCAATTCCCTAGGCCTTTGTTCGCCAAACCACCTTTAAAAATCTTAGCCCCCAAATTCTCAGGGAGATGGATTTGAGAAATTTCTCCCATCTCCTTGCTTGGTGCCTTGCAACATTAAACTCTTTCTCTGCTGCAACTCCTGCTGTCTCAGTATATCGGCCTCTATCTGGGCAGTGGGCAAGTGACCCAGTTGGGTGGGGACAATTGTCTTTGTTTGCTTAGCTACATGCATAGAAGCTGTGCAGATTGACTGTGCTGAGAGTGGCAATGATCCAGGAGTGTGGAACATAGCAGCATGGAGCCTGGATGGCAGAAAAGGCCAGGGTCTAACTACACTAAGAGATGATTGCTGGGTGGAGCCCAAGTGGATTGTGTTCTAAAGCTAGTTTAATGTAACATGCAATAATGGCTACAACTTACATAGCACTTATTATGTGCCAGCTGCTCCAAGCACATTATATGCATTGATTCATTTTAATTATTACTAAAACCCTAAGGGGAAAACTCATTATTCCAATTTTACAGATGAGGAAACTGAGGCAAAAGTATGTAAAGGGCCTTGATGAAGGTTACATAGTCAGTGTCACAGAGGAAGCTAGAATTCCGGCAGCTGGGTGCCAGTACCTATGCTCTTAACCACTGTGGTAAAGTATCTTTCCTGAAATTTAAGCAACCTGCTACAGTGAACTTCCCTCTTGGGTTTAGTCTCCTAGCATTTATGGTAGTTAATATCTGAAGACTGTAAGGAGTCGGGGAGGGAAAGACTGAGGATGAGAACTGGGGAGTGGCTTCCTTTTGCAACGTTTTTCACTCAGGTCAGCGAGTGACAGTGTCTTTAAGAAAGTGGGCTCAGCCTGGTCAGGCCAGGGCAGAAAGGCTGACTCATTTGTATGAGGAGGTTCATGGGGAGCTGGAGGCCTGTGGTAGTCCAAATCTTCTAAATCCTGCCAAACATTCTCACTAAACTCTTGGTGTCCCACTCCTCTGTGACCAATGCTATAATTGTCATGTAAGAAATCATGAGGCTGAGCAACCTGAAGGAGTTCGGTCCCCAGTTATCTCAGCTTTGGTGCTAAATAATAATGGAAAGCCTTCAGTTCATCCTAGTTCAGAGAATTTAGGGATTTGAACTTCTCTTCTCTCTCTTTAAACTTTTTGGTTTTGTTAAAAGTGTCCATCCCACAATTTTGAATTACTCATGCTCTTCATACTATTCTAAGGCCAGAGAGCAGCTCAGTTTCCCTAAATCGTTTTTGTTGTGTTGTTGTTGAGACAGATTCCTCGCTCTGTTGCCCCGGGTAGAGCAAAGTGGCGTCATCATAGCTCACTGCAGCTTTCAACTCCTGGGCTCAAGTGATTCTCTTGCCTCAGCCTCCCGAGTAGCTGGGACTACAGGCGCGCACCACAACGCCCGGCTAATCTTTTGTTCCTATTTTTGGTAGAGACGAGGTCTCACTCTTGCTCAGGCTGGTTTTGAACTCCTGAGCTCAAGTGATCCACCTGCCTCGGCCTCCCAGAGTGCTAGGATTACAGGCGTGAGCCACTGTGCCCGGCCCCTAAATCATTTTTGAAGGTCAATTTATTCCAGGTGATCACAAGAATAAGTTTAATTAGATAATTCACCACAGCATGCTATGGGCTGGTAAAGTCTCATTTCTGAGCATTAATATAGTTTTCATTGCCTCTAAGCCAAATAACTAGTCCCAGATTTTTCCATATCCCTAAAGGTCTACTTACTGTCTGCAGCTAACTCTTGATTACATCACATAAAATTTTGACCCATAAATATCATTTCCATCTGTATTCGTTTCCTAGGACCACTGTAACAAATTACCACAAACTGGGTGGATTAAAACAACACAGAAATTTATTTTCTCACAGTTCTGGAGGCTAGAAGTCCTAAATCAAGGTGTTGGCTGGGCCACACTCTGTCTGAAGGTTCCCTGAATCTTCAAGGACTCAAGGACTCCTTTCTTGGCTCTTCCTAGCTTCTGGTAGCTTCCAGCAATCCTTGCTGTTCTTGGCTTGTAGCCGTCTGACTCTAATTTCTGCCTCTGACTTTATTTGGCCTTTCCCTCTCTATATACGTCTGTGTCTCTGTGTCTCTAAATCTCTCTGTCCTTATAAGGACACTAGTCATTGGATTTAGGGCCCAGTTTCATCCATTATGAACTCATCTCAACTTGATTGCATCTGCAAAAACCCTATTTCCAAATAAGACCATAGTCACAGGTACTGGAGGATAGGACTTGAAAAAAAATTTATATTTTAGCTTCTTAGTTGCTTACTTTTAAATCAAATTATACATTCACATCTTTCCACCACTGTTGCTAAACTGTGAGGACATAAATCAGAGGCTCTTATTAGCACAAAGGAGGACTCATCTGAAATAGAAGTCAACACAGGAAAAATGCTGGAACAGAATTGACACACAGACACACTCAAACACACACAGACACACACGCAGAAACAGATTATGACATCATTTGAGCATTTTGATCCAGCCATTGTTGAATCTAAATATTCCTGGACTTTAATTGCTTGAGACAATAAACCTCCTGTTTTCTGTTTTGTTTTTTCTTTAAAGCCAACTAGATTTGTCATTTGTGATGGAAAGATTCCTGACTATTGCTTCCCCTATTTATTTACATAATTACAAAATGTTTCACATGTACCATTTTTTAAACTTTAATTCTTGAAATGTATCTATCAATTAGGTACGAAAACAAAGACTGAATCTGACTTATTTTTGTGCTTCTCATGGGGCAGAACACTGTTTCTTCAAGAGACCAGGTACTTAACAATGGCACGACCGACCCTTGTCAGACACCTAACTAATTTTATTTCAACAGACCAGAACTCAAAGAATGCCTGTTATAATTTTCAAAGTAGTCACCTCGGGGTCTTTGCACATCTTTCAGTAAATGTTCCTGTCATTGCTCAGTACATTTTGAGAAGTGGTGTTATGAAATTGCTTTCAAAATCTGTGGCATTTTCCCCATCAATAACTCGATTGTGGTAAATCTTCATTCTATGAAAATGACCTGTCTTCTGCAAATAGCCAGAGTTCAATTGAAATGAATTTTAGTAATTCTGGAAAGAGAAAGACTAAAGGGTAGAAGTAGAAGAAGGGGAAGCGGAAAGGCAATAAACTTTCATTAAGTCTGTTAAAACTCAAGAAAACCTACAAAGTAGGCATTGCTATCTCCATTTTACCTAGAAGAAGTTGTATAAACTGGCCTGAGAGTATTGTAGGGCCAAGGGAAAGCTTCCACTTGGCCTTCCAAAGGTTCGCTGAAAATCACTGACAAAATCACTGGCGGATTAATAGAAGAAAAGGCATACAAATTTATTTGATTGTAGTTTTACGTGACACAGGAGCCTTCAGAATGAAGACCCAAAGATACAGGGGAAACTGTCCATTTTTATGCTTAGGTTCAACAAAGTGTGGATAGCTGTATAGAAGTATGATTGGACAAAAAGGGTATGATCTAATGCTAACAGACCAAGTAGGGAAACCCAGCAAAGCCTTTCTGTTTAGATTCTTCTTGGCCTCTCTGTGCAACATTCCTTCTTTCTGGGTATAGACAGGACCCTCTCTGGAATGGGGTGTCTTATGACCTATAGTCACATAAAGTGGGTTGAATAAATTTACTATGGGCAGTTTTTACACAGAAAGGCAGTGGCGTGGGGAGTTAGAGTAGTATTTTAAGTTTTATGGCTGGCTTTGGGGAAAAAGGGATTTGATTTCTATGACCCGCCTTGGGGACGAGGGACTCCAGTTTCTAGGGTTAGCCTTGGGGGAGAATGAGGGGCCAGAGACAGGAGGGCAGGAGAAGGTCAGAGAAAACTTCTGCTTCTGAGGCCTTCATTTTGGGGCATCATTTTCTGAGCCCCAACTGTACACAGTCCATGTTGCCAGGGCTAGGACTCCATCCCAGGTCTGTCTTACTCCAAAGGCTGTGGCTTTTCCTTTCCATCATTCTGCCTCTTTTAGGGCTGAATTTCTTTAGAATAAAAATCAGTGGGTGAATGTAAAGCATGTAGATGCACTTCTTGAGTTTTGTATTATAGATATCATGCCATAGGGTAGGACAACCACCTCTAGTGACATGAGAGGCAAGCAGAAAATGAAGTGTATTGAGGAGGACTTAAAAAGAGTCAGCCCATTGTGTACAGGGCACTAGGCAGAGCTGGATGAACTGTAGAAAGTGCTCCATGAGAAGAGTCCTGCCCTGGTACCATTTTACATATATATGGAGAGTAAAGCAGGGGAGCAGGAAGCACTTGGCTGACTATGTACCACGAGAATTTTCTGGGTGCAAGAAATGGCCTTGCTGGAACAAGGGAGTGTCCAGAACCCAGAGGTCAATTGTTCAGGGAGTTTACATACCAGTGCCGGTATGAGCTAATGACTTTGTAGCCTTCAGCTGAACCAGCTCAGTTTTTCTGGGCTAACTCATTGCTATAACTTCTAAAGGGTGGACAGAGGGTGGACAGTGGGTTGATCAGGAGTGGGTTCAGTGTAGGTGGAGCCACCAGGGCCATCTAGCAGCCATGTGATTTTTGTCTTCTTAGCAAGTGCATGGTTTCCTGACCTGCCAACTTTATTTGAGTAGATATGTTTGTCTCTCTCTCTCTCTTTTTGAGTCTTATTCATTTTCATCTTATTACCTCTCTTATTATTTTACTCTGCACAGCATATTTCTAGGTTATACTCCCCAAATGGTAACAGATTCAACTCTTTTTTGAAAATGAGCTACTGGAGGGTGCCTTGGGCATAGACCATCCAGGACTCTCCATTTACTATCTATTTGCGAGAAAATCTCCTGTGAGCTATAACAGAGAAAAGAAGTGAGAATCTCATTATTTTGAGCACTGAGGGTGATAATCTAGCTAGAACATGCCAGGGTAACAAAAAGGCCCAAGGCTCTCTGGTAGTATCATATTTTCTGTACCTGCTCTTTTGAACCTAACCCAGAGACTGGAATAGAGGCAATTAGTCAGGTGTCTTGATGGATGCACATGCTGTTGTCTGTAGATAGAGGTGGTGGTTGTTTTTAAAAAGAAAACCTAACACTTTTGGCAAGAGGCTTTCATTTTACCAGTTTCTTCTCTACCACTCAGTGGAATCATTCTTTCCAGCACTGATAGAGTAGAGCACTGTCCCATTCTGTAGCTCTGTGTGACTGCCTATTCAAGAAGCAGCTTGAAATTTTCTATGATTGCAGCATGTAAAAGATGCCTCTGTGGTGGTGCTATAAAGAAAAGGATGGACCAGACTACTTTTAATGCAGACCACAGAAAACAATACTGGCTGTACAAAGAAGGGAGAAGCAGATAGTTGGGAAATAAAGGGAGGACAGTCATGCTGTGCTCCAGGAACAACTGCTCTTGGCTCCATCATTTCTTGTCCGTGTTATCACACACGAATTACTGAACCTCTCCCTGCCTCTTATCTCTCTGAAAATGGGGATAATAATAATAGTAATAGTACTGATATCTACCTCATAAAATTGTTGGGAAGGTTACGTGATTGAAAAACATTTCTAGAATGACTGCTATGCACAGACACCAAAGTAAGCAATCAGAAAGTGTTAACTTTTATTATTATTATGACTATAATTATGATATTAAGAGCATTGTGGGAGAAGATGAGTGTTTTGGAGGCAGCTGGCCTAACTGATATTCCTTTACTAGATAATTCTACTTCTTTAAGGTCTCCTTTTATAAGGCAGCAGCAACAATATTATTTTATTTACTCTTCTCTCTGAAGTAGGCAGGAAGGTATAAATAACTCCATATCTCAGGGTGAGGAAAAATGGCCCAGAAAAGAAATAAGACTTGCCTTATTCACAGAGGTTGTATGGAATAGAGTCAGAATGCTGATCTCAGATGATGTTACTATGGGCGCTTTTCACAAAGACCCCAAGACAATGTGAGACAAGGACTTACTTTTCATTACGGATAGTGGGATGGGGAGTGACGAGGGGAAACACAGTATCTCCTGAGACAGGAGAGCTAGGATGAGGCACCAAATTGGGGGTGTCCTCTGGAGCCCAGGACATGCAGGGACTGGACACCTGGGGGTGATAAGACAGTCACCTGGCCAATTCCTGCTCACCATTCAAGCCTCAGCTGCTGACATGTCACTTCTTCTGAGAAGCCTTTTCTGATCATTCAGATGAAGTTGGCCACCTCCTTTTCACAGCAGCCCATGCTTCTCCTTGCAGCCCTTATAGGTTTATAGCTGGTCTCCTGATTGATTGTCAACTCCAAGAGCAGATGTTGCCATGACAGTGCCCTGCGCTGAGCACTGTGCCTAGAGTACAGCAGGGGCTCAGTGCACACAGTTGCTGAATGAATGAACAAGAGGGAAGCAGGGGCTCCCAGAAGGGCAGGTTGCACCAAGGTCATCTCTCAGCTCCTGTGCTTCTGTGGTCTTTCGTGAAGCCTCCAGATTCAAACATCAGTTTGGTCATAGAACAAGGGGTCAAGAGAGGGACTCAGCCCCCAAAGGAACTGCAATTATCATGGGTGGTTAAAGGTAAGAGGAAGTAGCAGATTTCTTTTATCACCTAAAAAATGTCATCAGGGTCTTCAGAATTCAGGCCAGAAGGTGGATGACATTGGTCAGAAGTAATGAAACACAGGTTTCCTCACTGGAAATCACAACTTCCTAGAAGTTGAGACCTAGGAAATATTTAGAAGAGCTCAGTGTGCAGATCACAGAGAAAAGCAGAAAGAAATTATTGAAGGGAAGGTTTTCAGGGCCAGGCAAGTCAGGAAGCATCGCGTGCCAGGCAGACCCTCCCACAGGGAGGAGCAACCCTTGCTGGTGATGCATGCAGCACGTGGAGTATGTTTTCAGAGACACCGCGGCCCCTCTCCTTGATCACCACGAAGCGTTCAGCAGCCTCTGCGCTCACTTGCTCTTCAGGCCCAAATGAAAGTTTCTTGGTTCTTTTTATTTTAAACCCCACAACGTCTATCAGATTTGGAGAACCCAACATTCTTTAGGAAGTTTTCGCAGAATAACATTGCTCACACCCCATTCCACTTTCCTCGTTTGCTCCTTTCCTTCCTCCCTTCCTATAATGTCACTTTAAAAAAACCCCACAGCCTTTTATTCTCCACCAATTCAATTTACCCTATTCCTTTTGCTCTTATTCTTTGTTTTCAGTAACCATGTTGTCTGAAATGCCTCTGTTTGGTAAGTTTCTAAAACTCCATTTTATTTTATTTTGATTGATTGATTGATTGATTTTTTTGAGATAGAGTCTCGCTCTGTTGCCTGGACTAGAGTGCGGTGGCCTCAGCATAGCTCACTGCAACCTCAAACTCCTGGGCTCAAGCGATCCTCCTGCCTCAGCCTCCTGAGTAGCTGGGACTATAGGCATTTGACACGATGCCCAGTTTATTTTTCTATTTTTGGTAGAGATGGCGTCGTGCTATGTTGCCCAGGCCAGCCTTGAACTCTTGGCCTCAAGCAATCCTCCCACTTCAGCCTCCCAAAGTGCTAGGATTACAGGTATGAGCCACTGTGCCCGACCTAAAATTCCGTTTTTGATCAATAAGCACTTTTTGTTTGTTTCTTCTCCTTTGCTCCTCTTACAATTCCTCAGGAGCTGAATCTGGCTCCTTGCAACCAGAGACAAATGGCCTGAGGTTTTGGCTGCTTCAAAAGGCTGAGGGGATCAACATGTCAGCATGCCCATGACCCACTTGCAGCACACCATTGAGCCTCTGAACAGGATTTACGTCACCCTGGGGTAGGAGGGATCCTGTGGACAGACTCTCTTCTTGCTCTGAGCCTACCTTGAAGCAGAACTCACCTTGATGCAGCCCTCACCTTGATGCAGCCCTCAGATATATCCAAATTGCTCCTGTGTTAATAAGAATTGAATATTTTACTGAAGATACATGGATAAGTATATACATCGCACAACAGAACAACCAAATTGTGCATTTAATGATCTGTTCTTTACCTTTCCAGTTGTCTCATGCTTCATCCTTCTTTCCTCTTTTTCAAACTCATATACTTTCAAATCCTTGCTGTGATCCTGAACAATTTATTTCTCACCTAAGCTTGTGAACTCCACTCAGCACAACAGAACCCCTGTTGAATAGCTGAACAGTGGTCATGTACCTTGGGTGACTTGGATTAGGCTACTACATCAGAAAAGGGAGATTTTTGCTTATCCCTGTTCTTGGTGCCATGTTTCTTAGTTAGATTGGGCTATGACTCCATCTCTGGCAGGACATATCAGTCTAGGTCCAATCAGGAGACAGAGACCACACAATGACATAAAGAGGGAATGTGTAATATAAAGAATTATCAAACTATGATAAAAGAGTAGCTATAAGATTTAAGAAAGCCTTATAGGGTATCCTAGGGCTAAGGGAGGTACATAGGAAGGACAAACTTGTAAGGGGACTCCCCTTAAGGCTGGGATCAGACCTTATTGGAGAAGTTGCAGTTGCAGCATACTGGATGGCAGAGAATTTTGCTGGTTTGCATGAGCCAGAGGTGGTCTGCAGTATCTGGGCAAGCAGGAAGCAACTCTTTAGAAACAGGTGGGGCACAGGTGAGCTGCAGCCAGTGGTCAGGCATGTGGGGGTACAGAGGGTGTGGGGGCACCAGTGCAGGCTATTGTTAGTGTTGAGAAGGCTCTGGGAAGTTGATCGCCAGGCCAAGGCTTCAAGGTTGAAGGGCTGTGCCTTCTAGGTATATGGCTGAGGCCAAGCACTATCCACACCCTCACACCAACACACCTGACTGACCATACAGGAGAGTCCCTTCCTTCTGAGATATTGCTGCAGTGCCCTAGACAAAAAAAGCTTAACACCATGCTTTCCATAAAAGAGAAATGCAAGAAGAAATTCATCCATGAATGCACAGCATATATTGAAGGATGAATTTGGGGCTGAGCAATAGATTGATAATTGGCACACAAGATTCCTTGTCTGTGCTCATAGTAAGTGCTCAATAAATGTTGGCTAGATCCTTTGTCCCAAGCTAGATGGATGAGCTAGTAGGTATTTGACTTAGAAAGAGCACTGGGTTAAAAACCAGGAGACGTGGAAGTCTAATCCTTCCTATAGCATTAATTTTGTAAACTTAAACAAGTCACTTACCTTCCCTAGGCCTTAGTTTCCTCATTTGTAAAATAAAAAGGATGGGCTAAAAAGGTAGCCTTCAACATCCATCTTTAAGATATAAAAATATTAAAATACATTGAAATTTAAATAGCACAATTCTTTTAGTGTTGCTGTGATATGATGCTATATTAATTGTGTAATTGAAGATCCTCTTGCAATGGATGACGTTGCTGATTTATTTCCTTCCAAGGAGTTCCCTCCACACATAACAATACTGGGGTATTACAGTCCTATTTCTTGTGATTATGGGATAAGAATTGTACTCTTTTCTTTCTTCCCTTTTCATATGAGTCATGCAGGAAAAGCATAAAGATAAGATATGTTTTTCTTGTCATTGTCACTCAATTATTGGCTTTCTCTCTAGGGAGAGAGATTTAACAAACAGCACAAGTTATTTGGAAGAGTTTCTTTCTCAACACTTTCATAAGAAAATAGCAAGTTAGTTAAATTTCCCTTCCTCCGGATGTGACTAAATGTTCCCTATGGATTCCAGTCCATTTTCTGATTAAAAGGATATCAAAGACATAAGCATATTTCCTTCTGTCTTATAAAGGCATCTAGCAATAAATTATTTGTGCTAAAGTGGAGAGAATCATACAGAGGAATACATTTTTGATGCAAGAGAAGAATAAATTTGCAACTTGGTGGAAGAATTGAACATTCAAATATTTGAAATTATAGTGCAAAATAGACCCTAAGGGTCCAAATTAGATATTTCTGCTGGTAAAGTAAACCACTGATCTTCCATTTGTATGAACAAGTCAATATTCTTATAGGTGAAAATGGATTTTCTTTGCCAGTTAATGTGTTTTCTTTCCCTTACTCTTATATGAGATTGAATGATTTCCAAATATCTGATTAAATCATATCTTGCTTGGGATGTCATCTTGCCAGATAAGAATATCAATGCCTTTGACGTAAAGTATATTAAAAAATGGCAGAACCAAACCCTTGATGACCCTTGATAAAAGTTATACATGTATTTATAATGCATTGAGGTAGCTTATTTTTAAATATTTGCTTCAAGATGGAGAATATATAATTGCCCTTAAAGAAAGTGTAGTTATAATCTATCTCATTATTTAAAAGCATTTTATAGTGTGAATTCTGCAGAATTCAACACGATAGCCCCATGTCATTAATTTAGTTTACAAATTAATGGTAATGTGGGTGGTAATATCTACGTAAACTGAATAAATTTGAAAAAAAAAAGTAAATAAATTCACTTGAAATTTTCAAGTGTCTACTTGTACTCAAGCCTCCCAGAATGCTTACTTTAATGAAACCATGAATAGGAAAGTTCACGAAACCACCAGGCTAAGTATATTAAAGTTTCGTTGTTTGCATATAAATAGACATTCTATAAGAGGCTAACAGTGAGGTCTGTTAGAACTATGCTTTAGTTTTGGTTAGGACTGTGTGACAACCCAATCTGGGTTCAGTTCTCACCAGCCCAGTACCATCTCCATATTGGTCAATTAATTTAAGTCTGTGTCAGGGTCGTTTGTCCTTACAGATGAGCACTGCTACTCAGTAGGCAGCTCATAGAAGAAAATGAGAATGGATCAAAGAACATTCACTAGGGTTGGAGAAACCCTTTTGATGGCACATCAGTATTTTCCTTAATTTTTATTGCTAAAGAACAACCCATGAATGTTTGTATGTGTAATGAGACGCTGGCTTTTGCTTCTTAAGTCAATTTTGCTTTTTGCAAAAGCATTCGAAAATGAGTTTGAACACTTTTTATTTTTTAAGTTAAGAAACACTCTCCCATATACACTATCAATACCATTGATTTTCTTCATAAGCTCTTTTTTCCCTCATAGACAAGAAAATAAACAACTGCTGTGAGAATCATAATCAATTTCAAGTTGGCAAAGTCAAACTTGATGGGTGTTGATTGCATGTATGTTAGCTCTGATGGTAGATAATTTGTAACACTGTGAGGCTGTTACTAATAGTTCTTTCAGCATCAGAGCTGCTTTCTGATATAATGGTTTGTTTTATCTTTTTCTGTTATTGCTATTCCATAATACACCCTGAAACTCTTCATAAAAACATAAACAAGATTTGGTTTGAAGAGTTTTGAAAAGTGCAATTAGTTCTCTATGGAAACTCTACCTGGTTCCATAAAGAATATTTATCTTTAAACTGAAAACACCTGGGCATTTTTTTTTTTTTTTGAGACAGAGTCTGACTCTGTCTGCCTGTCTAGAGCGCAGTGGCATCATCATAACTCACTGCAACCTCCAACTCCTGGGCTCAAGAGATCCTCCTGCCTCAGCCTCCCAAGTAACTGGGGGTACAGGCGCGTGCCACCACACCCAGCTAATTTTTCTATTTTTGGCAGAGATGGGGTCTCATTCTTGCTCAGGCTGGTCTTGAACTACTGACCTCAAGCGACTCTCCCGCCTCGGCCTCCCAGAGTGCTACTATTATAGGCGTGATGCACCTCACCCAGCCTACACCTGGACACTTTTTTAAAAGTGATATCAAAATCACCTCTATATTTCTACCTGCAGTGTAAAGGAATTTGCATAAAGAAAGTTGATATGAAATTGGAGCTCAGAGTGTTTTTTATAGCAATCATTTTGGAAAAGCTGTTATTTCTCTATTGCACAATAATTATATATAAAATTCACACTGAAACACGTTCAGCAAAATTAACATGCCCAATGCACAGGCTTTTGCTGGGTAAGGTGACCCAACCATAGACAGCCTTAAGAATGAGGGTTGTGCATGTGTTTGTGCGTGTGTGCATGTGCATGCATGTGTGTGCGTATGTGTTAGGAAGAAAGGAAAGATGACATTTAGGAGGATCAGCCCTCTACCCCTAGAAGCTGGTGAATGTGGCTCTACCAAAGAGAGATAACTGAGGGAAAGCCCTTTTCCTTCTGTCCCCTGCGATCTCTTTATTTTTATATTTCTAATCGATGCATCCTCTTTTACTCCATCTTTTAATGTGGACCTGCTGATGCCATAGGTGAGGTTTGTCAGAGGCAGTCCAAAGGGCACCTTTCACAAAATTCTTGTCTGCTTTCAGGCTCCATCTTTTTGTTTACTTTGGGGCTTGCTGTGCACCACTTCCTGATTAACAGCAAAATGCAGCATGGGACTGCGCAGATGTGTTTTGGCTCGACGCCAGGGGGTCTGACTCAGGAGTTCCAGAGGAGCTAGTTGAGAAGTAGATATAGGAACCAGGTGGGAATTGAAATGCGTGATTGGCTTAAGCCGTTTGGGCTGCTGTAACAAAATACCATGAACTGGGTGGTTTATAAACAACAGAAATTTATTTCTCATGGTTCTGGAGGCTGGGACGTCCAAGATCAAGGCACCGGCAGATTCGGTGTCTGGTGAGAGCCTGCTTTTTTTGGTTCATAGATGGCTTCTTTTTGCTGTGTCACCACATGGTGGAAGGGGTGAGGGAACTTTCTGTGGCCTTTTTTATAAGGGCACTAATCCCATTCTTGAGGGTTCTGCCCTCATGGACTAATCACCTCCTAAAGGCCCAACTTCCAAAAATCCTCACATTGGGGATTAGGTTTCAGCATATGAATTTGTATGTGTTGGGGAGAAGACACACAAATTCAGATTATAGCAAGGATCCATTTTCTTGCCTACCTAGGAAACTCCCTTTATGTGTACACAAGTCTAGACCTTGGGAATTGCATGGAGGGGGTATTAGGTTTGGAAAGTGGATGCTTCTTGTCCAGATAATCAGAGGATCGCAGCCTCCTCATAGCCCTTCAAGTTCAGATAGAGAAAAGTCTGAGGGCTAAGAGAGAAGCCTAGAAGACAGAGCTATTCTAGGGGTACTTACAGTATGGAAGCAGGAGCAGGTTGGAGAAGATGCTCCACTTCTGAGCAGACCTCCTTGGGAGAGAGCCACAACCAGAGCCCAGAGGATGGGCTGTGCGTGTTCAGGGACCTTCCCTCAACATCCCCAATCAGGGCAAGTCATTCTCTTCTCTTGTCTGCTTTCAGGCTCCATCTTTTTGTTTACTTGGGTGGGAGCAAATGAGGGCAAGAGGAACAAATGGCTGGTAGAAAATTCCCTAATACTTAGAGCAAAATTCATGGTGGAAGTTCCTATTTTGTGAGCCAGTGCAGGAACAAAGAGAAGGAAAGAGATGGACTCTTCCTGTTTACTGAAGCAGAGCATCTCAAACCTGGCTGACCATCAAAATCACTGGGAGTTTTTAAAAAATTAAAAATTTGTGAGCCTTACCAGAATCAGACTTAGATGCTCTGAGGTGGAGCCTAGGAGCCTGTGTTTTTGAAAATCTGACCTGGAAGTTCTGATGATTAGTTAGGTGTGGGAACCAGTGATTTAAATCCTGACAACTTTGTCTTCCTAAAGATTTTTCAAGGGCTTCACGTGGTAGAAATACATTTTGTCTGCTGGGAGGAAATATTTTAACCTGCATAAGTAGAAATACCCTCTTCGAGGATTAAAACTACAGAAAATGATTAGTCACTGTTTAGATTGACTTTAAAATCAGATCATCTTAAATTGCTTGACAAACTTTTTTTTTTTTTTTTGAGGAGAAGTTAAGAATCTTTTTTTTTTTTTTTAATTTATTTTTTTAATTTCAGAATATCATGGGGGTACAACACTTTGGCCATACACATTGCCCCTGTTCTGCCCGTGTCAGAGCCACAATCGTGGTCGTCTCCCAAACTGTGCTCCCCACATCCATTCAGTGAGAGTTTCTCCCATCCCTTCCACCCCCCTCCCGCCCGCCCACCCTCAGATGAATGTTATTGCCCTGTGTGATGTTAAGTGTTCATCAGTTAGTACCAGTTTGATGGTGAGTACCAGTGGTGCTTGTTTTTCCAATCCTGTGACACTTCGCTTCGAAGAATGGGTTCTAGCTCCAACCAGGATAATACCAGATGTGTTAATTCACTATTGTTCCTTATTGCTGAGTAATACTCCATGGTATACATATACCACATTTTATTGATCCACTCGTGTATTGATGGGCACCTGGGTTGTTTCCACAACTTTGCAATTGTGAATTGTGCTGCTATGAACATTCGAGAGCAGATGTCTTTATTATAAAATGTCTTTTTTTCTTTTGGATAAATACCCAGTAGTGGGATTGCTGGGTCAAATGGTAATTCTACTTTTAATTCTTTGAGGTATCTCCATATTCTTTTCCATAGAGGTTGTACTAACTTGCAGTCCCACCAGCAGTGTATGAGTGTTCCTATCTGTCCACATCCCCGCCAACATTTGTTATTTGGGGATTTTTTGATATGAGCCAATCTCACTGGAGTTAAGTGATATCTCATTGTGGTTTTGATTTGCATTTCCCTGATGATTAGAGAAGTTGAGCACTTTTTTATATGTTTGCTGGCCTTGACAAACTTTTTTTTTTGACAAAATGTTTGCAGATGTTGAAATCAATATCCGGATGCATTATTACCAATCTCATTCAACCGAGTAGAAAGGAAGTTCAGTTGTTATAAAATGGTCATGTTGAATAACCAGGAGAAAGGCTGTGACTGTGAAACAAGAATGCATATACATTGTTAGAGTCATAGCAACCGTCCAAGGCTTGCTGATGTCAGTGGTGGTGGCTGGGGATGGCTTTGTGGTTTCATTTTTCATCACAGCACTGAGCCATGCTGTCAGGAGTATTTAAAGCACTGGGAAAGAATAAAGCACTTAAAATGGCCTTTTTTTTTTTGGAGGAAAAATGAAGTTGTTCAGTTTCTGATTTAAGTGTAAAGGATATCACATTGCTCTCTCTATATACACACACACACACACACACACATATATACTCACTTTTTTTTTCCTATTGAGGTGAGGATAACCTAACAGTCAAGGGAGAAATGTACTTGTTAAGAGCCCAGATTCTAGAGCCAACTGCAGACTGCCTTGTTCAGTTCTAGCTTAGCTGCTGACTGATGGGCCATTGCTCTATTGCCCAAATTGTGTCATTTGTTCAATAAAATGCTCCATATTCTGGATGTGGCTTATTGATTCTTCATGGCATTGCTTAGCTTGTCCCTAGAACCCTGAATTTTCTGTAATCTGGTATTTAGATCTAGAGGCTTAATTTTTAGGGAAAAAAAAATCTTCATACTAACACATTCTTAAAAATTCAAACAGTATTTGCACCTAAATTCAAACTACTCTACTATGACAAATTTGTATTGTCTAATTTATAACTTGGACTCAGATGCACCAACTAATTTAGGGGACAGTTTGGTGACAAAAGGAGAATATCTTCTTGCAAGATGGTGTTTATTTGAAAGACTCAGTTGTCTCCCAAAGAGAGATTTTCTTTCGTGGGATGTCTTACCAATTTATTTAAATGCTTATGTTAGGCATGGGAATAAGTCAGAGGAAATATTTAAGTGTGATAAAGACAAGGCAACTGTACAACATTACGTGTTTGGAGACAGGAACCACTAGCTTTGATCTGAACTTGACCGTGTTTTGTGTGACCTTTGGCAAATTGTATATGGCCTTAGAATATTAGTTTCTCATCTTCAAAAATGGGAAAACAATACCTGCCTCCTAGGGTGGTTTTTATAATTAGATAAAGTAGTGCACATAAAAACATAATACTGCAGGGCTTGGCTCAGAGTACGCCTTCAAATAGTGTTAGTTTCCTTTCTTTCTTCTACAAATATTTCTTGAACACTCACCTTAAGTCCAGCGGGTGTTGTGTCTTATGTTGGGGGTTAAAAGAAGTATAAGATAGTATGAAGCACAGTGTCTGGCACAGAGTAGATTCTCAATAAATGTATTTTTCCCATTTATTTTTTATTTGTATATATTCATGAGGTACAAGTGTAATTTTGGTACATTGATATATTGCACTGTGGTGAAGTCACGGCCTTCAGTGCATCCATCACTGAAGCAGCACTCATTGTACCAAACAAACTCCCATCATCTACCCCCCAACCCTCTTGAGTCTCCATTATCTGTCATTCCACGCTCTGCCTCCAAGTGTAAACATTATTTAGCTCCCACTTCTAAGTAAGAACATGCGGTACTTGTCTTTCTGTGTCTGAGTTGTTTCACTTAAGATAATGGCCCCCAGTTTTTTCCATGTTGCTGCAAAAGACATGATTTCATTCCTTTTTACAGCCGAATAATAGTCCATTGTGTATATATATCATATTTTCTTTATCCAGTCCTCCATTGATGGACACTTAGGTTGATTCCATATCTTTGCTATTATGAATAGTGCCATGATAAACACAGGAGTGCAGCTGTCCTTTTTATATATTGATTTCTTTTCCTTTGGGTAGATAACCAGAAGTGGGATTGCTGGATCATGTGGTATTTCTATTTTTTAGTTCTTTGAGAAATCTCAATATCTTCCACAGAAGTTACACTAATTTACATTCCCACCAACAGTGTATGAGAGTTTCCTTTTCCTCTGCATTCTTGCCAACATCTGTTATTTTTTGTCTTTTTATTAATAGCCATTCTGTTTGGTATAAGATGATATCTCATTGTGGTTTTAATTTGCATTTCTCTGGTGATTAGAGATGTTGAATACTTTTTCATATGTTTATTGGCCATTAGTCTTCTTTTGAAAAATGTCTATTCATATCTGTAGCCCACTTTTTAATGGGTTGTTTTTTGCTGTTGTTGTTTTTGAGTTGTTTGAGTTATAAATTCTGGTATTAGTCTATTGTTGGATGTATAGTTTGCAAATATTTCCTCCCATTCTCTAGGTTGTCTGTTCATTTTGTTGATTAGTTCTTTTGCTGTGCAGAAGCCTTGTAGTTTAATGAAGTTCCATTTGTTTACTTTTGTTTTTGTTGCCTGTGCTTTTCCGGTATTAGTCATGAATTATTTGCCTAGACCAATGTCCAGGAGAGTTTTCCCTAGGTTTCCTTCTAGTATTTTTATAGTTTTAGTTCTTACAATCAAGTCTTTAATTCATCTTGAGTTAATTTTTGTATATGGTAAGACGTAAGGATCCAGTTTCATTCTTCTGCATATGGCTATCCAATTTTCCCAACACCACTTATTGAAAAGGGTGTCCTTTCTCCAGTGGAAGTTCTTGTCCACTTTGTCAAAGGTCAGTTGGCTGTACATAGGTGGCTTTATTTCTGGCTTCTCTATTCTGTTCCATTGATCTATGTGTTTATTTTTCTACCAATACCATACTGTTTTGGATACTATAGCCTTGTAGTATAACTTGAAGTCAGGCAATGAGATGCCTCCAGCTTTGTTCTTTTTGGTCAAGATTGTTTTGGCTATTTGGGCTTTTTTTTTTTTTTGGTTCCATAGGAAAAATTAGAATTGCTTTTTCTAATTCTGTGAAAAATGACATTGGTATTTTGATAGGGATTGCATTGAACCTATAAATTGCTTCAGGAAGTATGGTCATTTTAATGATATTAATTCTTCCAACCCATAAGCATGGGATGTTTTTCCATCTGTTTGTGTCATCTACAGTTTTCTTCATCAGTGTTTTGTCATTTTCCTTGTCAAGATTTTTTACCTCCTTGGTTAAATACATTCCTAGGTATTTTGATTTTTTGCAGCTATTGTAAATAGGATTGCCTTCTTGATTGGTTCTCAGCTAGATCATTGTTGGTGTATAGAAATGCTACTGATTTCTGTACATTGATTGTGTATCTTGAGACTTTCTGAATTCATTTATCAAATCTGAAAGTTTTTGGTGGCATTTTTAGGATTTTTACATATAAAATCATATCATCAGCAAACAGGGACAATTAGACTTCCTCTTTTCCAATTTGGATGCCTTTTATTTTTTTCTGTTGCCTGATTGCTCTGGCAAGGACTTCTAGTACTATGTTGAATAAGAATGGTAAAAGTGGGCATCCTTGTCTTGTTTAAGTTCTTAGGGGGAATGCTTCCAACTTTTCCCTATTAAGTATGATGTTAGCTATGCATTTGTCCTTTACAGCCTCTATAATTTTGATGTATGTTTTTTCAATGCCTAGTTTGTTGAGGATTTTTATCATGAGGGATGCTAAATTTTACCAAATGCTTTTTCTGTGTTTATGGAGATGATCACATGGTTTTTGTCCTTGATTCTGTTTATGTGATATATCACATTTATTGATTTGCATATGTTGAACAATCCTTGCATCCCTGGTATAAAACCTACTTGATCATGGTGAATTATGCTGTTGGATTCAATTTCCTAGCATTTTGTTGAGGATTTTTGTGTCTATGTTCATGAGGGATATTGGTCTGTAGTTTTCTACTTTTGTTGTGTTCTTTCCTGGATTTGGTATCAAGGTGATACTGGCTTCATAGAATGAGATAGGGAGGGTTCCCTCTTTCTCAATGTTATGGAACAGTTTCAGTAGGATAGGTGGCAATTCTTTGTAGGTCTGGGAGAATTTGGCTGTGAATCTTTCTGGTGTGCTGTTTTTTGTTGGGAGATTTTTTATTAATGTTTCAATTTGGCTACTTATTATTGATCTGTTCAGGATTTCTATTTCTTCCTGATTCAGGCTTGGGAGATTATGTGTTTCCAAAAATTTAATCTTTTCCTCTAGGTTTTCTAATTTTTGTGCATAGAGGTTTTAATGGTAGTCTGGTATGATATTTTGTATTTCTGTGGTATTTGTTGTAATGTCTCATTTTTAATTTCTGATTGAGTTTGAGTCCTTTCTCTTCTATTTCTGGTTAATCTAGCTAGTGGTCTATCAATTTTGTTTATCTTTTCAAAGAACCAACTTTTTATTTCATTGATCCTTTGTATTTTTTGTTTGTTTGTTTCCATTTCATTTAGTTCTGCTCTGAGGTTTGTTATTTCTTTTCTTCTGCTAGCTTTGGGTTTGGCTTGTTCTTCTGTTTCTAGTTCCTTGAGGTGTGATATGAGCTTGTTAATTTGTGATCTTTTTGTCTTTTTGATGTAAGTATTTAAGGCTATCAACTTCCCCCTAAGTACTGCTTTTTCTGTATCCTATAGATTTTGGAAGCTTGTGTCCTCTTTGTCATTCAGTTAAAAAAATCTTTTGATTTCCATCTAAATTTTGTCATTGACCCAAGGATTGTTGAGCAGCAGATTGTTTAATTTCTATGACTTTGCGTGGATTTGAGAATTCCTCTTGGAATTGATTTCTAGTTTTTTTTCCATTGTGGTCTGAGAAGATACATGGTATGATTTTGATTTATCTGAATTTGCTGAGACTTGTTTTTAGTCTAATGTATGATCTGTCTTGGAAAGTGTTCCATATGCTAATGAGAAGAATGTATATTCTGCAGGTTTTGGATAGAATTTTCTGTAAATGTCTGTTAGCTCTATTTGTTGTAGAGTCCTATTTAAGTCTAGCATTTCTTTGTTGATTTTCTGCCTTCATAGTTCTCTGTCCAGTTCTGTCAGAGGAGTGTGGAAGTCCCCAGCTATTATGATGCTGTTGTTTATTTCTTTGCTCAGATCTGGTAGAATTTGTTTTATGAATATGGGAGCTCCTGTGTTAGGTGCATACACATTAAGGATTGTCATATCTTCTTGGTGAATTGCTCCGTTTATCATTATATAATGACCATCTCTGTTTTTTTTTTTTAACCATTGTTGATTTAAAGTCTATTATAACTGATATGAGACTAGCTACTTCTACTTGCTTTTGGTTTCTATTATGTTTTTGTGGAATATTTTTTTCAATCCCTTTACCTTGAGCCTATGGGAGTCCTTGCAAGTTAGATGGATTTCTTGGAGACAGCATATGTTTGAGTTGTGTTTTTAATTCATTCAGCCAATTTATATCTTTTAAATGGAGCATTAAGACCATTTACATTCAATGTTAGTATTGATATGTGAGATATTGTTCTGTTCATCATGTTGAATGCTACCTTGTTGTTTTGTTTTCCCCCTTGTGCTACTATTTTATAAGAGCTGTGAGCCTTAACTTTCAGATGTTTTTACACCCATGGTATTGATTATTCTGTCCCATGTGTAGGGCACTTTTGAACATTTACTGTAGGGCAGGTCTAATGGTGACAATTTCCCATAGTGTTTGCTTGTCTGGGATAAACTTTATTTCTCCTTCATTTATGAAACTTAGTTTTGCAGTACACAAAATTCTTGGCCGGCAGTTATTTTGTTTAAGAATACTAAATATGGGACCCAAATCAATTCTAACTGATTAGGTCTCCACTGAGAAGTCTGCTGTTAGTCTGATGGGCTTTCCTTTGTAAGTTAGTTGTTGCTTTTGTTTTGCAGCTTTTTGGATTTTCTCCTCTGTTTTGACTTTGGCCATACTGATGATTATGTGTCTTGGTCATGTCCTATTTGCTATGAATCTTCCAGATGTTTGATGAACATTTTGTATGTGGATATCTAAATCTCTGGTGATATCAGGGAAGTTTTCCTCAATTATTTCCTCAAATAGATTTTCCATACTTTTTGCTTTTTCTTCTCCCTCAGAGATACCTATGATTCTTATATTGCTTGTTTTACATAGTCCCATTTTTCTCTGAGTGATTGTTTATTCTTCTTTATTCTTCTGTTACATTTTTGACTGGCTTAATTTGAAAGCCTTGTATTCAAGCTCCAAAATTCTTTCTTCTGCTTGGTCTAGTCTGTTAAAACTTTTCCCCTGTATTTTGAAATTCCTTAAATGACTCTTTCATTTCTTTAAGTTCTGTTATATGCTTCTTTATGTTATCTATCTCTTTAGAGAATTTTTCATGCATGTCATGAATTTTTCTTTTTTGGTTTCTTTGTGTTGGTATTGACTTTCTCATCAATCCCATTCATCGTATTGTTCATCCATATTCTAAATTCCATATGTGACATTTTGACAACTTCCTTTAGTTTGGGGTTCATTACTGGAGACTTCTTGTGATCCTTTGGTGGTGTCAAAACAGCTGTTTTTTCAGGGTGCCAGAGTTCCTATGCTGGTTCCTTCTCATCTGAAACATCTTCTCTCAGCTCAAGGTAGATAAGTTTGTTCTCCTATGCTGAGAACTCTACTTAGTGAAAAGAAAGAGAAGTCCCTGGATGGAGCACTTGTGTCCAACTCTGGAAGATTGACCTGATGGGAGAGGGGTGGATGCACTGAGAGCCTGTAATGCAGCTGTTCTCCTGCATCATCCCATTTTCCTATGGTTGTCACAGTCGCAGCCAGTGCTGGAGGGTATTTGTGCAGAGTGGTGGGTTGGTCCCCAGGCTGGTGTTGGAAGCTTGGGCAGGGGGCTAGTCAAGTCCCACTCCATGGAGGTGGGTTGCCTGGGAGTTTGCTTTGCCTGGACCTCCCTATGGTAGTGGCAGTGGCAGCTGGGTGAGGCTATTTAGGTAGTGGCCTCTGGTGTCAGAGTTGTGGGCATTTGCTCCTCACAGATCCAGGGGCAGTGACAGTATGCAGCAGGGGTTGGCTCCTGGTAAGCAGGTCTGTGGCAGTATGTGTGTGTGGGGTAGTGCTGCAGCAGCAAGGCAGTGCAGGCCATGGGAGGGGTGGCCAATTTGTGTGCTGTGTGGTGCTCCCAGGTGCATAGCATTTGGGGTCACCAGGGCACATGGCACATGGGCCTGCAGCAGCTGGCCAGGTCATGGGATCTTGGCCAGTGGCTGGGCAGGTGGCAGGGCCTTGCCTGGTGCCTGTGCAGGTTGCTGGGATTTGGCCAGTGCCTGTGGAATATCTTTTTCTACCTGTTTACTTTTAGTCTACATATGTCATTATGGGTAAGACGAGTTTCTTGTAAGCACCATATATTTGGATCATTTAAAAAAATCCATTTTGCCAATCTATCTTTTGAGTAGAGCAGATAACTCATTTACTTTCAAGATTTATATTGATATGTGAGGCTTTATTATTGTCATACTGTTAATTGTTTTCTAGTTGTTTTATAAATTCTTTGTTTCTTTTTTTGGTCTGTCTTTTTGTCTTTGTGGTCTGATGAAATTCTGTGATGTTTCCATTTGAGTCATTTCTCTTCCTCCTTTGTGTGATTGTCTGGTAAGACCTGTGAATTATATTTCCATGTGTTTTCATGATGATGAACATTGACCTTTCTTTTCCATGTTTAAGATCTCTTTGAGTATTTCCTGTAGGGCTGGTCTAATGGTGACAAATTTCCTCAGTGTTTGCTTGTCTGGGAAAAACTTTATTTCTCCTTCATTTATGAAGATTATTCTGACAGAATATAAAATGTTTGGCTGGCAGTTTTTTTTTTTAGCACTTTGAAAATGTCATCCTATTCTTTCCTGGACTGTAAGGTTTCTACCGAGAAGTCTGCTGTTAGTCTGATGGGGTTTCCTTTATAGGTGACTAGATGCTTTTATCTTGCTAATTTCAAAATTTTTTCTTTTAATTTGACTTTAGAAATTTTGATTGTAACTGCCATGGTGAAGTCATTTTTTGTAACATATTTGCCTGTGGTTCACTTGGCCTCCTGTATCTGGATGTCTAATTCTCTTTCTAGACTCGAAAGTTTTCATTGATTAATTTTTAAAATAGGTTTTCTAAGCTTTTTGTTCTCTCTTCTCCCACAGGAATACTGATAATTCATTATGTTTGGTCACTCTATGTAGTTCCAGATGTCTCAAAGGCTTTGTTCAATTTCTTATTCCTTTTTCCTTATTTTTGTCTGACTGGATTATTTCAAAAGACCTGTCTTTAAGTTCTGAGATTTGTTCTTCTGCTTGGTCTAGATTACTATTGAAGCTTTCATATGTATTTTGTATTTCCTTTTTCAGTTCCAGAATTTCTATTTTTTTTAAAGATCTCTATCTCCTTGGTAAATTTCTCATTCACATCCTGAATTGATTTTCTGATTTCCTTTTATTGGTTTTCAGATTTCTCTTGCATCTCATTGAGCTTCTTTAAAATTAATATTTTGAATTCTTTTTCTGGCATTTCAAGGAGTTCTTTTTGATTGGGAGCCATTGCTTGACAATTGTTGTGGACCTTTGGTAGTGTCATATTTCCTTGCTTTTTTATGTTTCCTGTGTCCTTCCATTGATACATGCATATCTGGTGTAGCAGTCACTTCCAATTTTTTGAAATTGCCTTCACAAAGGAGAATTTTTCCTGAATATGTACATATGTTACTGGTTGAGTAGGACACTTTGGCTTTGGTTTTGGGTGCCTGAAATAGTGTAATCTTTACATGTTTATTCATCAGTACACAGGGTCAGTGGTATCTGTGATTCCCTCAGTGACTTAGGATATGGTTATTAGTTAAGGCTGTGGTGAAGTTTTTCTGGTGACTTGGATGATAGCTGAGCCAGGCTTTGGGCCCCAGTGAAGGGCAGAAGTGGGATGAGTATGCCTATTTTTAGGCCCCAGAGCAGCTTACACTGGCACCACTGTTATTGGGTCCTGGAGGGCCAATTTTTGGGCCTTCAGGCAGCTTGTTCAGAAGCTGATAGTGGGAGGAGTGGGCTGGGTATATGGGGAGGTTCTCAGGCCCCTGGGCGGCTGGTATGATGTGAATGATGGCAGTAGTGGTGGTGGAGCAGCCCACTGGGACCCAAAGGGTCTGTGTAACTGTGGTGGGTTGGGTTTGTCTAGCCTGAAGTCCCACTGTCACCCATAGCACAGTGGTGGGTGTGGTCCTACGTGTGCTTAGGAGAACTTTGTCTTCCTTCCTCAGCTGCAGCCACATCACTTCAAATAGCCTGAAGGTAGGTCACAGCCCAGCATTAAACTCTCTAAATGCTGTGGGCTGTGGGCCTGTGACCAGAGAGAGTGGGACCCTGCTCAGTGAAGCAGAGTGGGCAAGAAGGTTTAGGGAGTGCAGTTCTTTTGTGTTTCAGTCTCACAGCAGCCCATTGCAGGTCAGTGGGTAATGTCCCAGGTATATGTAGGACAGCCTGCTTTCTGTGTCCTTCCTTGCATTGGTGTCAGCTGCTGCCATGTAAGCCCAAACTTGGCCTGAGGGTGGCGTGCAATCCAGGGACTAAATGTATTTTAATATTGAGTTGGAAATGTGGTTTTTACCCCCAAACAGCTCAGTGCAATGGGGAAACACACACACACACACACACACACACACCCTTGTTCCATCAAATGATGCTGACAATAAGAGCTGGAGGGCTTCTGTGGTCAAAGTCACCACTGACAGCTGACGTGATGGAGAAGTCCTCGTTAAGGAGATGGGACTAAAGCCCAGACTAGAAAAGTATGGGGAGCACATGGACAAGCAGGGAGGATTGGCAAGCTCATTCTAGGTTTGAAAAATATAGTAGTGAAGGAGCAGAGATATGTAAATAAGGGCAGTTTTCTAGTAAGTAGATATATGCTACTAATTAGAAAGGAAGATATATGGAGCATCAGAAAAGACTGGATTTCTAGACTGAGGTGAGATCAAGGAAATCTTCAAATGCCACAGTAAACAATTTGGATTTTATTCTAGATAAATATGAAAGCATGAATGTGTTATAATAAAGTAGGTATGCGGCAAAGTGCATTGAGAGCATAATGGGAGGAAGCACTAATGGCTCAAAAGATATCGGTTAGGAGGCTACTGTTAAAATCCTGACATGAGATGAAAGGATCTTGGGTGATTTCTTGTTCGTATGGGTTTAAATCATGAAAGTATTGGTACCAGACTGTATAAACACAATTAAATAAGTCAAATGTTTGAAGCACATTGGTTTGAAGTTCTCAAATACTATTTTTTTCTAGTGCTTATGGCCAAGGTGGCTTACGGCATCAAGGGCAAACGCAATGCTGGGATTTCCCGGATGTCTGGAAGACCTCTAGATCCTTCCAGCCTGGTTGGTGCAGGGTATTGGGAAAGGCGTGGACTTTGGTGTCAGACAGCTAGTGCTATCTCACTTGTAAAATGAGAGTAACAATGTAGGTAAAGCACACTAGCTGGTACTTAGTAAGTGCTAATTAGTTCCCTGTGGCCAAATATGTGACTAGAAGAAAGGTCAGGTTTCGACTACTTTCATAGTGGAGGCTAGTTAAATTCCCATTGCGGCCATTAGTCCTTTATTTGTTCCCAGAGGGTTATAGCTAATTCTGTCTTTAACCTTCGTTACTGCAAAGGGGATAGACTGCATTGTAGAGGTGGAACTGTGAGAAAGAATGTGCTGGTTATCCCTGCAGACTCCTCTCTCTGAATCTCTTACCTGGTGATCCATCCCTAGTCATGTTAACTGTAATGCAGCTCTTGCTCTGGCTGGGGGAAAGTGCCTTATACCACAAAAGTACATCTGCATCTTTGCTTCCACAAGACCTTTTACTCTTGCATGTAATAGCTATTCTCAACACCTCCTTGCAAGTAAATTCAGGCTTATTTTCCAGTTGAGGGAAGCTAGGTGAGGGATTAAGAGTCTTTATTGTTATCACCTGGGGAGATAAAGCTGTTTAGTCCAGTGACCTGTGAGCCTGAGGCATTTTGTAGGCATGGAACATTTTAATGTAAATTGTATTTTGTGAAATGTGAATTTCAGCACCAAAAATACAATCCTCACTGCTATCCTCTTTGAAATTTAAATTACTGTCAGCCAGTGAGGAGCAAAATTTCTCAAGTTTATAAACATGCATGTAGAAACTACACATCACTGCTTATTGCAAGGGTGTGCCTCTGCAAACATGTGTAGTTCTGGTTTCTAATTTTGTGGAGCCAATTGGCACACATAATGAGAATGAACATCAGACGCATGGATCATGACCTTTTGGATTGATTTTTATAGTCCTCAGTAAGTGAGTAATAAGTACAAATGTTTATGTTTTTGTAGGTTTTCCTAGAAATAATACCTCTCTCTACTATCGCCAAGCATACCCCCAATTTCCTGAGTTGACTTTAGCTATGGAAAATAAAACCAAAATACACCCCAGAGAGAGGAGCTGCTTGTCTTTGAATGCTGGCAGAATTTTATGCTGGCTTTGAACACTGGGTGGCAGACATGCTCTTGTTAAGATTTGATGAGTGAGTTTGGAGAGTGACTTTGCCCTGACAGGGACGATGAGCTCTCTTAATTAAATAGTCACCCTTCCCTTATGCCCTCCCCTCCCCCAAAGGCCATACAGGATGTTCCCATCAAAACAGACATCTACTTTGCGCTCCACAGGGAACATGTTTTTACATTATTGATGGCTTGGCTAGGGATGCTTTTCTGAAGCCCTTCAATTCATTTCAGTAATGGAGTGGAGTCACTAGGACCTCAAGCTCCCATTCATCAATGGGGAGTATTAGGAGAAGTCTGTGTTTAAAACCCTGATGTCATGTTTGGTACTAAAAATCTTTGCCTAAGATTCTTGGGGTCCTAGAAGAGGCCAATAGAGCAGATTGTGGGGTGTAATCTTCTCTCATGATTGTGGAGAGGTAAGTGCCTAATTGCACATTATAGAACTTAAGATTTAAGTTGGTTCTCAGTAATCATCTAATAATTAGAATTTTTTCGAGGGAAAGTCAATCCTGGCTGTGGCTAAAACTCACCTGGGTGTTTTCAAAGACCACAGGTGCCTGGATGCTAGAGACGGCATCCCTGGAGGTAGGTCACAGGCATGGACATCTTCCATTTGAAAAGCTGCACGGGTGATTCTGGAGTGAAAGCTCTGCCGCTAGACTAACATTTGTAATTTCTTAAGCATAAAATGAACATATTCTCAAGATCTGTCTTATCAGGGCAACAGCCCACAACTGTGCCCCAAACCCCTTCTCCCCTTAGGATTAGTAAGAGGTTTGAGGGTCTTCTCACTGGTTTCCCCTTTGTGTCTCTGAGGCTAAAGCACAATAGCAATGTGAAGTGTCATTTGTTAACAGCCTTTAGCTTTATAGTTCTGAGTTGTTCATTATATTATACAAAGCAATCAATAAGGCACTCGGCATAAAGCACTAGATTGATCAGAGTTGAGAATGGTTTAGGATGTGGCATCCAAGCCTGAGTATGCAGAGGCACAGAAATTCACTGGTCACACAGAGTTAACAAGGCAGAAGAAGGACTCTGATTAGTGAATTTGGAAGTTCTATAAAGCAGACTTTAAATTTTTTCCAAATTTGCTGTTTGCTGCCCAGTCTCACTGCTTAGTATGGAGGAGTCAAGTATAATGGTATAATTCTTCCCTGGGCAGGATCAGAGAAGCTGAATCCATTGTCATCAAGGGCATTTGTAAACTCTGAACGGCGGTGGAGACAAGGCCAGGTCTCCTGAGCCGGTGCACAGGGCTTCTCTTTGTGGAGGTCTTAGGGTTCAATGGAGTTACTGCTGAGTTATGTCTCTAAGATACTGCAATGGCAGATTAAAATGTAAAAATGTTGCCCATTAGCTAAATGTATGAGAACACAATTTCCTTGGTTATTATTTTTCTTCTGGTTGATCTATTATTTTAGTGTTATATAAGCATATCCCGAATAATCAGTCGATTTGAGTCAGCTGTGTCTAATAAAGTCAGTTCAATGGGAAAAATCAGTTGAACCTTTCATTTGGCATAAACATGACATAAAAATAAAGTACAAAACATTCTGATTAATTGTAGCTTTCACTTTTAGCATTGGTATGGCATGGTTAGCCAGTCTCGGCTTTAAAATACTTAGAAAGATGACACTGTTTTGTTCACTTTAAAATGATTAATTTTGTGTTATGGGATTTTCACTTCAATTAAAAAACCCACAAAGAATAACTAGAAATGGCAATATTTCCACTTGGGGGAAAACTTTCATTCTACTATCTATCAATTAGCCACCTACCCCATTAGTTTTTATTATAAATCATTAGGTCCTTTTTCTGTTATGTTCTTTAGTAACATACACTTTATTATACCCTAGGAAAGTGAATGCAGAATTCAGAACATATAATGAACTGTGTGCTAGTGACATTTGGTATCTGTTTGCCCACGTGGCTAATCAATCTAAAAAATATATGCTTTGGAAGCCAATTTGCTTAGCCTTCCGGTATTTACAATGATCTTGTAGTTCCTAATTAATGGGCAGGGTTTAGTCACAATACAAAGAAGCGGGACCTACCAGAGAGGCTTTTAACCAAAGCAACTAAGCAACACCTTAGAGCAGCCCAAGGCTCCAAGTTTTGCAGGTGGCACTCAGGCAGAGGTCAGGGTTAAAGAGGTAAACCCTAGGACCTCTTGTGCCACAGATTCCAAAGTTTTGTGAAACCAGAAAGAAATACACATTTTCAAATTAGATTTTTTTTTTTTAACCACAGACATTTTTAGAGATTGCAATTGTTTCTCAAGGGAAAAATCTCATAAATATTCCTTTGGAATTTAGTCAAGTATTTATAACTTTAGCTCAGAGATGGAATTGTTGGCAACTGTAAATGTTTCTGACATTATGCTTTAATGGTTTTCCTTTTCAAAGTCACAGGAAGCATGGTCCAGAGTGCTCACCATTCTCTTTGGAAAGAGCATTACACAAAGCTCACTGGATGGTGAGGTAGTGGCAATGGTTGGTTTGAAAAACTGGCTTTTGGCTCTAGCAGTCTATGCTCTAAACTAAAGATAGAAATTTAAAATCATCAGGAAGACAACAACCATCCATAAGATGAACCAGATGCCTGAAAGGCCCTCCTCTTTTAAAAAATAATATGAAAATGATCTACTTCATTGATGGAGAAAACAAATATCTCTCTTGTTTTTGATTTCCAGTGACTAATCAGTTATAAATAAATAAGATAATGTAGGCATTTTCTATTTCTCTATGATCAATTGGATAAAAAGAGTTTTACTTGGCTTCAGTCCTTCACAGTCAGACTCCTTTGTTTAATGAAAGGTGCTTTCAATGATTAACTGACTGAAATATCATGTTTGACAGAAAAGGTTGGGGCATTTGCATAGTGCCTCTATGGTTTTGCCTGATAAATGTGAAATGCTTTATCTGGTTTCCAATAAGTAATTTGCCTACATTGTAATGAAAATAACAATGAAGTGTCCTGAATGCTATGGTAATGCACTGTTCATAATGAATTATCCAGGTAATTGCAACAGTTTTTTTCATTGTATAACCTACAGTGATCAGGTCAACAAGTGCTTTGCAAAGTGGAAATTTGCTAATATAATTTGACTGGGAAGTAAGAAGGCTGATGACAAACAGTGAAGAGATCTCTCTCCCTTAAGTACCCCATAAATCATAGCACATTATGGCCTGAAAATTAATTGAACTTAGTTTGAGGTAAGCCAGAGAGAAAGTTTCATATCTTTTATTTTTTGTTAGTTTCATCAGTTGCAGGTTGATATTATATATGCCAAAATTGTCCTACAGATGTGTTTTGTTTAGCCTTTATGTTCTTGTCCGTCCCATAAAGTTTCCATTTATTATAATCTTTCTTTTCTTATAGCAGAATAAAAAGGAAAATGCAATTATGTCTTATAAATATTATTCTATCAAAAGTGGAAAAGTAAAATCCAGACATAGAAGGTTATGACTTTTCTAGAAAAATCAAAGAACATCATTTTTTTGTGGAACTGAAGAGTAGCCTACATGCAAAGGGTATCTTTGTCAAAAGAATAAACTTAAATCACCATTGTGCAACAAATCTTGTCTGCTTCTTTTGTTAACATTTTCTACCTGGACCCTGTAAGTCATTTTGGATCAAGAACACTATTTTAAACAAGAATTGGGTGTTTCTTGATAGTTTGTGCTTTTTCCCTTTTTCTGATTCCTTCCACATGTTTGTCTCTTTAGTAAAAAGTAATCATTCAAAAACAGTGTCTCTATCTGGGCGTGGTGGTACGCACCTATAGTCCTACCTACTCAGGAGGCTGAGGCAGGAGGGTTAAGCCCAGGAGTTTGAGGTTTCAGTGATCTATGATGATGCCCCTGCACTCTAGCCCAGGCAACAGAGTGAGACCCTGTCTCAAAAACAGTGTCTCAATTTATTATTCTTTTCTTCCTACTGCCAAATCAGCATATAGCTATCCAAGGTCCTGAAATACCATTTCTTAGAGCAACGATTCTCAATCTTGGCTGAACATTGGAATCACCTAGGGAGCATACGAAAAACAACACAAAACAAATGATGCATGGGTCTCACTTCTAAAGATTCTGGTTCAACTGGTCTTTAAAAAGCTCACTAGGAGATTGTAATGTGTGAACTAAATTAAGAGCCACGTTCTGTGGCTGTGGTTGTCTCATTCTGATACTGCTGTTTTAATCCTCTTTCTCTGTGCATAGTTTTATTATTTATTGTTACTGTTTTAAAATTTTCTTCCTTGGTGAAGATAATATGTAATTTTTCATAGTTACAGGACAAATAGAACCATGATTTTTGTTTCATGATACACATAAATAGAAGTCTGGCCGACCTGTTGTATTTCTGTCAGATACATTTTCCCTCCTTTTGAAAGTGTTTTTATGATACTTTAAAAATCATTTCTGGTATTTCAGGGACCACATTATAATTAGATAGGTCCTAATTTTCAGTTAAAGTGTTGCTGAAGACTTGAGGGAAATGGGAAGGGAAAAGAGCACTATTGTAATTAGAGAGATATGGGGGCTCTGCAGTTTGTGAGAAATATTATGCAGTAAGAAGGTATGAATTATATTTGACCCAAAGAGTATTTAACACAAAACCCTGGAATACTATTCCAGTTTAATCATGCAAAGTCTCCAAAAGGAACATATATTAATGGAATAAAATGATGGAACCAAGAAACATTCTTTATTTTGCTCTAACTCTGGTCCCTAAATCTACTGTAGAACTTTAATGGTCTACACTGAGACATATGGATAATTTATTTTTGCCCATCCTAAGGGCTCTGAGGTCTAGAACCAAAATAGGTTATGTGGTTTATTTCCCTAGTGGCCCATTGGAATGATCTGAGATTGAAAAAAAGATTGTGGCTTGGGTTCTCCTCTCCCCTGCCACCAAAGATTTTGGCTAAATTGGTATAGGATGTGGCTTGGCCAACAGAATTTTTAAAACCTAACATGTTAGATTCTAATGTGTAGTCAAGGATAATAATCACTGATCTCTTCTGTTTCCTTCCTTTTAAATGCTTCCTAAGTCTCAGATCTTTCTGCTACAATGGCAAGGGCAAGAGGCACCCCAGCAATGATGAATAAAACAACAAGCAGCTCTGGAAACTCTCAGGAAGGAGTCATCTCCAGGCTCATCTTTGCCTATCAGCTGGCATAAAATAGGTCTATAAAGAAAGAAGGTGACCAAAGTGAAACAGAGATGGACAGATTTCTCCCTATAAAAGAGCAAGCTCTGTTCCTGTCTTCCTTCTTGAGCTTCAAGGAACCAAGGGAAGACAAAGAAAGAACACACATTTATGCACATGATCTTTAAATCCCTTGAAAAATACATGTTCAAGGACAGGAGTCAAACAATACAGAAACAAACTCCTTGTCCTTAGGAGTAGAATGAGATGTGAAAGTCAGGAAATATCAGTCCTGATTCCACTTTTATAGGTCCACCAGGCCAATCCCTGCTTTTTCACCTGTGACCACGAGATGAGCAGTTTATTTTCTCAAGGCTTTTATGAACGCCTCTGTGTTGAAGACTTTTTGAGGTTATCCCCAAGACCACTCTGTGTACTACCCAAGAAGTCATCTCTTTTCTATTTTTGACTTGAATATTGTTGAAATATGTTTTATTTGATCCTTATCAAGCTCATAGACCCTGGAGTCAAATCATTTGGGTTTTGTATGCTAGAGTCACTAATTACTACCTGTGTTGACGTGATAAAACACTTAATACTTCTGATCTTTTTTCAATTACTTTTATCATCTGTAAAGTAATTGTACCTACTCCATAAAGTTATGGTTAATAAGAAATAAATGAAATGCATAAATATATAACAAATAAAAAATGTATGTGATAGCGCTCAATACAGTGTCTAGCACATAGTAAGAGGTCATTTGGTGCCAGATGTCCCTCGTCCTCCTCCTACTCTACCCCTCCAACACAGCTTACCACATAGTGTTTTACTATTTGCACCAGAGGAAAGTCCAGGTAAAAATAACAGCAGTAATATTATCTAACATTTATTGATCAATTATTATGTGCTAGTCACATTTCAGGCATTATTTAACTTGATTCTCACATTAACACTCTGAGATGGTTAGTATCATATGTCTCATTTTATAGATAAGAGACCAGAGGCTCAGAGACACTAGTAGTTTGCCAAAACAATATGCTAATAAGCAATGGCTCTAGGATTTCAACCTAGGTTCATCTACTTTACAATAATATGACATAATAAACCTAAAGTCGAGCAATACGAATTCCCTTAGTAAGTCAATCCTTCATTTCATCAGATAAATTAAAGTCACAATAAAATGAATCTCCTTTCTTTTTGTTGCCAAATATGTATAAAACAGCTTATTTTCCCCAATTTCTTCCATTTCCTTCTTGGTTGGCTCATTCTCTGTCAGTGGTGGCTTATTTGGAATCTGAGTTTCTTCTACAGCAGCTGCCTTTCCCTGGAACTAAAATTGTTCCTTTAGCACCAACAGATATCTCAAAATTTGGGTTATCTTGATTCCAACTCCCACATGTGTTTTATGGTTCTAAAGTTCCAACAATACACAGAGCATATAAAATTGCAGCCCCAAATGTTCCTGCTTCAGCAACCCTCAATCAGAGCAGCAGTCATGTTTCCTTATGACAAAGTATTAGCTGGAACCTAACACATGTTGTATCCTAGATCTACATTGTTGATATGAACCACAGACTACAACAGAAATTTACCTGGGGGAAGTTGATGGATAGAGTACAGAGAAGAGAGTGAAAGACAATGATTTCTTGGTTCCAGCTTCGCCAGGTGGTAATCAATCTATGCCAGTTCTCCAGAGTGAAGGACCTGTGAACTTACAACTCAGTAGGGAGGACCCTCCCATCAGGAGGTTAATTGTGATACTGTAGCTCCTGTACTCAGGGGGACATCCACCACTGTTCAAATTGTCTTTTCTCCAAGGGTGGTGTCTAAAACTCCCATCTTTCTGCAAAATTTAGCAAACTGCTGTAGTGGCAATGCCCATCCTCAGGTCTTTCCTGAGTTCTCCTTCTTTTCTTGGTGTTCATTTTGTTTGTTTAAAACCTCTACTTTTTTTTTTCTATCTTCCTTTTGAGTTTCTACTTCCTTGTGCTCCTTTGCTGAGTTAGTGTATGTATTGGTCAATTCAGGCTGTTGTAACAAGATACCACAGAGTGAATGGCTTAAACAACAGAATTTATTTTCTCATAGTTATAGAGGCTAGAAGTCCCAGATCAAGGTGCCAGCAGATTCGGTTTCTTGTGAGGGTTCACTTCTTGGCTTGCAGACAGCAAACTTCTTGCTATATCCTCATATGGCCTTTCCTCTGTGCATACAGAGAGAGAGAGGGAGAGAGAGAGGGAACTATGGTGTCTCTTCCTCTTATAAATACACCAGTCCTATCAGATTAGGACCCTACCCTTATGACCTCATTTGACCTTAATAACTTTCTTAAGGGTCCTATCTCCAGATATAGTCACATTGGGGGTTAGGGCTTCAATATATTTTGGGGGGACATAATTCAGTTCATAACATGTGGGTTGTCTCTAGGGATATAGTGCTCATTCTTTGCTGTAGCAGAGTTCTCTACATTTATAACAGGCATTTTCCTAAGAATAATTCATGACCTCTGCATATTATTTTGCCCTGGCACAATTGTAAGGCTTTCTTGGCCCTCCACTATTCTTATGCCACCATGCCTTTTCATCTGGAATTCCTTAGGTCTGGGAAAATTTTGTCATGGAGGAGGATCATCTCCCCTTCCCTTAACATATTTCTACTAATTTACTTTCTTTTTCTATTTTTTCCAGTTTAAGCACTACTCATTTTTTTCTTGGGTTTCCTTTTGTGTACTACACTATTCATTGTTCAAAACCAAGTGCTTGAGGCCACCCTCGCTTTCTCTCAGTCCAAAATAAAGTGGGGGTGTAGTCAGACCTTCTTTGGGTCAATTCCACCTCTACTTTCTTTAGCTTCTAGGAATAAAATACATGTAAACAAAGACCATGATCATGTACACTGAACTTCAACCCCTTTGGAGCTCCACCTCTTGGAACTGTAGTCTAGTAACTTGACCAATCTATAACAACATTCCTTAGTCTTTGGATGAAGTAAGAGGTAGTTGAAGGGAACATAAAAAAGCTGTGAACTTTCCCTAATTAAACCTCAAAGCACACCATAGATCCTGAGCCCTGCCATCACTGCAGGTTTAGGAATTCATGAAAAAAGCCCCATCAGGTACTTGCACTGCTGTTCAACAGGTTCTCTCTCTCCGCAATATTTTACTTCATAAGCATCTCTATGCTTTTCTTTAAAGAAAACCTCCTTTAAATGTAGGGTGTGGTATGCCACTGCTGACGAGTTTGTCTCTGACTGTGGAGAGAGATCTTGTGTAGGCAAGTTTTGTAGTGCTTACGGACATAGACACGGGCTTCGAATTCTGTAACTGCAACTTACTAGTTGTGTGAACTTTGATCCAGTTTATTCAACTCTCCTAACCTCTGTTTCTCGTCTGTAGAATAGGGATGATGATAATTCTAGTATCTACCTAGTAGCATTATTGTGAGAATTAAATCAGATAATGTATGTTAAACATCTAGCACAGGATATGGCACATCAGAAGCATTAAATGAATTTCAATTCACTCCCCCCTCCCTTCTTTCTCCACCACCATCATCATCATCATCCGTTATATCATCTCTGTAGGATCCAAGATGATGGGAAGCAAAAGAAAGTTCAAAGGAGCACGGTATGGGGAAGAAGAGAGAAATCCACAAGGCATAGCAAATTTTGTTGCTGATGATAATGAATAATAGTAGTTACCATTTATTGAATAGGTACTGTGACAGATAATAGAGATGTGCTTTATATATATTATTTCCATTTAGCTCTCATAACATTATGAAATATGTATTATTGTCTTCATTTTGCAAAGGTAGAAATAAAGCTCAGAGAAGTCAAACATGTCATTCAAGGACGAGCGACTGTGGAATGCTTTAATGTGTACATGCTTTCCGCTTTTCAACATTAATTCTCTTTCATCTGACTTCAGTGTTTAGGCACTTTTCATTTGTCAATGCCAAGTTTTGAGGGGAAAAAAAGTAGGCAGAGGAGAGATGGAGAAGAGAAGAAAGGGCGATGACACAGGAGGAAAGGAGAAGAAAAGAGATAAAATGGAAAGAAATGAGTAAAATTAGAGGATGACAAAAAGCAATGGGGGGGTGAAGGCTGTGGAAAGATCCATCTGTGGGTCGCCTTGGTGTTCATATGTCTTAGCTGTGAATTCTTGGCTACTGTTTTCTGGGTCATTTGCCAAATTTTAATGACGCAATTAGGCCTTGGGGGCAATAGAGCTAAATTGGTGCATTCTTTACTTCCTCTCCTAGCTCTTTAGACCCTGTGGCTGCCCTCGGTGAGTCTTGCAAAATGGTTAGAAGTGTAACAATGAAAGCAGGCTGACCACTCACAAGGTTCTGTTAGCAATGGAATTGGATTTTAAAAGGAAGAAATTCAATGCACTGGTGTGTAGTATGGAGGATAATGGGGCGGGGACCCAACCCAAGAGGTTTGACGTCTAGTGAAAATCAATGGCCCTCTAAATGGGTTTTCAGGGTGAGAGGATAAGGCCAAGATGTTGCTTCTGGAAGAATTTTATTTAAACAAACCTGAAGAGTCTACTATGTTCTCAGTACTGTACTGGGTGTTTCCTATATAAATTGTTTCATATTTTTAAAGACTTTTTTCCCTCAAAGCAGTAATCTTTTGCTGAAGACAACAGATATAAGTGGAGATGCTCAAGATCAAGTATTTTTCTACTTTTTCTTTATTTCCCTGAATGGTCTCTGAGTTATTGCTTTGGCAACTTGATGATCTTGAGGGTTCTCTTAGCATGGTGGGAAGCTCCTGCACTTGGATAAGTCACAGAGCTGGGGATGGTGATGGACAACTCTATTTTAGCACATATATGTGGACCTGAAGTAAGTGCTTTACTGGAACATGGTGCCCACATTTGGGAAATCTTGAACACTGTTACATTTTCTTGATTGCCTGTATTTACTAGTCAGTCATTGGCCAGCTGTTGCATTTCCATGCAGGAATCCTTCCTTGTAACTCTTGGAAATTGTATGTTTTTTTTTTTTTTTTCAAATTCTGGATCCCAGGAAAAATCAGCTGAGATCTCAGAAACAAATTCTCCTGAAAGAATTAATGCTTGGTAATCAGTATAGAATTGTTACTGGTTTGAAGGAATCCACTGAGGTAAAGTCAAAAGGAAGAACAGGAAGAGCTAACAGGTGCAGTCAAAGGTTAAGTTGGACATTTCTGGGAACAGGAGCATGGAAGAGAGAAGTGATTGTGATACAATCACTCGGTTTTGCTTGTGCCTATTGCCATGGTATCACAAATGGGTGTTTGTGGTCCTGACTTCTCACAGTGAGCCATCCTCATAAATAAAAGACACATTAATATTAATAAGTTTATATACATTGTATTTATATACATTGTATGTTTATATACATTATATACATTGTAAGAAATAACAAGTTTTGCAGGCAAGGTAAGTCCCTATTTTGGCAATTTTAACATGATGCCAAGTAGTGCTTGTTAACTTTGCTAGAAGATCTGAGTTTTATGTTAGTAGAATACCACCCAGTAATGTTTGCTAGTGTTTTCCAGTGTCTAAATATTCACTATCTAAAGATAGTATTTACTATCTTTGCAAATACTTAAACAGTGAAATGCAAAGGGAAAGATGTAAAGATATGCACATTTTTGTGGAATAGTCTGACATGAAGTCACAAACTGACCTAAAATCTTTATTAGCAAAAGCAGTATCAATTTCAATGTCAAAATCAAAATGAAAACTTATATGAAAATTAGATTATTTGGAGCAACATGTACCCTAACATACAATAAAAAGATGTTTTTAGATTCACTCTTAATTCAAATAATATTAATGCAAAATAAAAAAATTTTTGTAGTATTTGTCACAAAACAAAGATCAAGACTACTGGATAGGACTATTGACAATTTTTCTGCTTTGAAGATTTATTTTAAGAATATCTTTAAAAATATTAAATATTTATGGATTATCATACAATTTCTAAATATTTTATTTGACATTTATTTTGTTATGTGATTGAAAGATACAATCTTATCATAGTATATTGGTTCATAGTAATGGTAAATCATGCATTTATTACTATGTCCTTATTTTTATAGAAAACCTCTGAACTTTTAGGAGTTTACCATTATCACAATAAATGATTCTCTGTTTATTATTGTAGTCACTCATTATTTAAAAATGCAAATAAAATGTTAAGAAAAATAGAAAATAACTTACAATTTTGGCAATTCTGATTTCTCCTTGTTGAATCCCAAAGATTAATATTTGTTGGGAACTTGAAATATTAGTACTCAGCCTCACTGGGTCTGTGTTCTGTTTGGCAACAATTTGCTCAACCTGATCTCAGCTGCCCCTTTTGGACAGGGAACGGAGTCTCTTATTTGCCACAGTCCCAAGGGGAACTGGTTAATTTTTCTATATTTCTTCCCTGGCTCCTCTGGGTATCAAAGTTGGCAGCTTCTCCCCAGGACCAGCCCTCTTTATCTTACCACCCAAGCTTCAGAGTTAAGACCACTTTATCTCATCAGGGTCTTATTCAGAGGCTAACACAGTCTTTGCCTCCTCCAACGTTCCCTGCATCTTTTCATGGCCCTTGGCTCATCAAGTCTCTCCATTCTCGCACCCGCTCCAGGGGTTTGTACTCAGTGTGCTCCTTGTGCTTCCTTCCTGGTGAAATGGGTCCTCTTCTTGCAGGCAGGCCTCTGTTATCTAAGGGACAAACCAATTCACACCAATACATTAATGCAGCAGTTCCTAACCTTGGCTGCAATATTAGAAACACCTGGATAGTTTTTTGAAATTATCCACACTGAGCTCTACACTATCCAGTCAAATAAAAATCTGTGGGGATGAGGCCCAGACACCAAGAATTTTAAAAGCCTCTCAGGTGATTTTCATATGCAGTTAGGGCTGAGAACCACTGTGTGAATGGCTCAAGTGGTAACATTTGAATATAAACTGGGCTCCCAATATCTAGCTCCAAAGAAGGATTTTGGGTGGGACTTTTAGGAGAGACATTTATAGGCTGAGAGAATGGGCTGGGCGGGGAGTGGAGGCTTCCTTAATCCACACCAATCGGGGTTGGTCAGGGAAGTGTGGTGGGGAAGTTAGCACTTGCTTCTGGTTCCTCTTTCCTCTCTAATGAGATGAAACAGAGCATAAGACAGTAGCCGCTGGCCAAGTACGGAGCAAAGGTTGCTGTGTTAGGGATACATTTTCAGCCATGTCCTGTAGCACAGACAGCAGGGTTATGTTGCATATATTGTAATTCCTTGTCTTCTCTGAATATGTCTACATATATGTGGCCTTAGAACAATCCATTCTGTTTGGTTCTGACCCTTAGCCATAGCTAGGAAGACTTCTGGAGAAGCTCAACTTCCTAAGTGCTTGGAGCACACAACTATTCTATCATTTTGCTTTTACATCCATAACCAGCATTATCAATAAAATGTGACTCTGTGGACATCCAGCTGACTGTTGTAAAAGAACTACCTTCTATCAAGTGAAGACATATACATAACAATTAGTGATTAGAGAGTGACCACTCACGTCTCCTAGGGGGTCTTGCTTCTGTGAACATAATTGTTTACATGCTGTAATTGTTTACCTGCTTCTGCCAAACTTGGGTTGTGAGCACTATTTTAAGAATATATCTACTTATCTATCATCTATCTCTTCTACCAGGAGGCACGTTTCACGAATATGAGAATATATTTGTCTTGTTCCCTGTGGTATCCCTAGCACCTAGCATAGTGCCAGCACATGGTAGGTACCCCTGTGTTAACAAGTGATTAACGCATTGCTCTGGATCTGGCTTGCTTATTCCTTCTACAAATCAAGAAAATCATTTGCAGACATAAAATTGTTCAACCATCCATTTTATCTTATTCCTATTTAGTTAAGATAATTACATTTGAGGCATCTTTGTTTACTCCTCTACAAAGCTGCTCCTTTTGTCTATGAGAAGGATCTTCTATCATGTTTTATTTTAATTGCACATTTAAGAAGACAAACCTCATCAACCTCCCCTTGTTTCATCCAGGGTTTTGTGATCCTTCCATGTTTAATTCATGCTGATGTTTTTGTAGGCTGTTACCAGCCAGGAGCTGAAATCTAAAGTATTGGAATAAAACATCCCTTAAAGAATATTATGACAGACTAGCAGTGACTGTGATGTTCATACACCGTGAAAGTAATTTCATACTTTATTCCTTATGCAGGTTTTCCAATGTTATCTTCATATTTAGTTGATATGTAAAAATAGGATTACTTCTTTTAGTTTCCTGTCCTCCTCAATTCTATGAATTTTTGTCAATCAGAAACAAATCTCATTTTCATGGAGACCCACACATCACAGTAATTAAAGGCCTGCCCTTCACAAGTGGGTTTCTCACATTTTCTAAGATGGTGAGTTGGGATGCCATAAACCACATCTCATGTGGAATGTTCTATGCAGGGTTCAGGAAGTCTGATTTCTTATCCTCTTGCTTTCGTTGAATAAAGGCTTAGTTAAAAAAATACATGTATTTTATTTCAAAATCTTGACAGTAGAACTAGAGGGACAATCTGTATTGTTGAGATTCTCTTCTGTTTACCAATTGTTTTAATCAACTTACAGTTTTGCTAATTGCTTTTGTCCCAATACATTTTCAATGAAGAATGCCAACAGCTTGCTAGTTATACTCCTAAGAATTTATTGTATCACTTCTAATTAATAACAATAGCAAGGAAAATGGCTAAGTGAGATTGTGACTGTTGACGGGGTGCAAACATTTCAGGGAGTAAACCAGTCCCTATAAATTGAGATGTCATTCCTTAGTGAGTTGGTCTTTATAAAGAGTATTATAAGTCAGTGAGCCTGGGTTGAAACCGGCAATTTCATTTACTATATGATGCCGTTTGATGGGCTGTTGACATTTATTTGGATGAGGATTTAATGCAGTTATACATCTTTCTTGTAAATGACATTTATTAAATACCAGTTAAGGCTACCTAAGGGTGAAACAGGTCGGAGCTTTAAAAATTGGCATGATATTGAAAACTTCTTATGAGTTTGTAAATATTGATTCTGAAATCTCCATTTATCCTATTTTCCAGGAGAAAAGTTGTATTGAAGAACTAAAGTCACTTTCTTGGGTCTTCTAATAAAATTGCTTATTTCTAAGTTCTGGAAATGGATACTGGTGATGGTTGCATAACATTATGAATATACTTAATGACATTGAATTATACACTTAAAAATGGTTAAAATAGTAAATTTTATGTTATTTATATTTTACCACTATAAAAAATAAATCAGAACAATAGCCACAGAAAATAAGGAAGAATATTAACAAAACCAAAGCTGGTAGACCTTTGGCAAGATTAATCAAGAAAAAGAAGAAAAGTTACAAAAAGAAAAAAAATATGGAATGAAAAAGGACCAAGAACTATAAATATAAGAGAGATTTAAAAATAATAATAGTAATCTTGTTTGGATTCTGATTTGAACACATCATTGGCGAAAGGGCATTTTTGAAATAAGTGGAAGTAACTGAAGACCAGCTAGTATTGAAAGCTGTTAATCAATTAATTACCATTAATAGTGCCAAATGTGTTGTTGATATAACATTATATATGAATTAAAATACTTCCTTTTTTCCCCCTCCTCCTCCCTCCTCCTAAAATATTTCTTAAAGGGCCTCATTTTTGCAATAAAAGCTAACATTTAAAGAGAAATTTTAATTATGTCTTGGATTTGCTTTACAATGACCCAGAAAAAAAAGTGGTGGGAGGTATATAGAGCAATAGTGTCTGAGTGTGCATAACTGTGGAAGCTGGTGATGGGTACATGGAGTTATTATATTATTCTTTCTGCTTTTATTTATTTATTTTTTGTTTGTTTGTTTTTTGACACAGAGCCTTGCTTTGTCACCCAGGCTACAGTTCAGTGGCATTATCATAGCTCACTGCAGCCTCAAACTCCTGGGCTCAAACAATCCTCTTGCCTCAGCCTCCCCAGTAACTAGGACTCAGGCCTGGCTAATTTTTAAATTTTTTGTAGAAACAGGGTCTCGCTATGTTGCTCAGGCTGGTCTTGAACTCCTGTCCTCAAGCAATCCTCTTGCCTCAGCCCCTCAAAGTGCTAGGATTGCAGTAGTAAGCTACTGTACCAGCCTGCTTTTGTACTTATTTGACACTTTTCAATATAAGATGTAAATAAAATAAAACAAAATAATAAAAAAGCATTAGAAACAACTAAAATAGCATATTTCTGTGATTTGGGGGCACTACTTTCCCCTTAAAAAACAAAGACCAATGAAGACAAAAGGCTCATTCATATGCAGAATGTCAACATTCAATTTCATGTTTAAAATAATTGTTTCTTTGGGCAAAACTCTGTGGCTAAACCTTTAAAATACATTTTAAAAGAAAATATATTTAATTTTCACCAAATATTTCCATTTCTATGATAATTGCCTGAGTTTGTACATAAATCGGAGATGAAAAAGCTATTTGATTGAAAGGGGTTGTTGAAAATTAGTTGATGAATTTCAACACACAATTCTTTTGTGGAAAACAGAATGAGCTGGACAATAATCTTGACTCACTAAAATGTTGTTTGAAATGCCTTAGCTGGTGGCACCATCTTAACCATGATTACAAAAATAATCCTACTTTATTCCAACTTTTCCTGCACAAATTCTAAGAAGGAATGTGCCCCTGTTTCTATTAGTCCCTGTGGCCCTGTGGTAGGCTAAATAATCGTCCCCAAAGATATCTGGGTCCTAATCCCTGGAACATGTGAATGTTACCTCAATGGCAAAAAAAAAAAAAAAAATTGTAGATGTGTTCAAATGAAGAATCTTGAGGTGGGGAGATCATCCTGGATGATCCAGGTGGACCCTAAATGTAATCACATGTTTCCTTATACAGAGGAAGGCAGAGGGAGATTTTATGATGGACGTTAAGATAACGTGACGATGGAAGCAGAGAGAAATTCGAAGATGCGACTCGGCTGGCTTTGAAGGTGGAGGAAGGGGCCACGAGCCAAGGAACACAGTTCTAGAAGCTGGAAGGATAGGAAATGGATTCTCTGGGAGAGCCTCTGGAGGGAGTGTGGCCCTGCTAACACCTTGAAACTATTTTCAGACTTCTGGTCTTCAGAACTGTTGAGGATAATTTGTAGTGTTTTAAGCCACCAAATTTGTGGTAATATGTTACAGCAGCCATAGGAATCTAATACATCCTCCAACTCTTTCTCTTATCAGAAAAATTGGGGAAGTGGACTCAAGAGTCTGGCACTTGGGGTGTGCATCAGAAGCACATGAAACTGAGTATCATGGTTTGACTGGTTCTTTGCAGCCACAGATTATACAAGTGAATGAGAGGCAGGTTACTCACAGAGGCTGTTCACAGGTGCCACTTTATTATTCTGCGTGATTCTCTGTTCTCCAAATCCCCTGGTTTTAAAAGTGGGATTTAGAGATAGAAGTGGGGATGAGAGTTTTAGTGTAAGGTGCTGAAAACGACACTAGACTAGGGATCCGATATCTTGGACGGGGACTGCCTACCAATAAATAGTTTTGGAGAAGATATTTAACTTTTCGGAGTCTTGTTTTCCTAACCTGTAAAATGGGTTAAAATTACACACCCTGTCTGCCTAGTAGTGTCCTTAAAGGCTCAAATAAAATAGAAGGGTGGTTTTTTTTTTTGTTTTTTTTTTTTTGTGAGACAAGGTCTCACTCCGTTGTCCAAGCTGGAGTGCAGTGGCGAGATCACAGCTCACTGCAACCTTTAATTCCCAGGCTCAAGCAACCCTCTTGCTTCAGCCTCCCAAGTAGCTGGGACTACAGGCACAGTATAGGAGTCTTTTAAAATGTAATAAAGAGCACTTTCCCCTCAAGTCATGGGATGGTGCGGAGCAAGGTGGGCATCTGTTGGTGAGCCACGGTGGCCCCGAGCAGGGTGTTGGAGACAATAGGGCGAGGAGGCTGCCCAGGCGGGCGGAGGTGGTGGCGGTGGTGCAACACAGGGGTGTTTGAAGCTGAATGGGGACAGGAGTGTGACTGCACAGGTGTAGGACTGATGAAAGTGGCATTGGGCGATTGTTTACAGTCAAGGAGGTTGATCTGTGTGTTACGAATAATGGAACCCAATTCTCTATCAAGGTATAAGGATTCCAACTACCCAGAGAGTTTCCTCATGCCCATTTCCAGTCAATTCCGGTCTCTACCCTGCAGAGGCAACCAGTGCTCTGATTGTTTCTACTGTATATTAGTTTTACTTATTTTAGAGTTTTATTAGAAAATTTACATAAATCTATAAAACGTAAATTACGAACTCTTGTAGGTCTTCTTTCACGCTGCATATTTTTGAGATTCAGCCATTTGTTGTGTGTATCATTACTTTTTCTTGCGGAGCCATGTTCTATTGCATGGATAAGCCACACTTTGTTTATCCATTCTCCTGTTGATGGACATTTAGTTTGTTTCCATTTTTTTTTCTTTTGAATAAAGTTGTTACAAACAAAGCTTAAACAAACTTCTGTTTCTTGGAATGAATTTGCTGGATCATAAAGCAAATGTATATTTAATTTCATAAGAAGCCACCAGACCTTTTTTCCAAGTAGTAATATTTCACATTCCTCCCCAAAAGGTATGAGAGTTCTCATTGCTCAACATTCTTGCCCACATTTGGTACTGCCAGTCACTTTTGTTTTATCCTTTCTGGTGGGAGTGTACTGCTATCTCATTTTGCCTTCAATCTGAGTTGTTGGTGACTAATGACATTGGACATTTGCTCACTGGGTTATTTGCCTTTTGTTTTTGATTGTAAGAATTTTTGATACACCCAGTGTGAGGTTTTATATTTCTCTGGCTAGGAATTAGGCTGTGCTTAATGTTTCCTACAGCTCTGTCAGAGACTCAATTTCCTCTAATGTCCTGGTTTTTGTCTTCCTTGTTATCTTTGGGTTTCCCTAGAAACTGCTTCTTAAATAGAGTCTGTGCCTTACAGCTCTCTCAGTTGTAATCCATTGTTATTATAGTGGAGTCCTATAATAATGTGATGTGGTAGGTAGGTATTGGGTAGGGAAACCATTCTATAATATTATGATTAAACCTCAGTTTTTTTTATTGGGCCTGAGTTCCTGGTCTGTGACCATCAGAAAAGTTTCTTAGCCCTTTTTAAAAAATACCCTTATGTGAGACAGGAAGGCTAGAAGGGACTGGAGTTATCTAATTGCCCTTTCCTTAGGTCAGATAAGACTCTGGTAAAGTAATTTTCCTTAATAGCAGCCCTTTGCTATTGAGAATGGAATGCTTTGGACTTATTTCAAAATGGCCACTTTTCCCCTGGGCATATATCAAGATGGTTACCCCTCCCCACCCTTCCAGCTGTGAACAGGAAACTATTTTTCTCTGATCTTCACTGGGTAAAGATCTGGGTGGGGCTCCTGGAGGTAAAACTCACAAAAGTGTGAGGGCCCCCCTAAGACTGGGTCACCAGGGGATTTTAGCTCTCATGCTAGTCCACACTCAGCCTCCAGCAATCTGCCAATTGCTATTCAAGCATTCCTACCAGCTTATAGCTCCAGTGGATTCCATTACTGGTAAGCTGTAATCCTCTGAATTCATATGTTTCTCCAGTTTTCAGAGGTTTGCCCTGTGACATCAATTCTCTAGTGGATCTAAGAAGAGTTGTTGATTTTCAATTTGTTAACCTTTTTCTTGTTGGGAAAATTGGAGAGATGATTTCCAAGCTCTTTATGTGTTGAAGCTAAAACTGGAAGGCTAGTACACTGATGTTTGAATAATAAATCAACTTCATATTCCTGGGATAAATATCTCTTGGTCATGATTTATTATTTTATATTTTTAGTCTTTCTGGATTAAATTTGCTAGTATTTTGCTAAAGACTTCAATGTTCATGATGAATATTGGTCTGTAATGGTCTTTTAAGGTTTTGGTAATCAAGTTGGGATGCATTCCTTCCTTCTCCTTTTCTGAAAGGGCTTACGTAAGGTTGGTTTTCCTTCTTTTTTTTTTTTTTTTGAGACAGGGCCTCACTCTGTTGCCATGCTGGAGTGCAGTGGCATCATCGTAGGTCACTGCAACCTCAAACTCCTGGGCTTAAGCAATCCTCCTGCTTCAGCTCCCCAAGGAGCTGGGATTACAGGCGTGTGCCATCATGCCTGGATAATTTTTCTATTTTTTGTAGAGATGGGGTCTTGCTCTTGCTCAGGCTGGTCTTGAACTCCTGGCCTCAAGCAATCCTCCCACCTTGGCCTCCCAAAGTGCTGGGATTACAGGTGTGAGCCACCACACCTGGCTTTTTTAGAGATTTTTGTCTAATATACTTGCGCTCTTTCATCACTGACATCTCCATAGGAAGGACATGTCCAGCTTACCCACTGGTCCCAGGAAGGATGAAGTTGCATGGTGCATCACCAACCTAAAGATGCATGAGAGAGCTAGCCAAACCACAGACGAGTGAGAAGTCCAGCCAAGATTATCCATACGTAGCTTAGAACAGCAGAATCCCTCAAAGTGTAAAAAATAAAATACATGTTTTTTTATTGTATTAATATGTAATTAAGACTTTGTGGTTGATTATTATATAGCAATTTTGTGGTAATAGCCAAGTGATAAAAGGAGTGTCCTGGGAGTTTAGAACAGTCTTTTTGTAAATTCTGAGAAAACGAACCAATTGTAATTCTCAAGGTGTGTGCAGCACAAAACTATCAAGTTTATGCAGTTGAAAACAATGCCCCAACCCTGAATATTTTTTCCTGTTGATTTACTGCTGGGCTTGAAATTCTACAATTTGGACTAAGGCACTGCATTTTCTATAGTCTTCTATTAAAATACAAATTCCCTATGAAAAGAGTAACATATAAAGCCATTATTAGCAGGTGTTATATATCTATTTATCAGATAATGCAACTAGAAGAAGGATTATACAGAGTTGGGTCATGGGCAGATGGGTATGCCAGGAAATGCTGGGCACAGTGTGAAGAGGTGTGCAGAAGCTAAAATGAATATTGCCTCTTCTTAGCTTGTCTTGAGATTTAGCCTCCTTTAGGGGGTAATTTAATGAATCAAATGATATTACATATAATTATATATGTTTTATACTGTACTGTATGTAATATGTAGTATATAATTTTATATAGATATATTATATATCTTTTAGTCTAACTCTTTCATTTTATAGACAAGGCTACTGTTCCAATGACCTGTAAAAGTTGGTATTAATAAAAGACAACCAAACAAGCCACTGATGCACTTGGAAATATGTTTGGATGGCAGTTTAAATTTGAACACATTGGCTTTGCCACAAGTCTTCTGGGATATGGATGCAATATAGATTTGGAATATTTATTTATTTTTTTTGCTCACTGAATTTTATTCTTTTACTTTCTTGGACACTGCCAGTGTTTCCTTTCTCAACTATTCAAGAACCTATATGTGGGACTGTGTCTATTTCCTAGTTCAGGTCAGAAATGATGTTTACTTACTATGCTCATGGCATGGGAGATGAGGTACTCTGACTGGTCCTGCCTTACCTGATCAGTCAGATGTCATGAGAACTGCTGTCTTCCTGGCATGGGTCCACTGTCCTGGACTCCTGCCATCTTTGGCCTAAGATCAGGTTAAGGATGGTCATTGTGTTTTTCCAGGGACTTTTATGAGACCATCTTTTAACCTCTCCGAGTAGAAGTAAATGACTGAGCTGAGTATAAAACAGGAATCACAAACATTGACAAAATAGGTAGTTTTTTCTCTCTCCAACAAATTCTGTTTTATTTTCTGTCTAGGATAATCTTGAGGGATAATTGGAATTGGTTTTTCAACTACCAGCTAATGAGGTCCTTTTCCCTTGAATAATTCACACATCAGAACAGTGGGGACCACATCTGTGGTTCACTAATGGTTAGGCTCCATGAGCATGACCTTGAGACTCTTCCCTTGGTAGAAAATTGACCTCCTTTTGAAGCCAAGATGATGTAAAATGATGACATTACATGAAAACTTTTACTTTCTCATTTGAGTAGAGAGACAGACTTAATTTTTTTTCATGAATAGACAAATTACAGGGCAGTGAGCCTGTAAAAATTTATGTGATATTAGACAGAGTAAGATGTAAGACTGAAGAACTTCTTGTGTTTTTGTTCCTCCCATTTTTGTAACTTGTTATTATGTTGTTTTGTTAAATTATTAATGTAACTTAATGGTCAAGAGTAATGTTTAATAGTGTTACATAGGAAATATCATTTTTTTCTTTTTTTGCACAATTAGGGAATTTGTTTTCAGGTGGACTCCAATTGGAATGTGACTGTCCACTAAGGTATTGATATGTGAAAGAACACAAAAGTGGTATTAAGTTTAAGGAACTGCTGCTTCAAACAGACAAACACGTGCCATTCCTATACTAGCAAGTAAAGTAAGCAGGTCACATTTACAGGGCATAATAGGGGAAGAAAAAATATTTTTAGGCACTCTATTTAAAGAGAATTTTATGTATTCATAGGTTCAAAGACTAAGAATTACATACAAAGAATTATAGGGAATCTGAAACAAGAAAATGGCTTCCCCATACCAAACACCATTGGAAAAGACTTGTGGACCACAGAGGTGATGCGTATAATAAGGTGAACATGGCAACAATGTCTGGACTGAACTTGAGCAGAGGCACAACCACATAGATCCATTCTGGATTCATAATGATGAGGTACTTGAAATCGATGCCATTGTCAACATCGTCATTGTCATCATCACCACCACATTTATTCAGTACTTATTGTAAATCTCTGCAATAAGTGATTTATGTACTTTAGCTTACCTAATTTTTCCAAATAACTTTATGAGATAGGTTCTCTTATGCTGATTTTATAGATGAGGAAACTGGAGAGGTCAACTACCCTGCCCAAGATTACATGGCTGGTATGTAGTGGAGCCATTACTCCACCAGACTCTGTTCTGCCTTAAGATCTTAATCATCACACTGCATGGGCTTACCCATTAAATACTAGACATACAGTTGCCATTTTAGCATTTGGGCTCCTTCTTCCCAACAAATATTTTTGTCATCTTCTGTTTCAGAGTTAAAGATGCCCTCTAGGTATATTTGTGTATACATGCCCATAATGAATGAACACTTTCTGCCCATTGCACTCAAAATTCTGGTAACCAGAGTTGATATAAACAGCCTCTTTTACAGAGTGATCTGTTTACAAGACTTAATTCTTTCTGGACATGCTGTTATAGTTTTTATTACAGTAATTCAAAGCCCTTTTCCATCCACAAAAGAAGCTACTAAGGCAAGCATGTAAAATCAACCACAAGGGCATCTCTTCTGTTGAAACAACAGAAATGTCTTTCAAGGTGAGAATATATTGAAAATTTTCAACACTTTCTCTTTACTGGTTTTTTTTGTTTAAAGTTGGTTTGAATCATCATCACAGTGTTCCAGATTCTCTGGAAAGAATTGCCTTGCATTAAATCATCTTGATACCAGGGTCCATGCTGCATAAGCAATGATAGCCTGCCAGACTGCTCTCTTCTGGGTAGAATGCTGTTGCCGGCTTTTTAAAATCTCCATTGTCTTCTACAGATATTTCCTCCTCTGAATAAAAACAAAAACAAAACAAATTCTTACTGCTTATTTTGTTGGCATGATTGCATTTTAAGCATGGTTTTGAATATGTCATTTACATATAATTTTATTAGAGTGATTATCTTTGGGTCTTCATGTCAGACCTAGAGATACTTTTCTGATAATCTAGATCTCTGGTTATCTAAGGTCATGTTTCCTTTTTTTTTTTTTTTGGTACTCCTGAAAGTTGCAGCCAAAAATCATCAAAAAATGTTCTTTTCACAGTATATTTTCCCTTTTTGAATCTTGCCTTCCACTGAAGGTTCAGAGACAAAATGATTCACTTTTCTTTGTATTTTGTAAAAAAGACAAAATTGTCTGTCTTTATTTTGCCTGCTCAAATTTTCTCATATAAAATTTATCTTGTAGAAAGAGATAGATATTACGGCTATTTACCCTTAGGTAAAATTCAGAATATTCTTCATTATTTTGAGAGATAAGGAAAAGGAATAAAAAGAGTTATGTATATCAGTGGAATTCGAGATCATTACAAGCAATTGTTATCTGTGTGTGAAGCCAACTGTCGCCTTCCCAAAGGCAACAACAGTTAAGCTTGTCCCATTTAACACCAATGAATCTATATTTTATACTACTTTATATGCAGATGTGTATCTGCACATGCATTTTATTTTAGAGTACAATTTTGATAATTTGTTCTTAGCATCCCTTATTTTCCCAGAGCCATATTTCTCTCTAGGAGACAGTTTTGCCCATATAGGGGCCTTCTGAAAACACTAGGAGTAACTTAAGGGAATAATTGTGCTGCCCTAGCCAAAATTTGACAAAAGGATATTTGACAAAAGGTTACAGAAACCTCACTGAAACAAAGTACCTGTAGGTATTTCATTCAAATTGTGACTGAGGATTGCTATGCCATCGGTTACCTAAGGCAGCTACGCTCCCTAGCTCTCTCACCGTTTCTTGGACCAGAGGGTCTCAAGTATCTGTCTCTTTCTTTATTTTGCTCTATTCTTTTTCTGCAGATTAGTGTCCTCTATTTACACATTTGTCTGCACTAAAATGGCACACTCAGAGTCCACTTGGCCCTTTAGTTTGGTTACATTACACCCACTAAGTAGAGCTGGGATAGCTCTTAATTTAAATTCTTCAGGAAGTATTTTGATTGGGTTCTGGCTAGACAACAGATTGCCTGGTCTTGGATCAAGTGTCCACTATTAATCCCATCAATCATAGTAATACTGTGGATAGCATGTGCACTTGAGACTGTTTCTTACAAGGTTGTGGGCAGGGCAGGCACGTGTACAGGCTAAAAGAAATAATAGCATCTATCATAAGGTGGTAAGTGGTTTTGAGAAGACTGAATTTTTGACAGACCTCAAATCACCCTTCTAGTTTAATCTATAAATAAAGTCAGCTGCATGCATTAAGAAACATACCTCATCATGTCTTTAATCCGGTTTGGCTCTCTGCCATTTTGTTTCATTAAAAGCAATTGTTTAGGACACTCCTGCCTTCCTCCAGTTCTACTCCCAGTTTATTTTCTGCCTGGCTTCTGGCCCTCACATTTTTCTCTTATATATAATAGATACAACTGTAGCTCCTTAGGCCAGAATTCTGATCTGTTCACTTTGCTGGACCCTTGGCACCTCTCAGCTCTGCTCCCTGATTGTTTCTTCTTCTAGTGTCTCAGGGGGGTTATCCAGCAGTAACTCAGGTTTTCAGATGCAAACATTAGTACTAGATTACTTGGAGATTATTTGGGCCCCCTTTGAGGTATTGTTTGAAAGTTTATCCTACTTATGTGAGTCTGCAATTTCTTTCTAAGAAGAGTAGATGGGAACTTTTTACTGGCAGAAGAATTACTTTCTTCTAACTTTGTTGGTTATGTCTAAAAAGCAGGAGATTTATTATTTTCAGGAACGAGAGTGAAAACTAAATTATCGCTCAGACAGGTAGGAAGCAAATGGGACCATTATGCTGAGAAATCTAGGTCAGAAAAGTCATCTGTTGGAAGGGCATCTTAACCTAGAGCACATCTTTTCAGGCTAAATATGTTAGTAATTGCACTTATAAATTCCTCATGTTCCAATTTTTGACATTCTATCTTGGCTACCTTTGAGGGTTGTATGAGACTCTTGTTTGAGGTACAGAGAAACCACTTACTTCAAAATTATATTGCAGGCTTCTTGATGGATTCACCATTGGTGTTTGTATCCAAGGAGGGATTAATAATGAATCTGAGTCTCTTAATGGCAATATCAAAGCTCTGATGCTCTGTCTCTCCCGCCGAAGATCTATGCCCTGACACAGATATTGTGTCACATCCTAATCCCAGCACACTGAACAGTTATTCAGTTTGTACAGCAGCTTGAATGAGTCACTTTATCAGCCGTCAAAGTCAGTTACAAGCAGAATTGCTTATGGAAGTTTCAGCCTTTAGCCATTCTGCATAAAATGGTTTAAACTGGAGTCAGGGGGCAAAATTTGGGAACTGACATAAGCAATGATGATGTGTCATCTACATTCCTCAGCTTGTCTTTTTCTATCTGTGCTCAAAAAACTTGGCTAGAACAAAGTTAGCCAGGCATGAGGGGGAACACACAGTCAAGTTACTATGTCACATTTGGGAAGCCATTTGGCCTCTTTGGGTCTCCATTTCCTCAGTAACATAAAAATGCTGGGTGGGATTAACAATTCCCAGTTCTGGCGGTGGTGCTTTGCTTGGGTGTGTTATGATTGGTTGGGAAGTGTGTTGCAAGTAATTTGTTACAAATTACATCTGAAATAGTGAGGTTTGGGAAATGATTTTGTTTTTTAAGAGTGAATTCAAGGTTTTTCCTATAATACTGTCCCTCTCATTTGCTTTCATTAAAGTATGCTTTCATGAGTAAAAGATTAGAGAGATATATGAACTTCCTAGGGCTGCTGTAACAAAGCACCACAAACTGGGTGGCTTAAAACAACAGAAATTTGTTCTCTCACAGTTCTGGAGGCTAGAAGTCCAAAATCAAGATGTTGGTGGAGTCGTGCCCCCTCTGAAGCCTCTAGGCCGTAGCTTGGTGAATCATGAATCCTAAATAATAACAGTAACATCAACAGCAAGTGACGGACTGCCCAGGCACTTGAGAGCGATTAGTCAATGTGAGTATTTGCTTTTATGGAGACATTGACGTCTCTTGAAAAATCAATAAAACCTTCCAGGTAGCTGAGGACATTATCTCCCCTGACTTCCAGATTGTCTTTTGAGAGTCCTTCATTTGGCCTTTGGGGTCTCTATCTCATAGAGCTGTTTAGGTAATCCTTACTCAAATGACCCCAGGCAACGGGGTGAACCCCATCTTAAAGTCTTCTGGAGAGAGAACTCCCACTTTCAATAGTTTTTGTTTTGAATTTAATACCTAATATGGCAGACTGAATGGATTTTCTTCCTCTTGTGCTTAGAGGAGACAGTGAAGTGCATTTGAAACTCCTTAAGAAATATGGAGGAGAGGACCACGTTTTATCTAAAATGCTCAACAAAGGTCAGTGCAGACTTCTCCAAGAGGGCCGCGGTGGGGCGGGTGCATGGCGGGCGGGTGAACCCGGTGAGCCGGGGCGGGGAGCCCCGGAGCCAGGAGCCGAGGCCCGGGTTTCTCCCAAGACCAGGCGCCGATTCCTGCCTGCCATGGAAACCAGGGCACCTGCCGGCGGGAGCTGCGGCTCTGTCTTCTCTGCCCCAGACTTCTTGGCGCGGCCGCTTCTGAACGGCCCCGCCCGCCGACGGTTGGGAGTTTCGGTGGACTCAGCCCCGCAGCAAGATGCCGCCTCCCCGCGCCGCCGCTGGCCGCTGACCCTCCGCCCGGGTGACCGCGCCCCCGGGGGTCCTCCGGTTGGGTCCCTCGGCCGACGGCCTCTCACAGAGCACCAGCGGCCTGTACATCAGCAAGGGGGTGGCCGCCGCCAACGAGCGCATGCTGTCCAGTATCCACATCACCGCGCTCATCAACGTCTCGGCGGAGGCGGGACGCGCCTTGTACGAGGACATCCAGGGCGTGCAGGTGTCCGCGGCCGCAGCGCCCGTCTCGCGCCCCCACCACTTGTTTGGCCCCAAAGCTGAGCACGTCCCCGGTGGGGAGATGAAGCGCGGCCGCACACCGTCTGCCCACCTCGTGGAGGACCAGCCACGGCCCTGCCGGACGCCCAAGGTCACTGTCGTCCAACCACGGCTGTGGGGAGCCCGTCCACTGCGAGTTCCAGCTGTTTGGCAAGAACACTGCGCTCACGCACGGTCGGCTCTGCGACGGCTGTGATCCCCGACGACGTCTGCCAGGAGGTCCCTTTGATGGGAGCCAAAGCGTGAGGCGTCGGCCAGCCCCTGCCCCCGGGGTCAGAGGTGCGGGTCTGCCGTTGAGCCTACACCGGGATCTAAACTTGAACATTCTACTGTTGCTGATACAGAAAATCAGATGATGTCTCCTATAACGACGAGTAAAAAAGGAGAGTTACTGTAGGTTTTGACCTTAAAATCCATATATCTTTGAAGAATAAAACTCACTAAATATAAGATGATGAAAGTAAGTTTCCTACCCTGAGAGTGCCAGGTCGTGACTGCCAGTGCCTTGCCAGAGAGGTGGCACAGATGGTGCCCACTCAGATGGACTTGCCAGCAGCACTCAAGGCATGTGGCAGGCCTGGAATTCCCACATCCCTTCCCCAGGCTGTCTACTCAGGAACAAGTCAGCCAGATCCCACCTTATTCTGTGGAACCCAAACCCAGAGCCGTAGGCATCATGGCACCTCCTGTGTCTCTCACAGTTCGTGCCAATCCCTGGATAAGTTGCCTTCAAATGGTGCTCCGGGAGCTCTGAGAGCCTCAGGGCACCTCAGGCCACCCTTGCTCTCACCTCCAACCAGAGTTGCCCAACTTTGATTTTCTAGAATAGACTTAAGCATAAGATAGCTTTTGAAGAAAGCACTCCACTATATAAAATTAAAAAAAGATTTTTTTCTGTGCTGTTCCAGGTGGTAAGTTCTCAAGGTGCCTGTGGCTACCTCCCACCAGCCTTTGAGGAAAGGAGGCATTGGTCTCTTTCTCTGGGGCATGTGCTAAGAGAGCAGGCCTGATGTTAGGCCTCAGGGTTTCCTCATACAGGCCTTAGCTTTCTTTTACATTCATCTGATGAAGGATATTTGGATTGTTTCCATTTTTTGGTGGTTGTGAATAAAGCTGCTATAAATATAAAAGTCATATTAAAACAAAGGTAGTATATACAGGTTGTAGCTGTGGGCTGGGACCTATTTCTGTCACCTCTCCATTCCATGTGACTGGGGGCCTCTGGGAGGCTCAGTTCCCTCACCTGTCAAAGCAATGACAGCCCTTCTCTCACAGGGTTGTTGTGAGGATTCAATGATCACTAGCACTGTACCCGGTACCTGGCACATGCTTAAAGGGAAGCTCTTGTTATTAATAATACTCTTGGGCTCTGCTGGTCTTAGAGCAGCACACTCATCCTCATAACAGCATTTTCCCTGTCTGTGCACAGCCCTTTATTGTTTACAAAGTGCTCTTCCAAAAATACATCCTGTGGGAGTGGAAAAAAAAAATGGTTTAAAATCCTTTCAGATCTTTCGTCAGGGAGGGCTGGATTTCACAGCCTTTTGAGAGTTCCTGTTGTGTTTAATCCATGTGTATCCAAGGGTTGTAAAGCAAGGAACATAATGCCAGCTCCCCCTCAAAATGCCTTGTTTAGAATTACCACCTTTAGAGCCAGCACCCTGGTCTGGCTAACCACTGGGATCACAGGGACACTTGCCCAAGGGACAAATGAGTTGGCTTCAGCAGTAGGCCCTGGAATTGGGGTAGTTCAAACTCCTGGAGTGCTTGGGGATGGGGCTTGGGACCAGCTGTTCTAATCCGGAGGTCTGCCAACAAACAATATAGGAGACAAACAAAAGCACAAATGCTCCAACTGATGCAAAGCTGTGGGTCCAGAGCCCAGCGGTGGCTGTATGCACTTTCTCTCCAAACACACCCACTTCCACAAAGGGAGTGCCCAGGGAAACAATTTGGGAGGAAAAAATGAATTAAAAAACACTGCTCTAGACTGATCTTCTTGTTTTACAGATGGAAAAACAGGCTGAGAGGGTATGGGTGCAGCAAAGCCACCACCTGAAGCAGTTTTTCTGGCAGAAACCCAGATAGAAATTTTTTTTTAAAGTACTCTTTAAGAGAAATTATTTGAGTGTGTATGTATATGTATAGGTATATGTGTATATATGTTACACACACATACACATATATATGGGACTGTATATATATTTATTTCATTTTCAAATACTATAAACTTAACTTTTTTGAATATACAGCCCTATGAGTTTTGACACGTGTATGGTTTTATGTAACCACCACCACAATCAGAACACAGAAGCCTTAGCTTGGCAGTTCCGTCACCCTGAAATATTCCCTCATGCTTCCTCTTTGTAGTGAAGCCCTCACTCCACCCCAACCTCTGGCAAACACTGATTTGTTTTCTATTCCTGTGGATCTGCCTTTTCCAAGGTGTCACATAAATGTCATAATGCGTGAGGTGACCTCTGGACACTGGCTTCTTTCCCTGGGTATAAATCTTTGAGATTTATCCATGTTGCTGCTTTGTTGGTGTTCCATTTTATGGATGTACCACAGTTTGTTTTACATTTACCTGATGAAGGATATTTGGGTTGTTTCCATTTTTTGGTAATTGTGAGTAAGGTTGCTATAAATATAAAAGTCATATTAAAACAAAGGTAATATGTACTCAAAACTCATCACTTCCTTATTATTTTACTACATTTTACTAGCATCTGTGCTCTGGAGGTTAGTTACATCTATTGCATGTGTATGGTAGAAATGCTATATATTAATATAATGGTGTTAATGAACATTTCTTCCTCAACTCCCAGTGCGGTCACATTGATGGTTTGAAATCAGCCATATTGGGAGTATTTACACTGTGGAAATTGGCAAGTGCTATATATCAGGGCCTACTCCCTTCCCCTAGAGTTGGTTGTTAAACATTTCTCAGCACACTACTGATTCTGCTAACAATGACAGTGTGTACTAGAAACTTCAGAACAAGAAGCCAGTAAATGTATCTTATGACTATGGGAGCCATGTATCCTGGATGTTTAATGTTAGCTATGATTTCAGTGAGCAATTTATTAAATATGCATAATAAATGTGATTTACAACTTATAACTTACACACGACTTTACCTATTACTAAATTCACAAGTCCAAAAAACTTTTACCAGTCCACATATCCTCACTTTTGTTTTTGGAAATAATGTCATTGAACCTTAGAGGATCACATAAATATTTGCAAGAGTACAAAGTTGATAGTCTGTAAACACTTGTAAACCTTTTAATTGGGCCAATTTTGTGTAAAATGACAAAGATACTCTATGAAGCTTGGAGTTGGCCAGGCTTTTCACTTGCTGTGATCTGATGAAATATTTTAGTTTTATCTACTTTCTTCTTTTTTCTTTGTTATGCACGGGCACCCCAGGCATTAGGTAGAAATGAATTAAAAGGCCCCAGAAGCAGTGATTCTGCAGCCACCAAGCTATTAGAATAGAATATATTATCTGGAGATGTTCGCATATGGAAGCAGCCCTCCTACATATACATTTCCATTTTAACCTAAGAGGTATGTGGGAAGCTTGTTAATACCCTTAAAGGGTTTGATCCCTCTGCCTATGTGGCTTCTGATTCAGGGATGAACACTTAAAATCCATAAAAGGGAAATCGTAAATAAAAGCAAATATGAAACAGGAGAAATATACTTCGAAAAAGTATTAGAAACTATATCTTTAGGCAGTCTCAAAACACAAATTCAGACTTTGTAAGGAAAGACTATTATACTACAATTGGGGAAGGAGGACTGTTGCAATAGGGAGCAAGGAAGTATTGCACTAGGAGAATGCCATGACCGTAATACCTCCCAGTGTCTCAAAGGTTGGGCGGAAAGAGCTTTTCTGTCATAGACAGGAGTAAATGAGGCTAGAAAGAACCAGGTATGGAAAGAAAGTGGGATCAGCAGGTCATGTGACTGGACAATCGAGCAGAAAATGTCTATTTGTTTTGATCAGCTGATTCTCAGGAGGGGCTATGTGGGGGATTTTGTTTGTCATTCCAATGCCTCTTTAAGCTCCCAATGCTTGATTAAGCTCAAGGGTGGGCCAAAGTTCAGGGGCTAGTGGACAGAGAGACGTCTCTAAAGTTTGGTCAAGTTAGTGAGTATTTTGTCCAGATTGGTCAGTTGGGACAAACTGTTTTGGGACAAATCATTTACAAGACAAAGAATGGGAATTTGGAAAGTCTGTGTCTGGCTTTGTCATAGGTAGACAAGGAGGTCATTGTTGACCTGAAATAATTGAAAAAATCAGAGTCCAACTTTAAGAGTTTATTCAAGCAAAAATCTGGGAATGGCCATTTGGAAGACACAGATTCCAGAGAAATGGAGTCAGTGTTCTGAAGTTAAAAGTCAAGTTGTTGCTTATACAGGCAGAAAATAAAGAAATTTAACAGGATCACAACATTTTCTATACATGGCTGGTTTATAAGTTACAACAATTTAATTTGTTAGTCTGTTTTCTTTTCTATGTGGCTTGTTTACATTTCCTTCCAAATTTAAGAGTATATTTAACATTCTATCTTAATACAATGTGATAGCCATTGTCTTTTTGTGAGAAAGGTATAAGAGGGAAATTAATCTATAATGAAGATCAACAATGAAGAGGGACAGGTCTTCCCTGGTGCCCTTCAGCCATTTACAGCATTTTACAAAACAATCCAGGTTAAGAAAAAGGCTTGATCTATAATCAGAGAAACAAGGTTATAACTTTTAGGTTACAGTTGCCTGTCACATGACTCAGGCTCCACGGGCACATTTCTTTAAGGTTCAAAATAATTTAGAGTTCTAACAGCTTAGATTTTGAATTACTTATTTTCCCAACCTCCCAATGGAGAACAGAATCTTATATACCATCTTGAGGTTACAGAAAGAATGTGGGTTTGAATAGGGGCAAAACAGGTTATAGGAGAGGTAGAAGGGGAGGCCCGGCTAGCAAAGGTGGTCTTGCTGTGTAGATGAAAGCTCATAGGTAGCAGCCCTCAGAAAGAGTAGATGGTAAATGTTTGTTTTAGACCTTTAATGGTGTCAGACTCTCAGTTAATCTCTCCTAGATCCAGACAAGGCAGGGCCCTCAGAGAAAACCTGGCCACATCAATGCAGATTTTCTCTACAGATGCATATCTCTCCCACAAAAGGCAGCTTTTAAAGCTATTCTTGTATTTCCAGCCCTTCTAATTTGATTTTTCAACTACATCAAGGAAATATATTTTGGGGTGAAATATTTTGATTTCATTCCTGGTGGGATTTCTTGACTATCACTGTTTTTCAGGACCCCAGGACTCAGGTAAAGTTTAATGTATTCAGCAACTGATGCAGTTCGTGCCACATTTTACATTAGATTTCTTTTCTATAGGAGACTGGAATATGCTGCCCTCAAATATGAAGGATTGTTGAGCTGAAGATGTTTAAGAAAAAACAAATTCAGGAAAGCTCTCTGCCTTCCCTCTATTTGCTTAAAAACAGAACATAGATTTACAAACGTATCCTCTCCCCTCTTCCACCAAGAGAACTAAGGCTAACCAGTGAAGACAACTTTGGTTTTCTTTTTTTTATTTCAGAATATTATGGGGGTACAACACTTTGGTTACATATATTGCCTATGCACTGCCCAAGTCAAGTGAATATCCCCCAAACTGTGTGCCCCACACCCATGAAGTGAGAGTTTTTGTTGTATCTGCCCCAGAATGCATGCAGTGGATAAGTCAGGTAAGGACTCCTGCAGGCTGCAGGCTCCAGAGACTCTGGAGGCTATAAAGATAACTCTGAATTACAAAGGCTGGGATGGAGCAGAAACTGGCTGAACTCCCCCTCCCCAAACTTTCTACAAAACTCGTCACCCTTCCCCTCCTTTGGGTGGATGCCCTTTTCAGCCTCCACCCACCTGCACCCAGGTGCTCAAAATAAACGGCATTTTATCATGCCCCCAGGCTTTCGTGTCTTCCTCTCGGCTCCGACCTAACATTTGGTGCTGAAGCCTGGGAGATGGGGTACTTGGGTGGACCTGACCTCCGGGACTCTAACAGACGAGGCTTGCAACTCCGGAAGCGGCAGGCAGCAGCAGCTCACCCTGGGCCCGCTCCCGATTCCTGCCTTCCTCTAAGTCCCTAGGTCATGGGTAAGGTATCCACGGATCTTTGACTGAATTGGGAGAGGCCAGTCTCCTGGGTTGATCAAGAGTCCCCTGGAGCCATTAACCTCCCTTGTCTCTGACGAGGTGGCTGGGAGAAGTCCCGAGCCGTGAAGGGGTCCCTGTCTAACTTGTCTCTGATCCTGGAGTGTAGGCAGAGCACTGTAGCTCAGCCGAGGTAAGGTGTTGTCCACCCGGACCCTTCCAAGCCAAGCCAGAGGCAGACACTGGACCCGAATTCGGACCTTCCTTGCTGACCTCCAAAATCCACACCCTGAGACATCCTGTTCCTGTAAGTGAGAGTCACAAACTCGTTCCCATTTCCTGATCTCCCTCCTTCTCGCTTCTCCACTCGCTCTTGCTTCTCGACTTGTCTCGACTCATCTTGACTCGAAATTCCTACAGCTAAGCCAGAGGATCATCTCGCCCCTGGGGCCTGTGCCAAATAATTTAATCATGTTGCTCCTCGCTCCTTCATCACTCCTGTGCCATTTCCTCATTCTAGAGATGCCTAGAATTGAGTAGAATCGGTCCCATGTAGCCTCTACTCTTTCCAGGAACATGGGAAACTCTCAGTTCACTCCTCCTAAAACCAACCCCTTGGGGTGCCTCCTCCAAAATCTCAAAACATTGGGTCTCACTGATGAAGTCCGGCCAAAATGGCTTCTCTTTTATTATAGTATGGCCTGGCCACAATACAAATTAGATAACTCCCAGTGGCCTGAGAATGAAACTTTTGACTATAACATATTACAAGATCTGAACAATTTCTGTCATCGCAATGGCAAATGGTCCAAAATTCCCTACGTCCAAGCCTTTTTTACCCTGCGCTCATGGCCCTCCTTCTGTCAAAATTGGAATCTAGCACAAATCTTTCTGCTACACACTAAACCCCCTTCCCAACTTCCTCCCTCAGCCCCTGAACCACCCAAAACTCCAGATCCTGATCCCTCAGATCTCAGTCCTCCCCCATACAGACTCCTCCCCCACTCTCTCTCAACCCACTCCACATCCCCCCCAGCCCCTCTGCTACCTGATCTCGCTCTGCTCAAATTCTGGACCCGCACATTCTACCACACAAGGCTGATACCCACTCAGAGAAGTGGCTGGGGTGGAGGGTATTGTGCGGGTACATGTTCCTTTCTAAAACCTACTAACTTTTGCTACTGAGGTTGAGCTAACTCATTTTTTATGGTATTTGCAATTGAAAGGCTACCTGGAGATCCTGCTGCCAGTTCTAGCTAAATAGGTAAACAAAACAGAAAGTTTTTAGGCATGTTTTACAGATGGTTGTGCAGGTTGGGATAAAGTTTATAAAGGGAATTTATGAAGGAATTTTGTATATAATCCAGTTGCTATAATTAAAAAGATAAATTTTAGTTAAAACGAAGTTTTCTTGAGGCATTAATTTGCTCTTAATGAAATTACATAATGTACTCATTTGGATTCTATAATCTATTTCTTTATTAGGTTTTGACTAACTAAAAATCTGAACTTTAAGGGTTAGGGCTTAATTAATTTTATAGCCTTGCCTTTGACATTTCGGCTTTTATTTTTATGTTTCCTACAAGGTTTTAAAAGGGTTGATGAGTACCTGTCTACCTCCAATCCTGTCTGGCCTAAACATTTATTGCTGTATTAAAATTATCTATTTCTTGTAAAGGCTATACCAAATACAGGAAAAGGAAACACCCAAAGACCCGGATCATGATAGTTCAAAGAATAGATCTGGTCCAGGATGTTTTTTTCAGACCGAACCCTAGGCCTGACTCTCTCTGGCCCTTTAAACAATTCACTATCAAATCAGGTCGAGTCATGTCCTTCCCCTAAGATGCAATATTGCCAATATTAAATTTGTCCTCACCAACACTGGATGACCAAATAGACAATTCTAGGAATGAGCCTTCCTAGTGCCGTGGGACCTCCTGCCATTTGGCGTACATATGTATTCCATGGAATGGTCTTTGGCCAACAGGGGAAACTGAGGACTAAACTCTGATCTTTTTCTTTTGCCCAAATTCATTTCTAAAGGGTCCTAGTGAGTCACATCTACAAATGATAGAGTCTCAGTAAACAGGTTTTTATGATGAGGTTTACTTCCCAATCTGATTCTGGGATAGCTTCACATGAAAGAAGACCCTACTATAAACATTCAGCCTTCCTTTGAAGGCCTTAAAAATGCCCTAACCTCTGCTCAGACACTCACACTTCCCGACCTCACCCAACCTTTCCAGCTATGTATGGATGAGAAACAGGGTATAGCAGTAGGAATTTTAACACAAAATAGTGGCCCAAGATACAGGAGAAAATTTTAAACTCCTATCAGCTTTCCTTAATTCATTAGCTGCCATGGTAATACATGATAGAATAGCACTAGATTATCTATTAGCATCAGAGGGAGGAGTTTGTGCAATTGCAAACATTTCTTGCTGCTTCTATATAAACACCACAGAGCAGGTAGACTGAAAAAGACATAACAGACTCAATTTGGAACTCTGTCCAATCTGTCCTCCCAAAAATGACCTGGCTCTTAACCTTCTTAGGACCCCTAATAATGATTATACTAACTCTCCTCTTTGGCTCTTATCTATTACAACTTTTTCTATGTTTCCTCAAAAACAGAATTCAAGCCATCACCCACAAATTAATTGGAGAAATCTTCATGATGGAACAAGTCCTTCTACACTTCAACTCAATACCCTATCCTGATGCTGCCCTTTCTCAGCAGGAAGCAGTCAGAAAGACAACAATGTCCAACTTCCCAATTTTTAGAAATTTTTACATTTTCTGCTTCTTTCCTCTTCCCTTTTATATGATAAAGAGTGTGGAATGTTGGGTCTGCCCAGGAATGGAATGCATGCAGTAGACAAGGCAGGCTGCAGGCTCTGAGACTCCAGAGGTTGTAAAGATAACCTCTGAATTACAAAGGCTGGATGGAGCTGGCAGAAACTGGCAGAACTCCCCCTCCCCAAACTTTCTATAAAACTCACCACCCTTCCCCTCCTCTAGGTGGATGCCCTTTTCAGCCTCCACTCACCTGCACCCAGGTGCTCAAAGTAAATGGCATTTTACCATGCCCCCAGGCTTGCATGTCTTCCTCTCCCTCTGACCTAACAGTTTTCCCATCCCCTCCACCCCCCTCCTGCCTGCCTGACCCCTGATGAATATTATTGCCATGTGTGACATAAGTATTGATCAGTTAGTACCAATTTGATGGTGAGTACCAGTGGTGCTTGTTTTTCCATTCTTGTGTTACTTCACTTCGAAGAATGTGCTCTAGCTCCATCCAGGATAATACCAGCTGTGTTGTTTTTTATTGCTGAATAATACTCCATTGTATACATATACCACATCTTATTAATTCACTCATGTATTGATGGGCACTTGGGTTGTTTCCACATCTTTGCAATTGTGAACTGTGCTGCTGTAAACATTTGGGTGCAGATGTCTTTATTATAGAATGTCTTTTTTTCCTTTGGGTAGATACCCAGTAGTGGGCTTGCTGGATCAAATGGTAGTTCTACTTTTAGTTCTTTGAGGTATCTCCATATTACTTTCCATAGAGGTTGTACTAATTTTCAGTCCCACCAGCAGTGTATGAGTGTTCCTATCTGTCCACATCCCTGCCAACATTTGTTGTTTTGGGACGTTTTGATATAAGCCAATCTCACTGGAGTTAAGTGATATCTCACCGTGGTTTTGATTTGCATTTCCCTGATGATGAGAAGTTGTACAGAGTGTCAGGTTTCAGTCTGAAATGCCAGTTCTTGGTGTGCTCATGGTCAAAGAATGACTAGACACACCAAAGTAAGGCAAGCACAAAAATGAGGTTTATTGAGGAGAGAAAGATAGGATTATAGAGCAAGAGCAAGATCTAGGTTTACAGGGCAAGATATGTACGCCATAGATGACAACTGGACTCATTGCCACAGCAAATGGAGATCAAGGGGAAGGGGCACAAAAAAAGGGTGTGCTATGGTCTGCATCTTGTTTTATAGTGCCTGGATTGGGACCTCCCTGAGGCTCAGACATCACCATGGATCCACTTTGATTGGACAATTGGGAGTTGCATGACTTGAGTGTTCTAGGTCAATTTCCAGACTCTATAGTACCTATTCTGCTTGGCCTGTGATCTAGAGAGTCCTCTGCATTCTTTTGAAGCTGGCAGGCCAAGTTCTGACTGGCAAATTCATAGGGTGGTCCCTCCTCCCCCAGGTATGGCAGTCGCTTGGTAGAGGATTTGGGTGGAGGCAGCACCAAGATGGGGGCCCACCTTCATTCCTGGGAGACCTGGAATCCCTCACTAACTACCTAACAAGAGGAATCTACATTAACAAGCTTTACTAACCAGCCTTTATCTGCCATTTATTTGCCTTTACCCAAGTTGCTGTCCTTAGAGACTGAGAAATAAAAATAAAATCCCAAGGCCCTCAACCAACTGAAAGATCCCAAAGGGAACCCAGAGAAACCTTAAGAACTGAAATCCTGGCCATGATGGGATGAGAGATTAGACACGCGTTGTTATACCCCCTCCCTCACTAACTGCCACTAGGCTTTCTTTGCTAAGGGCTAATAGAACTAGCCTTTGGAGACATTTGTTCCATTACTGATTTCAACCAACACTTTTTGTGGTTTTCACACAACAACTGACCAGTGTTCCTTCCTGATAAGAAACCACTGACCACAGAGTTGTTCTGGCCTCTATGGAGGATGCACAGTGAGAGTTTTGGTGTCCTCTGCTTCACCTTTCGATGTCAGAGGGCTGAAAACTCCGTCCACAGATCGTACTAAGGCCACTTTTTGAACACGGGTCCCATGAAGGGGCATGAAGCTCAATTGCACATATGTGTGTTTCTCCTTTCATAAATATTCACGACTCCTTCTACAGCTTATTAAATGTGTATATTTGGCTGCCCTGCTCAGCATAAATTCCTGTTCCCTTTAATCTTCACTGGAATTGCTTGCTATTGGCTTCTGGCCAGAGGCCATGCTTCCCAGCCTGCAAGATGGCCAGGCTGCAACTCTTTATGAGAGATAAAGCTCTCCTTTCCAAATTTATGAATCTCATCATTCTTCAATTGACAAGGCTCAAAGTCCTTTTCCTTTGTGCCTTGTCACTTCTCTAAAAATTCACTGTTTTTTGTTGAAGATGCCATAGAAGTGGGAATTTAAAGCCACCTCTTGGAGAACTACTCATTCTTTGGGTGGCTCTCATATATATATGAAATATCCATGTTAATAAACTTCTATTTGTTTTTCTTTTGTTAATCTGTCTTTTGTAACAGGGGTACATTCCAACTAAGAACTATGGGTGTTATTTTTCTTCCCCTATAGTTCTTAACCGTGGGCTCTAATGTTGTGCTCTTATTTGAGAAACTGTATTGTAAGCACACCCCAAGGGCCATTTGGGTTATAATGCTAGGCCAGCTAAAGGGAAGCCATTTTGCTTCCAGTGTGCTTTCGGCTTGTTCTGTTATAACAGTTTAGAACTAACTTGCTGCTTGCTTACACAGCTTCCAGGCACAAGATCAGAAAATGACTGTGAGGGAAACGCATCAAGAGTCTGGAATAGGCTAACCACAGACTGCTGATAACAAGATCCACCAGATCTATTGTTTGCTGGTAACCATTGAGCAAGTCATGATGACTTGCACAAATCTTACTTTCTGCCACCAACCCCCCTTACCCTTTCCCTTTATAAGTTGTTTAGTAAGCAGAGGAGATGAGATGATCTTTGAGACAATAGTCCTGTTAGGTAGTTAGAGAGGGATTCCAGGTCTCCTAGGGATGAAGGTGGGCCACCATGTTGGTGCTGACCCCACCTTAATCCTGTCTCGAGCAACTGCCCTACCTGGTGTAGGAGGGAACAACCTATGAATTTGCCAATCATAACAGCATGCCAACTACAAAAGAATGCAGAGGACTCTCTAGCCCACAGGCCAAGCAGCATAAGTAGCACAGAGCCCAGAAAGTGACCTAGAACCCACATGTGCAGTAAGACTCAGGTCATGCAGCTCCCAAATGTCCAATCAAAGTGGTTCCATGGTACGTTGGGCCACGAGGGAGGTCCCAATCCAGGCACTATAAAACAAAGTGCAGACCATAACCAGGTCCTTCCTTTTGCTCTCCCTTTGCTGCAACAATGGGTCTGGTCATCATCTGTGGCGTATGTATCACACTCCGTAAACCTGTATCTTGCTCTTGCTCTTACTCTATAATCCTATCTTTCTCTCCTCAATAAACCTCATTTTCGTGCTTGCCTCACTTTGGTGTGTCTGGTCACTCTTTGGCCATGGGTGTGCTAAAAACTGACATTTCAGACAGAAACCTGACAGTCCTCCATCTCCTCAGACTGCCAGCACTCGAACAAACCACCTTTTATTCACCAACACTCCTCTATCATGTTTGGTTCTCAGGTGTTGGGCAGCTAAATCTATGTTCGGCAATAGTATCAGATATTTTTATTGTGTTTTGTTTTATATTTCCTGTTCATTAAAAAAAAATGCCTTCTGGAATTGTTTGGTGGGTGGAAGTAAAAATTTTGCCTAGGGCAGAGCTTATAACTTCTGTTGCTGTCACAAAGAACCCGTGTTGTCCTCCAACACAAAGTCTCTAATGCTACTGACAAGATGTGAGATGTCACCAAAATATTTTTGTAATTGTTAACTGCTATAATTCAGACTTTGAAATCACCTCACAATGCTCTGAAACCTAGATTAAGTTACTTTCTGAAGCTAAAGCACAAAATCAACTTTCCTTCATCCTCTAGATTTCTTCCTCTCTCTTCTCTCTTTCCTACCAATATTATCATTTTAAGCACTATAGACAAATTATCTTCTCCATAGAGTTACTGTACACAGATTTCCCATTTTCAATTCACACTGAAATGATATAGAGCATAACTTCATATTGTTTGATTCAAAAAGCACTTGAGAATGTTTTTGTGTCATTAGAACTATAATCATGAACCTATCATACACACTTCAGTGTGTGCTGGTTAGTAAAGATTTACTCTTGGTTAACATTTAAAATATACATACACACCTACATATTTTGCACACATTTGAAATGAAATTAAATGAATACATATTTAGGAGACTGGGTGGTGCTGTTGAGAAAACACAGGCTTTAGAGTCAGACACACAGGCCTGGATTTGGGTGTGTGTCCTCCCTTTACTCTCGGTAAGTCCTTAAGTATGTCCCTCAGACTCTGAGCACCTTTCCACATCTACAAAATGCTGATAACAAATTATGCTAACAGCATTGCTTTGAGAATTAAATTGAATGAATTTGCACATGCAAAAGAAACAGACTAGGTACAGAGCAAATGTTAGTTTCCTTCTCTAATTTTTTGAACACTAGTCCATGCAGCAAACTAGACTAGATATTATAGGGGTCCTACTTTTAAGGAACTTACAATCTAATTAGGGAATCATATAAACATACATAAGACATGTGAACACATATTTACATATCTTACATTTTCAAAATACTTACCTAGGACTTTGCAAAATTTACCACCATTTGAAATTAATCTTATAATTTGATTCCAGTGCTTAACTCATAGTTAATCTTAGGGGCTCCTTTTATCACCATCCCTTTGCTTTGAGAGCTTGGCCCTTTTGGTGACTAAGTTTTGCTAATGGAAAAACTCTGTCCCTCCTCACTTAACACTGCCCAATATTAGCAGGCCTTACTGCAGTTTGCGCTGTGTGCAAGGAATAGATCTGAACAGGAATCTCTGTCATACAGGCCTGGGGGTCTCTTACTTGCCCAGGACCAATTTCACTCCTTGGTGGCTGCCTTCTCAAAAAGAGCCCAATAAACCAGCCAGATGAAATCCCGTGTCCCCCTCCCGAAGTAAAGGATTGAGGAAACTCTGGATCAGTCGAATCCCACCCAGGCCACGTGAGCGGGTGAGGAGAGCAGCCTCAGCGAGGTCACCGCTGATGAGAGAACACGCGCGAGAAGCAGGGAGCATCGGCTTCTCCTTTCGCAGCGCGATTACTAGGCTGTGAATGTGTCCCCATTCATGCTCCGCCGCGCTCCAGGGTCTTTTTTGTCCTCGGGCGGCCACGGAGCTGTAAGGTTGAATGAAGCATTAATGCAGCAGCAGAGACTGCAAATGATTTTGTTTTGCACTTGGTAGGGGTCGCCCTGCCGATCATGGCAATGGGGGTCGCTTGCAATTCTGTCTAGGCTATGTCTGCCTCGGAAACAATTTTACTTTGGAGACATAAAAAACGGGGTCAGTGCCCTCAAAAGGCAACTTGAGGATTTTGTAGACATACCTTCTGAGTCGTGAGAGAGGGAATACATTACTATTTCGCGACTGCAAAATGACCCTAATAAGGGCCATTCTTAGCCCAGCGAGGGGAGACCTTTCCATTTTAGCAGGGTCCTACTGTATAATATAACAATTACTAAAGGGTTATGGAAGGAAATCAAAGTATTTTACCCTAAAATATATGTCTTTGACATCTTTTGAGATGGCTGTTCAGAGAACCTGCAAACAGAACTAGCCCTGCAAAGCTGTCCTTTGGGGAGGGGTGTGTGTGTGGAGATTTGCATTTGTAGAGAAAAGCCAGGTTTTCTCTGAGGCCTTCCCTTGTGTGGATCTAGGAAAGATTAACTGAGTCTGACACCTATTTAGATCTGAAAGAAACTTTTACCATCTACTCTCACTGAGGGCTGCTTGCTATCTGTGAGGTTTCATCTGCATAACAAGACCATAACTTTGCTCTCCAGGCCTCCTCTCCTCCTCCCATAACCTGTTTTGCCATGATCCAAGCCCCCATTCTTTCTGTAACTGCAAGATGGTATATAAGCTTTTGAACCCCACTGGGGAGTTGGGATAATCTGTGGTTCTTCCCCATATGCATGTTAATAAATTTGTATGCCTTTTCTCCAAGTAATCTGCCTTTTTTCAGTTGATTTTTTAGCAAACCTTCAGAGGGCGAAGGGGGGGAGTTTTCCCTTGGCCCCTGCAGTTTTACCTTAGGTGATTTTAGGCAATGGGATAGACTTGTATAATAGGGATTTATGGTTAGAAGCTTCTTTAGGTGTCTGCACACAGAGCTGACCATAATTAGTCTTTTAAAAGTTTTGGAGAAACGTTTAGAGACCCATGGATTCTTAAAATGGAGCACAAAATTGCCAGTAGCAATTCTGTATAATTTAGTTGATTACAATGAGCCAGTCATAGATACTGGTGAATAATTTATCCGGTTAGGTACAAACTAAACATGAGAAGGCAAAACAATTTCAAACCCATGTGCTTTTTAAAACTTTTTAATTTGAAATGATTGTAGATTCACAGGAATTTGCAAAAACAATATGGAAGGAGGTCTCATGTGTCTTTCATCCGGTTTCCCTCAAGGGTAACATCTTGTGTAACTACAGTAGAATATCACAACCAAGAAAATGACACTGGTACAATATGCAGAGGTTATTCAGATTTTACTAGTTTTGTGTGCAATCATGTGTGTACATGTGTGTACAGACAATCTGTAGATTGTCTAGCTACTGCCACAATCAAGATACTGAATTGTTCTATCACCAGAAGTTTCCTTTCTGCTATCCCTTTGTAGCCACACCCACCCCCTCTTCCCATTCCTAACCCTGGTAACCACTAATCTGTTCTCTATCTGTATAATTTTGTTATTTTAAGAATGTTATACAAAGGCAATTTATGTGATCAAAGTGTTTGTATCCCATAATATTCTGAAATAAAAGACAAAACAAAACAACAGAATAAATTTGCAGATTCCAGTGTGTAGAGGGAAAAAAAAGAATGTTATGTAAATGGCATCATATAATACCTTGAGATTGGCTTTTTTTTTTTTTACTTAGCATAGCACCTTTGAGATTCATCCAAGTTGTTATGTGCATCAATAGTTTGTTCCTTTTTATTGCTGAATAGTATGCCATGCATGAATGTACCACAGTTTGTTTACTTATTAACCTGTTGAAGGACATTGTGTTGTTTCCACTTTTTGGCTATCACAAAAAATCTACTGTCATGGTTAATAATGTGTGTTAACTGGCTAGGTTATGGTATCCAATTATTTGGTCAAACACCAGTTTAGATGTTGCTGTGAAGATATTGTTAAGGTGTAATTGACATTTAACTCAGTAGACTTTGAGTAAAGTAGATTATTCCCTATAACGTGGGTGGACCTCATCCAATTAGTTGAAGGCTTTAAGAGAAACGAGTAAGATCCCTCAAGGAAGAAGGAATTCTGTCTCTAGACTCATTTTGGACTCAAAACTGCAAAAATCAACTTTTCCCTGGGTCTTCTGCCTGCTGGCCCATCCTGCAGATTTTAGACTTGCCACTCCTCGCAACCACAGGAGCTAATTCCTTAAAATAAATTCTCTCTCTCTCTCTTTCTGTGTGTGTGTGTGTGTGTGTGTGTGAATACTACTGATTCTGTTTCTCTGCAGAGCCATGACTGATACAGCTTCTATGAACATTCACGTGTATGTTTTTGTGTGAATATAGCTTTTTTTTCCCCCTGGGATAATTGCCCATGAGTGGAATTGCTCAGTCATATGGTAAGTGCATGTTCAATTTTTAAAAAACTTCCTGGCTAACTACATTTTAAAAAGGCTACACCATTTTACATCCCTCCAGCAATGTATAACTGATCTAGTATCTCCTCATCTTTATTAGCATTTGGTATTATCACCATTTTTTATTGTAGCTATTCTGACAGGTGCATAGTAATATCTTATTGTTGTTTTAATTTGCATTTCCCTGATGGCTAATGTTATTGAAAATTTTTCATGTGCTTATTTGCCATCTGTATGTCTGTTTGGTGAAATGTCTGTTCATGTCTTTTGCCCATTCTAATTGAATTGGCTTTTAAAAAAAAGTTGGTGTGTTTTGAGTGTTCTTTGTATATTCTAGATACAAGTCTTTTGTCAGATATGTGGTTTGCAAATAGTTTCTCCTAGTCTATAACTTGTTTCTTCATGCTCTTAATAGGGTTTTTTGAAGAGCAAAAGTTTTAAATTTTGATGAGGTTCAATTTATCAATTTTTCCTTTTGTAAATCCTGCTTTTGGCTTTGAGCCTAAATCTCTTCACCAAACCCTGAGTGCTGAAGATTTTGCCTATAATTTTTTTCTGAAAGTTTTATGTTTTCATGTTGTACATTTTATTCCATGATATATTTTAAGTTAATTTTGTATAATATGTGAGGTTTAGGTCCAGGTTCTTTTTTTTTTTTTTGGCCCAATGATGTCCAATTGCTCTAGCGTCATTTGATCATTTGTTGGAAAAAACTACCCTTCAATTGAATTGCTTTTGCACCTTTGTTAAAAATCAGTTTGATATATTTGTGTGGGTCCATTACTGGATTCTTTATTCTGTTCTATTGGTCTATGTGTCTGTCCCTCCACCAATACCACACTCTCTTGATAACTGTAGCTTGTAGTAAGCTTTGCATTAAGTAGAGTGATTCCTCTAATCTTATTCTTATTTTCTAAAATGCATTTTACCAATTTTATTTGCCTTTCCATATAAATTTTAGAATAAGCTTTTCTATGCCTACCAAAAAAGTCATGCATTATTAAAAAAAGCTTTATTTGGAGTTCCTATACACTGTTGGTGGGAATGTAAATTAGCATATAGCCACTATGGAAAACAGTATGGAGACGTTTCAAAAAACTAAAAATAGAACTACCATACAATCCAGTAACCCCACTACTGGATATTTATCCAAAGGAAAAGAAATCAATATATCAAAGGGATACCTGCCCTCCTATGTTTATTGTAGCTCTATACACAACAGCAAAGATATGGAATCAAACTAGTGTCCATCAATAGATGAATAGATAAAGAAAATGTGGTATATATACATAAAGAAATATTATTCAGCCACAAAAAAGAATGAAATCATGTCATTTCCAACAACATGGATGGAACTGGAGGTCATTATGTTAAGTGAAATAAGCTAAGCACAGAAAGACAAATATTACATGTTCTCACTCATAAGTGGGAGCTAAGAAAGTTGATCTCATGGAGGTAGAGCATAGAATAGTAGATACTAGAGGCTGGGAAGGGTGGAGGACATGTGGGTGGGGTGGGATGAAGAGAGGTAGGCTAATGGGTGCAAACATACAGTTAGATAGAAGGAATAAGTTCTAATGTTTGACAGCAAAGTAGGGTGACTATAGTTAACAACAATGTATGGTATATTTTATAATAGCTAGAAGAGAGGACTTGAAATGTTCCCGACATATAGAAATGATAAATACTTGAGGTGACAAATGCTTCAGCTTCAGCACTGACTAGCACTAAGGGACAGAGGAGACTAGTGGGCAAGCCACAAACCATGTCTTTTAAGTGGTTTCCCTCATCACAAGCATTCGAATCTACTTTATTTAGTTAGAATATTGTTATATTATATTTATTTTTATTATAATATATAATTTATATTTATTAGAATAAAAATATTTGCTTATATTCTTTATTTATGGGGTGGATATATTATTGTTTTATAGATGTCTACATATAGTAGATACTATTTTTTTTTCAGTTATATAGGTTGCAAAAATTTTCTTCAAATTGTAGTTTGATTTTTTACTTTAGTTAGAGTGTCTTCTGTTGTAGAGAAATTTTAAAATTTAATGTATTCAAACTTATCAATCTTTTTCCTTATGGTTTGAATTTTGTTGTGTCTTATTTAAGAAATTCTCTATGCCCTAATGTCATAAAGGTATTCTTGTATATTTTCTTCTAAAATTTCTTCAAGGCTTTCTTTTTTCATCTTTAGGTCTAAATTAAGTTAAAAGCTACTTGTGGTCTAAGGTAGGGATCTAATTTAATTTTTTTTCCCATATGATAATTGCATTATCAGGATAAGCTCATTATGCTTCAGTAACAAATTAAGTCCCAAATCTCAATGTCTTAACACAGCAAAAATTTGTTTCTTGCTTATACGTGTCCAGCATTGGCAGCCGTTGAGCGATGAGCACAGTTGGTTCTCTGCTCTACAAGTCTCTCAAAGACTCAGGCAGAAATGACTACAGTTTTGTAGCTTTACCTTCCAGAATACACAGCCTCCTCTGCTGGCAGTGCAGAGGAGAGGGGAGGGGATCTTACCCCTGCAGTTCCTAATACGTCTGTTCATGGTCACTGGTTATACCCTGCTACATGGCCTGACCAACTGCAAGGTGGTATAGAAGTGTGGACTTCAGTCTATCTGGAAGGAGAGGAAACTTGGACATTGTTGAGTACTGTTAATGTCTACCAGCGTAACTACCTGTTCTAGCACCATCTATTGAATAGTTCATTCATTCCCTTTGATCTGTGACATCATCTTTGTTATATCATATAATCTTGTGTACCTATAAGAAAGAATTTGTTTCTGGGTTATTTTTTCCATGGTTCTAGTTGTCTTTTCTTGGCAAATACTCTAATTTCTTAATTACTATCCCTGTATAATGTCATTATATATGATTTGGTGAGTTACCTACATTATCCTTTATCCTCAAATTGTCTTGTTGATTATTTAATAGGATTGGCTGCTAGTTGCCAAATAAATTTTAGAAGCAGCTTGCCAAGTTGCATGAAAAACCCTGTTAGATTTTGACTGCAATTACATTTAATTTATGGATTAATTTGGCAATACGTGACATCTTCGAGATATTGAGTGTTGCCATCCATAAATACTTAAGTTTTAAATCCTTCAGTAGAGTTTTGCATTTTTCCTCAATAAAATTATGGCACATCTTTTGCTAGATTTATTTTCAAATATCTTATAGGTTATTTTAAATAATTTAAATAATACCTCTAAAAATTATATTTTCTAATTGTGGTTTATTTATAGGAATATAATTCACTTTTTTTTTTGGTATGGATTTTATGTTGAGCAGACTATCTGGACTTTCCTTTTGTGTTTAATTTTTGGTCTGTAGAGTCTCCTGAATTTTCTGTGTAGGAAATTACACTATTTGTGAAAAATGATGCTGTTCTTGTTTCCTAATCCTTGTCTTCTTTCTTTCCGTCTTTCATTCCTATTTTCCTTTCCCTCCCTTCTTCCTTCCTTCCTCTCTCCCTTCCTTTCTTCTCTCTTTTCCCTTTTTCCTTTCTGCATTACCTAGGACTTTCCATTTGAATTTGATAATTAGCAGGCCTCTTATCTTACTGACTTCAAAGAGACTGCTTCTACCAGGTTATTGTACAGTTTGCTGTAGGCATTTAGTAGGTACCTTTGCCACATAAAGGAATTCTTCTTGTCTTTATATTTTGCTAAGAGTTTCTATTATCAATAATTGATGCTGAATGTATTCTGCCAGGATTTCATCTGAAAAAAAAAATTCTGTAACTTTTAATTTTCTTCCAAAGATTTTGCTACCCATCATTTGCTTTTGCACTAGGTCTTTCCATTATCTTGCAGGTGATTTCCAGAGAATGTTCTGGTTGTTTATGGTACTTTTAATAGCAAGCAGATGTCTCAATGGTTTGATGACCACAGACCTCTTTTTTTTTTTTTGTATGACTCTGATTCATTTTTGTATCCTATATATATTTTTTATTTCAATAGATTTAGGGGTAATTGTATCCCATATTTTAAAATCTACTTATATGTGTATATAAAACCCAAGTGCCCCCATCAAGTTTTTGGCTGATGATAATGCCAGACACCAACTCAGAAGACAGAACAATAAGTTTAGGCTGACCCTATTTATTTCAAACTTATGACAATTTAATAATTTATATTTTCATAACATGATCAGAAAGTTTTAACACATCCCCATGAGATAAACACTCTTAATATTCAGAATACCATTTTTATTTAGGTAGCAAAATTATGTACCCATAATAATTGCATTATCAGGATAAGTTCATTATGCTTCAGTAACAAATTAAGTCCCAAATCTCAATGTCTTAACACAGGAAAGATTTGTTGTGTTATTATTATTATTTTCAATTATTATTTCTTTTGCAACAGTCACAAATACCTCTCAGCTCCTCCACTCCTGAGGCCTGGAGGGGCTTGTAGAAGCTTGGAGATTATAGTTGACTTGAACAATGCCTGGGTTAGGGGTGTCAACTAACCCCACTGCACAGTTGAAAATCTATATACAACTTTTTTTTTTCTTTTTTGAGACAGAGTCTTGCTCTGTTACCCTGGGTAGAGTGCAGTGGTGTCATCATAGCTCACTGCAACCTCAAACTCCTAGGCTCAAGTGATCCTCCTGCCTCAGCCTCCCCAGTAACTGGGACTACAGGCGTGCACCATGACACCTGGCTAATTTTTCTATTTTTAGTAGAGATGGGGTCTTGCCCTTTCTCAGGCTGGTCTTGAACTCCTGAGCTCAAGCAATCCTCCTGTGTCAGCCTCCCGGAGTGCTAGGGTTACAGACATGAACCACCTTGCCCGGCCATGTATATAACTTTTGACTCACCAGAAACTTAACTACTAAGAGCCTACCGTTGACCAGAAGCCTTACTAATTACATAAGCAGTCGATGAACGCATATACAGTATATCCTATGTATTATATACTGTATTCTTACAATAAAGTAAGCTAGAGAAAAGGCCATGGTATTAAGAAAACTGTAAGGAAGAGCAAATATATTTACCATTTATTAAATGGAAGTGGATCATCATAAAGGTCTTTATCCTCATCATCTTCAGGATGAGCAGGCTGAGAAACAGGAGGAAGAGGAGGGGTTGGTCTTGCAGTCTCAGGGGTAGCAGAGGCGGAAGAGACGGAGGAGGCTGAAGGGGAGGCAGGGGAGGCAGGCACACTCAGCATCACTTTTATTGGAAAATAAATCTGTGTACAAGTAGACTCGCACAGTTTAAACTCATGTTGTTCAAGGGCCAACTGTAACTGTAATTGCTTAAGGGCAAGGACACCCTTTCTAGAATTTTGTTTGTCAGCGAGGACTGAAGTGATTCCATTTTGTCAGGTCCCTCCACTGCTCCTTTCACATTGGTTGTTCTATAACTGTCAGTAAGATTTCTTAGTTAGCCAGATAGCTATGGAAGTTCTTTGAGGGAAAAAATATAAATTTTCTTTTATAAAAAGAATTGAAGTTAAATTAAACCAGAGCTCTAAATCTAAGGCATTGCCTCCTCAGAGTTTATGTTGTAGCTCTTTTGGTCTGAAGGGCAGAAGCTTCACAGAGTCCTAGTTCCTGGCTGGTTTATTGATCCAGTGGGATTATGTGGGTGATAAGCTGTCACTGTCATTTTATGACTGAGAGCAGATTGTATCTATGTATATAAATTGGTAACTATAAGGCATTTAATCCTAAAGATTGCTTGGGTAATAGAAATTCTCTATCTGAAAGTGTAGCCAAATCTCCACTTGTGCACTTTTGAGGTTCATGTCAAATTACTACAGCACCGAGTGTGTTGAAAGCTTCCAAACATGTCAGAAAAACACTACTCCTTAATGACTTTCTTGGAGAAAGGGAAAATGACCACATATTAACCACTTTTCGCTTTGCAGTAAGTTTATTTATTTATTTTTGTTTTTTCTTTAACCATTGATGAGTGCATAAAGATGCAGTAAGTTTACAAATGAACTGATAAGAGAAATGGAATAGCATGGACCAAGCTAAGAGCTAAGATATCTCCCCACCCGGTAGATTGACTAACGTTGCCCCCCTCTATTGACAATAGTTTCATTATTAATTAACTCAGAAAAGATATTCAAGTTGCCTTCCCAGCTCTATTCTTTTGTAAGTGACCTATTATTTGAAGATATTGGAGAGTGGAGTACACATCCTGATGTGATTATCGAAGCAAAATCATCTCTCCTCAGCAGAGATGCCAGGACAGTGGATCTCATTTAGAACATGCTTATTCCAAGCCAGCAAGGCAGTAAATCATTAAGTTTGAGAACTGCTGGTGACACCATGTGTGGGAGGTCTTGTCAAATCTAGAAATCTCCATTATTGTCACACCAATAATGGGGCCTTACAACCACGAAGCATATGGCAGGCAGTCGACAGTTTATTGGACCATTTAGGACAAAACTCACTCTGCCAATCCATGTGCTTCAGCTTCATGGAATCAGTGGGGAGAAAGCAGAGTTAATGTCCATATATCCGTAAACAACTTTTTTTAAATTTTTCACTTTTTTCCAGTTTTCTAGTGTTCTGGAAAGTCTATTTCTCTGAAATTGTTTGTTACATTGGCAATAATTATTTATTTGGCTCTACAATTTCTTAGTAGGCTCTGAACTTCCAGAAGGCAAGCACTTTCCCACATTCATCTCTGTGTCTCCAGTTCCTGGCACACAGATCACACCTCGGTGAATCTGGGCTTGGAAAATTTATAAGTATTCACAGACTCCTCTTGCTCTTCCCTCAGCAGGTATTATCTATTATTTCCACCTTTTCTTCCTTTGGGCAGCTGAGCAGTCTGTCTTAATTTTCTCACTGAAGGAATGAATGATGAAGCAGATTATGATAGCAAAGGAAAAAACCTTTGAGTCTTGAGAGTCAATATCATAGGCCCAGACACATAGGACAACATTTGGGAAGAATACAAAATAAGAGCAGCCCAGGTGTGATAAAGATTCTCCTGGTTGTGATAGGAGTTGCCAGTACTTCAAAACCAGTGAGATCCACAGAAGGAGACTCATGCCCTGCTTGTCCTCTCTTCCACCCCCAGGTGATGGCCACATATCAGAGAGGGGAGTAGACACAGACAGGAGGAAGCCTTGTGGTTAGGAACGGGGAGGAATCATGGGTGACCCGTGGGGATCAAATACCACCCAGTGATGGATACGTGACAGCATCAAGGACCAGATGTGTCTACATGAAGACCTACCCCAACACATGCAGAGGCATGTGTGTGCGCACACACACACACACACACACATGTGTCAAAATCCTGAGACAGGGCTCAGGGAGACCTGAATTGACTCAAATAATGCCCCTCTCATTTGGTGGAATTAAGAAAATCTAAAAAGTAATAGTGTTTGCTCAATTTGTGGACTGAGGTATATACAAGCTATAAATGTTTGTTATTGTGTGCATATTCATACACACACACACACACACACACACACACACACACACACACACACGAGGTCTGTCCGGAAAGTATCCAGCCATTGTTAATATAATGAGAATATATTATGTGACTGGATACTTTCCGGACAGACCTCCTATACTTTAAAAAATATTTGTTTCTGAGGTCAGAGAATAAAGCTTTTCTTTCTTGTTGAAACAAGGCTGTGTGCAGCCCTGATTTCTCAAGCTGTCAGCTCTAGTCAAATTGAATCTCTAACAAAGGAGACGATGTGCCACAGATGTCCTGCAGAGAGGTGAGGTCTTTGGGGCACAGATTAAAGACTCCATCAAGAAGCCTTCTCTCAACACCCTCTTCAAGGTTGAGTTAGGTGGTCCACCTTTGTTCACCTATGATAGCCTTGTTCACACTCAATCCAAGTGCTCATTATAGTACAAAACAATGATCTGTTTTATGTGCTCTACTTTATGTGCATGTTTCTACTATTAGACCAGGTTCCTTCGGGGCAAATCCCACATCTTAGTCATTTTTCTGTCCTCAGCATTTTGAATAGTGAAGCATATGGTGGGCACTCATTAAAGGGTTATTGAACTGATTGGGCCGAAATATTTCATGAAGTGTCAAAAATAATTCTTTGTACAGGAAAAAGCCATGATGAAGGAAAAATCCAAAGCAGCTGTATCAGTTAGGCTCCTTGCAAGAAACAGATGGCACATTCAAAATGGGCAATTTGGGGAGAGTTTCATAAAAGACTAATTACAAAGGTGTGGGGGAATTTTACTAAAACCCCAAGGAATAGTATAAAATCTGAGGGCCTGTATTATAACTAGAACCTGGAGTGGGAGTGAGGGGCAGGAAGGGAAACAGTGAGAGAGAGCTGTGTGGGGAGGGTGGCCTGCCAGGGGCTCTGGTCTTCAGTTGAGGGTTGTAGCCCCTTCCCAGTGTTGCCACAGGGAAAGGCTTGGTGAAAAAACTCCCTGACCTAACTCTCTCTCTCTCTTTTTATTTTTTAAAATCTCTGGTCAGTGCTCCCCTTTGGCTGAGCCTAACGGGAAGCCAAGGGCAAGGGAGGCTTCTGATATACTCTGTACATATCCTGAGACACACAGCCTTGTAGAGGAGGTAGAGAGAAGGTCTGAGAGCAAATAGAAGGTTTGTAGCAGTTTTAGGAAAAGAAAATATAGGACATGGGGAGAGGGTAGAGGAATTTAAAATAATCTCTGAAGTCAAGGGATGTGGTAGTCACATTGATAGGATTTTCTGTGGCTCCTGGAATTACTGAAAGTGATGAGTACATTCTATACTTGTTTATGTTGTTTAATGTCTCTCTTTTCCGATAGACTGTAAGTTCTGCATGGATGGAGACTGCCAGCCCCAGCATGGGTCCTGGCATGTCCTCAGTGATTATTGGCTAAATGAATGAATGAGTGGAAGAGCCACAGGAAGCCACGTGGCTACGTCAGAGAGGATGCAACCCAACCAAGAAGACCTCCTTACGGTAGGCCATTGTAAGCCCGGTAAAGGCCTTCAAGAAATGGAAATTTTCAAAGATGCAGAAGGTGGTAGTGTTTAATTCAGTGTTCAGGGGAGAGAGAGACTGAGGTCTGCAGATCTAATTTTCCATTCATATGAAAGGAGTAATCTTTGGTCAGGAAATAATGATTCTCCAGGCCTCATCATAATGCTCCTAAGTGTAGGTTAACAGAATGGCTATAATTGAAAGAATATTTAGCTTTTGATGGTATAAGGATGTGTAGCTTCCTATTACTAAAGTCATTTGCTGATTTACTTTGTGTTATATGTGATTTTCTGTTAATTAAGTTTTGTCCCCACACTATTCCAATCATCTTGTACCAAGTCAGAGAATTGGACAACTGTGCCTGACCCAGAGCCCATGTACTGTTAGAGAATGCTGAGCAGGTTGGTGGGGGGCCAGGGGTGGGCATGTGATAGTGTCTCAGTGCATTTTAGAGAAAGCAATATTACATAAAACAAGCTGCCGAGGGAACTCATGGAAGGATGCTCTGACACAGGTGTTCCATTGTGTGGGCCTACACAGCACTCTGCCTACTCAATGATCAGGGCCAGGATTTAATGCAAAATTAACCAGGAAGAATGGTAAACAACCAGCACCTGGCAGAGTGGCTGTGCTCTGTAAACATTCCTTGACTATTGAATGGAGAAGTCAACAGCATTGTATAACTCTTTAAGTGTCTTTTCAGTGTCATGTAGGCACAGCTCGGATGAATTATTTTCATGCTTTTTCCCTGTGATCTTTGAGAAGCAGTATAATATAGTGGAGGACAAGGTTCAAATCCCAACTGTATGTCCTTAGATGAGTTGCTTAACCAACTGTCTTTGCTTCAGTTTCCTTGTCAGTGAACTAGAGATGTTAGTAGTACCTACCACCTAGGAATGTTGTGAGGATTTAATGAAGAAATATAAATATAAGTAAAACATAGTCCATAGTAAGTAATGCACAAATGTTGCTCATTATTAATATTGTCACTACTCAGTTAACCAATGTGAATTCAGCAGACTCAATTCATCTCCAAACGTGACATACCTGAAATCCAGTCACATTTGAGATGCTATCTTGAGCATGGGAAAACGCTTTATTCCCAAAGTGTCTTTAGTTACTTAGTGTGAAATGAATATGGAGGTTATAGTAGCTTTTTAAATATCTATGTCTCTATATCCATATCTGCATGACCACCATCCAGGTGCTCTTAATTTTTAGAGAAATTAGCTATCTCCTGAGATAAGGAACAAAATATTTTTTGACTCTGGATATGGGAGCCAAGGAAAATGGATAGCCTTAATAAATCACTGAAGCATATAAATAGCAGTATACATTTAATTCTTATGTTGAAGTTTTCAGTTAAATAGACTTAGTGGCAAATGTTGAATGGAGCTAGTGGAATAGTGACTTATAGGTGACCCAGGAAATGGGTTGGCATGTTTCTTGGCTATAATATATCATAAGAGAATGTTTGTGATGTCAGTGTCCCTGATTTCAAGTCCTGTGGGGAGGGTATGATGCTGAGACTGTGCCCAGGAGAGCTGCAGTAGCAGAAGTTCTGCCTCACAGACTTGTGAGGTGGTGTGGTCACTCTTCTAACAAAGTCACTTAGAAGAGAAAAATGAATGTTCCAAAATATGAGAGAAGACAGAGTTATGACAGTGTAAAGACAGTAAAATAATAGTTATCGATCCAATGGCAATACCATATTGATTGCTTTATGGGCATGACAAGCCTGAGGGGCAGGTGTCTTCATTTTATAAGTGAGGACATGGGGGAGGTCAGAGGGGATAAGTAACTGGGCACAACAGGAGTGCAGCTATCTGAAGAACTTGGCTAAATAACAGGCCAGTATGGTATACTGGCATAGAAAAGCTCAGTGACTCTGGGCTAGATTCAGAGTCATTCAGTGGTAGAGTCAAGATTGGACCAAACTCTGATTCCAAAGCCCAGGATCCTTTTCGTAGTGCTCTCCTTCCCCCCAGTGTGGTGTTGCTCCTCCATTATTCACTGAGAAAGATTTCTGAGCACTTATTGCAGGGTAATTTGCTAAGTGCTGGAAATAGAATAGAAAGTGGGCATGACATGGTCCCAGTTATAGTCATTGACTTATTTATAGCAAGAGCCACAGTCTTTCACTTGGACCAAACAGAATCTGTTTGTAGGGCTGAAGGGGTGATGCTACTGAGCACAGAGAAGATTCATCTGTGGTCAGTTAATTCCTAGCAAGATAGAAGTTGAAGCCAAGTGGGAATGGGCATGCCAGGAACTGCCAGCATTTCCACGGTGGTGGTTTCTGATTGAAAATACCCCAGATGTACATGGAGAGAGGAATCCCAATAGCCTCTGACCACTCTGCCTTTCTCTAGCTCACCAGCATTTAAGTCACTGCTGCCAACCTCCATGGACTGAGTGTCTAATCTGTACTGGATATTTACAAGGCAACTTCCATTCCTTATCTCTAGTCCTAACCACAATCTGTCAAGTAGGTGGTTTAAATCCCATTTTATAGGTGAGGAAATTGATGATGAGCGATTGGCATGTGTGGGGTTTGAACAAAGAAATGGCTGCAAGAGATCAGCCTCTCATGTTGGTTCTTGTCACTTAATCAGGCGTTGCTAGGAGTTCATAATGCAAAGAGGTGGGCACACCTAGGATCTCTTGGTGCGATGGTCAAGAAACTCTTTGTGGGTAGCAGATGGACACAATTGCTTGAATAAATTACCACGGGTTGGAACATATCAGAAACTTACAAATTTTAACTTACATTTCCTCAGGAAAATGTATTAGGGAAAAAAGCCCAAAACATTTGATTTTTAAATTTGAATTTCTAGGCTTAATGTATTATACTTTTCACTTCTTGTTCCATTACAAAAAAGTCCTGAGGTATAAGTGAAGTGGAGAAATCGTTCCAATTTAAAAGAAGTGCCAGCAGCAAATAGGAAAGCAGGTGCAATTGGTTAATGTAGATTAATGGTGGGAATGCAAGTGGAAAATTATGCTGGAAACTTCCTATTTGGTAAAGCCTTTAGTTGACTTGTTAGTACTATTCTTTAACCATAGCTCTCATGCAACAGACTTATTTTGTGGAGATACAACCAACACATCTGAGTAGATTTGCTAAATGTTGTATGTTTCCTCTTGATTGTTAATTGTGACTTTGACAAGGTGGAATTACTAGCTCAACTTTGGTTGTGTTATGTGTGAATTATTGTTTCAGAAATATATAGAACTATATTTAGGACAAGTCACAACTCCAGAGCTTCAGTTTTCTCACTGATACATGAAAAGGTTACATGGATAAAGCCTAAAATTCTTTCCATCTTAACATTGTGTGAATTGTTGGTACAAAAAATATTAGCTTCAGATGTTTTTGGTGGGCGTGGAGGGTGATGTTAGCTATTAGTTTAAGAGCTTTTTAGAAGTATGTTTTTCATCTAGTTTATACAAAAGTTTAGAGAGGGAAATGGAAGTTCCCATGGTTCTTCTTTGGGGAATGCCTTTTCTGTGGTATTCTATCAAAACCAGTCCCTCCCGTTCAAAAGTGTGAATTTCTTGACAGAGTGGACAGCCTTTCCCCTCATGCAGACAATGGTGGCAAAATCGGCAGCTTGGTGGCCAGGGGTTCAAAGTGTGTCCTTCAGGAGTGGGTTTCAAACCTTATAGGGCAATGGACCCTGGGCTCTCCTCAGCACCATGCCCTCACACAAGCCCCACTTTTTGGAAAAGATGATATTGATGTGCAACTGAACAAATACATTTTTGGAGATTATATATACATACACGTGCTTTAGCAATAGGCATATGATAATTCATATACTTACTGTTACGTGCATAATTTATAAAAGCCTAGATACTGGAAAACTATATAGTCCAAAAGTACTGTTGATATAAATATCCTTTACTATATGATATAAGGTTTAACCAAATAACCCACTCCAAACTAAATCAATGATGATATAAAACTAATAGTAATTTATAATTTAAAATGAAAGTAGCAACAACTGAAAACATTAAAAAACAACACAACAGTCATCAGTTTCTGGTATGAAATTTGGGAATTCAAGCTACATGCACGTGCCTAATAAGAGCCTTGTACCAAATTATGTTTTTCAGTAAAGTTTTGTAAAATGTGGCTTAGAAATATCAAGTTTTGTCATGACAACAGACACCATGGTGCTCTGCCAGCTGTACCTAGAACCTCTTAGCATCACATTTCTTTCTGTACATCCCTTCCCTGGCTTCTGTGTGCTTTTGTTTCTGTTAGCCCAAATCTGTGATTCTCTTTGGAGGCCTGTCCTTAGGTACTGGAGCTGCTTTGCCTGCTAATGAAGAAATGCCTGGGAATTGATGTGCACCTCGGGTGGCCTTCAGCCAATAACTGACTGTTGCCCTGTCAGTACAAAAGCTCAGCACCTTGCCTTGAATTAGGACAAATTCTGAGGCAACATCTTACACTCCTGAGTTTGCCGCAGGATCAGGCTGAAGTTACCCTCTGTGGCACTTTGTCTGAAATCACCTCTTTGCTTGGCTTCTGCTTTTCTGCCCTGCTTCCCCCATTCCCTTATTGGTTACTGTTGGAAGCACTTCCTAATTGAATCGTTTTTACAGGAGTCCTCATCCGAAGGCCTGATTTAAGACCTTTTCATAACTGACCTATTAGGTTACAAGCAAGAAGCCTTTAGCTTCACTTAAAAACAAAAACTTGTACTTGGCTATAGAAGATCTCAAAGATATCCTGGGACTCTTGAAGCACAACATGCACCTTTAACAGTCTTGATTTGAAAGCAAAATGAGCCAGTTGTGGATCAGAACTTTTTCCTAGGGGCTTGTGATCTCCAGACTGTCCCTCAGACCATATGAAGCTGGGGAGAAACCCTGTGCATTCCATGCTTCGTCAGCACCTGCTGAATGTTATAATTTGTCACTTTAGAGCTATGCACACATTTGTGATATTTGCTTTGTCTCTAGAGTCTGCTTATGATGTTGGTTGAATATAAGATTGTGAAACTAGATAGTTCTCAAAAGGCAAATAAAAAAATACTTCAAATTTTATTTTCTAGAAAGTGGGTTTTGATGGAACAACATCTTGACGGACAAGGTCTAGTTCCATAGTTAGGCCACACTTCCTCCAAACTCTAGTCTTATTTCACTGGAGAGCAACAGAGTCAGCATCACATAGAAGTTTCACGAGGCTTCTAAAATAGCCTTTCCCTTGAGCCCTAAGCATCCAGGCACCCAAGTAATGTAATGTTTTCACAGCAGAATCCTGCAGGCTTTCAGTGGTGTCGCCATTCGCTGGAGTTCTCAGCAGTGCAGATCTTCTACCCAGTTGCACCCAATTTCGCTGATCAGTAGCTCTGGCTTAGCATTACCCACATATATTCAATAATTCATTTGGCAGGTGCAGGGTAGACACATCTAAAAAAGAATTGCAACATCTTGGAAGAATAAGGAAAGTACTTACTGTTTGCTATCTCTTGCATTCTGACATTTAATTTGGATATGAGTAGGATCAGTGCTTCTAGCATATTATGGCAACAGAGATATTTATTATTTTCTTTAAAAGATAAGTTAGATTTTTATTCTTTCTCCTACAAAATGATTTCAACCTGCAGATTCCTCTGAAATATCAGGAATATCTATGGATTGTTCAGATGTGGCCAGTCACTGGGCCATGGAGTTGGGCTGGTCAAGCATGGGGACAGATCAGCATTTGAAAACCAGTGAGCATTTTCCCTCACAGAAGCATCTTTCTGAAAAGTCATCTTTCTGTACTCATGCTTGGCAGCTGTGATCGTACAGAGCCTTTTTAAAAAAAATAGCTTATTTTAAAATAATGTAAACTTTACAGAAAAGTTGCTAAGATAGTACAGAGATTTCCCCAGTGCCCTCACCCCACTTCTCCTCATGGGAACATCTTCCATGACCATGGGACATTTGTTAGAACTAAGAAATTGACATGGATACAACACTCATAACTAAGTACAGAATTTATTTGGATTTCCTCTGTCTTCCATGACTCTCCTTTTTCTGTTCTAGGATCCAATTACAAGATCACACAATGCATTTGGTCATCCTTTGTCCATACAGATACTTATAAACGTCTTTTCAGATGTAAAATGTAAATCTGCACATTTGCGGGACCAGACTGCCTGGGTTCCAGTCATGGTTCTGCTACTAATCAGCTGGGTAAATTTATCAAGTTATTAAGCCTTGTTGGGTCTTGTCTGTAACTTGGGGATACTAATAATATATCATCTGTATTTGAATATTAATAAGACACTAATCACAGTAACCTCATATGGTATTGTGGGGATTGATCAAGTGAGTTTCTGTGAAAGAGAAGAAAACAGTTCTAGGCACATGATAAGTACTCAGTGCATGTTACCTATTATTTTTATGGTTGCTACCTCATCTTATGTAAGCATCTAGCTAACACATATTAATTCCTTTCCTGTGTGGCCCACAGATTACTCATTTTTACATGTTATTTTCTTGAATAGGTAATACATGCACTTGGACAATATTCCACCGGTACTAAAGAACGTATAGGAAAAACTATATCTCTTTTCTGTCTCTGTTCCCCAGTCTTCTGGTCTCCCCTACCTCGCCATGAGATAATCACTATCTTCATTTCTTGTATACCTTCCAAAGATGTTCTACACATAGAAATATATTTGTTTGAATATTCTATCCACCTGGAACTTTTAAAAATGTGGTGAATACAAAAGGATGAATATTATCTAAAACCTAAAAATTAGGTTTCCCTCATTTGTATTATTAATAACAGTAAGGTTAGCTGTATTTTACTGAGCAGTTGCTATGTAGCAGGCATTCTGCTATTTCTTCTCTCTCAATATATTATCTCATTTAATACCACTATTGGTATTCCCATTTTATAGATATAGAAACTGAGGCCTACAGAAGCCAATTAACTTTTTTAAGGGCACTCAGCAAGTAAGTGATAGAGCAGGGATTGGAACTTGACGTTTTAGAAAATAAAATCAGAATCCAAATACATTGGATGTCTTTCTTTGAATTCCTCCTTTTATTTTACCTTTGCTTTCTATCCCTCTGTACATGCCACCATCTTTGCTGGAAATAAGTCACAATCTGGACTCTGCCCAGACTCACTTAGTTTACCCTGCATACTCTCTATCATTTGCACTTTCCAAATTTTACTTTCATTGAGCGTCTAGCTTGCTCGGGAAGCCTTATTGGCTCTTCGCTTCCTAGAGAATGAAGTACAAATCATCAACCCTGGCTTCCAAGGCCGTCCATCATCTGGCTTCATCTGAACCAGCTGGTCTTGTTCCCCTTTGTGAGCCCAGCACACCACATCACACAAAGTAAGTAGTCCCCGGTAAATACTTGCAGAGTTCAGTAATTGATAGGCCTGACTTATAAAAGCTACTTAGTCATTTCTTTAATGACACATATGGAAACAAAAAGAAACTTTAAACAGTTTTTTCCTTCACAAAGAATAAGGGATTTAAACCATTTTCATGTCCAGTTTTGGTGATTTGGATAAGGTGAAGTTACCTTTTCTATGTACTTCGTTGATTATATTGTTTGGAGCTACAGATTAATTATTGATGGAAGATTAGGAAAGGTGAACAGGCAGTACATCCTAACTCCTTCTCCCGAAGAGCCAGAGTTCGAGACACGGCAGTATTCCTGGTCAGGTGCTGCCAAATCTCAGTGCTCTTGCTTGAACTGGAGCAGGCTCCGATGGCTTGGCCTGGCCTAGGAAGAAAGGGCCCGGCATGAAGGTACAATTTCTTTTATAGTTTGGAGGATGGAAAACTACCATCATAGAGCCAACTGTAAGACTCACAAAGAACTCCATGCCAAAAGAGAGGAGTTTGAATATTGCCCTATTTCAGAGGATTCACATTACTGCTTGGTGATAATTTTTCCTGTTGAGATTTTGGCAAGGGATGATAGCATGATTTGGCAGAGTTCCGTGAGTTGTTGGAAGAATGGATTGCCTTGGCTGGTGAAGTGCTTCCTGTCCAACAAGTTGCTAGTGCCCTGCTTGGTAGCATTGAGTCTCATCTGTCCCTTTTCTATGACAATGTTCTGAGGCCCCTGAAAGCAGGCTCTGTCTTGCTTATCTCTTCATCCCCAGTGCCAAGCACACTTTCTGGCACATAGTAGGCACTGAGGAAATGTTTGCTTGACAAACAAATGGATGCAAGTGTTGTTTGTCCATGAAGGGGCTTTGGATACCAGTTTCTGCCAAGCCCAGTGGACTTGGCCCATGGACTGGGCAAATTTCCTGGCATTAGAGAACTATAATATGTAAAATGGGAATTTCTGGCCCTTGAAGCCCCTTAATGATATCCCAGGGCCTAAAGGATTAGAAATAATAACTTGAAGGCATGTTGGTGTTGTACAAGAAGGCATTTTGAATGCCAGCTGTTCCCTGGCATGTCGTGGGCCAGTCCTCAGAAGGGTACTTCTGAGCAGAGGAGCCAAAAATCCTCATGCTTAATACTTACTTTAACCTGGGAGTCATTTTCTCTTTAATGAGATCTCCTGAACTCACTGGGGAAACTGAGATAGCATGGTGACTTCTAAGATACGAAAATAACATTTCTTACTTGTTTTCTTGAGGAGACACTTCAATATTCAGGAGCTAGGGGCAATTAGAGAAACACAGTTAGTCCTGGGAGGACTTCAAAGGAGCAGAGAAATGAATTGTTAGAGACGGGCTGAAAGATAGAGCAGGGGAAGTTTGTGTTCAGCTGCAGACATAATTTCTGTTTTCTGTGTTCTATTAACTTCCATGATGCCTGCAGAGGACAGTGTGGTGTACCCCCAGGTCCTTCTTCACAACAGAGGCACTGGTTGATGCTGGGTACAAAAGCCTGGTTCCCTTGCCTCAACTGGGACAGTTCTACAGCTTCTTGTAGGATCTGCTGATGCCTACATCAGGTTGAGTTCAGCTCTGCCTCCATCCGTCTTCCCTCACAGCTCTTGTTCTTTTAGGTAATCACTTATAAATCCCCTGTGTGCAAATCTCCGAGTCTTAGAGTCTGTTTTCTGGAGAACCTGGGAAAAGTGCTCTTTTTCTTCCCCTTGGTACCTTGGGATGTCATGCATTTTCCCTCTTTTCTGTATCTGAACTTGCCCTCAGGAAATAGTCTAACAATTCCTTCATGCTAAAATGTGAATGTAAATGTAAAATATAAATGTAATAATCTACTCCCTCTTCAGAGGTATTTGCATTTTAACCAGGGCCAGACCTTTTAGGACGAAGCAATAAATTGCTCTTCATGAAATTTCAGGCGATTGAGACGGGGAGCATTTCTGAGTGCCTGAAAGGAGGCACTGCCCAGGTGCCTCTGAAATGCCACCCCATTGGTGGTCTCCTGGTGGTTAGGCTGTTTCTGCTGCAGGAGCCGATGGCACTGTTAGAGCACCTGGCTCTGAATCTGAGAGCTGCAGCTACTGCTGGCACATTGGAAGAGAGAAACTCAGCTTTTTTCCAGCAGCGTTTCCTTGACTTTCTCTGTGGGGAACATCCCAATTTCCTGCCCCTCTAAATTTGAATATTTTCAAAATAGCAAAAGGCAAATAGTTCAAAGTTAACAAATATGTCTTGAGAAGCCCAACCCTTTCTTCACTGTGTCATTTTCTCACCTTCCCAGGCGTTATTCACTCCTTTCTCTGTCCCAGGGGCACTTTGTGCATATCTACAAAGCACTCCAGGCTCTATGTTGTCATTTTTTTAGTTATTGATTCATTAACCTTTTGTATTTATAGAGGACAGGGGCTGCATCATTGTCATCCCTCAAGCCCTGGTTCCTGGCCAATATGCTGGCCTCTAGCGGTGGCTCAAAAAGTGTTTGGATGGGTAAGTAAATGAACACCTCCTATGTTCACTGCACTATAAAACACAGGGGAGAACAAACATGATACAAATAGGTAACACTGCTTGAGTATTTATTCAGCTGTAGGTTAAGTATAACCTCGAATAAGCACAACTCATGGGATGCAATTATAAAGACCTTGACTTTCGCTTCTCCCTATCCCTCCAAGGCATTGTTTACGTTTAGGTAAGACAAGTAACAAAAATGTCCGTTCCTATGTTATAATAAACATGTTGAACTTGATTGAACATTGAGGCATCTCCTTCTTCCCTAGCTCAGGCTTGACAGACAGGAGGAAATAAGCAGTTAGAGAAGGGGGTGTGTTTGGCTTCTTCTCTTTCCTCATCTAATGTTTTGCTTTCTCCTTCAGCCATCTTGCTAACCACAGTTTCTGAGGCCCCAGTGTTGGTATGACCAGAAGAGAAAAGGGAACAAGAAAGTTCTTACCTGGCAAGAACTGTTACGAGCAGGAGACATCCTCTTGGGAAAGGCAGATGTTTAGGCTGACTCTTCCTCTCCTAGGTTCCTTGTAGACTATCCACTTACCCCATCCTGCCCACAACAGCTGGGGCCTCTTGACTGCAGTTCCCTTGGTGTAGGCAACGTGCTCCTTTTAGCTTGTTGCTAATCCTTGCTCAGCCCCTGGCCATCCAGTGGGACCTTCAACTTCTCTTTGCTGAGGTCTATTTACTGCTCCAGGTGATCTTCTCAGGCAGGATCTAAGACAATTCAACGCGGGTTGGCTCTCTTGTTTGCTCTCTCTCTCCCTCCTAATCCACCTCTCTTCTAAGTGAACACCTTTCTGTGCCCTCACACACGGAGACTGCTGACTGGCCAATGCAACCTTCTCTGCTTTGATTAATCTGTCATCAGCATCCTGGCAAGTTTGAATGCTGGGCTTCAGATTCCTCAAATGGGCAACATAGACCAGCCCACTGTGGGGAACTCGTGAGCCTTCTGAGTGGCCTCCTTGGAGCCCTCCACAGAAGACTTGAGGAAAAAGGGCTGACACCCCGATTTCTTTCACTTGGCATACCAACTATCCATTGCAAAGACTCTCTGTCTTCATTATCTTCCTTTCAAATTTCTCCAAATATTTTTATAGCTAGAGGTAGATGGTTGGCTAAGTGTTACAAAACTGGTTTTCTGCCATCTCTCTTTTGTATGTCCTGTGTGGTGGGTTTAGTTTGAAATATGGCATCTATTGCCTTTATGTATCAACCGAAACTGTGAGAGGAAAAGCCTGTTTTAATAGTCTGTTATTCTATGTGCCAGGCACTGACCTTAGATTTACATGCATTAACTCTTTTAAATATAGCAAATCTACAGACGAAGAAATGAGGTACAAGGAAGTTAAGCAACTTGCCAAATTTCACTCAGCTAGCAAGTGGCAGAGCCAAAATTTAAACCCAGACAATTTGGATCTGGAGCCCATGCCATTAATCATGGCTCTACATCCCCTCACAAATGAGACACAGTCTGTACCCTTGAGAAATTTATAATCTGGTGAGGAGGAGTTTAAAACTAATTAAATAATTGTAAGACATGAAATAATGAAATAGGTATATCAAGAAAATTCTAGGCAGGTTCAAAGAAGAAAAATACCACATCTGAATTGGGAAATAAGAAAAGTTTTCACAGAGGAGAGTGGTCTTTAAAAATGAATAGAACCTCTGCTGGTTAAGACGGTAGGAAAAGAATTCCCAGCTATGGCAAGCAAGAGTAAAGGCACCAGCTTTGGGATCAGTGAGAATCCAGTTTGACTGAGGCAGGTGGTTAGAGAAGTTGTGGGTAATGTGACTAAAAATGCTGTGGCCTTACTATGTGACTTAATGTCAGGGTGAGGATTTTATTTGCTCTAGAGGGTAATGGGGAGCAACTGAATGCGACAGGAGTCAGCAAAATAGGTGGGAAGAGGTGCAAGAGACACTGTTGAGATAGAGTACAATGGGCTAGACCAGGGCTGGGCGCAATGGCTCAGGCCTATGCTGGGAGGCTGAGGCGGGAGGATCACTTGAGCCCAGGAGTTCAAGACCAGCCTGAGCAACATAGGGAGACTCTGTCTCTACCAAAGAAACAAAAAACAAAAAACACAAACAGTAGCCAGATGGGGTTGGACCTACCTGTAGTCCTAGCTACTTGGGAGGCTGAGCCAGGAGGATCATTTGAGCCCAGGCAGTTGGAGGATACAGTGAGCTATGATCACACCACTACACTCCAGCCTGTGTGACAGAGTGAGATCCCGTCTCTTATTTAAAAAAAAAAAAAAAGAAAGGACGAGGTCGCTGATGAGATACAGGAGACGACACAGGAAAGGAGGATGGAAACCTCTGGGTTCCTGGGAGAACGGGTCACCACTGAGAGAAACAGGAATGGAAAGAGGCCCCTTCTTCCCCCTCCCTTTAAATTTTGGTAAAATATATTGAATTGAGATTTTGGATGAAGGTAATATTTGATGAGTGCTTATGCTAAGCAGAGCATGAAGAACTTATTTCATATTTCACAAATAAAATTTTATCCTCTAGTTTTAAAGATTTGTTTTTCTCTCATCTTGGCTTTCTCTTCCATCAGATTCCTGGGAAGAGGGACTGTCATGTCACCATTTAACCTGAGACTCCAGCGTGGCGACAGGCACATAACAGGTTATGACAAAGGAACATTTGAACTTATTCCTTCTGCAAATAGAGTGTGTGATCTAGTCCCCCTAAACACACAGGAGTGAGAGCTATTCAGGCAGTTCCTTCTGAGAGAAACACAACTGACCCACCTCCGGGGCATCTTAGAAACTTGGAGCAGCAAGCTTTAAAAAGAATGATAAACTTTAGGAGGAGGGCATCTTTTTATCTGGTCTATCATTGCTAAAACTGCCTCTGCTGCATGGAGGTCATCATCATAGGTCAGAAGGAGAAGAAGGGGACTCCTAATTGCTCTGAAATAATCTGGACTACCAAGCAGCTGCAGAGAGTGTCCTGGATAAGAATCTGACAAACACTGACCAGTTAACCATGAGGCCACCAACCAGCTTCATAGATACTGGCTATAGTTCATTCCGTGGCTGTGGGAAATTAAATTATTGGGATTTGCAAATTCATTTTCTTTTCTTTTAATCCTTTGAAGTCTGGGGAACTGAGATTAACCTATTGGGCTATGGTCTGGGCTGATTTTGCTGGGTACACCTCTGTAAAGGGACTCACACATGTTTTGCTGAGCAATGTGCTTTGGTTGCTGAGGAAAAATCTTCCAAGCTCTTGATCACATCTGATGGTGCTGACAAGACTCTATGGATCCACTGCACAGCCTGAGCCATCTTCTCTACAACCATCAGCCCTTATTTCAGTGAGAGGAGCCTTGAGTTAATGCTGCAGTCTAAACCCATAGAAATAGGATTTCATTTACACAGAGTTATAGGATTACTTTAGACTGAGATTCACCCAGTCCATCCCAACTCAGTAAATGACAATATAATTCTTTTAATCGTTCAGGTTAAAAACTTGGGAGTTGTTCTTGACTCTTCTCTTTCACTTTACATTCGTCCCTCCAGCAAATCCTGTCAACTGGTTTTCCCAATATATCCAGAATCTCACCACGGCTACCCTAGTGCAACTTACCATCAGCTCTTGCTTGACTTACTATGGCATCTTCTCTATTGCTCTCCCAGCCTCCATCTCGTGTTTCGTTAGGGCTGTTTTCCACAAAGAATCCAGAGGGATTCCTTTAATATGCAATTCAATTATTTTGTTCTTCTATCCTAAACTCTCACTCAAACACTCACACACTCAGTTTAACTCCCACAACCATCCCCCATAGTTCACCATGTACGTGGATGCTGAGATCCTGATCCTGACCCGACCACTCTGACAAGACAATGAACAAGTGTGCTGTGGCACCCTTCATGGCTTTTCACAGAAAACAGTCAGTAGATTTGGAGGCTGTCAGTTCAACTTTTAGACTCTAGATGGCACTCTGGGACCATGCCAGGTTTTGGCTGGCTTGTCGTTTTTAAGGTGCACAGATTTTGCAGTCATTTCAATCTGAAACTTTTCTATATGAAGCCTGGGCTAAAACGGACTGAGATGATTGAATTTCATTTAAAAATTTAAAAAATATATATATTTAGGGGAAAAACTATAGTTTGGAAAAAAGGAAAGATTCTGGATTTTCTAAGAGAAACACCCTGAAGTTTCCGCTGTCTGAGAATGTAGAATCACCCAGGAGGTTGGGGGGTCAGGGGCGGGTGGGCTCAGACTCTCTGTAGGGGCCTGTGTGCACAGATGAGCAGTGTCTGGGTGGAGGCTTTGGTATTTGGGAAAATAGTCCAAGGTCCTAAATGTTTTATTTAAACTCATCATATTTATAAAATATTCTTTCTTTTGAGGCTGAGGACACCACCTCATTAACTAAGAATTCAGATATTAGAGGTAGATGGTCAGAAGGTGTCAGGTATTTGGGTGGACACTAAGGGTGGAAGGAGTTAGCTCTTCCCCTCAAAATGGTTGTGGGGGTTAAACCGTGTGTGTGTGTGTGTGTGTGTGTGTGTGTGTGTGTGTTGAGAGAGAGAGAGAGAGAGTAGAAAAAGTCCCGACTGTCTTGGAGCTTGCATTCCACTGAAGAAACAGAAGACAAGTTAATAGCAGTGAGTCAGAAGGTGCCAGATGCCGGAAGAAAAAGAAGGCAGCGGAGATGGGTAGAGGGGGAGAGGCATCAGTGCTATTTTAAGTCCCAGCCTCTCTTATGGAGTGACAGTTGTGAAGAGACCTGATTGAAGCAGGGAATGATACATTTCACTTCTGTTTCCTCTCCTTTTCCCCACTTTTTTTTCCTAATAAGCTGGGAAGAGCATCTGATATAGACAGGACATCACTCTTAAGGCCGAAGCTGATCTTTTCTTTTCAGCCAATTGTTAAATCCACCAAGTTTTGCCCTGTTATTGAAACTTTCTGACCCTTGGTTTGCTTATCAACAAAGTGAAATAACACCCCGGTACCTACCTCACAAAGTTGTTGGGAGGATCAAATGAGAAAGTGCGTGCGAAATCATTTTGAAAACTTAAAAACACAATAAAAGTGTAAGGAATGTTTTCACTTTTTATAATTCCCCTTTCCAATTGGCTATACATTTTCTTTCTTTAGATTTTCAAAGAGGTATTCCATCTAAGGTCAAGTTTACTTGCTGGTTGTATTTTTCTTTTTTTTAATAAAGAAAAAATTTCAATAGATTTAGGGGGTGCAAGTGGTTTTTTGATACATAGATGAATTGTATAGTGGTGAAGTCAGGGCTGTTAGTGTATCTGTCACCAGAATAGTGTACATTGTACCCGACAGGTAGTTTTTGGTCTGTCACTCTCCTCCCACCCTCTCCCCTTCTGAGTCTCCAAAGTCCATAATACCACTCTGTAGGACCACATGTATCCATCACTTAGCTCCCACTTGTAAGTGAGTACATGTGGTATTTGTTTTTCCATGCATGAGATACTTCACTCAGGATAATGGCTTCTAGTTCCGTCCAAGTTGCTGCAAAATACATTTTTAAATTCTTCTTTATGGCTGAGTAGTACTCCATGGTACATATACACCACATTTTCTTTATCCACTCATCAGTTGATGGGAAGTTAGGTTGATTCCATATCTTTGCAATTGTGAATTGTGCTGTGATCATATGTGCATGAGACATGCTACTGCACATATCTTTTTGATATAATGATTTCTTTTCCTTTGGGTAGATACCCAGTAGTGGGATTGCTGGATCGAATGGTCTACTTTTAGTTCTTTGAGGAATCTCCATACTGTTTTCCATAGAGGTTGTACTAATTTACATTCCCAACAACAGTGTATAAGTGTTCCCTTTTCACTGCATCTATGCCAACTTCTGCTGTTTTTTGACTTTTTAGTAATGGCCATTCTGACAGGAGTAAGGTGGTATCTCATTGTGGTTTTAATTTGCATTTCTCTGATAATTAGTTATGTCGAGCATTTTTTCATATGTTTGTTGGCCATTTGTATATCTTCTCTTGAAAAATGTCTGTTCATATCATTTGCCCACTTTTTGATGGGTTTTTTTTTTTTTGATTTATATGAGTCCCTTGTAGATTCTGGATACTAGTCCTTTGTCAGGTATATAGTTTGAGAACATTTTCTCCCATTCTGTAGTTGTTTATTTACTCTGTTGATTATTTCTTTCACTGTGCAGAAGCTTTTTAGTTTAATTAAGTCCCATTTATTTATTTATTTATTTTTGTATTTGCTTTTGGGGTCTTAGTCATAAATTCTTTGCCTAGGCCAGGGTCCAAAACAGTTTTTTCTAAGTTTTCTTCCAGAATTTCTATGGTGTCAGGTCTTAAACTTAAATCTTTAATCCCTCTAGATTTAATTTTTGTGTATGGTGAAAGACAGGGATCCAGTTTCATTCTTCTGCATGTGGTATCCAATTTTCCCAGCACCATTTATTGAATGGGGCATTTATCCCCAGTGTATGTTTTTTTCTACTTTGTTGAAGATTGATTGTAGGTGTATGGTTTTATTTCTGGGTTCTCTGTTCTATTCCATTGATCTGTGTGTCTACTTTTATGCTGTTTTGGTTACTATAGCCTTGTAGTATAATTTGAAGTCAGGTAATGTGATGTCTCCAGCTTTGCTCTTTTTGCTTAGGATTGCTTTGGCTATTCTGGCTCTTTTTTGATTCCATATGAAATTTAGGATTGTTTGTTTTAATTCTGTGAAAAATGTTTGTATTTTGATGGGAATTGCCTTGAATCTGTAAATCACTTTGGGCAGTACAGACATTTTAACAATATTTATTCTTCCAATCCATGATCATGGGATGTTCTTCCATTTGTTTGTGTCATCTATGATTTCTTTCATCAGTGGTTTTTAGTTCTCCTTGTAGAGATCTTTTACCTCCTTGGTTAAATATATTCCTAGGTATTTATTTATTTTTTTGCAGCTATTGTAAATGGTATTGAATTCTTGGTTTGATTCTCAGCTTGACTATTATTAGTGTATAGAAATGCTACTGATTTGCATACATTAATTCTGTAACCTGAGATTTTATTGAACTTATTTATCAATTCTAGGAGTGTTTTGGTGGAGTATTTAGGATTTCTAGACATAAGACCATATCATCAGCAAACAAGCACAGTTTCACCTCCTCTTTCCTGATTGGATGCACTTTATTTCTTTCTCTTGCCTAATTGCTCTGGCTAGGACTTCCAGTAATATGTTGAACAGAAGTGGTGATAATGGGCACACTTGTTTTGTTTCAGTTCTTAGGGGGAATGCTTTTAGCTTTACCGCATTCAGTATGATGTTGGCTATGAGTTTGTCATATATGGCTTTTATTATTTTGAGATGTGTTCTTTCTATGCCTCATTTTTTGAGGGTTTTTATCAGTAAGAGGTGTTAGATTTTATAAAATGCTTTTTCTGTATCCATTGAGATGATTATATGGTTTTTGTTTTTAAACCTATTTATGTGGTGAATCACATTTGTTGATTTATGTATATTGAACCATCCATGCATCCCTGAGACAAAACTCACTTGATCATGATGAATTTTTTTTTGATGTGCTATTGAATTTGGTTTGATATTTTGTTGAGGATTTTTGCATCTATGTTCATGAGGAATATTGGTCTCTAGTTTTCTTTTTTTCTTGTGCCCTTTCCTGGCTTTGGTATCGGGTGATATTGGCTTCATAGAATGAGTTAGGGAGGATTCCTTCCTTCTTGAGGTTATTGAACAGTTTCAGTAGGATAGATGCCAGTTCTTCTTTGTAGGTCTGGGAGAATTTGGCTGTGAATCCACCTGGTCCTGAGTTTTTTTTGTTGGGAGATTTTTTATTACTGATTCAGTCTTGCTACTCTGGTTGTTTTTTCCTACTGTATCAGATTAGAAGCTGGATCCTGGTTGGCAAATCAGTAGCATGTAACACAACTGTGTTGTTTGACTGACAACAGCTACCTGAGGCACTGGAGTGTGAACTCAAGTTATTCCACAAGAAAACCTATTGTTACCAATACTCTGATACACCTAACTGCCCTACCACTCCTCATCCTCCCTGAATCATATATATCAGGATGATGTGAAATTGTTGTGATGCATTATTTGTAACTGTCATTGCCAAGGAAGAGCAATCTAGGGGATGCCTGCTGGGTGTCTGTTGACTCCTGTTTAGTGACCAATCATCTGTCCTAAGGGGATGGCTGTTGTTGGCTCTGCTACTCTGGTGCCACTCTAGCATTTTCTCAGTGTCTCTAAAGCAGAACAATTCAGTGCTGTTGCTACTAATGCTGATAATCCTGCATCTCAGCATCTTTATAGGCTCCCTGCCTCTTTTTGGCAAGCAGACTGATAGATACCAGATGCTGCCTCATGGCTTCCTTTAATTTTCCCTTCTAACATGTGGCCTGGCCCTTTCTCATGTCATTATCTGACTCCAAATTTTGGGTCAATTCATATTGTGCCAGTCTTGAAAAAAACAGAGATTTCTTAAATAGGGGTTTTGGGCACAGAATTTTTTTCAGAGACAAGTAGATCTAGGTAGAAAATTTGAGACTCACTAAAGAGAGTAAAAATGTGAAGACAGATAAAAACAATAGGAGCTGGTTCAAATTACAAGTAAGACATTAAAATCTCTTTATGTTAGCTAAAACCGAGAACTGCTACAATAGGCTAAACCCATGGTCCATTGAATCCAGCCCTGAAATCTAGCATTGATGGACACATTTAGGGGAAGTCTACCCTTCTAGGCCAATTTAAAGGGAGGTTTAAGTTATGGCTGTGCAGTTGTGACTCAAGCCTTTGGATTTGAAATCTAAAGTATCAAGCAGAAGCAGCAGATAGGAACTAATAGCACAGTCAAGAAGAGACAAGGAGAAGTAGCTGGGAGGTTTTTCTGGAGCCTGGACAATGAGGCAGGTTAGGAAGATCACCAAGTTCAACTTGAAATGGAGCGTCAGGGACCTGCTTGCATTTAGCAGTTCTTTCTCCCCTGGCTACTAGATTAACAGGTTATTACTCAAGAGCTAGCCAGTCTCCTGGCATCACAGCATTCTTTAAGGTTAGAGTACCCTATCTATTACCAACAATATTTAGCCTCAAACACGCTCCTCTGTTACTGTATTGTTGCTTCATTTCTCTGTGTTGCTTTCTTGGAAAGTACTTTGGCTCTATTTTGCAAATTTATTAATTCTCTCTTAGGAACTGTCTAGCCCACTAACCACTGTATTAATTTTAAAAAACATCCAATGACTCTCTTTAATTTCTAGAATTTCTTTCTCCTGCCCCAAATCTTGTTGTTATTTTTTCATAATGCTATGTCCTTGACTTTTGGATTTGTCCCTTACTTCTGTGGACATTTTAAAAACATTTATTTTAAAGATTCTTTCAAATTGTCCTATATTCACTACTTTTAGGTGTGAATTCTCTCATTTACTGCATTGTTTGACTGTCTTTTGTAGTGGTGGGTTTCCTCTTGTTCTTTTTAATTTTGTCTATAAGCTCTTCTTCAGTGGGAATTTCCTTCTTTGGGAGTCCAATAGGTGGCCTGGACCATGGAGTTTATTTTTACATTAGCTTCTCTACTTGGGTTTTCATACTTTGAGAGTAGTGAAAAGATAGTGAAAATTTGGGCTCCACATCCACACACAGGGCAAATTTGGTGTTTTGAATTCTTAAGATTGACTTTTCACCAAAAGCTTAGGAGTTTCACTTCAAAGTTAAGACTTTGAGCCAGTGGACAGATTGTTTTAGTTACCAGTTTGGGGAGGAATAATTCCTTTTTGGTGCCTGGGTTCATGCAGGAAGCAGAGTTTAGCTTTCCACCAAGGATGAGCCTGTAGTTTTAAAGCCAGTCCTTAATTCAGCACTAAAACCCTAGCTCCTGAAGAGTGTATCAGTTGATATAGCTTCATCTGCCACTCATTGATCTGGCTTTTAGTTCCATTTGTATTTCTGTTATTTAGAGATTTTCCTTTTTATATTTGTGTTTGGCTGGGTATTTCAACATTTATTTTTTATATTGAATTAATCATTTCTGCGTTATTTTGACATTTCTTGTTTTGAGTAGGGGAGCAGGGTCTGCAGGTTGATGTGGACCGCCATCACTGGAAGTTTCTATGATTCTTCTATAAGTGATGTGAAAAGAAAAATCCAACACTAGATGGTTTACCAGTACAAACTCACATGTAGAAAAGAAATGAGACTGATTGTTAATATGCCATTTTGACTATGAATGTCTTCTAAATAGGTAAAACAGTTTGAAAGAGTAGTCACATATCATATGCTTAAAATGAAAGTAAAATACCTGTTGAATTGACATAGAAAAATAATTATACTATAATAGAGGTTGAATGTCATTTTACTTAATTAAATATACTTATTCATGTGATTATTTAATGTTGGGTCAGGTAGAATCTATAATAAATCAGATATCAAATTATTATTAAAAAGGTTTCAAATCTTATTTAAAATTTAATCAAATTTTAGTGGAGAAACTTCTACTTTATACTATTTTTAAAAATTGAAATAAAATCCATATAACATAAAACTAACCATTTTAAAGTGTATAATTCAGTGGCATTTAGTGCATTCACAATGCTGTGCAAGAATCACCTCTATCTAGTTCCAAAACATTTCATCACCTGCAATGGAGACATTGTCTCTTTTGCAGTTCAGTTCCCTTTCTCCCCTCACCTCAGCCCCTAGAAACCATTAATATACTTTCTGTCTCTATGAACTTACCTATTCAGGATATTTCATATACGTAGAATCACAATATGTGACCTTTTGTGGCTGCCTTTTTCACACAACTATGTATCTTCCATGTTGTAGTGTGTATTGATACTTCATTCCTTTTTATGGCTGAATGATAGCCCATCGTATGGGTATACTACATTTTGTTTGTCTATTCATCCATTGATAGACATTTGGGTTCTTTCTATCTTTTGGCTATTTTGAATAGTGCTCTTTTATGCTAAATTTTATAAGGCGATTGTAATAATTTAGGCAACATAATTTCAATTTACCCCCAAGGAATAAAGGTATAGGGATAGTTAATAGAATAGTACATTATCATGGTAAAGAATTATCATAGTAAAAAATCAGTGTTAAGCCATTTCATGTTTGCTATGGAACTGTATAGATCCTGAAATGACTGAACAGCAGTAGAGTCATTGATCTCTGAACATCTTCAAGCTTCTCTACATTTTAGATATGGAATCATTTCATTCCTGTAGCATTGCTATGCAACAAGCAACACACGGTTTAAAGGTCTTTTTCGTCTTAATGATAAGATTTTGTTTCTGAATGAGGAAATCAAGTCCCATAGAAGCAAGAGGAATTGCCACAGCAAACAAATGCTCTGTCCATTCTGCATGACCTGATTGGTCTCTGCACAGTGTGCTCATTTCTCTTGTTATATTAATGTCTGATTTCTCCGTGACTGAGAGATTGACTATAGGATTGGGATTAACTCTTAAGAATAATTAAGATGGCACCAGAAACCAATTCACCATGCTGGTGTGAGGTTTTAAAAGAGAAAACAAGGCCTTGTTGTTGTTAGAACTGTGCTGGGACATCAGTGAATAATTCAGTGGAACCTGATTGTGCTTTGTCACATGGAAAGAGCAATCTAATTGGCAACCTGTTCCACACAGAGGCACCAGTTGGCAGATTTTGAGTCCGTGGTTCTTGCTATTAGACCTGGCTGCCAGAACCCTCGCAGGATTAATATTCTCAATATTGGGAAAACTTGGCAGGCAATGACATAACGATAGAATATCTGCTTTTCTTTCTCCACTCTCAACTCACTCCAGGAAAAAAAAAAATGAGTCAATGTGAGAAGCAAATTTTCCTACTGAAAGACTTTCTGAGGGTGATAAATCACAATAATTCACAGTTCTGTTAAATCAAGAATTATCAATTTAGATCAGCTACTCCTTAGCCATGTGTTCCTTTCTAATTAAAATTGCATCCTACTGAGTAGGACTAAGGCTTCCAATATTTAATTTATTGATAAAAATCAACAAAATGAGTGATTATAATTAAATCTCAGTTAATAAGTTAATCTAATTTTGCCTGATGCACTTATGTGCTTTTAATGACCATAAGGAATGACTTGTTATTTAGGGGCTGAAGTTGATGAGGCAGATATTTGCTAAGTTCTTACTGACTATTAAAATCACATTATAACATTAATGTAGCTTGTTTATTTCATTACTTCCTGGCATAAATGTAAAGTTAATTTTGTTAACTATCTTCTAATAAAAGCTATGCTGATACATATAAAGTTCCTAATGATTCATTTACTGTAATTGTTTTATAGAAATTTATTTTGAAACACTTCTCTTTTTTAAAGGTAATAGCAGACATGCTTCTCCAGGCCAGGGAAAGTAGCAGTAATGATTTGTTGAGAGCCACCAAAGTCAGTCCTTTGTGAAACACAATATTTTTTCATTGTAAGGGCTTCCCTTTAAGTAAATTGTATTAGGATTGTTAAGAGCAAACATTACTGAAAACACATTAATAAGGCATGCCGTTTACAACTGCAGTTGAATTTTAATTGCACTTTGCAGGATTCCAGAAGGGAGGTAGCTGGTCAAACCATTGCCACCTCTTCCTTCTTTTCTACCAATAATATCATCATTCTTCACTAATAAGCCTTTATCTTACATAGTCATTCAGGACAAATTTTTTGCATAATTACCCCAAACCCACTTAATTAACTTGTGTGTTGTAGAGCCTATTCTTCCAAAGTCATCTTTAGAAATTCTTTTAGGATGACTGTAATTTGGTTTTGTTAATATATGAATAAAGTAATTTCTTATTCCTTTTCTGCCTTTGCTTTCATTGCTAAAGAAAGAAATGGACAAGTTAGTGCTTTAGATAGCTGAAGATCTTAATGAATCTGCATTTATTAATAAGACTTATTGAATTATTTTGTGCAAGGTGATCTGGTAGACTAGTTTCTGACTATTATTGCAGTAAAATAAATTTTCTACCCCAAGGGCAAATCCTCACTACAAAGTTAGATTAAATTTACTTGGGAAAGTAGGAAAATAGTGCTCTACGTCCTTCTATAACAGTAGTTTTCAAAAACCTTATAGTAGTAGGTCATTAAATATGCAATGTCCAATTTCAAATCAAAAGTTTAGTTTATTATATCTCAAACAAGAAGCAGTACAGTTAATCAAAGTATGCGCCAAAACTATCGACACAGTTTTGCCATCTTAACAATAGCTTGTTCATGCCAGCAGCGAAGAAACCTGGAGAGCGAGTGGCAATGAAATCATGAAAAGCATTTTCCACAGCTTGTTGAGAATTGAATATTTTTCCTTGCAAGAAGTGGTCCAAAGCCTGGAAGAAGTGGTGGTCAGTTGTACAAGGTCTGGTGAATAGGGTGGGTGACAAAGAGTTTCCAAGTCCAGCTTCTGTAGTTTGAGCAGCATTGTTTTTTATCACAGGTGGTCTTGCAAGAAGATTGGCTGTCTCTGTTGACCAATCTTGGCTGCTTAATTGCAAGCATCCTCTTCATTTCATCCAATTGGTTGCAGTAGACATCGCTGTAATTGATGGACTAGGTTTCATGAAGCTGTAGTGGCTAATACCAGCGCTGGACCAACAAACAGACACCATTAGCTTTTTTTTGATGAATATTCAGTTTTGGACTGTGTTTTGGCACTTCATCTTTAGCCAACGATCGTGCCAAACACTTGCAATTGTCAAAAAGAATCCATTTTTCATTGCACGTAACAATACAGTGTAGAAATTGTTCGCCTTTATGTTGTGACAGCAAAGAAAAGCAAGCTTCGAAATGATTTCTCTTCTGAAAGAGAGAAATTCATGCAGAATCCATCTATCCAGCTTCTTTATTTATTTATTTCAAATGGTCCAATATTGTTGGAATAGTAACGTCAAACCTTGCTGCTAATTCACGTGTAGGTTGAGAGGGATTCGCTCCCACTACAGCTTTCAGCTCCTCATTCTCCACCTTGGTCTCAGGTTGCCCATGTGGCTCATTTTGAAGATTAAAATCACCAGAACGGAACTTCTCAAACCATCGATGAACTGTGCGTTCATTAGCCACATCCTTCCCAAACACTTTGTTGATATATTGAGCTATCTGCGTTGTGTTGGTTCCACGATAGAACTCATATGCGAAAATAACACGAATTTTTGACTTATCCTTGGTTTCACAAAAAATTGCTCTCAAAAAAATTTGAAAGATAATCACAAGCCAAAACATACATTTGAAAGAATGAGGATGTACCTTCACAATAAAAATAAAACAAGTGTCAAAGTGAAATGTCAGAGATATCAACTAACTTAGTACTTAAGGAAATTGGACATTTCATACTTAATAACTTAATATGTCTGTTACAGAATTTAACGAAATTCAGACTCCAAGGAAAAAGAGTCAATAAATCTAAAGCAGGGACCAGGACTCTGTATTTAAAAAGATGAGAATCTGTTGTGATTCTGATGTAAGTGGTCCTCAGAACTTAATAAAAATAGCACCCTGTCTACAACTTCATGATTTTAATAGTGAATTGTTATCACTATGCAAATTTTTTCTTATATGTTGTCTTTGACAAACTTCAATATTATGTATTAAATCTGGCCATCTGATCCTGACCTTTTTTAGAGTCAAAGAATCTTTAAAAAATCAGTTTTTTGGTTACTCAGTTTAGCTCCTAAAATTCCCAAGTTGTACTTGCCTCTGTGCAATTGTATAATTAGAACAACAACAACAAAACAAAACAACCACCTTACTAGATATAATAAAACGATTCACATCTGTTTGAAACTTAGAAAATGATACTAAGGTAAACAAAAAAGTTTCAATGTATTTTGTGGGGAAAGAGGGGGCATGTGAATGAAACAAACCTAGCCTGTTAAATTATGTATTACATGAGAATCTCCAATCCACAGTGCACATGTAACATCAAAGTTCTTAACTAAAATGGTTTCTTATTAGCATTTAAGTAAGATTTTTATCTAGCTCTATCACAGTCAGAGGCTGAAACCAAAGGAGCTTAATAAGCACCTCATCATTGAAGGTCAGTCTCTAACAGAGTCTTAATTAGCATGTGGAACATCTTACCATTTCAAAAAGTTATGTCAAAGAAATAGGGTTTTTTTTTTTTTTTGGTGCCAGTTTGCTCATGTGGGCAAAAGAAAGCATTACATATCTTGCAACTGAAATATAACCAAAATGAAATTGTTTTTCTGTACTTAGAACACTTCTGACCCCAAATGTTTGGGGTTTTTTCACACATCAACCAATTCTCCAATTCTATGGACACTAACTGAGTATCCTACGATTTAATTCTGACACTTACTGTCTGGAGTTAGCAGAGACCCCACATATTAAGAACTCAGTCCCACAAGGCTGCCCCCTGCCACTTTAGATGCTAATTGCTAAACCCAGGTTGTCACCTGTACTTCTGACCAACCAGCTATAAATCGAGGGCTCACATAACCCTCTCCTTAGGTTCTGTTATTTACTCACAGCTCACAAACCTCAGGGAAACACTTGCTTATGTTTACCAGATCATTATAAATAATATTGCAAAGGATACAGATGAACAGCCAGATAAAGAGGAGCATGGGGTGATATCTGAAAGCGTACAGGGGGCAGGAGCTCCTGTGCCTGTGGAGTTGGGGTGTGCCACCTCTTGGCATGTGAATACGTTCGCCAACCTGGAAGTTCATCAAATCTCATTGTTCAAGAGTTTTTATACAGCTTAATCTCCAGCCCCTTCCCCTACATCCTGGAGGTTGGTGGTCCTGGCTGAATTCCAACTCTCTTTCTGGGTCTTTCTGGTGACCAGCCTCATCTGGGGACCCTACCCTAAACCACCTCATTAGCATAAACTCAGGTGTAATCAAAAGGGGCTCATTATGAATAACAAAAGACACTCCTATCACTCAGGAAATCAGGAAGGGTTTAGGAGCTCTGTGACAGGAGCCAGGACAAAATCAAATATATTTGTTATTATACCACTGTAACATGCATTTGCCTGCTATAATTTTTCAATATTTTCTGTGCTTACAGTTTCTCTGCTGTCAGAATTGTGTCGTGGTGGGAATGGTGACAAGAGAATCAAACCTCACCAGGAAGGCAAAGCCAGTTTCAGAAGCAGCTAGTGTTTCTTGAAGCAGCTATGTGTAGTAACTGCATTTAGAAGGCTTAAGGAAAATGTGTGAGTTTATAGATGAGTATATGTTTTGAGTCACAAACCACAAGAAGCACACTGGGAACTACAATGAATGACTTCAAACTTTGGGGCTATTTTGAGTGTCTTTTATTTTTGAAGGCTTATTGTAATAATCTGGCATAGTTCTGTTTGATTTATTTTTCTAGATCTTTCTTGGTTGCTCAAGGTTGTCTCTGAGTGTTATTGGAGGGGCCCTGAAATCTCTCTAATTCAAGGCATTTCACAAGTGGCCTGTCGAGGGCCCTGAAACCAGACTTTTATTTTTCTTTTTAAATTAAGAAAACATTTTCTACTGAAAACCAGTTCAATACAAATTTGCTATGTTAGGATTGGGATAGAGATGGGCAAGTGACCTGTTAGTTCAACACTCAGTCCTCAATCACCAAATGAGTGACCTCTCATTTTTTCAAAGATGTTTGCAGATAGAAGGCCCCTAGCGGTTCTGCTAATAGCTACCTGTTTGGTATTAGACAAGCCACTTAACCTCTCTGGCTTTCATTCTTTCCATGAATAAAATAAACGGATTGGACTTAAAGTTCCCTAGGACCCTTTAAACTCAAACAATCTATTGATCTTGGAGTTTTAAATTTTTTATTTAATGTGCCTTGTTGAATTTTCTAAATATTTTTTCTTGGCTTGATCCTAGATGCAATTATTTGGTAGTTACAATTTAACACATTCAGTTCAAAGTAGGAGAATTTAATGGTAAATCTACAGTGCACAAGGAGCAATAAATAAATATCCCTACAGCTCATCAGCATATTATCATTTTTATATCAATTATGATCATTCTTTCTGGATTTTCAGGGATGGCCCTGATTCCTGATATACTTTGCCATTGTTCATATAAACTGAGGGTCAAACTAATGGGCTGCAGGTGATGTCCAGCTATTGTATGTGTTTTGTTTGGCTCATAAGATGTTTAAAAAAATTCAGTCATGAGATGGGGCACGCTGTCTCCAGTTTGCCATGATTCTGGTTGTCTCTATTGTCTACACCAAGTCTGTTTCATTCTCTTACATTACCTGCCTGGCATCTAAAAAGTGTGTTTGCAACCCATGATAAACCAACCACACAAAAACTTTATCTTCTAGACCAGCACTCTCCAGTAGAACTTTCTGTGACAATGGAGATGATCTGCATCTTTGCTGTTTTAATATGGTAGCCACTGCCCACATTTGCTTTTAAGCACTTAAAATGTGGCTAGTGTGACTGAGGACTAAATTAATAATGTTTTTAAAGTTAAGTTAATTTAAATGGGGGAGATAGAGAGAAAGAGAGAGAGAAAGAAAGAGAAATAGGTACATGTGGCTAGTGGCCAATGTGTTGGACAATGCAGTATCTAGATTGTCTGTTTAGGTTATCTATTTCTGTGCAATAAACCATCCAAACTTATTTTACTCACGGATTCAGTGGGTCAGAAATTCAGACAGGGCAGAGTACAGATGGCTTGTTAGGGCCTTGGCTGGGAAGTTTCAAATGGTTGGGTGACTCAGACAGCTTGGGCTGGATTCATCTGGAAATTGCTTCACTTATGTCTGATGCCTGAGCTGGGATAACTTGCAGGCTGGTTCAGCTGGGACTGTCAACCCGAGTACTTATGTATGGCCTTTTGTTGCAGCGTGAGCTTGCCACACCATGATGCCTGGATTCTGAGAGGGAGTGTCCAGACATCGAGTGTTCCAAGAGAACCATAAAGAAGCTGCATGGCCTTTTCTGACCTAGCTTCTGACAGAGCTGTGCAATGTCATTTTGGGCTGCCTCAATCTAGTGATCACAAGCAAGCCACCTAGCCTCCCCAGTAGCTGGGACCACAGGCACACCACCAAGCCCAGCTAATTTTGAAAAATTTTTTCTAAAGGTAAAGTCTCGCCATATTACCAAGGACAGCATGATGTAGTGGGATAGGGATTAGACTTTGTCTCTCGATGCAAGAGTGACAAGATTGCAGCACAAAAATGTATATGGGATGGGAGATATTGTGGCCATCTCCGGAAAATACAGTCTGCCACAGTCTGTCCTGTGGCCATGGCAGTGTATATCGCTCCCATATGCAAAACACATGCACCCTTCCCCAAATCTAATGCTTCTGCCTGTTGTGACATCAGTTCAAAGTCTAGGATCTTATTATCTACATCAGTTCAGGTGCAGATGTGGCTCCTTGGCAGTGGTTCCTTTCTGACTGTAGTCCTTTTCCTTCTGAAGATCTGTGACCTAAAGAAACAAGTTATCTGGCCCCTTCCCCTCCCATACACCCAAGATACAAGTCAGACACAGTGACAGGCTAACTGCAGTAGATGTTATCATTCAAAGAGGTTGGGGAGGAGGAGGCATTGAAAGGCACATAAGCATCACTGGTCTTTAGCAGATCTGAAATTCAGCCGGTCAAGTGTCTCCTGTTACTTGATTCAGGCTTAGTACTGCCTCCTGGTAATGACGCTCTCTGGCTCTTGGCCCCATCCCTAGTCTTTTAGTTTTGCCTTTTGAGTTATCCAACTTTTTTCCTACAAAAATTAGACTGTGTTTGTAGCTAAGTGGTTTTCTCGGCCTGATTCCTGCCCATACTAGTTTGAGGGTACAAAGAACCTCTCTTCATTTTGTACCATCTTTGTTCCTTTCGGTTTGAGTAGGTGGTGCTTATACACATACAAATCTCTTAAAATTTTGTGGATTCCATTAGACAAAAACCACAATCATAATCTCTTCAAGTCAGGCTTTTTTCTATCTTGGGATCCCTATGAGACTGCTGAGGGATAGAGTCCTAAATTCCCTATTGTTTAACAGGAAGGGTTTTCAGGAACATCCTTAAGGTCCTTAGGAGGTCTTTACCTAGCTGAACAATAGCCCAACCTAGATTTGATCTTTGCACCAGAACCATTTCCTAATTTGAGAATCTTTTATTTTCTAGGGAGACGGGGATTGAGAATCAGTTTTGCTGTTGAATGTAGCCAGTCCTGCCTCCTTAATAGCACCTCTACATTCTTCTCAAAAATGGAATAATTCCTTTTTAGCACCTCTCTCTGTTTGTACCTTATTATATACAGCTAAGAGAAATAGTTGACATTTGGTGTTTTGCTTGGAAGTCTTCTTAGGCAGATCCATCAATTCATTAGGTAATTTCCATATTACTACAGGTGACAGTTTTGCTCAACTCTCTTTCTTTTTTTTGGCCTTATGTTTTTTTGAGACAGGGTCTCACTCTGTCTCCCAGGCTGCTATGGTGTGATCATAGCTCACTGCATCCTACAACTCCAGGGCTCAAGTGATCCTCCCACCTCAGCCTCCCCAGTAGCTGGGACCATAGGCATGCCACCAAGCCTGGCTAATTTTACAAATTTTTTGTAGAGACGGAGTCTTGCCATGTTACCCAGGTGGGTCTTGAACTCCTGGGCTCAGCCTCCCAAAGTGCTGGGATTATAGTCATGATCCACAATGCCTGGCCCTTGCTAAACTTTCTACCACTATATAACAAGGGTCCCCTTTTCTCCAGCTTCCAAACACATGTTCCTCATTGTCCTCCCAGTGCTAATGGATAGTCTCCTTGAGGCCTATCAGACTTCTATTCCCTGCCCAGCTCCAAAACCAGGGAATGATACATGTTTTAATAGCACAAAACAACAACCATTTTTAAGTGCCCATAGATTCTATAGGTCAGGAATTTATATAGGGCACAAGGGACATGGCTTGTTTCTGCTCCCTGGTGTCTGGGATCTCATCGAGGCAGACTTGATTATCTGGGGACTGGAATCACTTTAGGGGCTTCTGTGTTCATGATTTGGCAGCTGGGATGAGATGACTTGAAGGCTGGGTTCAGCTGAGTCTGTTATCTGGAGTGCCAAATATTGGCTCTTCACGTGGCTTAGGGTTTTCATAGCATGATGGCTGGATTCTCAGGGGATATGTCTAGGGAGAGATCATCCAGAGAATTAATGCTACAAGGGAAATTGGGTGGATAGAAGTTGTGTGGATTTTTTTAGACACAGCATAAAAGTCACACAACATTGTTTTCATTGCGTTTTATGGATTACTAGAGAGTTAGTAAGATCAGTCCAGATGCAAAGAGAGGGGAATTAGCCTTTACTTTGTGATGGGGAAATGGCAAGCAAGGTCATATCACAGAAGAGTGTGTAAGATGGGAAATATTGCTGGGGGCATGTTTGGAAAATATAATCTTCCACACTATAAAAATTCTTTATCAAATTATGTGGGAAATTTGGAATTTTCTGAAGACTTGTGTCATAATAATTTTTGGTTAGGATAATAAGTACTTTGGATGTAGGGCTTTGAGTTATTGTGGTTCAGACAGTTGTATCAAGAAACCTATCAACCAAAAACTACCAGGGACCCATGTATGGCCAAAGAAAATTAGGTTTATTTAGCTTACTGCAGCAAGGAAGTGGCATATGAGAAGAACTGTTGGGTATTTTGGAAAGAAGAAGTTGGGAGGGTCTTTTTGACTTTGGGCTTGTGCTGGCTAATTTTAAGAAGGGTTTAAGGGAAGTGGAGTCCAGTTCTGGAAAAGCTGCTGTAAGGAAGAAAGAGAGCATTTTGGTATATTTTATCTGTAAGTGGAGAGATTAAAATGTGTTTATTATTTATTGATAAAGAAGCAATAGTCACTCATATGAGCCAGCACAAAGGGATGTTCAGATATTTTTGTGATTGTAGAGCATCCTTGTCTCTGGTTCAGACACAGTCACAGAGTGGTCTTATCTCTGTTGCATCATCTCACAGTGCAGCTTTGCCCAATTATTGTCTATATTATACAAAAGTTGTTTATGTTTTTTCAGGACAATAAGGTCTACCGGTCTTGTGCTGGGGATATTTTCCACTTTCTCAAAAATAAGAGTGAACTTTGCCTTTTCATGAATAGGCTTAGGTGTAAATAAACCAATTACAAATTGGTCCCAAGTTGCCATTAATCCATCTTAGTAAAGATAAACCAAGAAGCAGTGAGTTCACTTCCTGCCATTATCCATTGTATAACCAATAAATCAAATTACTTTCCTCTTTCTGAGCCTGGGTGTTGAGTGCTAACTTTTTCTTTGGTTTCTTGTGTGTCAGGGAGGGTGAAAAAATGAACTTTTCTACTACTGAAAGAGTTACATTTTTTTTTGGGAAGCTGAAACCTCGTATGGAATTTTAAGATGCTATAGGGAGTCCAAGGCTGGGGATGATAGAAGAATTCTTTAGCTCAGTATTATTGCATCAGACTTAAATCTCAGAAAGTATGATATGTAGAAAAAATGGGACTAAATCTGAGAAAGTATGACATATAGAAAATCTTCCTGGGTGTCTGGTAGGCTTGTTTGCCCTCTCAGGGTGTGGCCTGTACAGCCCAGACTTCCAGTCTTTTTCCCCTCTCATAATTGTGGTTAGAACATTTAAGTTACTACCCGAGCACTAGGAACCCATCTGAAAATATTATGTATCAATTAAAAAGAAAAATGACATATTAGTCCTCAGAGAAATGCTTATTTATCACTCTGCAGAGCCTGTTATCAGATCCTCCTTTGAACATTGAGTTGTTTGAGGTTGAACAAGGTCAGACTAATGTAGCAGTCCCTGATCAGGGTGTGTCTTTTAGATATGAACAAGTTCCTAAAACCTAAGGGCAAAGATGTGCTAACACTAGTCCACTTCCTTGTGGGAATACAAGTTGTCGTCTTAATGCTGCCTGAAAACAAACTCCTGTCTTCCTTCTGGCCCTGTATGGTTGGCAAAAGTGATGATAAGGCCAGAGGGGAATTGCTGCTTCCCTACTCCCCTCCTCACTTGCAAATTCCTCACTCCCAGCACTAGCCTTCTCAGCCTCTCTTTCATCTAGTTCCCTGTTCTTTCTGCAGGACCCAGGCTTGCTGCCTATTTTAGGTTTTCTTTAACTATCACAGTTAGTTCTAGGATACCTGGAGTCTCATTTTCCTTTGATGTGTAAATTAATCTTCAGTTCTTGACCACCTATCATTACCAATGTGCACAGATTTGAAAAAAGAAGGAACAGGGTAGGAGGGTTCATAGGAAGGTTTTTTTCTTCCTAGATACTTTTGCACAGTTGTACAAGTAACCAGAAAGCTGAGTGCTATTTCAAGGGCAAAAAATATTGGGGGAAAATGGGGAGGAGGGGGAAGGGAAGGAAGCAACCCTGGTAAAAAGCACAATATTGCACTGAAGGAGGAGAAGGGACCCCAAGATATGCAGAAGAATATGAAGGTCGGAATGGGAGCTGGGATGAGGCTGCTGCTCCTTGCTGCCCTCTCCCTGGGATGCTCGTTTGAGTCTCAGACACAACCCATCCGTCCACTAGTCTGGTGGAGCCTCATTTCTAAGTCGTGAGTATGGCTTGGAGGTAGGAAAATACCATGAGGGCCTGGAGGGGTGGGGCCGGGCAGTTGCTGACCTTGGCATGGTAAGTAACCTTGGTAAAGAATCTGAAAGCTCATTCTAGTAAAAGCCTTGTTAAAAGTGGTGGCCAGACTCTTGCTGCCAAGAAGTTTACAAAAAGGCCCATGAGAGGTGGAATTCTAAAGAAATTTCCTTCTTGGCCCCTTGGCCCCCCCAGATCTCTGCCCCTGGCTATTCCATCAAATACTACTCTAGGTGCTGCAGTGAAGAGACTTTATAAATGTAATTGTAGTCCCAAACTATTAATATTTGACTTCAAAGCAAGGAGATTATCCAGGTGGGCCTGACTCATCACACAGATTCATGAAAAGAAGAGGAATTCAGAGAGATTCAACGCCCAGTAAGAACTTGACTTGTGCTGCTGGCTCTGAAGATGAAAGGGGCCATGTGAAGAGGAGTGTGGGTGGCCTCTGGAAGTTGACCGTGGCTCCCATCTGGCAGCCAGTAAGGGAGCAGGGACATCAGCCCTACAGCCGCAAGGGACTGAACTCTACCAACAACCTGAATGAACTTGGAAGTGGATTAATCTCCAGGGTCTCCAGAAAGGGACACAGCCCTTTGTAAGACCCTATGCAGAGAATCCAGCCATATTTTGCTGGACTTCTGACCTACAGAACCATGAGCTAATAAATTTTGTTGCTTAATGCTGTTACATTTACAGTAATATTTCATATAGCAATAGAAAATGAATAAAAGTCCTAATATTTTGTGAGTTTCCTATAATGTTCAGGAAAATTGCAAAAAGGCAGAATTGAGGAAAACATACCTTCCTATAAGTGTATGTGTTATCCTTACCAAAGGTCTAAATTCCATATTTAACATCAACGACAGATCTCCAATGTAAAAACAAATGTAGAAAACCCAATTTCTCTGTAAAATAGGTTAAATTACATCTTGACACAGCTATATAATATACCCATGTTGTTGGGGCAAGAGGGATATTGATCCTGTTCTCCAAGCAAACTCTTTTTTTTTTGGAAGGAAAGAGAGATTTATTAATTTGCCAGCAAATGATGAGGATAGAGACTTCTGTCTAAAATGCCATCATCCTAATTGTAAGCAGAAATACAGAGCTTTTAAAGGGAGGGCTTCCAGTTCTAGGCTATTGTTCAATTACAGTTGATGATTCTAATCCTCCCATCTGCATGGGAAACCATCCCTCCCATCTCCCTCCCATCTGCCTGGAGACAATCCACCCAGGATTCCCCGCCCCCCAACAGTTCCATTGAGCCATCTCCTGCAGGACAAAGAACAAAGACATTTCCCTGCCCCTTCTGACTGCTGGCCTGAGGCAGGGATGCAGGTTTCAGTTCTCCAAAAGGAGTGGGGGAAGTTTTAAAGAGACAGAAAACATTTTTGCTGATTTTCCAGGCCATTCCCTCTGTTACAAACCTTCCTTTACAAATTTGTTGTTTGGATTAGAGACTATGTAATTTTCCTAATATGGTGCTTTAGATATAGTAGGGCCCCCCCAAAATAATTAATTATTATTAGAACAATTAAGTTAAGATGAATTCAGTCTTCCTTTAACAATAATGTCACCAAAAGTTCAGCACTTGTCTCTGAAGCCACATCAGAAGAACAAGGACAAGTGGTTTGAAGGGAAGGAAAGAGGAGTTGATTAATTTGCCAACAAATGAGGAGGTTGGCAGACTCCCATCTTAAAGTACCAACATCCATCAAGCAAACTCTTGACAGAGTTCTTTATTCACACAGAGAAACTATAGTACAATAGAATGGTTAGGAGCGTAGGTAAACTTGGGTTAATATTATCTCATAGGGGTGTTGTGAGAATTAAATGACGTAAGTTCTAAATAAATGTTAGTTGTCATAATCATCATCATCATCTTGGGTCTCTACAGCCAAAAGAAATGCAAATGTTTTAGAAAATTTCTAACTAAATATCAGAAGAAAACTGCTTTTCATTCCCGGCCCTAAATTAAATATTAGCTTTTTTTCTATAAATTAGCACTCTAAAGGGGATGTCAGTCAAAAGAGTTTTTAAAATATTAGTTAGTAATCATATATAAACTCAATTGCTTTTCAGTTCTTGAACTGTAAGGTTTCTTTCCTTGAACTCTTTTAATAGGCCAAACTTACCCCCATCCTTTCTCCCTTCACCTCCAGTCTTAGTTTTGTTTGCATAAGCTGGTCACTGCTTCCTTGGGGGCAGGGATGACTTGACTCCCTGTTTTATGTTCAAGATGACGATGAAATTGGGCTGCAACTTTCCATTCCTCATTTGATACACCAAAGGTCTTTCTTAAGAGAATGTTGCAAAGAAGAAAAAACGTAAAGAGTTCTCATGATACAATATAAAATGTAAAGATTGTGAAGATTTTCTCATTTCATCCCTTTCCCTTTAATCTATATGCATCATCTCTTATGAAAGGACCAGCCTAAGCCTTGTGGTACCCTGTACTCTTGGTGACAGTTTATCAAGAATCTCTATTTTCCAGATGAAAGAAGGATTGTCATATAGAAAATGGCAAGTTTTTGTTTGCTGAGGCAGGATGGCCTAAGGCCTCTTGGCACATCAAGTAAAGTCAACCTCAAAGTAGATTGACTCTAACCTTAATTTTTCAAGGTTTGTTTAAATTCCCCTTCTTTCCAGTTTGCTTTTACAGTTGAAAGTTTCTCTTATAATCTCAAGTGGGCATTGTTGATTACTGTCCCACTATGTTCAATTTGGATGTTAGCCACCTATGCTTCTCCAGTGCTCATTACATGCAGAATGCTATGTTAAATACTTCTGGGGTAACACAGGAAGATAAAGATGAGTCCCCTGCCTTCAATCAGACAGTCAACAAATATTCCTATCCACCATTTCTTGCCTGGCACTGAGATAAGAGCTAGGGATAAAATGGCAAAGAAGACAACAGTTGATCTTTCCCTCAGGGAGCTTACAGTTTAGCAGTGGCAGGACAGATATTGAACAATGACGTGCAGTGTGAGGAATGGTGTGAAGAAGGTGTCAAGAGCCTTTAAGCATCTTACATTCTGCTAATGAGAGCAAGAAAATTTAAAGCAGAGATTATAATTGCCAATCCAAAGATTGATTTTTTTTTTTGCTAGCAGTACGCACTGTTGTATCTATGTTATTTGCCCATACAGAGTTTTAAAGTTGATTTAGTTGTTAATATTTTTTTTAAAAGCAAAAGTTAATGTAATATTCTAGATTTATAGTTCTTCTTAAAAAATTGGAATTTCTGGCAATATTGGATCTACTTTTCCACATGTCAACTATTGCAGGAGCTGAGTGTTACCCTATAGATGTTTCATGTATTCTGTGTTGTGCCATAATCCCTAGCAATCCCTACTGCATCTCTGATACTGAAGCTGAAGGTCATGTGCCTTTTGTCATTTCACACCCAGTGGTGCATTTCACTCATTTTCATGACTGGCTTAGATCCTGCAGGCATTTGAGTTTGTCAATCCTGACGGCCACAGAAAAAGTTTAGTGCATAAAGTTTATAGTGTATGTGTGCATTGAGCTTTAATAGAACAGAAATGTTTGGGAACCAATAAAGTAAACAAAGTAGTTGGTAGAAAGGAGTTTGACTTTGGATGATTTCACAGAAGTGGTGAGGCTTAATAGCATTTCAAATGAGGCTTGTGCCTGATTTCTTAAGATGAGAGGATAAAGTATTCTCTGTGAAGGGTTTATTTGTTCAAAGCCTTTGGGTTGCCAGTTAAATACGTCACATTTATTGTCAACCAGAGTTAGCCAGAGGAGCTTTTTCAAAACACATATGTCCAGTGATTGCTTCCTGAGATTTTTTTCTTTCTTGAGCTTTTGATTCATATAGTCTGGAATGAGGACACAAAATGAGTGGCTAGCAAAAGTACTCTAGGTGATTCTCCTATGTCTTCTCTCTCGGGATTCCTGCTTTGAAAACTACTAAGCAGAGCATACTAGAATATCAAGGTAAATGGAAGGGAAGGGTTGGACTTTGAAATCAATGATTTAGAGTTTATATTAGGTTTGAAATAACAAAGAGAAAAAACAGTAATAACAGCAAAAATGACAACAGTTACTGTGTGATAGACATTATTCTAAACACTCCTCATATAAGAAATGCATTTAATATTTACAACCCTAAAGTAGGTATCGTTCTCAGAGGGGCTGAGTAGATTTCTCAAATCCCAAAGCTGAGATAGGATTCAACCCAGGAAGTCTGGCTCCTGAGCCTGTCTTCTTAACCACTATGCTATTCTGAGTAGGTGAATGAGCTATAATGTGATCTTCTGAGGAGAATAGCCAGGCAGAAAGATAAGGGAGAGAGAAACGTAGGTCTGCATAAGATGTCTTACAGTGAGGAAGACTGAAGAGATGGAAAGATTTAGTGTGGTTCTTTCAGTTAATTTTTGCATTCTTATCACCTGGGATTTCATCATAACCCTGTGGTGGTTTGGCAATGATTTATGCAATTGTTTATTGTTTAATAAAGACATAAGCACAATTTGTAGTTTATACTTTCTGTGCTCATGTATATCATGGATGGCCATTAATTGCCTTTAATTTAACTTATGATAAATCATCTTAAGAAAATAAGACCTTTAGTTATTTCTGATTTTAACTGCTTACCCCAAACCCACTTTAAAAAACTATCAACTTGAAGGAAATATTCTCCAATGGTCTTGCTACAGTCTTAATGTTTGTTTCCTTCAAAAGTTTATACATTGATACCTTTACCCACAAGGTGACAGTATTAGGTGGTGGGGCTTTGGGAGGTGATTAGGTCATGAAGGGAGCACTCATGAATGAGATTAGTGCATGTTTAGTCTGTTTTGTGCTGCTATAACAGAATACCACAGCCTAGGCAATTTGTAAAAAACATAGATTTGTTGGCTTACAGTTCTGGTAGCTGGGAAATCTAATATCAAAATGCTGGCAGGTTTGGTGATTCTGATTCCAAGATGGTGCCTTGGATGCTGAGTCCTGTGGAGGAGAGGAAGTTTTCATCTTCATACAGCAGAAGGTGAAGGGAAAAAAGAGCGGTGGAAAGGGGGCCAAACTTGCATTTTTATAACAGTATTAATTCCATCTATGACAGCAGAGCTTCCCTGGATTAATCACCTCTTAAAGGCCCCACCTCTTAATAATGTCACATTGGTAATTAAATTTCAACATGGATTTTGGTGCAGGCAAACATTCGAACCATAGTAGTGTGCTTATAAAAGAAGTCAGAGAGAGACCCCTTCCCTTGATCTTTCTGCCATGTGAGGTTATATCGAAAACACTGCTGTCTATGAAACAGGAAGTGGATCCTCAGCAGGCACCAAATCTGCCAGCACCTCGATCTTGGACTTCTCAGCCTCCAGAATCTTGAGAAATACATTTCTGTTGTTTATAAGCCACCCAGTTTATAGTATTTTGCTATAGCAGCCCAAGTGGACTAAGATAGGTCTCATCTTTCCACTCTCATTCTTTGTTGCTAGAACTGCACACCACTCACAAGTTCTCACGTTGCTCAGTAAGAATAGAATTGGCTGAGGGGGCCATTTCTGCCTTTGAGTTCTTCTCATTGGTTATAGTGGCTCATGATTACAGGTCACCTCTGAGTCAAGGCTGGCCCCTAGTTTTTCCTTCAGCATGCTCCATTGAGACAGCTGCTTGCCAGCTCAGTTTTAGGAACTACCTTACCCTTTATTGTTTCTGGTGCCTGAAGCTATTAATTATCAGGAAAAAAATGTTGATTTCGTTAGAGACAACAGTTCTATAACAACAATATTCTTGTCTCAAAGCAGTAAATACAATGCATTTGGGCATATTTGAGAGAAAAAGTTCAAACAAAATTGATCATAGGTTTTGAAATGAAATATTCAGGAAATTCACTCTTGCTATAGAGGGAGAAACAGGGATGACTTTTTAAAATGGAGATGCATATCATTCTTTTTGTAAGAAAGGCATTAGAGACTGTTCTGTTCAAAAGGATCTCGGTTCAGTTTAAAGAGCCAGGCAGTAACACCAGATGGAATTATTTCCATCTCTGATTTCCCATTTCAGCTCCTTTCTTTAAAATAACAATGACTGATCCTGCTTCTGGGGAGTTAGACTAAATAATCTGCTGGCATGAATGCAGCAAAACCAATGCAACTAATTCCCAGCCACTTATTCTTTTCCCTCTACTTTCCCCACCCCCTGAAATGAGGATGAAGCAAATTCAACAGACTGGAATTTCACGCCCTGTTCTCATTTCTCCACTCAACATAACTACGCACTATAAAAACATAAATAAATTAATAATCTGAACAAGACTAGAAGAGAGAAAAATTTTTAAAAATTTACTTATCTATCCCATATTTACTGGACATCTGTACTTGCCAGGTGATGTGTTAGCACAGATGATGTTATCACAATGTGAAAGAACTGATATCTACTTATGGATTTAAAAAAATTCTTTGCATTCATATTGAAGGACCATGAAGTACAATGTTTAATCTCCTGGGTTCAGCAATGAAACAACTCTATATTGGAATTTCAGCTCTGAAACCTACCTTGTGTGACCTTAGTTAGGTCTCTTAACTGCTAAGTCTCTGTAAAATAAGGATTTAAAAGAAGCTAAGATGTAGAGCTGTTATGAAGATTGAGAGAAATAATACATGTTAAGTGCATAGTTCCGTGTCTGGTATTTAGTAAGTACTTGATAAATGATAGTCCCATTATTATTATAACATTTCTTTACTACTGGGTAACATAGCAGCCTCTCTAAGTAAGTAGAGCAAAAGTGCATGGCAAATTCCACTAGTTAATGGGAATTAATTGATGGTGGACACTATAGGTAAATTCATGAATAGATTAATTTATGAATTATTTCAAAAGAAGTAGAGATTTGTAACCTTCAGTTTATGGCCATACCACCTTAAGCACGCCTGATTTCGTGTGATTTGTAATTTCAAATTTACAGGCTAGCCAGAAATACGGAAACAAAATATTTAGTAGAGTTTCTGCTCTAAAAATAGATAACAATGATTAATAATTAGCAAGTCAAAACCAATTAAATAACATTCTTTCTATTTACTGGGACCTACGCAGGGTATAAGAACTATTAAATGAGTGACAGAAAAAACTATCACTCTGATTCATGGAAGCAAATCTCTGACCAGGAATCTGGATAGAATAATAGCAAAAGAAGTTCAACTGCAGGAACTCAAAGCCCCATCAGTGGCACGGCAAGTTGCATCTTAGTTAATATTATCCATGTGGTACTGAAATCTCCAAGCCAAGAAATTCTAATTAAAACTGGATTCTGACCCATGAAATACCTGGATGCCTGGCAGATAAGGACATAAAATAGCTCTGTAGCAACAATTCCTTGACCCAGGGTAGGTGGGACATCCAGAAAAAGAAAATAACAAAACAAAACTGAAAAAAAAAATCAATGGAGGTGATCCCTTATACACACACAAACACACACATGCGAGTGCACACACACACTCTAAATAAAAAAAAACCCTTCATAAATCATTCAATGAAATAACCCATTATGAAGGTGAATTAGCAGATAGACGAACCAAAGCATAAACAACTTGACATAATAAATCAGAAAATAAAGAAATAAATGTATTTAAAGTGACTAATGAGATAAAAGACGAACAAGGAACCATAAAGAATGACCAAATTACTATGAAAAAAAGAACAGGCAGATCTGAAAAAAAATTCTGGAAATAAAAACATAAAATAAAAACTTAATACACAGAACATTTCAGGTCTGAAGAGGTAAGAAGTCATTTTATATCAAGCTAGAACTGCAGGAATTACTCAGAATGCAGCACGGAAAGATGAAGAGATGGACTATAAAACGGATGTTAAAAGATGCAAGATAGAACAAGAAGGCAAAATTTACATCTAATATGAGATCCAGAAGGAGGCAATGGAAAGGAATGAGAAGAGGCAATATTTGAAGAAAATATGGCTGAAAAATTTCCAGAACTAATGAAAACATGACTTCTCAAGTAGAAGAATCACTGAGTCTAGAGAATAAAAAGTAAACAAATCTACTTTTAGTCACATTTTAGGGAACATCTAAAATTCCAAAGAAAAAGAAAGACTTAAATGCAGCTGCTTCTTATCATCTAAGGAAAGTATAAAGATCTACCCAGGAAATGTAAACGCCTCATTTAAATCCATAGAAAAGTACCCACTAGAAAAGTAGGCCAAGGATATGATAAGTCACAAGAAGGAGAACCAGAATGTACAAGAAAATGAAAGGATACTCAACTTCATTTGGACTCAGACAGCTATAAGGGAAAACAAAATGAAATACTGTTTGTTTGCAAGATTGGCAAAAATTAAAATATCTTCTAACTCTTTATGTTGGAGTTATCCACTACTGTTGGGTGTGGAAATGGTACAACCATTTTGGTGAACAATATAGAAATATCAAGTAATATGCAGATGCACACATTTTCTACAACCCTGTTTATTATTCCCCATCTAGGTATTTCATGGAGGTAAATTTATATTGTAGAATATTGTGTACTAATTAAAGTTATACTAACCAAATCTCATAAACAATGTAGAGGGAGAAAGATGACCTATAAAGGACATTATATTGTCCTTTAACATTCATGTAGAGTCTGCCCCTTGTGCTAACAAATAAAGGAAAATGCTTCATTTAGAATAGTTGTATATATGGTAAATTTATGAAAATATATATGTGGAGGATCCAGACCTTCTTTGGAGTCAGTAGTTCCCCCTTATCGGTGAGGGATATGTTCCAAGACCCCCAACGTATGCCTGAAAACATGAGTAGTACTGAATCCTATGTATAGTATGTTTTTTCCTGTGTATATATATCTATGAAAAAATTTAATTTATAAATTAGGCACAGTAAGAGATAACTAATAATAAAATAGGACAATTTTAACAATATACTGTAATAAAATTTATGTGAATGTGGTCTCTCTTTTTCTCTTGCTGTCTCTCATAATATCTTATTATACTGTAGCAAGGGTAGCTGCAACTGTAGAAAGCAAAACTGCGGATAAGGGGGAACCACTTAGCTCTGTATAATTGGTTACTTTGGGGAGAAAAGTTGGGGAATGGATTGGGGGTTACCTTTTTATATCTTTAATATTATGTTGCTTAAAATATTGAAAAAAATTGGCAAAATAATTTTAAGTCTGGGAAGTGAGTCCGTATAGTTGCTGATATAGTAATTTCTAGTTTTCACTTTGAAAAACCTAATTAAAATTAAAAATAGCAAATAGGAGATGTAGAAGTGGAGACAGTAAATCTAGCCTTCACCTTTGTGGACTTTTGCTATAAAAGGAAGTGAGAAATGGAATAGTAGTTGGAAGAGGAGATGGGTAGGACCAAGGATTTTTTTTTGTATTTTTGTATTTTTTTCTCTTTTTTTAGAGATGGGGTCTTGCTAATGTTGCCCAGGCTGGAGTGCAGTGGCTATTCACAGTCTCAGTCATAGTGTACTGCAGATGTTGAACTCCTGACCTCAATCAATCCTCCTGCCTCAGTCTCCCAAGTAGCTGGGACTATGGGCCTGCTTATTTTTGTACTTTTTAAGATGGGAGACACAAAAGCATCTTTATGTTTTCATGGGATAATCCAGTGGAGAGGGAGAGATTCACCATGCAGTAAAGAGAAGGCATAATTACAGGAGAAAAGCTTGAGAACGCAAGAGGGGGAGGAACCCAGGGAATCAGAGTTAGAAAGGCCTTTGCCAGGAGCAGGGACCCTTTAGCCTCTGTAACAGCAGAGAGCCCAGGATGGAAGAGGGAAGTGTGCAGCTGCTGGGACACCAGGCTCCTGGCACTGGGCTGGGATAAGGAGTAGAGCAAACACAGCCCTGCACTCCGGAAGCTTGGAGTCTGCTGCGAGGAACTTCCCTTGCATGCTATCTATTCTTTTCTCTGTCTGCCAAACAAGCTTCTCATTGTTCAAAACTTAAATCTTACCCTCTTTCACCAAGCCTTGCTTTGCTGATTCTGTCACCCCTTTCTTCCCTCTGAGTTTATGTAATGCCTAGCACACACCTCTGTTCAAGCAGTATCACACATTAAATTTATTTGTTCAAGAGCCTATTCCCGCATTAGAGGTTAGTTCTTTGCAGGACTTATACTATTCAATATTCTTCTCCAGTTCCTAGCAGTTTCTGACACGTAGTATTTGCTTGGAAAATGCTGAAGAAATTAATAAAACGAAGTTTTCTTAAATAGGTAGTCACCTTTAATCTTGCCAATATTATTAATTTACTTATTCTGTGAATTTTAATTTTTCATAGCTAGTACAAAGGTAACAGTTGCCCAGGATTTTATGAATCATAAATTCTAATCTTTATGATGCAAATAAATAGATATTGTAAAAGAAGGTGTAGGGAGGCAGAGCAGTAATAAAATGTGTAGGTTATATGCCAACATTATGTCCCAATTATACACAAAAAAGGTATGTCATGTTAGTGTAAGTAAATATATTTAAGTTGAATTATCTGCTCAACATTTTTGTTTTTATAATATAAAAATTAGATTTTGTTTTTTTCTACACTAACTCTCTTGTTCTTACATTTATATGCATAAGTATTTATTTTCTTAAATGTTTCCCTGAACATCTAGCATCAAAATATAACACTTTACACAAAACATTTTCACATTATTGAATTTAAATTGGTACATATTTCAGAACTACCTATTAATGTCATGATAATATTCATCTTTCTTGATGCCACACAAATTTATTTCCATAACTCAATGTAAAATTTATCAGTATTTTAATGCTAACCAATTTTGTCATAAAGATTTCTGTAGGAATGCTTCTCTGTTTATTTGTCAGCATCAGCAATCATTCTCAAAGCTTTGGGAACAACGGGAAAATCAAATATACATTGTTCAGTATGTGAGGGCAGAAGATCCTAGACGTTTATGGAAATTTCAATATTGTGCAGAATATTGTTAATTCTGCTATTATAGCAGGCCTGACTACTAGTCTTTGAAAGGCCTGCTTACAAGGTTGACCCTGAGTTGGTATCTGGGAACTTTGGATCATGCTAACTGATCAGAGTGACTCACTGTCTAAACTGTGCAGGCAATGTGGTTCGTGCTGAACACTTGCTTTCCTCTGGGAGTGTGGAATTTTGTATAGGCTAAAAAGTGGGTGTCTAGATCACCATCTCTCAATAAAAACCTTGGGCTCTGAGTCTCTAATAGGCTTTCCTGGTAGACAATATTTCACATGTGTTGTCACAAGTAATTGCTAGGGAATTCACATTGCTAGAGAATTTAACAAGTCCTGTGTGACTCCACTGGAAAAGGACCCTTAGAAGCTTGTGCCTGGTTCCCTTGTACATTTTCCCGTTCCTAATTTTGCTTTGTGTCCTCTGACTGTGATAAATCATAGCCATAAATATGACCACTCAGTTAATTGCATATTTTAATTAGTAAAACCTACAAATTTAGGCTTAAATTGAGCTCTGACTTGTACTTGGTTATAGATATGACCTAGTCATTGATTCAGCTACTCCTTGATGTATGTTAAGATGGAAACAAAAGTTTAAAACTTCAGCAATGCAAATTTCATCCAAACAAGTTTATACTCTTACCTTTAAACAAGTTGTGTATCTGATTGAAACCTTTCAGTACTCATTTTGAGTAATTAAATGATTGCAGCTTACTTTTATTGATTCTATCTACGTTCTTCCTCAAACTATTGCATTCATTCATTCATTCATTCATTATTTTCCTCAGCAAAAATTCACTGGACACCTCTTTGGGCCAGACATTGCACTTGGCACTGATGATTCACGGTAAATAATACATGCCCAAAACTTGCCATCGTTGACTTCCCATCAAATGGTGAAGAAAGATCTGTGATGAAAATGTGAATGTTACACACTTTGAAAAAGAATCTGTGTTTTGATAGAGTTCAGCCTCAAAAAATTGGAGGATTCCCAGAGGAGTTCATCAGAAGAGAAATGGTGATTACTATCTTAGTGGGCTAAAGGTTGGCCCCCTGAGATATATGTCTAATAAAACTACCGTGAGTAGAGGTAGCCAGATGACTAGGAAAGTTTGCCAATTAAGGGAGGCCAACACTTAAAACATTGCCTTTTCCTATGATATGGAGGCTAAATAAATAAAAAAGGTGATCTCTAAATCAGCAAAACAGAGTGCTTTCTCCCTAGGGTAAAATATGTGTGTGTGTGCGTGTGTGTGTGTGTGTGTGTGTGTGTGTATGTGTTTTTCTCTTGAAGAGCAAAGCAGTTTACCTTTAAGCTAACACTAGTTGTGGTAGAATAAATAATGCTGCCACCCATCTCTGTGATGCTTATGCCTTAATCCCTGGAGCCTGTTAATATGTTAACTTTATATGACAAAAGGGACTTTGCAGATGTAATTAAGGTAACAGATGCTAAAATAGGGAGTTCATCCTGGATTAACTTTGTTGGTTTAATCTAATCACATGAGCCTTTAAAAGCGGAAAACTTTCTTTGGTTAAAGTGAGAGAGGCAAAGGAAGCCACATTCCAAGCATGGGAAGGATCTGATGTTCTCTTGCTGGTTTGGAGATGTATGAGGCCATGTGTAAAGGGAGAGGGCAGTGCCCAGTTGACAGTCGGCAAGGAAATGGGCTCCTGGGGCCTACAACTGAAACGAACTCAATTCAGTCAACAATACGAATGAATTTATAAGTGGATTCTTTCCTGGAGTTTCTAGTAAGAAATGCAGCCCTGCTGACACCTTGATTTTAGACCAGTAAGACACGTGTTGGACTTCTCACCTAGACAACTGTGAAATAATAAATGGGTATTGTTTTAAGCTGTTAAGTTTTTGGTAATTTGTCACAGCTGCAGCATAAAAGTAATACACTAGTCCAATCTTTTATTTTAAATTTAGACACCCATCAATATTAGGTCTAGGGCATCTTTACTTTTGAAGAATATTGACAGTTGTTAAGCAGATAGTTTCTGGTTTGGTTTGTAATATTGAATATTTCTTATACGTTTACTTACTATTAAAAATCAGATTAAAATGTACTTGTCAGAAGTGATTTTTATAGTTTGGATAAATTAAAGTCCCTTATTAAATGTATATTTTGTGTGTTTTCTTATAGAAGAATAAAATTCAGTTTTCCCAATTACTTTCTCTAAATAACAGGGGAGCCCCCCGGTGCCAAGTGTCTACTTGCCTTCTGCCAGTGAGCAGTGGCTGCCTCTTATGTATTTGGGTGAGCTCAGTTACACAGAAGCACCAGGACAAGCCTGGGGGCTCCTTCTGAGTGGCCCCTGGGACACTCTCCTTTTTGTTAAGAATAGAGTGTGCTTACTCTTCATGAAACTAACACTGCAAGAATAGGTGGGGAGGGCAATCCTATGTCTTGCACTAATTACATACAGTTTTTGTTAATATTAGGGAAGTAAATATTGCATTTAATGCTGCCCTGGGTTATAAATAAAAGAAGTCAGATCTTGCCCTTGGAGAATAGATATGTGTACCTTATTTAGCATGGAGAGCATGACAAGGGAAGGAATTATCTCCTTGAATCTTCCAGCAAGAGTTATTCACTATTCACAGTGTGCACAGAAATGGTTATCTTTTGGTATAACAAGAAGAACATGAAAGATAGAAACTCAAATTATTTTTAATTTTCCTTTTATTACATGGTAGCAGAGATAATTGCAATGCTTGATTGCATTTGGACAGCGTATGTCAAGTGTTTCTGGTAAAATTCAGTACAGAAGAGGCAGGAGCTTTTCTGTGAGCTGGAACTTGAGGGAAAATTTGAGGTTAAACACAAATTATAGGATGGGCTCTCCTATTGACCTTGAGCATAGTCTCTTTGTCCCCCAGTACTACTCATGTTCTATTGAGGATTCAGATAAAAGTAGAAGAATGGCATTTCCCAAAGGCAGGATGCATTAGATGAAAAAAGTTAATGAGAGAGAATCTGAATTAAGCAATTTTAAATAGGTTTATTGCTGCAAGGTTTTTCAAAGCATGTAGATGCTGCTACTACTACTACTGATATTAATAAAATGATAATAATAATATTAAGCATTTACTGTGTGTCAGGCATTGTTCTAAGTGCTTTGCATGTATTAACTAGTTTAATCCCTATAAACATCCCTATGCAGTAGGTGCTATTATTATCATCACACCATTATCACATATAGGAACTTAACCAGAGGAAGTAAGTCACTTGCCCAAGGCCACTTAGCTTGAGAGTTTGAGGGCAGCATCAGTGTATAGTATTTCTAAACTTATTTGACTATAACCTTCCTTCATCTTTTTTTTTACCGGTAGCATCTCATGGAATTAATGTTCGGTGAGAAACACTTTTGAAAACATTGGAATAGAGAGGACAAAATGGAAGAGAGTTGAGAAGGGCATTGCTGAATGGTTTGTGCTTTTTAGTCCCAGGAGAACAGGATTCCAGTAACCCCAGAGATGGGGGAATCCATCCCCATCTCAAGGATCAGATATACTATCTCCACGGCCAGGATGCAGCATTTTCGTATCTGTGATCTTTCTCCCAGGTGATGTCTTTCCATGTCTGGTAAGTAAGTTGAGAGAGTGTGTGTGTGTGTATGTGGTATTTAGAAGTATCTCAAATAAGAAAACAGAATAAATTCTGACACATATGACACAAACAACAATCCCTACTTTTAGAGTCATGTTATTTCACTTAGTGTACAACCTTGACCCCTGTAACCAAGGCCTAAATCTGACCCTGAGCAGATTACAGTGAATTTTAGCAGTCCATATAAATTTTTTCTATACTAAATGAAAGGTCATTGTTTTTAAGGAACATGAATAGGAAAAATAAATAGCCACAAAACATGAAAAAATGCTCATCTTTAATCAGAGAAATGGAAATTGGAACATAAATTAATATTTTTTCCTACCTCACAAATTGGCACATTGAACAGCTGATAACATATAGGGTTGGAAAGCTCCTTTAATACAGTCAGTGGGAATGCAAACTATTATAATGTTTTTGGAAGGCTCTTTGGAAGTCTCGAATAAAATCAATATGGATATACCCTTTGACCCACGTATTTCTGCTGTTTCTACTGCCAGAATGAATCTCCATCCTTCTTTCTGCCAAGCCATATTTCATACATACTTTTTGGTACAGCTCTTGGTAGGTTGTATTATTGCATTTTTAAATTACATTAATGTATTATTGTTGTATTATTTGCTCCCTCTGAGAGGATTATATATCTTCACTGGTTCCTAAGTGATTTGCTGTGCTCCTCCCAGTAGGATAAGTATATTTGCCACCCCATTAATATTTGGCTTGGCCATGTGACTTGCTTTGGGCAATGAAATATGGAAGTAATATATGCCATGACCAAGCAGATGCTTCAAGAGCCATTGTGTTGTTTTGCTATTTTATTCACTTTGCTCTGCCAGCAGATTAAAATAAGGCTGCTCTTTAGCCTGGGTCCTCGAATAAAGAAGGCATTGAATAAAGCTGAAGCTAATGCTCAGATACCACTTATGTGAGTGAGAAATGTTTGGTGAGCCATTGAGATTTTTGCTCATTTTTTAACTTCAAGTGTTGTAACCCAGCATAAAAGACTAGAAGCAAATATCCATTTTTTCCACAAAGCCTTCAGTGTCCACCCTAGCCTGTGTTTCTTTTTCTTTTCTGAAGTCTGCAAAAAATTTAAAGTCTATAATACAAGTCTCTTAAAGTGTGAATTTTTTCTAATATTGATTTCCAACTATATTAAATATATCATTGCTCTTTCTAGGTGTATAATACATTCCTTGAAGCCCCATGCCATGTCTTACTTTTCTCAATTATTTTCTCTGGTCCTGGAAACGTGGTAGGTACTGAATAAACAAACATTCTTCAGATGATACACCTACAACTATTTATTGAGGACCTATAATATGTAAGGCACCGTTGCTTTATCAGTTGGTAAAAATGATAATTAGGGACTTTATTTCTGCCCAGGTGAGCAAGGAATGTTTGCCCATTCCCTCAGAAAGAGGAAGTTGATTCCAGAAAGATTTTGCTTGCAGCACGATTAGTTTATAGAGGCCCTTGTATTGAATGACTTACTGTATATGACTCCAGTTTTCACCCGTGAAGGGCCCGAGGAAAGCCTTTAAAAAAATACTTAACTGAAAGTGGCTTCATTGCTACTGGAGATGGAAAAGGATGTGGCTCTTAAGCCTGGACAGAAACAAGCTTGTTTATTCTTAGACTGAAGTAAAAGACAATTATCTTAGAAAGAGATTACTTTGTAAGGGGATGTTTGTGTGAAGAAGAGAGCAGAGGCAAGAAGGCAGAAAAACAACGATCAGTTCAATTTCGTTCTGAAAACAAGTCCTGTTTTCCCTGGGGCATTAGTGGCTGGCCTGGCACCTCAGACATAGGGGTTATTTAGAGATTTTTATAATTGCATAAGAAGGAACATACTATGCAATGCATTTAAGCTATCTACTCATTTGAGCTCCAGAGTATAGGTTATGTTTTTTAACATGGCAAAGTAAAACTGATTTCCTCCCTCTCATCTTGGAAGAAAGTCAGCTCCCTGAAACCTGCGCAATAGCTACTGGTGACTTCCATGTAGGAGGCCTGGCATATTGTGTGACGAGGCAGGACCTTAGTGAGGGAGGAGGGAAACCACTGTCAACACTCTGAAGTGAGACTGAATGGCATTAATCTGAGAACAGCCGTTGTCTGAGAAAAAGATTTTGTACAAGGGGAGGCAGAGCAACACAGCTGTACATTTTCTATTTTTGCTGAATAGCTATAATAAGTGCATTACATCTGTATTATTTTCTGTACTATAATCTCATAATATTTTGATCCTTAGATAAATGTCATTGAATCATTGCACAGTTAACCTTGTGAGTTTTTTTTCAAGCTAACAGGCCAATGTCATGTGAATTAATAGACAGCATTAGTGACGGTTAAACAGTTATTATTATTAGGTGGCAGATGGGGCATTTTAATGCCCGGCAAGAGAAAGAAGTGCTATTTTTCTAGAGAGAATCCATACAGGGTAAGATTACCTTCCTGATTCTACAATGGACTATGCACAACAATTTGGAAAACTCCATCATCTCTTCATGCTTCGGTTTCTTTGTCATTGTAGGATTCATACAATTCTACCTGGGAACTTTTTCACTCTTCAGAAGAAAATGTCTAGCAAAAGTCAGGGAATCTCATATTTGTAGAGTTGCAAAGAGCTCTAAGATTTCTGGTTCAACTATCTCTTTGTTGGTGAATACAATGGGCCCCAGAGTCATTACATAACTTGCTTGAATTCACATTTGGTGTAAAAGCTGTGATTAAAATATTAAGAACAGATTTTAGGTGAAGGAAAATTTGAAAAAAACAAAGAAAAAAATCAAGAACCCATCAGGACTGAAGGTTATCACTGAGACCTTGTGAGATGGGACCAGAAACCTGCTCACTGCAGTGGGAGGGACACATGTAGAAGGGCAGGGGAAGTGTATCACATTAGGGTGGTGAACACATCCATGAGCACTGACAAACCTAGGAATAGATGCAGAAAAGGGAGACAGTCCAGTGTGCTGATAACCACAATTGTGTTATTCTGGCGGAAGTTCTCATGTGGTGTGCTGTGTGGCTTAGTCCTTTGCACTGAACTGCCCAATATTCTGTGTAGTTGACTTAGATGAATCTATATACAATGGCAATCAGAAAATACAAATATAGAATAGAAGAATAGAATTAAGATTTAAAACCATTATCCAGATATGAACCCTGAGCCACAAAACAATGAATGAAAATGAGAACAGAACTAAGAGAAATAACTAAAATAACCCCAAAGAATTTGCGTAAGTTCAAGATTGGTGATGCTTAGCTTGACAGCAGTTCAAGTGATACATACTTGGGCCACTACCTAGTAACCAAATCCCTTATAGATAATCAGTGTTTGACTACTCGCTCCCACAAAGTTCCCAGTTCATTTAATTGTTGGAAAGTCCTAATGCTTAGAAAGATCTTGCCTTACTATTTGAGAAGTTCCCTTCATGGGGCATGAGATCATCTATAGCAAATAACTTTTCCTTCTCCTGAGAAGCAGCCAATGATTATTATCTAGTCTTAAATAAGACATCAAAAATCCATGTAGCCCATCACAGCGGATAGACCATGTATCTGCAAAAACTGGGAGAAACACATAATGTCTGCAAATCCCCTGAGTAAAGCTCCTTTTCTTAGGAATTATGTATGTTGTCCTTCTATATTCCTGCAAAAGAATATGGAGAAACTTATATTGTAGTTTTCCAAGTGGGAATTGTGTTCGATGTCATGTGGGCACACAATTTCTGCCCTGAGTGAAGCAATGTAAGTACATGCCACACTTACTCACCCCCACTCACCCCATACTTGGGTGTTTTAGTTGCCCATAAACTCAATGTAGTCCAGTGTTCTGTTAGAAAATGCCATCTTAGGCAATTTTCATAGAAGTCAAAGAAGAATTTTCAACTTTCATAGAAGTTTCATATCAGAACATGCAGCAGAACAATGGTATTCACTAATGGTCAGACCATGGCTAAACTTTTGCATTGCAAACTTTTGCATGACCCTTGGAAAGTAATAATGAAGAATCAAAGTGGTGGTTCTTAAACTTTCTCAGGTTGACCCCTTTGAGGTTTCTCTTCTCAGTTTGACCACTTTGAATGTTACATCTTTTCTCCACAGAATACAAAAATGATCACAAAATTCCCATACAATTTCAGATGGTTTACAGGTGCAGGTCGAGAACTCTTAAAGTAGAGATGACCAATGGGAGGGTAATGAGGAAGGTGACGGCTGTGGTGGAAACTGTGTCATTTGAAAATCAGTTGAAGGAATTAGGAATGCTTAACTTGGAAAAGGAAAAATCTCGGAGACATGAAGCAGTCATTACCAGAGGGCACCAATATTCAGGTCTTTTTTCCCCGGAACTTGGAAGACTACATTTTTCCCCTTTGAAGCTGAGCAGTCCATGTGAGTAGTTCTGACTAATGGACCAGTAGGGTAAAGGATGTGTGTCACTTCTGGGCCGCAGTATTTTATTTTTGGTCTGAGTTCCTCCTGTGCCATTTTGTCCTGCATGTTGCTCAGATTATATTTCCTGGGTGATGCAGCTAAAATATGGTGATTCCTCCATCAGCCTAGGTCTCTGAGTGACAGCGTGTAGCAATATTTCTGCCAGCCTGTGTTAGCCCTGATCAGCACTTCAGGGTGGGGATGAGCAAGTGTGGCGTGTACTTACATTGCTTCCCTCAGTGCAGAAATTGTGTGCCCACATGACATCGAACACAATTCCCACTTGGAAAACTACAATGTAAGTTTCTCCATATTCTTTTGCAGGAATATAGAAGGACAACATACATAATTCCTAAGAAAAGGAGTTTTACTCAGGGGATTTGCAGACATTATGTGTTTCTCCCAGTTTTTGCGGATACGTGGTCTATCCTCTGTGATGGGCTACATGGATTTTTGATGTCTTATTTAAGACTAGATAATAATCATTGGCTGCTTCCCAGGAGAAGGGAAAATTATTTGCTAGAGATGATCTCATGCCCTATGAAGGGAACTTCTCAAATAGTAAGGCAAGATCTTTCTAAGCATTAGGACTTTCCAACAATTAAATGAACTGGGAACTTTGTGGGAGCGAGTAGTCAAACACTGTTTATCTATAAGGGATTTGGTTACTAGGTAGGGCCTTTAGGTCCAATCACATGCTAAGAGTCTATGGTTTTTTTCTCCTAAACTTCCTGAGCCCCTTTTATTTTTTCAGGCATTAAAAAAAATAATAACCATTGTTTAAGCCATCACAGAATTTTTGTGTAATGAATACACATAAATGTTTATGATGAATTCTAGAACACTGCATAAGGCATTATTACTTTGTAATGTACTCTTTCTTTTTGTGCAAAAGTCCAAGTTTCAAATGTAGCAAATACACTCATGGCTTGGTATATGTGAAGTTTATAGATAGTGGAATTATTCATGAAAGTGCCAGAGAGTATGTGACAAACAGTCTTTATTAAAGGATGGGAGTCAGTACCAAATCTGGGATCAGATACCATCTTTTTACCTTTTATGTCCAGGTAACTAGACTACGTTTCTTAATATCCAGAGGAATGAATCCTTGTGAATCACTTGATTTAGGAGCACATCCTCCTTGTCCTCTCTTCCCATCACAGGAGTTACCACATCCTGCCTTATATGGCCCTCTTGTGGCTTTTTAAATTTGAATCTTAAAATAAATGTGAGTAAAATTCCCAGGAAAATGAATCAGATGTTACTAGATGTTAGCCATTTTCATTTACATGACAAGTAAAGACAGTAAGAATCATTGCTTCATGAAAGAGGTCACAGCTATCTGCAAGACTTACAACCACCCTGTGTGATGCTGCAGTGATTCCTTTGCCTGAAAATGTGAAGTAACGGACTCATGAAAAAAGTGGGTCTACACAGAGGTGATTTACCTGAATTTATTTTCTGTGTTGCTTACATTTGGCAATAATCACAAGGGAATCAAATGCAGTGAGGCTATGTTACTTGCTGGTAAAACAGCAAATTTCTTTAGAGTAAATTATGACAAATTCTATTGACTAATATGTTGGATAGTGTGAATTAAAGAAAAATGGAAAGTGAATATTTGCATCAGAAAAAGTGTGACATTAATGACATGGTGGCCAGAGGCATGAACTGTCTCTCTAAAAACAGTGAACTTACTATTACTAGAGGTGTGATTTTAGACATATTATTTAATCTCTCTAAGACTTAGTATTTTCATCTTTAAAATGGGAAGGATAATTTTACCTGTATACTTTTATTGGCAAGATTAAATGAGAAAATACATGTAGAGCAAGTGGTAAATTGCCTGAGATGTAGTAAGTACTTAAACAATATTAGCCCTTTTTTTGTTTTTGTTATGAATGCCCACTTTTGGTCAGCTTGGTGGAAAGCCGCATTGTGGTAGAAATAGTGTCAGACTGAATCAGTAGGCCTGGCTTCCCATTCTAGCTTTACCACTAAAGTGCTGTGTGGCTGTTGGCAAATCACTTGCCCTCTCTGGATCTAGATTAAGTTCTGTTTTGTTTGTTCTGTCTTTGCATGAATGAATAGTTACCTAGACTTAAGATTCTCTTATTTTTTCCAACTATAAAAATTTGATTTTGTGTAACCCAGAATCATGATTATAAAAAAAAACTTAGTGCATATTCCTTGCTGACTAAATAATGGAAACTATACATTATGGCACAAAAACAAGAGCACACATCAAGTAGCTTAGATCAGTGCTTCTCATACTTTAATTCGCATTTGAATTGGCTTGGGAATTCTGGGGAATTGTTCCCATGCAGACTCTGATTCCGGAGGCCTGGAGTGGGCAGTACCCAAGATGCTGCATTTCTAACAAGCTCCCAGATCACCTGTGAAAGAATAAAGGCTGCGTATCTTTTCACTTTGGCTTCTCTGTTTGACTATCAAGATCTCCATATGACCCAGGAATCCTTTTTCTGGGTATGTACCCAAAGGATGAAATCACCACCTTGTAGAGATCTCTGCACTCCCATGTTCATTGCAGCAGTATTCATGATAGCCAAGATATAAAACAACTTCAGTGTCCATAGACGAATGAATAGATAAAGAAATTATCGTATATATGTACAATGGAATGTTACTCAGTTTTAGAAAAGAAGGAAGTCCTGCCATTTATAAAAACATAGATGAAGCTAGAGGACATTATGCTAAGTGAAATAAGCCAGACACAGAAAGAGAAATACTGCATGATCTCAGTTATATGTGGAATCAAAAAACAAAAACAAACAAAAAAGAAAGCAAAAACAAACCTTGAATACATAGAAACGGAATAGAACAGTGCAGTGGTTACCAGGTGCAGGGGGTGGGGAAACGGGAAGATGAAGGTCAAAGGGTACAAAGTTACAGTTATGTAGGATGAATAAGTCTAGAGATCTAATGTACAACAAAAAGACTATAGTTAATAATATTGTATGGTATACTGGAAATTTGCTAAGAGAGTAGATTTTAGATACTTTTACCACACACACAAAAAGGTAACTATGTGAGATGATGAATATGTAAATTTGCTAGACTTGCCTGTAGAAATCATTTCACTAAGTATATGTATATCAAAACATCATGGTGTATACCTTACATATATACAATTAAAAAAAATCTCAGCTGTGTGAATTTGAGTATTAATGCTCTAGAGAGCATTCCTATCTATTTGTGGTCAGTTTGGAAGAAAATAACAGGAAAATAAATGAAATAATTCAATCTGCCAGAAATATAATACCAATTCATCACACCAATTCAAAGAGTGAAACAACCACTCTGGAAGAGCTGCTTGACAAATGGCGACACTTTTAGGACTAAAGCCAGATAGAATTTTTTGGGCATGCGCAAGAGCCCAGGCCTCCTTTCTCTGGGGCCTTAAGGATCAAAATATCTATGTCATGGACAGGAGAAGTGAATCCGAATATAAATGAACACCAAAAAATTGTGGGGCTGAAGCAATTGAGCTGTCTGATGTATTTCTCACTAAAAGTATTTCTCGCTGCCAATTTTAACCTCAGCAAAGTCTTATGATCAGACATTGTCACAAAATTCACTTTTCAGTTAAGAACTGTGGATAATTTTGCCCTAGAAAGAATTTTGCAAAAAACCTATTTTCTTTAAACTGTCAGTGTGAGTGTCATGGAGAAGAAAAAGGCTGAGGGGATAAAATGAAATTAAACTTCTAATAACTCTCTGTCTCTCAAGTTTTAAGGGGTGATGATGATCCAATGTGAGATGGGCAGAAAGAGACTTCTCACAAAGTGCCCAATCATGGAGAGAGAAGGGTTCCCGTCATCCACCTCAGGTTAGGAACTTCCTTTTGATTTTTCTGAGTTCTTAATATCTTTGATGATGAGGCATGGAAAACACATGTTGATGACTAGAAGCACTAGCCAGTTGTCATTCTCTTCCTGTCGGTGAGACTTTGAAGCCATAGAGAGAAGGCAAGATAGTAAAAACAAACGTGGAGAAAGAGGCTGCCTTAGATGTTCATGTTTGCTGGTAGCTGGTGGTTGAGAATCTGTTTGCGCTCCCCGTGTTAGACATATAGGGCTTTCAAAGGGAAAGTTAAACAACACAAATGAGTGGGATGTTTTACTCTTGTTAATTTCAAGTGTCCATAGCAATGGAATGTGTGTGGAGAAATATCTGGAAAAGGTACTGAGTTAGATTATGGGAAAATCTCTGACGATAAAAATATATTTATAGAATATATATCTATAAATTTGCTTATTTATGATTATATTTATATATTATACAATATTTTAAAAGTTCTATTTTATTTTAATTGATGTAATAATTGTACATATTTATGGTAAATTTTATGTTTCAATACATGCATACATTGTATAATGATTAAACCAGGGTAATTAGCTTATCCATCCACCTCAAACATTTATCATTTCTTTGTGGTGAGAACATTCAAAATCCTCTCTTTTAGTTACTTTGAGATATACAATACCATATTATTAACTATAGTCACCCTACTGTGCAATAGAATACCAGAATGTATTCCTCCTTTCTGTCTGTAATTTTGTACCCATTGACCAATCTCTTATACAATATCTATATTTATAGAACATAGAATACGGAGATCTTCCTGGAATATAAGTGATTAGATTTTCTTGCATGTACAATTTTATTTTAAAAGGCACTGTCCTTATAAATCCTCTGATGTAACTAAGAATCCTTTAGTGACACAAATATTTACTTGACAATGAGATTGGATATTTCCATGTGTTTCCTTGCAGGAGGGAATACCTGCACTTGACATTTTCTTTTTTGGAAATTGATTACCTGTTGCCTTTTGGACAATGATCTGCGTTCAGGTATCAGTATGGGAGATCAGTCTCATGTTTTCCAAGGGATGTTAGCTTGGCCTTAGTGTTAAAAATTCATAGATCGTGGAACTCAGATGTATCCCGCTGTCATAGTGTTTTTGATACTATCTTATTGCTGGACTTAGTGGTTAAACGCCTAAGATGAAAATACTAGCTTCTCTGTTCTCTTTCCTTTCTTATCAGGCTTTTCTAATCTTGGTCACCCAAACACACAAACATTCAGTCCATTGCAACTCTCAATCCGCCAACCCCGCCAGGCTGTTTTAATTTTAACTTTGCCTTGGAAGTACCATCGAGCCAGGATTGATAAATTTCAATTTTGTTTTTCTAGTCTGGAGTGGATCAAAATGATTTAATTAAATCATTTAAGGAGGCAGGGCTTGGCTTGGAAGTGTACGTCCACTTGAGGCCAAGTCAAGGGTCCTATTGCTTTGGAGGCTGATGGTCGCCTTGACCATGACCTAGAGTGGCTACCAACCCTACTTCTGCGGTTGCCTTGAACTGGGTCTAACCTCTGATCTGGCTGTCCTCTTTGGGCACCGCTAAGCTAGAATAAAAAGTAATCTTGGATTACTCTGGGCCAGGGTGGGCCAATTTGCTGGCCTTTTCAGTGCTAGCAGATTTATTTAGCTCCTATCCTTAAATGTGTGACTTTGTGGCTTCCAGGGCTTTGTTACTCCTCCGCATTCTATGTTTATCTAGTGAGTCCTTGTTGACGGGATGACCTAGCAGCACTTAGAGTGTTGGGGTACTGATTAAAGAGAATTGATAAAAGGGAGAAAAGTTTTCATATATTTCAGGTTAACTCCAGAAAACATTATTTTGAAAATGTTCATAGGAAGCTGAACCATGGAGTGTAAGAGTTTTCTGGTATAACTTCTCATCTAGTCTCAGAAGATCTTCTCTTATATTCCTGTTGAAAGATAACAGGTAGTCATTAGTAAAAGGAAAATGATCTTTTCACTTTTCACACACAAATGATTGAATAGGGTTATACTACCACCTAACAAGTGCCTTCTCTGTGTCAGATGCTGCATTAGGCACTGGTAATGTTTAGATGAATCAGACTTGGTTCCTACTCTCAACAGATGACTTTTTGTTGTATTTTAGCACTTTAAAATTCCTCCTAGATAACCCATAAAGTCAGAGGACTCCCGTGTGTTTCCTTGCTGCGTATATATAAACTTGTCCCAAATTATGTAATAAAAAAGTTTCTAACTAGAATATTGGTCAACACTGTTTATTTTTTGTGTCCCAGCTCCCAGAGGTGTGTGATGATTCTTTTCCTTTTTGGTCTATGCCAAAGGCCATCAATTAATAGCCCACATGCTGAATAGGGATAGTAGATATACTTTTTTCTGGCTTGCACTTTATTTCAAATACATTTGAAATAACATTCAAAAATTGTAAAATTTCAATAAAATTAGATTGTGGTGATGGTTGCACAGTTATGTGAATATACTATGTGAATGTACTTTCAGTGAGTGAATTGCATAGTATATGAATTATATCAATAAAATTATTAAATTTCTGTATTTTTGGTTCCTCTGAAAAATGCAAACTATCTGGCAACACTGGACCCACATTCCCACAGGCAGCCCTCAGTGGGAGCTGAGCAGCTGCTGCTTTTAGTTACGACATGAGTTCCCCTGACCCAGTCCAACCAGCCCAACAAAAATACTTGAGTCTGGGATTCTCTTCAGTGGCCAGTAATTTTCATTTCAAAGCAGTTTTGTCATGATCCTTGCAGATAAGGGAGGAGAGAAGCTGGGATACCAACAAGCTCATGCAAAATGGGGTCTCTAAGCTCCTTCCAGGAAAGATCAAGCTCACTTGTCCAAGTTCCCCCATTAAGAATACTTCTTGTGAATACACAGAACTATGGGAGAGGCAGAGGTTTTTCTCCTTCCTTGATCTGTTGCCTGACATTTTACTACCCACAAATAACCACTCAACAGAGTGTTGTTCATTTAATAGAATAATTCATTCTGAATCAGTACCACCCATTGAATAGCAAGTCATGGAGTGGCCCATTTGAAATCTCACAAACTTATTCAACCCTTTAGAGTAGTACTTACAAAACAGTTTCCTCTTGTGAAACAATTGTTTGGGGAAAACAAAACAGTTTCCCTCAGAACTTTACAGTCTCAAGAGAAGAAAAAAAGTTTCTGTGGTTAAATATTTTGGGGAAATGGTGAGTACAATATTTACTATCTATATTAGCAATGCACATTGGCATATTAACAACCTTCAGAAGGCTTGCAGTAAAGGAATATATTTAATTTTGTTGTTTTTCAAATAAAATCGATATGGAAAATTTACCCAGGAATCTTAGCCCTCGTTTTTGATGTCACATATGTAGTGATCTAGTGGATCACACTTTAGGACATTGCCAGAGAATGTTGTTTGGACGTTAATTAACTAACTGTATGGCATTTTAGCCATCAGCTGATGACATCCAATAGAGGACAGGCTGTGTATACAGGTGGGGTGGGATATTGAGAGATAACAGGTTCACCATCATTTATGAAACTTTTAAAAGTTGGAATTACGGAGGCAGAAAAATCCATTTTGAAGCAGGATTTTAAGTCACTGGGTTGGATGCGAAACCCAAGGTGATCTGTAAATCCATCAGGGTATATGATCATTTCTCAAGTACTCATCATGGTGGTCAAAGTCTTTCTTTTGGTTCTTTGAGGATAGAGAACTTATCTTCTTTCTTTTTAGTACTACTATAAATGACAAAGTTCAGTCTTTATGTACAGTAACATTCCAGGAAAGTGAATTTCTTTGGGTAATCTAGTTTGAACTTGCCAGTTTGAGTAGAGAGGTAGGACAAAGACATAGTGTGAGTGTTAAAGTTTCATAAGAGAGGAATAGCTCTTAAGATACTTTTACTGTAACTATTTCCCATATACATGTATTTTAATAACTATTTAGCTAGTAATAAAACAATTATTTTCCTTTGTGGAAAATTTAGAAAATTATAAAGAAGAAAATAAAATTGACCAGTTGCAACCCCATATTAGCACTTTGATGCATTTCCTTCTCAATATATATTGAGCATAATGTAAAACGAATTCTGGTCCAGCTTTTGTCATTTACTATTATGCTGTGAGCATTTCCCTGCCAATAAAAATCCTTCATAAATATTTTTAATGGCTATATTATATTCCATCTTTTAGATCTACTATAATTTTTTAAACTGTCATTTATATTATTAAATTGAAACATGCATGTGTTTCTGGCAAGACTTTACTAATAATCCTCTCCCCAGGCATGAGCAGAAGTAATGTTGAAATAGATCAGATGAGAACATATGGATGCAGAGGGGTGAATAACCTGCTTAGGTTCCCAGAAGACCTGTAGCAGAGCTGAAAACATAATCAGGGCCTCTTGTTCTGTGTCTGATGCTCAGTTCAGTCACCCCTTCCCCCCACCTCCAACCCCCTGCTGCTTATACCCCATCCCAGACCTCCGAGGAGGATTTCTGTAGAGACTGCCATTTGGGGGCTATTGATCTGACGGGTAATTTAGCCTGCAGCAAGGGGAGCATAACTGAGAAAATTGCTGTCAAAATGGATCGTGTCCCTGGAGTGTTGCTTTCTCCGCCTCGTGCCCTCAGGGACTTGGTGGAGGGCATAGGCAGAGAGGTTAGGCTGTTGGCCTCTCTCAGCGGGAAATTAAAAGGGGAAAAAAACGGCCCTGGGACAATTACCACTCTTAATTGCTGTGAAATGGACAAAATGCTTTTCACAGACTTTTCACAGGGTGATCAACAACTGAAAACCATCCATTTAGTGTATAAATGAAACTGAGGAAGATGGACATCCCCATTTCTTAGGTAATCAGCACAGGTTGCTTTCAAGAGGGTAAAGGAAACTACCTGGCGAAGGAATAGAACAAAGAAACCCACCGCTGACCTGCAGTGAGAGGGAATGATGCCTGCTATAATGACATAATCCTCTTTCCTTCCAGGGTTGTTATCCTGCATCTCCACCTCTTTCCAAACCAGTCATGACCAGGCATGATGTGGTTTTGGGGGCCAAAAGAACACAGGTTAAAATAATTGGTTTAATATTTTCTGTATCTGTTTGTTTTAGTCTCCTTCTAGGAGAAAACGAATATAAATCTCTCACATAATTATACAAGCTTCTCTTTCATAGTGGCAGATTTATTCCTTTATTAGAGTTTTTGAGTATTGAATGATTTCCCCACTGATCAGCGTGATAAAATTACAATTTTTGAAATTCCATATTCTGAGAGAGGAAAAAGAATGTGGCTTCAACTGTAATAAAATTTATATTTATATTTATGACTATTAATATTCAGATAAAAGAGCCTTGCATCTGTACATGTGGAAACTGTTTACATTGAATTATCCCAGAAAAAACCCACCAGAGAATCAGGCTGGACCTCCTTAAAGCCTCTTTGGGTTGTTGTAGGTCCAGGAGTGAGCACTTGGCTGAAATATTGATTAGGCATTGTGGGAAGTTATCTCTTCTGTGAACGTGTCCAATTATTATGTGTCAGTTATAAACAAAATAAAACTAAATAAAAAATCATAATAAAAAAAGAGGGCTCTTTCCAAGGCTGCTGGTGGGAACTTAAGTTATTCTTTTCCTAAAATCAGAGAGAAAATACCATCTAAGTCATTGCACAGCTCAATCTCTGCAACACACACCACCCTTGGTGGCTTGAGGAGCTCTCGTACTTGCCTGGCCTGTGTGCCAATGCATCGGCTGGCTCAAGAGCCTAAGAGAGCCCTCTCTCTGTCCCTTGTGAAGGCTTGCCACAATGAGAAAACAGTGAGTCTTCTTCATCCTCATCGCCATCTCTAACCTTATCATCATAATCGTCAGTCATCAATGTGTTCTTTTTCAAAGCATAATTCTTAAAATGGCAAAATCATAATTCTCATACAGAACTTAAGCATATGTCAACTTTTATTTAATGTATTAATGAGGGAACTAGAAGCATAATAGGATGTCTTCAAAAGAGAATAGGAAAGACTTATTTTGCTAGTAGAAATTAAAAAAATGCTGAAATAAGATTACTACATTAGAAATAAAACTGGTTCGTGGCTTACAGGGGAACAAAACTATAATTTTTGGAGTTTTTTTTCTTTACTAGATAGAAAATAATCATACTGTATTAGTTTCCTAGAGCTGTTGTAACAAATTAACACAAACTTGGTGGCTTAAAACAATACAAATTTATTATCTCAGTTCTTGAGATTAAAAGTCTGAAATCAGCGTGTTGACAGGGCCAAGCTCCCACTGAAAGCTCTAGGGAAAAATCCTTCCTTGCCTCTTCCTAGCTTCTGGGAGCTCCCAGCAATCTCTGGTGATCTTTGGCTTGTAGTTGCTTCACTCCAGTCTCTGCCTCTGTCTTCACATGGCCTCCTTCCCTCTGTGTTGCTGTGTCCTCTCCTGTTTGCATAAAGTCATTGAATTTAGTTCCCTCTATAAGTCCAGGATGACTTTATCTCAAGTTCCTAATTACAAAAGGACCCTATTTCCAAATAAGGTCAGATTTTGTGGTTCCAGGGGAACATGCATTTTTGGGGGACACTATTCAACCCACTAAACAATACCTCAACAGTTTCTGGAGTTGTAAAAGGCTTGCATAATCAGTTAAGCAAATACACTTAGGTTCTCCTAGAGAGTCAGAGGCCCCTGAGACTGACTTGTTTAAAAATGCTCCTAACAGGAGAGTAGAAGATCATATAATTATATTTTTATATTTCCCCAATGTTTATTCAATGCCAACCAGTGTGATGCATAATTTTTATATATTATCTCCTTTAATCCTCATACCTCAACAAGGAGGTCTTATTCTCTGCATTTTTACAGATGAAGACACCTGAGGCACAGAGAAGTCAAGTAACTTGCTTAAAGCCACACAGTGAGTAAATCGAAATTTGTATTTGAACAGACCCCAAAGCCTATTGCTTTTTTTGCTGCTTGTTCCTTCTTCAAGTCAGGTTAGATGAAAATCTCTCTCTTCTGTTATTTCAAGGTCTAACTGCCTATCAGGGAAAATAAATATAACTTATCAGTGACTCCCTCTGAAGTGTGACATTACTTCCTAGCCAACCCTTCAGTGGAAGAATATCACAGTGCATGACTCTTTGAAGATGTTTTCCCTAGATCAAGGCAGCCCCAAAGACACCTCAAAGGAATTTTAATTGGATTGCTTTTTCCTTTTATTCACTGCTATTAAAGCAAATATGCAGGTAATGCTGAACTTACAGAGTCTTTTGTAAGGTTACTTAATACCTACTGTTTGCTCAAGCCACATTTAAGAAGCAGAAAGCCATGTATGTGATGCTTCATTCAAGTAATAATGCATGCTGGTTTGTTAGATTAATACATATTTCAGTATGTGTTTTAATTTGGAAAATGTGTATTATTCTCAGGATGTGATTTCTGTCAATAGGCATCCATGAGGACATTTTTCTGATCTTTTGTAAGATGAGCTCACTCAAAATCAGTGTTAGATGAAATTGTGGCTTAGGTTGAAATAAGAAGCCAATTAGGAAGGTTGCTCCTTGTGAACTATCCAAACATGAAATAAGTGCTAGTGCTAAAGCAAATAATTACTCCAGGAAATCACAGCCTTCACTTCTGTAATCCTGGGAAAACCAAAGGTTGGATGGTATAGGGGAAGGACTGTAGACCAGGAGCCAGTCTGTGCTGTGCCAGAAACTACCAGTGTGACTTTGGACAAGTAATTCAGCGCAATGGAGGCTCTTTTCCCTCCTCTCTAAATACAACATGAATGACCAGATGGTTTCTTAAGTTATGTTGACTATATTCCCATTGAACTATATTCACTACATTTTGAAGTGTATGTGGACCTCTTAGCAAGGATGTTTATTTTTTGTTTCCTAAGATTCTTATTAACAGACTCTAAGATTAACAGAAGATGGAGTAATTTGCGTTTAAATAGTATTGTTCTTTCTTAGAAATCCAATTTTGTTTATGTGTTAAATACTTTGCTGCTACATTATGCATGTGATCTATGTGTATTTGCCCACTTATTTACACAGATAGGAAAACTAAAAGGTAGTAAATTCCAAAAGGGCATTGGCTTCAGATGCAGAACAAAGATGAGCTCTTGGGCAAGTAATCCGTAGACTGATTTCCAGGCAAGTGGCTGGAAATCCACATTGTGGCTCATTCTACAGCAACCCTGAGGGGTAGGTCTTTTCTACATTTTATGGTCTAGGAAACTAAATGTAGCAAATGCTGTTTGTGCCCTGCATGTATCCTCTTGGGCTTCACCATTGCAGGGAAGCTGGTCTTCCAATTAAGCTGCATCTCTTTGCTTGAAGACCTTTCCTAGCAGTTGAAGTGTACTCTGTACAATGGCAGTCCAGAAGTGGAGCATCCCTCCCCCAGGGACTGATGGAAGTTGGCGTAGTGATACCCTAACTCCCCATCCCTCAGGTCTACTACCCAAGTTTTTGGGGTACCTCTATGGTTTTAAGCTATAATTACCTACCATGGATAACTTTCCTTGTCACTTCTCCACTCACCTACCAGTGTTTCTTGCAGTATTCTTCCAAATAAACTACTTCCTCAGGGTCTGGTTCTGAGGGAAGCTAGACAGACACAGAGGCTCAGAGAGCTAAAGCACCAGGCCAAGGTCTCATAGCTGGTTAGAAGTATAGCTCTTTGAGGTACAACTCAATTATTCTTTTCAGTTGCAGATTGAAATGAATTCATTTAAATAACTAAAAATTTGTATTGTGAAACAGTGATCATATAATTTGCAAAGACTTTGGAAAATGTGATTTATGGACATAAATAATTCAAATACAAATAATAATTTAATATAATGAAAAATGGAAAATAAAGGGAAATTTTTAGACCTATGTATTAGTATTTCCTGCAAGGTAGGACATATTTTAAAGAGAAATAAAAGCAGACTGACTCCAAGAGGCATGGAGTAGATCCCCACATTAGCAGGCTGTGTGCTTCTATAGATAAGGCCAGTGAGATCAACCAAGCAAACTGTCCATGAAATATAAATAAAAACACCAATCCATCATTTCATATGAAGATTTAACCAAAACAGTGGAATTATGACTGAGTTAGGTGGAGGATTTTACATATTCACTCAACAAATGTTGATTACTAAATGCCAAGCTCTGTGTCAGGCTCTGGGACTTGTTGGTGAACAGGAGAGGAGAGACACAGTACATGGCTGTCCAGCACTTACATTCCAGAGGGAAGACTAGCAGCCGAATGACCAAGTACACTCATGTGTACTAAATGTTAATGACAGCGGAGTGTTGGGTGCTCTGGAAATAGAGAGGAGCCCACTGAGTTCAGATTGGGCAGGTTGGGGAAGACTTCCTAGGAGAAGTGGCATCTATGTGAGGAACTGAGGGATAAATAGGAGTCAGCCAGGTGAATAGGGGCCGAGTGTGTAAAGGACACATCCAGTGAGAAGGAATGGTATTGATGAGACCTCTAGGGAAAAAAATATCCCACAGTAACAAGAGGAGTTCAGTTTGGCTACAGGGGAGAGTGAGGGCGGTTTGGGGTGAAGTGGAGGATAGGAGAATGGCAAGATATCAGGGTGATTTTAAGACATCTGTATCCCTAGGCACTTTTTCCTTGAAGGACCCATTGCACATTATATCCAGTATCCATATCCCACATCAAATAACTTATAGATTAGTTCATAAGAACTGTATTGAGGAGCAATTGAAGAGTTGACAAAACTGTTTTGTGAAAATTTCAGGAAACATTTGCTAAATTTGATATTGATTCTGTTTTCTTTTATATTTTATAGCCAATTTTTTATTTGGCTTTTTAACATTTCCATAGGTACTTGAGAAACTTGAAGATTCTAGGTGTCATGTCTGCTGGATCCATAGGACTAGATGGGCCCATACCACTGATTAAGGACCAGAAAAAGCCTTGCAGTGATGCTAAACCATTGAATTTTTGTCCTAGGGGCAATGGGAAATCATGACAAGGTTAAGCAGGGGAGGGACATTATCAGAATTGTACTTTAGAAACAATATCCTGGCTGTGGAGTACAGAAGGGAAGTAAGGACAGAGTGTCAGGGTGGGAGTTGGGAATGGAGGTGTTAGGAGCCTGCTGCAAATGTCCAGGGAAGGATTGACTGGACTCTGGACTAGTGTGAAGTTATGACACAGAGTACAATTGTGACCTTGCAGGACAGTGGTAAGATGAGATACTAGTGATTTTGCCTGTGAGGACACACTTTTCTTCAGTCCTTGAGAAAATCTTGTCATATGGCCCTTTGGTGGGGCAGTTCATTAGACCTGGTAGAGCTGGTGAGTTGTACTTTATGTCAGAATGAGATCAATAAAAAAAAGTTGACTGAATAATGATTTGCAGCTGTTTGACCAATGGACCTACTGGCTGATTTGAGGCGGTCTCTAGGCAGACTATTGTCTTTCGGACTTCAAGTGAGTTGGCCAAGTGGAGACCCAGGTCAACTGCTCACTGTCTTTCCAAAATGATACATGTTTGCCAAGAAGTCTCCTTTTCATTTTTTTTCCCTATTGTAAAACCTAACATAACAGGTAATACCTGCCCTCCCTTTGGTTGTATAATACATCACTTATAAGAACAAGTCCCAGGCAACATGGCTGCCATGTGTGGATTTCTCTCCCATGTTAGAGCTCCCCGTTCATATATGTGACCTGTCAAAGAATTTGTCATGGTGGTAGTCCAAAACAAGTATCTATCTTTATCATATTTACCTTGAAGAGCCAAGGGAAAGCTTGTGTCCCTTACTTTTTACTTTGTGTAAATGGGTGTCAGTTACACATGATGTTTACATTTTTATTTCCAAGTTCTCAAGGAATGACAACTTCTGGCATCTGAATAATTACATAACTGCCTAAGATTCTGAGGAAATTATAAGCAAAACTCATTTCAAGATATATTTATTGAGCACATAGCCCTATATTGCAAGTTATATTTGCTAAAACATAATTTCAGAACTTGTTCCCTGCCTTATCAATGATTATAATTTTTTTGGGAAATATAGGAAAAAATTGGACATAGAAAAAAATAAACAAATATTTTATTAACAATTTTGACACTGAAGAATTTTTGGAGACAGGTTTCTTTACTGGAAGTAGAGGTCTGTTTGTTAGCATCTATTTATTACAACAACACTTTCTTTGAACCCGGTTAACTGAAATAGTGAATTTTTTGTTATCCTTTACTCAGGTATATTTGATTTTTAGAAGTTACAGGAAAGTGGGAATTATACACACACATGAAGTATTTCCAAACAAATACACAAACCATTCCAACAAACAAAAATTTAAAAAAAGTACATCTTTGTGCCCAGATGAATGTCACCCAAAGCAATTCAAATGGCTTCTCTGTGAACTTTAGTTTTGCCATTTGTGAAGCAGGAGCAACTTGTCTTAATGTTCCTTTTAACTCTATGCATTCAACATATGACCCCTATGATCCTATTAGACACTAGATAAGCAAACAAAGGAAATGCTCTTATCTACTACTTAATAAGGCAGGAAAATATCCCGACACTTAAGAGAAAATTTAAATAACACTGGCTAAAATAAACCACGTCCTCACCAATATGTTTAGTACTTTATTAACTAGGAAAGTCAACTAAGCAATTTGATAAATTGATATTTTCATTGAATTAATTTATCATTCAATCAATCCTTTCTGGACTTTCTTTTTATCTTAAATAACTCATATAAGTCAGAAAATCAGAATTAGTCAGCCATCACTTCCTGAAGTAGCTTCTTACCCACCTGCCTGGAAGGTATACTTCAAGAAGCTGTGGGAAATTAAATTGGAAAAAAAAAAGTTGAGTCCATTTCAGAATGAGTAAGAATCCCATTCTGTGGGCAACAGGGAGTCTTTGAAGGTTTTTAGCAGGAGAGTAACTTGTCTCAACTGTAGAAAATTAATTTGACATTGGCGTCTAGAATTCACTGGATGGTGAAGAAGCAGGTGTTAGGCATTTATATTAATAGTTCAGATGAGAGGCAATGAGTATCTGAATAAAGATGGTGGCCGTGGGAAAGGCGGGAGGGAATGTGGCTGGAGGTAGTTTAGTTCTGAAGTACGTCTTCTTTACACTACACTAAACTCTCTTGGAAATCTATCAAAAGCCTAGAAATGAACAAATATTTTAAATTTCAAAAATGGGAAAGATCCAGACCACAGAAACTAACACATAAGCTTGATGTTAATCCAGATGCTTAAATTGATAATTAGTTTATGAACACTTATAAAAGAAAGAAGAAATCATTAAAAGCCAATATTAGCTTATCAAAAATAGGTAATGCTGAACCTGGTTTCATAAAGAATAGTGTTGTAGACTGGTAGAAGAGATGGACACTGTTGATATAATATGTTTTGATTTTAGATGATACAAATATGGACAGGATAACCTTCAAACTTGCTTACAATAGAATTTGCTGGATTTATACCTAGACTGTATGGCAATTAAAGTTCAACATCATCTTGAAAGAAGTTCTCCAGTGCTGTGTCCTATGGGTCTGATCTGGTCCTCTTCACTGAAATTTTAATTTATAGCAGTAGTTCTCTATGTTTTTATACTTGTAGCACAGATTCAAATATAGAAGTTTTGATAGCATGATTGAAATAATTAAATGACAGCTATAATTATTGAACTTTTTACTTGGTTACTTTTTTCTCCCAGTTCCATATTGGAGTAGAACTGCTGATCGCCCTGCCTGCTTTTCCACTTTCATATACACATGTGTGGCGATATTTTTATATGTTCTGGTTCCCTGGGGCCTGCTTGATATTACCTTGTGCCTTTGAGTGCTCCATGTAAATGTGTAAGCGCTTTATTAGGTCTGCCCTCTCAGGTTAATGCTCCATTTGACAGGCATATAGAGCTGTTTTTCAGCCTGTTTCTTGCAAAAACCAATTTTATGTGGGAGTCAACAATTTCGGTGGCATATCTATGAAGACCTCATAGTACACTGGTGTAGCAAGGCTCATTGATGGAGAAATGCTGATCTGTAATGTGGGCAAAATCACGGAATAGAAGATGCATGCATTTTTGTGTTTATAGACAGCAGAAGATAATAGAGGCAGTTACAAGTTGATAGTGAGATGAACAAATTATGGGTTCTGAGAAGATATGTGTGCACACACATACATACAAAAAATTAACTGAGCAAAATTTAAATCATTTAGATACTGGATGGAGAAATATTTGACTTAAAAGCAAGTTATATAACAAAATCTATTAAAATATAGTGTGATGTAAATTTTTGTTAATGGAAGAGCAAGTCCTCAATCAAGTGATAAAGAAATCTCACGTGTCCTAGTGATTATATTTGCTCTTGGGCATGTGCTTTATTTGAAATTTTAGCAAGCTGAGATATGCTCAGATGAGAGAGCGAGGACTCTGAAGGAGTTGAGAAACCAGATTGTTTGACAATGGTTGAAGGATCTGGAGGTGCTTGGTCTGAATAAGGGGAGACTTACTAAGAAGGGGATTAGAGTTCTGAAGCAATGCTGCCCAATGGATATATTATGTGAGCCACAGATGCAATCACATATGTGTTTTTAAATTTTCTAGTAGCCACATGAAAAAAGAAGCAGGTGAAATTAATTTTAATAATGTATTTTATTGATCTGATGTATTCAAAATATTTCAACATGTAATCCATTGAAAATATTAGTGAGCTATTTTATACTCTTTGTTTTTGTACTAAGTGTTCTAAATCTTGTGAATTTTACATTTCAAGCACACCTAAATTTTGACCAGTAACATTTAAGTGCTCAATAGCTATTCAGCTGTTTTGTAGCTAGTGCCTACGGTATTGGGTAGTACAGTTCTAGAGTGTTTGAATGCTTGTCACATAGAAAGGAAATTTGTCTTTTTCTTGAAAGCTCTTCTAGAAGTACTGACATTGATGGACTAAAATATAGGGAGGCAGATTTGACTCAATTTCAGCACAGGTTTAGTTGTATGAAAAATGAATGGCACAGTGTGTCTTTTACTGGACTTACTAAAGCAAAGACTGAATGATCATCTCTCAAGGAAGTGGCAGAGTGGATTCCTACAGTAAGTAGAATATTAGAAAAGATGAATTTAAAATAGGATAAAATCATGACTCTCATACAAATATAAATTGAATACATGTCAACATTTTTATTTAACTCATTAATTAATGAGGGAACAGGTAGTATTACAACCAGTTCAAAAGAGAACTCAAAATGCCACACATTTATAGTCAGATTGGGAATGTCGAAATGTTAACAAGTGGATGGAAAACTGTAAAACTGGTCAGTATCCAAGGAGTGATGTTTGCATTCCACTGGACATAACTTGCATTTCTATGAATAGGAGTTAATTGTATTATTCTCAGTTTTCTATAACTTCACTAGTTAATTATAAGTTAACTTCTGTCTCTATAGAGTTGTAAAATAGTCTAGTCCACAGAAGATGGAGATAGAGTTGTAAAATAGCCTAGTCCCTACATGAAGGAGTTAGGACAACCACTATCTTTCACAATTATTTCTTACATAAACAATGTGAGAGGTGATGGTCTGGAGTGGGGTGTTATTATTTAGGTTGGAGAGCAGTGAGCTCTGTGCCTGCACTATGATAATAGATACTGTGGGGATGGATAAAGAAAGTGTAGATAAACGACTCCTAATGTAGACTAATAGAGTGCATGTGACTTTAAGTCAAGGCTCTCTCTCCTTTTTTCATTTATAGTGTGATGTGTTTTCTATGATTCGAAATAAAATATTTAGAACACAGACTTCTTTATTTAAAATTTTTTTGTTCTTAATTATTATGGGTACATAATAGTTGTATGTCTTTATAGAGCACATGTGATGTTTTGATACAGGCATACAATGTGAATTAATCAAATCAGGATAATTGGGGTATCCATTACCTCAGGCATTTATTATTTCTTTGTGTTAGGAACATTCCAATTCCACTTTTTTAGTTATTTTAAAGTATACCCTAACTTATTGTTGATTGTAGTCACTGTGTTGTGCTATCAAATATTGTTCACTCTATTTAACTATATTTTTGCATCCATTAACCATCTCCGCTTTATCCTGCCCTCTCTACTACACTTTCCAGCATATGATAACCATCATTCTACTCTCTGTCTCCATTAGATAAATTGTTTTTAATACTAAGCTCCTACAAATGAGTGAGAACATATGAGATTTGTCTTTCTGTGCTTGGCTTATTTCACTTATACTGTTCTCCAGTTCTGTCTATGTTGTTGCAAATGGCAGAATTTCATTCATTTTTATGGCTATATAATATTCCATTGTGTATATGTACCACAATTTCTTTATCCATTCATCCATTGATGGACACTTAGGTTGATTCCAAATCTTGGCTATTGTGAATATTGCTGTAATAAACATGGAAGTGTAGATATCTTTTTGATATACTGAATTCCCTTCTTTTGGGTATATACCTAGCAGTGGGATTGTTGGGTCATGTGGTAGTTCTATGTTTAATTTTTTGAGGAACTTCCATACTATTCTCCTTAGTGGTTGCACTTATTTACATTCCTACCAACAGAGTACTAGGGTTTGCCTTTCTCCACAACCTTGCCAGCATTCGTCATTGCCTATCTTTTTGATAAAAGCCATTTTAACTGGGGTGAGATGATATCTCATTGTAATTTTGATTTGCATTTCTCTGATGACTGATGTTGGGCATTTTTCATATACTTGTTGGCCATTTGTATGTCTTTTGAGAAATGTCTATTTAGATCCTTTGCCCATTATTTAATCAGATTATTTGATTTTTTCCTCTTGAGTTATTGGAACTCCTTGTATATTCTACTTATTAATCTCTTGTCAGATGGGTAGTTTGTAAATATTTTTCTCCCATTCTGTTGGTTGTCTCTTCACTTTGTTGATTGTTTCCTTTGCTGTGCAGAAGCTTTTTAGGTTGGTGTGATCCCATTTGTCCAATTTTACTTTGGTTTGCCTGTGCTTTGGGGGTATTACTCAAGAAGTCCTTGCCCAGAACAATGCCCTGAAACATTTATCCAATGTTTTCTTTTAGTAGTTTCAGGTCTTAGATTTAAGTCTTTAATCCTTTATTTCTTCCTCTTGCCACAGTGCTCTAGCTAGGACTTCCAGTACTATGTTGAATAGAAGTGGTGACAATGGGCATCCTTGTCTTGTCCTAGTTCCTGGGGGAATGCTTTCAAGTTTTCCCCATTCAGTATGATGTTGGCTGTGTGTTTGTCATATATGGCTTTTATTATTTTGAGATATGTTCATTCTACGTCTAGTTTGTTGAGAGTTTTTATCATAAAGGGGTGCTGAATTTTATTGAATGCTTTTTCTGCATCTATTGAGATGATCATACAGTTTTTGTTTTTAATTTTGTGTATGTGATGAATCACATTTATTGATTTGTATATATTGAACCATCCTTGCATCCCTGAGATGAAGCCCACTTGATCATGGTGGATTATCTTTTTGATGTGCTTTTGGATTCAGTTTGCTAGTATTTTGGTGAGGATTTTTGCATATATGTTCATGAGGGATATTGGTCTGTAGTTTGCCTTTTCTGTTGTGTCCTTCCCTAGTTTTGTCATCAGAGTGATACTGGCTTTGTAAAGTGAGTTAGGGAGGATTTCTTCCTTTTGCATGTTATGGAACAGTTCCAGTCAGATAGGTGCCAGTTCTTCTTTGTAGGTCTGATGGAATTCTGCTGTCATTCCATTTGGTTCTGGGCATTGTTTAATTGGGAGATTTTTTATTACTGTTTCAATCTTGCTATTCACTATTGCTCTGTTCAGGATTTCCATTCTTCCTGTTTCAAGGTTGGGAGGTTGTGTTTTTTCCAAAAATTTATCCATTTACTCTAGATTTTCTGGTTTTGTGCATAGAGGTTTTAATAGTTGCCTTGGATGATATTTTGTATTTTTGTGGTATCAGTTGTAATGTATCCTTTTTTTATTTCTGATTAGCTTTTATGAATACTTTTTCTTCTTTCCTGGTTAATCTAGCTAGTGGTCTATTGATTTTGTTTATCTCTTCAAAGAACCAACTTTTCATTTCATTGATCATTTGTATTTTCTTTTGGATTCAATTTCATTGTGTGCTCTGATCTTTGTGATTTCTTCTCTTCTGCTAGCTTTGGGTTTGGTTTGTTCTTCTTTTTCTAGTTCCTTGAGATGTGACATTAGGTTGTTAATTTGTGATTTTTCTGCCTTTTTGATGTAAGCATTTAATGCTGTGAACTTCCCACTTAGCACTGCTTTCTCTGATTCCCAGAGATTTTGGTAGCATGTGTTGCTTTTGTCATTCAATTAAAAAAATTTTTTTGATTTCCATCTTGATTTAATCATTGAGCCAAGGATTGTTCAGCAGCAGGTTGTTTAATTTCCACGTGCTTGTGTAGTTTTGAAGAATTCCTCTTGGAATTGATTTCTAGTTTTATTCCACTGTGATCTGAGAATGTACATGGTATGATTTTGATTTTCTAAAATTTGCTGAGACTTGTTTTGTGTCCTAACATATAACGTACCTTGGAAAATGTTCCATGTGCTGATGAGAATAATTTATTTTTTGCAGTTTTTGGGTAGAACATTCTGTAAATGTATGTTACGTCCCTTTGTTATAGAGTCCCATTTAAGTCCATTGTTTCTTTGTTGATTTTCTGCCTTGATGATCTGTGTAGTTCTGCCAGTGGAGTGTTGACATTCCTGGCTATTATGATGTTGGTATTTATTTCTTTCCTTAAGTCTAGTAGTATTTGCTTTATGAAATTGGAGATCCTGTGTTAGGTGCATATGTATTTAGGGTTATTATATCTTCTGTCAAATTAATCCCTTTATCATTATATAATGACCATCTTTGTCTTTTTTTAAATACTGTTGTTGATTTAAAGTCTATTTTATCTGATATAAGAATAGCTTCTCTTGCTCACTTTTGGTTTCCATTTGCATGGAATATTTTTTTCCACACCTTTATCCTGAATCTGTGAGAATCTTTATGAATTAATTGGGTTTCTTGGAGACAGCATATAATTGGGTACTGTTTTATTAAAATCCATTCTTCCAATCTATATCTTTTAAGTGGGGCATTTAGACCGTTTACATTTAATGTTAATATGATATGTAAGATACTCTACCAGTCATTAGATTGATTGCTACCTAGTTGCTTTGTTTTTTCCCTTGTATTACTCTTTTATAAAATGTGTGAATTTTTACAAAAGTTGTTTTTATATTAGAGGGTATCAATTGTTCTGTTTGATGTATAGAACACTTCTAAGGATTTCTTGTAGGGCAAGTCTAACAGTGAGAAATTCCCTTAGTGTTTACTTGTCTGAGAAAGACTTTATTTATCCTTCTTTTATTAAGCTTGGTTTTGTAGGATACAAAATTCTTGGCTGACTTTTATTCTGTTTAAGAAGATTGAAGATAGGACCCCATTCCCTTCTGACATGTAAGTTTCCCTCTGAGATGTCTGCTGCTAGTCTGATGGGTTTTCCTTTGTAACTTACTTGATGCTTTCATCTCACAGCTCATTTTTTTTCCCTTCACTTTCAATTTGGCCAGATAATGACTATGTGCCTTGGAGATGTCATGTTTGCAATGAATCTTCCAGGAGTTTGATGATCTTCTTGTAACTGGATGTCTAAATCTCTAGCAAGACCAGAGAGGTTTTCCTTCATTATTCCCTCAAGTAGGTTTTCCAGGCTTTTTGATTTTTCCTCTTTTCCCTCAGGGAATAATTCTCATAATTCTCATAATTCTTATGCTTGGTCATATTACATAATCCCATAATTCTCAAAGACTGTTTATTCTTCTTGATTCATTTTTCTTCATTTTTGACTGATTGGGTTAATTCAAAATTCTTGTCTTCAAGCTCTGAAATTCTTTCTTGTGCTAGGTCTAGTGTTCAAAACTTCCACTATATTTTGTGTTTTCTAAATGATTCTTTCATTTCCAGAAGTTTGTTGTGGTTTTGTTTTAAACTATCTAGTGAATTTTTCATTCATATTCTGAATTATTTTTTTGGTTTCTTTGTGTTAGTTTTCTACTTTCTCATCAATCTTATTGAGCTTACTTGTGATCTGTATTCTGAATACCATATCCAACATTTTAATAATTTCTTTTTGCTTGGAGTCCATTCCTGGAGATCTAGTGTGATCCTTTGGGGTTGTTGAAACAATGTGATTTTTTTCATATTGCCAGAGTTCTTATGCTGGTTCCTTCTCATCTGGAATGTCTTCCCTTAGCTCAAAACAGATAGCTTTGTGGTTCACCTGTTCTCCTCTGCCAGGAACTCTGCTGCTCCATGTAGAGAGATAGAGGTACACTGCCTTTTGGCTTATGAAGGTAGGTGTCGACTGTGGTGTTGCTGGCAATTTGAGTCAGTCACACCTCACACCCCTGGGAGAGTGTTCAGGTACCAGGAGTGGTAGACTAGGTTATGTAATCCCCTGTTCCCAGGCCCCTGGATGGCATGCTTGAGTCCTGAGGGGACCAGACAAAGATTGAGCTGGCAAACTTGTTCTCAAGCATCCTGGGTTCAGGTGCTAGCTGTGATAGTGCAGGGTGGGGTGATGTCTTGCTCTAGAGGAATGCTTAAGTTGGACAGGGGTAGATGCACTATGAGCCTGTGACAGGAGGTGCAGGCCCCCTTGATTAGATTAACAGAGGAAGACAGCTGTGAGAGACACAAGCTACTCACACCTCCCTCTCTCAGCAATGGCAGCAATATCTGTCCTTCAGGGGCACAAAAGCTCCCAGATTCTCAGCTTTTACCCTGGCCCAGCTGTAGCAGAGGTGGTGGAGGCAGCTCAACCCGCTGTGTGTAGGGCTACCAGACTGGGAGTGGGCTGTGGCTGAAATGCTCCAGTGGGGGAGGTGTGGTTGTGTCAGGGAGTTGCCTCTGGGGAAGGTAGGCTTCTCCTAGAAGAGATAGGCTGCTTACAGCTCAGTGAGAGGATGGCTAGTCTCGCCCTCACTCAGAGACAGTGGTAGCTTTTATCCTCGTAGCACGTGAAAGCACTCAATGCTTCTTTTTCATGGGAAAGGAGTGAGCCCCAAGCTCTATGGAAACCTGGGTTATGGTAGGCACTCTGTCATTGTGAGGCAGCTGCTCCCAAGTGCCCTGGCTTAATTGTCCCCTGTGGAACACTTTCCAGTCCTGACCAAGAATAGCCAGCCTGGTTGTGATGGGCACTCTGGTGGTGGTGGGGGGTGGGCAGCTGCTCCCAGGTGCCCTGGCTTAATGGTCCACTGTGGAATACTTGCCAGCCCTGAGCAGAACAGCATTTCAGGGGTAGCTGCCTGTGTGGCAGTGGGTGGGGGAGGAGAGAAGAGGAGGAGGAGAAGGCCCCAGATGGTGGGGAGTATCTCCACTGGGAAGGGTACAGACAACCTCAGATCACGAGTCAGGGACTCTCTGGTGCAGGAGAGTGTGTGTTCTACCTTCCCCTGTCCTAGAAAGCATTTGTAGCACTTTCTAGTCTCTTTAGGGCAGCCTGTCCCAGTGGTCAGAACTCTGGGAACACTGCTACTCTCCTGTGTCTCCTCACTCCATTGTGGTTGTCACAGTCCAAGTGGGTGCTGGGGAATGTTTGTGTGGGATCCAGTGACAGGGAGATTAAGGGGCTGTGACTTCCCAGGCTGGATAGAGGAGCCCAGCATGTGCACTGGCAATGTGGTACCTGCCATGGTGATGGGAAATGTCTGTACATGGGCCTGCAGCCTGGTGCTGTGTTTCCAAGAAGCTCTCAGTTTGCCAATGGCAGTGTGCCTCAATTTGTCAGGGCAGAGGGCTGTCTGAGAGATCAGGACCTAGCAGATCACTACAGGTGTGAGGGGAGAAAAAGTAATCACTCCCGCCTACCCTTTTCACTGGGCTTCAAATCCCTCGGGGGTTGTTCTCTGCCAAAATTATGCTCCTTCTTGTTCTGCTCTGCCACTTCTTCCCATGGGATCTCTGGTAAAGGTACATTCTGGCTCCTTTCCCTCAATACTTCACCTGAGCTATGATTTCTTACCTGAAACTTCTTTCTCTATTGGGGACGATCCAGTGACCAATATCTCTAGTCGGCCATCTTGTCCCCCTCTCCACTTCCTCTTTCTACCCATAATAATTAAAAATAAAAATAAAAATTAAAAAACATGAATAAATGAAATTTATTTAAGTCATTTAGAACATATAAAAGTCATTTAGGTCATTTGGAATACCATGTTATTTTTAGTAGAAATAGAGACAAGATTTCCAATACTTCCATAAAACATACCATTATAACCTGTAAATTAATCTATAGATGATGAATCTACAGATTATTCTGTAGCTAGTTTAATGTGATATGTGTGATTAGAGCCCTAAATTGAGCGATGTCCCTAAAGATAATTATGCCCTGTGGAGTTGCAGTCTTTACAGGTGTCATGAAATAAAAAGATTGGCCTTGATTTCTTGTGCCACTAACTTAGAAGAAATGATGAAGGTTTGGAGTTTAAATACTACCATCGTTTTCAGTTGAAATAGGAAGAAAATGCCAATTGATTTCTATTTAAAAGTAACCAGATGGTGACTATGAATTTTGGCTCACTGCTTCATGCTAAAAGGACTCCCTTAGTTTGAACTAAGTATAGATCCTGTCAGATATACAAGCCTGTCTAACTCTACCCTTTAAGTTTCCTTTAATTCCTCTATTAGACAGAATTGGCAACATTATGCTGAAGTAAGAAATGACTCCAAAAATCTTAGCGGCTTGACTCAACAAGTTTATTTTTTGCTCATACTACATGTCCAACATAGGCCAGCAGGGGGCTCTGCTCGTCTCTGAACCAGGCTCAGAGCAACTCCATTATGACACAAGCTTCCATGATCATCTTAATAGCTGGAAGAGAGGGTGGGTGGTGAGCCCTAGCGTTATACTGGCTCTTAGAGCTACTGCCTGGATATGACACTTCTATTCCCATTTCAATGAAAATACATGGCTATGGCCTAAATTCACAGGGGACAGGGAAATCCAGTTTTACCATGTGTCTGGAAGGTAGAGAGCCAGAAGTGTATGGCAAATAGCACATACTGTGAGGCCGTAGGCCTGGGTCATTGCTGCTGTGCCACGAATGTATGTCAACAGTAACAAAAGAAAAGAAAATGCCTGAGGTGTATGGTTTATGACAAATAGTGCCCTCACTTTAATGTAAATCATTATCTTGTGAAAGGTGTGGCTTCTTTAACAATGTAGGATGTGTTAGATAAGTCAACTGAAGATAGTGACATTATCTTTCTCCATGTTAATGGGCAGGAGGGTCTCAGTGTCATCAGAGCAAGACCAGATTCACAGGATGGTTCTGAACAGGAGTACACAGCTGAGCACAAGCTAGATGCTCAGAGACTAATGAAAGAATCAAGTCAGGTGTGTCAATGATTAAGCAAGTAGTTGGATTTGATCCAGGTGCTTGGACCAACAGTTGGGTTGAGTCAGAGAAGGAGGGTTGATATTGGTAATCAGCATAAAACTAGCTAGAGGGCCACTTGTTTGGTAGGAGTAAGAATGCCTGCAGAGATCTGGAGCAGAACGGGCAGAATGGAGGTAGGTTGGAGGCGGGTCTGGGACACTGGAACAGGAGGTGTGTAGCCAGCTGATTGATACTGACCGAAGGAAAGTAGGTGAACAACACTATACTAAGCCTGATTGTAAATTGTGTAGTTCCCAGAGGGTAAATTATGCAATTGAAGACTTGTTTCAAATGGTACACTGGAGAGTACTTGCTAATCAACCAGTAAATAAAACTCTGGGTAGGATGTTTTAGGCTTTTTAGGATTTACTAGTTCATTAGAGGTGAGGATGTGCTTGTTTTGGTTATTGGAGCTCACCAAAAATGACTCATGAAGCAGAACCACAGCTTTAATGTGAACAAGGAACTTCTTTGGGAAGTGAATAGGTGCTGAGTTTTTCAAATTTTGGGGGATGTGCTCACGGGGATGTCGTTTGTTTGGATCTCAAACATTAGATATAATTGAGAGACTTAGTAAGGTGGGGTGGAGTTGAAATAATAAATTTATATCATAGAAACAATATTTAATTAATGTTTGATTGGAACCCTTGAAGTTGGTACTTAAAACAGTTGAGAGAGATCTGTGATAGACTGGGTGAAAGTAACTATTACAATCAAGGTGAAACATTATGCAGTCTACCTTCTAAAATTGAAAGTATTTTTTCCCCTCTTTGGTTTCTCTGATTACATATAAAAGTGAATAAGGAACTTTGTTTCATATACATATTGTATAACATTATATAAGAACACTGAATATGTAAGGTGGCTTATTGTTGTTTTTCTAACTTTCCATGATTAAACCTATGTAACTGCTAATTTTCTCAAAAGTGGTGACAGTTAACTGACTGGAGGCAGAAGGGGAGAGGATACCAGAACCAACTGGAGAATATTAACTCTCTCTTGAGAAAAATAGCACACAAATTTCACTTTTCAATAGTGATTGGAAACAGCACCATTATTGTCCTTTTGCTATTTGTAAAATGGAGGCTTTAATTCTTAAGGACTCTTTTAAATATCTTGCTCTTTAAGCACAGTATTTACCACAAAACAGGAAATGTTAGTTTGTCAGAATGATATCTATATGATATTACATCTGTGGCTTTTAATATAAGGATTTAAAAAAATCTGGTAGGTAAACTTTAGTGAGTTTTAGGAAAATATCTCCTGATTATACGAATAGGCCACACTTATTGTATTAATAAAAACAAGCACATGAACAGTACAGAAATGTATAACTTAGTCAAAGTCCCTAATAATCATTGTCTGTACCTTTGTCCCCCTCCCCCAAATAATCAATGTGAACAATTTGTGAGATAGAATCTGAGTTTCTCCCTCCTTGCCCTAGTGTTCTGCTTTTCTCAACTACACTTTTACTTATTTCTTTTTTTTAACTTGCACAAATTTACGAGGTGCATGAGAAATTTTGTTACATGTATATAATGTGTGGTGATCAAGTATTAATATATTGGGTATTCAGGATGTTCATCACCCGAGTACAGCATACTTTTGTTAAGTATAGTTTGATAGTCTCTGCTTATCAAACCTTGAATTTATTCCTTTTATCTTACTCTATGTTTGTACCCTTTAACATACTTCTCTTCATCCTCCCCATCCCCCCTTCCCAGTTTCTGTTATTTATTTTTCCACTCTCTACCTCCATAGCATAAATTTTTCATAATGAGACTTTTGCATTGTGCAAATTTTTATTTTAAAACCAAACTACCTTAATGTGATCACTTTATCTGGTCTTAAATTTTAACTTATTCATTCAATAATTTTTTACTAATACATGCTTGCTTTTCTTTTAGTTAATTTTCCCCACATCTTTTCAGAACACAGTTCCTTTGGTCTGCATTATTAATAAACAGCTTTATATTCAGTAATGGGTAGAAAATATTTGATTTTGCTCCATATCATGTTTCTAATAGTCTTTGTTTAAAATTGTATTATGTCATGTTGGAATGGTTCAAAATTGATGTAATCACAAGGGCATATCATTAATAAACTTTCAGTATGATATCTGTACATCCTTGAAAAGAAGACTTCATTATGTTCACACTTTAGGTATTTTGCACATCATTTTATTTATGTATCCATTGCATTTTAAATATACATTTCATGATATCTGTTTTTATACAATATCATATTCCCTTATGTGTGTTAAATTGGTTTAAAGTTTTATGGTAATATTTTAGCACACACTAAATTGTGTTATTTTATTACCATACATGGGACATAAATAATTGTAATAGTTATTTAAACACTTAATAAAATGCAACAAACCTCTATGTCTATAATTAAGAGGTTTTTGTAGAAAGCCAGTGGTATGTGAAATAATTTACACTTGTGCTATCAATCAGGCATGCTCCTTGTTTAACTCTAGAGACTGGAGCAGTGGAGGATGACATGACCCAGACACCCCACTCCATCTAGACATGTGACTAATGTCTTCATCAATCATTTAAGGAGCTATAGAGAAAAGTTTCAAAATCATGGTCCTCCATGCATGAAAAACCTGAATATTTTCAGCATCATATATTTTAGTTTCACACAGAATATTAATGTGATGGCAAAGAAGAGATTTGAATTGCAGTAAAATGAAGTTATTTCTGGCAAATTTTATTTAAATTGAAGTCCATGGTGTCTGTAGGGTTTTACATTTTTTCATAGTTATGATTAGGATTGTCTCATCACTTGGAACAGAAATTGGAGTATGGAAAAAAGCATATGGGGAGGGTAAAAGGTAATGGATTTGAAGGAGATGGGAACAGGTGTTAAATTAAGATTCCCCTAGAGTTCAACTATGTATGAGAGTTTCAGTTCCTATCCGCCTCTCTCCTTCATGTGGTTTATCTTCTACACATTCTGTAGGAATCAATCTCATGGAACCCCTTCCAGGAAGCCTTCCATGACCTTCAGGATTGTGTTAGGGTTTGTAATCATATAAAACCATAAACATTTTGTTTTTCCTCTATCCTCCATAGCTCACTACACTCAAAATGTTATAACTGCTTGCTTTCCAGATGTATGCTTCCTTAGGCGGGAATTGTGTCCTATTCACCAGTGCTAAAATCCGTGGTCACTGTGTAATAATTGTCCAGCAAATGAATGATTATCATTCAGCCTGGAAGAACTGACTGGATTGCGTGCACTGTGCTGCAGCATATTTGGCTTTAAAGTGGGGTAGCTGTGGGGAAAAAATGTGGCTGAGGATTCAAAGAACATTAGGAAAAGAATTCTTCCTCTTGTGGCTTTTATATTTTAGAACAGTGTATTTTTGACAAGAAATTAGCATTTCTGAGTTCCAATTCTGGTTCTCAGTGACATCTGCATTTGTGTAATGTTGGACAAGCCTCCTGACCTCCCTGGGCTTCAGTTTCTACATCTGTAAAAGGAAGGATCCTTGATTTCCAGGGTTTCTTTGAGCATCTCTCTCTATCATTATTATATGAAAAGCAACTTGACATCAATGATAGGGCTGGTTCTTAATTCAGGTGAGCCTGCTCTTGAGGTGAGGGTGGATATTGCCTTGTTTTGTCCAATATCAATAAATTCTAGTGGAAGTGGAAAACATTGAGAACCTTCCTGATTTGTGGTCAAACTAAGGAATGTTGCTCATTCCATATTATTGCTGGAGATTCAGAAATGGAAATTGTGATTATGTTGCTCCTGAAATATAGATCTAAAGACTTAGCAAAGGGGAAGTTCCAATATACACTGCATTTCAGACCAAGCTGAAATGGGGTTACTACTTCTTGTAGGTAAACCACCGTTGGATAAGGAGAGGGTGAATTAGGTGTAACTACTATTGTAACAAAAAGATCCAATAATACAGTAATTTAAAGAACAAATACATGATTTTCTCTCCCTCACATTTGTCTTGGAATGGTATGTTCCACTCAGTCATTCAGGGACTCAGGTTCATTTCCCGATTGTAGGGTATGTTGTCATCTGTTTGGATAAAGCTGGGTTGCTGCAAATTCCTGGTTTCAGTTGAGACATTGGTGGGGGATGGTTGCAGGAGACATAAATGCAGGGAAGCACATTTGTAGTGTTTTAAGGTATAGGCCTGGAAATGGCACATATCTTTCTGTTCACAGTGCACACTTAGAAACCAGGGGAATTAGGAAATGTAGTGCCAGCTATGTTTTCAGGAAGAAAGGGAGAATGGATTTTGGTGGATAGCTTGAAATCTCTACCAATTTTATGACTTCCAGTAGAAAAAGTGAAATGGTCAAAAGCATTCAGGATGCGATTTGAATCATCATCATACCTTTTTTTGGGACTTATTCATCATCATGTTACAAATATATAATTCGATGGCTAAATATATTTACAGCATATCCATATAGTAGAATTCTAAGTAATACTTAAAAATACTTTTGTAAAAGAGTAGTTAATGAAATAGAAAGGAATATACACTATGTAGTTGACTTTGACTAGCAAGTTATGAAAAAAACTATGAAATAAAACAACTAATTTTGTAAAAAATTAATTTGGATAAGTATAGCAAAGAGATTAGAAAGAGAAAGTTTAAAATATTAGTGTTCATTATATTTGGTGGTAGAATTTAAGTGATATTTATTTTGTTTCTGTGTTTTTCTATTTATATATTCATATTTAAACAATTTTCCCCATTGGACACTCATATATTTATTTGAATAACAAGCAAAAATCAGTAAACATTTATGTTGAAAATGAGAATTTTGTAATGACCCAGCAGAAATTAAATTTACCCACACTCAACTTCAGCTACTGATTCTGGCAGAATTAGTAGTCTCTTTGGTCAAAAGCAGCCAGGTAAACTTATGGTCTTCTAAAGAAGATATGACAGAAAACTTGCAGTATAGAAATAAATGGTAATTATACCTTATGGTCCTCTTTTCCTGATATAAGAGCTGTTCTAATAGTAAAGCAAATGTATATTATAACACATTTGTATAAAGTCTTATCAGAAAGCCCCCAAAACACACAAATGTCTTACTTCCCAAAATCAGGGAAGAAAATGTCTGAAATGAGCACAGCATTTGAAGATACCCCTCCTTTTTTTAATCTAATTGACTCATTTGGTTAAAAAGTTTAGCCATCCATTGTTTATCTGCTCTAAATTTGAGTTCCAGATTACTTTTGGTCACAACCAAATTAAAACAAGGGAGTAAACTTTTCATCACAGGCAATGTTCATTTTCCTTCAATCATGGGATATCTGTACTTTTCAAGGCCATTTTTCTACATGATTATGACAAGTAGTTATAGTAACTTATTTTTATTTTTCAATTAATCAGGTTGAGTTCATTATCTTTTATAAACCTGAAGTAAAAAGAGATTAAAAAAAGGGCAGTCTTGCCATTACCATCAATGTCCTCTTTTTTCATTGTCAAGTTGTAAGATATGTCCATTAGGAGCATGCATAGAAATACATATTTCAGTCAACTTATAACTAAAATAATCTGGTAACTGGGTTACTGGCTGGCTCTTCTCTCTTCTCTTTAATGCAAACAGTGTCTTCTAACTTGTGGATGTAACCAGGTTTGTTGTGCATTCTTTCCTGCCTATGTAGTCCCCAGAATGTCCTTCCTGTGCACTGTTGCTGGGCTTTGGCCATGGTTCACCTCTAGTAGCCCAGAGCGAGTGCCTGTTCTTTTCCAGAGCCAAGAGATGGGGTGCACCAGCTTTTTCTATATTTTTGCTTCCTGATTCTAGTAGTCTCACAGGATGACTTTGGGGATCTCCTGAATTTTGGCTGTAGTCTTGTGACAGTATTTGCTCAAATCTGCTACTTAACATTACTTTATGTTTTATGTTTTGGGAAGCTGAATAAATGCATATGGACTTTAACATCCTGCAAATGTTATTGATGACACAGCACACATGGTGTGGGCTATGAAGAATTGAGAAAGCCTCTCTCATTTATTCACTCATTTCAGTCATGTGTTTCAGAAGGCAGGTACAGCAGAGAACATCCTCCAGAATTATGGGTCATAGTTAAGAGAGACAATGGGCCTCCTTTATCATTATTCTTCAGCCATAGATAAACAGCAGGATATGCAAGAAATTTTGGAACTGCTTTATCATATTCAAATAATTTGGAATAACAGCGATTACATACTGTCCTTTGCAATTAACGATACCTATATAGCTATGAACCAATTGGTTTACCAATACCAAAGTAGACTTATGAACAACCAAGAGTGGTCTTATAGAAAATAGTTCGTTTTACCAGAACTTGCTGATATTCTTGTGAGGGCTGGTATTTGTTACGTGACTTGCTTGAGCCTCCTACCATTCTATGCCAGGAAAAATGCTAAAATAGGTACATGTGCAATGAAAGCTGAGTTGCAGGTAAAAATTTGGAAACAACTTTATTTATCTTCGAGCTCAAGTTTATAGCTCCATTACCATATTTTTTTTTGTTTGAGGTTTAAGCATAACTTTTCACACAAGTGATTGTGTGAAACAGCAAGGGCCTGTACATATATTAGAAGTAAAAATAAGTAAGGGCCATAAAGTTGCTTCTGAAAATATTCAGAAAGCATCTTCTGCAAGCAGTGCACAAAGGTTTGGTTTGTGGACTGCATCAATAAAATTGTAATGTCACTGTATTAGTCAGGGTTCCAGTCCGAGACTGAAGGCCTAATAACTAGGAGAGCCAATGGGTTAGTTCCCATCTGAAGGCTGGAAGGGTTGAGACCCAGGAAGAGCTGATGTTTCACTTAAGAGTCCAAAGGCAGGAAAAAAGGTGATGCTCTAGTTCAAAGGCTATTAGGCAAGAGGAAATTCTCTCTTACTCAGGGGAGGGTGAACCTTTTTGTTCTATTCAGGCTTTCAACTGAGTGGATGGTTAATATATTTCTCCACATTAGGAAGGATAATCTTCATTACTTAATGTACCAATCTAAATGTTGATCTCATACGAAAACACCCTCACAGAAACACCTAGAATAATGTTTGACCAAATATCTTGGCACCCTGTGGCCCAGTCAACTTGACATATAAAGTTAATTATCACAATCACCATCGACATTTGGTTTAGAAGTTGAAGAGGAGTGGAGATGTTAGCTGGTTACTATTACAGGCCAAGAAGAGAGGAAGAACTTGGTGGCAACATCAGTAGCAGGAAACAAAACAGGCAAAGCTGATCACTGTATATTTTACATCTTCCACGGACCTTGGTTGGAAGTGAGCTTCAACATACTGTTACAAATGTGCAGTTTAGGGGCTGCAGCAGCAATTAGCTTGTTATGGGTCTGAGACTTTTTTCCTTTTACTTGAATTGTAAACTTGTAAAATTTGACCACTATATTTTAAAATAGTCAATTGTCTTATAATTGTGTGGTATCATAAATAGCTAAATATTATTTTACAATTTTTGGATATAAGACTACTCTCATCTCAGAAGTTATTCTGTGATGATATTCAGATTCAGTCTTTGGTTGGTTAAATTTTGATTTAAATACTCTGCCACTCAGTATTTGACTAAAATGTATTTTTGTTGTACTTACACACTTTTCCTCCCTAAAGATTAGGGCAATTTCAGAAGGGCATTATATTGTAAGAATTTCTGGTTAAAATCTTAGGAAACTTGGTCTTTCCTTTGGACCCAAGAAGACAGTCCCCGGGGGCCTGGCCCTTACTCCTGACCTGGCTTTCTCACCACAGTCATGTCATTAATACTTATGTAATCATTTGTGGGCCACATGGCAAATAAACATAATAGAAAGAAAAGTGAGAAATTATCCTACTCCCAGAGGATCTAATGGGGCCCTCAGGGAGGCTGCAGCTAGAGAATTCCTTTTCAGAGGTGGGGAGGGACAGCCTGGGTAGGGAGTAGGCATTGTGTGGTTTGTGAAGACTTCACTTTCAAGGAGGCATTTTTAGCAAAGACAGAAGGAGGTTAGGGAGTGAGCTACATTGATACCTGGGAGAAAAGAGTCCTAGGTAGAAGAAACAGCAAGTGCAAAAGCCTTGAGTATGCTTGGGCTCACCACAAACAGAAAAGAGGCCAGTGTGCTAGAGAGGCATGAGCCTTGCAAGGGGGAGAGTAGAAGGAAATGAACTCAGAGAAGTCATGAGTCCCTGGGACCCTGCTCACTGTATAGCAACATAAACCACCAAGTAGACTTTGGCTTTTACTGAGTAGGATGATGAGGCCATCCAGGATTTGGGATTGATGAGTGGTATAATCTAACTTTTCTTTGAGCATATGTATGTAAAAAAAATTTTATTCCATTGTAAAATACCAGTTTTTAAAGGAATATTTTAGACTTTATTCCCAATTTGATATAGTACCCGGAGTCAGGCAAACTGCATAGTGTGAGGGAACAATTCACTTAAGCCTGCTCTCACTTCTAACACCAGCCACAAATTCAGGAATCCCCAGGAGTACCTTTATATCTGACCAGCTGTCTATAAATTTGGGGATTTGCACAACCAACCTCAGGTTCAATAATTCACTAGAATGACTTAGAACTCAGGAAAGTGCTATACTGAAAGATTATAGTTTTATTATAGCAAAAGGATACAAATTAGAACCAGCTAAAGGAAGAGAGGCATAGGGCCAAGTCTGGAAAGGTTCCAAATATGAAACTTCTGTCGTCCTCAAGGATGCATTATCTTACGGCATCAGAGTGCGACAAAACTCAAAGAGTATTGCTAACAAGGGAATCTCAACTGAGCTTTGGTGTCCAGAGTTTTTATTGAGGCTTCATTAAATAGTCATAATTGATTGAATCATTGGCTACATGATTGAACTCAATCTTGTTTGGTTGCTTATTTATTGTTGTTATTTTTCATTTTTAAAATTTATGTATCTTCATGTGGTACCAGTGCAATTTTGCTATGTTGATATATTGCATTGTGGTGAAGTCTGGGCCTTCAGTACATCCAGCATGAACTCAATCCCCAGTTCCCTTCTTCTACCCTCATGTTGGTTGGTCTTTCCAGCATAGCCTGTTCCTATCCTTCGTCTTTTTGTTAGCATAAACTGTCAGGTGTGGTCTGAGGAGCCCATCATAAATAATAAAGATACTCCAATCACTCAGGAAATTCCAAAGTCTTAGAGTTTACCTCTTAGGAACTGGGGACAAAAGCCTGTCAAATTCTTGATTGCATATATAAATCATTTATAGATTACATAGAGACATTGTGATAAAATTGAAAATCAAGTATATATTTTCACTTTAATTCATATCAATTCAATATAGACTTTCCACTGATTATTTGTACTTAGAAATGCCATTTTTATTCCCCTCCCACTCTTAAGATGAACAGATACTTTGTTATCCTCAACTTGATTAGTACCAAAGTGTACTTTTTCTATGTTTTTATAAGTAGCTTTAATTTGTATATATTTTTCTTTTCTGGGCTATTTTTCATATATATTCTTTCATATATGCTTCCATCTTACTTTTTTCCTTATTCTCTGGTTTAAGATTCAAGGTATGAAACTGTGAGTAGATAAATCACATCATCATAATTCTGTCATTTTGATGGTGAGCGCTTTTGTGGTCTTGAGGTATTGCTCTCTTCCAAGTTTAATATGTTTCTTCTTCACATCATCGTCTAAATTAAAATTAGAAAGTTTACTCCATAAGGTTACTACTTTTGCTTTGGGGTTTTGAAGGGATGGTACTGCTGAAACACAATTAGTTAAATCAGTTTTAATTGGGCAGTGCTACTCATATTTCTCACAAGTCGAGTGCTGCTGGCCACTCAATGCAGAAATCCTTAAGAGCTATACAGTGCTTTTGAATTTCTACACATGTCAAATGCAAACAATTTGGAATATTTAAGTTTTAGTTTCCCTTGTTTACCTTAGATAACCCCCTTTCTAAGGTCAGATAACCCATTTCAATAGCTTTGAAGAGGAACTTCAGAAGATGTAAATGGTGTTGTAACAGGGTAAATACTAGGCCAGTCTGAGTCCACAGCTGTCCTTTCTGCTCTAGGAGTCTCTCTTGGACAGACTTATATTTATGGATATTTTATTATTTGCTGATATACAGGCCTGGTCTTGGCCTTGGCCCATGACTGATAATCTGATGACAAAGAAGCAAGCAGGATCGTAGCCACCTACAGGGCCAATCATGCTGAGAACCAGGTGACTGCCATTGCTGTAAGGCCTGATTTATGTTTTAAAAGAATCAATCTGGCTGTTGTATGAAGAATAGACCCAGGAAATCTGGTAGAAGCCAATTATAAGCTTTTTGTAGTATTCCAGGATGAGATTATGGCAGTTTGCATCAAGGATGTCTCAGTGAAGGTATTTAGAATCGATCAGATTCTAGCTGTCTTTTAAAGGAAGAAACAATACTTTCTGAGAGCTTGGATGTAAGGTGTGAGAGAAAGGGAGGAGTCAAGGATGATTCTAGATGTACTAGTTATCTATCACTGAATAACAAATTATCCCTAAACTTACTGGCTTAAAACAACACCATTGATTATCTTACTGTTTCACTGGGTGAGGCATCTGGGTGTTGCTTAAATGGGTCCTCTGGCTCTGGGTCTCTCTCAAGGCTACAGTCATCTCATGGATCAACCAGGAAGGATCTGCTCACTTTCCTGGTTATTGGCAGGGTTCAGTTCCTCATGAGCCGTTGACCAGAGATCTCTTGTGGTGCCTCACTGTGTAGGCCTCTCCATAAAGCATCTCACGTTATGGCAGTTTGCTTCATTGGAGTGAGGAAGTGAAGGGGTCACAGAGTGTTCACAAGAGAGAGGCTGCTAGCAAGTTGGAAGTCACAGCCTGCTGTAAACTAGTCGTGGAGGTGGCATTCAATCACTTTTACTGTATTCTGTTCATTAGAAGCAAGTCACTAGGTCCAGCCCACACTCAACGGGAGGGGAGTACACAAGGGCATGAATACCAGGAAAAAGAATCATTGGAAACCACATCAGAAGATATGAGTTTTAGCTCATAACCACCATACCAGAGTTTTGGCCTCAATAACTGACTTGTAGAGATCATATTTATGGAGATGAGGAAGACTGCATTAGGAACATCTTTGTGGTGGTGACATGGGGTGGGGTAAATTAGGATTTTTAATTTTCAATATGTTAAATTTGACATGGCCGTTAAACATCCACGTTGGATATATGTCTGACTTTAAAGGGAACTATTCAGGTGGGAGATAAACAAATAGGAATCATCTTGCATATTGATGCATTGTCATCCTCCAGTGCCAATGTGAGCAAACATAATAGCATGTGTTTTATGAGGCACTATTGTATAGTGGTTAGCAACAGAAATCCCAAAGCCACATTGCTTAGGTTCAAATCCCTGCTCTGCCAACTTTACGACCTGTTTGACCATGAGTAAGTTGCTTAATCTTTTTTGTACCTCAATGTGCTCATCCATAAATTGGGAATAACAATAACTAAAACATAGAGTTATAGTGAGAGTTGAATGGATAAAAATATATGAAAAGGTTTTAAAACAAAGCTTCGCTGATAGTAAGTTGAGTATATAATAGTCAAATATTATTATTATTACTCTTTTAAAAAAAAGTATCACATTTTAAAAAGCGTGCAACTTGGGTGGGTTGCCATCTGGCAACTTTGGGTGGGTAAAAATGTACTAATCTTCCAGAAAATGCCTTATTCACCATATTTGTTTACATGTGATCTCTGGTTGTTCTCCAATTTGAAAATAATGATAAAGGAAAGGTATTTGGCTTGAAGGAAACCATTATATCACAAAAATCAACAAATTGAGGATTTCAAAGTAGGAGTTTCAAATACATTTGATGTATTTCTTTTAAAATTGAATTTTTTATTCTACCATTAAACAAAATTTTTGATTATGTCTCCTGTAAATATTCTAAGAATATTTATTTTAAAAGAGTATAGTATACCTGAACACTTGTGGTGTCTGTTCCTTTTATTCAATGGGGGTCCTTCAGGCATCAGAGTTCAGGAAATGTTTTGGTAGTAGAAAGAAAAGGGTATTAGTAGTGGTTTTTCCTTGATTCCTTCTTCTAAGAGAAGAGTGGACCATGGGATGTTGGCAGTGGGTGAGAACATTGTGACTATGTTTGTAGCCCTCAGTTTGTTTTACACGATGCAAGGAGTGGCTAAAACCTGGCTCTTTTTTTTTTGTTCCTAAGTAAGGCTCAGAGGACAAAAATGTGTTAGAATCTTCGGTGGTTTTCAAACTTCACTCTGAGAGGCAAGGACTCTGATGATGTGTGCCTGGGGATAATCTGTATGAGAGAGAAGCTAAGAGGTTTGGGCTTTATGTCCCTCTGCCATTACTTCAACAATAAGTTCTGTTTTCATCTGTTCTTTACATTTGGCTTCTGTATAAATTTTGTTTGAAGAAAATGCTCTTGAGCTAAAAAAAAAAAAAAAGCTTGAAAATCATTACTTTAAAAGAAGCCTTTTCCCAGATATCTTACACTTATGATTTCCATACTTTAAACATCATTAGGATTAAAACATAAATGTGTTTGGGAAGGTTATGGGGCAAGGGGGAATGTGTCGCATCAGAAATTTTTTGCTGGTGTTTTAACCCAATCAGATTGCTTTCCTAACATCTATTTATGATCTACATGATAAGTGGGGAGCTTTGTGGAAAAGAGAAGATGAGATATAACTGTGGAGCACATGACATTGGAGGACAGGCAAACCCAAGGGGACTTACAAATTTCAATAGGTAAAGGGAAATATGAAGGCATTACATTTTTGTGGCATAACAGAGAGGTTATGAGAAAGTATTAAAAGCACAGAAGTTAAATGGAAGAAACAATAAAATTTACTTTAAAATTAGGCTTTGTGTTTGTTGTTTTCCTGTTTTTTTTTGGTATGTCAGGAGTGATACCGACCCATAGGAGAAATACAGGACTACATCTTAGGACTGGATCCAGGACTAGCTGGAAGAGCAACTATAGAGTGTCTATGTGCTACAAAATGTGTGCCTGTGCTCATGTACAACTTAAAGGATAATTTCCTAAGGTCTTTTCTTTTTAAAAATTTATTTTTTAAATTGATATATTGTAATCATATATAGTTATTGGGTACTCTTTGATGTTTTGATACATAACTATGTTGCATAATGATCCAATCAAGTTTGTTAGCATATTTATTACTTCATGTATTTGTCATTTCATTGTGGTGAGAACATTCAAAAGCTTCTCTTGTAGCTATTTTGTAACATAAATTGTTTTATTGTTAACCATAGTCATCCTACTATGCAATAGGACACCAGAATTTATTCCTCCTATCTAAAATTGTAACTTTGTACCTATTGAACAACTTCTCCCAGCCTCCTGTCCTCTCCCCAATCTCTAACCACTGTTTTACTCTCTACTTCTATGATATCAACTTTTTTTTTCAGATTCCACATATGAGTGAGATCATGCAGTATTTGTCTTTCTGTGTCTTGCTGATTTCACTTAACATTATGTCCTTCAGGTGCATCTATGTTGTTGCAAATGACAGAACTCCATTCTTTTTTATGGCTGAATAGTATTCCATTGTGTGTGTGTGTGTGTGTGTGTGTGTGTGTATGTATATATACACCACATTTTCTTTATCCATTCATCTGTTGATGGACACTTAGGTTGATTCCATATCTTGGCTATTGTTAACGGTGCTGAAATAAACATGGGGATGTAGATATCTCTTTGACATACTGATTTCATTTCCTTTAGATATATACTCAATATCAGAATTGCTGGGTCATAGTTGTATTTGTCATTTTTTGAGAAATCTCTATACTGTTTTCCATAATGGCTGTACTGATTTATAATTCTGCTGACAATATGTGTGTTCCCTTTTCCCCACATCCTCACCAACACTTGTTATCTTTTGTGTTTTTGAGAATAGCCATTCTATTTGGGTTAAGGTCATTCTCATTGTGGTTTTGGTTTGTATTTCCTTGATGATTATTTTCATATACCTATTGGCCATTTGTATGTCTTCTTTTGAGAAATGTCTACAAAGTTTTTTTTTTATTTCTTTTTTGTTTAATTTTTAAAATTTTTAAATTATTATGGGTACATAACAGTTGTATATCTTTATAGGGTACATGTGATGTTTTGATACAGGTATACAATCTGAGTTAATCAAATTAGGGTAATTGGGGCATCCATCACCTCAGGAATTTATCATTTCTTTGTGTTAGGAACATTCCAATTCCACTCTTTTGGTTATTTTAAAGTATACCCTAACTTATTGTTGATTCTAGTCACTTTTTTTGTGCTATCAAATATTGTTCATCCTAACTAACTATATTTTTGCACCCATTAACCATCCCCACTTTATCCCCTATTCCCAGCTGTTTTGCTCATTTTTTAAATTGGATTATTATTATTATGTTGCTCTTGAGTTGTGTAAGTTCCTTATATATTCTAGATATTAACTCCTTGTCAGATGTATAGCTTGCAAATATTTTTTCCCATTTTGTAGGTTGTCTTTTCACTATGTTAATAGTTTCCTTTACAGTGCAAAAGCTTTTTAGTTTGTCTATTTTTGCTTTTGTTACCTGTGTCTTTGAGGTCTTATTTAAAAAATCCTTGCTCAGCCAATGCTGTGAAGCATTTTCCCTATTTTTTTCTAGCAATTTTCTTAGATTTGAGTTTTACATTCAAGTATTTAATCCATTTTGAGTTGATTTTTGTGTGTGTAAGAGGTGGGTGGAGTCTAATCTCCCTCATCTGCATGTGGATTTCCAATCTTCTCAGTACCATTTATTGAAGAGACTGTCTTTTCCCCAATGTGTGTTCTTGGTACCTTCATTGAAAGTCAGTTGGCTGTAGGTGTGTAAATTTATTTCTAGGCTCTCTATTCTGTTTCATTGGTCTATGTGTCTGTTTTTATGCCAGTACCATGCTGTTTTGGTTGCTATAGCTTTGTAGTAAATTTTGAACTCAAGTAGTGTGATGCCTCTAGCTTTGTTCTTTTTGCTCAGGATTGCTTTGGCTATTCAGAGTCTTTTGTGGTTCCATATACATTTTAGGATTTTTTTCTATTTCTGTGAAGAATGTTATTGGTATTTTGATAGGCAGTGCTTTAAATATGTAGATTGCTTTGGGTAGTATTGTCATTTTAACAATATTAGGTCTTCCAGTCTATGAACATGGGTTATCTTTCCATTTATTTGCATCCTCTTTGTGAATTTCTTTCATCAATGTTTTATAATTTTCACTGTAGAGATCTTTCACCTCCTTGGTTAAGTTTATTCCTAGGTATCATTTTTTTTGAAGCTATCATAAATGGAATTGTTTTCTTGATTTCTTTTTCAGATATAGTTCACTATTAGCATAAAGAAGTGATACTTATTTTTGTATGTTGATTTTGTATGCTACTACTTTACTGAATTTGTTTATTAGTTCTAACATTTTTTGGTGGAGTCTTTAGGGTTTTCTATGTATAAGATCTTGTCATCTGCAAACAGGGAGAATTTGACTTCTTCCTTTCCAATTTGGATGCCTTTTATGTCTTTCTCTTGCCTAATTGCCTAGGCTAGAGCTTCCAGTATTATGTTGAATAGAGGTAGTGAAAGTGGGCATCCTTGTCTTGTTCCCGATCGTAGAAGAAAAAAATTCAGCTTTTCTTCATTTGGTATGGTGTTAGCTGTGAATTTGCCGTATGTGGCCTTTATGGTGCTCAGATACGTACCTTCTATACAATATTTGTTAGGAGTTTTTATCATGAAGCATTATTGAATGTTTTGAAATACTTTTTCTGTATCTATTGAAATGATCACATGGTTTTTGTCTTTCTGTTAATGTGATGTACATATTTAATGATTTGCATATGCTAAACCATCCTTGTACCCCTGGGATGAATCCCATTTGATCATAGTAAATGACCTTTATAATGTGCTCTTGGATTCAGTTTGCCAGTACCTTGTTGAGAATTTTTGTATCTTATGTTCATTAGGGATATTGGCCTATAGTTTTCTTTTTTTGTTGTATTCTTGTCTGGTTTTGGAATCAGGGTAATTGCAGGCCTTGTAAAATGAGTTTGGAAGTATTCCCTACTCCTCAATTTTCTGGACTAGTTTGAGAAGAATTGTTATTTGTTTTTCTTTAAATGTTTGGTAGAATTTAGCAGTGAAACCATCAGATCCTGAGCTTTTCTTTGATAGAAGACTTTTTATTACCTATTCAACTTCTTCACTTCTTATTGGTCTGTTCAAATTGTCTATTTCTTCATAATTTAATTTCTTCATAATTTAATGTTGGTAGGTTGCATGTGTCCAGGAACTTATTCATTTCTTCTGTATTATCAAATTTGTTGGTGTACAGTTGTTCATAATATTCTCTTATGATCCTTTGTATTTCTGTGGTACCAGTTATAATGCCTCCTTTTTCACTTCTGCCTTTATTTGTTTCAGTCTTCTTTCCCTTTTTTCATAGTTAGTCTAGCTAAAGCTTTGTTGATTTTGTTTCTTTGCAAAAAACCAACACTGTGTTTTGATGATCCTTTGAATTGTTTGGTTTTTCTTTTTGTCTATATTTCATTTATTTCTGCTCTGAGCTTTGTTATTTCCTTCCTTCTACCGATTTTGGGTTTAGTTTTTTCTTCTTCTTTTAGGTCCTTCAGGTGCATTGTTGGGTTCTTTGTTAGATATTTTTCTTCCTTTTTAATGTAGATATTTATTGCTGTAAAATTCCCTCTTAGAACTACTTTTGCTGTGTCCCATAGGTTTTGGTATGATGTATTTCCATTCTCATTTGTTTCAAGAAAAATTTTAATTTCCCTTTTAATTTTTTCATTGGCACATTGGCTATTGAGCATGCTTAATTTTAAAGGAAATTGTGATTTGGGTTCTGGGTTAAAATCAACTGATCAAATACTTGAATTCAGTTTCTCTCTTTGGCATTTTTGGTATTTTCTTATTCAGAGAAAACTAGGCATGTTTTGTGTATATGTTCACATGCATATTCCAAAATTGTTGTAAAAAATAGTATTAAACTAATCATGACCTAATCTCTACAACATGTTTCCAGAGTATCCTTATGTCTCAAAAAATTTAATTTGATTAAGTTATTTGACTTCTATTTTCTATTAGAATTTAGGCTGTACCTGAAAATGAGAGTTTGAACTTCCCAGGTTCTGTGAATATTAGAAGAGTATAGATTGAGAAAACTTAATTATATTGCATGCATTCCCTTATTTTACATAAACTTGGACAATGTTACATCTCTGTGTCTCAAAGCCATCTTATACAAATTAGGATAGTAATGCCCACTCTCTTACACACCTCTCAGGCATTGTGTGCTTATGAAAAGTTTTGCTGTTCATTTGATAGAATTAATTCAATTTCTCTAGACATGTCAACTGTGTAAGGTGCAGCCTTTGTAGTCTATAAATTTATATTGACATAGCCTTGAAAGGGTAGCAGGTCAATGTGGAATAGACCAAACTTTCTCACTCACCACGGGCAGTTATATAACCTGCCTACCAAGGTCTGACAATTGGGCTGAATGTAGATGCTGAGCTTTGCATCTGAGAGGGATGTCATGTGAAAAGAAAGCCACAAGGAGCCATGCAAGGGACACAGTTTGTTTAAGCAAACATTTTTCAAAGCCTGTTCACCTCCATTAAGAGTGATGAATTCTATCTGACTCATTGAAGCAGCAAATACAACTCACCTCTTCATCAGTAGGAATAACCTTTGCTGAAGCACGTGAATGTTTTCTTTTCATCTTTGAGCTTTGTTTCCTCTTCAGTGGAATCTTGATGACATTAAAGCACTTCAGGTATATGTCTGGCTCCTTATGGTAATGTGAGATTTAAGTGTGAATTTAAGGACTCAAATTCTGCATGTGACTTGAACAAATCATATTAACCCATGTCAAGGAGGAAGGAAAGCAAGCTGATGAGTTTTAAGCACTTTCAATACAATGTATTGTAGGAAATTTTAGTATAAATAAAATGAGAATCAATCAGCATTTTGTTCACTGATAAGAAAGAGAAAAACAGAGTTTCCAGCCCTTATTGGACCCCTTCCACATACCATTTTGTATATATAATAAATCTTAGGTACTTCTGATGAAATTACTTTGCCTATTGTGGAAAGAATTTTGAAAAATGGAAATGCTGTGTTATGATTTATGTGACTTAGGAAAAAAGGCTGGATAAAATCTCTTCACTAGGTCCATGTAGTTGGAAGCACTTCTGCCTGGGCAGGCAGAGCTATAGCCCTCATACCTTTCTGGAATTCTGGAAAGTGAAGTCCAGAAGTTCCATGTAGCGCACAGCAATTCCTCTTCAGGAGAGTGGTGTGGCTTTTGTCATCCTGGGATGGTAAATGTATACCTCCGCGATTCTGAATGTTTCTCCTGAATGTTTGTTATTGCCAGGCACTGTATTGCCTGCTTCGCATTTAATTCTCAAAAGAAACCCAAGTATAAGAGTTAAGTATCCCCTCCATTTTATAGATGATAAAACAGATTAAGGGGATTAAATAACTTGTGTGAGGTCACACACAGGCTTAGGTGCTACTTAAGGAATTTGAACCTGGACTTATTTGACATCAAAATCTATGCCCTAATTTAACCTCCTCTTTATAAAAACTCAAAATAAGGAGAGGATTTTAATCTTTGATCTGGCAGTAACTGAGGAATCCTATCTTCTGAGCATAAAAAGAGAAGTATCTTCTGAGAAAATTACTGGTGGAGCATGAAGTGAAAAGACAGACGGAAGATTTTCCATTCCTTTTCAAGTAGAGGACACAACGTCCATCTCAAGTCCCGGTAACCTTCTCACCTTGCCTCATTTTTTCTCCTGTCTTCTAAGAGTGGATCCTTGAAGGAAGTGGGGTTGATTTTGACTGAGGAATTAGAGAGAAAAAGGAAGACAGGATTTCCTTTTTTGGGAGTTGTTCTCTTATCACAAGCTTTACCCATAGAGAAAAAATAAACTTGATTTTTAAAAACTTATTCTCGGTTTTTTCAAGTACTTTGCTCTAGTAATCAAGATGGGGAGATTATAATTGGTCAGACCATCAATTCTGTACATTTCAATTTTTTAAAATCAGGATTCAGGAGTTTCAAAAAGATGAATTAGAAAATCACTATTCTTAAAAGAAAATGCTCCGGCATTCCTTTTAGGAACAGAACACTTTGGGCATATTCAGTGCCTCATAGATAGGCAATTTATTTATGTAATTGGAACAAAACTAGTATCAAATGTAATCAGAATATCACCATTTTACAGCCTCTGAATGAAATAATGGATCGTGGCAAAGATCATCAACACTGCTAATATCACAAAGAGACCAACCAGGTGATATAATACGGTTCTCCTGGTGTAATTCAGATAGTCATTGAGAAAGTATCTTGCCTAAAAATTTAACCTCATTCGTATAAGCTTCCGAATTTAACCGAAGATTTACAGGAAATACAGGACAGAAGAACATGTTAAACAGCACCAGGGCAATTTAATCAGCAAAATCTAGACTGAGAGACTTCTCTAGTACAAACAGCCTTGTGTCTTTAATAAATAATTTGGAGGAGAAACGAGGAAAAGGAAATAATATATTAAAAGCAGCTGAGAGATATCACAATCAGCCAAGCTGTAGACTTTGTTTGGTTCTTATCTGAACAAGCCAATTATTGAAAATAATTTTGAGTGTTCAGAGAAATGTGAACACTGACTGGATTTTTGCTGTTATTGTGGAATTTTTATTCATTTTTTTTTTTTTTTGAAATGGAGAAGGCTGTCCTTGGGAGAGCTCCATGCTGTAAACGGATTTCAAAGCAACTCAAGTAATAGCTTCAGCTTGGCCCAGGGTGAGTGCAGAGAGTATTTGAATATTTTGTCACTGTGTAGTGTCTCCTTTCATCTCTAGTAATATTTTTCCTCTTAAAGTCTACTTTGATGATATAGATTTTTCCAAACTTCTTTTTGTGAGCTTCTGTGTGGCATATATACTTTCATCCTTTACTTTCAACTTTTCTTGTTTTAGATGGATGGATATATTTCAAACTGCATATATTTATTTGGGTTTAGTTCTTTTTTATCTAATTTTAAAATTTTATCTTTTGATTGGATTAGGTCCATTTATATGTAAAATAATTACTGATATAATGGAATTTAAATATACCATTCTACTAAGTGTTTTGTGTGTTTCCTTCTTGTCTTTTTATCTTCCTTTTTCCTTTCTTTTGGATTGAGTGTTATTTTATTATTTTCTTTTCTTTTTAACATCCAGGAAGTTGTATATTAATACTTTTTTATTCTAGTCTTAGTGATTACACTAAATGTCATGATATAAATTCTCAGCTTATCAAAGGCTATTTTTAATTCATGATTTTACTTTCTTCCCAAACATTTCAAGGATCTCTAACCCTTTTAACACAATTTAGTTATTTTAGCATTTCTTATAATGTAGGTTTACTGGAGAAAAGTTCTTTAAATTTTTGTCACCCAAAAAATGTCTTTATTTTACTTTCATTTTTCAAGAATAAATTCACTGAATATAAGATTCTAGTGTGAAAGCTTTTTTGTTTTGTTTTTTTCTTTTCAGCAGGTTAAAAAAGTCACATCTTAGCTTCTGGTGTGCATTGTGTCTGATGAGAAGTTTGCTCTCTCTGTATTTTTTAAATCATTTAAAAAAGTCTCTACAGAATCTAATTTGTTTTTTAGTTGACTTCTTTTTAAAGATTTTCTCTTTCTCCTTGGTTTTCAGCAATTTGAGTATGATGTGCTTAAATGTGGTTTTCTTTGTGTTTATTCTGCTTGCAGTTTTCAGAGCTTCTTGGATCCTTGGACTGATTTATTCAATACACTTTGGAAAAGTCTTGGTAATTAACTCTGCAAGCATTTTTTTCTGCCTCATTTTTTCCTCTTTTTTTCCTGGTATGCCAATTACAGTTATATAAGTCCATTTGATATTGTTCTAGAGGTCCTGGATGCTTTGTTAAATTTTTTTTAAACTTATTTTTCTCTTTGTGTTTCAGCTTTGATAATTCTACTGAATATGTTCAAGTTCTATAATCCTAGCATGGGTTCAGATATTCTTGCTTCCCCATATATCTCATATATTTTGATTTTATACCAGATTATAGGCAAAATCAGAAGAGACATAAGTAAATAACGTTTACCGCTGGAATAAGGTGCAATTCTCCTGCCAAGCCGCTAGTGTGGGGGGCTGAACTAATCCTATCTATGGCTCAGCTGGTTCTGGGCTTTGTTAAAGTTTTAATTTACTTCAGTTTATAGTAGTTTAATTTACTATCTTTAAATGCTTTGAAGGTGGGGCCAGGACTTTCCCTTCAGAAAGACTTGGGATCTGAATACTTGCAAAACTCTGGAGATCTCTTCTTGTTATACAGTCCAGATGCTGGCTTTCAGAACTTCAGACATTTCTGTGCTCTAAATCGTATCTGCCAGCTTTTTGGGTTGCTACAGAATAATCTTTCCTTTTCTGTCTTTTTATGTCATTGCTTGACTTTCTGTGCCTCTGGAAGTCTCTCTCTTCCACATTTCCTTGCCCCAGCCTTTCGAGGAGCCCTGAAGTGTACTTGGGAAAGTCCTGCAGTGCCTTGGAGGGATTTCCCTCTGCCTTTTTCCTCCACCTCCAGCTTCTAGCAGCTGTTGCCTTATACTAAGAGAAGACCTGCTTCTATCTGAGAGAAATTTCTTTCAGTTCTCCTGCCCTGCACTCACTCTTTGTACTGAAGCTGTCTTGCATTTTGAGAGGGCTCGATGTACCTTGGAGAGATCTCTAACTGTGTTTCTGCTCCACCGCCAGCCTTCCGGAGCTATTAATACTTCCTTGCACTTGGAGAAGACCCAGTGCACCTCAGGGGGATCTCTCTCAGTAATTACCTTCTGCTGCAGCCTCCAACATCTGCCCTAGGTACTCTCTGAAGGTCAGTGGGCGAAGACTCAGTCCTTGTCTTGACTGAACTCCCAGTTACTCTGATCTATCACACTAGCACATATATGATTGTTCAAAATTCATTAAAGGTTCATCTGGCTTCACTTTATACCCATCTATGGAAGAGTCCTTCTGCTGATCCTTTAGGATGATAGCAGCTATAGGTCTCTTCTCTGCTAGCCAGGGTCATCTTTCTGGAATTTATTTTATGTTGGTTGTTTTTATTGTGTGTGAATCTTCAGCAATCTGAGGAGTTTAAAACAGCTATGATTTTTGTAGCTTATCTAGTTTGTTTTCATTGTTGGGTGGGAGCAATGGTCTTTTGAAATATTTTACATTCTAACCAGAAGCAAATATTTCCATGTCTATTTGAACTGTATTCCACAAGCATTGACATGGAGAACTTTAATTTTCTATAGTTCATTGGGATTGAGTTTTCAAATCTCCAACTCTCTGTCTCTAAAAGATTTCCTGTTATTGATTTCTAATTTAACTGTATTTTAGTAAGAGAATGTGGCCTATATGATATTGATTTTCCTTTTGAAACCTCTTGAGATTGCCTTTATGACCTATTACATGTTCAATATTTAAAAACATCTCATGTTCTTTGAAAGAATATCTATTCTCTTTCTGAGGGGTAGTTTTCTCTCTCTCACTAATTATCTATCTGTTTCTGGGATAGGTTTATTTTTTATATTAATGACTATTATTTATTTTCAAGAAATGAAATGAATTAGTTCATTTTCATATTTACTTGCCTTTATTTCATTTATGCCTTTTATAATTTCTTATTCTTATTTAATGGGTATTATTTCTTATTTATCCTATTTCAAAGTCTTTGTGATACTTTTATTGCACACATTGATTTCATCTGGAGCAAATTTACATTCAGTTTGTTAATTTTGTCATCTTTTCGGCACTAGCTAAGATAGACAGCATATCTCCTGTGTTTAGGAAGGCTAATCTTCAGGGAGATTTTTGTTGTTATTTTCTCTCTTTCTTCTACTCTTTCTATCTCTTCCTTTCCTCTGCATTCTCCCTGTGTAAGGGTCTGGCCATTTCCTCCTTTGGCGTCTTCAACTCACCAGCTCAGAAACCGGGTGTTTCAATAACATTTTGTAGTCCTGCCCCAGTTGATACTAAAAATATTGCAGATCTAGTGAGTGACTTTACTTACTCTTGTTCACAGGGCTGTGTCTTTGTCCTGTATAGGTCTCTCGTTTTTATTTAAATTAATTTCTTAAGCAAGAGTTGATTACAGGCTCCTCTCGGGAGCGGGGAAGCCCCACTTCATGTCTTGGATTTTGGCACTGAGCTTGGTTTTATTCTCCATCTCAGAGGTCACTCTCTCCCCTGGTTACTCTGAGAAGCCAAACTCCCACCTGCAACTGCTTCACTCCAAACTGTGAGCCTCTTAGATCTGCCTCAGTCCCACCCACCTCGTGCTGTTCCTATATCTGTTCATTTTATAATAATTTCTGAGCCAAGCTATGCCATTCATGGTTTGCCTATTTATTAATTTTTTATTTTCATTACTTACATTACTGTTATTATTTCTTTATTTCTCTTGCCTTGGAGGGTCTCACTGTTCCCTTTGGATCTTGGATACTTTCCTGATATCTCAATGTTGGTGTGTAAACACTCTTTGTTGAATACTATGGATATGCTATTTGGCTCTATTATTGGATTCCAAAGCTAGAGTATTTTTCTTAGTTTTAACAAACTGAAAGGATCTATTGATTCTGATAAGATTGTCTTCTCAGAGGATGGTAGAACTTTGGCTAGTATTTTGAAAGAGACCAGAATGATCAATTTTCATTTTCAATTATGTCGAAATTTCTTACATTGGTGCTTTTACCCCCTATTATTCTTTGAACATTATGCTGCCTAAAAGTCTTTTGAAAAGGAATAATGAAAGTCCTTGTACATGTACAAAGCCTATTCTCTTACACAAATTTATTTCCAGAATGAGCTAAGTGTAATTTGCTGGTACTAAGAGTAAAACGGCCAATTCTTCTGAGAAATTGGTTTATTTATTTATTTATATTTTTTATTTATTTAAAAAATTTTTTTCCTTTCTAGGTACCACTTTTTAGTCTGGGAAAATAGACAATCTTTTTTTGTCTTCATGCGGGTTGGTTCTTTCCCTTTTCTTCTTTTTAGTGGTGGGTTAGTAGATTAGTATTTTCAAAAGGTATTTTGGTTGCTACCTAGGATGCCATGAAACATCTCTTACTTACAGGGAGAAGTTTGCTATCTCAAGTATTATTTTCTTAAGGCCTCAGAAGACCTGCCGAGAGAGTGTGTACACACTTTCAGTGGTCCTTTGCCAGTGAGCTCTGTAGGCACAACTCACTGCTGACTAACTCTTCAGGTCTAGTCTTATGTATAGGCAGAGAGAATGGCTGCCTTGACCATTTCATTTGCAGAAGACTAAAAGGACTGCTTGTGCCTCAAATTGTTTCCCTATTGGTTTGAATGGACTCCCACTATTAGACTCATTTGCAGGGAAACCACACCTGATTGTGCAGTCCAGACACTGCACAGTCCTGGGGGATGCTCTGCACATCAACTGTGAGTGGTGCCCCCTATATCTGTGCATTGACTTTTGTCTGTGGTGGTATTGCTGATTTCTTGAGGTAAGATATTTGCCTCTGGAAGATGCCATTAAAATGCAGGATACCCAGGAAGATGGGAGTGTGGATTGGTTGGTTAAATTAACTAACTAAATACTACCTATGAACACGGTTTTGAAGGAATTAGGCTTGGAGGGAGTGTGTTGAACTAGGAAATTGAAATAGTCCCAAAGAGAGTATAGGTGTTCATTCTCATCCGGTAGGGTTAAGAGAGGAAAGAGCCAGGGTGCAATAAAAAGGTAGCGTGTGCTAAGTGAGGTACCAAAACAGAAGGGAAACGCCCAGTGGGCATGAGGGGGAGAGGTGGGCACTGAAAAGAAATGTAACCTTATGCATAGTTTTTCCAGAGCCTGCCTTGATAAGATTATAATTTTTTTTAACACTTTAGGAATTATTATTGTTATTAACAGTTATTAATGAAAATTTTATAATCTTGGAAATCATTGATCAAAATTTAATTAAGTTTAAAAATCTCAGTGTATTAATTTTCCATTGCTAACTATTTCTATTTTCTAACAAATTACCCCAAATTTACCTGCTTAAATAAATCCAATTTATTATCTTACTGTTCAGCAGGTCAAGTCTTCCCTGGGTCTCAGTGGGCTCAAATCAAGCCTCTGGCAGGGCAGCATTCCTTTCTGTAGTCCTGAGTAGGATCTGTTTCCTTGCCTTTTGCACTTTCTAGATTTTGCTCACATTCCTTGGCTGGTGGCCCCTTTTTTTTCCCCATCTTCAAAGCCAGCAGCATAGCATCCATCTGATCTGGCTTCCATTGTCATATCTCTCTCTAACTCCCTGTTCTGATTTCCTCTTCCACTTTTAAGCACCCTTGTGATTACATTGGACCCACCCACATGGCCCAGGATTATTTTAGTGTAAACTCATTAGCAATCTTAATTCATCTATAGCCTTAATTTTCCTTTGCCATATGACCTAACATTTGTAGACTCTGAGTGTTAGGATGTTGCCATGTTTGGGGAGGGAGGGTATTATACTACCTATCACACTCAGTATAATGATTTTACTAGCAGATGATATTCATTGAGCATTAACCATTTTCACTATGCTTGGTATTTTGCATACTTTATCCATAAAGTAACCCCAATAAGTAGGTATTTTGATTATCCTCATTTCACAGATGAGGAAATTGTGACACAGAGGGGGCTAAATAACTTAACCAAGGTCACACAGTAAGTGGCCGGGACAGCCTTCAAATCCATGCAGTGCTAGAGTCAGCACCCTGAACGGCTTACTCTGCTGTCTTCAGTCCTTTCTTAGCTTATGCTGCTCTTTCTCTGAGAACTGTTCCCATGTATTGAGAGTGCTATTCCTTTGTGGCCATTTTCTACAGTGTGACCATGTGCTGTAATGATTTGAACTATGAATGATCAGTTGGCTCAAACTGGCCCTATCAGATTTACTCTCTGAGAATCTGGTATATTGTGACACAAGAGTCTATTTAATTATTAGTTGGTGGGCGGCACTGGAGTAGGGAGGCCATGTTTTAGTGCCTGGGTAATTATTTCTGACTCCATATTTAGAGAAAAAGCATCAGTTCACTTACAGAGAGAGGAATGAAATAAGTATGCAAACAGAAATAGGGAGGAGAGCCCATGCAGTTCCAGAGGAAAGGAGAGTATTGTCGTCTGAGTTTCTAATGACTTTCCAGTTCATAATTCCAGTATCCTAAGAAGCTGCTCAACTTCTTGCCTTTGGGTTCTATGTACATCCCTTTGTCCTTTCCACAGATTCTCCGTTTTGCTTAAGCTTGTATGCATGGGTCTCTATGTTTTGAAATCTTAAGAGATTTTAACTAAGATTCTCAGTATATTACTTTTGTGTACTCACCTTCTTTCTTAAAATATTTCTTAATTTTGCCTTGTAGATAATGTGGATAATACCAGACTCCATGTATCTGAGGAACTTAAATGTTAGAATGAATCATACCTGTGTGGCGATGGCAATGCTTTCATCATTAGTGTTTCAAAATTTATTTTACTGTAAGAATACGAGACATTCCAGTATCGTCACCACTTATTCGACTCTATCATAAAACAGATATTATTCAGGGAGTTTGAAGGAATTTTTAAGGGAGATTATTTCCATTTAATTCTATGTGGTTAGTTTTCTCAAGATCAAAAAAGAGAACGTATTTTCCTTTTCTCTCTTTATACCTCAGATAAAAGAGTTATGTTTCCACTCCCCAGTATCTTGGATGAGGTATCCTGTGTCAAGATACTAAAATTATCCACATTGACCAGTGGTTCTGGGCAATTTGACGATTTTGGGTGAGTGATCGCTGAAGCTTTTCTAGTCCTGACATTCCTTCCATGAGACCTCCCACTCGTATGCTGAAACCACTCTCATGCAAATCATACTCAGACATGGCATTGGAAGAAAATGGCAGAACTTTCTGTGTATTTTAATGACCCTTTAAAGGACTCAACCCATATAGCAAAAAGGATGCTTTTTTCCCTATAAAATCTATGCTTTTTGTAGTGACATTTATTAGACATCAAGAGGAACTCAGATATTATTGCAATGTAGTTTCTTGCATGAATACAGTACACATGTATTTTTCATGCTTACAAAAAGGTATGAGGTGAAGACTAAAATGCCTGTTACAAACAGATACGAAACTGAAATTCATTTTAGAGAATTTGCTTCTCATATTCATCTATTTGAAAGCCACCACCATTATGGTGCCATGGAGAAATCATGAAAGAACAACATGAGCAAACAATAGGAATGAATAGCCTTCTTTATTTTTATTATTAATAAACAGCCAAGTGTTTATTAAAAATCTCCTTTGTGTTTAATCTGGAACAAGAGGCTGTTTTGACATGATTCCTGCAAACAAAGCTTTTTAAATTTTCTACTGCTGTCTTAGCAATTAATATGCCAGTTACACTAAATGAGTTTCTCTAAATCCTAGAGGTCCTTAGAAGCCTCTGACAAAGGATTGTCCTGATTGCTCCTGTTCTGGTATGATAAGAAACTGACATGGATACTACAAAGCAATGCTAAAGACACACACATGGGTTTCCTGCTGACTGTCTGCTCTCAGGAAAACAGTGACTCTCCCTAGAAGAATTCATTAATAAACTATCCCGTTGGCCTTATAGAGATCATTTGACATTAACTTTAAAAGCAGCTAAAATTAAACAGATCAGATGGTGTAATTTCATAGCCAAAATTCAAGTTTTTTTTTTTCTTTTTTAGAGACAACCTGGGTGCTCTGTCACCCAGGTTGGAGTGCAGTGGCGTGATGATAGCTCACTGCAACCTCCGACTCCTGGGCTCAAGGGATCTTCCTGCCTCAGTCACCCGAGTAGCAAGGACTATAGGCACTTGCCACTGTGCCTGGCTAATTTTTAAAAAATTTTTTGTAGAGATGGGGTCTTGCTGTGCTGCTCAGGCTAGTCTAAAACTCCTTGGTTCAAGCAATCCTCCTGCCTCGGCCTCCCAAAGTGCTGGGATTATAGGTGTGACCCCGTGTGCCTGGCCTCAAGTCATTTTTTATTGTTGCAGAAATCATTAGTTAGTTATATAATATGAATAGTCCTAGGCACAGGGTACATATGAAGAAGGTTGTTTTTTCCCTCTTTGTTAGATGTTACTCATAGATATGAAAATATGTTGGAGAGTGAAGGAACAATTTTATTTTTGGTAAAATAAATGATTTGAGCTATGTAGAGCTTAGAGGATGAATATTTGAAACTATTACTTTATTGAACTATTGGAAGCCCAAAGAACAGACTTATGAGTAAATGAACATGAGTTGGCCCTAAAGAAGAACATGTTATTATAATTTCCTTATGAAGGCATTTCAAGGTCCTGGAGGGTTACCTGGTTTGCTTGACAAAAGCTCAGATTCTGTAGAAGAAGATTCCTTCTAAAATGTTTGATTCATTTCTTGAGCATTGCATTAAAATATTGTAACTCATTTAATTGCCTTAAATTAGATGACAAAGAGGAAAAGTTTTGTTTTCTATTTCCTTCAAACTAAATACTGGTATAAGAACATTCCACCTTTAGGGAAATAACTCTTTTTGCCTTCTTGGTCATTATAAATCTATACTACCCTGTGAGGCTCCTCCTTTGAACCTGCAAATTATTGCTTGCATAAGGATTTTGAGCAAGTTTCTTTCTTTTGAATATCAGAAGTTTAGAACTGGAAGTGAGTTTAGTGATCATGAAGCATGATGTCCTTATTTAAGATGTGAATAAACAAGCGCTAGGGAGATTGAGCAATCCGCCTGAGGTTATACAACCTTGCGAATAATACTCATGAGATTCAGTCTTCACAAAAATTCATATGAATCTCAAACACGTATGGGATCACTCTTGGTTTGGATGGAATAGTTCTCAGGCACGTTCATTCTGATGGTCTTTGCTTTTAGTTTTTCCAGGTCTCTTATTTTGGCATAAGTGTATCATTTTCTGTACTTTTCTCTTTTTGTCTTATAAAATTATTGCTCTGGGCCCTCTCACTTGTATCTGAAATATGAAATTTGGATCTAGACTGCCTGGGCAAAAATGTTGGCTCTGTAACTTACCAGCTGTGTGACCCGGGACAAATTACCAAACCTTTCGGTGCTTCAGTTTCCTCATATGCAAAATGGAAATGATGACAGATATGAGGATTACATAGAAAAAAAACCACTTGTAAGAACTTGGCTTATGGTAGATAACTGGAAACGGTAACTATGATACCTGCTTTTATCGTTGTTATCACTTTTCAAGATAGCACCCAACAGACGTCAAATTTCTACCGTCAATGTGAAGCCTGCATTTTCTCCTATATCCCCAAATTTGGTTGGTGGCACCATGATTTACATATAGTCATTAGTAGTGATTCTTGCTTTTTCTTAACGCTCTGCCATGACCCAATAGCTACTTAATAGACAAACACTATTGCTTTTAAATTTCTAACTATCGCTTATATCTATCCTTACTCTCCAATATTACTGCTACTGTCTCATCCACATCCTCAATGGTTTGTTTTAAAATTTTTAGAATATAACTTTTAAATTTTTGTAAATATGAAATGTAAATAAAAATTTTTATCTGTTGCAAAATAAGTTGCCCAGATAAATCACATAGCCACCAACTCAAGAGATCTGAATTAGGTTTTATTACTGAAGTAAATAAAAACATCAATATGTATCAATATTCACATAGAATCACAGATAAAACTATAAACAAGGCCTATGTACAAAAAAATTTATTAAATACAAGGTTTTGGGTCATCTTAGTTTGTTCACGGTGCTATAACAAAATATCTAAGACTGGGTACTTTGTAAGAACAGCAATTGGCTGGGTGCAATAGCCACACCTGTAATCCCAGCACTCGGGGAGGCCGAGATAGGAGGATTGCTTGAGGTCAGGAGTTCAACACTAGCCTGGGCAACATAGTGAGACCTTGTCTCTGCAAAATAAAAAGAAATAAAAATAATTAGCCAGGCGTGGTGGCATGTGCTATAGTCCCAGATACTTGGGAGGTTGAGGTGGGAGGATCACTTGAGCCCAGGAGTTCAAGGCTGCAGTGAGCCATGATTTTGCTGCTGCATTCCAGCCTGAGGCAATAGAGTGAGACCCAGTATTTAAAGAAAGAAAGAAACAAACTCCACCCCCCAACCCCCGCCAAGAAATCTATTCCTTATGGTTCTGGAGGCTAGGTAGTCCACGATGAAGGCACCAACAGATTTGATGTCTGCTGAGGGCTGCTCTCTGCTTCCAAGATAGTACCTGCTGTTGTATCCTCACATGGTGGAAGACAAAAGGGTATAAAGGCCAGGCAACTTTCTGAAGCCGTTTTTATAAGGCCACTAATCCCATTCATGAAGGTGGAGCCCTCATGACTTAATTACTTCCCCAAAGGTCCCACTTCTTAATACTGTTGCATTGTGAATTAAGTTTCAACATGAATTTTGGAGGGGACACAAACATTCAAACCATAACATTGTCTGTTGTCTAATTACCCAGGATTTTTCATATTTTTTCCCACTTAAGGCGCACAGCCTCAAGTCAAGCTTTTGACATTCACCTTGGCCGCCTGTAACAATCTTATTTACTCTTTAATGTCCACTGCAATGCAAGCATTGCAGTGTGTGGCAATTCCCATTGCCTGCTGCCTCTGGCTACATTAGAGCTCTTTCTTCAGCCTAATTCTAACTACTGAGAATGATAAAAAGAAATCACTTCAAGTAGACTCTAGAGATGTGTTCAATAAGAAAAGCTTTGTGATATTTTATTGCATGTGTTGTACAGACAAAGCATGCTTCTCCTTTTATCTTCAGACTTCAGATGCCAACTTCACCATGGGGAGGCATTTTCGAGGAAGACAAAGACAAGGCTTAGGGTACCACAAGCTATTAATATTAGCCTGATGCAGCCGAAAGCAGTTTAAATAGTTAGACCTTGTTCCTTTTCTTCATGTATGCATTGTTTCACCAAAAACTTTAACATTCAAAGAGCTATCATTCTATTTTTTCATTTTATCAAAATTTAGTAGTGACGTGACTGAAAAAGCACTGGGGAAGCCCAAGTGTTGGACATATATAGAGTTAAGCATAAAGGGGGACCGGACCAGGGTACATGATTAGGCAGCTGGCAACCAAGTCTTCCAGCAGAATGCTTTCTACGAGATGAATTTGAAATGCCTACAACAATGTGCTGAGTTATTATTAGCTTCTGTGGGCTGAATTTTAAAAGAAAAATTTGTGAACATCTTCTCACAACACCTTCAATTTTACAATATTCAAGGTAATTTTTTTCCTAAGGCAAATAGTTTCTCGAACTTTGGTGGTTGTTTTAGAAAAGATATTGAGTTTTTTGTTTCAAAAATGCCTTGGTATCTCTCATGGTTCACAAAGAGTTAAGGCTGGATAGTTCAGAGGGGTACTTCTCTGTGGCTCAAATAGCAGGTATTTTGAGAATGGGCCTTTAATCTTTTGAGTTATAGGGGCACAGGATCTATAAATCTAGACTTGTTATAAAAGTTATGAATAGCTCTGGGATTAAAATATGGGCTTTGGGCTGCATGTATCCGTTACAACTTTTCACCTGCTGCACTTCTTCTATGGAAGAATTTTGGGACATAGCATTTTATTTTTTATATGCCTTTGAATTAGATTGTTCTTTATTTGTTTGACCTCAGATTGTAGTCTCTCCAGCTTTTTCTTTTGAATCTTAAATTCTCTTTGAAGACATTCCATCCTCAACTTTTGGAGGACTAATAACTTGGTGTAGGCAGCATCATCAATCTCATACTCACATGATTCATGTGCAAAACAGGTACTGAAAATAGCCTCTTTCTTCATAACAATCATGTTGGTCTTCAGACTTATATGTTCAATGTTGGGGGACATCACCCCTAGTATGATTGTAGGGAGCTTATTTGAAGAAAATACAAACTTAAATGTATACTATTAGGTTTAATAACCATGTCTTTAAATAAAGTCATATTTCTGGAGGCAACAGATGTTCCAGAGCTTGTTGATATGAAGAGCATAGGCTAATTCTGCATGACTTGCTTATCTTCTGTGGTTGTGTTAGCTGGGATGTTAGACATGAGGTTGGCCATGGGACTTTATTTACACAATAATTGGGAGATTGACTGCTATGGAAATAGTCGGCTCATTTCTATTAATATTTAAGATCTAGATTTTAACAAAGAGTAACTTCTGGATGTTTTAAGTCCAAAGAAATGCGATTTTGAAGCATTCTTATTTTTATGGGGATTCAAATTTAATTTCACTTGTTTTTCAAGGCCCTGTTGAAATATTCTGAATGTTCTACTAGCTGTGGGTAGGAGACTTTGAGCTACCAGATGAATGAGTTGTTGGAGGTTGGGGCATAGTAGATGAATTAATGGGCATTGGATGTTAAGGTCTGCTATCCTTGATGATATGTCTTTTTGGTTGAAGTGTTTGCGCAAGGATTAGATGTAAGATAAGAAATCTAGAGACTAGTTTGTGAAATTGATAGATTTGTTGAGAGTGTGTGGCATTAAACTGAGATACCTACCCAGGACGTTGTTGTGTCTGTTGTTGTAAGCTAATGTAAGGCCTAATATAGATAATATAATAGGATAGACTTTCCCTGTGAATTATTCAGTATAGGTGGAGGCACACTATGTATGTGCAAAGATATATTAGTATTATGACAGTCTGAATATTGGGGCTAAAGTTACCATGTGATCACATATGAGAGCGTGTTGAGAAAGATTAGGTGTTTGCTTCCTGAGTGAAATCCAAATTATGGTTCTATGTGTACTGAAAAATTTAAAAACATTAAAGCATGTGGGAACCTGACTTGGGGTTCCTGCTGAAATAGTTCATTATTGGACAGATCACCTGAAAGTTACCCTTCACTGATGCAGTGTGTCCTACTCATCCTATTTCCTTCTTTTCGGTGATAATTAACATCAGTCCAAGTGGAGAGAAGTGATATGGTTTAGATAGGCTAAAAATTGTGGAATCGCTCTCAAAATTCAAGTCTCCTTTACCATAATGCTATTTTGTACGTTCCTGAGAGACAATTGCATGGTAGGTATTCAGGTTATTATAATTCTGTATCAAGATACAACCACCCCAGGTACTTCGGTAAATTTTTGTAAGAGGTCATATGAAATCTGGAAGTTAATTTGTTGGCTTCTTTCGACAATTCATATGTTGCCTAATTAGGACTGTTTAGAAAGCAATTTAGACCTTAGTGGAACTATTTATTACTCATCATTTTTTCCCCACATACTTTCTAAAATTAGAAAACTGAAATTAGCTGTTTTTAGTTAGTCAAGTGTGTTTTTTTTTTGTCATAAGTATTTTAATTAAGTAACTGCAATGAGCTAATCTCTACTGGATGTTTCTTCCAGGCAGATCCAGGAACTTCACTCTCCCACTAGGATCTTCAGGCTGATCAGAAAGGGAGTAGGATCAGTCTGCATGGCTCCCCAGCCTTAGGTTCCCACTTTCTCTGTCTCCTTCTGTTTGCCCCCTCCACTGTCACCCCTGTCCTGCCCTCCTCCATTCCCCATCCTACCCACTTTCTTAGGACTCCACCACCCTCCTGCTTTGTGTGCACACTTTGCTAAAAACTCCTAACTTGTCTTCCTGCCTTTGGTGTAACCTCTTCAGATCCATGCTTCATACCCAGTAGAGATTTGATTTCTTCAAAGATGGAAATACAGTTGACCCTTGAACACTGCAGGGGTTAGGGGTGTTGACCCCCCTGCACAGTCAAAAATCCACAAATATAACTTCTGACTCCCCTGAAACTTAACTACTAAGAGCCTACTCTTGATTGGAAGCCTTAATGATAACATAAACAGTCAATTAAGACATATTTTATATGCTATATGTATTATGTACTGCATTCTTACAATAAAGTAAGCTAGAGGAAAAAATGTTATTAAGAAAATCATGAGGAAGAGAAAATATATTTACCATTCACTAGGTAGAAGTAGATCACCATAAAGGTGATCCTTATTGTCTTCATGTGGCATAGGCTGAACAGGAGGAGGAAGAGGAGGGGTTGGTTGTGCTGTCTCAGGGATGGAAGAGATGGTAGAAAATGGGCCCGCATGGTTCAAACCCCTGTTGTTCAAGGGTCAATTGTATAACTATAACTGCCCTGCTTAATGCCATTGTTCTCTCTTAACCCACAGAATTTTTCCTCATTCCTCAGCATGACCTGCAATGCAGGAAGCCTGGTGTATGACTCTTGTTTACTTTTGAATTCTCTTTTTCTACTGTGGTCCTGTCATGATAATGTGATAAATGTATAACATTTATACATGTTAAAAACTGATAGGATTGACTTGAAGCCTCGATTGAATAGAGTGGGAAAAACTAATTTGGGAAAAAAGTATTAGTTCATGTTGGAGTCTAAGCATTTTGGTTTTGATTAAAAAGCAATACATTTAATCTTAATTTTTGATGGAGTAAAAAGGAAGTATGGAATATGACTTCTGGACAAAGATTCCTCTACAGCTTTGGCTACAGTCATCTGTGACTTATGAGATTTTTCTAGTTTATACCTTTCTCTAAAAAACCTCATGGTAATTTTATCTGCAAGTGATAATTTATTTTGTTTTCTTGGCTGTAGTTATAAATGATCAAAACCTGGATATTAAATGTCAGTATTTGTTGGCTGACCCATACAAATTGTGTCATCTGCATAAAACCCAGTCATCAACATATATTACAGATAATATGCAGTTTTATACTTAAAATGTTTATGTGTTTAATATGACCTGTGATAGGACTCCCCCTTCATCAAGCTTTAACTAGGTGACAAATTCATTAAAAATGTAAGTACTATAATTTTCTGTCTAAGAAAGTATAAGATTTAAGATCTTACTAAATTCTCAGTAAAATGTCATCTAAAAATTACTCTGTACTGTGAACCTCAGAAGTAATACCAGCAGCTCACTGGGAAGCATGAATTTATAGATAATGTGCAAGTTTCTTTAATAACTTTAGCCAATATAACTTGTTCCAGCAGCTTTGATTGACATGCAGTGTCTTACAAGCAAAATAACACATATTCAGTTTTTCTCTGAAAGTGAGGATCTTGAGTTGAAGAAAATGTACCTTTAAAATTTTGGTATATATTCTAAATTGCCTTCTAAAGAGTTCTGTACTGATCGATAACCACGCTGTCTATGAGACTGTGTCTTTACCCATAGCTTTATTGTTATGAAAGCAAACTTCTTAAAAATTGTCAATATTTCAAATCCTTGCTAATCTGAGAGGTAAAAAAAAATTAATCTTATTGTTTAATTTTCATTTCCCTAATCACTAATGAAACTAATGGAACTTTTTTTAGAAGACATGTTTATTGAGGTATATATAATTTACATACAGTAGAATTCACTCCTTTTAGGTGTGCAGTTTGATGTTTTGAACAATATATTCAGTCGTGTAACACAATCGAGATATAGAACATTTCCCTTACTCTTTTGCCTCTTGATATTCAGCCTTCTGACCCTGCTCCAGCCACTGACAGCCTCTTGGCTCAAACTGCTTACAAAGACCTTGAGGGAAATGCAGTGCAGAATGTTGGGCTCAAAAAAATGCATTTCCCTTCTCTCTGTGATCTTATCTTCCCAATAAGTCTTGGTTACCTTATTAGCTTTTTGGTGTCTTATGTATTTTTCTATTTCATCTAGTTTTCTAGTTGTTTTTGGTAGGAGAGTTTATCTGATAACATATAGGATATGATTTTTATCATAGTAGTTCCCTACTAATGGTACTAATTTTTGTTTTAGTCAGGATAGGTTGTAGTGTGATTAGAAACAGTGTCCAGACTTGACTGTGGCTTATCACAATGAATAAAAGCATATTTCTCCCTCATGGCTACATATCTATCCTGGGTTGGATGAAAAGTGGATCTACTACACATGGTCACTCAAGGATCCAGGGTGATGGACACCCTTCCATCCTGCACTTTCTGGGACACACGGGCTTCCTTGTTTGTAGTAGCAGAAGAAACTTACGTGAACTCTTATCCCTACTATTCTATGTTTTAGCCAACACACCTGCTCATGGCCTATTGGTCAGAACTAGTCACCTGGTGCTGCCTAGCTGAAAAAAAGGCTGGGTAATATACTCTTGGGTGTTCTTGGAAGGAGAAGATATCTGGTATCTAGCTATGAAGGAAACTAATGTTTACTGAGTATTTACTATATGTCAGGCCTTGTGATAGGAGATTTACATGTATTATTTCTGTTATTTCTTACTGTAGAATACTTCTTACTGTAGAATACTGTAATATAGGTATTAATAATCTTATTTTTAAGATGAGGAAACTAAGAATTATGCAGTTTTAGTGTTTGTCTGTGGGTCACACACCAGTAGTGGTATAATCAGGATTTGAATCCAGAGTGTCTCCTATTTGAAAATATTCTTTTCCCACTAGGACATAAACCATATATGCAATGAATATTTGCTGAAATAAATAAATAAATAATGTATGTTATGGTAGATGGCACAGTCTTATAGAGTTTCTTTTTAGAAAAAATTACTGCTGATCTAAAACTTACTCTTAGGTGAAAAATATATAAAAAAAATCTGACATCTGTCACCTGTAGGATGAATTACTAGCTCATGGGAACTGAATTCTGGAACTAGTTGCTTAAAAATTTATCCTCATGTCTGTCACTGTAGAAGATAAAAATTTTTTTTTTTTTGTATAAAGGGCTTGTAGACTGAAAATATAAGGATTATAAAATATAAGCAAAATAAACATATATTCTGTGGGCAACTTTGGCATACTTTATAGGAGATTTTCAATATAAATAATATGGTATAGCAGCAAACTGTGACTGGCACATTTCTTTAAAATTTATTTTATTTTTTATTATTTATTTATTTTTTGTAGAGACAGGGTTTCGCTCTGTTGCCCAGGCTGGTCTTGAACTTCTGGCCTCAAACGACCCTCCTGCCTTGGCCTCCCAAAGTACTGGGAGTAAAAGTGTGAGCCACCACACCCAGCAACATTACATGTTTTTAATGATTAAAACACCAATAGGTTTTGTTCTCAAACAAATAAACCTTGGAAGAAGACATAGTGAGTCTGATACGGTGCACTTTGAGTAAAGTGAGAGATTGTGGCTTAGAAAAATATGAACCTAAGAAGCCACTTCCTCATTTCCCTCTTGTGTTTGGGAGAGATGTGTTCTGACAGCTATAAAGGTGATTTTGAAGGCTGTACTGCTGTTTCATAAAAATTTTTTATTATGTGGAAGGTTAATTATTATTGCACCAAAGTCTGAAATACAGAATTATGACTTAGGATGACATGCATTTTGTGTAGTAAGGAGAGGGGAGGAGGGGGTCCCTGTCATGTACCAGATACTGGGCCAAGTGTTTTCCATATAGTCTCTCATAACTGCTTAATTAGAGTTTTAAAAAACAAGTCCAATACTCCAAATTCGTTTTACTATTATGCAAACTCAGTACGCCAAGACCTACAGGGTTCTGGAAAAGCCTGGTGAAGGTTGATAAAGTTAAGTTTAAGAAAGTTGAAGCAAGTTTCTGTGAAATTTAATCAAATGTCCAAAAGAGTCCTTGGGGAGGAAAAATGAATGAGAAATCACTGCTGCTGTGACCCTTCCAGGGCAGCATTATAAATAGATTCATAGTTTTGGAATTAACTAACCTGTTGAAAATGGAGCCTGTGACTTTCAAGTGTTTTTATGACCATTTATTTACAAAAATCTTTGCAAATATTATCCCCCAAGATGAATATGTTTTCCATGATAATTTTGCAATCTTATTGTTTCCTTTCAGTTCTTTAGACTGGTCACAGCAGAGGACTGCTGTCACTAAAACAGCAATTTGTTTTTCGAACCAAACTCACATCATAGCTCCTTTTGTTGACACTAACTGTTGATTGCAGCCTGAAGTGTTCACCCCTTCTTTTCTAAGGTCTTGCAACCATTGCTTTCTGCTGTTAATGAGACTAAATTCCTTTCCATTCCTTGTGCATGACTCTCAATGAATAGCAACTCTGAACACTGAGTTTTTCTTCACGATATTGTGTCATGAAATTCCCCGACCTGTATTGCTTGGTTGTTAGAGGATTGTGCATGTGGAGAAACTTGAATTTTCTTCATGGATTGGTTTCGAAATGAGTTTCTTTCTTTCTTTTCTTCCTTCCTTCCTTCCCTCCTTTCTATTAAGGGGGTACAAATGTTTCTGTTACATGGATACATTGCATAATGCTTAAGCTGGGGCTTTTAGTGTGCCCATCACCAGAATAGTATACATTGTACGTGATAGGTAAGTTTGTACCCCTCACCCACTCCCACCTGCCCATTCCTGGTTTCCAATGTCCTTTACATCTCTTTGTGCCCATCATTTAGCCCTCAATTATTAGTGAGAACATGTGGTGTTTGTTTGTCCATTCCTGAGATACTTCACTTAGGATAATGGTCTCTAGTTCCATCCAAGTTGCTGCAGAAGACATTATTTTGTTCCTTTTTATGGCTGAGTAGTATTCAGCCATAAAAATTGATGGGCACTTAGATTGATTCCACATCTTTGCAATTTTGAATTGTGTTGCAATAAACATTGGAATACAGGTGTCTTTTTGATAAAATGACTTTTCCTTTGGGTAGATACCCAGTAGTGGGATTGCTGGATGGAACGGTAAGTCTACATTTATTTCTGCCCTCGCAGCTCCCACCTGCTGCCTGGTGGGAACTGCCCCTGTGATCCAGTGCTCCGTCAGGGACCCACTAGCCTCCAGCTGCCATCGCAACTGGACCCAGGTGGAGCGAATGTCTGCATCCCTGACACCCATGACCACTGTCTAGATAGCCTCTCCCAGCTGCCAGTGTTACCACTGCAGGGAGACTAGGGCAGAGCAATTTCCCACACTGCCAGCCTCCATGGTGAGGGACTCCAGCCCCCCAACCAAGCTTCCAACAGTATCCTAGGGAATAACCCACCACTCTACACAAAGATCATCCAGTGCTAGCTTGGACTATGACAAAAACAGGAGAATGGGACAAAACAGAGCAACTGCATTCCAGGCTCTCAGTATATCCATCCCTCTCCTGCCAGGTCAGTCTTCCAGAGTAGTCACAAAAGTGCCATTTAGGGACTGCTCCTTCTTCTCACTAAGTAGGAGAGTTCCCAGCAAAGTAGAAGAGCTGTGCTGCAATCCTTTCTGCCCTGAGCTGAAAGAAGAGGTTTCAGATGAGAAGAAACCAGCAAAAGAACTCGGGCAACTTGAAAAAACAAGCTAGTTAGACAACTCCAAGGGATCACAATGGATGTACAGAAATGGACCCCAACCAAAAGGAGATTGAAATGAGTATTTTAAAAATATTTTTGTAACTTGCTCTCCAATTTAAAACTTGGATTTGAGAAGGGCACTTTATTTGTACTCATATGTATTTTAAAGAACAGCATGAGAGATTTTATTATGTGATTGTGACAAACAAAATGGGTTAGGTTATGCTGCAGTAACATCCCGAATGCCTTAGTGGCTTTAAAACAACAAGGTTTATTTGCTGTGTGTGCTGCATGTTCATCACGGTTCTGAGGGGGCTCTGCTCAATGTCATTTTCACTCATTCAGATTATTATAGCCGCCACCATCCTTAACCTTCTGAGTTGTCATGGCACAAAAAAGGAGAATGCAGTTCTCATTTATTGGTTTTTAAAGCTTCCTTCTGGAAGTGACAGATATCACTTCTGCTCACATTTCATCGGCCAAAACAAGTTATGTGGCTGTGCTTTATTTCAGTCAAGGAAGGAGACTGCAATCCTGCCATATTTCCCCAATGGGGAGATTTGAAATATTTGTGACAGTTCTAATGACCCCCATGATAATTATGCATATATTTTGTCTTACACATTTTAAGAAAGGCTTTTCTGAGGCATATGCAATTTTGAATATTTATTTTTTGTCTAGGTTATTTACATCCCCTAATTTTATGTAATGATTATTTTTAGAATCTATTCATGTAAGTTTATGAATATGTAAACTATAATAATCTTTATTTAAGTACCATGAATAAAATGTGTTGATTTTCTGGTTTGTCCATTGTGGGCACAAAAATCTTGATAACAATAGCCATTGGGTTAATCTATATTTTTCCGCCAACATTTTATTGTGAAAAATGTTCAAACATACAGAAAAATTGAAATAATTAATATTGAAAAAAACATTTACCTATTAACTAGCTTCTATCATCAACACTTTCTGTATTTAGTTAATCATTTATCTACCATCTATCTATCCCTTTACCCAGCCATTATTCTGTCTTTTTGATGAATTTCAAAGTAAGTTGTGAAAATCAATACATTTCCACCTAAACGCTTCAATATGCTCATTATCAACTAGTTTTCAAATTTATTTATAATATTTTTCTTTTGATTGTGCACAAATCATAAATACCCTATTCAATGAGTTTTGACAAATCCAACATTTGTTAGATCAAAGCCCTTTCAAGATATAAAACATTACCATAAACCTTTAAACTTCCTTCTTGCTCCTTCTCAGCCAATGCCCATTCCACTCGCCAATCCCCTGTAAGCAACTATTCTTCTGATTTTTCCCCCCTAGCATTAATTTTTATTTGGTTGGTCTCAAACTGTAATTCTCACTTTTGGACAGTGGCTCAGTTGAAATTTGTTTCATGCATTCATTTGTCAGGGGTTCACCAGAGATTTGGGCAGAATTTATACACAGGATTTTGGGCTCCTCCCCTCTGGCTTTCTCTTTTCCAGTCTTCCCTTGTCAACTTTTCAGTGGCTGTGGTTCCTCCAAACTCTGCTGTCTGGTTCTTTAAGTCAGAAAGACAGTGGGTTTTTTTAAATAGGGATTTTAACCACCAAGCATAGCACTGACAGGGGCTGCCCTCAGGCTAAAAGCTCTGAAAGCAGGGGTTTCACCTGGTGCTAGTCCCTTCTCCCCTGAAGAATATGCCTGCTTTTGTTTGTTGTCTAATACATCCATGTAATTATTAAAACTTTTCTGTAGAATTTATAGTTATCTGTGGGAGGGTTAGTCCTGTAGGAGTTTACTCAACCTTGAAAATAGAACCCAGTTAATCTGGTTTGGGACATCTGGTTTTTAGCAATATATGAAGGAATTCCTTAATTTGTAACTTTAATGTCAAAAAAGGATTTTTATAGCTCATTAACCAGTAATTCCATAGTAAAGATTGTGCATAGTTTACTGAATCTATTAATTTTAATAGATATATACATATAATCATAATATGCAGTCTAGTCCTTTTTAACTTTATAATCCAGTTAGAAACCTCAGCTAGGGGTGGCTACAGGAAAGAGCTCTATCCTTGTCTTAATCTTTATTTTTCTGAATTTTCACTTAGTGTGTGTATTGCTTCTCTTCTGTATTCTTCATCTTACCCTTGCTACTGCACACGTTGTTTCAGGGATCTTAGCATTAATTTAAAAATCCTTAATTTCTCCATATGCTATTGTTCAAAGTTTGCACTTAGGTACAAAGACTTAAACAATTTTTGTGGAGTATATTGCCTTTTCTATTAATTGGAATTTAAGATTTTAAAAACTAGTATACACTGCAACATGCCTGTTGTCTTTTCCCTGTGTGTTTTGTTCTCCCTTTTATTCCTCTTTGTTTTTCTTTATTCCTCTATGACTCCACTATATTCTTTGACATCCTGGTAGAAAGGAATCAGAATTTAGTTTGAAAATGACCTCACAATGACTCCTATCATATTTCTTCAATTATGGACTTCATATGTGGCAAAATCAAACACCTTTCCTGATTGCAAACGTTTGAGGAATTTATCGTGTATGTGTTCCCTGACTATTATGGATAGTTTCCATTTGTTCTTAAACCAGTTATATTTTTTCTATTTCAAAAAATCTTTAATCTGGTTAAGTAGCTCACAAAATGGTTTGAACTTTAGAACACCCTATTAACCTAATAGATCACTTCCTGGGCCTTCAGTCCCAGAGATTTAGATGAAGTAGGTCTTAGATGAGGCCCTGCAATCTGGGTTTTTATTGCATTGCCACAGAGATTCTCACGATGACAGTGTCTTACGTCAAATTATCCAGTGCACTCACTCTGTTAAATTATTGGTAGGCAGGTGCCACTATGTTCCTGGTGTAGGTGGAGAAATCAAGACACAGGCTAGAAACACAATGAAGAGTTAGAAAGCTTTAGAGTTAGTGTTGACTTCCATCTCTGCTAGTACCAGCTTCAGTTTCCCCCACTATAAAAGGGTGATTTTTCTTATCAAGCCATTGAAAGAATTAAATGAGATAGTTTTGTTACTAGTCCCTATCATATTTGAACTCTTTGAAGAACATGGCACAAAAATTAAGTTCAATAAATTATAGAAGATGCAGAAATGCATTTTTATGCTCAGATTACCTCTTATGGCTATCAGTGGAAGATCCCATTGGGGACTCTGGCTGGTGGCCCTAACAGTGCCTTTTTGGTCTAGTGGCAGCAATTCCATTACTGGGTCCTTTAACATGGCCCTTAAGCAATCGTCTACATATAGTCTTGCACATAGCAGAGGCTCAAAAATATTTAACAGATGCAAAAGCATTGTTCCTGAAATAAAAAAATCAAATCTTCACAATTTTCTTGGCTCTTGTTATACTAAACTTCTTTGTGGAACACTTATACCTTTGGAGAAAAGAAATGAAGGCTCCTACATTTTTTTAGTTCTCCAGGCCCACTGAGACGGTAAAATACCTCCACAAGTTGGATAATTGGTTTCAACAACTGGGTGCTATCTGTAGTTTGAGAGTGATTAGCTGAAATGAATGATGCTTATACATGTAGTGTTTTATGGAATTGTGGAGGGAACTTCTCCGATAATCTGTAAACTTTTCTTGCAAATCTTGAATGCACAGGTGAAGAACCCACTTTAGCCCTATGTCACATCTCCCAGATGCTTGTCTGACAATGGTGTCCTCTGTCTTCAGGACCTCAAGCTCTATAGAAGGTTTTTAAGTAATGGTTATGCCTCTGATTCTACTCTAATTTTTATATAATACCGATTTACTCATTTTACCTGCTTAAATGCCTAGAGTGATGAGTCTTAGCAACAATACAAGCCCCACAGCCTTGAGTTCTTGTTCCTTACTTTACCTACCCTTTTTTGGGTTTGATTCTTTATGCTATGCCCCCAGTTTAAGTATACTAATAGTTGCAATATTCATTGAACACTTACTATGTACCAGACGCTGTGCTAAGTGTTTTGCATTGCCTCACATAAAATTCACAATAACTTGTGAGGCAGGTTCTGTTATTATCTTCATAATATACAAAGACTATTATTTTGGAAGAGTCCTTTGAGGCTGTGCTATGTGCAGTCATTTCCTGATAGCAGAGACAATTCCTGTGGAGAACAATTGAGGAAAACCTAATATGCAGTGACAGTCAAAATCTATTTTTTTGGGGTAAAATGCCTAATACATCAACGATGAAGTGTATATACCAGTATGAAAGCTGTTATCTGCATGAACCAGTGCCAGCCTTATTTGTTTCATTTGGGAAAAACTGACAAAGTAGAAGACAGGTTGGCTCTAGAATGTGACATTAACTCAGAAAGCACAATGACTTTATATCACCTGTATTTTTTTTTAATAGTGGATGGAAAATGGGCTGTCGTTTCTGATATGGGACATTATCATCATTCTGTACAGTGGTTATGTGATTCACAGTAATGTAATTTACTTCTCAATAGTTTTATAAAGAATCATTTGACTTCTGGGCTGGTGCTAATTAACATGGAGCTACACTGGAAATTGTTTTGCAGGCAATTTGTGTAGTATGTATCAAAATGGTGTTATAGATTCTAAAAAAAACCTCCTTAATATTACTCCTTTAAAAGAGTTTCTCATGTAATATTCTTAATGGTGTAATTTTAGTGGAAAGAATATTTATGCATGCCTTCATGGAGTTTGTATTTTGAGGGCATGAAGATGTTTGAAAAGATTTGATGGTATTTTATCAAATGTTTCTACAACTTATGTTTTTTTATAATTAAAGTTTCTATGTCACCTCTTAGCAAGTTCTGCCTGAATGATCTGGCACTATTCTCTCTTTAGAATATGTGGGCACGTAACATTGTTTGCTTGCAGCTCTAAAGCGCCATGTAGTCTGCATCCTAGAGGTATGTAGAAGGAACTTAATGAGCATGTTCACAATTTAAAATGCTTTCATGTAATTTTTGTCTCCATTTTTGTATTATTACAAAATAAATATAAACTTTTCAAACAGTATTTATTTTATTAGAAAATATTTTTAACAAAATAATTTATGAACATAGCTTTAAGAGTTAAATAGTTCTAAAGATTTAACAAAACTTAGGCCCTCTCTATCTTCCCCTTCTCCTGTCTTCTTCCTGTGTGACAACCATTTTTAACTCCTTAAGCTATTTCTTTTGGTATTTAACTCTATATTTCTAAAATGTTCTATATAGTCCTCTTTTCATTTATTAATTTTAGGAATGTCTACTATCCTTTCCCTCCACCTACATAGCAGGGAGTTATTAGGTTGAACATATGGCATTGCCAATATTTGACTATAAAAATGACAAAGTTCTATGATTAAACTTAATGATAATTGCTTAATATTTTCTTTTGCTTATTTTTGAGTCTGTCTTGTAAATTCTATAAATTTGTAAAATATTTTTGAAAAATTTTAACATAGTCAAAAATGATATATTATTTACTAATTTCATATTTTCTTTTTCTGAAGACAACCCCCTTGGAACTTTATCCTCCAGCTCCAATCTGGATTAACACGAAGCTCTTGCTCTAGGAATTATTTTTTCTCATTTTGTTTCCTGGGCCCCTTAGTTTCTCAAGAGGAGTGCACAGGAAGTTCATTTTTTTGAACGCTCGAGTTTCTGAAATACCTTTATTTTGCTCTTATTTGAAGGATAGGTTGGCTGAGTATAGAACAATTTTCAGAATTTTCTAGGTATTTATCTTTTTCTTTTCTGGTTTCCAACTTTCCTTCTCAGAAGTCTGATCTTATTCTTATTTCTGATGTCAGATAATTTGTTTTCTTCTCTGGAAGCTTTAAAATTTTTCCTTTTATTTCTGGAGTTCTGAAATTTCATAATGATGTTCTTTGGTGCAGATATTATTTTCATTCAGTTTCTGGGCACTTATTTTATCATTTAAATATGGATATTCATGTCCTTGATTTTTTGAATTATTTCTTCAATTATATAATTTTTTTCCACGTGTTTGTAATTATACCTTCTAATATATCCTCAGGGGTGGTATTTTGTGATGCTTGGTGCTACTGCTGTGATGGTTAAGTATTTCGAATATCATTCCCACTTGTCCTGTCTAATTTTACAACTTGGGCTATACTTTCCACTTCTGTGAGAGAGTTTTATTCATAACCCCTAAATATGCTAGGCTCGTTGTTAAATTTCTTCATGCTATTTCTCTAGTCTGGATATTTTATCAGCTCTCAAATCCTACTAATTAATAAGTCAATAGTAATGTATACTAATCTTTCCCAAGTCCTGTACTGCCTATGATGTTTTCATTAATCACTTGAACCATAATTGCTTTTTCTCCTTGACCATCAAACTTCTTACTTGAAGTATTCAGTGTACCTTTTGCTTATATTCTATATAATACCCCGTCACTGACCATTAGTATAATTTCCATGTCTATGTCATTATTTTAATCAAGTATTTATTAAGTACATATTATATGATTAGGATGTGTATGTCAGGCAAAAAAAAATCTATGTTTTTGTTGGAGGCTCTAAACCAGTAGTTATGAGTAATCTGTAGTTAAAATGCTTTCTAGCACTCAAAGATACATATGATAAGGTTTTTTGTCTGCTTCTGTCAGAGAAAAAAATTCCACACCTAAGGAAGAGAAATCATTATTACATCCTTCCTGTTTAGAGGTGGTGAATACATACTCAAGATGGTGATTGCTTCTTTGGAAGACCATGTACGCACAGATACTTCCCGCTGCCTCTTCCCTTTGTTTATTCTCAGAAATGAAAAGTGAGTCAAGGTCATGGGCTTAATGTTAATGTTCTACTCAGCCTCAAATATAAATTAAATTGCACTTTGGTCCAAGTAGACACAACATAATGCCAAGAAGCCTGCGAATTTCTTGTTTTAAATCAGTCTTGTGCCAACCTTTGGTTTTATATTATGTATTTCAGAAATTATATCTTCCAGAAATAACTATCCAGTTTTTCTGGGTGTCTAGATTTTTCAGCAGAAAGTTATGGACTCCTTGCTCTTCAGTTCATATATCTAATCTTTAACAAATTTTACCAATTTTTCCTTCTCAAGAGTATGAATTTTCCTTTACTTATTTGATTTTTTTTCATGGGACTTAGGACATTTCTAGATGTATACTAGACATCTAGGGAATGATGACTTATTTGTTTGAGAAAAATTGCTTTCGTTTAGACTATTCTATATTAATAGCTAATAAAAGGCCATTTAAAAGTATATATTTTATGTAATATAAAGTATCCTAATAACTGAAATTGATATAACACATTAGAATTTTCATATATTATCTTATGTAAACATTACCCAAATCCTGTAATGTAGGTACTATCAACTCCATTTTTGAAATAATGACCCTGAGGCTAAGAGAGATTGGAATTAATGCAAGAAAGGGCTGATTTTCTAATTTATATCTCCTGATTCCAAATCATCTTCCTCTTTCATTCATTCATTTAAAAGGCATTTATTGAGTGCTTATTATGTATTAGGCATTCTTCTATACCCTAGATATGTAGCAGGGGTAAAAAAGCCAAAAAGTCCCTGCCCTTTGCAAAATAGTGTCCATGTGTCTGCGTCATGATTGTTACTGTTTTCTAAGTTTAGATTTGCTAATTTGGGGAAGGGAGGAAGGAAGATTTTCTGGGCATCAGCTAGTGTATTAGGCACTTCCATCACCACATTTATTCTAATGTTACAACACCTCCGATGTAGGTATTACTATCTCCATTTTATGGATGGGAAAGTAAGTTGTCCCAATTCAGATGGTGGTAGCTGGGATTTGAACTCAATTTTTCGAACTGTAAATCTAGTGCTCTTTCCACTGTGCCAGTATTTTTCAAAGTGTGGTCTATGAACAGCCTTCCTCAGCATCACCAAGGCTTCACCCCAGTCCTGGATCATCTGAACCTTTGAGAGAGGGCCTGGGACCCTGTATTTTTAACAGGTGTCCTAAGTTATTTTAAAACAATTCAAAGTTTGAGAGCTCAACATTGTAGCACATTCTTTCAAATTCAGTTGCTAAGCTATAGAGGAACGAGGACATTCAATACAATATCCCTTAACCATGAGCATGATGATGCAAGCTGGAGGTGGTTGAGAATATTTCAAAGGGCTGGAGAAAAGGAGATCAAGGAACTGAGAGAACTGTGTGTTGGAAAAATCATTTCTATAATTTTATAATCATCATTTGCATGGTATTTTAAAAACCATTTTCATGGTTTTACAAATAATGAAGAATTCTGTCAGGAGCAGGTTGGAGAAAGTAACTGTGAAGCAGAAGGGGAAATCTTCAAGGAATGAGAAGAAACAAGTCAGGGATCTACAGGTGACTTTACCACATAGGAGTAGTGATGGCATAGTCTGATGGCACAAGGTTTTTAGGAGTGGGAGAGTGGTCTGGGTATGGCAATGAGGAGAAAATTATATGTGTTCTGGGAATCTTTAGGAGTCAACCAGTCTTGTTGCCGTAAGAAAGAACGTTTGAAGAAAAGGTTGTGGCTTGGCCACTTTGTATATGAGTGGAAATAAGGTTAGAAAAAGGGATGCGCAGAGCCATACGGGGTTAGAGTCTAGGGGTAAGAGGTGGCCTGAGAGTCTGGGGCCTTCTATGGTAAGTGACAAAAATGTGATGAAATTATCACTGATGTTCCAAGGTGGATAATGGAGGTGAGTCTGTGGGTATTGAAAGAGATGAAATGATGGGAGTTTTTGCCAGAAGCACTTGGCAAACTTTCAATTCCCTCCTTGAATACGAGCAGTTCTGGGTCTCTTTTCCCATTTGACTTTGCTGCTCCAGGACCTGGCTCCTAGCTTAGTTCAAGGTAACAGTCTAATATGTCAATCTTTAGTGCCTTATTTCATTCATGAAAGAGTCTTCAGCTACAAAGTTATTTCTTTTTTTATTGAAAGGAAAGCACGTCTGAGTGCGTGTGTAGTATAGTGAGCAAAGGGGAGGGTACTATGAGAGAGATGAGATTGGAGAATCAGGTAGGGACCTGATTCATTTAGAATCTTTTAGACCAAGGAAAAAAGATTAGGATCTATCTTAAATGTTAGCACGAGCAACTCAGTGAATAGTTATGTCTTTTGCTGATTTGGAGAAGACTGGGAGTACTAAGTTAGGAAGGAAATCAAGACATCTCTTACTGTTGTGGTAAGCTTGAGCTAGATCCCCATTAGAAGGTAGACTCCATCAAGGCGGGGATATTTGTCTGTTTGGTTATTTCATTGCCTAATCCTCACCACCTAGAATAGCGCCTGCCATGTAATGTAGGCTCTCTCTTTGTATTTGTTGAATGAATGAGTGAATAAATGAATGAATGAGTGAATAAAAAAGAGTGAACGAATAATAGATTACCAAATGAAGATGTCAAATAGAGTCTGGAGTCTGGATAGATATAGAGGCTGGAGCTCAGGGGAGAGAGGTCAGTACTAGAGACATAAATACATGTTCATTCAATAAGAATTTGAAAACATGATAATGGTGATGGTGATGATGATGACAAACTATGACACAGATAATTACTGTTAACATGTTTTCTATATAACTTTTCTATATATTTTTTCCAGCATATATACTGGAAAAAATAAAATCAGACTGTATATATGGTTTATAATTTGCTATTTTCAGTTAATATTTTATGGCTTTCACTGTCAGTACGTATTCATTTATATTATTTGAAGTGATGGCATGTTGTGTTATTGCATACAATATTATGTTGTATGCATATTATGTTATACTTGTAACATTATTATGTTTTATGTACTTTTTTGTATGATGGCCTGTTGTGTTGTTGCATATAATGTGTGTTATTGCATGTATAGTTTATTTATTCAATATTTATATCAAATTCCAAATTCTATTGGATTTTTTGTTGGACTTTCTACTAGCTAATTCTTGTGTACATTTTAAATGATTTCCTTAGGATAAATTTTCTAGAAGTGGAAATGATGAGTGAAAGCCAATTAAAGCTGCACATATTAAAGGCTTAATGAGCATGGCCACCCAAAAAGATAAACTCCAATTAACAAAGTATAAGAGTGCTTTCTTCTCCAACACCAAAATTACCTTTTCTTTTCTTTTCTACCCTTTCCTTTTCTGACAGCCCTCTGTTGCTTTGAAAACTTCTGTTACTGCATATGAGAACACTTTAGGGAAGACAGTTTTTTGATGAAAAATAGAAAAATAGTTTTACCACTATGAACATCTGTAACATGTTAAGGAAAACACAGCAGTGAGTGTCTTAAGTCAGTTTGGGCTGCTATAATGAGATAACATAGACTGGGTGACTTAAATAGCAAATATTTATTTCTCACAGTTCTGGATGTTGGAAGTTCAAGATCATGGTGTCATCATGGTTGGGTTCTTGGTGAGGGCCCTCTTCCTCATTCACAGGTGGCTGTCTTCTCACTGTGTCCTCACATAGCATAGAGCAGAGAGAGAGGAGAAAGATCTCTAGTCACTCTTCTTATAAGGTCACTCATCCCATTTATGTGGGCTCCACTCTCATGACTTAATTACCCCCCAAAAGCCCTACCTCCTAATATAATCACATTGGGGATTAGGATTTCAACATATGAATTTGGGGAGGACATAGCATTCAATCTGTAGCAATGGAGGACATATTTTTGCAGGAACATGATTTGGATCTTTCCCAAATACCTGATTCTAAATACTTTAAACCAAAGAAACTCTATATCATGTCAGTACAAACATTTAATGTTACACTAATTCAATCAGAGCAGCTATTGTATTTTCTGATTAAAAAGTCTCTCCTTTATGCTTTGAGATCTATGGATGACTTAAAAATACAGAGAGGAACTAACATAAAACAGGAAAATATTTAAGTAAATCTAAGTTGGAAAAGTTTTAGAAATATGGATTTTAATCTATGTTCTTTGGAAATATTTACAAACTTTCACTCATATGTCCTAATGTATTTTCTTATTATATCTTGTATTAATATTTAGTATTTCAATATGTTTTCTCTGAAGTTAGTAGTAAAGCCAAGTTAACATCACAGCACAAGGTTCATATCCTCTTTTAATTTTGTGAATCTCCTCTCCTTGTTGAGACAAATACCTACCTGTGGTTCTGGAGAGCCATCCTCTCATTTTCAAATGGGCCAACGCTATAAGTGATAATCCCATGACTGGAGATGATGTGAAAGGCAATAAACTCCTTCTGCTTCGTAAACAGTGAGGTGTGAAAACTTTACTGCTGAAGTTTTCACTGCTGGGTGACAGGTTCCACTACTCTGGGAATACTGTGCAAACAAACAAAGCAAGATTATCAGACTAAGGATGTAAATACTTTTCTGTACCCTTTTAAAAATTTTTGCTAGGCAAAACTGGAAGAAATATATTTGAAGAAATGGAAACAGCAAGCAATGGAGCCTGTAATTGCACAAAAGGAGTGGGTGAGATGTGTCTTCAATTAGAATATCAGAGGCAAGAATTCAGATCCACCCTGAGGGGAACAGGAAGGTGAGCGAGTCACTCAAACCAATGGTATGGCTGGGAGCATTCTCTGATGCCCAGGAAAAAAATCAGACACAATGAGCAAATGCTGTACATACACTGAAACAGCATCAAACTGCACATTTAAAACATGAGTTTGATTACTTTCCACTTTGAAAAGTAATACTTACTAAAGAAAAAGTAGATGGAAGAATTTAGGAATCCCCCACAATTCTACCACCCAAAGACTTTTCCATTTTGATATATATCTTTCCTCAATGCTTTTAAAGGTACAAATTTTTATAAGCCCTTTTTTAAAAATTATAAAAGTAACTCATTTTTGTTATAAAAATCAAACAACCCAGACATTTATATGATAAAGAATTAAAAATTCTTTAGTTTCCTATATTTCCTCAGAGTAAAGCACTGTTAAATTTTATTTGTATTTTTCTGGACATGGACTATACAAATGAAACCCACTATATAATAAAATATATACACGTTGTATATGGCCATGATCATGTTGTATATGAGAAATATAAATCTCAACTCTAGAGTTGCAAGCATAAGACCTGATTACCTTTTTAGTGTTGTAGCTCCCGGTCCTTTCTAAAGAAATATTTTTCCTCTCAACTATTCTAGCACCTTGCCACCTTGGCCCTTATTTATTCCATTTCTTTCTCTATCTCCCAGGTTAACGAACTCTATTTATTTTGTTCTTTTGACAGGTCATGGATAATCTAATTATGCACTTGAATTTCTTTTTGATCACACAAAGATAAATTGTATACCTCTCATCATGTATTGATTCATGCACCATTTGCCATGCAGTTGACCCAGAGAAACACAATTACTGCTGTTACAGTTCATTTAAAAGAGTTTTCAACAGTGTGAGATGTTATCATTTTAGAATTGATGGTTATTTGGGGGACAGATTGTATATATATAGACACATACATACATATACACATTCTCTTGCCAGAACCTAACAAAACTAAAAAAAAATCATACTTAATATGGTTTTCTACAAAATATTTCTAGTTTTTCTGGATGAGAAGAAAAAGCTCCTCTTTAATCCTCATGGTTCACAGTTTTAGAGTTAGATAATGAAGAATCTGTTTCTTTACAGATCATGAGTTTTTTTGACTTCCTAAAAAGACTGAGAGATAATATAGTATAGAGTCTGCAATTAGGGCTTAAGTGATTTTTCACATCATAATTTATTTTGCATTAAATTTTCTCCTTTCCTTGTAGAACCATTCTGAAATAATTTACACATACACATATACATAAATATAAAAATATTGACCTTTGACAATAATGTCTCATAGAAATTTTACTTACATTTTTACCAATATATTATTTATGACGTAGTGACAGGTTTTTATTTTCAATTATTGCATTTTGAGGGGACAAAAGATGAAGTCCTGTTCTCCAGTGAGTAGTATAATTGAGAATTATCAAATGAAGTTACATGTAATCTTTTAAATAAAGGTCCAAACTTACTAGTTTCTGTGCCTTTTATTTTTATACATTTATCTTTCTCCACGGATGTTACCATGGTAATATAATTAATATTACTAATACTCTTTTCTTTTTTTTTCATAGTAAGTAAAAATTTTTGTTAGGGACTTAGATGACATAAACATTTTGGAAACATATACAATATTTGTCTGTTATAGTAACTTAAAAACAACCTTTAGGACATATCTCAAAAATTTCTCAAACTTTTTAGTTAATGTGGAGCTTTCTCTTCTCTGAAAAAAAATTTTTTAACCACATTTTAAGTGTTTTTTTTTTAATCTGGTTTAGCACTTCATTATATACTGTATTTTTTTTTTTAACTCGTAGTTGTTATTTGCTTCTAAGGTCCATGAAAGCGAGAACTGCCAACTCCTTCCTGTGTATTTTCTGTAGCAAGGGTTGGTTACACAAATAGAGTAGCTAGACAGGAAACATGACTACAGCAGCCAGATTAATTCTTTTGACACAGATGTGCTTGGTTTGCATTTTAAAAATATAAGACTACTATAAAGAAATGTGTACATTCCCATTTTTCAAAAACACTTGATTTTATTTTTCACTTTTTCATAGACATGGGTAAAAGAAATATTTATTTCACTTTCCTGTCAGCCTTACTATTAAAATAAGAATTATAACACACTGATTCTTGGCTTCAGGGTAGGGATAAACAATAGGGAGTAGTGAGAACTGTGGCAGTGTGGAGAATACCAGATAAGAATGAGACTCAGCATGCCAAATGTTCAATTTATTCAAGTAAAGAAAGAACGTAGATTTATATAGGAAGTCTCCCAAATTTGAAAAGTTAGCAAATAATATTTATAAAATTAAACATAGTACAGGCCAAGGATGTGTGGCCCATTTAAAATATGTCTGTAGGCTAAATCTGGATTGCATACCATCAATTTGCCACCTCTTGTCTGTATTACATAGCAAAAAAAAAAAAAAATGTGCTCAAGAAATCATAGTTTACAGATACGTTCGTGGTGTGGAACCAACTTTTCTCTTGTAGCTGGAGACTAAATGGATCCTTGCTTACTCTTCAGTTATAAAAAAAAATAGCTAAGATTTCATTAATCAGAATATACAGGTGACCCTTGAACAACGTGGGGGTTGGGGCACTGACCCCTATGCCCTCAAAAATCTACGTATAACTTTTGACTCTTTGAAAACTTAACTGCTAATATCCTACTGTGGACTGGAAGCCTTACCGATAACATAAGCAGTCATTTAACACATACTTTTTATGTTACGTGTAGTATATACTGTATACTTACAATAAAGTAAGCTAGAGGAAAAAATGTCATTATGCAAATCATAAGGAAAAGAAAATATATTTACAGTACTGTACTATATTTATCGGTATTGATATTGTAAGTTTACTTTGTCTGTTTACAAGGTAAGTTGTCTGTCTTAAATGGTGGGCAACCACAGCTGCAGACCTCAATCTATAGTACCTATCAAGCAATTCAGCTTTTTCCTGTAATGTCATGACTTTTCTCTGCTTTTTGGGAACACTTCCAGCATCACCAATGGCATTTCGTATGGGTCCCATGGTGTTATTCAAGGTTTACAATATTGCACTAAACACGATGAAAATGACATGAGAACTGCGAGAGATCACTTTTTATAGCAATACACAATTTATTGGAGAGATGAACTATTCACACAGATATGATTAGTGGTCACATGTCATTTTTAGTGGATACCGACAACACTTGAGTTCACCACAACAGCAACAGGAAGTGGCTATGGAATTATTACAGTAATACAGTATGTACTATAGTTAGTTTTATGTAGTTATGAATTAATACTGAATCTTTATGTTTGTTTACATTTCTCTTGACTGCAAATGGTACCATGTATGGTCTATAAGTGTTTGTGTGGGTAACTTTTTGATAAATTTTAATTTTTATAGAAGATTTATGTGTATTTTGTGGTAGTAAATGATAAAGTAGACTAGTATCTACATATATTTTATGCATTCATGACATACCTAACTTTTTCTTAATTTTTTCAATATTTCTAAGCTATGCTGTTTGTCTGTGAGTTTTTAAAAATTGTTGCAAATATCCAAAATTTTTTCCAATATATTATTTAAAAAACGCATGTAAGTGGACTCACACAATTCAAACCTATATTGTTCAAGGGTCAATTGTATATTAATTTAATTGGTATCAGTGTGACTTTGAAATGATCATGTTATAATTAATTTTTAATTGGTTATAAGGTTACATGTATTTCCTTAATTTAAAAACCTCAGCTACACATAATGTTAGTATTTTATTGAAAAAAATTTGTTACTCTTTATTTATTTATTATTTCAGAATATTCTGGGGGTACAAAAGTTTTGGGTACATAAATTGCTTTTGTACAGTTTCAAAGTTATAAGTGTGCCCATCCCCCAGATAGTGTGCATTGTACCTGTTAGGTGTGAATTTATCCATCTCCTTCACCCCCTCCCACCTGCTTGGTTTCCAATGAATGTTATTTCCACATGTGCACATAAGTGTTGATCGATTAGTTCCAATTTAAAGGTCAGTACATGTGGTGTTTGTTTTTCCATTCTTGTGATACTTCACTTAGAAGAATGGTCTCCAGCTCCATCCAGGTTAATATAAGAGGTATTAGTTTATCATTTTTTATGGCTGTGTAGTACTCCATGGTATACATATACCACATTTTATTAATCCATTCATGTACTGATGGGCACTTGGGTTGTTTACACGTCTTTGCAATTGTGAATTGTGCTGCTATAAACATTCTCATGCAGGTGTCTTTTTTATAGAATGTCTTTTTTTCCTTTGGATAAATACCCAGTAGTGGGATTGCTGGATCAAATGTAGTTCTACTTTTAGTACTTTGAGGTATCTCCATACTACTTTCCATAGAGGTTGTGCTAGTTTGCAGTCCCACCAGCAGTGTATAAGAGTTCCTCTCTCTCCGCATCCATGCCAAAGATGACTAACAATAGTGTTGCCAGGTTTAGTCCATCAGTAGACTGGCCCACAGCACATAATTACAAGCTTGGGGATTGAGCACAGGTCACTAATCAAGGAGTGTTGTTTGTTCTATACTTCACCGTACTATTATTATTATTATTATTACTGAGGTAAAATTTGCATGTATTACAATGCACACATTTAAGTATACAGTTCAATGTCTATGTTTTTACCAAGCTAATAGTACATAAGACCTTTCCATGTGTCCAGAAATTCCCTTGTTTCCTTTTGAAGACAGTAAATTATGACTTCAAAAGGAAACTTTCATTCCAACTCATCCGAGACAATCAGTGATCTATCTGATTTATATCACTATAGATGAATTTTGCCTGTTCAAGAATTTCACATACATGGAATCCTTGCAAAAGCACTTCAAAATAAATAGTTCTTGCTTCTTTCACTCTGCATTATGTCTGTGAGATTAACCATGTTGTTACATTTATTGTCCATGTTTGTTATTATTCACACTCATTCATGATTATCCATGTTTGTTTCTTTTATGCTGAGTGGTATTACATTGTGTAAATATATCAAAATATAAGAATTCATTCCCCCATTGAAGATATTTTCATTCTTTCCAATTATTGGCTATTATGAGTAAAGCTATTATGAAAATCTGTGTAGAAGTCTTTGTATAAACATTATGTTTTAATTTGTTTCAAGTAAATATCCAGACTAAGTTTGCCAGGTAACATACAGTATGACTTTAACTTTAATAAACTACTAAACTGTTTCATTTTTTCACTCCTACCAGTGCTACATAAGAGTTCCAGTTGCTCCAGTTGCTACCTACACTTGTCAGTAGTATCAGTCTTTCTAATTGCAACCATATTTGATAGTATGAAGCCACATCTCATTGTACTTTTAATTTACACTTTCCTGAAAACTTATAATGTTGAGCATCTTTTCATGTGCCTACTTGCAACTTTTATATTTGTGTTTATGAAGTATATATTCAAGTATTTTACCCTATTTTTATTGTTTGTTCTTTTATTTTTTTTTTATGTATCCTGGGTACAAACCTTTGTTAAATAAATATATGGAGGATATTTACTCCCAGTCTATAGCTTCCCTTTCCATTTTCCTGATGGTATATTTAGAAAAAAAGTTTTAAATTATGTTGGATATATGAAAATATTGAGTCTTCAAATCCATGGATATGATAAATCTCTTCACTTATTTAGACCTTTAATTTTCCTCATCAATGTTTAATAGTTTCACGTAGGAGCCTTGAACATATTTTGGTGGGGTCAGTATGGGGGAAAATTAGGAGTGAACATACACCTTGCTAGGTGTGATACAGATATAAAAATTGATGTGTATAGATAAAAACTTAAAGACTTTAACTATTTACCTGATAAAGACATTTGTGGAAGGAATGTGAGAATTGATCTTTAAAAAGATTATGAGGGCAAATGAGCCATTCCTCAATCCAAGTGCTTTGTAGCTAAGTGTCCTGAAAAGCTGAACAGTAAGCATTTAGCAGTGGGCCAAACATCTGACACTCCTAAGTGTTTTCTGAAATATTTCTAAGCAGAAAGGTAGCAGCAATATACATGAGCAGTGAACAGCTGTTGACTGAATGAGGCTGGGGAAGGAGCTTGAGAGCTGATGACAGGTATAGCTTGAGTAGCTTAGACAGGCAAGGTAGACAAGATAAATACCTTTTCCCCTTTGGGTTTAATCTAATTAAGAAAGTTAAAGTTTCTTCCCATCTTTTCCATATCATAAGGAGTTACTGCCATTCAAGTTGATCCAAGGCATATTTGGCATGGCTTTTAGCTGGGTTCATTATCTCATATTCTTGTAGCAACATTATTGGGAGAGACCTCAAATGTATTGGAAGTGGGATGTGTGACAGTTCCAGGTGAGATGGATGCTGCTGTTCATGGTATTTGAAATGTTTTCATAGAGTGATTATATAAAGCAATGAACTCCCCTGAGAGTCCTTTTGTGCATTTTGTTCTTACCCACAGAATTTAGTTTCCAGGCAGACTTGCATTCCTTCCTTTATTCTTTTCCTTATTTCATTGTTTTTTTTCTGTCTTGGTACTTTTAGCTATTCATGTGCAGTCAGAAGCAGAGTTAGTGCTGAATGGCAGACATGAAAGAGCAGCTTATTTTTTATAAATGTCCATTATAAATAAATAGGGAAACATGCCTTAAAGATAAATTTGATTAAGCTATAGCTTAATCAAAAGCACTCCAATTGTGTAAAATAGGATGCTATAACAAGCCAAAGCTACAATAAGACAATTTGAGACCAAATTAAATTGTAATATATGAATGGCATATTATAAGGAAGCATAGATTCCAGTTTAGATTGGCTACATGTACCATAAGTCAAGATCATCATAGAAACTTTTATATTTGCCTGGAAATTTAAAAAAGAAACAAGGGGAATCCTAATGTACGTAATCATGAAAGTTTAAGTGAAATGCTCTACAAAAGATCTGTATGTGAACAAAGTCTTTGTATCCAGCAGAATTGCTTTTGGATTATCTCTAATACATTACAAACAGCCCATTTCAATTATCTCGTCTACTCACATGTATTCAGTTTAAAAGTTATTAATGCTGATGAAAATTTATTCTACCCCCCCAAAAAAGAAAATAAACTTCTTGGGTGTTAAAAAGAAAATAGAAAAATATAGCACAGCACCAGTCATTCATATCCCTATTCTTATATCATGACCCCAGGTAGGCAGTATTTCTGGAAAGGATTCTTTTTACTCAAGACTTTTGTGACTTATAACGTACAGAAGACCCTTTTTGGTTTCTTCTGGGACCCCATTATTTGACTCGTTCTCACAGGCAATGTAGTCAAGGGTTGAGCTGGGTCTCAAGTAAACCTCTGAAAAGCAATATGTTCCCTAAAGACGTTCCAAGACATGAAACCTCAGTTCTTCCCCATTAGACAGAGTCCAGCTTTTCTTGGCTGGCCCTTTGTCCTTAAGACTGACACAGCACGTAGGTGTTGGGTATCCACTGCACAGCAAATTGTGCAGTGGAGTGAGAGGGGGGTGTTTGGCTAGACAGGCCTGCTCTTTGCAGGCGTCCAGAGTTTTGGGAGGATGTCTTATTAATGGAGGGGTCGGGGAAGTAAAGTGGGGGAGGAAGTTAGCGAAAGAAGCCAGAGAATAGTGATGGCTGATATCAGACAAAGGCGACCTCTTATTCCGTCTCATGGTAGATTGGGAGCCCCTGGAATGCTGAATAGGTCAAAAGACTTTAGTTTGATATTTGTGCCCCACTATGGGTACTTAATCTCTTGGTGCCTCATTTTCTGTCTCTGTAAAGTGTACCTAATCCTAATATTTCCGTCATCTAGTTGTGAAAATCTCATGAGTTAATGTCTGCAATTAGCAAAGGAAGGCATTAAGATAGCAAGCTCAGCCAAGCACAGTTGCTCACTCCTTATCACTTGAGGAGTTCAAGACCAGCCTGGGCAACATAGTGAGACTCCCCTTTCTACAAAAAATGAGAAAAATTAGCCAGAGGTGGTGGCACATGCCTGTAGTCCTAGATACTGGGGAGGCTGAAGCAGGAGTATCGCTTGAGCCCAGGAGTCCGTGTCTGCAGTGAGTTATAATTGTGCCACTGCACTCCAGCCTAGAGAGGAAGACCCTGTCTCCTAAAAAAAAAAAAAAAAAAAAAAAAAAAAAGTCCTTCTTTATCCTTAAGAGTCAGTTTAAGTGACTTACAGGATTACAAATGAAATAGTTTCTTAGGCTAGGTCTCATTTCTTTGTCTCACAGTATCTTTGACTCATTGTTCATCCTAAGCCTAAAATACTCAGTTTCCAAATTCTGAACATAACAACCTTTTTGCTTGTCTCCTTCCAGGGGGCAAAAACATTCCCATACCCAGTATGGGTACCAGCTTTATTTTTGTTTCAACTTCCCAAATTTGGATTTTTCAGAAACATTCTCTATTTTAGGAAATAGTACATAAATAGGAGAAAACTTGACTTAGAAAAGGTTGATATCTGAGAAGTTTCAAGCATCCTAATTCTGAGTTAGAGTTACCAAATGCCACTACTTAAAGGCCCAGAATGATGGAGTGATTTGCTCAGTATCACTCAGGAAACATTTGTGTTGTGGAGGGGCTCAGATTGCTGGTGTCCTGCTTGTCATTCCCGCTCCCCTTGTTTCTCTATGCTGTTCTTTCCTGAAGTGGTTAAGAGCATAGGTTGGGAGTCAGATAGATATGGTTCAAATAACTTTTTAACTAAATTTGGCCTTTGAACAACATGGATTTGAACTGCATGGGTTCACTTATATGTGAATTTTCTTCTGCCTCTGCCACCCCTGAGACAACAAGACCAACCCCTCCTCTTCCACCTGCTCCTCAGCCTACTCAATGTGCAGACAATGAGGATGAAGATCTTTATGATGATCCACTTCCACTTATGAATAGTAAATGTATTTTCTCTTCCTTATGATTTTCTTAATAACATTTTCTTTTCTCTAGCTTACTTTATTGTAAAAATATAGTATATAACGCACATAACACACAAAATATTTGTTAATCAGCTGTTTGTTTTTGGTAAGGCTTCCAGTCAATAGTATGCTATTAGTATTAATAGTTAAGTTTTTTGGGAGTCAAAAATTATACATGGATTTTCAACTGAACAGGGAGGTCAGCATGTCTAAGCCCACGTTGTTCAAAGGTCAGTGGTACTTATGAACTTCATGGCCATCCATAAAATATTTAAGTTCTCTAAGATCAATTTTCCCACCTATGAAATAGGGGTGACAGCTTGCTTATCTCATAGAGTGATGTAAAGATTTATTGAGATTATGCATGTCAAGTGCTCGACTCAGTGTCTGACATATAATATATGCATAATAAACATTAATTGTTATCATTCCTTTACAGTTTATTAAATCATATTCTTACAAAATATTAGCATATTACAATGATACTTTTGAGCCTATACATGTACTTATTTCCCATTGATGATAATGTGTTTGGACTTACATGCTTAAAAATCTCCAGTTCATTATTCCCTAGGGTAGTGATACATTTGCTAGAGATAAATCAGGCTCTTAAATCAGCATAGGCTAACTTTGATACAAACAATTTTCAAATCTAAATAAAATATGGTTTTGTTTCTCACTCATTGACTAGTGCAGTGTAGGACTACTGTGGGTTTTCCTCCATACAGTCATTTAGGAATTGGGCTTCATTCCTCTAGTGGTTCCATCATTTCCCAGGGCTTTGAAGTCCTACACTGGGTCCTCTGTGTATGACAGACCATGGAAGACCAAGAGGATTTTAAAGATCTGGCCTGGAAGTGGCAGTCATTACTTCTGCTCACATTCCATTGAAGACATGAAATGAATTAAACATCGACTTTACTTATACAGGTTATAGCTCAGAAATTTCCAACTTCATTAATTAAAAGTATCACTGAAATAATCCATATAAAATATTTATTATTGCTATTTAGGAAATTCATGCTTATGGGTACCGTATTTCCATGCTATTCATAGTCCAATTTTTACTTAATTAAAATCTTGAAAAATTAAAGGATTATGCAATGCATTTTTCTGAAATCCATCAATTAACAAAGCTCAAGCATAGAATTGCCATCTTTGGAATGCAAACACCTGGGGAGACTGGGGAATGTAGTCTAACTGTAGGCCCAGGAGAAAAAGGAAATAGGATTTGGTGAACACCTGGCACTGACTCTGAAACAGCCATGGTACAAAGAACAATACACTGACTGACATGGGATAAAATAATCATACGCTTTCAAAGCATTATGCCGTTTGAGCCTCACAACATCACAGTAACTTTGAGGTACACTATTGCATATAGGAAATGAGATGTAAGTGATTTTGTTTAGATGCTATGATTTCTGTTTCATTTGGTTTAAATAATTAGCTAACCCATGAAAAGCTATTCTTGTGTATTAAGTATTTGCAAAACTAAAATTTTAATCTCATGCCATGTTTTTTAGGGGCTGTTTAAGAGATTTCATAAATCTAGTATTTTGCAGGATATTCCTAACTGCCTTTGTAGATAATAATTTATTTTTTTCTTTCTGAATAAAATTTCAATTTGGTTAGCACAATGCCACATTTGTCTAAATCTTATTAGCTACATGAATGCTTAAAATGGCTCAATGTTTTAAAAATTTTATCCTTAATTAATTAATCCTCAATATCTTTCTGGAGAAACCTACTAAAAATGATAATGCTATGTTTCAACTTTTCTAGTTGATGGATTTGAGGCACATTCATTGCATAATTTTTTAATTTTCCAAGCTTTTAATTAACTAAAATTTGGACTATGGGTAGAATGCAAATTTGGTACCTATAAACATGAATTTCCTAAGTGGCAATAATTAATATATTTACATGGATTATCTCCATGATTCTTTTAATTAATAAACTTGGAAACTTCTGACAAAAACCTGTAGAAGTAAATTTAAACTTTAATTTATCTCTTATTATTTTATTATTTCAAGGAATTTTACTCTAACATATGTTTATTTACTGAGCTTTTATGAAAACTGGATATTAACTAACAATCCAAACTGAAAATGAGACAAAGTTGACTCCTAATTAAAAATTTAAGTACATTTTTTTATGTCAGTATGTTTATATTTACACATTAGAAATAACATTTGTTTCTAAAGCTAATTAAAATTTTATATTGAAATCTCAACCAGAAATTTTCATTTCGTACTAAGCTTTTTGTTTATTTATTCAATTACCTAATTGTCCTTCCATAGATGTTATTGTTCTGACTCTCTAACCCAGTTTGGCAATGTGCTTGGCAAATATTATGATACTTAAAATTTCTTTGAGGATAATTTTGCCTCTTGACTCCTGTGGCTTTGTTTCCCTGGAGGGTTGAGAAGAGAAAATACCTACAACTACATTATGGAAACACTTCCTACTTCCTCTGGTCTTTTCATAATCTAGATCTATAGATCTATCAAGGTTGAGGTGACATCCACTTGCTTTACACAAATCTCATTTATGTTAAATTGAAATTTTAAATAGGGTGGGGAGTGCCATGGAGTTAGTGTTAATAGTTGGCCACTTCACATGTTGCAGAGGGGTCATGTAAGATGAGGACCAAAGTGCCTTATGAAAAAGAAGGGCATGACCAGTTTAAATCTCTCACAATCTACATGTTAATGAATCAGTCTCAGCTCCCAAATTCTGGAAGAGGGATCAATTGGCTCCGTTTAAGTCTGGAGTCCAGACTGATCCAAGACTGAGTGCCAGGGGAGCATCTTGGAGAAGAGATAAGTGGCTTTGGAGGTAGGGGAGGGGAGAAGATCAGAGCAGATTTGTAGAGGGGAGTACATAGACGGGCAAGGAGGGCCACAACGGTGCTCTGGGTCCTGAGTTCTAGCTTGCGGCGGAGGCCTTGCTCCACTCCTCAACTTGGGTTCTCTGAGGCAACCGGCATCCTTATATGCTCCTAATATGCTCTCTGCTTAAGCTCATTCAGGATGGATACCTGTTATTTGCAATGAAAAGTCCTAAATTATCTGGTACCTATCTTGTTTTCAAAATTGACAGTATAACTTATTGGAACAGGATCAGCTTGATGAGAACACCCAATATTTCATTTTTGAATAAAGTCTTGGAATCTTCCAAAGCTCTCACTAGATCCTTTCCATTATCCTCATAAAATTTGGGAAAACAACCTTTACTCCAAGTAATCTGCTAAAAGATTTGCTTCTGCAGGAAGATCTGAGAGTTCTGCTTTGCCCATTTGTCTTTGGTAGAGGATTTGGCTTTTTCCTTAACCAGTTGAAGTGTATATCATATTTTGCTGACTACAATTGAAAGAAATATATCCAGTCATAAAGAATATGTTCTAAGTGTATTTGGACACCAATATCTTGTATAATATACTGCCCTGTGTCTATTGTAGTTATAAATCAAGAAAAATCTGGTTTCATACTTTGTAACACAGCTATATGGAATAAAATTTTTTTTTAAGCCTTGCCCTTTTCATAGCACAGAAAATTCTCAGATCTTGGTACAGGATAAATTGTTGCCCAAGACTATCAGTAGTAGAAAATAAATTTTTGTGGCCTCTGATAAAGGATGGAATTTACAAATGTAGAAAGGATGAAATTTGTCCAGGAAGCCCACTTTCCACTCAAAACACAATTATGTCAAGTCACATGCCTCAAACCTGCATATGTTATATGCTGTTTATGCTAATAAAGACACCAAATTTTGTGTTATTCACCATCCCTCTCATAAGCATAGGGAAAAGGAAACAATAAAAATCATTGACATATAGAAAAAGTTGTGTTACTAGTGTTTTATCAAGAACTAAGCCTTAGAAAATAGTATTTTTGATTTTCCATAAAAAATGTTCAATCTAGCAATTGGTTATATCTTTACCTAAATGCATGGGGTTGTTAGGGTCATTTAAAATCAATTGCTTTAATTTGCAAAGGGAAGGATTAGCTGTGTACTTCCTTGGGTTATTGCTGGCAATGAGGATTCACATGTGTAGTCTCCCAATATACGTCACTGCCTAAATGTGCAATGAAGAGAGATTTCCTAAGTCTGCAAAACTTTAAACTGGTATCCTTCGAATGACCCATATATTTGCCGTCTAGTTCTCATACTTGTTTTTGGGCTCCTTAGTGAAATGGAGAAACTTATAAGTTAATTATTTTTTAAAAAGTTCTGAGTTAACTAAGCCAATGATCTTCTTACCCTTTCCTGGCTATTTCTAACAAGACTTACACTTATATAGTAGTCCCCCCGATTCATGGTTTTGCTTTCTGTGGTTTCAGTTACCTGTGGTCAACCACAGTCTGAAAATATTACAGGAAAAATTCCAGAAGTAAACAATTCATAAGTTTTAAATGCTATGTTACAATTCCTATGTCATTCACCTTCCTTCACCTTATCATGTAGGCATTTTACCATCTCATATCATCACAAGAAAAAGGGTGAATACAATACAATGTTTTGAGAGAGAGAGAGAGAGCACATTTATATAATTTATATAACTTTTATTACAGTGTTATTGGACAGGTCCAGGTCCGTTCTGCCCACATGCAGTAAATCAATCACTGTGACATGGGTTTTGCAAAGAGAAAAGATTTATTGGCAAGGCTGCCTGGTAAGGAGGTGGAAGAACAGCTCTCAAATTCCCATCCTGGAAGGTAAGGCTTAGGGATATTTGTGGGTTAGGGAAGTGGGATGTTCTAAGTGTGGGGAAAGGTGATTGTCAGTGGGGAAAAATGATGTAATAGGTTTGTTCTGCGCAAGCGTTGTCAGGGTTCATGGCATTTCATAGACGTATATAGAGAAAATCGGCGTTAGCATGATCTGAGGGTGGAGTTTTTGGCCCTGGGAGGTCAAAAGGACATGGCTGGGGCACTTGTGCAGGTCCAGTTGAAGGGGTGGTGCTCTCAACTGGTTTGAACTGGACTGAAGCTGGCCCAAGTTCCTGAAAAACAACTGAAGCGACCATTACCATGGTGACTTATTAATGTTGTCTAAAAAACAGCCAGTGAAGGTTAAGTTTCAGCGGTCAGTGGTGTGGCCTTCACCTACTGTGGCCTTTAGCTTCATGGAAAGGGGGAAAATAAATAACAAAAAGCAAGTGACCAAAAGCAAGTGACCAAAAGCAAGCAGGGCAGGAAAACCTGGTCAAATTAACCCCTTGGTTTCAACAGTATATTATTATAATTGATCTATTTTATTATTAGTTATTGTTAATCTCTTCCTGTGCCTAATTTATAAATTAAGCTTTATCATAGGTATGTATGTATAGAAAAAATACATATCTGCAGTTTCAGGTATCCACTAAGGATCTAAGAATGTATGCTCCCCAGAGAAGAGGGGACTATTGTAACCCAAAATCATTTGCAAATTACATTTAGGGAGGCAGGTCAGGCTTTTCCCCAGTCTTTCTCACTCGTATATTTCCATGATTCCCATAGTTATTTTTTCAGATTCTGTGTTTCATATTCTAGTACTAAGAGAGGATTTAGAATCTTGTTTCAAAGCCTTTCATATTTTTCTATTGATTATTAAGCTATTTTAATGGTGTAATTTCTTTGGTATACTACTATAGATCTTAAGAAGAATTGTAATTCTAAAATCCCATAAAATATTTACAATGAAGCCAAACTGAATTAAACGCAACTTAATTTTGGGAAATGATCCTTAAAACTCTTCTACAAAGCTGATCTTGAGATGAAACTTAAAGGTTCAAATCAAATAGATTTCAGCATTTCTCAGCTGTTACTTCTTGTGAAAAATTGCTGAACAATTGAACTAAATGTTCACTGTATCAAATAATGATAAATGTCCTGGGTAATAGCACTTTTTCCTTCAGTCCCTAAAGATTAGATGTTTATATCTTCCCTTTGCTACTCTCTATGGTCTGAATTTGTTGCTTTCAGCCACAAGTAACAGCATAAAGGCCAAGGATATAATGGATATAGACTTTAAAAAAAATCTCCAGTTTTAAATCGTGCTGTTTTAGGACAGTGCTCCTGTTCTCTGCCAAGTTTTTTTCATAAAATGTGTGATTGGAGAAATATTTGAATCAAGTACTGCCAGTATTGATTTTTAACCAATAGTGGTAACTATTGTTTATAGATCTTAAGAGATCAAGTAGAAGACATAAAAATATAAGAGATTCTGCCTCAATAAGACTGTCCATAATATACTTCAGTGTAAAAGGGAAGACAGGGATAAATTAACTGTGAATATTTTCTTATTGCTGGACTCCTGTGATATATTACTTTACTGTTTTTCCTTTGTGTGGGGGTATTTAGCCATTTTAACAAATCTTGCTCCATTGAAGTCATCAGTGAAAGGTTGGAAAGGTAATGATTTTGGTTATTAGAATATGGGGCTTATAATAGTAAGTCTCTATTTATGTGACTGAACATAAATAAACATTTAATTGGATTGTGATATTTAAAAAAAAAGACTGCTAAAATAAGCCAAGCTATTCAAAGAGCAAATTGCTCTTGATTCTTTTGGCAATCAGAACAAATGTCAAATTGCAATGAAATTACACAAAATATGCTATTAATTTTCACGTGAACATGTTTTATAGCAAAGTAATCCTTTTTTTCATTCAGTACATACCTATTTAAAATAATTGACTGTGGTTAAATACCAAACTGCCAGAACTAGGTTGTTAACATAATACAACTGAAGATATCAATCAAGTTTGGCAATTGTTATTAATGTTAAGGTACAAAAACTAAGTACAAGTCACCATATCTTGTGAAATGAAACCAAATATCCCCTTAAATTAGAGATCAGTTCTAATCAAGGGAAAATTCAGTCATAATCTACTTCTATTCATTGGTATGCTGTCATGATTTCTGATTGGTAGCACCATTTCAATTTTTAAAATAAGAACATATGAACAATATAAAGAGGAAGAAATTACCATTATGAGTGAAAACGTAGGTAAATTTTGCTTGTAACTATTGCCTTTCTTTGTCCTACTTAATAGAATGTAAACTTCTGAATTCAGAGACTTTTTCTCATTCAATATGAAGTCCATACAACCAATAGCTGGTACCTAGGTACTAAAAGAAGATTAGATAAATGAAAGTCCATTTAGAGAAGTGATAATCATTCCCCATTTCCCAAGTTACTAAAATAGCCTATATGTTGCATTCCTGAATAGTTATCACCACCAATATATTAAAAATATAGTTGTTTATATTTTATATAGACTAAGAACCCTTATAAAATATTAATATCAAAACTCTTCAATAGTTAAAAATTGATTAACATATATTATCCTTGACTTTTAATTCTTGGTTTAAGGCAGAAAATAAAAATTGGACCCTATAAATTGTTGAATCATGATCCATGCATTCATTTTTATTTCTGAGTCAAAGTTTCTATTTCCAAGGCAGTTTAATGACCATCTTATGTCTAATGTGAATGAATCATCAGCAGATTGGCACATTCTAACTTTATTGTTTAGTTTCTAAACCACCAACACTAGTACAACTCAATTAATCTTGATTGAAAATTCAATTAAATCTTAATGAATCCAGAAAGTATTACTCTATTAGATTTATAACTAAAGTATCAATAAACATTTCTTTGATGTTTACTTTTAGTAGTCAGTAGCTAGTGAATGGAGTTAGCTCTGACATATTCATTCCTTCAAAATTTATTGAATATTATTATCCTGTACCACATACTGAATGAATGTATGTAAAATAATGCCAGTCAATCAGGTAGGTGGTGGTGCTAGGTTTTAAAAATTTGAACTGGTTATAAACTTTTAAGTTGGCTTTCTATATAGAATCCAAGAAGTGCTTGATATTGGCAGAGCATTGTAGTAAAAAACCCTGGTGACCAGCTGGAACAGTTCTCTAAAATCATAGCCAGAGTTGTCATATAGAGAGGATTGGCAAGGTGTAGAGAATTTTGAGGTAAAATGGAAGAAAAAAAGACCTAGGGAACTTGGGTTTTGGCTGGTCGAGAAGCAATGAGAAACCACGTGACCACTTCTCAAGGAATAAGGAGAGACATCTGCTCATTGTCATCTTTAGCATTCACTGTACATGCACAACAGTTTGCATTTCTCTATGTTAACTGATGTTCTGTGGGATCATTGCAGAGCCAGAGCTCACAGTCTTCCTTGATGGAAACTTATATATCCCCTAGGTCCCATGTTCATTAGTCCTCCTGTTTGGGGCCAAAGTTTCCAGATTGTTCCTGTGTGCAGAGATAGGGTCTGATTTGTTAGAATAATGTACACAGATTCATGAGAGCATTTATTGCCAGATGATAAAATTGTGACAGAAGGCTGAGTTCTTCCATGCGTAAAAAGGGAATTGCAACAAAATCTCCTTGGAATTTTCTTCATGTTCAGAGGATTAACTAAGACAACAGCAAGCTCATATACTGCTTTGTGGGGACTGATGGAGAAGCAAACAGATGCTCAAATTCAAAGCTATCTGGCATAAGTTCTGGTTCTGGGAGTAGGAATGGGCCAAGAAAGAAAGAGCCAGTGTTGCACAAGCTACAAAGAATATTCTGGCTTTTCATTCTTGCAGCCCCAAGAGGAATACTGTATAATTTATACTTCTATTTTTATATATTTATAATCAATTTATTAGTTCATATTTCTCTATTGGTGGACCTTTTTTTGGCAATTATGGTGGCAGTGATGGGAGGTGGGAAGATTCCACATTTCTTTTTAGGATGATTTATATACATTATCTCTTTTAAGTCTCAGAAACATCTTTTAGGGACGGTATTATTTTAATACCTTAGATGAGCAAACTGAAGCTTAGAGAGGTAACGCAAATTACTGAGGTTGGGAGAGAGCAGAAGAGTCAGGAAATCATTAGTGGCCACGAACATCACTGTGGAATGATACCACCTGCCTTTACTCTGGAATCTGAACACTGAGCTCTTGTGACCTCAGACAAGGTTCATGACTTCTTGAAACATCATTTTTGTCACCCATGAAATGGGAATACTGAAAGTACTTTCCTTAAAGGGTTGTGGTCAAGGTAAAATGTGATAAGACAAATGATGTATATAGTACGTTATCATTAAAGTGACAAAGTGAAGAATCAAAATCACGTATACCTTTTAGGACACCACTCTGCTTCCTATTAGGGTTTGAGGCCTTAGACCAATCTGATACATTTATGAGAACCCAAAGAGCTTTCACAGTTGGTCATAAGGTAGTATACTATATTTTTTAACAAGTATAATATTCCAGAATCTAAAGTTACAAGGCAAATAAAATTTTCATTATAAACAGACACACCTAAATGTGTTCAAATAAGTCAGTTCTCCTGTGACATTTACCAAATGGTTCATTTTAGAGTAAGTCATGTTTAAAATTTTTGGAGTGTTATCTATCATCTTGTGAAATACTGCCTGTATAAGGCAACCCACCTTAGGGACAAGAGCATAGGAAAATATTTATAAAAGTTTACAAATTTCTGATTTTATATTTAGTTAGAATGATTGAGAATATTGGCTTTCGAATTGGTCAAAAGCGTGTTCAAGGTTTTGCTTTTAGCTTGTAGCTCTCTGACCTTGGGCAAGTTGCTAAATCTTTCTAAGCCTCAGTTTCCTCATCTGTAAAGTGATGATAATAACACTTACCACATAATGTTGTTGTCAGCATTAAATAAAAGTGGATTTTAAGTGTAGATATACAAGATATATAAGCAGTGAGGCCAGCTGGCAGCTTTCCTAGATTCTTGTCTTTAAATGTCTGTGAAATATCACTAGAATACATCAGAAATGTGCACATTAATTTGGGTACCAATGTATCATTTCCTACTTACGATATGTAAAGGTCTTTCTCCTATGGAAGAAAACAGAGCCCTGGGGTTCTGAAAAAAAATTAAGTGAATTTCCGTGTTACAATTACCTAACCTCTTTCTATGAGCGTGTGTGTGTATGTGTGTGTGTGTGTGTGGAGAGAGAGAGAGAGAGAGAAAGAGAGAGAGAGAGACACCCCTTCTAGAGAGAGACACCTTCTGTCCCAGTGAATTGATATTTAGTGGTAAACTGTAATTCTAAATCCAAATACATGATATTCTGCTACCAGAACAAGCACCTCAAGAAATATAAATATAAGCCATATTTAAGTTTAATGAACTCTTATACTATGTGCCAACTCTGTACCAAGTGCTTTACTTATCTTATGTTCTGTTATTTGGTGCTCATAACACCCAATGAATTAGATACTATGATTGTTCTCATTTTCTGATAGAAAATGTGAACATTTGAAAGGTTAAATAACTCTCTCAAGGTAACACAGCCAGGAAGAAGCAAAGACTGAATTTAAACCTAGTTACTCTGCTTAAAATCTCATGTTCTTAATCACTATGCTATGATGTGGTGCTATTTACTGTGATTTATTTTATTGCATAAATTGTAAGCCCTTCCTAAGAAGTTCTCTGGTTCAGACTATTGCAGACTAAACTAGGGTACAGGAATTACAGAAAACTGGGAACTGTGTTGCAATATATATTTTTAATGGATTCTGCTTCAGTTCACACAGTTCTGTAATCTTTTTTTGAGTATTCATCACCTTGTTTTTGCGCTTTTATTTTCAGATAATTGTAGATCCACATGCAGTTGTAAGAAATAATGCAGAGAGATCCGTTGTACCCTTTACCTGGTTTCCTCAATGACTACATTTTGCAAACTCTATGTACAATATGACTACCAGGATATTGGCATTGATACAATCCACTCATTGATACAATCCACTATCTTATTCTGATTTCTTTGTTTTTACTTGTCTTTATTTGTATGTGAAGTGTATGTGTATTTAGTTTTATGCAGTTTGATCACACATAGGTTTGTATATCTACCCAGCAGTTCAGACACGGAACAGTCCCACCACACAGGATCTCTTGTGTTGCTTTTCTGAATTTACCTCCCTCCCACAACCACCTTCTCCTGCTGTCCCAACTCCTGCAACACTAATCTGTTCTCTGTTTCTAAACTATTTTGAGAATGTTCTATATTAAATAAATGGAACCCTATAGTATGTAACCTTTTGGAATTGGAATTTTTTACTCAGAATAATTCACTTGAGATTCATCTAAGATGTTATATCTGTCGGTTGTTTGTTTCTTTTATATCTGAATAGTATTCTATGATGTGGATGTACCAGTTTGTTTAAACATTCAACCAATGAAGGACACTTGGGTTGTTTCCAGTTTTCGGCTATGATGAATAAAGCTGAAACGAACAATTTTATACAGCTTTTTGGTGAATGTAAGTTTTTATTTCTCCAGGATAAATGCTCAAGAGTGGCATTGCTGGGTTGTATGATAATTGCATATTTAGTTTTATAAGAAACTGCCAAACCGTTTTCCAGAGTGGCCGTGTCATTTACGTTCCTACCAGCAATGTATGAGGGACCTAATTTCTGCACACTCTCACCAACGCTTGATGTTGTTACTGTTTTGATTTTAGTTACTCTGATAGGCATGTAGTAATAACTCATTGAGGTTTTAATTTGAATTTCTCTGATAACCAAAGATACTGAATGTCTTTACATGTGCTTATTTGTTATCTGTATATCCTCTTTGCGGAAATGTCTGCTCGTATCTTTTGTCCATTTTCTAATTAGATTTTTTGTTTTTCTACTGTTGAGTTTTGAGAGTTCTTTGTATATTCTAGATAGTAGTTCTTTGTTGGATATATGGTTAACAAATATTTTCTTCTAGCCTGTGGCTTGTATTTTCATTCTCTTCACAGGGTCTTCACAGTACAAAAGTTTCAAATTTTGATGAAGTGGAATTTATCAAGTTTTCCTTTTATAGATCATGTTTTCTGTGTCAAGATGAACTCTTTGCCTTGCTCTAGATTTCAAAGCTTTTCTTTTATGTTTTTTTTCCTAACATGATGCATAGTTTTCTGTTTCATGTTTAAGTCCATAATCCATTTTGAATTGATTTGTGTATAAAGTATGAAATTCAGGATGAGGTTTATTTATTTATTTTTGCCTAAGGATATCTAGTTTCTCCAGCACCATTTTTTTGGGAAAAGGTTATCCTTTCTCCATTGAATTATTTTTGTTCCTTTGTCAAAAACCAATTGAGCACATTTGTGTAGGTCTATTTCTGGGTTCTCCATTCTGTTCTGTTGTTCTATGTGTCTGTTTTTTTGCCAATGCCACACGGTCTTGATTACTGCAGCTATTATAGCAAGCTTTAATATTGGTTAGACTGATTTCTTCCAATTATCTTCTTCCCACTTTCCCAAGATTGTTAAAGCTATTCTAGGGCCTCTTCCTTTCCAAATAAATTTTAGAGTGAGTTCATCTAGGTCTACAAAATATCTTACTGGGATTTTGATAAAATGGCATTAAATCTATCAATCAATTTTGGAAAAATTGGTGTCTTTATTATGTTTGGTCTTCCAATCCATGGACACAATGTGTCTCTTCATTTATTAATATCTACTTTGATTTTTTTTACTTTTAAAAAATTTTTAATATTTTTAATTATTATAGGTACATAACAGATGTATATCTTTATAGGGTACATGTGATGTTTTGACACAGGCATACGAGGTGTATTAATCAACTCAGGGTAATTATGATATCCATCACTTCAGGCATTTATCATTTCTTTGGGTTAGGAAGACTACAATTCCACTTGTTTAGCTATTTTAAAGTCTACCCTAACTTGTTGATTATAGTCACTTTTTTGCATTATCAAATATTGTTCATTCTATCTAACTATCTAACTATATTTTTGCACCCATTAACCATCCCTACTTTATCTCCCCCTCCCCACGACCCTTCCCAGCCTCTGGTAATCATCATTCTATTCTCTGTCTCCATTAGATCAACTGGTTTAATATTTAGTTCCCACAAATGAGTGAGAACAAATGAGATTTGTCTTTCTGTGCTTGGCCTATTTCACTTAACACAATGTTCTACAGTTCCATCCATGTTGTTGCAAATGGCAGGATTTCTTTAATATGGCTATGTAATATTACATTGTGTATATATATTACATTTTCTTTATCCATTCATCAATTGACAGACACTTGGGTTGATTCCAAATCTTGGCTATTGTGAATAGTGTGGCAATAAACACGGGAGTGCAGATATCTTTTCAATAAACTGATTTGCTTTGTTTTGGATATATGCCTAGTAGTGGTATTGCTGGGTCATATGATAGTGCTATTTTTAGTTTTTTGAGGGACCTCTATACTGTTCTCCATAGTGGTTGCATTAATTTACATTTCCACCAACAGTGTATGAGGGTTCCCCTTTCTCCATATCATTGCCAGCATTTGTTATTGCCTGTCTTTTTGATAAAAGCCATTTTAACTAGGATGAGATGATATCTCACTGTAGTTTTGATTTGCATTTCTCTGATGACTAATGATGTTGAGCATTTTTTCATATACCTGTTGGCCATTTGTATGTCTTCTTTTGAGAAAAGTCTATTCGGATCTTTTGCCCATTTAAAAAAATCTGATTATTTGATTTTTTTTCTATTGAGTTGTTGGAGCTCCTTATATATTCTACTTATTAATCACTTGTCAGATGGGTAGTTTGCAAATATTTTCTCATATTCTGTGGGTTGTCTCTTCACTTTGTTGATTGTTTCCTTTGCTGTGCAGCTTTTTGCTTGATGTGATTCCACTTGTCCAATTTGGTTTGGTTGTCTGTGCTTTGCTGGTATTGCTCAAGAAGTCCTTGCCCAGACCAATGTCCTGAAGCATTTCTCCACTGTTTACTTTTAGTAGTTTCATAGTTTAAGGTCTTACATTTAAGTCTTTAATCCATTCTGATTTGATTTTTTGTATACAGTGAGAGATAAGGGTCTAGTTTCATTCTTCTGCATATGGATATTCAGTTTTCCCAGCACCATTTATTGAAGAGACTGTCCTTTCCCCACTGTATTTTGGTATTTGTTGAAGATAAGTTCACTATAGATATGTGTATTTATTTCTGGGTTCTCTATTCTGTTCCATTGGTCTATGTGTCTGTTTTTATGCCAGGACCACACTGTTTTGTTTACTATAGCTCTGTAGTATAATTTGAAGTCAGGTAATGTGATTCCTCCAGTTTTGTTCTTTTTGCTCAGGATGGCTTTGGCTATTCTGGGTCCTTTGTGGTTTTATATGAATTTTAGGATTTTTAAAATTTCTGTGAAGAATATCTTTGGTATTTTGATGGGGATTTTGTTGAATCTGTAGATTGTTTGGCTAGTATGGACATTTTAACAATATTGATCCTTCCAATCCATAAGCATGGAATTCTTTTCAGCTTTTTATGTCCTCTTCAATATCTTTCATGAGCGTTTTATAGTTTTCATTTTAGAGATCTTTTACTTCTTTGGTTAAGTTTATTCCTAGATATCTTATTTTATTTGTAATGATTGTAAATGAAATTACTTTCTTGGTTTCTTTTTCAGATTGTTTGCTGTTGGCATATGGAAATGCTACTGATTTTGGTATGTTGATACTGTATCCTGGAACTTTACTGAATTTGTTTATCAGTTCTAATAGTTTTTTTGGGGGGAGTCTTTAGGTTTCTCTAGATATAAGATCATATTTTCTGCAAACAAGGATAATTTGTCTTCTTTCTTTCCAATTTGGATGCTCTTTTTTTATTTCTCTTGTCTGATTGCTCTAGCTAGAACTTCCAGTATTATGTTGAATAACAGTGGTGAAAGTGGGCATACTTGTCTTGTTCCAGATCTTAGAGGGACGGTTTTCAGTGTTTTCTCATTCAGTACGATACTAGCTGTGGGTCTGTTATATATGACTTTTGTCATGTTGAGGTATGTTCTTCTATATCCAGTTTTTTGAGAGTTTTTATCATGAAGGGATGTTGAATTTTATCAAATACTTTTTCAGCATCAATTGAAATAATTGTATGTTTTTTGTTCTTTGTTCTGTTGATATGATTGTATCACACTGATTGATTTGCATATGTTGAACTATGCTTGTAACCCTGGGATGCATCCCATTTGATTATGGTGAATAATCTTTTTAATGTGTGGTTGAATTTGGTTTGCTAGTATCTTGTTGAGGATTTTTGCATCTATGTTCATCAGAGATATTGGCCTATAGCTTTCTTTTTTTTTTATTGTGTCTTTGTCTATTTTTGGTATCAGAGCAATAGAGGCCTCATAGAATGAGTTTGGGAGTATATTCCCTCCTCCCCGATTTTTTGGAATAGTTTAAATAGGTTTGGTATTAGTTCTTCTTTGAATATTTGGTAGAATTCATCAGTGAAGCCATCAGGTCCTGGACTTTTCTTTGATGAAAGATTTTTCATCACTGCTTCTATCTTGTTACTTGTAATTGGTTTATTCATGTTTTGGATTTCTTCCTGGTTCAATCTTGGTAGGTTGTATGTGCCTAGGAATTTATCCATTTCTTCTAGGTTTTACAGTTTATTGGTATATAGTTGCTCATAGTAATCTCTACTGATCCTTTGAATTTCTGCAGTATCAGTTGTAATGTCTCCTTTTTTTCATCTCTGATTTTATTTATTTGGATCTTCTCTCTTTTATTCTTAGTCTGACTAAAGGTTTATCAATTTTATTTATCTTTTCAGAAAACCAACTTTTTATTTTTTATTGTTTTTTGGTTTCAGTTTCCTTTATTTCTGCTCTGATCTTTATTATTTCTTTTCTTCTACTAATTTTGGGTTTGGTTTGCTATTGTTTTTCTAGTTCTTTGAGATGCATCATTAGGTTGTTTATTTGAAGCTTTTCTACTTTTTTGATGTAGGCACTTATTGCTATAAACTTTCCTCTTATTACTGCTTTTGGTGTATCCCATAGGTTTTGATATGTTGTGTTTTGATTTTCATTTGTTTCAAGACATTTTTTCACTTCCTTCTTAATCTCCTCATTGACCCACTGGTCATTCAGGAGCCTATTGTTTAATTTCCATGTGTTTGTATAGTTTCTATTGTTCCTCTTCTTATTGATTTCTATTAATAGTTTTATTCCATTTTGGTCAGAGAAGATACTTGATGTGATTTCAATTTAAAAAAAAATTTTAAGACTTTCTTTATGACCTAACATATGAGAATGACCTAACATTCTTGAGAATGACCTATAACCTGAGGAGAAGAATGTGTATTCTGTAGCCATTGGATAAAACATTCTGTAAATATCTATTAGGTCCTTTTGGTCTATAGTGCAGATTAAGTCCAGTGTGTCTTTGTTGATTTTCTGTCTGGATGATCTGTCTAATCCTGAAAGTGAGGTGTTGAGGTCTCCAGTGATTATCGTTTTGGGGTCTATCTCTTTCTTTAGCTCTGATAATATTTGCTTCATATATCTGGGTGCTCCAGTGTTGGGTGCATATATATTTAGAATTGTTAAATCCTCTGGCTGAATTGATCCCTCTATCATTATATAATGATCTTTTTACAGTTTTCATCTTGAAATCTATTTTATCTGATAGAAACAATAGCTACTCCTGATTTTTTTGGTTTCCATTTGCATGGAATATCATGTCCATCCCTTTATTTTCAGTCTATGTGTGTCTTTGTAGGTGAAGTGTGTTTCATGTAGACATCATAGAGTTTGGTCTTGTTCTTTTTATACATTCAGCCACTCTATGTCTTTTGATTGGAGAATTCAGTCCATTTACATTCAATGTTATTGCTGATAGGTAAAACTTACTATTGCCATGTTGTTACTTGATTGCCCATTGTTTTGTGGTCCTCTTTCTCTCTTTCTTCCTTCCTTTCTTCCTTTGTTAAAAGTGATTTTCTCTGGTAGTGTGTTTTAATTTCTTGGTATTTTTTTTTTTTGTGCATCAGTTGTAGGTTTTTTGGTTTGAGATTACCATGAAGTTTGCAAAAAACCAATTATTTTAAATGTATGAGAACTTAAATCTGCTTACAAACAAACAAACGAGCAAAGAGAAATCTGAAAGAAATTCCACACTTCACCTTCATCCTCCCCCTGCTTTTTAACTTTTTGTTGTTTCTGCTTATATCTTTTTATACTCTCTCTCCCTCCACAAGTCATTGTAGTTATTACCTTTGATAGGTTTGTCTTTTAGTCTTCCCACTCAAGATATATGTGGTTTATACACTGCAATTAGAGCAATATAATATTCTGTATTTGTGTACTTACCGTTACCAGTGAGTTATATCCTTTAGATGATTTCTTACAGTTCACTAACATCCCTTTCTTTCACATTGAAGAACTCCTTTAAGCATTTCTTGTAGGGCAGGTCTGGTGTTGATGAAATCCCTCAGGTTTTGTTTGCCTGGTAGACTCTTAATTTCTCCTTCATGTATGAAGGATATATTTGCAGGATATAATATTCTAGGGTTAAGGTTTTTTTCCTTTAGCACTTTGATTATGTCATGCCACTCTCTCCTGGCCTGTAATATATCCACTGAGAAATGTGCTGCCACACTTATTGGAGCTCCTTTATATGTCATTATTTTCTTTTTTCTTGCTTTCCTCAGGATCTTTTCTTTATCTGTGACCTTTGGGAGCTTAATTATTAAATGCCTAGAGGTAGTCTTATTTAGGTTAAGTCTGCTTGGTGTGCTATGACCAGAAGATATTGTTCCTGGATATTGATATCTTTCTCTAGGTTTGGAAAGTTCTCTGTTATTATTTCTTTGAATAAACTTTCTACCCCAATCTTTCTCTACCTTCTCTTTAAGGTCAATACTCTTAGGTTTGCCCTTTTGAGGTTATTTTCTTGGTGGTGTAGGCATGCTTCATTCTTTTTTCCTTTTTCTATTCTGATTGTGTATTTTCAAATAGTCTGTCTTCAAGCTCACTAATTCTTTCTTCTACTTGATCAATTCTGCTGTTGAGAGACCGAAGTATTTTTCAGTTTGTCAACTCAATTTTTCAGCTCAGAATTTCTGCTTAATTTTTTTTTTAATGTCCATCTCTTTGGTTGACTTGGGCAAGGTATGGGAGAATTACCTGGATTACCAGGCAATATCTCTCACTTTCTTCCCTCACTCTCTGTGCTGGGCTGCTGGATTTGGGGGAGAAGTGATGTGGGCACTCCCTCATGGCCACTGCAGCTGGGATTGCATCAGGTTACACCTGAAGCCAGCCAAGTGTCACTCAAAGCCCATGGTGACTGTTGCCTGGCTATCTCTGATGTTTTTTCAAAGCCCAAGGGCTCTTTAGTTAGCAGGTGGTGAATCTTGCCAGGACTGAGTCTTTCCCTTCAGGTCGGTGGGTTTCCTTCTGTCCCAAGGTGGGTGTAGAAATTCTGTCCAGGGACTAAGCCCTGGAATCAGGGGCTGCAGGAGTCTGCTTGGTTCTTTATTTTACTGTGGCTGAGCTGGTGCTCAAGTTGTAAAACAAAGTCACCTGAACTCTTCCCTTTCTTTCCCCAAGTGGAAGAGGACTCTCCCTGAGCCACACTGCCTGGAGTTGGGGAAGTTGTGACACAGGAACTAGCTTGGCCACTGCTGCTGGTGTCTCACTGAGTCATGTGTACCCCAAGCCCACTGGCTCCAAGCCAGCACAGCCATAGGAATTGCCCAAGGACTGAAGCCTTTGTGGCCTGAGTGCCTTATGAATTTATTCCAGGCCCCAGGCCACTTTTTGTCAGCTGGTGGTGGGGTTAGCCAGAACTCGAGTTTTGGGGTGGAGGATTTACCTCTGGCTGGGCTGGTCTAAATACTCCCTCTGTGGGTGCCCACAGAATTGTGCCCTGTGCTATGTTCTCCTGTGACAGGGCGTTCCTGAGTTCCAGTGCAAAGTCCCACAATCACTTCATTCCCCTTCCCCTGGGGACACAGATTCTCTCTCCACTCAGTGTGCTGGCGCAGCACTGCTGGGGGATGGGGAAGGTTGGCGTAGGCAATGCAAGACTGTCTTTTCTGCTCTCTTCAGTGCCTCTTTCCTTGATATAATGTTAAAACCAGGTACTGTGATCATTTACCTGATTTTTGGTTCTTCTGAACATGCTTTCTTGAGTGGATAGTTGTGGAACTTGTTCTTCGTGCAGAGGGATGATCACTGGAGGTTTCTATTCAGTCATTTTTCTCTGCTTCCTTCTACTTTGATTTTTTAATCACCATTTTGTAATTTTCAGTGCATAATTTTGTGCATGTTTTGTAAAGTTTATACATAACCATTTCATTTTCTTTGAATCAATTGTAAGTGGTATTGTTTTAAATTTCAGTGTCCACATGTTTATTGTTAGTATAAAGAAGAGTAATTGGGCTTTTTTTTTTTTTTTGCATCTTTATCTTGTGTCCTGCAATCTTGCTGAACTCATTTAGTAGCCTAAGAAGTTTTTTTGTAGTTTCCTTGGGATTTTCTGCATAGACAGTCATGTTGTCCTATTTGCGGGCAGTTTTATTTCTTTCTCTCCAATCTGTATGTCTTTTATTTCTTTTTCTTGCTTTATTATATTTGATTGCATAGAACTTCCAGTACTATGTTAAAAAGAGTGGTGATGTACACATATATAATTATGAAAAAACAAGTTTTTCTGTGATGTCACCTAAAGATAATAGTAAATAAAACCCAAGTTATTTGGTTGCCTAATATTGGACATTATTTTGGTCTGTAAATGATTGCTTAGCTCATCATGAACACTGAGAAAAAGTTAGCTATCATCATCATATTACATATTTTCCTTAGCATTTCTGTAATTTAAAATTACTCTTTAATAATTTTAAAGATACTTTATGGATTCACATAAGCTTGTTATCTCAAGTTTTTGGGGGTCCTAGTCCATGTTTATTTTGTGTTCTCACTCCAATTCATGGTAGATTGTTTCTTTGTATACTTTAATAATTTTGTATCATGAACTCATTTCAAGCACAAAAAATGTTCTTCTTTAAAGAAGGTAAATATGGTAGGTTTTTGGGAAATATTCTTCTGGAATGGTTTATGGATTTGGTTTTGTCTGGTACTTTAGGAGTATCATTTGCTTTTTCCCAATTTTCAAAATCATTTATTATCTTTTCTCTGTGTCACCTATGTATAGTAGATTTGGACTCCAAGCTAGTGGGAGGTATGCCTGCAATTTCCCAAAGGAGAATTGTTTTTTCCTTCTATATCTAGGACAGACCTAACGTATCTTAGTTTCCACTCCCCCAGAAGGAGATTCCCAGGTAAGAATTCAAATGCAAGTAGTTTATTTTGAATGTTATCCCAGATAACATCACTAAGGCAATGACAAAGTTGAGATAGAAAAGGGAATAAACAAACAAAGGTTGATTGACACTCAGGTTACCATGTCTAACAATCCTGCTAGACACAATGTAGAAAATATCCTGGAGATATCCCAGTCAAGGAGAGAGAACTGTGAGATGTTTATACACCAACTCCCTGTCCATCATTTGTTGGGGGCACCTCTGAGGGGCGTTGTCTCTAACACTTCAAGCTTGCCCTATTCACCCACCATGCCAAAAATCCACACCAAACTTTCAGACAATTCCATTTTAGTAGCGTCTCAGGTATTTGCTGTCATCATCATGGGGAGAGGGACAGGGCATTGAGGGCATCTGTCAAATCTTCCTTGTCACTTCCTTGGGTCAGTGAGTTGAGTCATTTAGTGTTTCTTGCACTTTGCTTGTAGTCTTTCCAGGGTTTAGCTTTCTGCAAAGTGTGTATTCCATTCGCCTATCTGATAGAGGCCTAAGGCCTGCTCTCCTACCTTGTGGGGGTGTTAAATCCTAAACCTCTAGCCAGTGCCAGCTCCAATACCTCCCCAGGGCTGCTGTACCATCAGCAAACATGACCACTGCTCTGTTTTTCAGCTTCCTCTTTGCTTCTGGCACCTGAAGATTTCCATTTATTTTTTTGCTGATCTAGTTTATTATTTTGCTGGAATTAGAAGACAACTCACTCTTTTAAATAACTACATAGTATATTGTGGGATGGATGCACATTTATTCAAACCATTCACTTAATGATAGACATTTACTTGTTTGTGTCTAGGTTTTTGTTTTTGCACCACAAACATAGTTGCTATTAACTTCCCTTTATGTGTATCTTTTGTAGTAGAGTTTTATCTGTGAGATTATGCCCCAGAAATGATATAATATCACAGAAGTTTTAATTAATTCTTTACTTCATTTCAAAAAGGCTGTAATGATTTATATTTCCACCAGCAATGCATCCTGGTGGAAAGATTTATCAGTCTCATAAATACAAGTCAGAAATTAAAGTTTTTTTCTTGGAGCATTAATACTTTAATTCCCTAGCTCTTCAGTAAAAAAAAAAATTGTCATTCATTTAAACAGAAAATAAATTGTATAATAATAATAAAACCAAAGCACAAGGGTTGAACAGTAAATCTGCAAACTTTATGTCTGGCAAACCAGGAAAGTTCAGAATAAATGCACTATCCCTTTTACCTGGACCAGAGAAAAAGAAGAAATAAATCCTCATTTCCAACTAAAACCAACTTCATCCATGGATTGTGATTACTTCTCAGGTCTTTGGCTAATGAAGGGTAATTCAGGTCCTTGGTATGAATCCTTAGGGAGCCATAGCTGGGGGGGGGGTCTCAGCTGCCTGGAGCCATTAGTATGGTAATTAGGGACATGCTCATTGAATCAGATGAAATAACTACTTTCTTGGAATTTGATAAATGCTGCCTCCTAAGATGTGTAGTGTCAAAGTAATCTTGGGGATGCTTGAGTTCACAGGTTTCTGGCACTGTTGAGTGACTGGAAAGCTTCTCTAAAACCACCCTGGTTTATCTCTGTTAAAATGAGTTTCTATTTCTGATGCATTCCAACTGACAAACATCTCCTAACCTCTATGTGGCCATGGCTGTATATTTGCAGTCTTTCCATGTAAACCAAGAAACTTTCAGATGAAAAAGATCAGCTGTGATATGGTATGATTTCTTTCCATTAAAATAAATTTCTCATAAAATTTATTTCTCTCTATAAAAAAGATATTGAAAGAAATTTAACTAATTATAATATTGCTAGTTAAATCTTTCAAATTCAGAATTTGTAATTGTAAAAGCAGTAGTTGCACTGAAATTTCTTTTGATATTGTTTGTAGATAAAAGATTGGCTAAAATATCAATAATATGAAGATTATAAAGAAAATATTTAAAACTAACAGAAAATAATTTTCAAGTACTGGAAGAGCAATACTCAATATATATAGAACTTAAATCCTAATGAAAAATCTGGTAAATATTTTCCTAGATAATATTTGATAAACCTCTTTCAAGTTTTTGTAGGCATGTGAAAGTTTAATAAAAGCAGTTTTTCTTTTTAAAAATGTAAATTCTGTTTTATTAGTTGAAAATGACTTTTCATTAATCAATCCTAATGAATTATGTATGCAATTTTATTTACCTCTTTCTACTTCTTTATTTTCTGTTTAGAAATTTTTAGAAGTGAATTTTGGCTTCCAGAAAAATACTTCATATTGTCAACTAAGAAGAGGCAAAACCCCAGGCTGTAGTGCAGTAAGACAGGCATTATTAATAGGGTCTTGGAAATTGCAATTTGGGAGACACAGATTTGGCTAGAAGCCAAAATGCATTCCAAAGGGAGGTAGAGAAATAGGGCTTTTTTTTAAAAAAAATTTTTAATGGAAGCTAAGGCTGACTATACAAATTGTTCTGAAAGAATTCTCATTGGTGGAAGCAGCTGGCTTAGTACATGAATTCGTAGTTTATTAGTTGTTGCTGTTCAGGAGTTGCAACGGTGGTGAAATTCAGCTGTTTTCTGATATGTTGTGGTCATCGTGGTTTGGCCCAGTTCAAAGATTCAAGGCAAGTTTCTGTTTTTTGTTGTTGTTGTGGTTGTTGTTTTTACAAGGTTATAGGTTGTGCAGGCAGTCCTTCTTAGAATGGCTTCCCGACTCCATTTTAGAGCCCTGAACCAGAGTGATGCCATTTCATGTATCACATCTTACAATATATTATATATACAGGTAGAGTTATTAATAACTTAGTCTGTCACTTTTTTGTCACAGAGAAAGAGAGCAGGAGAAAGAGAGCTTTGGTCAGGGGAAGGATCTTATGAAGATAGTTCCCGACTTACGATGATCTGACTTACGATTTTTTGACTTTACGATGGTGTGAAAATGATAGGCATTTGGTAGAAAGTGTACTTTAAATACCTATACAACCATTCTGCTTTTCACTTTCAGTACAATATTCAATAAATTACATGAGATATTCAATACTTTATTATTAAGTAGGCATTGTGGGAAGGTGGTAGATGACAGCTGTTAGTGGCAACATATGCAATAACTGGTAAAAGTATTCTAAAGACCTGGGCATGACACCAACAGTGTCTGCTATTCGTAGTTGACAAAAAGCAGGAAAGAAGTTGTAGATGCATATAAGAAACTCATTGTTTTAGATTTGAGAAAAGAGATGCGATAGGTAAATACATTCCGTCTCTTTAGTGGTGGTGATGGCAAAGAAGGACGAGGAATTGAGTCTAATAATGCATCTACCACAGTGCCATACCGACACATGCACAAGCAGTCCGGGTGACCACCCTTCAAAGGTGCTTATTCCAAAAGTGGGTGGTCCAGCTGATTGCTAAGATTATTTTCAACTCTTGAGTTTTATGATGTGGTGAAACATATTCCTATGGGTTTCTGCAGACCAGTTAGCAAAATTTTTATCTGGTACAATCTCTGAATAGTATTCTAGAATTAATAACTATATTTACAATTTTAATGAAATGATAAAGCTATATCTATAGCTGTTAGCCATCCTGAATTTTCCTGGACTCTTGGCTCAACAAATTGTTTAATAACTTTGATAGTCTCCTGGGGAAGGTAAATACATTTAGGAATAAGCTAAGAACCATGTACAGTGGAGTTGGGTATTATTAAATACAATGGATATTGAATTAGTTTCTCAAGGTGTGTCAACTTTTTTTTGCTGTGACCAAGTACCTCTAGAAGCTATGGAATCTCTCAGTCTTGCACAGACATTTTTCTTTAGAAAGGAAGTTGTAGGTTTCTGATTCCTCCTACACTATGACTTCCCCATTTGGCTAGTGGCTTCCCAAGCAGAGGCGATTGTGCAGGAGTCAGCAGCTAGGCTTGTGGCTTTTTCATCTGGTAGGGGCTGTTCTGAGCTTCCCAGGAACAGCAGCTTTTTGGTGGCCCAGTCCTGTGATGTGGTTTTGTGAGTCCATCTGACAGATCAGCCCACAATCTATGATTTCAGTCACCCAAGAATTCTATAAGTGGTTCAGTACCCTTTCTGTTTAAACCAGCTAGAAATCATTTTGTTTTCAGTAATTGAACCCTGACTAATAGACTTTTAAATTGAAATTTAATGATTACGTGATGCAGGGTTTAGAGGTGGATTATTTTTTAACTCATAGAGTTGTGAAACAATTTTTCTCTTTGACAATTAAATATTTATAGATTGGATTTTAGACCTCTGGTAAAAATGTGTTATTAAAAAATTTACTGACTAAAATATGATTAGAAAAATTTCCCACATTATGCAAAAAGTGCAAATTATTTGCAAAGGTACGTGATCACTTAAAATATTTATTGTTTTTATTTCACTGTAAAAATAATATTCACATTAGAGAATCTTTGGAAAACTGGTTGCACTTTAAATCTGTACTTTACTACAGTCGGGCCCGATCTTGCCCTTGCAAACTCTCCCTTTTGTAAAGACTGACTATAAATTAGCCTACTCATGTGACATAGCATGAACATCAACCAGTGGATTTTTCACAAAAAGTAGAAAATTATCTTTTACTAGTTACTTTTGTAGTGACTTGATAACTTTAAATTCTGCATACATTCAAAGGCTTAGTATTTCTGTTTCTTTATGAAAATTAATTCTTATACTAAGGTTTCTTTCCCCCATAGCAGTGTATCATATCTCAGCCTTGACAATTAAATTCAGAAAGAGACATTGTAACTTGCTAGTGAATTATTTATTTTCAGTGAGTCACCCATAGTATTGTATTTTCAGTAATATGATGAAAATAATTCCTGAGAGAATACTTTTAATATGCTATAAATTTCAATGTTATTTTACAATGGATAATTTGATTTTCAAACAAAGCAAAGCTTTAAGCAAAGGCTTTCTTTTTTTAATGAAATAGGGCAATGAGTTGGAGGAACATTTTCCAGCTTTCTTGATTAAAGGTTAAGGAATTATTTGCCGTCTTGAAATGTGACATACCAAATGTCCTTAGAGAATGCCACATAAAATTACAATAACAAATATGTGTCAGTATGCTTGGTGTGATATAGCCAGTGACTTGATTCCATTTCAGAAGCGTAAGGTTTCTTATCTCATGCCGCGATGATCTGCTTATGTTTATACTGCAGATCTTCAAAAGTTGACTTTCTTCACATTTCTGAAGGGTTTTCAATAGTCACTCACCCAACCAAGAAACCACAGAATTGCTCCTGTTCTCTGATAAATAGAAACAGCTTGCCTGAAGGCATGAAGTACTGTTACATAATTAATATCACCTAGGAAATAAACTGAATGCCTCAAGCACTGAGTCTAAGGCCATGTCTGTGGGGTGACTGATGTAATTATTGATGTTGTGTATCACACAACAGATTTACTTGCAGTGTTTGGGGATAGATCATGATAATTAATGTACTGGATGAGCTGGTTATTGTATGGTCAAAGCCAAAGCAATTAGCAAATATCATTTTAATCAAATTATTTTGTACATTATTTACATATCAATTTAGTGTTCGCTAGTAAAGAACTTGAAAGACAGGGTATTCTTGTTCTCTCTGGCCCCTTTCATATAATGGTTTATGTCAACAGTGACTTAGTGAAATAATGAACTTTAAGAATTAAATATTATTTTCTTCATAGCAATGATGACAATAATTATACTAAAGAAAATCCCATTTCAACTAGGTAGAATATTTTAAACTTTTCAAGGTACGTTTATGGTTTTCTTTCTCATTTTCTCTCTATAATAACTCTGTAAGATAGGGCAAGATCTCATTATCCCTATTACAGAGATGAAAAAACTGAAGTCTAGCAAGATTTACCCAACCCTGAAAAGTTCTGTGACAGAAAAATAGGAAGGAGAAATAACCTACAGGTATGAATTTTTGAAGGCTACATCTCTATCTGCTGCTTATTGATGCTTAACAAGTAAACACTCTGCTACAGAATTTTAAATTCACTGAGACAGAAAAGCAAGGTACTATATATTAAATAAATTATAATACCTTTATATGCACAGACAACTTAACTAAAAACTCATATTTAATAAGCATATATTAGGCATGTTCATATACAAGAGTGATTGCCCAGAGGAATAATATAGGAAGTATCAGTATTCTAGTGGAATCTTCCACCATGTACTCACGCTCCAAGATTATGCCTCCCTGGAGAGGGGGTGTGTCTCAGCCAGTGTGCTGCTGTTGCTGATGAGAGTGTGCCATTTGGTGCAGGTGACTGAGAACCAAATAAATGTTACAAACCAGGGATGTGCATCAGCTGATGAATTCCACACCTGGCTGCTAAGCAGAACCAGGTGATTCTGCAGACTAGTGATGTCTGAGAATCACTGGAGCACACATATGGCTTATTGTCTAAGTCGAGGTAGTACTATTATCACAACATTTCAGTTACACTGCGGTTTAAATTGGAAACCCCTGTAGACTTCCTAAAGAGGGATCAGCAGTTCAAAGGATCAGGAGGGACTCAAGAAGACTTCTGGAATTTGATGATTGAACTCCAGTTCCCAACTTTGAGCCTTTGTACTTTCTGAAAACTTTGGTTCTGATTCATCCTCTAGTTCTTAATATTTTAAGCCAACTTTACTTGGACATGCTACCATACCAGCTCTAGCCCCACATCCAGACCCTGGGACCATCTGACTTAGCTAGATCACCTTCAGCTTCATTGGGGGTGGGGAGAAGGTTTTCAGGGGCATCCTCAGTCATACATGCAGGGGGCCAGGATACACTGTCAGGTCTGGGACCTGAAACTTTGTTTTGCCTACTGGAGGGAGGTGATGTCAGCCAGTTATGCAGACATAACAGGTATGTTTGCCAGGGGGCAGCAGTCCAAAACAGCCATCATCAGCAGGGTGTTACCATTTTCTCTGATCATGCTCATCATCCTTGCCCATATTACGTGTACGTAGAATTTTTTTGAGTTTTGATTATAATGCAGGCATACTTTTTGTCTCAATTTAAAATCTATAATTTGGGACACATTTTTCATATATTTATGTCTTTCTCCTGAGGGTTGTGTTTATTAGATGCATGGGGTTTCATTCAAGAGATGTTCCATAATTTACTTGTCTTCTACTAATATTAAACACCCATGTTGTGCCCCTTCATTTTTTTTTAAAATCATAGTTAACACTAAAATTAAATCTGTGTAATTATAACATGCACTAAGAAGAATTGCAACATTCACGGCCCAGGGGACAATGTGGTCAATGCTAGACTATATTATGGGAACTCTTTTCTAAAACACTTATTTTGTTTAATTTAGTATAAATATGGAAAAGAAAGTTAATAGAAAAAATTCTGTGGTAATCTGCTAACTGAAAATATGAAAATGTCATTTAGGTAATTGCTTTTTTTTTGCTCAAAATTTGAAACAAAAAATGAGGTTGTTTAAATAAAATTTTGTTTTATGTAGAGACATGCACTTTGATAAAAGGTCATGGGGCTTAAGTAAGAGAAAACAATAAATAAGAGAAAAGCCTGGAGCCAGCAGGCAATCAATAAGTTGTTGAATAGAATAGGACACACACACACACACACAGTGTGAACTCAGAAGCAAAGAAAATATCCTTGACATATTAGTCCTAACTTTGAACACAGGAGACTTCTCTGAGAGAAACAGCCTTACATTTAAAACCTAAAGTGGGTTTTTACCGTACAAGAGTGAACAAGTCAAGAAAGGGATCTTTAGAATTTATGTGGCTTTGGCAATTCCAAAAGAGGCTGGACTGACCCCACCCACTATCTGTCTACTGTTTTTTCTTCCTTCTTTCCTCTTCTTTCCTTTACTTTTCTCTCTTTTCTTTCTTTCCCTTTTTCTTTCTTTCTATTATCCTACTATAGAGGACCTACTATGTGTCAGACCCTGTTCTAGGAGCTGGAGATGTAGCAAAGAACAAGACAGCATATTCCTCTGCTGTCATGGATGGACCTACATTTTGGAGAAGAGTCATAAAATAGACAAATGCATATACTCACAAGCAGGATAATTGTACATATTGGTAATGAAAATGAAATAGGCTGATCTGATAGTGATTGACAGATGGCATGTGTGTGTCATACTTCAGATTAAGTAATCTGGAAAAACTACTTTGAGGAATTAAAGATAAGCTAAAACTTTCAGAGTACTCACTAACAAGACTTGTTAAAAAGAAGATAATAGGTAAAGTTTTTTGGGCACAGAAAATAGCAAAGACCCAGGAATGATTTTGTGGCAAGAATATAATGAACCACTCTTGGAGAAAAGTGAGTCAATAACCATCTGTCTTCCAGGGTGGGAAAAAATAGAGACCTCTGGGGGAATCAGAGACTGTATCAAGCCACACCTTCATAGCAGGACTGAATGACATGGTTGTGAAGAACTTGAGATGGCAACGGGAAGCACCAAAGCAAGGCATAGTTTGCGGTTCCTCCAATGTGCATCATAGAGGATCCTTCTTCCCATTGGACAAAACTTACATTCTCAAGCTGAATTAGACTACAAGTTAATAAACAGTTTCTACAAATTTGATGCCTAAAGTGTTATATTTGTCATGCCAGAATGAACCGACTGAATAATGCCTGTAAAACTTAATTGTTCACTGGAAATGAATTCCTTGATGGCACAGTTGATACTTAATTTAACAAATTAATTGAGGGATAACTAAGACTTACATTTTAGAGAATCAACTTACCATCCAATTCATTAAGACAAAAGAAATGAAAAGCAGTGTCTGATTATGGGATGAGAAAAACACAAACAAATAGGATTAGGAAGCTTCCTTGTCAGATATTTGGTAAGGAAAACCAGAGAGAATATTTTCATGTTTGGAGCTCTTAAAAAATAAAATTCTCAAAATATGTGTGGGTTAAAATGTATCATGATTTGCATGAATGATTGATGTAATTTGTGAAAGCACATTAAATCTTCAAGTTCTTTTGTACTTTTAAAGAAAAACCAGCTGATGCCTATGGAAAATGAGTCACTGATAGAATTACTATCCCACTGGGAAATCCTTCAGTTGAATTGTATATAATTCTCTTCAAGCTTTGACATAACCTGAGTTGACTACAAACCATGTGTAATTTAAAACACACATCTGTGTACTTCTTTATAACTTTTCATACATCACTTTATTTGGACGTACTTGACTAGATTACAAAGTTCTTGAAGGTAGAGAACACATTATCTGTTTTTTTCATGATATTCTGTAGAGTCTAGAGCCAAGATAATATGACAAACTTGATATGTGAATGTGATTTTTACTGGAGTTTATGGGTTTTGGTTAGGTCACTTGGTTAAAATAGATAGGGGATGGAAAACTATGACTCTGCAGCCAAAACTGGCCCCCAGCTTATTTTTTTAAATAAAATTTTACTGGAACACAGTTATATCCATTTGTTTACTTATTATCTGTAGTTGCTTTGCTGTGACAGCAGCAGAGTTGATTATATGCAACAGAAACTATATGGTTCTCAAAATCTAAAATAGATGGCCCTTTACACAAAAGATTTGTGCTGATCCCTGAAATAGTCTTTGCATTTTGTTTGTGCCTTGGTATGATAAAAAAATAAGTACCTACATTTCCAACTAATAGCTTAATAATTTAATTTTTACATTGCACTTATTTTGATGTAAGGTGTAATGTCATTACATTCCTTCATCATGGTTGCCTCCATACCACTTACTGGGTAATCCCTCTTCTCATCATTAATATAAAATGCCACATTTATTATATATCCAGGTACTGAATATTACTTAACATGTATTGAGCTTTCACTGTATGATAAGCACTTTATTAAGCATTTCACTAATATAGTTTTACTTGTTACACACAATAATTCTATGATATCTGTATTGTGCTCTTATTATCTCCATTTTATAGATGGAGAAACTGAGGTATATAGATGTTACATAACCTGTCAAAGGTCACACAGTTAAAAATTTGTGGAGAAAGCAAATTTCACAGATCTTAAAAGAGGTAAAAATGGCAATTATTAAATGCATTTTGAATAAAAATTGAATGAATATATAAAATTCTTATACATATTTCGATTATTGTGTTTAATTATATAACAAACGTTTATATGGTATCAAGCTCTGCTCTTAACTCATTTAAAGTTCAAAACAACCTTATGAAATAGGTATTATCATAATCAATATTTTGACAGTAAGAAATTGAGGCACAGAGAGATTAACTGGTTTTCTGATGGTCACCCAACAAGGCAGTGTTAGACCTGGGATTTAAATTCAGGGAGACTTATTCTTGCAACTCTGTTTTTCTCTAGGTTATTCTGCTTCTTTTGATTTTTTCTAGTAATCACAGAAATGTGTGAATCTAAATATTAAAAATGAGCAGCTGTGGACCTGTAGAGAGAGTAGCAGGTCATGACTGAATTAGAATTTTTAATAAAATTATATGACTAGAAACCCTAAGAAAATCACCTAAGTCAAACAGTATTAATAAAAAAGCCTAGCTTTGTATTTCTCAGCACACCAGCTTATGAAAATTGGACTACTTTGTTTAGAGAGACATATTTACATGATGTAATCTTGTGGAAACAAAAGAACTGGTTGTATAATTAGCCAATCTGGAAAATAGTCTGAAACCTATAAACATAAACTCTCATGATGAAAGAGTTCATTAATTTTTAAAGCATTAAATATGAGGTTTTTTTCAGTAAATTCAGCTTTACTTTTCTCCCCTCTTTTTTTTAAAACTGATTTTGAAAGGAACACCTCTCTGTCACCTAAGTTTTAAAAAATATCTGAAACATTCCTTATGAGGTGTGAATCTTCCTTCTCCTTGTCCTCTTTATTTGAGCTTGGATGTGTCAAATGCAATGAAATGGAATTTTAAACCTTACCAGAAAAATCACCCATGACTTCTGCAGAAACTAGATTGATTTCAGCCACAGGGTAATTTTTTCAGACTCTGTGTCTGAGCATAGTGATGCCTCTCCTGGCTTTATGTGCCTCAGCAGTTATTATATTAGGAAAAGCACCACTCTGGGATTCACAGCTGTTTCCTGGGAACAAACCAAGTGAAGCAGAATGATATATATTTATGTTTCCTAATTGGATATACTTTTACAGTGGGATGTGAGTTTTTCCAAGGGAGGTAAGGTTGTTATTGGCCATATCTAAACTGTGTTCAGAATCAGGTCAAAGTTCCTTTTATTGGAAAAAAACTTGAGGAAAATTACTGAGGGGAATAGTGGAAGAGACAATACGTTCTAGACAGCTTGTTCAGTTTGGTACCATTCATGACTTCTGACTTCCAAGGAGTCAAAACCTAAATCAGTTTAATGGTTGGCCTCACTTAAAATTGGGTTTGAGGAAGATAATTGACTGGGTCACTGGCTGGGGACCAGCTTGAAAAGAATTTCATTTGCTAACACTGTGGTGCTGGTTGTTGTCACAAGTAGCCCCTGGATCTGCTGAGCCAACATCCCGATGAGATGTCAGATCTTGAGTTCCTGAAACGCTTAATCTTTATTTGTTCTGGGAAGATGAGAATGTTGTTTTAATTTTTCAAAAAAATTTATTATCTAATGTTTGGTACTCAACCATGAGATCAGCAATGAATGAGTGAATGCATTTATAATAAGCAGATACACATCATTCTTTGCTTTTTTTATGTTGACTGAGATCTGATAATGGGGAGTGATTAGGTGAAAATGGTGGGTCTTTTTTTTGTAGTAAAAACACTTAAAATACTAAAATTTATTTATTTTCTATTTTTATACCAATACTACATTTTCATCTGTCAAATGGTAAAAAAAAATCAGATCACTATGTCAAATAACTATATTGGAATCAGTATTAATAAAGCCTAAAACTCATGGGAGAATAAAGGCAGGAAGGAGAGTCATCGTATTTAAATTGAGTTTCTTCATAAAATTTTAAAAATATCTTTAAAATGCAAGACCTCAGTACAGCCCATCTGTTCAAGGACAATCTTCCCTTTAAGTAATGACATATAATTCTACTTGTTTTGGGCTCTCTACTGGAACATTTGTTTATTTATCATTCAACTCAAGAGAATGTTTGTGTCTTGGGCACTGATAGACAGGCTAGTGCCAATATCCCTATATTTTATTCAGAACCACATCAGTGAAGCAAACTCAGAGTGTTTGGAAGATTTGATAATGCATAGCAATAATTCATAGCATTTTCGTCACCAAACCAACAACAGACAGTTGATGCATACTGATTAAGAAATGATATGTGATAGAACTTTTCCCAACGTTTGTATATCAGAACAAGGGAACCTGAGTGCCAGATCACTAAATTACATTGGGCTTTGTTTTCCCCTTTTTGTCTACATGTTAATTTGCCACTGACTAACTATTTAACAGCTGTGTGAACTTGGATGACTTGCAGCATCATAGAATCTTCTGCATAAAAGAGATCTTAAAGATCTTATCTTGCCAGTCACTCATAGGATCCTTACATCTCCTCTTCAGCATTGGCATAAAGTAGTTGTACAGCTTCTGTTTGACTCCTCCCAGTGATGGGGAACTCAGTGTCAGCCAAGGAACTCAGGCCAATTTCAGACATTGTAAGTAATAGTAAATTCTCCATATTCTGAGCTCTTTTGTTTTCAGATATGTAAATGTAAATGGATATAATGACTACTGCCTTTCTTACCTCACAGACTTTCTTTAAGGATAAAATGAAGTGATGCATATATTAAATAGAAAATGCAATGTACTCCATGAAGTGAGATCTATTGGAAAGTATTGATCATTCTTATTACTACAAGTGTGCTAGACTGATGATTATTCACACCTATTTTCTCTGGCTTCTGGGTAAGGATTATGGCATTAGGCTTGCCCATGTGACTTACTCTGGCCAATGAAATATGAATAAAGGTGACATGTGTCACTATATGAGTTGCATCTGGGCAAAAGGTTTAAGAGCCAGCATGTAACTCCCAAGTTCCTTTCCCTCTGCAGTAACCATTAATAGTCCAGAAAGGGGCTGCTTCAACAGCTTGGGTCCCAGAGTGAAGATGACATGTGACAGAGCTAGGGCGTATCCACATGGGCATGTTGCATGAGTCAGAAATAAATCTTGGTTGTAAACCACTGAGATATTGGGATTATTTGTCAGTATAATCCAACCTAGGCTCTCCTGACTGGTATACACTTTCTCAGTTTAGGCCCAAGTTGTTATTATTTTCTTGTGCACGTCTTACCACTATGGGGAGAGTCCCCTCAGTCCCCCCTTTCTGTTAACGCTACAGGGACTTTTTTTTTTGCCACTGTAGAAGGCAGAGTAGTACCTTTTCCTGGACTGACCAGATAAGAATTCAAAAGCGTTATGGAGTAAAGCAGGCTTTTGTTAGGTACTTGAAAACCTAGTGTCCTTATCATATTGTTTTCCACAACAATTCTAAGTTATGAGCAATTTACCTCTTTGGAAAGTGGAAACTGTGGGTATTTTTCTCTAATTCAGTCTTCCTCAAAACTTTTTTTTCATTATTTCCCCTCTAGCAAGACTTTTTAGAATATTTTTTCTGATTACCCCATTTATGAAATTTTAATACCATAGATAAACTGTATATTGGTCTATGTTTTGTCTTCTCTAGTGGAAGATTTGTTTATTGATCATATAATTCACATGGGTTTGAATATCTGTGCCTTATAATTATAAAAAGAGTAAGATTTTTTCACCTCCAAAACGAATGTTTGTTCTCATTGAGAATGAACGCTTTACCTGAAGAGCAGACAAGTTAGGAAAGGCCAGTTTCGGCACCTTCAAACTGGTGTAGGATATCTCACAATGTGTGGTCCCAAGCAGATGGCGGCTGAACTAAGCAGAATGAGGTTCTGGAAAAATGCTTTCCTCATAAATTAGAGAATTTTGAGAGCCAGCATATAATGTATTTTGCAAAAAACAAAACCAAAAACTGTAAATTGCCACAATTCAGCAATATTAAAGTTGAGTGGGTTGAAGACAGCAAAGACTGTGGTACAAGAGAATAGGAGAGTAGAACAGATAATGACAAAAGTCAGATGGAAAATGACACAAACAATATACATAGCAAGGATTTAATAAGCATTTGTTGTGTACCTCTCTTTTCCTGCATTCTTTCATTCAACTCTTCAGGCAAGTTTCTGAAGTACTATTATCAAATAAATGTTCTATATGAGGACACTTCAACTTAGGTTGTGAATGTGCTGAGAGGCTTCGAGATGCTGCGTGGGCAAGAGAGGCACAGTCAAGATCTGTAGCCAAGACTGAGACTCCTGATCCACACCCCTTACGAGAGGGTGAACTTACTGCCCTCTAGAGTTGAGAAGTATGTTCATCTGGGAATGAGCTCACTCCTGGCAAGGTAACGAAGTCGAAGAAGGATTAACGTCATTATTTTAAGCTTCCTCATTTCAGAGGATTCCGTTCTACTGCCTTCTGGGTAACTAAATAGTGACTGTACTTGGTGTATCAAAGGTAGCTCTATGACTGAGGGTTGAATCTTACTAGAAGTCACGTGTAATATATATCCATTATGTATTTTTTATTTGTTTTATAATGTGCATGATTTATATGTTTACAGCCAGTCCCATAAATTTCTCCCTAACCCACCTTATCAGGGGAAAAACAATGTAGGGTTGGTCTCCCTCCACGTTACCACACACTTCTTAGTTGTTCTGATGTGATTTTTCCACTCTAGGCTGGTCCTCATATTTATGTTATCCCAATGTCCCTAGGATAAAAATCTTAGGCACGCTATAATTTTCATCTCTTTTGTTCATTTTTATATCCCTAACACCCATAACAGTTCTTGGCATATAGGAAGGACTCCGTGTTTGTTAAATGAGAGATGAATGACTAACATATAGGGGACGACTCTGGTTCCAGGGCTATGTTTGTTGTAGGAGTTACTGCCTATTTATAAATACAATCAATAGCCTCAACACCATGTTGTTGAGTGGCCACTGTGTCTTCTTTACCCAGTGAGATAGGTCATAAACTTTGTATATTAACATGTCTTTGGGGTTCTGCTTTAAGGTGGTAGACTGAACACATGCATTTAAAACTACAGTGGAATATTAGTAAAGAAGTATAATAAGTGATACAACTTTTAACAGTAAAGGACCAACAGTTGGAAGAGATGTCAACAGAATCTCTGGAAGATAGAAAGCTTATGAAGGCACGTTGGTGGATGAAACAGAGCTGAAAACTGGCACGCGGGTTCTGTGTAAGAAGTGATTTTCCCAGGGTACCAGTGGTGTGACGGGGCCAGCTGTTACAGGGGCCTGCCGTTGTGATCATCTCTTCACAACCACAAGTTAAGAGGTGTCATGTTGGTAGTTTAAAATCTGTCATGCTGAGGACACAAATCAGGGCTCTCTTCTTCCCCCATTAGCTGGTTATTAAGCATTTACCAATATATCATTATAAGGAGCCTCACAGAAGAGCCAACCTTTGGGTAATCTGGTTCAAAAGGCAAGATTGAAGGGTGGGGTTCAAAAAAAGGAGTGTAGGTAAAGGTCTAGACCAGCTATGCCAATCAGTCCTTATTCCTTTTACCCTATTTCTGCATGCCACTGGACATTTACCTCAATGCAGAACCCTAGGGATCTCCTATGATGCAGTGGTTCTCAGGTCTTAGCCTGCATCAGAATTACCTGCAGTCTTGTTAAAGCACAGATTTCTAGACCTCACTCCCAGAGTTTCTGATTTAGTAGTTCTGAGTGGACAACAAGGATTTACAACTCTAATTAGTTTTATATGCTGCTGCTGCTAATGGTCTGGAGACCACACTTTGAGAACCATTGTTCTAAGACATTAAAGGAGAACTTTAGGGTGGGTATTGGCATTGCAGAGTGAAGTGCTTCTCATTTTGACTTCTAGGGTCATAGGGGGCAGTCTATCAGCTGGCCTCCTGCTTCTGCATCCTAAAGTTAGCCTCTCAGGCAACAAACCCCTTTCATTAGAGACAGCCCAATTAGCTTTGCCATTCAGCTAAGAGGAAACAAAGCCAGTCATTCTATAGCTTCCAAGTATCATCAACCTAATCTCTCCAGTAGGGATCCATCGTTATATAGACATGTCAATGTAACCCCTGTTTATTATTTTTCAACTTTGTAATTAACTTATAATCAAAATATGGGTCATGTAATTGTGTTTACAAAATAAAATGTATATGCTATTAATATTTTTGTTAACATAAAAATAGAGAAAAGGGCAGAAATTGGAAAATCAAAATCAGGAAGACAGGTGGAAAGAAAGAATAATGGTATAAATACATTACACGGTGTACATCTGAGCTATTGTCTAAAGTTGATAGCAAAATATATAGAATTTTAAGTGTATTATTCAACTTTATTAAAACAATCAATAGAAAAACTGAAAATTTTTTGCTTTCTTAAAAGTTGAAAGGAGGAAGGAAAATGCATTATTTTAAAAATATCCTCATTTTAAAAATAATAGGAAGTAAATAGAGTTAGATGAAAGTAAATAGAGAAGGAAATGGTGAAATAAGCATATTATTTAGTGTTTTGGAGGTAACTACCAGAAGTAAAGACAGAACTGTTAAAGGCATTCTGAGAGGTGGAATTGTTGGCATTAATGTTGGGGAGAATACTGGTGCTTCTCATTACAAAACCTTTGCTATCTTTTAATTCAAATTGACATGTGAATGTATTGTTCTTTTAAAAAGAAGTCATTTACATTAAGATGACTTCTTGCTAGTATGGACCATCTTGAGCATTTATAGTTTATAGCTTAGTTTGAAAATGAAAAATGGATACATGAGACATTTTAATATAGGGATGCTAACAGAAAATATACTATACTTGGTAAATAAAACCCTGACCTGCTTACAGAAAGCTCACCTGAAGTGAAATTATTACCCACAGAACGATAATTGACTGAGCAGCTTCATTTTTCATCCAGCTCTTTGGGTATCTTTGGAGACTGCTGGTAATAATATAAGTAAATCAAGAGGATGCCAACTGCTCTTGTGTTAGTGGCTTTTTATAGACATAAAACCAGACTGCAAATGGTCATAACACTTAGGTGAGCACTCTGAAGTTATTTAAAAACAGAACCCCACACACTGACAGCTTTGGGGCATGTCAATAATCTGCTCCCCTATAAACTGCCTATGGTTTGAAGGAAATAGTATTTTTAGTCTGATAATTTTCCAGCTGTAAAGAGGTTGAATTCATTCAATGTCTTTCAAAGGCTGCAATGGTCTCAGGCTTTATATTTGTCTTGGATTTGAGTATATCATATTTTTTTATTAAAAAATTTGAGGAGGAGTACAAAGCTATGAAAATGAAATCCCACATGAAAGTGCATCAAATTGCCTTTCAGTTGGCTGAATACATTTGTTATTGATTTTGTCCTTTGATAACAATAAATGGTTAATGAAAAAAATACCCAGATTTCATTTCTAGGTACAGAATTTCTAATATACATAGGTGGCTTTATGTCCTTCCTTTGTCAAAAATGTATTTATTCATCAAATTTATGAGCTGTTAGGATAAGAAATGAGTCATGCCACAGTATCTTTAGCTTTCAAGATCCTGACACATTTATAATGACTGCTGTTTTGCATTCTAGGTAGGTGTAATTTAGCATGTAAGACCATTTACAGTGAAGATAATGAAGAAAAATTTTCCTATCAATTAAGACAGCCTGACAGAGTAAGTGCTGGGAGTGGGGATTTTATTTTTCTGTTATTTAAGATAGAACACAGAGATACATATAGGCAATCTAAAATATATTATTAGTAACTATCCCTGTACCTACAACAATAACTTTTTCAAAGAATCTACTGGTACAAGATAGAAAGCTCCATTATGTTTTGTTATTTTGTCCAAAGTGAGAAGCTGAAATAGAACTACTCTTGGCTGGGAGATGATGGATAGAACTTGAAATTGCATTGAATTTCCTATGTAATATAATTAATAAAACACTCCTCAGATTATTAATCCTTTTTTTGAAAGGTTCTTTCAGCAAGTTTTCTTCTAAGCAAGTAGAGTGAAAAAGGAGAAACAATTGATGGAAAATTTTAAAAATAAAAACAATTTTATCTAGAAGATCAAAGCAGGTTTTTAGTTTCATAATTGAAGATAATAACTTTAGTTCTTCACTCTAGGAAAGTTTTCTTTCTAGTTTTAGTTAGAATTACACGTTTATATACAAATCTCAAGATCATTTATTCCCTTGCACTTGACTTTGCTAAAGCAATGTTCTGTGTCAGCTCTCAGAAAATACTCCCAATTTAATGCTTCTTGTTAAGGGAAAAGCAACATTCTTCTTACCTCCAGAAATGCTTCTTCCGAGCTTGAGGCAATACCCCTAAAAGAATCTGGGAAAGGTGACAGTGTGGAATACTTTTGTTATAGAGTGATTTGGTAGGACAGCAATAGAAAACTAGCATTACTTTTTGGACTAGGTTTGTAAGTAGCCTTACACAAGCCACTTGTTCTCGATTTTCACATCCATAAAAAAATTAAATAGATAATTTCCAAGGACTCTTTTGATACTAAAATTTTAGGGTTTGTCAATAAACTAGATAGTTGTGTTAGTGAGGATGTTTCTCAAGTACATTAACTTTGGTTATCAGTGGAGGCTGTAGAATTGAGTTCAACTCACCCTCTATCTAATTTGTCAGCTCACGGAGGGCAAGCATGGTTACTTTTATTTATCAATACTACTTTCCAGCATTTATCAAAGCACTCTTCGTTCAGTGAATTTATTAAAGCTTACTGTACAGTTTATCAATGCTATTGTACAATCAGCGTACATTCAGACCCTCTGGGAGGGCTTTAGTAACCTGTGGGATCACTGTGTTGTATATTTCCTCTAGCACTATGGGATTCACAAGCCATGAAGGAGAAAGTGCATATCCTCTAGTCCCCTCTATATTTTTAAGAACATGAACATAAAAGTAAGGTCTGGTAGACTTTCAGGATGAAATGGAAGTGGTGATTTGTGCAGTTACGCTGGGGTCACTGGGCTAGGTCATAAGCTTACAGATCTAGGTTCAGTTGGATGAGGCTACTGACAAATAATAATAGCACCGTGGCTACTGAGAAAAAGCTATGGAAAAGATTGCTGGGAATCAAAATATGCAAGTGAGATGCTTCCTGTGTCTCTGGATTCCTGGTCCTTTGATTGTCACCCTATTCTTGTTAAATTCAAAGCAAAGATCCTCCCCCTTCCCTCCTCCCTCTGCTCTTAATATGAAATTCCCTAGGCTCATCTCATCCTTCAGAATAACTGTGCGTACATACCTTCAAAATAGAGCATCCAAATTCAGCCACCTTTTTGTTCTTTTGCCCTGTATTTTATTAAAAGGTAAAATAATTAGGGATGAATGCAAACCACCCATAATGATTTACTTTGAGAAAATACATGTAATGACTGTATAGAAGGGAATATTTGTTATAGTAAATATAAGTTATGAATCAATAAGGCAGAAGGAGACTTCCAGTGAGAGTAGACTAGAAATTGGATTTGCCCTTACACAGTGAGAATGCCATCAAAATGTGCAGTGGCATTTGTACATGTCATAAAGGTGATTTATTCTGCATCTAAGCTCTATTGAGGTTACACCTCAGATTCTGTCCTTAGGATTAAGAAAATCAGCATTGACAGCAGGCAGGCTGAATTTAAAGGAACTCAAATGTTTAAGCATCCAGGAGATTGAGTTTTGAGAGACGATTACAGGGACAGGCAACACAATTACGATGCAGAGATTCATTGTGAATGAGTAGGCGCGAAAGTGTTATGTGATAGCAGTTTAATATGTAGGGCAATGATATGGACCATAATGCATAAACCATAAGCAGTTAAGCTACTAAAGGACTTAGCTATGTTTTAAAAAAGTAAATATAAAAGCATAATTCTGCAGAATCAAAATGGGTTCTGTGTCTCTGCCTATGCCTCTTCCTGTCCTTTGATTTAATCCTATGAAAACATCAAAGTAAAGGCTAATACAAATGAACTTAATATAATACAAAACACATTGGCAACTAGAGTTAAAATTAAGACTATACCAAAAATAATTTTGTGAAAGCAGAACAAAGTTGGAGGCCCTACACTACCTAATTTCAAGACTTACAAAGTTGCAGTAACCGAGATAATGTTGTATTAACATACAGTAGACATATAGGTCAGTGAAACAGAATAGAGAGGCCAGAAACAGATCCCCATATATTTGTCAATTGATTTTCATCAAAGGTGACAGTACAATTAAATGGGGATAGGATAGCATTATCAAAAATGGTGTTAAGACAATTGGATATCCAAATGGAAAAAAATGAATATCAACACTTGCCTTATGCAGTATAAAAATAATAAACCAAAATAAATCACAGACAAAAATGTAAAAGTAAAAATAAAAAATCTTCTTGAAGGAAACATAGGAGAAAATCTTCCTGACCTTGAAGTAGACAATTTTTTTAGGTAGCCCAAAAACACAAACTCTAAAAGAAAAAACGATGAGTAGGACACTGTCCAAAACTTCTGCTCTGATAGAATGACACTATCGAGAAATAAGAGGCAAGCCAAAGACTGGGAGAAAACTTTTGCAGTACATGTACTGGTCAAAGGATTTGTATTCAGACCACATAAGGAATACTTATAATTCAATAATATGAAGTAACTTTTTCCAATTAAAAATGGGCAAAAGATTTGAACAGACACTTCACAAAAGGAGATATACAATTGGCCAGTCAATACATTAGAAGATGTTCAACATCATTAGTCATAAGGAAAACACAAATTAAAACTACAGTGAGATACCATTACACACCACTAGAATGGCTGCAATTAAAACAACTGAAAGTATCAAGAATTTTGTAAAAATGTAGAGCAACTAGAACTTTCCTATATTGTTTCTTGGAATTTAAAATAGTAAACCACTTTGAAAAACAGTTTGACAGTTTCTTATGATGCCAAATATACACTTACCAGCAATCCCACTTATAAGTATTTACCCAAGAGAAATGAAACCATATGTTCTCACAAATATTTGGATATATATGCTCATAGCAACTTTATTCATAGTAGCCCCAAAGTAAAAGTATTCAGGTTTCAATCAATAGAATGGATAAACAAAGTGTGAAATATTCATAGAATGGAATATTACTCAATAATAAAAAGGGACAATCTATTAATATACACAACAATGTGAATAAATTGCAGGAACATTATTGTGATATTAATTTTATGTGTTAATTTATGTGTCAAATTGGCTGGGCCATGGTGCCCAGATATTTGGTCAAATATTAAATATTATTCTGGATATTTCTATGAAGGTGTTTTTTGGGTGAGATTGACATTTAAATTTTTTTTTAATTTTTTAAATTTTTAAATTTTTAATTTTTTTTAATTTCAGAATATTATGGGGGTACAACACTTTGGCTATACATATTGCCCATGCACTGCCCGTGTCAGAGCTACAATCACGGTCATCTCCCAAACTGTGCTCCCCGCATCCATTCAGTGAGAGTTTTTCCCATCCCCTCCACCCCACTCCCGCCTGCCTGCCCCCTGATGAATATTATTGTCCTGTGTGATGTAAGTGTTCATCAGTTAGTACCAATTTGATGGTGAGTACCAGTGGTGCTTGTTTTTCCATTCCTGTGACACTTCGCTTTGAAGAATGGGTTCTAGCTCCAGCCAGGATAATACCAGATGTGTTAATTCACTATTGTTCCTTATTGCTAAGTAATACTCCATGGTATACATATACCACATTTATTAATCCACTCATGTATTGATGGGCACCTGGGTTGTTTCCACATCTTTGCGATTGTGAATTGTGCTGCTATAAACATTTGCGAGAAGATGTCTTTATTATAGAATGTCTTTTTTTCCTTTGGGTAAATACCCAGTAGTGGGATTGCTGGGTCAAATGGTAATTCTACTTTTAATTCTTTGAGGTATCTCCATATTACTTTCCATAGAGGTTGTACTAATTTGCAGTCCCACCAGCAGTGTATGAGTGTTCCTATCTGTCCACATCCCCGCCAACATTTGTTGTTTGGGGATTTTTTGATATGAGCCAATCTCACTGGAGTTCAGTGATATCTCATTGTGGTTTTGATTTGCATTTCCCTGATGATTAGAGAAGTTGAGCAATTTTTTATATGTTTGCTGGCCATCATTCTGTCTTCTTTGGAAAAGTTTCTGTTCATGTCCTTTGCCCATTTTTTAATAGGGTTGTTTGATTTTTTCTTGTTGATTTTCCTAAGTTCTGTATAGATTCTGGTTATCAGCCCTTTATCAGACGTATAGCATGCAAATATTTTCTCCCATTCTGTAGGTTGTCTGTTCACTCTAGTGATAGTTTCCTTGGCTGTGCAGAAGCTTTTCAATTTGATCAGGTCCCATGTATTTATTTTTGTTGCGGCTGTGATTGCTTTGGGGGTCTTCTTCATAAATTCTTTGCCTAGGCCAATGTCCATAAGAGTTTTTCCAACATTTTCTTCTAGAATTCTTATGGTTTCATGTCTTAGGTTTAGATCTGTTATCCATCATGAGTTGATTTTTGTGAGAGGTGAGAGGTGTGGGTCCAGTTTCAGTCTTCTACATACGGCCATCCAGTTTTCCCAGCACCATTTGTTGAATAGGGAATCTTTTCCCCAGTGTACGTTTTTCTGGAATTTGTCAAAGATCAGGTGACTGTATGAGGTTGGTTTTATATTTGGGTTCTCAGTCCTGTTCCATTGGTCTACGTCTCTGTTCTTGTGCCAATACCATGCAGTTTTGGTTACTATAGCCTTGTAGTATAGTTTGAAGTCTGGTAGATAGATGCCTCCCAATTTGTTCTTTTTGCTTAAGATTGCTTTGGCTAGATGGGGTCTTCTCTGGTTCCCCATGAAGCATAGAATTATTTTTTCTAGATCAACAAAAAATGATGCTGGTATTTTGATAGGGACTGCATTGATTCTGTAAATCAATTTAGGTAGCAAAGCCATTTTTACTATGTTGACTCTGCCTATCCAAGAGCATGGTAGGGCTTTCCATCTATTTACATCCTCTGCAATTTCTTTTCTCAGTGTTTCGTAATTCTCTCTATGTAGGTCTTTGACCTCCTTAGTTAGATATGTTCCTAAATATTTAATTTTCTTGTTGCTATTGTGAAAGGTATTGCATCTTTAATTTGTTTCTCGGCTTGATTGTTATTAGCATATATGAAGGCTATGGATTTGTGTGTATTAATTTTGTATCCTGAGACTTTGCTGAATTCATTTATCAATTCCAGTAATCTCTTGGTTGAATCTTTGGGGTTTTCTATGTATAATATCATATCGTCTGCGAATAGTGAAAGTTTGACCTCTTCTGCCCCTATCTGGACGCCCCTGATTCCTCTGTCTTGTCTAATTGCTGTGGCCAGGACTTCCAGCACTATGTTGAAAAGAAGTGGAGATAGTGGGCACCCTTGTCTAGTTCCTGTTTTAAGGGGGAATGCTTTCAATTTTTCCCCATTCAGTATGATATTGGTTGTGGGTTTATCGTATATGGCTTTAATAGTTTCGAGGTATGAGCCATCTATGCCTATATTGTTAAGAGTTCTTATCATAAAAGGATGCTGGATTTTGTCAAAAGCCTTTTCTGCATCTATTGAAAGGATCATATAATCTTTGTTCTTGCTTTTATTTATATGGTGAATTACATTTCTAGATTTGCGTATGTTGAACCATCCCTGCATCTCAGGTATGAAGCCCACCTGATCGTGATGAATTATTTTTTTGATGTACATTTGAATTCGGTTTGCAAGGATTTTATTGAGAATTTTTGCATCTATATTCATAAGGGATATTGGTCTGTAGTTTTCTTTTCTTGTTGTGTCCTTTCCTGGCTTTGGTATCAAGGTGATATTGGCTTTGTAGAATGAGTTTGGGAGGATTCCATCCTTCTGGATATTTTCAAATAATTTCTACAGTATAGGCACAGTTCTTCTTTGTAGGCTTGGTAGAATTCGGGTGTGAACCCATCTGGTCCAGGACTTTTTTTTGTGGGAAGATTTTTTTATTACTACTTCGATTTCGGTGCTTGATATTGGTCTGTTTAGAAATTCTGTTTCTTCCTGGTTGAGCCTAGGGAGGTAGTATGTTTCTAAGAATTTGTCCATTTCCTCCACGTTCTCATGTTTGTGGGCATAGAGATTTTTGTAGTATTCGAAGATGATGTTTTGTATTTCCATGGTATCAATTGTGACCTCTCCTTTTTCATTTCTAATTGAGCTTATTAGAGTCCTTTACTTTCTGCTTCTGGTCAACCTGGCAAGTGGCCTATTTTGTTTATCTTTTCAAAGAACCAACTTTTCGTTTTATTAATCTTCTGTATTGTTCTTTTGTTCTCGATTTCATTTAATTCTTCTCTGATCTTGGTTATTTCTTTTCTTCTGCTGGCTTTAGGATTGCTTTGCTCTTCCTTTTCCATTTCCTTAAGATGATTCATTAGTTTACTGGTTTGTGACCTTTCTGTCTTTTGGATGTGGGCATTTAAGGCGATAAGTTTTCCTCTCAGGACTGCTTTTGCTGTATCCCACAGATTTTGATAACTTGTGTCCCCATTATCATTTAGTTCGAAGAATCTTTTGATTTCCATTTGAATCTCCTCCTTGACCCAATAGTCGTTCAGCAACAGATTGTTTAGTTTCCAAGTTTTTGGATGAAGATGTGAGTTTCTGTTGGAATTGATTTCTAATTTTATTCTGCTGTGGTCTGAAAAGGTACATGGTATAATTTCTATTTTTTTTGAATTTGTTTAGATCTGTTTTGTGGCCTAGGATGTGGTCAATTTTAGAGAAAGTTCCATGAGAAGAATGTATATTCAGTGTTATTTGGGTGGGGTGTTCTGTAGATATCTGTTAGGCCCAAATGTTCTAGAGTCCTGTTTAGGTCTTTTGTTTCTTTGTTTCTTTTTTGTTTGGAGGATCTGTCCAGTTCCATCAGTGGGGTGTTGAAGTCCCCTGCTATTATGGCATTGCTGTTTATTATGTTGTCTAGATCTAGCAGTATTTGCTTTATGTACCTGGGCGCTCCTGTGTTGGGTGCATAAATGTTTAGGATTGTTAAATCCTCTTGTAAGATTTTTCCCTTCACCACTATGTAGTGTCCATTTTTGTCCTTCTTTACTTTTGTTGCTTTAAACTTTATATCATCTGAAATGAGGATGGCTACTCCGGATTTCTTTTGGTTTCCATTAACCTGGAAAATTGTGTTCCATCCTTTCACCTTGAGTCTGAATGCATCTTTGTGTGTAAGGTGTGTTTCCTGAAGACAACAGATACTTGGCTTGTATTTTTTAATCCATTCAGCCAGCCTATGTCTCTTCAAAGGGCAGTTCAAGCCATTTACATTTATTGAGAGAATTGATATTTCGGGTAAATTTCTGATTATTCTATTGGGTGCTGTCTTTTGTTTTACCTCTTGCATCATTGTGGAATCTGGTTTCTGGGGTTTTAGCTTTTGCATAGTTTTACATAGGTGGGTGTCTGTTGTGTTGATTAGTGTACAGTGCAGGTCTAAGCACTTCTTGCAAGGCTGGTCTGGATTTCACAAATTGTATCAGTGATTGCTTATCTGGAAAAGTCTTTATTTCTCCCTCATATAAGAAGCTTAGTTTGGCAGGATACAGAGTTCTGGGTTGGCCTTTGTTTTGTTTTAGGAAACTGATGATGTCTCCCCATTCCCTTCTGGCTTGTAAGGTTTCAGCTGAGAAATTTGCAGTTAATCTGATTGGTTTCCCTTTATAGGTTACCTGCTCTTTTCGTCTTACAGCTCTGAGGAGTGCCTCTTTTGTGTTTACTTTGGTCAGTCTAATAATTATGTGGCATGGTGAATGCCTTTTCACATTGAGTCTCCCAGGAGTCCTGTGTGCTTCTTGTACTTGGATATTGAGATTTCTGGCTAAGCCATGGAAATTTTCCCCTATTATTCCTTCAAATAGATTTTCCAGTCCACGTGAATTTTCTTCCTCTCCCTCAGGGATGCCTATGATCCTTATGTTTGGCCTCTTTACATAATCCCACATTTCTCGTATGCTTTTTTCATGCCTCTTGTTTTTGTGTTCTTTCTCTTCGACTGATTTATTTGGCATATAGGAGTTGTCTTCTAGCTCTGAAATTCTTTCCTCTGCATGGTCCAGCCTATTCTTAAGGCTTTCCACTGTGTTTTGTAGATCCTTGAATACTTCTTTCATTTCTAGGATTTCTATTTGATTTTTCTGTAATATTTCTATTTCCTTGGAGAATTTTTCATTCATTTCTTGCATTTTTCTTGTGGTTTCTTTGTGCTGGGATTCAATTTTCTCTTGAATTTCATTGAGCTTTCTTATAATCCAGAAACGAAATTCCTCTTCTGTCATTCTACCCATTTCATTTGAGTTGGCATCCATTGCTGAGGAGATTGACATTTAAATTGATGGACTTTTAGTAAACTAGATTGCCCTCCATAATATTGGTGGGCCTCATATAATCAGTTGAAAGCCTTAATAGAACAGACTGGCCTCTGCTAAACAAGAAGGAAGTCTGCCAGCAGACAGCCTTCAGACTTGAACTGCAATATTGGCTGTTTCCTTGGTCTCCAGCTTGCTGACCTATCCTGCAGATTTTGGACTTTCTAGTCTCCATTATTACAAGAGCCAATTCAATAAATCTCTGTCTCTCTCTATATATACATTTGTTGATTCTGTTTCTCTAAAGAACTTTGAATGATGCAGAGGCTTACATACTGTATGATTCTATTTATGTGAGCCTCTAGAAAAGACAAATTTATTCTACAGTGACAGGAAGCAAATCATAGGTTTTCTGGGGCCAGAGCTTGGGGAGAATTAACTGGAATGGGGCACAAGGAAATATTTGGGAAATTTTCTATAATTTAATAGTAGAAGTGGTTACACCCATATAAAAATTTGTCAGAACTCATCAAAATGTACACTTAAAATGAGTACATTTATTGTATGTGAATTATACCCATGTAAAGATGATTCTAAAAGCATAAAGCCTATAAATATTGGCTGTGGGAAGAAGAGGGAATTTTTGCATAAGCTCAGGGCTGTGTTACTGGGAAGTGAGTGAAGGCATTTCTAGATGGTGAAGTATGAAGGATATGATTTGTTTGGCATTATGGTTCTCCTTAAGCTATTTGAGGTTATCTCAGGGCTTGAAGACTAGTGATGGGGAAAACATCCAAATGTTGGGCCCATTGAGGTGGTAGTAAAGCACTGGAGCACTTAAATACAATACCATGAAGTAGGGAAAGACTTTATGGTAGACATTTTCTGACAAGAACTTTCAGAACAACTATAGAGACCATTTGTAGAGATTTTGGGATGTCAGAAAGATTCGGTTATCAAGGAACTCAGATTGAATTTGGACAGAACACCAGTCAATGGATCTGCTCTATCAGTTCCCCGTGGGGATATGTTTTTAAAATACAAATTTCAGAGCCTTACACCTAATGCTTCTAGATCTTGGATGAGGCCTACCAACCTATTTTTGTAAAAAAATGTTTTTCTGGTAATTCTGATGAGTAGCCAGGCTTGGGAAATGCTTCCTAGACAATTCATAAGGTGTAGAAAAGCTGCTAATAGCAAGTAACAGGGTGATAAGAGAATGAGAAGACCACATAAAAATTCAGACCGTCCAAAGAGACTGACCTTCTATTTCCTGAGTTAAACTTCAACAAGGGAGTCTTAACAAAATGCAATGAAGCAAAATAAACTCTCCATGGTCGTATTGTGTTTTTACCTCATTTAAATGGGACCTGCAGTGTTTGCCTGGGGATGCCCTTCTGATTAAGTCACTATTTACTTTGTGGTGTATAATACAAGGTGAAACCAAAGTAGGTATATTTGAGAAATGTTGACAATATTAGAAAACCAATTCCCAGATTCTCATAATAAACTGATTTTATTAAAACACAAGAAGCCAGTTTGTCAAATAATCTTTCATTGGCCAAAAAATGAGCTTTAAAAAAGAACAATAGCACTATTCATAAATTTTCATTTATTGAACACCTTCACATAATTAAAATTTAGCAGGAACCAATTGTATGTCATTAAACATATTGATAAGCTAAATGCAATTTGAGAACTTGTCACATTTGGGATGAAAAATGATTAGATCGACATACCTTCTCACCTCAATCTCCATGGGAAAATGATTCGAGTAACATTAGTTATACTAAGAAGAATATGGGAACAAGATTCTTGTTAAAAAACACAGCCATGTTGTAAACACTGATTGAGTGAAGGCAGTTTTAAAATCTTCGAATATAATTGACTTTATATCTTTGTGGAATGAAGGCTAAAATATCCTTAATATCAGGAAATGGTTTTTAAAGAGGGCTAAACTATTTTATCTATAATTTAGGAGCTTTCTCTTTTTGTACTTTTATCTTTACATCTCAGTCTCTAAAGTCTAAATTCTTTAGGTGATGAAACTTGGTTTGTAAATATATTTCCATAAAATCACTGAGTCCTCAAAACTACTTGTTAAAGGATTATGTCAGATTAATTTTGGATTTTTCCATAGATAATCAAATGCTCAATATCTATGGAGTATATAACAACATGCTGGCATTCCAAGTACAGAGAAATAGAAAATCTTATTATCTGAGTTTGAACAGGCATTGTTGGTTGTCTTGTCTACTTTCCATATCACCTTTTTCTAGTGTGCCCTACAAAGGCAAACTGCAGCCTCTACTTTGATACTTCTGGTGATGGGAAACTCACTACTGCACAATACTATCAATTTCATTGCTGGAGTACCTCAATGAAACAAAAAGTCCTCCTTATGTAGAATATTTCTTTAAATTCCACAAATTCACTGTACTTAAGTTTTATGAAATATCACAGCAAGCCTACATTTCTGCATTTTACCCCATTATTATCTGAAAAAGCATCGTTTCCTCTGAGTTCTCTATTCCCTTGGCTACAAATTTTCTGTTCCTTATCCTTTTATGAAAATTTTTCTTCCCACCTGCAGCAAAAAATTCCAAATGTTTCATTATGGTAAGGGCCCTAATCATCTGGCGCCTACTTACTTTCTTTGGTTTTATTTCCCATCATTCTCTGACACCTTTTCAATGTGCCAACCACACTAAGATACCCACAGTTTGCCAACTGCAACATGCTGTTTCACAGTGGCACATTTTGAGACATACTTTTTCTTATGCCTGAAGAGCTTTCCTACCCAGCAAACTCCTATATAATCTTTTAGGACTTGGTCCATTGTCACCTGCTCTAAAAGTCCCCCTTAATCGCTCCAGAGGTGGAAATGGTCCTCTCTCTTCTCCCTTACCAGCTGAAGATACCTCTGCCAAGCTATTAATATATTCCCACATCTTTCTTCTTCCCGAGACTATAAACTTCTTGAAGGCATAGACTATGCCTTTCTTATCACTCTGGATATTCCCAAGTTGCATACAGTGGGTGTACAATAAATGTCTGGTGAATGTATGGACTTATATTTCTGACCCCAAATATTAGAACAGCCCAGAACCCAAAAGTCTGCTGGTAATAATTATAATGCATCATGCTTATGAGCATAAATATAAATGAAGACATATGATCTCTTATCAAATGTCAGTCTCTTTCCTTGTCCCTAAAGCCATGGAAGCCAGAGCTGAGCCATTTGGGCTACATGAGCCATCGCCCTTATCTCTTCTGACCCACAAGTTCAGCCTTACTCTTTGTAATTTATTGCCCTCTTTACACCCTCAACTCCGATTTCTTATGGTCCCTCCTTGACCTCAGCCTTTGACATATATATTTCTGGACTTAGTTTCTATTCTCTTTACTGATGCCAGATGCTGGAACTTCTCTCTTCTGGTTCTAACTCTGACCTGATTAGTCCTATCTCCTGATGTTGTCCACGTATACATGTGATGTTTTCCTCTTATGTTGTGTTGATATTACTGTATCATAGTCAGTGCTAGGCATAAAAGTGGCAGCACATACAGTGAATTTTAAGCAACGAGCTAGGATAGGGATATCTGGAATCCAGTAACCAAGGGAGAAGAATGGTTCTAGAATCAGATAATCCATCTGAAAAGTGAGGACAAGTATACTACACAAAGCCAGATAGGCAGGTCAGAGTCAGGACGTACACAAGTCATGAAAATCAGAGCCTCCAGCAGGGAAGAAAACCTGGGAGAACAGATACAACTGGACTCAGAATAGCGTAAATATCAGAAGGCTTACAATGCAGTTGGTTGAAGACAATGCAGTTGGTTGAGACTCTTTACCAGTCTCATTCTACATGTGGGGCAAATGCTGTGCTGTTTGCTGCACGTTGAGGAGATAACATAGGAGCCATAACCCCTGCGTGTGGGTTGTTTACAGTTGAGTTGGGGGAGACTTACAAAATAAGCAATTATGACCCTTTGTGAGAAAAGCTGCAATGGTGGAATTACAGGATATTGTGGGAACACACAGCAGGGCCATCCAGGCTGCTGCTCCTGGCCTGTCTAAATGCTCTGGCCAGGCATTCCAGGGATGCTTCTTTCTCAGTACCCGCAAATCTCAGGCTTGCTTTCCCTCTTTTGTGATCACCTTGAGGATTCACCAGTCCGGGATCCCAACAATCTCTCTTTATCCATTTCAGTCTCAGACTGCAGTGTTGGACTGAGTAACGACACTGCTGCTCTCTCTGCTAGTGATTCTTTTATTTATTTCACGTTCACTCCCTAATGCATCACCTAAGTGGTTGCTCCAGTCCTGTCCCTTCCAATCAACCTCAAATCTTTTCATCCTGAACACATAACCTTGTCGCTGATTTTCCTGAGCAGAGTGAGGTCAGCGAGTGAGAACTTCATCCCTCCACTGCTCGCTACCTGCCGAAACACCATCCCTGCTGCTTCTAATTATTCCTGTACTTTTCCTATCCCCCTTCTCTTTCCTCCTGACTTAAAGAAAAAGTCAACCTTCTTCTTTTATAGTGATGACTTTCTCACCTGTGATTTTGGACACAGTCCTCCTCCCTTCTGCAAATTCTTTCAGTTTTCTCTTTCCCTCTTTGGCATCTTCAGTTGTTCCCTCCCTATTTTCTTTTTTCCAGGTATCAGAATACATGTACAGATGCTAGACTCAGTCTGAAAAATACCTTTCCCAGATCTTATGTGTCTCTTTATCTTTTATAATAATTGACCATTTCCTTACTCTCATGACCAAACCCGTGTACAAGTGGAATTGTCCCACATTTACCTGGCATTATGTTGGTAACTTAAGAAAGGGGACATCGAATTTGTATGTCTCTGTGGCTCCTATTTTTTCCCAGATTTATTCCTGCTGTTCAGGTTATTTTCATCAATCTTAGTCATGGTATTGCCATCAGCTCCTCCTTACTCTAATCTGCCTTCATGGCAACTACCTGCAGACGATGATCAAATCTCTTCATTAAACGCATAGGCTCAAGGAATAGGCTGCCCGCATTCAAATTCTGGCTTCACCAAGTGCTAGCTATGTGAGGAAGCAAGTCCTCAACCAACCCAAACCTCAGGTTTCTTGTTTGTAAAGTTAGTAGAACAATACAACAACTACCTATTTGGGCTTCATGCAATTATTAAATAAATAATTACTAACCTTCTAAAAGAGATATCAGCATGCATGACAAAAAAGTAACCACTCAATAAATGTTAGTTACCATTTTTTAAGACATCATTTTTTATCCTATCCCTTTCCCAGTGTCCATAATTGCCAGAAATTTCTGTTTAAATCCAGTTGCTAATATTGTTCTTTGTACATGATGAGCTGCCAGGTGTGGAAGTGGTCAGTCAGAATGAGCCAAACTGAGACTAAAAATTCAATCTTTATTCAGGTATTGTGACAGCACAGGCAAGAGGCAAAAAGGAGATGCGGAGGTTTGTCAGTACTCCATTTTTTCCCAAAAGACAGCACCAGGTGAGGCTCGGATGGACACATGAGGGAGAATCATCTCATTGCTGAGGAGCCCTGAGCAAAAGGCTCCTGAGGTTTTATTGTTTTAGCATTATTGAGGTATAATTGACCAATAAAAATTGTACATATTTAAGGTGTACAACTTGATATTTTGATATCTTTATACATTGTGAAATTATCATCACAATCAAGTGAATTAGCATATCCATTACCTCACATAGTTACCTTTTATTTTGCAGTGAAAACACTAAAGATCTAGCCTCTTAGCCAATCTCAAGTGTACACTACAGTATTGTAAACTATAGTCACATTACTGTGCGTTAGATCTCCAGAACCGATCCATCCTGCATAACTGAAACTTTCTACCCTTTGACCAGTGTCTCCCTGCTTCTATCTCCCCTCAGCCTCTGGAAACCACCATTCTACTCTCCACTTCTATGAGGTTCCAACAGATGTACGAAAAAGTGCTCAGCATCACTGATCATCAGGAAAATGCAAGTCAAAACCACAATGAGATATCATTTCATACTTGTTAGGATGGGTGTTATCAAAAAAACAAAAGGTAAGTGTTGGTGAGGATGTTAAAAAAAAGGAGAAATCCTTGTATACTGTTGGGATTGTAAAATGGTAAAGACATTATAGAAAACAGTACGGAGGTTTTTAAAAAAACAAAAGTAGAACTACCTTTATGTACCCAGTAATTTCACTTCTGTGTATATATCCAAAGGAAATGAAATCGGTATGTTGAAAAGATATCTGCACTCCCATGTTTATTCCAGTATTATTCACAATAGCTAAGATATGGAAACAACCTAAAAGTTTGATGAGGGATGAATGAATAAAGAAACTGTCATGTGTGTGTACACACACACACACACACGCACACATGTGCACACACATGCACACACACACACACACACAATGGAATGCTATCAGCCTTAAAAGAAGGAGATTCTGCCATTTAGGACAACATGGATGAAACTGGAGGACATTATCTGTGCAAAATAAGTTCAGACACAACAAGACAAATACTGTAGGGTATCACTTACATGTGGAATCTAAAATAGTCAGGCTCCAGGGCTTTTATGAACCCCAGGTACAGGGGAAGAGAGAGGCAGAAGGGCTAGGAGTGGAGAAGTACTGAGTCAGAGTGGAGAAAAGTTTCCTAGCTAAGGTTCTCTCTCCCAACCCCCACCCCACTATAAGGGCACCTAGCTTAGGAATGCAGATGTGCACATGAGCCTGGCTAGGGGTCAGAACACCTCCCCATCCCGTCCTTGAGGGTGGCTCCCTCCAGAATACTGCAATGAAGAAACAAAAAAGGTTTTAGGACCAGTCCAAAATGTATTTGGAAAGTTAGGTACAATCAACAATTTCAGAAGAATTTTACAAGGAAACTGCTTTAGGTAAAAAACTGGTTAATGTCCAACATACATTATCTATTCCATCAGACAGAAATTACTTGCGTATCTACTGGGCAAAAATCTTTAAGTTAAGCTCTGCTTCTCAGACTTGTAAATTGTTTAGACAGTAAAAATTCAGGTCTAGCACTGCACGGAAAAATAATCCAGTACTCTCTTTTATCTGTTTCTAAGCTTCCAGTAATTTTTCTGACACAATGAAATGTGGTTATCCTGACCTACCTCACAGGGCTGTTATGTTAAATAAGACATTGTATGTTAAGGTCGTAACAAGTTATATAGTGGTCACTCAAGCGTCAGGTGCTGTTAGTTGGGTGGTCATTGCTCCTTCTCCTTAACCTTTCCAATCTGAGTCTTCTCCGCTATTGAACTGAAATATTGTCTTGGAAGGGACATCCCAATAGCTAAGTTAATTGGCCTATTTTTGGATATCACTATTACTATTTTTTGCCTAGCATTTTGCCCAATTGACTATCCCCTACTTCTTGAAATGTCCTCCTTTGGTTTCTTTCTCCGGATTTTACTACCTTCTCACGAAACCTTTTTGTCTGACTCATCTCCCTCCTATTAGCTTTTAAATGTGAGCAACCCTGCGACACTTCACCTTTCTTCACTTTTGTTTTCTTTTTCTTTTCATAGATTTAGGGGGTACAAGTGCAGTTTTATTATGTGGGTATATTGCATAGTGGTAAAGCCTGGACTTTTAGTGTACTCATCACCCAAATAGTGTACATTGTACCTAATAAATAATTTTTCATCCCTCACCCCCCTTCCACCATCCCACCTTTTGATGTCTCCAATGTCTATTATTGCACTCTGTACATCCATGTTTAGCTCCCACTTACAAGCGAGAACATGTGGTATTCGACTTTCTGTTTCTGAGTTACCCCACTTAAGATAATGGCCACCAGTTCCATCCATGTTGCTGTAAAAGATATGATTTCATTGTTTCTTATGGCTGAGTAGCATTCCATGGTGTGTGTGTGTGTGCATGCGTGCACATACATACATATATTAATATATACACATCATGTTTTCTTTATCCAATGATCTGTTAATTGACACTTAGTTTGATTCCAGGACTTAGCTATTGTGAATAGTGCTGTGATAAACATGAGTGCAGGCACCTTTTTTATATAACGATTTCTTTTCCTTTGGATAAATACTCAGCAGTGGGATTGCTGGATCAAATGGTAGCTCTATTTTTAGTTCTTTGAGAAATCTCCATACTGTTTTTCATAGAGGTTGTACTAATCTATGATCCTACCAAAAGTGTATTCCCTTTTCTCTGCATCTTCCTCAACATCTGTTGTGTTTTGACTTTTTAATAATAGTCATTCTGACTGAAGTAAGATGGTATCTCATTGTTGTTTTAATTTGCATTTCTCTGACGATTAGTGATGTTGAGCATTTTTCATATGTTTTTGGCTGCTTATAACTCTTCTTTTGAAAGATGTTTGTTCATGTTCTTTGCCCATTCTTAATGGTTTTTTTTTTCTTGTTGAATTGTTTGAGTTCCTTGTAGATTCTGGATATTAGCCCTTTGTCAGTTACATAGTTTGCAAATATTTTCTCCCATTCTGTAGGTTGTCTCTTTACTCTATTGATTATTTCTTTTGCTGTGCCGGAGCTCTGTAGTTTAGTTAAGTCCCATTTGTCTATTTTTGTTTTTGTTGCATTTGCTTTAGAGGACTTAGTCATAAATTCTTTGCCTAGGCCAATGTCCAGAAGAGTTTTTCTTAGGATTTCTTCTAGTATTTTTATAATTTCAGGTCTTACGTTTAAGTCTTTAATCCATCTTGAGTTAATTTTTGTATATGGTGAGAAATATGGGTCCAATTTCATTCTTCTGCATATGGCTATCCAATTTTCCCCAACCATTTATTGAGTAGAGTATCCTTTCCCCAGTCTATATTTTTGTTGACTTTGTTGAAGATCAGTTGGTTGTAGGTATGTGGCTTTATTTCTGGGTTGTCTATTCTGTTCCATTGATCTATACGTCTATTTTTATAACAGTACCACGGTATTTTGGTTTCTATGGCCCACTAGTATAATTTCGAGTCAGGTAACATGATGCCTCCAGCTTTGTTCTTTTTGTTTAGGATTCCTTTGGTTATTTGGTCTCTTTTTTGGTTTCATGTGAATCTTAGGATTGTTTTCTTTAGTTTTGTAAAAAATAACATTGGTAATTTGATAGGAATTGTGTCAAATCTGTAGGTTGCTTTGGACAGTATGGTCATATTAACGATATTGATTCAACCTATTAGCACAGGATATTTTTCCATTTGTTTGTGTCATCCATGATTTCCTCCATCAGCGTTTTATAGTTCTCTTTGTAGAGATCTTTCACCTCCTCGGTTAAATGTATTCCTAGGTACTTTATTTATTTGTAGCTATTGTAAATGGAATTGAGTTCTTGATTTGGTTCTCAGCTTGATTGCTATTGGCATAAAAAATGTTACATGTTATTGGTGTATAAAAATGCTACCGATTTTTGTACACTGGTTTTGTATCCTGAAACTTTACTGAAGTCATTTATCAAATCTTGGAGTCTTTTGGAGGAGCCTATACGGTTTTGTAGATTTAAGATCATATCATCAGTAAACAGAGATAATTTGACTTCCTCTTTTCCAATTTGGATGCTTTTTTTTCTTTCTCTTACCTGATCGCTCTGGCTAGGACTTCCAGTACAATGTTCAATAGCAGTGGAGAGAGTGGGCATCCTTGTCTAGTTCCAGTTCTTAGAGAAAATGCTTTCAACTTTTTCCCATTCAATATTATGTTGGCTATGGATTTGCCATATATGGCTTTTATTATTTTGAATTATGTTTCTTCTATGCCTATTTTGTTGAGGGTTTTTATCATGAAAAGATGCTGAATTTTATCAAATTTTTTTCTGCATGTATTGAGATGATCTTATGTTTTTTGTCCTTAATTCTGTTTATGTGGTGAATCACATTTATTGATTTACATATGTTGAACCATCTTTGCATCCCGGGAATAAAACCAACTGGTTTGTGGTGTATTATCTTTTTGATGTGCTGTTGGATTTAGTTTGCTAGTATTTTGTTGAGGATTTTTGCTTCTATGTTCATTGGGGATATTGGCCTATTGGTTTCTTTTTTTGTTGTGTCCTTTCCTGGCTTTGGTATCAGGGTGATACTAGTTACATAGAATGAGTTAGGGAGGACTCCTGCCTCCTGAATATTTTGGAACAGTTTCAGTAGGATTGATACCAGTTCTTTGTATACCTTTTAAAATTTGGCTATGAATCTATCTGGTCCTGGGCTTTTTTTGGTGGGAGATTTTTTAAAATTACTGATTCAATTTCACTACTTGTTATTGGTCTATTCAGGATTTCTATTTCTTCCTGGCTCAATCTTGGGAGGTTGTATGTTTCTAGGAATTTACTCATTTTATCTAGGTTTTCTAGTTTGTGAGTGTAGAGATATTCATTGTAGTCTGTGATGATCTTTTCCATTTCTGTGGTATCAGCTGTAATGCCACTTTTATCATTTCTCATTTTGCTTATTTTAATCTTTTCTCTTTTTTTCTTGGTTAATTTAGCACATGGTCTATCAATTTTGTTTATCTTTTCAAATAACCAACTTTCATTTCATTGACCTTTTGTATTTTTTTTTGGATCTCCATTTCATTTAATTCTGCTCTGATCTTTGTTATTTCTTTTCTTCTGCTACATTTAGGTTTGGTTGGTTCTTGTTTTTCTAGTTCCTTGAGGTGTGACCTTAGGCTGTTAACTTGAGAGCTCTCTATCTTTTTGATTGAGGCATTTAATGTTATAAATTTCCCTGTTAGCAATGCTTTTTCTGTATCCCAGATGTTTTGCTTTGGTTTGTGTATCTGTTTTCATTCATTTCAAAATATTTTAAAATTTGTGCCTTAATTTTATCATTTACCCAAAGATCATTCAGGAATATGTTGTTTATTTTCCATGTATTTGTATAGTTTTGAGAGTTCCTCCTGGTATTGATTTCTAATTTTATTCTACTGCGGTCTAAGAGGATACTTGATATGATTTCAGTTTATTGGAATTTATTGAAACTTGCTTTGTGACCAAGCATATGGTATATTTTGAAGAATGTTCCATGTGCAGATGAAGAGAATATAAATTCTGAGGTTGTTGGGTAGAGTGTGAAGAATGTTCTGTAAATGTCTACTAAGTCCATTTGATCTAGAGTCTGGCTTAAGCCCAGAGTTTCTTTGTTGATTTTCTGCCTCGATGATATGTCTAATGCTTTCAGTAGGGTGTTGACATCCCCTACTATTATTGTGTTGTTATCTATCTTTTTTTTAGTAGTATTTGTTTTATGAATCTAGATGCTCCAGTGTGGGGTGCATATTTATTTAGGATTGTTACGTCTTCTTGTTGAATTGATCCCTTTATCAATATATAATGACCTTCTTTGTCTTCTTTTATTGTTGTTGATTTAAGATATTTTTAAATTTTATTTCAGAATATTATGGGGGTATAACACTTTGGCTATATATATTGCCCATGCACTGCCCATGTCAGAGCTACAATTGTGGTCATCCCCCAAACTGTGCTCCCTGCATCCATTCAGTGAGAGTTTTTCTCATCCCCTCCACCCCCCTCCCGCCTGCCCGCCCCCTGATGAATATTATTGCCGTGTGTGATGTAAGTGTTGATCAGTTAGTACCAATTTGATGGTGAGTACCAGTGGTGCTTGTTTTTCCATTCTTGTGACACTTCGCTTCGAAGAATGGGTTCTAGCTCCAACCAGGATAATACCAGATGTGTTAATTCACTATTGTTTTTTATTGCTGAGCAATACTCCATGGTATACATACACCACATTTTATTAATCCACTCATGTATTGATGGGCACCTGGGTTGTTTCCGCATCTTTGCGTTTGTGAATTGTGCTGCTGTAAACATTCGCGAGCAGATGTCTTTATTATAAAATGTCTTTTTTTCCTTTGGGTAAATACTCAGTAGTGGGATTGCTGGATCTAATGGTAATTCTACTTTTAATTCTTTGAGGTCTCTCCATATTACTTTCCATAGAGGTTGTACTAATTTGCAGTCCCACCAGCAGTGTATGAGTGTTCCTATCTGTCCACATCCCTGCCAACATTTGTTGTTTGGGGATTTTTTGATATGAGCCAATCTCACTGGAGTTCAGTGATATCTCATTGTGGTTTTGATTTGCATTTCCCTGATGATTAGAGAAGTTGAGCAAGATATGTTTTATCTAATATAAATATAGCTACTCCTGCTAGCTTTTGGTTTCCATTTGTATGGAATATTTTTTTCCACCCCCTCACTTTTAGTTGGTAAATGTCTTCACCCATTAGGTGGGTTTCTTCAAAGGCAACTTATGGTTGGATCTTGTTTCTTTTTTCTTTATTCCAAAATATTATGGGAGTACAAATGTTTTTAGTTACATGGATCACTTTTGTAATGTTGAGCCAGGGCTATAAATGTGCCCATCCCCCAGATAGTGTTCATTGTACCCGTTAGGTAGGTTTATGCCTATCCGCTCCTCCCTTCCCCCCTGCTTGATTTCCACTGAGTTTTACTTCTCTTTGTGTACATGTGTGCTCATCGGTTAGTTCCAAGTTAATAGTGAGTACATGTGGTGTTTGTTTTTCCATGCTTTAGATACTTCACTTAGGATAATAGTCTCCAGTTCCATCAAAATTATTGCAAAAGGACTTAATTCCTCCTTCCTTGTGGCTGAGTAGTATTCCACAGTATACATGCACCACATTTTGTTAATCCACTCGTGAATTGATGGGCACTAGGGATGATTCCACATCTTTGCAATTGTGAACTGTGCTTTAGTAAACATTCGAGTGCAGGTGTCTTTTTGACAAAATGGCTTCTTTTTCCTTTGGGTAAATACCCAGTAGTGGGATTGCTGGATCGAATGGTAGGTCGACTTTTAGTTCTTTGAGGAAACTCCATACAGTTTTCCAAAGAGGTGGTACTAATTTGTAATTCCACCAAAAGTGTATAAGCATTCCTTTCTCTCTGCATCCACACCAGCATCTATTGTTTTTGGACTTTTTAAGAAAAGCCATTGTCACTGGGGTAAGATGATATCTCATTGTGGTTTTAATTTGCATTTCCCTGATGATTAGAGATGTTGAGCATTTTTTCATATGTTTATTGGCCATTTGTCTATCTTCTTTTGAAAAGCTTCTGTTCATGTCTTGTGCCTGCTTTTTAATGGGTTTTTTTGTGTTTTTCTTGCTGATTTGCTTGAGTTCTTTGTAGATTCTGGTTAATAACCCTTTATCAGATATATAGCTTGCAAATATTTTCTCCCATTCTGTAGGCTATTTGCTCTGTTGGTTATTTCCTTAGCTGTGCAGAAGCTTTTTAATGTAATCAAGCCCCATTTATTTATTTTTGTTGTTCCTGTGATTGTCACTGGGGTCTTTTTCATAATTATTTGCCTAGGCCAATATTTAGAAGAGTTTTTCCTACATTGATACCTCCATACAGATAACACATATTTCTAGTCCCCTCCCCAATATAAATTATAAACATATTTTCAATTACATTTTGGGAAATTTCTATGTATACATTTTATAAGCATTTTACACTAAATACATCTTAGTTTATTATTTGTTTAATTTTGCAGAAGCAACCAAATCCTAAGACATCTAGGCTGGACACTTTCATGTAACTTTTGATTTATTGCTTTTCATTATTGCCTATATTTAATCAACTGCTAATACTTACTGACTTTTGCATTAAAATACCTCTCACACTGTGGCAGATTGCTGTTTTGATGGCCCCAGAGGAACTATGCCTCCAATATTCATACCACTGGGAGCCCCAATGGTGTACCAAAGAGGATAGGGGAAATCTTCCCTGAAATGTGGGTGTTGTCTGTAGAGAATTTAAAAATGATAATGAAATCAACTGAAAGTTTGTCTACTTTTTGTTAGTACCATATACTTTAACTTTAAACCATGTCAGTGATCATGTATTCCTCCTTGCTGAAGTATCTCTTTCACTGACTGCTGGCTGGGCACACAGCCTTTTTATATCCTCTCTGGGTTTTGTCAGGTGGTTAACTTTTTCAATGGGACAAGTTTTTGTAAATTTCCAATGGGCAAGCTTGATGCATTCAAGAACTTGATGACACTTGCATACAGGAGCTTGTCCTCCTGGAATGTTTACTTTTGGGATGCTCCCTTTCAACTCTCAGTCACCATGTTGTAAGAAGCCCAAGCCACATGATGATGCCATGTGGAAGGTAACTGAGGATCTCTGGTTGACAGTCCCACCTGAGTTCCCAGCTTTTTTTTTTAAATTTTATTTCAGAATATTATGGGGGTACAAATGTTTTGGTTACATGGATTGCTTTTGTACTGCTTGGGACAAAATTATAAGTGTGCCTATCTCCCAGATAGTGTACATTGTACCCATTAGGTATGATTTCACTCATTCCCCTTCTCCCCCCTCCCACCTATTTGATTTCTGCTGAGTTTTACTTCCTATTGTGCACATGAGTGCTGTTCAGTTAGTTCTAATTTAATAGTGAGTAGTTTGTTTTTCCATTCTTGTGATGCTTCACTTAGGAGAATGGTCTCCGGTTCCATCCAGATTATTGCAAAAGGTATTCATTCATTTTTTTTATGGCTGAGTAGTACTCCATGGTATACATGTACCACATTTTATTAATCCACTCGTGAATTGATGGGCACTTGGTTGACTCCATATCTTTGCAATTGTGAATTGTGCTGCAATAAATATTCTACTGCAAGTGTCTTTTTGATAAAATGACTTTTTTTTCATTTGGGTAAATACCCAGTAGTGGGATTGCTGGATCAAATGGTAGGTCTACTTTTAGTTCTTTGAGGAATCTCCATACTATTGTCCATAGAAGTTGTGCTAATTTGCAGTTCCACCAACAGCATATAAGTGTTTCTTTCTCTCTGCATCCATGAGTTCCCAGCTTTTTATAAATCTAACAACAAAATCTCTTACTTCATCTAGTTCTGTTGCAGATCTAGCGATAATCTCAAATTATCATCCAAATATATGTCCCTGAAAACAATCATTATATTATAATAATACAGAGAACAGAAAGAACATAAAAATAGCTGATATACTCATGTTCTCACAAATACAACTGTAGTAAGAGTTGAACTTCTTTTAGGCTAACACCAATAATCTTAGTGGATAATATAAAAGATACTAGTAACTGGCTGGAAGAAATGAGGGTTTCCCAAACTTAATATGACTTCCTGAAATAAAGAGGCCGAAGTTAATGTTTTCAGAATACCAATACTTTTATTTTCTGATGTAGAATTCAGCAAAATTTAGCATATGGAAAGATTTACAAAGAAGTGAATAAGCTTGAGTGAATTTAATATTTCTTATGATTTGAAAAAATGATTTAAGTTCTTTTATGAGAAATAAAAATATTCAATATCTGCTATGTTCTGTCCTCTGACCTACATTTCCACATTTCCTCTCCACTGCCTCCCTGCCCCTGGTAACCACTCCTTATTCCTTATCTCTGTATATTTTACTTTTTTTTTTAGATCCCATATATAAGTGAGATCAGGCAATATTTTATTTCTGTGTCTGGCTTATTTTACTTAGCATAATGTCCTCCAGGTTTATCTATGTTGTATAGCTTAAATATGTACAATAAAATTTATGTTAAAAAAGTGTTGGTTAGGAGGAAACCTGGAGAGACTTTATTGTTTTGTGAATGGATATCATGCTCCTTATTGCTGTACTTACTCTGGCTTGTCCAGTTTAATAGCTCTGCTAACATTTACTCAGAAAGTACAGAAGGCCAGACACAGCACTTGGTGATTTAGATGATGAGATAAAAGAGACTCAGCATCAGTAGTGGAGAAGACACGTGATGGGTGAGTTCAATGTTGTGCTGAGTGTGGTGAGCTAAGAGCTTGTGTACTAGATTCTGTATATACTGGGCTGCAGGAGCACTGAGGAGAGCGCTTTACTTGGCCTCAGAGGACAAGGATGACTTACCAGAGAGCTGGTACATGAGCTGAGTCATGAATATGCTCCATTCAGCATTTTTAATTATCGACTTGGATAAAAACTTAGAAATCTATACAGAGTAAGCTTTATGAGAGCGAAGGATGAATTTATATGATTAGCAGTGGCTAAAACACAGAAAATATTAAATAAATACATCTAGAATAAGTGAAAAAAGATGCTTTTATTATATTTGTGAATGAAAACCAAAAGAGCGTTAATTAATAAAATTAAAATATAAAGATCTTTACACCCTGAAATAACTTTCTTTCATAATAGGATATTTAATAGTGAAAAATATAGATGGTTGTACTAAGTTTATATAATCAAATGTCTATGGACAAGAGTGTAGAGATAATTGTTGAAATGGCAGCACCTTTTGGTCTTTTTATGGTTTCTATTTCTTTATTAAACTTTTTATTTTATTCATGTGTTATTTTCCTAATTTCATTTAGTCATCTATCTATATTTTCTTGCATGCCATTGAGCTACTTTAAGATGATTATTTTGAATTCTTTTTCAGGCTGTTCATATATCTCTATTTCTTTATGGTCAATTATTGGCCCTTTATTAGTTTCCTTTTTTAGTGTTATGTTTGCCTGATTTTTCATTATCTCTGTAGCCTTGCACTGGTGTCTGTGCATTTGAAGTAGCAAACCCCTCTTTTAATCTTTACAGATTGGTTTTAGCAAGTTAAAGTCTTCTCTTGTTAGGTCTCCAGGCTGATGGGTTTGCCTCAAGGATCATGGTAGAATGGGGCTGGATCTGGGTCATATGACTGCTACTGGGTCCACAGAGGAGACTGTAGTTGGCGAGCTTCTTACAATGGGGTATAGGGGACATGGATACTATCTGGTCCCTGGGTGGACTGGACTATCTCCAAGACCTCGGTATGTTGGACTAGTGCTGGGATGAAGGTCCACTTCAGGGTTTGCAGATGGTGGGCCTATTACCAGGTGAGCTGACAGGTGTGCTACCTCCAAGATTCTGAGAAGACTCTTATTTGATCACTAGGTGAGTCCCTGGACAGGCTATACTGCTGTGGTTCATGGCTGAGAAGAACTGATACCAAGTCACAGGGTTGTTTCAGGGTCCACAGCTGAGAAAGAGATCTTCAGGCTTGTCTCCAGGGTCACAGACAGGCATGTGTCCTGGTGGGTTCCCAGGTGGGCAGGCCTGCTCACAGACCACAGTTAAGAAGGGTAGAAGCCAATTTATAGGGCCATTTCAAGATCCACAATGGGACCAAGGTCAGCAGTCAGCCTGCTGGGTCACTGCTGAACAGGCAGCACCTTCTCAGAATGAGTCTGCATTGTAATGTTGTTGTCAAAGAAAGTCAGGGAATTATTTAGATTGAAGGAGTGTTTTCCATGCAAAGAAATTGATAATTCCACTGGTCTTATTGTATTTGTCAGAACCTCTCTGGATAATTGTTTCCAGTTTATAATACAACATTTTAAAGAACAACTGTGGCAAAATTGACTAGGTTTGCAGCAAGGCAGTCAAAACAATGAAAGTCTAAAAACTATTTAGCACAAAGAATGAAGTGACCTATTCCAGCTCTCATATTATGTGGTTCTTTAGAATTAGAGAATGGATTTTCATTGGAGAAAAGAATTCTCCCCAAGAAGAATAGCATTTTTTGTTATTGAGACCATATGTCTTGGCCTTGAGGATTTGGGGAATTCATTATATTTCTGTAATCTGTGACTTCAGAAGAATAGGAAAATGATTTATGAAGAAAGTATGGATATTGCTAAGATTTTACTTTATAAAATAATTTCTTGTCTTCTGTTTGGTTCATGTCCTGATTTATTATTAATAATCTCATATACTCATGCATTGATAGTTCTTTTATGTTTGAAAGTTTAAAAGTACTATTCTATAAGTTTAAAAGTTAAGGACATACAAGGGGTATAAACATATTTTTATAACTTGAAGCCAACCCTCCAAATGATGAAACTTCCTTAGTGAGGAATAAGCTATAAAATGCCTTGATTCTTAAAATACCTCAGGTAAAAGAGAAAAAGCCTTTAGACTGCTGTGTTATAACCACTCTTAAAGGAGTGGATGAGATAACATTCAAAGTATCTGTAATGTAGCAATGAATTGGTGTAGTTGTGTCCCTCGATATTTTTGAAATGTTTATATAGTAAATTTCTGCTATCTATAAACAAGTTAAAAGTGGTCAAGGAAATAACAGAAAAATAAACTATGAATATTTAATACGAACATATTCTACAACGGATTAAGACTCTTGTTTTCCTAGAAAAAAAAATATGCACTTTAAGTGATTTGTTTAAACTATCAAGGTAGTATCAGGAACAAAGTATGTATATTTTCTTGAATTTTTCCCTCTGGAGACAAATCAGGCCAAGTTGATAAAGTAAAAAATATGAGAATTACATAATAAAATTTTGTTGGTATATTGAGATCAAAAGGTGAGATTTGAATATGCTTCAGTACGCAATGAATGGGTATCAATTCTTAAATATAAAAATAATACAAATGAAGTAATTTAAGATATGGTATGATTTACTTCAGAGATATGTCTTTTATATTATAGGCAACATGAATATATGTACCAAGGGAACATATTCATTTATTATTCATTAATAAATAAATTAAAAGGTAAGTAAATGGAATAGAAAAGCATATAATTCTAGATCACCAAGGTAACATTTTAACCCTGGTTAAATCCAAAGCTTTGCTTCCCTTAGATCAGCAGTTGCACTGCTGAACATGACTGGTAGGAAACATGTAACGGTTCTGTTCTCATTTAAAATTCATGACGACTAACCTCAGGTTGGCTCTTATTGCTGCTCGGAAATCCTACTTCATCTCCCTAGTTCATTCACTCTTCTACTTTCTTTGGCAACAATTTCATACTTTTTTCTCTTCTTTCAAAGCTCGAATACTTTCTCTCCCATACTTACACATAAGAAATGTTCTGTCCATGATTTTATCTAAGGTAAACCACACTAATTCTACATAAGCTACATCCTCTTGCCTTTGCCCATACAAGGAACTGGTTCCTGCAATTCTCTGTCTTCTTTATGGCTTATCAAATGTTACCTGCTTATTGTAGTTTTCCTACTAGCATTAGCTAGCATTGATATCTCACTAGAACCCCACAATTCCCATTTTTTATATATATATATATACACACACACACACACATATATATACAAAGAATATATAATGGGAAATTTATGTATAAATAATATATAATGGGAAAGTTATATATATATATAAGTTTATATATATTTTATATATATATATATATATAAAAAATCCAACTTTTGCTTTCAGATGTGAAGAAGTAAAAGGACTTGAAATTACTCTTCCATCACAAACAAATTAGAAAACTGCAAAACCTATAGAAAACAAACATTTTCACACATTAGGGAAAAAAAAAAAAAAAAGCAGCATGAGACTGTGATCCCTGAGAAGAAACAAAGCAAGTGTATCCCTACAGTAAAGGCCAGACTTTCTGTCTAGAGGTAATTTCCAGACTGTGGAGGAGGAAGGGAGAACCTAAACAAAAGGTACAGAGAACAAAGTTCTCGGAATCCAAGGCAGAATTTTGGGGGTATAGTGCCCAACAGGAAAGAGCTACACAGGGAAAAGGTACCAGAAAACTGTGTAGAGGAGCCCTTGAAACTTTAAATGAATTAAAATCTAAGCATGCATAGGGTAAAACCTTATATGAGGTCAGACAAGAACAAATTCTGTGGAAAGAAGAATCATTGAGGAACTGAAAGCTGAACAATTCCCAGGTCTCACACAAGGCTGAGAATCATTTGGGTTCCCACCAGCCAAAGTAGAGAGATTTTATTGAACACATGGGGCATTCAGTGGAGACTGCAGAACAGTCATGACTTGGAAATGGAATTAAATTAATCTTAGAGTAAAATCTTCTCTTCAGCTATCCTAAGAGAGATTTAAAAAAAAACCCTTGAAAGGATCAAACTGATCTGCAATAACTTGCCTGCCAGAAAAAAAAAGTCCTACACTCTTTAAAGGAATACAAAAAAAATCTAATATTTAACAATATAAAATGTCCATCATTCAAAGAAAAAAATGATATATATAAATAAGCAGAAAAAAGTAACCCATAACCTGGAGAAAAATAGATTAAAATGGGCACAGGAACTCAGAGATAATAGCATCAGTAAAACAAGATTAACACAGCTATTGTTAAGTATGCTCCCTATATTCAAAGACATAAACAAAAACATGAACATAATGAGGAAAGAAATGGAAACTATAAATAAGAAACTAATATTACAGACTCCTTTTCAGAAATTATACAAACCCTATGGCAATGGAATTACACCTTTAGGTACTAAAGGAAAAAAAGTTATTAAGTTTTGAGAGTTAGACATTGCTGTACCCATTAGCAGCTTGGCAGCACAAAAGGCCAAAGAGTACATTTTCTGCCTCTGACTCTCCAGCTCTTTTAAAGCCTAAAACCAGGCTGATGGGGAAAGCTGGAGTTCAAAGAAGTCTTGTGCTGATAGAGCTGGGTCTTCAGCCCACTGATGCCCACCCATGCCCTCCATGACTGTCATGTTTCTTGAGTTTCTCACAATTTGTTCTGTATAAGTTTAATTAAGCTCTTCCCCTTTTAGGTTTATTTTGCTTACAAAGATGCATTCTACGTTTCCTAGAACATATTTTTATTTTTTAATGTTTTGATAATCAATTAAAATACAAAAAAGCAAAATAAATAATATGAAAAACAGAATTTTTCATCATGGTGGTGGGTATATTTATCTATTTTATTCTCTACTTATTCACTTCACTAAGAAGCATGGATGGCATAGAGTAGGCACAAAAATATATATTTTGATTGAATGGATAAAAATAAGCACTATTGTTCTACTACCCAGAATAACATTAATATTTCATTGTGTTTTGTTTCTATCATTTCTTAAGGAAAATAATGTTATGAATGAAACTAAAATTCCTTTTAACAACTACTTTTGGTTTTAATTCCCTTCTCTGTTCCTAGAGACAATCCTATCATAAATTTAGTGTGTTTTTTTCTGGTCATGATCATTTTCTTTCAGATAGATACAGATATATAATAGATGCAGATATAGAGATATAGATATAGAGATATAGCTATATATAGATACATACTCAGGCATACACAGACACAGATTCCATCTATCTATCTATCTATCTATCATTAATGTCCATTTAACAAATCTCAATAAGTACTGTGTACAGTACTTATTGAGTACAATAAGTACACAGTTCTAGGGGAAGCCATTCATATCATACTCATGTGAATATCATTGCAATCATACTAGACATATTCTGTATCTACTTCTTTCACAGAATATTTTTGACTTAGTTCATTCATTTTAACTGCTGTGTAGCATTCCATTATATGAACAGGCCATATTTAATTTATCTATTTCCCGACCGGTGAACTTTTAAGCTGTTTCTAGTTATTAAATATTATAAATAATGCTGCAAAGAATATGTTTTTATATATGTATACATATCTCCTATACAAGATTCTACATAAAAATTTCTCTAAGCATTGAAATTTCTGGGTCATGGGATATGTTTCTTTTCATTTTTATTAGACTTTACCAGATTGCTCCCCAACTCACGACAAGTTGAACCATTTTGGAGTCCCATAGCCCCATAGCCATATAAGGCACAATATCCATGCTGTATAACCTTGCCAGTAATTACAAGGGCCAAATGTTAATTTTGCCAATGTGAAAAATGAAAACTATTATCTCATTATTGTTTTAATGTACATCTCTCAGTGATAAGGAGGTTGAGCATGTTTTCAAGTGTTTTTTAGGTATTTCTCCCCTTTGGGACTTACCTGTCCTTGTCCCCTGCCCTTTGTCCTTTACACTTTGATATTTCTTTAGAATGAGGGAATGTTTTGGTTACACAGTGGCAATAAATAAGTATTTATTGAATTTAATTCATAGAGTTAGAAAAACATGTCCTATTGGTCTTTGAAGAAATTGTCTTTTTATTTCTCTGTTTCTCTGTGCTGTGTTCTGAATCCTAAATATAATAGGATGTGAAGGGCAGAATGGTTTAATGTGAGAGCCTGTGCTTTGGAGTCAGGAAAGCTTGGGATTGGTTCCTGGCTGTTCCACTCAATCACCATGTAACCTTGGAAAATTTACTCAGATTTTTTGAAATTGGCATAATAATCAATATCATAAAGCTTCAAGTATTAACTAGAGAAAATAAGTATAAAGCACTTAGCACAGTGACTGATACAGAAGATGCTCAAGTAGTGTTAATTTCCCTTTTCCACACTCTTCATCTCAAACTGCATGTGGAAATAAATATTGCTTTGGTCTGATGAGATGTCCAGTTAACATTTCTCACTGAATTTTGCATAAAAGTCTCACCTAGGTATCTGGAGGGCCTACTAATATACTTAATCTACCACTAAGTGTACTTTTCTGTACATGGGAAACTTGTATTAACTCCTGAGTTTGAACTAAGAAACCTAAACAACCAATCAAAATAGGGGTTGCAGTTGCTGTGGGTGACAATATGTCTTACTACGCCCTTTTAAACTAAATATATTGAGACATTCTTTTTACATTACAATCTTAGCCATATATAAATGAGGGCAAAGAGGGACAGGTGCAATCCCTAGGGCTAGTCTGCAGGAAAGATTAGAGAAAAGTAGAGCTATTACATGATCACACAATTTCACTTCCTTTAAATTTTGCTGAATTATCTCTTTCTTGAGAATTAGAAGCATATTTTTAGATCTTGCACTGGTTTTCAGTCTAGTGGCTTTTTTATCAGAAGCACAAAGAATATTCAATAACAATGCTGAGCTTTGCCTTGAGAATCTAAATGTGCATGCACATGTGGACAGTAGGGGTCATAGTTGTCTTAGACTAACATCAGAAAACTGGTGTGTATGTATTTGTTTGTTTTGTTTTTAGATTTATAGAATAATACCCATAAAAACTGAGATTAGTCTCAAAATGCACTCTTTGGCCATATTAAGAGGTTTAAAATCTTGTCTTTCTCCCTTCTGCATAATTGGCTTCAACATTCTTTTTCAAAGACAAGAATTTTTCATTTGTAGGCAGCTATGCTCTCACTGATGATATGCTTTTAATCACTGTCAAACTGGAAAGGAATTCTCATTAGAGACTTAAATTTTCTAATCAAAGTTCCTGAAAATATTTTTTTGAATAAATGAGTTTCATATTTTACAGTGTGGTAAAAATTATTTCTCTTTTCTGTTGCAAAGAAATGAATGAGGTTTCTAAATTTTATAATTTGCACTAAAGCTCTAATTGCTAAGAAATTATTGTTGTAACTTGTTTATTTGCCAGTGATTAGTTAGAATATATATTTTTCCTTAAGTCTCTGCATCACTTACTGCACATCATGAGAGCTCATACAGTAATGATGATTTAATACAATATTTGATACAACAAATTATGTACTTAGCTTATAACTTTTTGATTCAAAAATATTTATAGGTGATCAATGTACTAGGTAAACACAAAGGGGCATACTATTTATTATAAATTAAAAGATGATAAAGCACTTATGAAGATAATGCAGTAATTGTGACTTGTATTGTTAGTGAGAGGAAAACTAGTACCATTCCTCAAAAAACCTGTTTTTGGCATTCCTTACTGAAGCTGATTATACTCATACATAGCCACTCTACTCCTAAAAATATACCCCAAAACATGCTGATAGCACTATGTGTATTAGTTCCAAATCAGAAACTGTCTGAAAGTCCATGAACAGGATAATTGGTTAGTAAATTGTGATATAGTTATAGAATGAAATACCATACAGCAATGAGAATGAACAACTACAGGCATCATCGCAGAAGAATCTTCTTACAAACATAATGTTGAGAGAAAGAAGCCAGACACAAAAGAGAATATTCCACATGATTCTGTTTTTATAAATATTAAAACCAGGCAAAACTATTTAATGATATTAGAAGTCAATAATGGTTCTTCCTTGTAGGGGAGTTATTGACTGGAAAGGGGTATATGAGTTGCTGAAATGTTGTATCTTGATCTGTATGTTGATTAGACAGGTAGGTTCTGTTTATGAAAATTAAAAAAGGTATGCAGTTGTGAACTGATTCCTTCCTATATGTGTATTATTCTTTAGTATGAAGTTAAAAGACAATGAAGGTAATGATAAGTTTGTTTTAGCAGTAGAGATGGTTGGAAGGTCTCAGTGCTTGACAATGTTTTCATACATTTTTTCCAAGGTTTAACATACAATCCTTAATTTGCATGCCCACAATCATAGCTTTCCCAGAGCACTTTCGGTTGCCTGGATTAAGAAAAACTTATTCATTTTAACTCATGGAAGACTGATGAATACGTTAAGGAAGATGCATTAATTTACAATAAGTAATATTCTTTACCATTAACTGGAATATGCAAGTCCCTTGTTCAAGTAAACTCTTCTATTATTGTCAAAGTAATTACTGGAAGGTGGTTTTAGAGAGTGTAGAATGAATGCAGAGGCAGGTGACTAAATAATGAGTTGTTCTTCTTTAGAATATGGTGATGCCCAGTGATTTGTTTCCTTTATATAACAGAATTTTTGTTTCTAATGCCTGCATCAGTGTCTCCCAGATGTAGTTTTTCATTCTGGAGGACATCATGTATAAACAATAATTGCTCTTCTTAATTCTAAGGGCTTCTTACTTCTTATCTTCAGGTTGGTCATATAATTTTTTTTTTCCATTGCCTGTAGACGGCAATGCAGGCATGAGGTTTGAGGTTTCAGACAACTGCAAATACATCTTTGTTGTGCTTACCTTAGGTGATGCCCAGATCACCTTGATTGGTGAGTTTGGATTTCACAGCTTTTTTTTTGGTCACACATTTGTTGGTGATCTCTTAGTGCATTCCCTTGCATGGTTAATCATATCTTTTGATTGCTCATGTGTTCAAAGGATCTTCTCAATTCCAAGTTCTTTGGGGCTACTTTGAGGTCTCACTTATGAATCTCTACTGTCTTGTTTTGTTTTTTTAAATTTATTTTTAATTGACAAATAATGATTGTGTATATTTATGGGGTACAATGCGATGTTTTGACCTATGTATACATTATAGAAAGTTTCAATCAAGGTAATTGACATATTCATCACCTCACCAATTTATCATTTTTTTATGGTGAGAACATTAAAAATCTATTTTAGCAATTTTGAAATATACAATACATTATTATTAACTGTGGTCACTATGCAGTGCAATAGAGCACTAAAACTTATTCCTCCAATCTGTACCTTTTGATTACCATTTTCCACTGAAGTAGTTAATCAAACTATTTTCATCTTTTATAACATAGAATCAAAAGACTGGAAGGAACATTAAAATATTGTTTTTCCCCCATTCCAATTCCATTAACACGAACCAGTTCAACTAGATGAGAGTATATTCTACTTTGAAGAAGTATTTGCAAGGAAGATAACACAGTTATTCTCAAAACCTACCTCACTTTTTGACCAGTTCTAGAATGGAGAAGAGAAAACAATAGCAATAACTGTGAAGACAGAGCAATATAATTAGTGATATTGTTGGGAGAAACTCAGAATTTCCACTGAGGTTGGAGACATACTTGATAATTTGAAAAATCACAGACAAATTCCCTTTTGCTACTCATCATCTTTTGCTCATCAGTTTTTAAAGTCAAGCAGCCATAGAGGTCAGGACACAACAGAATGAGGGATTGATTACAAAACCATGTACTGAAGTGTTGGTATTTTCTAAATATGCCTCAAAAGGGACTCTTAACTGCAGCCCAAGATCTGCAGACACACATTCATGCAATTGAACAATACCCAAAAGAAGAATATAACTTGTGTTTACAGAACTGATTATACCCAGTCATGGAGTCCAAGGCAGCAGGGGGTGACAGTGTTATATTCAAGCTTACTGACCTTGCCACATTTTTACAAGATGAAACTAGAGCAACTGGTTAAAATGATATTGAGGATAAAGTCAGAAATACAGCAAGGTCAAATACTCATAGTTAAAGAGCAGGCATAAAAGGCAGGATAGATAAAATATTTGCCTTTTAGAGGACTTTGAGTATAGAACACTTAACATTTTCATTGAAGTTCCTGATGATGCATGACGGTGAGCAAAGGAAATTAATTTCAAACATTTGGATGCTTGACTACAAAACCATATTATAAAAGTGAAGAAAAAATTATTTTATTGATTTCCTGTTGAGCTGGTTACTTGGATTGGTGAGCATGATTAGATATAACATTGATAAGTTTGAGTGATAAAAGTACTTACAAAAATAATTTGGGCATTGTGTTACTTCATTGTATCATGAAGAAATTCCTTAAGTGTTGTTTGTAAAATACTTTATGCTTTCATTAATACTTGATTTCTGATTTCAGATTTTATTATTTAATGAATATTCACTTATTCATTTATTAATTCAGTCAATGTCTACTTTATTCTAAATGATTGCTAGGTGCTCTTGGAGGGTACATAGATGTCCCAGAAATAATCCATGTGCTTTAGGCATTTATGATTTAGAAAGTGACCTAACGAAAGTGACCTTTCATTAATACTTAATGAAATTCATGCTAGAAGAGGTACACTAGTATCTTATGCCTGAAAAGAAAGGACAATTAATTCTTCTTATCGGGAAAGGCTGCAGAGAAGAGGTGATGTTTTCACTGGATCTCAAAGGATAAGTAGTATTTCAGTAGCAAGGAAAGGTGCCAATGGCATTCTTGGCTAAGAGAACAGCAGTAACAAGGACATAGAGGAATATGTCTGATATGCTCAGGCCACTAGAGGTAATGTGATATTAGTGATCTTCAGAGTGGGATGAAATGTAGGGAGATGGGAGAGAGTTAATTAGGAAATAGGCCAGTCTTATAAAGAGAGAAGCTACAGTCATTTCTCTGACATTTATCAACCTGAGTAACAGTGATTCTGTCAAAATAACTGAGTACAATGAGTATTTGATCTGCAGGGAATGTTAAAGATTATCTAGATTCTCTCTCTCTTTCTCTCTCCTTCTCCAAACCAGAGGCTTGTAGAGATATTAAGTAGTTTTTATCAAGACCATATAACCAGGTTGGCTGGGTGTGAAATATTCCAGGTTGCTATCATTGGTCTGTAGCTCTTTCCCCTGTAATAAGTACAAGAGAGACTGCTGGACTGCAAGGCAGAGTAGATCAAGGCAGAGATATTACCCATTGTTGATGATAAAGAGGGCATTAATTTCCTAGTTTTTAAAGTAGGTGGTGATCTAAATTTGATGCAGGTGACACCTCAAGATAGCAGACATGTGGGGAGATTCATTTTCTGGTTCCCAACTCAAATCACTCACAGCAACCAAGTATTAGTGCCCCAGGTAGTCAGGTTTGTGTCCTGTGATCCATCCCCTACAAGAGCTACTTGATCAGGCATGAACATCTGCTCCCAGTGGATCCAGTAACACTCCTTTCTTGGGGATATGAAATCGGGATATTGAAAGACTGAGATGAAAGATCATGTTGGGTAAGGGCTAGCGCTGAAATCCTGACCAGCTAAGAGATGGGAAAAGAATAATGTGATTAAAAAGAGGAAGAAAAAAGAGAAGGGAGAAGTGTAGAGAGAAGCAGAGGCAAAGAGGGATGGAGATGAAGCTGTTTCCCATCTTGCCCAGTGATATCTAATTTCACCCTTTCACGTAATATCAATGAGATCTGCCATGTTTGAGCTGCTTGCCTGGGCTTCTGCTATGTACAAGCAAAGCAGCTTTGACCAGAAAAATCAAGTTATTATACTATATGACTCTGTTAACTGCAAATTATGAATAACCTTTTGCATTTTTCTTTGAGTTGTGTTTTCTCAACTTCTACCTTTAAACGAAATGAAACAACGTAAAAAAGCCAAAATGAGGAAGTCTGCCTTATCTATTTTGTTATTTTGGGAAAAAATGTGTCCTTTGTTCATTTAGACCTGCTAAGTCAGCATTGCCTCATTAAATTACCATAGGACAATGGAAACTGAAGCATCTCTCATGTGCAAGACCAATATATTAGCCAGAAAGGCTTGAATTGCCTCTGGAACTAAACACTGCAATCAACAACTTGCCTCTCTCTATCTGTTGCAAAATCGCCTTTCAGTCGAATGAATAACTTGAAAATCTGAAGAACAGATGAGTTATCCTTAATGGTTTTCTTTTCCCTTTTCATCACCTCATCATCATTAAAGGGGGCAACAGATCTTGACAGAGAGGCTGAGAAGAGCACTCTCTTTGATAAGGAAAAAATAGGTGTAGACACCATGTTGGGGAAATTGTCACAGAAGAAAATTTCTTACTGACCAGGGCTCTGTCAGGATAATGAACCAGCATAAATCTTTTCAAATGAAAACAAAATGTATGTATTTAACCGGTTTGAGACTAAACAAGATAGAAGGAAAATATTTCAATTATAAAAGCACTTCTTTTTATACACATTAATACATAAATATTATAAATATCTTTATTTATAAATTAATCATAAACAATTTATTTGTAAATCCTAAACATGAGTTTATAAGACATATCACAAGCACCCCAAAATCATTTTGCCTAGAGAGTACCATGTATACTATTTAGTAAGAATTGACTTGCCTGCTGCTTTTTGAAAGAAATGCTATTTTTAGAAAATTTCCAACAAATATATAAACAAATGAATGAACAAATAGGAAAGGGGTTGAATTGCCAGAATGTTCAAGATGTTCAGTGACTTGACTCTTATACTGTGGACTCCCAGATTTGGAAAGACCAAGAAACAATTTAATCTAGCCATTAGGTAGGTTCTTGGAAGGAAGGAGCCTTCTAGGGGAGATTTGTGCTGGAGTAACGTGCAATTAACCAACTCTGCTACATTGCCACATTTCAGTCAGGGCACATCATATCTCTTTTTCTTTCTTTCTTTTTTTTGCTGAAAGAAAAGAATCATGTTCAAGCCTCATTATCCTCGTTAACACACAGTCAGTACCTGCAGATCAAGGACTACTTGTAGGCAGCTTTAATTAGGCAAAATAAAAGCAGCCTCTGTCTGAGGCTTACAGCTCAGCAAGTCTGTTCACTCTGCTTTTCCTGACTGTGTGGATGCTTAACTCAGCAGTTTCCAGAATTGAGGCCTCCTGCTTTAGTCACAAATCCCTGAGATTGGTCTTGGATCTTTTATCTACTTGATCATATGTAGAACTCTTCTTTTTCTTCTGAATTCAAACTCAGCCCTTCCTGGCTACCTCTCTCTCTGGCACCCTGTCCTGTGGTTGAGGGACCAAGAAAAAGAAATTAAGCTTCAAATGTTGATTTTCACTCTTAATATCATTTCTTAGAATGTTACTTACTCTTTTGGGTCTCGTTCCCTTAACATATAAATAGGAAGAGTGAAAACTATATTGCACAATTGCTTTAAGAAACAGATAAAAACGTATACTGGATAAAATGTACATAAAGTCTCTAAAATTTCTAGACATATAGGCAGGTTCTCAGAAAATAGCAAAAGCTTGCTCATATGAGACAGTTGGCTTTGGATTTTCAGAGTATCTATTATTATTATTATTATCTATTTACCATAATTAAAAACACGTGGTCTGATTTTTACCTTTGCTAATGAACAAGGACAGCAGTGTCGAAAATGTACGTGCAAAGTACATCTCCTGCTTTAGACTTTGATTTAGATAATTACTTAGGTTTTATGGAATACCAGACTAATCTTGTAGAATAAGCTTGTTAATATGAAACTTAAAAATACTTGCTCAGCATTTGAATTCATTCTTCTCCCCCCAAAATAATGGTTATAAATACATAAGTCAAAAAATGATATTAAGGGGAATATTACAGCCCTGTCGTCTGTTCTTTCTTATAAGAAGCATCTGCTTTTTCTGCCCCTAGAATCACATCTCCTATTGCTGAATACTGAAAAGATGTCTTTTATTTGTGAAAATAGACAATTAAGGTTTTAAGTCTATTAGCATAAAGGGAACATAAGTATGTTAAAATCATGAAATGTTAAGATCATAAATTTGGGTTAATTTAAAGTCACTTAATCCTCACAGGACTTTGGCTGGAGTATAATTTAGGTCTTGCTACACATGTGGCAGCAACTCTTGGTGGACCTGCTTTAGGTTCAGAGTTTGACTATTGATAAAGTGATTTAAGAGCAAAGATGTGCAGCTTAGATAGGTTCTCAGAATTTTTCGTCCAAAGAGAGGTCTGTGACTAAAAGAAGAGAAGTGGTCACTCCACTCATCTCTCATCTCCCTTGACTTGGAGAATTAGAGTTCTAAATGTGTGTGTCATAGTGTCCCAGAAAGAACAGACTCCCCACTTCGGGGAGTCTGGACAACGATGGTCTGGGTACATCTCTGTATATCTGTGGATCCTAGGGTTCTAAGTAGGTGATCTTTACGTTAGAGTTGCTGAAAGAATGGGGTTTCCATTTTTCTAATTGCACTGTCAGGACCTTGAGAGTACATTTAGATGAGCCCTAGATCCATTACTGCTGTGAGTTGAACTGTGGTCCCCCCAAATTCATTCATATGTTAAAGTCTTAATCCCTAATACCTCAGAATGGACTTTATATGGAAAAAAGAGTCTTTATAGAGATAATCAAATGATGATGAGGTCATTAAGATGGGCCCTAATCCAATATGACTCGTGTCTTTAGCAAAAGGGGAAGTTTGGAGATAGACATGCATTTACAGAGAACACGGTGTGAACATGAAGATGGCCATCTACAAGCCCAGGAAAGAGGCCTGAAACAGACCCTTCCCTCACAGCCCTTAGAAGGAACGTACCCTGCCAACACTGAGTTTGGACTTCTAGCCTCCAGAATTGTGAGATAATAAATTTCTGTTGTTTAAGTCACTCTGTTTGTGGTACTTACTTATGGCAGCCCTAAGAACAAATGCAATTACTTATTAGCTGTGTGACTTAAACAAGTTAGTCTTCCCTTAATATCCATTAGTTTCAGGACCCTCTGAGGACCAAATTCCAAAGATGCACAAGTCCCTGACATAAAATGGTATAGTATTTGCATATAACCTATGCACATCCTCTTGCATATTTTTAATCATCTCTGGATTACTCATAATACCCAATACAAGGCCCACACTTCACTCCATTCATGTTGATTTTAACATAGTACTTGGTGGATGACAAATTCCAGTTTTGCTTTTTGAAACTCTGTGGAATTTTTTTTCCTGAATATTTCTGATCTGTGGTTGGTTGAATCTATGGATGTGGAACCCATGGATACAGAGGGCCAACTATACTTAAATTCTTTTAAACATTAGTTTTCCCCATTGTAAAATGGGAGTGATAAAAACAGAGAGTTTAAAAGTTCTGAAGTGAATCCTTGGGTTCATATTCCAGCTCTACCATTTAATAGATGTGTAACTTTGAGCAATTTGCTTAACTTCTCTCTGCCTTAGTGTTTTCATCTGGAAAACAAAGATGATAATAGTACTTACCTCATAGGTTTGATGTGGGGATTGGATGAGTTAATGTATATAAAATATTTAGAACTGTATCTGGTACTTCGTAAGTGTTCAATAAATGTTAGCTGTTATTAGCCATTTGGAGGATAAGATAGCGTATATAAAACACATAGCACAGTGCCTGGTACCCAATGAATGCCCAATAAAAGTTTATTATTCTATTAATTTCTTCCTACTAGTCATCTTTAGTTGTTCTAATAACATTAAAAAGAATTCAAAAGCCTCATTTAAAGAATAAATTTTGAACAACTGAAATTGTAAAAGACAGTAATTAAAATAAAATTCCACATTAAAATTTTTATTAATATATAAATATTTGTCATATTGCCTATAAAATCTTTAAAAGCTGCCGTTGTTTCCTCATATTCAGCAATCAAAATCTATACTCACTTTTGAAAATCTTATTCATGTCAATTTTGTTTTTGTATGATTTTTTAAATGAATGTGCTGTGGTTTTTACATTTTCCTTCAGTAGAATTAGAAGAGAGTTTTCTGGAACTAATATTTTACTTTAAAAGAAAATCTTCAAATGCTAAAGGAGGGTTTTGTTTTCCTTTGTCTTTACTATTTTCACATTGTTTTCCATTTTCCTTTTTCACCTTTCCCCAAAATAGTATTAAAATTGGAAACATCTTCACTGTTTTTTTACGGGTATACTTGATGAAATTAAGTAAGGTATAAGGACTTTCATAATTCATTAAAATGATAGTCTCTGTAATTAAGACAAAATAATTTTTAGTAAATGACTTCAACTATGAAAAAGAAGTGACTTTTGAACTGATTCGAAAGAGAACAAAAGAGGACAGTTCTTGGTGACTAAAAGCATTTTACTTTTTAATTCTCAATTCATATCTCAGTTAATGAACCAAAATTTTTTCTTTGGTAAAAAACTTCTTATAATTCAGGCCTTTGTAATTCAAAGTTACATGAAATGGGTTGTGAAATAGTCTACTGGCTCTCAAGTGGGTCCCAGGCACAGTTGTTGAATACGAGGAAGAACAGCAAACACTGCTAGACTCCACAGTGACATATTACCCTTGTTGTTCTCTAGTGAGAAGCCATTTCCACAGTGGAGAGGAGAATGTGGTTTGTTTGATTGTTTATTGCTTTTGTTTTCTAAACAAGGTGCATTAGTAGGGGTCTGAGCTGGAACATAGATGACTTACGCAAAGGGATATCTGAAGAGTTTAATTTGGGGGTTGTTGGTAGAGATGTGAACAGGAAGAAGGAAAACGACAAGAAAGAGGGAAGCACCCAGGCCTAGTAAAAGTGAAAAGCTGTCGCTACTACTGGACATAAAATGGCAGGGCAGGGGAGCAGTTATCTGAACCGGCAGGAAACATAGCTCTGACAGAAGTTGTGGCTATCTGCAAGAGCAAAGAACCACTTCCAAACAGCATTCTAGCAGAGAGGGAGTAGGGGGGATAAATTCCTTGACAAATCTAGGTTCCTACCTTCTGATCTCCTGGTGGAGCCTCCCAGTGGTTGAACACTGGAAGGCAGAAAGCAAGGGAGCCTGGTGACACAGTCCTTGGAGACCAGGCTCCTGAGGCACAAAACAGGGCAGAGAAAGGCTGAAAATGGATCTGGAAGGTCAAATTAAAAATAAGCTGTATGCCAAGGTTTTGCTATTCTGAGTTAAAACTGCATTCTAACTATGTGACCTGGTAGCATGTTAATTAGACTAGCAGTTATCATTTATCAAATACCCAAAATGTGGCATTGAATTAATTCTTTTATACCAATGATAATCTTAATTCACAAAAATAATCTTTGGTATTTTCTGTCCAAATGTTGTTTTCTTCTTTTGCTATTATATGTAAATGAAATATTGGTCATAACTCAGTGCTTTACTGATTATGCAGTTGCATATTCAGGTTCATTGGATGCATGTAGGAAGTTATTGATATCAGATATAATCAGCCTTGTATGGAAGTTGGGAGAAAAAGAACATAAAAGTGATGCTTCTTTGAAGGATGAGACTGATGTACTCTTGAGTGACAGACTGAGCATCAATATTGCATTAATTATTTCTGTTTTCTTAGTCACCACATCAAATTAATCACGTTAGTCTTGGTGACTTGGTATTGAACTGCTGGGAGCACTTAAAAGCTAAACCAACCATATGGTAAGTGGTAGGAATATGACTCTGGAGTCCAATTGCCAGTGTTTAAATTGGAGCTGAACAACTAGCTAGTGGTACAGGCTTGGAGAAATACCTTAACATTGTAAAGTTTCATTTTCTTATTTATAAAATAGATTTGATAATATTACCATCATTATGATTGTAAGGATTAAATAAAAATGTAAATAAAAATAATTAGCATAATATTTGGTGCATGAAGTAATTAGATCTTAGTTTAGTCTACTATAAGAAAGTACTATAGACTGGGTAGCTTATAAACAATAGAAATTTATTTCTCACAGTTCTGGAGGCTGGAAGTGTGAGATCAGCATGGAGGCCAGTACGGTTGGGTTCTGGTGCGGGTACTCTTCCAGGTTGTAGACTGCCAACTTCTCCTCATGTACTTGAATGGCAGAAAGAGAGAGAGTTGCTAGCTCTTTGACCTCTTCTTGTAAGTGCACGTATACCATTCATGATGGTTCCACCCTCATGAAACTAGTCCATTACAAGTTATCATCCTGAGAATGAACTGGATTATCATTTAGACAGAACCTGCGATGAATGCAATTAGTCAGGGTTGATATTCTGTGTGCACTATTTAGAAGAGTGCCCTCACTAGTGTGAAATTATTAATATATTATTAATCATTAGAAAACATTCTCTATTCTTGAGGCAGCATGGCGTATGGTAGGAGGAAAAAGAGAGAATAATCATAGAAACAAAGAAAGGAATCAAAGAGAAAAGAGAATCTCCAAAAACCAAAAAATTGTAGCTACTTTCTTATTCTTCAGGAGTTGAGTCAATTGGCCACTCAATGAGAGCACAGAAGTGGTATTTTTTGTTATAGTATTATACCAAATTTAAGATTTACAATGAGAAAGTCAGAACTCTTCTTGAAACAGACCAAGAGTTGAGTTCAAGAATGATAAGGCACATGTCAATATTTTTGCCTTTAGACACAGAAAACTTGGATCCTAGTACTAGATTTCAATTACTTGTGACTTTGAATGAACCACTTCTCTGAAACTCAGTTTCTTGTATAAAAAGTGAGCTGCACAGAAGCAACACTTTTCAAAATATCTTTCAGAAAAATTACGTTCATTAGTCAGACAAGTTTAGGAGACAGTGCATTCTACATCTCCCTCTCAGAAACTCCCACTGTACCTACATTCATTAAAACTTCTGATATGTTTTACAGGGGAAAAAAGGGAAAACAAATAAGAAAGAAAATATAGTTCAATTTTGTTCAATCTCCTTGTTTTAAACTTATCCGTAAGGTCTTTTTTTCACACAGCATTTATTAACATCCTGTAAAACTACTACAGTAGTCAGTGAAATAATACTTTATTAGAGGATTTTCATCTTCTTCCATGTTTTAGAATCTAATTCTTGAAGTCTGGTTTTATGATGTAGTAACTACATATTAAGTACATATTAACTCTATTAGAAAACTTGGTTGATTAAATATTTTTGCCTTACTTCTGTGAGTAAGTATTAAAGAACAGGAGAACTCTGGGCAATTCATTTTTCCTCCTGCCTGAGACCCAAAGGGAAGCAGAAAAGATTATTAAGTTGGATTCCTTTCAGTAGAGTAAAATCAGCTTTTTTGTTGTTCTGTACTACACTAGGTAAAATTCTTAGAAGACTAGAGATGATTGAATGTATATGTATTTTAATAAATTACCTACAATGAACATGGAGCTCACCAAATATCTAAATCTATACTTATTTGCTATAGTGTTTTAAAAAAAATCTAATCATTAAATCCCAGTAAAATATAGCTATTACTTTCCTGGTACAAGTGCATAAATAAAAGTGTAAGAATAGAAGGCATAAGAGAATTTTTGCCACTTATTATGAACTTGGAAACAAACTTGTCCCTTAGTTATTCTAGACTGACACTTGTCTTCAGAAACCATAATATAAATTATCTTGGCTACTATAATTAGCCCTGTGATTGAGCCCAAAGACTCACAATATATGGAAATATGTTTGGAATATTGGATTCTTCACTACCAGGCTCTTTTCTACCATTCAGATTCATTCTGCTAATAAATAATAGAATAGTGTCTGTTTGAAATAATTCAGCTATACAAATTAGTATTCTTGATTTTTCTATTGATGAATTTAGAATATTAATTAAATCAGACTGTGCTTTTTTTCTCTATTTAAAAAAATCTATTTAAATGCCTTTGCTTATAGAGGTGCAATAGGTATGGTGCTCAAATTAGGAGTGTGTGTGTGTGTGTGTAAGAGAGAGAGAACATTTGTATATGTGCATGAGTATGTGTTTTTGTGTGGGTGCGGTTGTGCGTGTTTTAAGCATTACCCTAGAACTTGGGTTGATAACCTCTTCCAAAGGTGATAGAAGAGACAATTTCAAAGTACCACTCTATATAAATGTATGATGTAGCCAACATTTTTCTTTGTGATTATTCACTTTTTCCTTTCTTGGTCCCTTCTCTCTACTCGTATTCTCAAACACCAGAAGCATGCCCTGCTATTATTTCAGCTCTATCCTATATCATGTCTTTGTTTCCATTCATTGTCATCTCATCACTTAGAGTAGATGAAGTGTTTTCTACTACTTGCTTAAAAAGGCAAAATAAGTAAACAGTAACAGCTACTTCTGAGTCTTCATGATAATGATAACAATGATAGTTATAATTTTTGTTTTTGAGACAGGGTCTCATTCTGTTGCTCAGGCTAGAGTGCAGTGGCATCATCATAGCTCACTGCAACCTTAAACTCCTGTGTTCATGTGATCTTCCTGCCTCAGCCTCCCGAGTACCCGGGGCTACAGGTGTGCACCACCATGCCTACCTAATTTTTTTCTGTTTTTTGTAGAGACGGGGTCTTGCTGTTGCTTAGGCTGGTCTCAAACTCCTGGCTTCAAGCAATCCTCCTGCCTTGGCCTCCCAAAGTGCTAAGATTATACGCATGAGCCACTGCAGCTGGCCAATAGTTACAATTTATTGAGCACTTTCTGTTTTACAAAAACTATATTTACAAGTATTATCTTGAATTCTTTCAACAGCCTGTGAAGTGGGAGATTATTGTTATCCACAACCTCAAAGATATTGAAAAACTTGTCCAAAATTTAACAGCTAGTAAATTAGCAAACCATGATCTTAATCCAGGGCTGCTCCAATGTTCTTATTCTACCACACAAACCAACTTACACCACAATGATGATGCACAAGGTCAACCTGCTACCACATATTATGTAGCACATTGTTTAACATATGGTATGTTCTAGAGAATGCTCCATGTACATTTGCAAAGAATACATATTCTGATATATTTTGGTAGCGTGTTCTGTAAATACCAGTTGCATTAATTTTGTTGATAGTTTTGTTCATGTATTTTATATTTTTACTGATCTTATGTCTAATTTTTCTTTTAATTACTAAGAGATGGTTATTGAAATATTCAAATATAAGTGTTGAATTTTCTTTTTAATTCTACAAGTTTTTGCTTCATATATTTTGGAACTCAGTGGTCAAGTGCACATGCCTTTATAATTTTTATATCTCCCTGATGTATTGACTATTTTATCATTATGAAGTAACTCTTTTTGTTTCCAGTAATACTGCTTAAAATCTAACATAGTATTAATATAATGTCTCCAGCTCTTTTATGGTTACAGTTTTCATGATTTTTCTTTTCTACTTTCTACTTTTTTGAATGTACTCTCATAGAGAGCATATAGTTGAATCTTGCTTTTTCATCCTGTTTGACAAACTCTGCCTCTTGACTAGAGTATTTGTCCATTCATATTGAATATAATTATTGCTATGTTTAGAGTTATATCTTCAATTTTATTTTTTTTTCCTGTATGTCCCATGTCATTTTCCCCCTTCCTTTAATGTCTTCTTTTTTTGTTTGTTTAACAAATATTTTTCTGGGTTCCATTTTCATTCCTTTGTTGATTTTTAACTATATTTTTTGAGTTGCTTATTTAGTGGTTGCTCTAGGGATTATAATATACATTTTATTTTATTAGAATCTTCTTCAGGTTAATACTGATGCACTTCTGGTAAAATATAGCAACTTTGCTTCAATATAGCTTCATTTCCTCCTTTGTCCTTTGTTCTAATATATATTACACTTATATATGTTATAAACCTAATCTAGTAGTGCTATAATCACTGCTTTATAGAAACTTATGTTTTTCAGACAAACTAAAAGAAGGAAGGAAACTATATACTTATATAGTTTTTTATATTTATTCACATATTTTCCATTTTTAGTGTTCTCATTTTTTCCTGTAGACTCAGGTTATTATTTGGGGTCATTTTCTTTCAGCCTGAAAAACTTTCTTTAGTATTTATTGTAAGGCAGGTCTGCTAGAAATGAATTATCTCAGTTTTTATTTACATATAACTGTCTTTGTTTCACCTTCATTTTTGAAGGATAGTTTTACTTTGTTGACAGATATTTTTTCCTCTAGCATTTTGAATATGTCATTCCTCTGCCTTTTAACCTCTATTGTTTCTGACAAGAAGTCAGCCATTAATCATATTGTTGTTCCTTGGTATGTCATGAGTCATTTCTCTCTTGCTGTATTCAAGATTTTCTTTGTCTTTCACTTTTAGCAGCTTCACTGTGATATGTCTAGGTATGTATCTTTTGCGTTTCTCCTGTTAGGGTTCCTTGAATTTTTGCATGCATTGAATAATTTTTTTAATCAAATCTGAAAAATTTCCAGCCATTATTTCTTTAAATAATTCCTCTTATTTTTTCTTTTCCTCTCTTTATTCTATGATTTCTATTACACATATATTGGTATATTTGAATTTATCCTACAGTTCTCTGAATCTTTGTTCAATTTTCTTCAAAATTTTTTATGTTCTGGTTTTCTCACTGAACTCTGACATATCTGCATCAGTGGGAAGCTTACAAAGTAAATTTGACAATGAAGAATGTATATTTTTCTCTTTTTTTCATTTCTTTTTCTTCTCATCTGCCCTCAACTTCTTAATCTATTAATAGAGAGCACTGAAGAAGCCCAGTGAATCTCTGAACAGGAGATAAATACAGGAAGCAGAAGGGAGTAGGATGGCTCTAATAAGTTTATCTTTGGTATAAGATTTGCCTACTCCACTCAGCAAAACCAAAGCCCAGCACTTAACACGACCCCACATGACCCATCCTTTTTTTTTTCTTCTTTTATTTAGACATAGGGTCTTGCTCTGTCACCCAGGCTGGAGTCCAGTGTCAAAATCATAACTCACTGCAACCTTGAACTCTTGGGTTCAAGGGATTCTCCCACTTCAGCCTCTGAGTGCCTGGGACTACAGGTGTGCACTACCATGCCTGCCTAATTTTTAAATTGTTTTTGTAGAGACAGGGTCTCACTATGTTGCCTAGGCTAGTCTCAAACTCCTGGCCTCAAGTGATCCTCCTGCCTTGGCCTCCCAAAGTGCTGGGATTGCAGGTGGGAGCCATTGTGCTCAGCTGACCCATCCTCTTGAGATGGTAATTAGTGACCATTTATTCTTTTCCAGGTAAGTCCTTTGTGTGTATTTGTTGGGTTCTGAAAGGAATAGGTAATGGTAATCTCACTTCCTACACTAAGTGACTGATCAAAGTATTTCTTCCAAAATCAAGAGCAAGAGAATACTTGCTCTGGGAGGAATTCTGGTAAATGCAACATTTTTCTTGGACGAGTTACTCATCCTCTCCTGTGCCTCACTTTCCTGTAATCTGTAAGTGGGGATAATAGTAGATATCTTATAGAGTAGTTGTAAGGACTAAATAAGTTAATATATGTAAATATGTTAGAAAAGTGTCTGACACATAGCAAGTACTCTCTATGGATTAGTCTTTATTATGATCATTTTTATAATTTTTGTAATTTCTATGAATTCTATCAATTTTATATTATTTATTATTAAATAATAATATAATAAATATATAATTTATTACATCTTATTTATTTATATTATCAATTTCTATTATTTCTGTAATTTTATGTTTCTGAACTCCAGAGATGTATGAGTATACCAAGTGAAATGGCACCTCAGCTTGTTTTTCAGGGTAGCCATGGGCCAACCTCATTTCTTCAGGACTTGTATTGCCCATGGTGGGAGGATGGTTCCAATGACAAGTCCTTTAAAGAATAACCATGACAATATTTATGAGATATGGAATTCATAGTTACCCTTAAACAGTGTCTATACATAGTGATAGGATCAGTCAGTGATTAGGATGACATTTCATTTTGGTTATTTTTAAAAGAGAATAGTCAACTCAATCATACAAAAATTCATTTTGTTGTTGTAAACGTTGCCAATGTGATGCCATCATCTGTCAGATCCTGATTTCTAAATGCACCTGTGTGGTGCGATGCCAACACTAACAGAATTGAGGTCTTATCAGCTATTTATACTCCAGCAGCCTCTTCCCTCCCTTCCAACAGTTAAGTTTAAGCAGTAATAGATTAAGTTTAGTCATCTCCAGTGTCCTGGATCAACCTTATAGCTACCATTAGAACAAATCAACTAACTAACTACAAAAATGTTTGTCAAAATGACTAGAACCATTATGCCATATTTTTTTTTACTACCACTAGAAAATATAAATCACCTTGCTGAAAACTGTATCTGCTTTAAAAGCACTGAATTCACGAACCTTTTGAGAAAGTTGCATCTAGAAAAAAATCAGTATGAATTCCTTTAACTAGGAAGCCCTAAATAACTCTAATTAGAGCAGTTGAAGTGGGTTTTACTACCATTTAGGTTCCCACAGAGGGCTTAATCAACCTTTATGCATAATAAACACTCTGTAAAGTTAAAGTGTAATCTGTGCATGTAAAGGGCATGGGAAAGATACTCTCCCCAGAGAGACTTGCTCTTCACAGAATAGTTCAGAACTAACAAAGGTCTAAAGAAAGCCTCTACCTGTCAGTCTTAACACTAGTAATTTAAGTATTTTAGATACTTCTATTATAGATAATGTAAATTCTGACATTATTTCAGTACATTCAAGCCTTAGATCATGAAAATTTTCATGTAGCATTTGCAATACTTCAAAAATTTTGTTAGAATATGGCAGTCGGATATTTTTTCAGAGCTGTCTTCTTAAGTCTCTATAAAATCGTAGGTGTTGTACATTACCAACTCATGTTACAAAAAATTCAATAATATTTGAATATTATTATAAATAACCTTATTCTTGTTATTGTTTACACATACCAACATCTTTCATGATCATTCTCATAATCCTCTCAACTTTAAGTGGTTTCCTAAAGCAAGGAGCAAATAGAGGCAAGAAGCACCTCAGCAAATCTTTGTTGACTGACTGGTTATTTATAGTATATTCTGTTTGGAATATGTGTTTAATACCATGGACTGCTCATTGTTCCACAGAGTCCTAGGTAACTGAAAAATACCTTTGTCTTAATGTTAAATCTTGTTCAAAAAGAAATGAGGGGAATCAAGGTGTTGAATACCGGATACAAGTGAACTTTTATGGTTTGCTGAGATGTCTTTACCAATGAAGCCCACAGCTGAGAGACAGAAGACTTACCCTGATTATTTGAACAGTAATTATCAGTAATTCTGTGACTTCTACCTGGTTTTCCCTTTCCTATTCAAAAATGACTAAGAAGGATCCTGGAAGTGCTATTTCCTATGATTTCAAGTGGCCCAAAATTTGACTATGAAGTTTATCACCTGTGAATGGGGCCTCTAACTGGGTTTACAAGTTGCTACCTCATATTGCTTTTATTGTTCTTAGTGTTGCTCCAAAAAGGGGTATCCCTACAGGGGATAAAGTAGTGAAAAAGGGACTGTCCCTGACCTCAAAGGGCTTCCTGGTGCGTCTGGTTTACTTGCTTTGAAGAAGTCTGCATCTTGGACATGCTTGTGCTGCCTCCCTTTCCACTTCCTTACATATCCCACTGACGTTTCTAAACAAATCCCTGTACTACCATAGCATTTTCCTGTTGATTATAATTTATACCACTCTTACTATTTACAACCAATATTTATTGAGCTCCACTATATGCACAGCACTGTGTTAAGTGCTTTGGCGGGATTATCTCATTTAGTACTCACACAACATGCACTATCACTACTCTATTCAATAGGTACCGAGATTCACTACTGAGATTCAAAGAGGCTGAGCACATTGTCCCAGGTTACACAGGTCCGCTTGGTGGAGCTACTATTCAAGCCTAGTATAGTCTTACTGTACAACTTAAAACTTAATCAGTATGATAAACTGTCTCATACTCACATTATTCTTTTTGTTCACTCTAGTAATTCTTATCTAGGAGAATTGTGCATATGGGGAATGGGGTAGGTGAAATCTGGTCATTAGTGTTTTTAAATTCTAAGAAAATTTTTCAAAGTACCCTTCTCAGATCTTGCCCCCCAGAGAGTCTGACCTGCCCTTCGGTGGTAGGAGTGGCTTATAATTTGATTTGAAAAATCTTCCCAGGGAATTTTGCTTTATCCTCTCTGGTTGAGAACCATCAGGGAACAGCTACATTTGCAGCAGATTTCCATTTGGGCCTCCTTGTTGGTTTCCGACTTTTATCTTTCTTCTTTGTTCTGGGTGTCTGGCTCTGTTCTAAACTCCACATTTAGTTCTTTGTTCTGGGCTCCTGAGGTGACCTCTGTCTCCTTTCAGCTGCTCCCCAAAAGACTTAGGCCCTGAGGTTGGGCTCACTTATGGTCTCCTTCTGTCCACAGTATAAATACGGTCTCTTTCTCCAGTTTCAATTTCAATATATTTTTTTCCCTTGAGGCTTTACATAACCTTTAATAGGAGGCCACTAATTGCAGCATGATAGATTTAGGGCAGACTGGTTGCAGAAAAGAGGTCCTAGAATATGTATGACTAGAAGTCAATCTCTTGGATGAGACAGTTTCTGGGGACAATATGGTGTTTTCAGTTGACCTCCGAGCCATGTGAATGTTTGATGGGAAAACAGCAAAAAGAGTTATCTGCTGACTTTGAAAATTGCATAATTTCCTGGTGTTATTTAATTAAACCCAGTAAACATCTAGTCAGCTTTTACTCCGTAGGGCACCTTGACAGGTATCACAGATGATATCAAAGTGAGTAAGACATGCAAACACTGCTCTTAAGAAGACTAGAAGGAAGAACACATGCAACTAACTACAATAAAAAGCATGAGATGGGAACTACAGCAGAGGTTTAAAGCAACGCCTGTGGAATCCTTGGTAGTTGTTAACTCTTTTAGTTGTAGGTACCTTTGGGTCCAAAGGACAAGAGCCACATTATAGCTAAGCCGCATGGAAAAAGTAACCATTAAACCACCATAGAATAAAAGTGGAGAAGGAAGGGAGAGCAGCAGGACGACAGACTGGAGAGGAAGCAAAGGACCAGGTCATGCAGAGTGTTGAGTGTTATCATTTCCATGTGGGCTCAAGTCCTACAGTGTGTTTCATTTGTGGAGCTGGTGAGTCTGATAGGAACTACTGCATTTTGATCTATTGACCTAGACTTAAGCACTCTGGCAGGTTCTGTTTTCTCCTGGTCATTCAGGAGATTAACTGTGCATGTGTTTCCCCAAGGGCGACAGAAACGCACAACCTCTTTTAATGTATTTTTCAGCAAGTCTGCTCAGCTCATGTGAGGGTAAAATAGCAATCAAGAGAATCGGATAGAACTATAATTTCCATCAGTCAGCACTTACATGTTATGTGCCCATGACACCAAAAAACGAAAAGAGAGAGGCCACCATTGAAAATGATTGCCCTTATTACTGATTAGCGTGATTGACCTGTAGTCATCCAAAAGCTAATTTTTAATAGCCAAATCCAAGGTTCAGTATCAGAAAGCCAGTTATTACACCTGCTACTTTTCTTTCAAATATACTCTCCCCACTAAAAACACCACCACCATGTCATTATTATCCTTAACCTCCAACCCATCCTCTCCTCTTGAGTTGCTTTCCTAACTTGTATTTCACTATCTCAACCTAAAAAAATAGGCTAAATTGGTTAATCTTTTGTATGAAGCAGAAATCTTCTTCCTAAAGTCTCCTTTCTAACCCTCTTCCTAAGGATTGAGTTATCCCAGTTTTGCCATATGTTTATTTCTCTTCCTCAAATATGCCCATTAGCTACATTTTTTTTCAAGGAGACCATTCATTACCCTTTTTGAGTAAAGAATGAAATTTGGGTTTCCTTTCAAATGTTAGGAATCCAGGATTCCTGTTGGATCAGTAACTTTGAAATGATTGCAAGCACATAAACTGCAATACACTACCACTTTAAAAAATATGATCTGATAAAAGGGGCACCAAGTCACATATCACAAACCATGTAATAAGTCACATCTATCTACCTATCAATTTATTCAACAGACTTTCAGTGAAATTCCCTTAGCTACATTCTTGGAATATAAAAGTGAACACTAACTATAGCTTATCTACGTTATGTGTTGCCCATGACTTATACAATATCATATTCACAAGAAAATAATTATACTACAGAAAATGCAGCATACCTACTTTCTTTAGAACATTTGTAAGGAGCCAATTAGAGGACAATGAGTTTAGGCTGGTTAATATTGATTCCAACTACAAAAGCAACTCATAGATGAGAGAAATCAGTGGTAATTAGGGAGGGATTAGCAGAGACATTGGGACCATATAAGAGCCTTGAAAGACGATTAGTAATTAGATAAATGAAGGCAAAGAGAGATGTCCTTCTAACTGGGGGAAGGATGAGAAACGACTCCCCTTCCCTCAATGCCAAGACTGTTTTTCACTTCCGTGTATATTTAATATCATTATAACTGGCCACTCAGAACAGAAGCAGTTTGAAGCCAATTCTTCTGGTTGGTTCCTTGCTTGTGGCAATAATGGCAACTTATTCATTTGGTCTTTTTACTTCTATCACATGGACAAAAGATACAGAAACTTATAGAAACCATCCAATCTAGAGGATTTCTTGCAATGTGATTCATTTATCATTTTTATGTGAAGAGAGGGGGTGCTCCCTAAAGGCAGGGGCCATTTTATTCATTTTGGGTTTTCTCTTTGTTTATAGTATACAATAAGTTTATAATAAATGTTCAATAAATATTTGAGATATTGAGTATAGGAAGGGAGTAGAGATAATAATTACCCATTGCCTCTTAGAAGGCAATTCTAGGTTGGCCTAAGGGAAGTAGGGATGAGAAACCTATAAACCTGCAAAAACTAATCTTGTTAATTAACAAAAGAACATGGTGCTGAGAAATTATTTTGTTTTATAAAATCATAGACTGTCAGAAACTTTGTTGTTTGAAACCATATCAGTAAGAATCAAATCGCCTATTTGGCATAGGGGATCTAAGTCACGTTGAGACAAACTGAATTGCAAACCCATGGTCAGAGCTTTAGATAAGATGTCCTAAATAAAACATTCCAAATTTACTTTGCCTATGTAGTTTCCAAGGAAACAGAAGCTCAGTCCACTTTGCAGTCCGGACATGATATAAACCTGTGTCAAGTCCTTGCTTTGAGCCAATGAAAACTCTGTTTCATTTAAAGTTTACCTAAACTCTACCCATCCTCTAAATCTTAACTCTACCTCTTTGTTTGATGAGAGGCATTACACAGTTTCTTTGAAGTGCCCTCCCTTGTTGCAGCAAGAAAATACACCTAACTTTGTTAAACTACAAGTTTGTTCCTATGGTCTTTATCAGATGGACTTTATTAAACCTTAATACTTTAGATTAAGATTTTAGGGAAAAAGGAGACTATTTTTCTCTAACAGCTCAACAGTATTTGTTTTAAAGATTATTGATTTTTGCTTGATAATCTTTGTTTCAACTGATTATTAGTTTTTACTCAAGAATCTTTGTTTCAAATAATCTTTGTTTCAAAAATACGTGCACTGCCTACTTTTCTGTGAAGCATGTTAAAAAAAAAAGAAAAATACGTGTACTGCCTCAATGGAGAGGCAATTTCTTCTATCATTGCTCATTATAGAAGCAGGAATATAGGAATGTAATACCTTGGTTATTCCAATGCCTAAGTATATAAAAAATTAGATAATTTCTCATTGCCACAGAGCAATTTTTTGTCTTTTTTGTTCACTGATGTATCCCAAGTACCTGACAATGTCTGGCATGTATTTTATTCTCAATATGTATTTATTGAATGCTACACACACACATACACACAAAGGTTTGCCATGAAGGGCTAGAGGGAATAAAATAAACATATAATTTTAGTCTTGAAGAAATAAAATAGGGGAAATTGTATCCCTGAATTTTTCTCTATCTTTTGTGACCTGGTGTGTGAGACTTTACTCCATTCACACTCTTCTCATTTATTGTGCCTCCTGGATTATCATAATCTTGAATTACTTACAAGATAAAATCAAATCCTTGGCTTGCCATTAAAGATCTACACAATTTGACTGAAACTACCTTTTGCTGTTCATATCCTATTGCTCCTTCATTAGAACAAGAAACTAGTTTACTTTTAATCCCAACTTGTGGTGAGAACATTTGCTCCCCAGGTACTCAGGTACTTCCCCGACATCTATCCCTCCTTTTGGGGCTGAATGACTAGTTTTTGCGAATGGACTACGAACTAAGTGACAAGTGTCACTTCCAGGTTAAGTAAGTTAGAAGCTGTTGCACCTCTTCCTTCTCTCTCCTTCCCTAAATGATGCTACATGTTGTAAATGGCATAACTGCATGGTAGAGGAGGAAAGCTTGCCTATATCAGAAGTTACATAAGGGACACGAGTGACAAGTAAAGCTTTATTGTGCTAACTCATTGGAATTGGATTATTTTTGTGTATATGTTACAGCAATTAGCATTATTTACTCTGCACGATGCAACATATATATTCAAGTAGTTTCTCTAATCTTGCCTATACTTTTCTACCCTATTTGTCAAGGCCCCCAAGTAGCTTTACCAATATTGAGTAGCTTTCCTAATCTCCCCAAATCAAAGGGAAAGACTAATCTGTTTTATCCCTGATGACCCACTGCATATCTAGTTTGCAACACTTATTTAGAATTAACTGCTAATGGTTTAGTGACATCTTTCAGTATAATTTGTCCCCTAGTTTCATTATAAGTTCCTGCATCGTTTGCTACATTAAGATCCCAAGACCTAGGATAAAATGCTTGCAAGTCACTTAGTGATTAATTCTGGGATAGAATATTATCTTCCAAACATTTGAACAGATAATTTTTTATTGGAAATGTCCAACCTCATCTATTAAGTCGAGGCATGTAGATACTCTTCTCAGAGAATTTTTGGATAAAACTTACTCCTTTCTAAAGGAAAGTAAATTGAAGTAAACAGATACAAATAATTGAATTTGATGTAAAGAATTATACTAAATTGTTATTAATGACTTGAACCATTGCTTCTCTGAAGTGGTAATTTAAATGATAATCTAGTGGTATTCACCAGGGAAAACTGCATCTTCTGTGGAACTCAAAATACCTCTGCTTGACCACGAATATTTGAAAATGTTATGTGGCCACCCCATACTTCACATTGTAGGTATACAAACCTCTACCTGGCAATCAGTGTATCCAGGTGTGTCCCCCACCATTTTTACATCATATGTTATTCTGTAATTACTCTATGTGCACTGCCAAAGGCATTGCAGAGGACAAGATTATCCAGTCTTGGGGCAATCTATTCTCTTAAACTACTAGGGGTATTATAATAACAGATAAATTGTTTGAAAATTACTAACATTAAATGAGCTCTTTGCCCTAGATTCAATTTTGAGATACTAAGCCCTTTTGGACATATTTCTGTTTATGATATCAGGGTGGTTTGCTATCAGTCTCACCTGGCTCTTTTGTGCTAATTGAGATGATATGGCTGTTTTAAAAATTTTCTCTTCTGAACAGATCAGGAGCTTCATAACTGACCCACCAGGAAGCCTCCTATCTAGTCTTGCACAGAAACAAGTTGAAAGGGAAGAGGGGTGCTCCTCTTCAGAACTTTGGCCCGCCCCTTGTGTGTAAAGCACTAAAGATGAGGCCAGGTCTTACCCCATTATACCCATAATGTCTTTTTTAATTCCTCTTTAATAAGCAGAGAGAACACCAATGAAGTTCTGTGATAGCCCTTTCAAGGTCAGTGTGTCTGTAGCTGACCAATGATAAGCTTTTTCTTGAGTATGTCTGAAAACATGAATCTTTTTTCCAAATTGAATTATAGAGACTAAGTTAACTGGAGGTTTATTTCATTTTAGGCCCTTACTCTGAAAAGTCAGGTGTAAGTCCAACTTTATTTGAAATGCACTAGGGAAGCTGGCTATGTAAAGAGACCCTAGGTTAATGCTTTCATGGTTTGAATAATCAACTGGGAATTTTATAAATTGGCTTCTGAAGGGGAGGACTGCCTGCAGTGAGTTACCAAGAAGAGTTCTGTGACAACTGCATTTCTTTGTTGTACCTAATCTGATATGCATGAGCTGACATAAAATACACGCCCTCCCTTTCTCCTCGTACTTGCCTTAATTTTCTTTTTACAGCTCCACCAATCATTACTATTATAATAATATTATTTTATCACAATGTTTGCCAGAGTGGTTTGATAGTGATATTTCCTATTGGGAGAAATCCTGCTACTGTGAAATCAATTATAAGACACTTAACTATAAGGTTAGGTTCTATACATGAACCTTGATGACAATCTTGCTATGAAACTTCAAATTATTGCTTTTCAAATAATTTTGCATTAAAAAAGAAGCAAAAATAAATCAAGAATTGTTTTTAAAATGGGTTTTTTATTATCTTCACATTGTATCCATAAATTATAATTTTATATTGAATTTGACATTAACTTCAGCTTCCACAGAGTGATTCCAGGAAACATAGTCATTTCAGATGGAAACTATATTCTGAACCCTATATTGTCCCATTTAGTAAGTTAGTAAAGAGATAATAACAGATTAGTAAAATGAGGATAGGAGAGATCATGTACATAATTATATTCCTCAGAACAATGCCTGGTTCATAATAAGCTCTCAATTAATATGTATTGAAATTAGTACAGCCTCTATGGAAAAAAGTATGGAGATTCCTCATAGAACTAAAAGTAGACCTACCATTTTATCCAGAATCCCACTACTGGGTGTTTACCCAAAGGAAAAGAAGTCATTTTATCAAAAAGACAACTGCATGCAAATGTTTATTGCAGCACAATTCACAATTGTAAAGATGTGGAATCAACCCAAGTGCCCATCAATTCATGCATGGATTAACAAAATGTGGTATATGTGTACTATGGAATACTACTCAGCCATGAAGAAGGAATGAATTAAGGCCTTTTGCAACAATTTGGATGGAATCATTATCCTAAGTGAAGTATCTAAAGAATGGAAAAAACAAAAACCACATGTACTTGTTATTAAATTGGAGCTGATGAGCATACATGTGCACAGAGGGAAGTAAAACTCAGTAGAAATCAAGCAGGGGGAAGGAGGGAGTGGACAAAAACCTACCTAATGGGTACAATGAACACTATCTGGGTGATGGGCACACTTATAACCCTGACCCAAGCATAACAAATCAATACATGTAACCAAAAACATTTGTAGCCCCATAATATTTTGAAATAAAAAAATCTAAACTGTAAAAAAATATATATATATATAGGTGTTGACATTATTGCCTTAATAAGTATAGCACAATTAAGAGAAAAAAATAATACATATTGACTGAAAGAATTAATGAAATTTCTTGAAATCAACATCTATTAAGTGACAAAACATCTGAACTTGTTCTCTCTGATTCATGAGTTCTATCCAATACATTCACTATCTCCAAGCCCAAACCTGATGAACTATAAAGTGTCCATTTTGGATTCTTAGAGGTTTTATAAAATTTTAATTTTCTTCATGGCTATTTTGACCAAATTAAGTGAGTTTTCAATAACATAAAGAGAGGCTAAGGTGTACACAAGGCATACCATGTAAGACACCATTATGAATCCTACTACTGATGCAAGCCTGTTTTATGTGAAAAGAGACTCCCTATAAGCAAAAATTGGAAGCAAGGGTTCATTTATTTTAGGTTTCAAGTGGTACTGGAAGAAAAACCTTGAATGAAAGAGATGAACAGGAGGGATTAGGACCCTGTGTATTCTCGATATATTAAGTAGTCATTTAAAGAGAGATTCTACTCTTGTTGAATTGGATTCGCATGAAATCAGTAACAGTTTATCCAGCTCACCCAGAATCCAAACATCCAGAAAACCCAGCTAGTGAAAATATTTCCTTTTGAGGAAGACCAGTTGTGCAAAGAATATTTTAAAACTAAGGAATTCTGAAATAAGAGCTTTGACTAACTAGACAGCTGGCTCAAAAAGTTGCTCATCATAGATAGGTTATCCAGCACATACTCAGTAACTGCCAGCTATTACTGCTACAAAGGGAGAGAAAAGGTAAGAAGACAGTCCTTCTCGATTTCCTTATTAGCCCTTATGGAACTTTCTCTCAAATGGGTCCATCTCTATGACTATTTTAGAACACCTGGAATCTTTCATTTTCCCTTGTTCAACCATATTTGTTGCTGTCATGTATTCCCTAGTTGATTACGAGCTAATTGTATGAAGAAATACCTTTTTTTTCACTGTTTAGCCACAGAACCTAGCATAGTGCCTCATGTGCAATATTTAAGGTAGGGGGAAAAACCAAGAAAGATATAGAAAGCAAGGAAGAAATAATATTTTGAAATAACTACTTAAATGCATTCAATTTTTGACATATCCCAAGTTCTTCACAACCATGACATAATTTTGTCCTAGCAACAACTCTGTGATGTATTATTACCAGTAGTTCATAGACGACAGTTGAGAGTTGAAGAGGGTAAATAATTTGCTGAAGACCTTAAAGTCAGTAAATTGCATCTTTTTCACTCTAAAAGTCTATGTTTCATCCAATAATCAATGCTGCTTCTAAGGAAAGGAAGAAAGAAAAGGTGAAGGACTAAAAGAAGTCAGGAAGGAAGCCAGAAGGGAAAAAAGACAGAAAGAAAAGAAGCCAGGGAGGCAGGAACGAGAGTAGGAATCTGTTTTGGACTTGTTCAGTAATTAGGGACATGCTTTGATTTGCAGGAAGCTATGCAGTTCACATTAATGTTTTTTCCATGTGTACATACAAAGACTCGGCTAACAATGCAGTTATAAAGTAGAAGTGGGTTTTTGGTACATTGCCTTGAAAAAAATTCATTTCCAATGTGTTCTGTGGCATGTTTCTCTCTAGGGTAGAAGATGCCATTCATATAAACAAAATTAAACTTGAAGTTATACCAGACCTGTTACTTTAACTGGGCTGGGACCATGACCTTGGAGAAAAGGTAACAAATTAATTGCCTTTAACTAACCAAGAGGTTTAAATCAAGATTTTGGCCTTTTTGATGACTTAACAGTAGTGTCATTTTGTTAAGTCTCTGTTTAAGAGGCATAGCAATGGCCAACTCATTATCAGAATCTGAAAATTCTCATTTCACATTGTTTCCTATCATAGGATGATTTATCATTTTAATTTTCAATATAAAATTTAAGATATAAGAAATGCTCTTCAGGAAGACCCCAAGTAGGGCTTTGTCTTCATACTATATAACCTCATTATGGCTTGAGGAAATTTCTTTGTCAAAGAGATAAGCAAAGCTAGATCTTTTGAAGTTGACAAATGTCTTCATAGTTCTTTAATCCATCCAGAATACCTTCCACATGTCCACTGACTTAGATAGCTTATGGATCAAGAGCTCTCTACCATTTAGAAATTATTTTGATTAGAAATAAGACAGATGCAGGTTGGGAATAAAAGGTCTAGAGGTAGATGCAAATTATTTTTCGAAATTGATCCCCTTAATAAAACAGGCATTAAATATACAAAGTTTTTTTTTACTTAGTCCTATAATCATTGCTGAAGTAAAATATTTATATAACTTCCTAATTGAGAGAAAGAACAAATATAAAGACAAAAAGAAAACAGGAAGTGAGAAAGAAAAGAGCAGGTCAAGAAAATTTTCATAGAAAAATGGTCTTCCATGGAAAAGTAGGGACAACTAAAGTCCTTTTAAGGTGGGCCAGACACGGTGGCTCATGCCTGTAATCCTAGCACTTTGGGAGGCTGAGGTGAGAGGACAGTTTGAGGCCAGGAATTCGAGACCAGCCTGGGCAATGTAGTGAGATTCCATCTCCACAAAAAATAAACAAAAAATTAGCTGAGTGTGGTGGTGCACGCCTGTAGTCCTAGCTACTCGGGAGGCCAAGGCAGGAGGATCGCTTGAGCCCAGGAGTCAATGTTGCAGTGAGCTATGATTGCACCACTGCACTGTAGCCTGGGTGATGGAGTGAAACTCTGTCTCTTAAAGAAAAAAAAAAGAATTAAGGAAAGTTCTCCCTTTTTCCGTGGTATCCACAACACTTGTTTTGGAGAGTGACAAAGGTAATAAGCATGACTGACATCACTGTAATCCAACAAGCTGACATTCATTCATTTTATGAGCATTGTGGAATACCAATCAGCATCAGGGAGTGAATGCACAACCATACTTAACTCATACTTAACCCTCAAACTCCTGTAAGTAAATATTATACTCTCATGTAAAAGAAACAGAAAAATTACGTGGCTATTTCACATGCACAAACTGAATGAGGGGATGAAGCACAATATGATGCTTTAAAAAAGCAAAAGCATGAGTTGGGTCGGGAGTATAAAGAGTGCAGGAAACTTTAAGAATAAAAGAAATTACAATATGAGGTGATAGCTATAAACAGAATTCTCTGCTATTAGCCTGAAGGTGGAACTTACATAAAATGAAGATGACATAAGAAGTAGAAGGGTGAGTTTCTGGTGGAAATAGAGAGAACAGTTACCCTTTACTACTTAACATTTGTGAAGGTACTGCAGTACCCTAAGGAATTATGTTCAAAGCACGTATTTTTTTCATTAATAATTTTTAAATTAAAAATTTCTAAAAGTTTTCTTAATATGTGCTTTAGAAAATAAAGTTCAAATCAAATATACACCATTGACCTGGTAAAGTTCTCATATCATGTTTTTTCATGATCTTAAGTTCTTAATCATTATTTTTGGCAGAAAGATTATAAGAACTTATGATGGGTTTTGAAAATAGACAAATGTCAGAAAAGCTACAGCTGTGCAATTTGTTACCTGATATGGTTGTATTATACTACTTGCAATTAAGAATAGCGTAATTTAAAAGAAACTTCCACACCAATTTACAATAGAATCAAGTTTTCATTTGAAAGGAAATAAAACGTATTAAATTCAGGGAGAAAAATGTCTCAGAAACAGCATTATAAAATTACACTTTGTACTTCATATATTCATTTAATCAAGGAAATCTTTTCAGATGATTAGGATATGAATTGTCAGGAAAATTTTAAAAATAAAAATAAATACAAATAAGCAAAACCAAAAACTTCTGGTCATAGCCAAAGTGAATGCACTGGTGACAGGGCCAGTGTAGTGGTTACAAAAAGCAGGCTTAGAACCAGACTCCTAGATTCAAGTCCTACCTCTGCCACCTGCTGGTTGTATGAGTTTGGGCAATTTATTAATACTAAGTCGATCTGTGCCTTGTCACTTTCTTCATCTGCTAAATGGGCATAATAATAGTACCTATTTCACATGATGGTTGTGAGGATTAAAGGAAAATCACCTGGAAGTGTGCCTGACACAAAATGTGCTCTATATGACCACTTACTATTATTATTATCATCTCGGAGGTGTTGAGGGGCGGTAGCTACCCTGACACTGGGAGATCACTGGGAAACTGAAGGGCACGATGAGGAGGTAATAAGAACAAACATCAACTACACATCTTCTGTGGGAGGGGAAGATGAGGGTCACAAGCATATTTAAGCCCTTAGTCCATGTGACACATACTATACACATGTAATAAGGGAAATTACAATATTATATATTACCTATGAACAGACACACCCAGTTTTCATTTAAAGATGTAAAGAAAAAATATAAAAAGATGTATTTATCAAACTAAAAAAAATTTTAAAAGATCATAAAAATATTTCCTAAATTGAGAACAATTTGAAAGTAAGCTCAAACGTTCTAGTATAGGACAAAATTTGTGCATTTATATAACTTATAGATATGGGTAAAGTTTCATTCCTCCATAGATTTTGACATAACATCTGCCCTTTGGGTACCAGGTTATTTCCTTTTATTTTGTTTTCACTTTCACTATTCTTGCTGAAAGCAGGAGGCTTTAGACACACACTCAGATAGATGAACATTTTCTCCTTCTTCCACAAATTTAAGAAGTGTGTGGAGCAGGGTGAAGAAAAGGAGCAGTGAAGGAGAAAGTGCTGACTTTAGAAGAAATGATTGAATAGCACATTATACAATAGAAACAGTTTCCTCAATCCCTGAAGAGATTTCAAGTGAATCCAGAATAGCAGAGACTAAAAATAGCTTTGAAAGTTAACAGGCCACTGGGCAAAATAAATACTTAGGATATCAATTAAAGCAGCAAGAGAATGAATTATATGTAAACCAAGTGAAAGTTATCCTGAATGAAAGGCTTTGAAGGTAATTAAAATGAAATTAAAGCCTGCTGTTTGAACAGGAGTAGTGGCCTTTATCATTTCTAAAAAGTTAGAAGGGAATTTTTATAAATAGCTTGATATGAGATTTAATTTCAATTCTAGCATGACCTTTGTTAGCGCTGGTATCAGAAATAGTATCATATGAAGGGAAGGCCCCTTAGGTGGGGATAGCGTTGAATCATCAAAAAGGAGGGAGGCATAGACAGCAAGCATACTGGTAGCTGGAAGTGGGGAGTAGTGGGGTGGGGTTAATGTGAAAAACTAAGAGAGGGAGGAAGAAGGGGCTGGCCAGGTACTACCACTACTTACTGGTGGCTGATGATCCCAGGCAAATCACGGTACTCATGAAGTCTTGACTTCTGCTTTTTTACCCTTGGCTTAGACTCACCCATAATTTCTTGTTAATTTTATACCTATAGAAAGTAAAATTAATTGTTAACTGATTCCTAGCAATTACCTTTTTTGGAATTTCAAGTGTGTCTAAAGTTCCAAACTCTATTGCAGCAAATGTATTGCCTATTTTAAAATAACTGGGAAAGAAAAGCATATTTGAAAAGGCAGAACTGCTGTGTTTCTGGAAAGCCAATGTTCTTAAGAGCATGAATAAGGTGAGAAGACTGGAGAGAGGTTAATTGAAGTCAACTAGATATTAAAGTTTTAAAAATGTAAGAACAGCTATTCACCAAGATCAATAAAATAGCTTATACCCAATATTTGAAATAGTTAAGAGTTTCTAAAAAAAACCTTGCTTGAAGTTTCAACCTTGAGGTTTAGATTAATTTTGGAGTGAAGGAACATATGTTTGATGCTATGATATTTTATTTGTTTTTTGTACCCACCTGGTAAAAAGACATGATTACTGTCTTTAAAGGAACAAAAGATAATTCTACCTTTTCTACTTTTTTCTCTATCAGTACAATTACTTATCTCCTAAAGTCTTATTTACCTGATTAATTTTTAATCTGACCCAAATTCTTTCAAAGACATAGTTTTATCATCCAAGTCTAATTACAGAGTAGGAAGCTTCTGCCTTATGCTGTTTGGAGGGTGCACAAGGTTTTGTTCTTTCCTAATATCTCACCGGTAAGCCTTTAAAAGAAACCACATGCCTTTTCTGTTCAGGCTAAAATTCTGAGCATTAAAATATCTGCTATGGGTTTGTCAATACAAATAATGATATCTTCATAATGCCACTTTCAAAATGCATGTACATTGCCATGACAATGAATGGCCTTGACATTGCTGAAGGTTTTTCCTATTAGAAAATAGACACAATATATCATGTGCTATAGTTTGGTTTGTTTGACCCCTTCAAATCTCACGTTGAAATTTGATTCCCAATGTTGGAGGTGGGGCTTAAAGGAAGGTTTTTGGGTTATGTGGGCAGATCACTCATGAATACATTAATACCCTCCCTGGGGGTGTGGTGGACTGAGTGAGTTCTGGCTCTATTGGTTCCCACGAGAGTTCCTCCAAGAGCTGGTAGTTTAAAAAATGCCTTGCACCTTCCCCCCTTCTCTCTTGAGTTCTCTCTCGCCGTGTGATCTGCACACACTAGCTCCCCTTCCCCTTCTGCGATGAGTTGAAGCAGCTTGAGGCCCTCCCCAGATGCAGGTGCTTGTGCCATGCTTCTTGTATAGCCTGCAGAACCATGAGCCAAATAAACCTCTTTTCTTCATAAATTACCCAGCCTCAGATATTCTTTTATAGCAACACAATGGACTAAGACATCATGTTTATTTCATCCTGGAAGATATAGAAAAGCTAAATCTAAAACAATGAGTAGCACAAATCCTACTGGATAAGAGTTGCTGGAAAGGAATATATGAAGTGGAACAAATAGAATAAATCCAGGGAAAATCCCCAGTAAAAGCTCTAGATTGGGGCATTTGAGGTGTGTGATCTATAATTGATGACTTTCCATATATGAGACCTGAGATGGAAGGACTAATGATAGAAGTGATTATAAAACAAATAGTTAATGAGAAACAACTATGTGGTTAGTTCTCTGCTAGGAATTACATATTCAAAGATGAATAATAATATATGATCCTTGCTCTTGAGAAGTTTACTGTTGATTGGATAGTCAGATGCTTTAAATATAAAAAATCCACAAAATGTAAAAAGTGCTATGCTTCAAGGATGAGCTGGTTCTAAGGAATATGAGAGGAGAGATCATGCATTGTGGATAGGGCAATCAGGGAGGTCTTCACAGAGAAAGTACTATTTTAGTTGAATCTTGAAGGGTGAACAGTAGTTTATTATGCAGAGGAAAAAGAGGAACATTTCTGGTAGGGACATAGAAAGAAAAACCAGAAGGTATTCAGGAAAGAATAGATTATTCTGTATGATGGAGAATAGAGTTTATGGATAGGAGGAATTATAGCAAAATGATAAGAAGTAACAGAGCTGGGCACTTGGACAGGACTGGGAATAGTGCCTGTTCCCACCACACAAACTGGAACCTCTCAGGTTTCATGGTGCACTGAGATGAATACACGGAAGGGGCTTGCTTCAGTAGTGGGTAATAATTAGCCCTGGCCTGATCACTTTTCTGGTCCCAACTAACAAATCTTAAAAGCAAGACCCAAAAGAATCAAACTGATTCCAAATAACTTAACTGTGTTATGGAACAAATCTCAAGAATATTTATAGAAATATAAAATGTCTAGCACCCAACAAATTAAAACTCAGAATGTCTGGCATTCAATGAAAAATAAACATGCATGCAAAGAAGCAGGAAAATACTGCCCAAATTAAGGAGATGAATTGATAAATTAAGACTAGCCCAGACTGACACAGATTTTAGAATTAGCAGACTAGGACTTTAAAAGTTTTTATAAATGTAACCCATATGCTCAAAAAGTTAAGTTGAGATATGGTATATATGAAAAATACTTACATTGAATTTCTAGAGATGAAAACAACGTCTGAGATATAAAATACACTGGATGGGACTAATAGCAGATTAGATATTGCACAAGAAATGATGAGTGAACTTGAAGGTTTAGCAATACAAACTATCCCAAGTGAAATACAGAGAGAACAGAGATTGTATTACTTTCCTATGACTACTATAATAAATTATCACAAACTTGGTGACTTAACAGAACAAAAATTTATTCTCTTACAGTTCTGGAGGTCAGAAGCCCAAAATCAACTTTACTGTGCATAAATCAAAATGTTGGCAGGGCTGTATTCTCACTTGTGGCTCAAAGGGAGAATATGTGTACTTGCCTTTTCCAGCTTGCAGAGCTGCATTGCTGGCATTCTTTGGCTTGTGGCCCTTCTCTTGCTCTTCAGAGCCAGCAGCATAGCATCTTTCTTCATCATCTTCTTCTCATGTGTCAAATCTCCCGTTTCCCTCTTATGAGGACACTTGTGATTGTATTTAGGGTTTACCCAGATAATCCAGGATAATCTTCCAGCCTCAAGATTCGTAACTTAATCATTTTGCCAAGTCTGCTTTGCCATGTAAAGTAATATTCACAGGTTTCAGGTATTAGGACCTGGATATATTTGGGGGCTATTATTCAGTCTACAACAAGGAATTAAAAAAAATAAACAGACAGTCGAGCTGTGGGAAAAATTCAAGTGGCACAAAATACCTGTAGTTTGAGCTCCTGAAGGAGAAGAGAGAGGATGAAAGAAAAAAGTTGAAGAAATAATAAGCAATTTCCCCCCCAAATTGATAAAAAATTTAAACTCATACATTTAAGAAACTCAGTGATTCCAAAGTAAAAGAAACAGAAATATGAACAAAACTACAGCAAGTTTTACAACTACACTATATATATCATAATCAAACAGTTCAACCCAGAGAAAAATCTTAAAAAAATTAGATTAAAAGACATTAGCAATGTCTTTGTCTAAAAGACAAATTTTTGTCTCATTATGCGGATTACCCTTTTACTCTGTAATAGTGATAACCGGTATTTTGAATCAACTCCAAAGACAGTAAACCTCAAAACATTGAAAATTTTTTTCAATTATTTTCTATTTATATTTATTCAACTCTCATCTATATGCTAATATCTTCAGATTTATGTTTTTAATCAAGACTCCCTTGAACTTGACTGCCTGCTTGACATCACAATGTGATACCGTTACATACCTTTTAGTCTAAAAGTAAACAGATTGACCATACCAGATGTCAAGGATTTGGAGCAACTGGAATCCTCTTACATAGTTGCATGGCTTTTCCTATGTCAAAATTTATTGTGCACAATAAATATGTGCAGTTCATTGTATGTTAATTATTTAATTACCTCAATAATGCTGATTTTTAAAAAAAGAATCTTCTGGGGTAAAAAAATAATTATGTTTAAAAGTCTAAAGCAAGCCTTTGCTTTTCAAAGATTTTGAAACATTTTCATTTATAAACCTTTCTATAATTACAGGTGCATAAAAGTACAAAGAAACTCTTCTATTCGGAGATTTGATTTTCTGCTACTACTGTACCTGAATCACAAATACACTATTTTAAAATGAAACAAACAAAGTAGAGGTGAAAACAGAGGTCAGGAATTCAAGGCATGCTAATTCAAAATGTAATTTTTGACATTTAGCTGAGATAAATATCTTTCCTTCTGCACTCGTACAGAATTGAAAACTGACTAGGACATTAGTGAAAATACCCAGGACGATACCGGAGCTGAAATGTAAAACTAATGTGGCCAAGGATCAGCGATTTATGAATACAGCCTGCTTCAGGAAAAGAAGTAGATTTAAAAATCTCAAGCACATATCTTGCTAAATAATTTCTTGCTATAAAATTGACTCCATAGGCTAAAAATTGGCCAAAAAGAAACATAAACTGGTATCTAGGAAAAGCTGAGAGGGCAATTAGTCCCCCCCATGTCAGTGTAAAATTATTTCCCATCATGCACTTGCTTTTATTTGACCAGATGTAGTCAAATCCTTATAAATGGATTTTCATCCAATTTCATTTCAATCATTTCCTTCAGGAATCTTTCCCTTAAATTTATAGTCTTGGATATCAGTTAAGTCATGTTCTTTAGCATATTTGGCTCTCAATTTTTTATAATCAAGCTTACCTCATCCACTGACCTATTTTGGCATTCACACTTTACTACTACTACTACTTTATCTACTCAGTCGATCAACATTTTCCAGGCTCCCAAGAGCTTCCACTTCTCCCTTGAGCTTCTACCTTCCCTTTGGCTATTCCTCTGTTGATTTACAACCTTATTCCTCTGTGTGTGTGTGTGTGTGTGTGTGTACTCTTTCCCTTCCTCCTGGTGAAATTAAAAATTAAACATGGTAAATGTCACATAGTATGTTGACTTCTTGTTGGCAGCTTAATAAAAATATTTAGTAGGGAGAAGGTAAGAAAATTAATTAAAATGAGCTTACTGTTCCTCTACTGTTCATTTATTTTCAGCTTTCCTTTTCTTACTAATGGGCTGAATTTCTGATTGGTCTTCATTTTTTAGAAACTACACATATTTCCCTTAAGAAATCATCATCATTGCTTTATATTCGTCAACAAGTATTCTGTCTTCTGAAACTTTTGGCATTGCACTTACAGACCAAGCTCCCATCACCAAGGAAGTTATATTTGCTTCCTAAGTGACAGGATCATTATGCTGTGCTGCTTTTGCTGTGTGCTAACAAGAAGTATGGGCAGTGGTTTTTGTTTAGTGGTAAGAAAGGACATGGAAAAAGGTGGTCAATTAAATATGTTTATTTATTAGTTTCACCAGAAAAATATCTGCTGTATGCATTTTTTGGGTTAAATATTATTCAGGAGGGCTAGTAAATACTCTTGGTATCACCATTGTGAGGCAAGGGCTAAAATGAATCAGTCTTTCCTGAAATGATTTTGTGACTGTACAAGTGCTTCCAATAGCCTGCAGACCAGATCTCAAGAGCACAAATGCTGGAACAATTAGAACTTTTCTGGATATTTCAGACTATACAGCACCCCAATAATTCAAACTCATTAGTCTATATTGGGACCTGAAGACAACTTTGATTTTCAGTATACTAAAGTAAGCCTGATTTTTTTTACATTGTGTTAGGAAAAAATATATCTCATACTGTTTTCTTTCTGTTATTATAGAAGTTTATTCTGTGTAAAAGTACTTTCTACTTACTCCCATCAGAAACAGCTAATGAGTTAAACTAAATTTACACTTAAGCTGCTGGTCAATGAGGAGCCGCAAAGCATATAGAAACCTTTAATATGTGCTGCAGAAATTAATTGACTTGCTAGGTTAGCTCTCATGAACCTAGGTGAAAAAAATTCTTCCATTTGGAAACAGAATAAAACAACATCATAATATAGCTTACTTTATATTTGGATTGGATAATAATTACAATAATTATTAAAGTTTACTGAGTACTTAATATATGTCACATTCTATTCTAAGCACTTTTCATAGGTTATATATTCTTCTCAATGATTCTATGGAATAATAATTATTACTTTCTTCACTTTACATGTAAAAACTGAGGCAAAGAAAAACTGACAGCTTTTGCTAGGGACATATGGCTGACAAGTAGTGGAACCCAGAAAATCTGATTGTGATCTTAAACCACCAAGGTATACTGCCTCTATGAGTACACTGTAAATTGAGGCGGTTCTTCCAAAACATGGTAACTAAATAAAATAAAAGACAAATGCAAGATAATACTTATTATCACTAAATCAGCCAATAGTTACTACATTCCTAAGAAAGTATTAAGCTTGGTTGTGAATTGCGCTTTAATACATTTTTAAAGGGATTTCACTGCACCTCCAATATTCTGATAACATTCCAATATTCCAATAATATACCCAATATTATTTGGGTATATCAAACGTTTATTAGAAGGTAAGTTATTTCATTTCTATTTCAACCAAAGTGAAGAAATTGCTAAAATAACATATACTTAATTGTAGATTTCAAATCTACTGATATTTAGTATCATAGTCCAGTCTGAAAGAGCTATGGCTAATTCTACGTAACTTGAACAATGGGATTTTGGCATTTTTATTAGTTATTGCAAACATCATTAAGGGATTAGCTTGATCTTTGTAAATTTGTATCTATCTTGTTATTGGATTTGCTTTTGTTGCCTTGCCTCTCTCCTTTCTTCCCTTCCTCCCTCACTTCCTTCCTTCCTTCCTTTCTATTTTTTTTTTAGAGATGGGGGTCTCACTATGTTGCCCAGGCTGTTCTCGAACTTCTGGTCTCAGGCCATCCTCCACCTCAGCCTCCTGAGTAGCTAGGATTACAGGTACGAGTCACCACATCTGGCTTGTTGATATTGTGATTCAGTACATCTTAATGATTGCAATTCTGTAACATATATGAGGTTGGGCAAATTCATAACCCTATTATGGGTATGAAAAACCCTCAGTTTTCTCATCTCTCAAATGGGTATGAACTTATGAGTTGATAGGGTAGTTGGGAGGGATAAATGAGGTAGTATGTAGTATAAGACACTGCTGTTGTCATAGTATTCCTATTTCTCGACTTTGGTTCTTGCTTATTTACCAAATATGATTTCTAGGGTAGCTCGTCTTTAAACTTTTGACTGACCCACATCTGTGCATTTGTGAATTTTTGACTCTTGCTTCTTTGGCTCAGTCACTCAACCATTCTACAAATAGCAAATGAAAATTGACTATGTTGCAGGCATTTGTGTAATGTATTTGGAATAAAAAAAATTCTAGCTGTTCTCTTACTTTTTCTGTGATTAATTTACTCTTTAAAGGATGATTCATTTTTGAAACTGCACTTCATATTGTTTTGGATAAAGTGTTCTAGAAAATGAGGACAGGACATGCTTCTTTGCTCTGAGTCTATTCCAACTGGTGAGATGGCAGAGAGAGAAAGCTATCTGTGTCACTGAGTAACATCAAGATTAAATGCTAATGAATGACCCTTTCAGCTCTCATGATTTAAATACATATATTATGAGTATCTGTAAAACCTTGTTTTCCCCATGAGAAGTGTTTCTGGTTTCTCTGCTGTGGTTTCTCAGTCCCTTTAATCAGCCCTCTCATATCCTATATCCATATCCAACAGAACTTCAACAAAATGTAGGTGCAGATTATTAGTATTTGAGCACTCATGAGGTATCATTTTGATGGATTCAAGAGGAGAGAAAGTCAGGAAGTTTTGGATCTCAGTAATATTGGCAGCTGTATTTGATGCCAATGTGATTATCATAAACTTATGTGGAATTATATTTAAGCTACTCTCTAGTGTATAGAAGAGTAAGCTCTCTATGTGGGTAAAGGATCCTTTTGGAGGAAGAAACTAGGCATTATTTAGGTATCTCATTTCTGACAAAATATTTGCCTGATTGCCTGTCATACAATAACACAGTTTGAATTGTAGATTTGAAGCAAGTATTCCCCCAAACAAACATATTCATGAGACATGTTAGAGATACTGAGAAGTAGGTATCTGCTTTACGTTATCTTGGTAACTGTCCACTCTTTCATTTCACATAAACATATCTCCTAACTGAATTAATGGTCACATGATTAGCTTATATTCTAGTCATCACTGCATGGGCTAAGATGGCTAAACAAGATCCAGGCATCTTGCCACATCCCAGCACATGAGGGCACCAGGAGGGCAGAAGGGGCAGACTCCTCTTTCATCCTGGAAGTCACATGTGATTGTTTTGCTTAATTCTTTGTTCAGACCATAGTTACACGCCCTCACCTAGCTGCAGGGAGGGCAGGACAATGTACTTTTATTCTGAGTAGTTGAATGCTCAGTTAAAAAAAAGTCTGATTTTTTTCTAAGTAAGGAAGACCAAGAACAGATATTTGGAGACAAACTAGTCTTTGAAACATCTTCATGAAGTTTTGGGATAAATAGCACTCCAGGCTTTCCCAGTGACATGTGGACCTGACAAATTACTCATGTGACATTTCTCAACCTATTGTAGGAAAAAGGAAAAGAAGAGCCAGATAGAGAGCTATTGCTTTAACAAAGTTTAGTCTAAGTTTGCTAGATTTATACCTGCATGTCTGATGGAAGAAAATTTCAATTGAAATTTTAAGGTTTCTGATAAGGGCTGATAACCAGAATCTATACAGAACTTCGGAAAATCAACAAGAAAAAATCAAACAACCCTATTAAAAAATGGGCACAGGACATGATCAGAAACTTTTCAAAAGAAGACAGAATAATGGCCAGCAAACATAAAAAATTGCTCAACTTGTCTAATCATCAGGGAAATGCAAATCAAAACCACGATGAGACATCACTTAACTCCAGTGAGATTGGCTCATATCAAAAAATCCCCAAACGACAAATGTTGGCGGGGATGTGGACAGATAGGAACACTCATACATTGCTGGTGGGACTGCAAATTAGTACAACCTCTATGGAAAGTAATACGGAGATACCTCAAAGAACTAAAAGTAGAATTACCATTTGATCCAGCAATCCCACTACTAAGTATTTACCCAAAGGAAAAAAAGACATTCTATAATAAAGACATCTGCACGTGAATGTTTATAGCAGCACAATTCACAATTGCGAAGATGTGGAAACAACTCAGGTGCCCATCAATACACAAGTGGATTAATAAAATGTGGTATATGTATACCATGGAGTATTACTCAGCAATAAAAAACAATGGTGAATTAACACATCTAGTATTATCCTGGTTGGAGCTAGAGCCCATTCTTCGAAGTGAAGTGTCACAAGAATGGAAAAACAAGCACCACTGGTACTCACCATCAAATTGGTACTAACTGATCAACACATCACACATGGCAATAATATTCATCAGGGGGCAGGCAGGCGGGAGGGGGGTGGAGGGGATGGGAAAACTCTCACTGAATGGATGCGGGGAGCACAGTTTGGGGGATGTCCACGATTGTAGCTCTGACATGGGCAGTGCATGGGCAATATATGTAGCCAAAGTGTTGTACCCCCATAATATTCTGAAATTAAAAAAAAAAGAAATTTTAAGGTTTCTAATAGTGTTGTTGAACCTTACAGTGCAAGACAAAAGAATACATTAAAAAGCCATTCTGCATTCTGTGTGTGCTATTAAAAAACCTATAGCAAGTGCTGAAATTATAAACTTGAAAACTGTATGTTCAGCTAAAATTTACTTTTGAAAAAGAAACTTGCAACCTTAAAGTTTTAGGAAAACATTTCTTCTTTCTTTGTAATAAGTAATAAGGAAAATTATTACTTATATTTTGTGGCAAAATATATTACTTTAGTCTATATTATTAATACTTAATTTGTGGCAAATGAATATAAAAGTGCTCTACCCTACTGGACCTCTTTCAACAGTGACATCCATTTTGCCAATAAAAACACTCCAAATGAAGTAGAGAATAATTAATCACACACTACGTTAATATGAACTAAAAGTCTATACTTACTTTCTAAAAAATTAACTAAGGAAGTGAGGAAAATATTAATGTAATATATAATGTAAATGTGACTACCTCTTTGGAGATTTAAGACATTGCAGGCTGTTACCTTAGGGAAATGGGTGATGGAATTTTAAAAGCTAGAGAATAAATTGAAAGTCTTGTAATTTTCTGAGAGTAAGACTCAAGTGGTAGCAATTATTTTAAAAGATTATTATGAAATGTTTGGAACCTGGAGGATACTTGACGATTTAACCGTCTGTCTATAAATGTACTGTTTTTTTTCACACATGAAGATGTTCTTTTCATCCTGCCTCAGCAATCATGACGCCTCTGCACTATCCTATTTCTTCTGGCTATCACAGTTTCAGAATGGCACACAGGGTGAGAGGGTTTGGGGGATTAGACCATTGGTTTTAATATTCTTTGAAAGATCGAAGGAGGATCCCCCAAACATCATCTAGTAGCATCCCACATTCTTAGGGCTGCCCAACTTTTAGGTGGATTAGTCAACTGCCCAATAGTTGTTCAAACCCTTCATTTATTTTACAGATATAGAAAAAATGCAAATGGAGACCATAGCTAAATTGGTCCAAGGATACCGTACATCAAGTCATCCCAGTTTTCATACTCAAAATTATAGTCTAACTTTCACTTTCAATTCTATTTCTTATTCTAAAGAATAAATCTTGTCTAATGTTTACCCTACAACTTTGACAGTAAGTTTCAGCCCAAAGAAATGATGTTTTCTCTGTGACCAGGTAGAATGTTAGAATTGCCATTTGCTGAGTCCTTACTATATGCTGGATATGATAAATACAATATTGAAAGCTAACAACTCTTATTCTTATTTTCAGATGGAAATTGAGATACAGTGAAGTTAGGTAACTTGCCCAAGTTGGGAAATTAGAAAATTCTACTTTGAATCAAGGTCTGTCTGACATTGTAAAACCACATAGATTTTTAAAATAAGAGCTTTTAGGTTAGAAGACACTATAGAAGACTCCTTGAAATGATTTAGACCTGGTAAAATGACTTAGGTTTCATATACAACAAGGTATCCTCTGAGGATATAAAAGTTTATCCTTATTATATTTTCCCAAATTAGTTTGTTTCCAGTCATAATTTTTCTTCAAGAAGCTGGCTCAAGTCTGTGATGTTTTGTATGCTGGCTCTTTATGCAAGTAACATGGCTTTCTCTAATCTACATCCACATAAACTATTTATGAGTTTTTAAAATAAAACTATTTTTAAGAGAGTTGTAGGTTTACAGAAAAATTAAGAGAAAGGTACCAAGATTTCCCATATACTCCCTGTCCCATACACACATGCATAGTCTCTCCCATTATTAACATTCATCACCACAGTGGTACCTTTGTTACAATTGATGATCCTACACTGACATGTCACAATCATCCAAAGGCCATTTAGGGTTCACTCTTGATGTTGTATATTCTATGAGTTTAGACAAATATATAATGACATGCATCCATCATTAAGTATCATAAAAAGAATTTTCACTATCTTAAAAATGCTCTGTGCTCTGCCTTTTTTTCCCTTCCTGTCCTAACCCCTGTTAACCACTGATCTTTTTACTGTCTCCATAGTTTTGGCTTTTCCAGAATGTTGCATAGTTGGAATCATACAGTATGTAGGCTTTTCAGATTAGCCTTTTTCACTTAGTAATATGCATACAAGTTTCCTCCATGTCTTTTCATGACTCCCCAGTTCATTTCTTGTTAGCACTGAATAATATTTTGTCGTCTGGATGTACCACGGCTCATTAATCCATTCACCTACTGAAGGATATCTTGGTTGTTTTGAAGTTTTGGCAGTTATGAATAATGTTGCTGTAAACATCCATGTGCAAGTTTTTGCATGGACATAAATTTTTAACTCCTGTGGGTAAATACCAAGGAGCTCAATGTTGGATTGTGTGGAAGAATATGTTTAGTTTTGTAAGAAACTGTCAAACTGTCTTGCAAAGTGGCTGTACCCTTTTGTATTCACACCAGCAGTGAATGAGAGTTCCTGGTGCTCCACATCTTCTCTAGCATTTGTTGTCATTGTTCCAGATTTTGACCATTCTAATTGTTGTATAGTGGTGTGTCTCATTGTTTTAATTTGCATTTCTGTGAAAACACATGATGTGAAACACCTTTTCATATACTTATTTGCTATCTGTGTATCTTCTTTGGTGAGGTATCTGTCAAGGTCTTTGACCCATTTTTTTAATTGGGTTGTTTTCTTATTGTTACATTTTGAAAGTTCTTTGTATATTTTGGGTAACCATCCTTTATCAGATGTGTCTTTTGAAAATATCTTATCCTAATCTGTGGCTTGTCTTATTCTCTTGACATTGTCTTTTGCAGAGCAGAAGTTTTTAATTTTAATGAAAGCCAATTTATCAATTATTTCTTTCATTAACTATGCCTTTGATGTTTTATCTAAAAAGTCATTACCATACCCCAAAATATCTAGATTTTCTCTTGTTTATCTTTTAGGAGTTTTATAGTTTTGAATTTTACATTTAGGTTATGATCTATTTTGAGTTAATTTTTGTGAAGGATGGAAAGTCTGTGGCTAGATTCTTTTTTTTTTCTTTCTTTTTCTTTTTTTGCTGTGGATGTCCATCCAGTTGTTTCAGCACCATTTATTGAAAAGACTATCTTTGCTCCATTGTTTTGCCTTTGCTCCTTTGTTAAAGATCAATTGATTATATTTATGTGGATCTATTTCTGGTCTCTCCATGCTGTCCCATTGGTCTATTTGTTCTTTCATCAATACTGCATTGTCTTTATTGCTGTAGCTTTAAAGTAAGTCTTGAAGTTGAGGAGTGTAGTTTTAGAAATTGTGCTCATTAAATGTTTATTTTAAAAATTGATTCTTATATTGCTTCCTCCCCCACCTGCAGGTGACTTAGGCATAAGTCCTAAATGACTTCCTAGGGTTTTATTCAACACAAGAATTGTAATATCATTAAAAGCTGAGATATTTTATATTAAGAAATGTCTTTTAAATGGATGCAATTTAAACGTTATATTCTTTCTTTTCTATTTTCTTTTGCTAACTGATCTGACAGTATATATTTGTGTATTGAGATGTCCCCTCTTCCTTGCATTTTTTTTCACACAAAGAGTTCACTGTATTCTCTTTATAAACTGCCAGACCCTAGGAAGAGGTGGTACATTTTAAATGAAAATCTCTTACAGAGGTCATCTCCATGAGGAAGATTATTGCCCCACTTCAAGTAGGAAATGTAGGAAATTTCATTTTATCATGATTCTCCAGGCTCCACTTACATTAAACATTTGCAGTTGTTCTTGTCTCAATACATTTTGAGTGCTTAACTTTTCAAATCTGTTGAGTTGAAAAGTCCTGAGTTACTCATGACTCAATACTGGTAAAGTGGATAAACAGTATTCAGATTTGTTTTATAGTTGATAAAAGAGCTCCATTTCCCTCCCTGGGGATCCCTGTTGCTCACAATTATACATTCATTTATTGAGAGTCTCTTATGAGCCATGAACTGTTCTAGAATCTGGGGCTACAACAATTTAAATCTAAAAAGTCCCTGCCCTCATAAAACTTATATTTTAGTAGGATAGGCATACAATTAATAACAACAATACAAATATAATAAAGCTCTACAGTCTCTTTTGCATAATAATGGAATAAAAAACTTCTGAAAACCAGTTTTTTCCCTAAATTATCGGCTGGCAAAACCTAACCTAACTTTGTGAAACACCATTTATAATCTTTATTCATCACATTTCAAGTCTTCCCTTTCTTGAATTTTAGTTCATTGAGTCCTTGTTTTCACAGCTTTCTGGTGTCCTCAAAATAGAACTGACTTTTGTTTTTCATGGTTTGTTTTCAGCAGTGGGAGCTTTGACCAGCTGCATCCCACTACATCTTACTTAGCAGCAAAATCCTGATGCTTACTTCTTTTAAAACATGTCAAAGATGTATTAATAGAAAGTTCAATATCTTAAAATCAAACCAATTGGCCATAACAACTGTCTGTATATATTTAATACATATATCTCAGAGTTTATTTTAGAACACCATCCCAAGGAGAGTCTTAATTCATAACATTATTGACTTCGTTTTTCTCATTAGCACCTAATATTAACAAGTCACTCTAATGACAAAATAAAGGGATGGAAGAATGTGTCTAATTCTCTCTTAGTCCCTCAGCAGGAGTCAGACAGCTTGTCGCAGATCTTCTGGGCAATATGATTAAGTCCATATGTTTTTTTTCTCTCTTCATGATTGGATAACATCACTTTGCATATTTTAGCACTTTACATTAGTAAAGTATTTTTCAAGTTTATACTGAAAATGGTTTTACTCTACAATAAAATCCTCTGTTAACATTTAAGTTGGGATACAGAGGGAATATTGGCTATTTGATCTTGCACAATAAACTCTCTGAGCTTTTAAAAATTTCATCTTTAAAATGAGAATGAAAAATAAACTTTCTTATCAATATCACTCTATTATTAGTATCATTATCCTTATTTTCTAGTGATATATCTCACTATATTGTTTTGAATATCAAATGCACTAGTGAGTATGAAAAGTCTTTTCAAACCCTAATGCTCATTCAATGTTATTTATGGCTCTGATATTAGTAGAATAAAGAGGTAACTTATCCAGGAATATTTTGGAGAAGAATTAAATTAAATGATAATGATTATGTAGTAAAAATATCCATTTATCATTTCTAGGAAAAGATGGCATATAAAGGCTACATATCTGCAAATATAGGAAGCTTCATAGTAGGAAAAATATCATATTTGATGTAAGAAATGAAGGTTATTAAATCAGTAATCTTATCAAAATTAGAATGACATAAAATATAAACTACTCCAAAAAAATTTATATGACATTTTGCACATGCCTATACTTCTGCTTTAGTGATAAAAGGAACAAAACTATAGCAGAAAATCAGAAGGATACAAAAGGTTTTAATTTACTCTTACCTGGAGCAGTCAGTTTAACAACAAAGGTCTGAAACAGTATATAGCAAAGCATAATATCAAAAATCAAAGTATATAGCAAAGTATTAATGTCAAAAATCAAAGATTAAAAAACATGTTTTAAAAAGTGTGATAAAATTTATTTCTAGTGGCAATACATTGTCATATTAGTCAAAATAAACTTAAAAGCCAGATTTACTCTAGATTCATTTTCCACCTAACTTTTAAATGTATAATAGACAGGTTTGTGATAAAATATTTAAAGGTGGTTTTAACTACTTGTTTGAGTTGTGTTAATAATAAAATGTCCTTTTTCTTCCCTCCAGCAAACCCTGAAGCAAACGTTACTTATAACACGCACATGGTATATTTTTAGCATTCATTGTAAGCAAGAATAATAAACTGATAAGCCATAGCTGTCCACCTGTCAAGCCTGCATAAGTATATTCACAGTTCACATGGAACTGCTTGTATGTTGAAATAACAATTTGTATTGCAGAAATACTAATATAGCTTTTATAGTGACAGTGAGGCAGTCTGATGTAGCAGAAAGAAGTCTAAACTAGAGACCAGGACACTGGATTCTGGTTCTGACTCTGCCGCTAATGATATGGGTAAGTTTGTGCAAGTCTCTTAACCACACCAGACCTGTTCTTTTTTATTGGCTAAATGACAAGGTTGGAGTAGGCAACTTTCAAGTTTTCTTTTAGTTCAAAATTGTTTCCCATTTTATGTCAGGCATCCAGGTGTGCCAAAAAAGTAATTTTTTTTTTCCTAGGCACCATCTTAAATTCTATTAAGTGCCTCTTCTGCCTGATACTAAACCAGTATAATTTTGGTTTAAGCTAGCTGAATTTAGTCTAGTGACATTTAAATACAATTAGTTAATGACTGTCCCTTCTTTCTCATTCATTGTACCTTGGGTGGCATCTAAATACTGTAGTGTCAGGTGGGGTTACCTGGTCATCTGTTTGTGTCTGCCCACAGTGGCATCTGCTGAAGTGTTCACAATCTCCCATGTGGTTCGTGGGCACGGCAGCCTCCCACTGAGGTATCCCTCTGAGGGATCTGAATTCAGTTCTGCAATCCAGGTTACTTCTCCTGTGGCTCCCCTTTTTGTGGCTAAAGATACTTTCAGATGTTTTGGGGTGCTCTCTCTCTCTCTTTTTCTCTTTCTCATCTAAAACTTTCTTGGTGAAATTAAAAGAAATAGGCTCTCTCTTGCTTTTATGGAAACATTTGTATGTTGCCTGGGCTGATATCAGCTTACACATACCCCATTTTCAAATCTTTCACCATGGAGGCCCAGTAAAAACCCCTGAACCTGGGTTTGGGAATCAGGGTAAAGTCCATTCCACTCTTAGATCTTCAAGCCCATCTGGGGTTGTATCATCCCCCCTGTCCAGAGCACGGCTAGAAGGGCGGACAGGACACAGCCCGGCTCAGAGAGCTCTGTCACCGTCTGATTTTGTTGCTTCCCTTCACCTCTCCTTTTTCTTCTTTCTCCTTGGAGGATCTTTATCTAATTTCAGAAAGGGAGGAAGGTGACAAGAATAAGATCACATATTTGGCAATATCTATTATGAGACTAGGACCTTGGGCTCATGCTATGGAAAAGATCTGGGTATTTATAACCTTATATTTTCAAAAGTATTACCATGGGCATTAAAATTCTGTCTTAAAACTCCACACTGAGCATTGACTCATGTATTCCTCTTTGTATTTTTGTGGCAAAGATATTTTCCTGAGGGCAGATGTGGAGGTGGAGGGTTTTGCTTCTTGGAACTAGGGAGGGCTTTGTGGACATAAAAGGTGTACTTGTTAACATACCAGTTGATACTTGAAAATATTATCCTTTTACATAATTTTCGGTATTTTATACTTTTGTCTCAATTTTTACAGTAAGTCACTTTTGGTGAATGATTCTTTTTTAGGCTCACATAATATAGAAGAGGAATAGAAACAGAATTTGATTTTTTAAGTATGTCAGTATTATAAAATTCTGAGATTGTTAGAGCATGCTCAATAAATATTATCTTTTATTTTTATGACCTTGAACAGGGGGTGGAAACTGTGAGCTATTTAATTTTTAAGATCCCTGGAAATAGACTACTGCACAAACTTATTGCCATAAAAAATAAAAATAATTTGGGCCTAAAATTTTGCCTTAAAAAAAAAAGTGTCAGAGTGATGTCAGGAAAATGGCAAAGTGGGCAGCTGCCACCTCCTGTGCCCTAACAGAAACATTAAAAAGCAAACAGAAACCGTCAGGACCAACTTTGTCAGGATTCTGGAAAATGATAAAATTTTATAGCAACCAAGAAAATGCTGAATCAAGAAAAAAGCAACTTAAAAATGATAGGAAAGTTTTGTGGTATTTTCACTTATCCTTGCCTCCTTCCCAGCTCAGTAGCAGTCTTGAAGATCATAACACATGAATCTAGAGTGGGTGCCTGTCCCCTGATTCTGGAAGTAGCAGAGTGCAGTCTGTTTACAAAGTATCGTGTATGTCTGCTCCAAACTGCCTGGGACTACCTGAAGTTCTGACACAAGGCACTTGTCTCTGTTTTACCTAACTTGGTACCCATCTGGAATGGAAAAGCTGTGGGCATCGCTGCAAAGCATTGTAAGGTGAAAGAGGAAGCTAAAGCTGCCTTGATTGTGGTTGACAACATACAAAAGAGTGTCCTAAAGCTAGGGAAGAAAAGCCTGGGAGAGAGTGTCTTAGGGAAATTAAGGAATTGAAAAGTACCTGCGTATACAGGGGAATTTAGAAAGCCACATGCATACACAGGGCAGACTACATGCTCAGAAAACATCTGAAAAGACTGTTTTACCTCAGGCTGATCTCTACACAACATGCAAGCCTAGTTAAGTTTGAAGGCGGATCCCAGGACAGAGATAAACTGCAAAGATTTGGAGACATTTTTATTTAGTTTTTTCCTCTCTCTTTCCTTTTTTTTTGCTCCTGAAATTCAAGGAAATCTCTGCCAAAATGCTAGCTAAATACAAGCTAATAAGCAAAGTCGTCAGTGACCACATGTGTCAAGGAATAGTCTCCGCAAAAATAGTTGGGAAAACATTACTAAACAATGGACAACTATAGTCTTCAACAATTAATAAGCAGAAAAGAGTGGATAAGGAGGAGAATCTGAGTTAGTTACCACATTATACTATTTAATTGTCCAGTTTTTTAAAAGATCACAAGGCATACCGAGAAACAGGGAAGTATGGCCCATTCAGGGAATAAAATAAATTATTAGAAGTTGTCTCTGAGGAAGCCTAGACATTGGACTTACTAGACAAAAACTTTGAAACAATTATCTTTTAAAATTATTTATTTATTAAAATATGGAATGCTTCATGAATTTGCATGTCATCTTTGTGCAGGGGTAATGCTACTCTCTGTATCGTTCCAATTAAAATAATTATCTTTTTAAAAAGTTTTTTCATTGTGGTATAATATACATAACAGAAAATTTGTCATTTTAGCCATTTTAAGTGTACAATTCTGTGATGTTAATTACATTCGCATTGTTGTGTAACCATCAACACTATTTCCAATAGTTTTTCATCACCCGAGAAACTCTGTATCCATTAAGCAATAATTTCCCATTTTCACCTCCTCTAGCCCATGGTAATCTGTAAACTATTTCCTGTATCTATCAATTTATCTATCCTAGATATTTTCTATAAGTGAATCCTACTATATGTCACTTTATGTCTCATTTATTTGACTTAGCACAATATTTTTAAGGTTCATTCATGTTGTAACAGTGTCAGAAATTCAGTCCTTTTTATGGCTAAATAATATTCCATTGTATGTATATACCCCATTTTGTTTATTCATTTATCTGTTGATGGACACTTGGATTGTTTCCACCTTTTGGCTATTGTGAACAGTACTGTGAATGAACATTGGTATATAGAGTTTTTTTTGAGTTCTTATTTTCATTTTTTTTAGGAATATACTTAGGAGTGGAATGTCTGGGTGACGTTTCTATTTTATGTTTAGCTTTTTGAGAGACTGCCAAATTGTTTTCTGTGGCAGCTGTACTATTTCATATTTGTATCAGGAATGTATGAGGATTCCCATTTCCCTGCATTCCCACCAACACTCTTATTTCCTCCCCCCTGCTTTTTTTTTTTTTTTTTTAGTATAGCCAGTCTAGAAGCTGTGAAGTGGTATCTCATTGTAGTTTTAATGTGCATTTCCTTAATGACTAAAGATTTTGAGCATCTTTTCAAGTGCTGATTGGCTGTTTGTATACCTTCTTTGGTGTAATGTTTATTCAAGTCTGTTACCTACTTGTTAATTAGATTGTTTCATCTGTTTGTTGTTGAATTTAAAACAACTGTCTTAAATATGCACCAAAAACTGAAGGTAATCAGGAAAATAATGTATGAATGAAAGGGGAATATCAATGAAAAGATAAAAATTATTAAAAAGAAGCAAACGGAAATTCTGGGGCTAAAAAGTGCAACATTGAAACGAAAAACTCCTTAGAGGGGTTCAAAAGATTTGAGCAAGCAGAAAATAGAATCAGCAAACTTGGATGTAGGATGATTTAGATTATCTGGTCTGAGGAGGAGAAAGAAATAAAGAAGGGAGAAGAGGAAAGAGCACAATGGACCTGTGTAGTGCCATCAAGTAGACTAACATATGTATAATGAACATCCCAGATGAGAATATAGAGAGAAAAGGCAAGAAAGAATAGTTGAAGAAATAATGTTCCCAAATTTCCCAAATTTGATGAAAAGAATCTACAAATCCAAGAATATCAAGAACCTCTAAAGAGGATAACCTCAAAGAGATTCACATCCAGACACATTATAATCAAATTGGTGAATGCCAAAGACAAAGAGAAAATCTTTTTTTTAATCACTACTTTGACATGAATTAGCTCAGAACAAGGATAATCACCTACATAATCACGATACCATTATGACACCTAAGAAAATGAATGATAATTCCATAATATCATATGTCTATATTCAAACTTCCCTCATTGTCATAAGAATGTTTCTATAGCCCCTCCCAACTAAAATAATGTAATCACTTGAGGAAAAATTTTATGTCAAGGAACTTTTGAAAACAATATTCTTATTCTCTTAAGTACATCTTATTTGGATGTATTCCAAGGGAAAAAGTATTGAAAAGAAATCCTAAATTTCACTCATTAGGTTTGTTTATTTTTTTGGGGGGGAGTTATTTTAATTTAATTTTATTTATTTCAGTAGTTTTAGGGGGTACAAATTATTTTTTGTTACATGAATGAATGGTATAGTGGTGAAGTCTGGGCTTTTAGTGTACCTGTCACTTAAATAATGTACATTGTACCCAGTAGGTAACTTTTCGTCCCTCACCCCCCTCCCAACCTCCCCCTTCTGAATCTCCAATGTCCCTTATGACACTCTATATGACCATGCATACCCATAGCTCAGCTCCCACTTATAAGTGAGAACATGCAGTATTTGTTTTTCCATTCCTGGAAAAACTTCACTTAGGTTAATGGCCTCCAGTTCCATCCATGTTGTTGCAAAAGATGTTATTTCATTCTTTTTTATGGCTGAGGAGTATTCCATTGTGTGTGTGTGTGTGTGTGTGTGTGTATACATACCACATTTTCTTCATCCACTCATTAGTTGATGGGCACTTAGGTTGACTCCATATCTCTGTAACTGTGAATTGTGCTGCAATAAACATATGAGTACATGTGTCTTTTTGATATGGTGACTTCTTTTCCTTTGGGTAGGTATCAAGTAGTGGGATTGCTAGATTGAATGGTTCTACTCTTAGTTCTTTGAGAAATCTCCATACTGTTTTCCATAGAGGTTGTACCAATTTACATTCCCATCAGTGGTGTATAAGCACTCCCATTTCACATATCTTGGTTTTTTGACATTTTAGTAATGGCCATTCTGATAGGGGTAAGGTGGAATCTCATTGTAGTTTTAGATTATTTATTTTATTTTATTTTTTGTATTTGTATTTGGGGTCCTAATCATAAATTCAAAGAGAAAATCTTGAAATCAGCAAGAGAGAAGTGATTTGTCACATGCAAAGGATCCTTAATAAAGATTAACAGCCAATTTCTCAGAAAGCATGGAGGCCAGCAAGTCATGGGTTGACATATTGAAAGCTGAATGAAGAAAGAAGAATATCTGGTAAAGGTAACCACATGGGAAGATATCAAAATGGGTATTATCATATTTTGGTCTGTAACTTCTTTTTTTATTTTCTACATGATTTAAAAGACAAATACATGAACAGTATAAATCTATGTTATTGGTCACACAGTGTATAAAGATACACATAAATGGTTAAAATGGTAAATTTTGTTATGCATATTTTACCACAATAATGCTTAAGCATGCCACAAACTGGGAGAATATGTTTTTAGTACATACATCTAGCAAAAAGCTCATAGTCAGAACACATTAAAACATTCTTAAAACTCAATTATAAAAATCTAAACAACCTAATTTTAAAAAATCAGTAAAGAAAAACACTTAACAGATGATATAAGAGATCAAGCACAAAAATAATGGGTTGGCAATATTAGTGATCAGATAAATGCAAATTAAAACCATAATTAGATACCACCTAATACCCAGTATAGAAACTAAAATGAAAAGGATTAAAAATGACCAAATTTGGAAAAATGAAAAGTAATTGGAATATTCATTCATTGCTTTTGAAAGTAGAAAATGAAAAAAAAACAGCTTTGGAGAACTTTCTTGACACTTTCTTATAATGTTAAACATATACTTACCTATGATTCAGCAACTTTACTCTTAAGTTTTTACCCAATGAAAATAAAAATATATGTCACAAAAATATATAAAAATGTTTATGGTGGCCTTATTTTATGACACAAAATGCAAATAGTCCAAATTTGCAACAACAGGTGAATGACAAAGCAAACTGTGATAGTTATATAATAGAATACTATTCAACCATGATAATGTTGTCATGATACTGTTGTCATATGCAATAACACAGACAAACCTCAAAAACATCATGTTGAATAACAAAGCCAGATGGAAAAAGAATTGATTCCTTATGAATCGATTATATGAAATTCAAACACTAGCAAAACTAATGTATGGTGAGAGAAGATGCCTTAGGTGGGGAAGACTGAGGAGGAATCTAAAGAAACTGTGATGGAAATATTCTATATATTGATTGTGGTAGTGTACAAAGATCATATATACCTATGATATATTTTATCATTTTATCAATTATCATGTCATATTTTATCACTTATCACATCAATGATGTATATATTTAATTATTATGCATATGCACATATTTATCAAAACTCATCAAATTATACACTTATGATCTACACATTTATTGTATGTGAGTCATGTTTAAAAATTAATAGGCAGAGAGTCAAAAACATATTAAATGTGTGCATTTATTCACATATACCCACACAAATACAGTTAGCTAAGTATAGTTTCTATATTTTATTTGAAAGACTAGACAAATGATTTAGTGTGTATGAAAGAAGACTAGGTATTAAACACATCTTGCTTGGTGTTTGTGGGCAAAGTACTTGGCCTCTCTGAGCTCAGGATCTACCAATACTAGAATAAATAACATAGTATTTTATTAATTTAGTTTTTGTGAGTTTTAAAATAAGTTAACAAGAAGCCTTAAACATAGAAGGTGTTCAGTAAGTATTGGTTTAACAAATGCATGTACGTATGTATGTGTGTACATATGTATGGATAGATTAATGGGTGGAATAATTGTTCTCAATTATAAGGGCTATGAGCAGTCTCTGGCAATAGTTCTCTAACACACTATTTGGAACAAAATTTATTACAACAATGTACTGTTTTTAGTGCTATTCTTTTCCATCTGATCTTTGTTGTTCTCAACTTACCTCCATTTGTTGCCCCGCATAGTACTGAGCATGTAGATGATACTAAATAAATATTTCTTGAATGAGTAAATGATTAGTGGAAAATTATGATGAAATATGTACAAAATATGTAGTATGTGGGAATTTTAAGTTAAAAATGGGTGCAACATTGTTACTGGAACTATCTTTGACAGTTCAAATGATTTATGTTATTATATATAGGAGAAGTCATTAATAAGTTAATGTACTATATAAATCTCAGACAAGTGTGAAAAATATGCATATTAATTAATATTTTGTAATAGTTGAAAAAATCAGACTGTTAGAATCTGTCATCATTAAATGGAGATAAACCCTTAATAAATCAGAAATAATAAAATGCTATATTTCAGACTTTGAACTTTGAAAATCACAGGAGAATCCACGTGGTAGACTATGACCTTGTGTAAGAAAGGCCATGGCAGTGGCCATAGATAGTGATTTATTAAAGCCCCTACTTTGCATTAGAAGATCTGTTCTTTACTCAGATGCTCGTAAGAGTAATTATGACAACTTGATCTTTTCTGTAAAATCTAGGAACCTGGCTACTGGCAATTTTTTGTTCAAATAGCCACATTAAGTAAGAGAATTTCTAATTCTAAGTACAGAACAAATTGTTTAAACATTTTTCTATATTTCTATAAAAATTTACTTTTATTGCTTTTAATGAAATTTCTTTTCCATAGTGTGTACTTTTTTCCTAGAAAACATTTGTTTCTGTTGTATAAGAGAAAAAACTACAAACCCTGCATAATCCCTGACCCTAACCAAGGGAGGCTTAAAATGCGAAGGAGATACAGAGTTTATGCTTTTGTTATTACAGGGCTGGGCTTCCCAACATAGGTAACAACCTTTACAAGGCTTGCTGGGGTGGGCTGTTGGGTTAGAGCTTTTCCTAGGAATTGGTCCTATGACTCTAAACCTTAGAATTTTTGAGCAAGTGAAATAAAATATAGTCACTTTTAAGGAAGGCTATTTGGCTAGAACACAGTGGGCAAGGGAAAAATGATATAATATAAGCTTGATAAAGCCTGCAGAAGCCAGCTCATACATAATTTTGTAGATAAGGTAAAGGTTTTGGCCTCTATGTTAGAATGAGATCTTAGCAATCATGAAAGTGACATAAACAGATGTAAATTCTGTTAGGTTATTAAGTATGAAATGTCTGATCGAACTGCTGTTGAAAATAATCCTCGTTCTAGAGTTGGAGACAGCGTTTGTTATCTACTGAGATGAGGTCTCTGCTGGCCAGTCAGTAGTTTTTGAGGTGGGCAGGAAGGGAAAGGAAGAGATAAGGTCTCTCCTCACTCAACCTGTTAGCTTTAGTTCCCCGAGAGGTATGAGACTGAAGGGGCTGAGGAACACTATCAACTTTCTAAACATTTCATACCTCTGTATTGGGTGAAATTGAATGGAAATATGTGTTTTTAATAAAATAAAATTAGTTTTAAAACAACTAAAAAAGGCTCAGACTCAGCTAAGATTGACCCACAGCGCTGCAAGCATGAAATTCCAGATGTCACAGCTCTATATTTCATTGGGAGTTGGTAATGGCTCCATTTTGTTGTTCTCTGCTTTCTTCAGTGGTATCCAATTGGAATCCTTTCCTATTCGGTAAAAACTTCAAAAAGCATACTTCATAAAAATGGAATTTTCATAGCAAAATGAGACAAATCATATCACAATAAGGCAAATGGTAGAGATCTGAAGTAATTCATTGGCTCATTCTCTCTGTGGAAAGGAAACTGTTATTATTTCTGGCAGATTATGTAACCTTGCAGAAAATGCAGTGTGTGTGTGTGTTTGAAATCCTAATGAGTTTTCCAAAAATTCATCACTGAGGTTGGTTGAAGACAAGGCTCATCAGTATTCAGTATCTCATCTTAAGATGAAAGAGGAGAAAAACTCCTTGGGTGGAGAGAAAATAGAAGCAACTTTATCTAAGACCAAAGCTGCCATCATTTACACATACCCAACTTTTACTGACTTCAATCAACTTCAACCTCTCAGCAGGAAGAACTTGGCTGCAGGATAGAAATTTGAACTTCACTAATAACATTATAAGGGGATCAAAGCTTTTATAATGAGTTTAATAACTTGGATGCAAAAAGAATCAAGGGACACTAGAGTCTTAAATTCCATTGACTTAGTGAATTTGATCTTTTTCTGGAGGTGGAAGGTTTTAAAGTAAGTGAACAACTTTGTATTTTAAAGTAAGTGAACAACTTTGTATAGATGTGTAGCTGCTGGAACTCAAAAGTAAACATGAGACGACCACCATGGTACATAAATTGTTTCCACTAATGGGTTGAGGAATTAGGGTATTCAGATGGGCTGAAGACTTCAGGTATAAATAATTTGAATTATAATGGATTTGTTTAGGAGAACAGCAACATTCTTAAATTGGACCCCCTTAACATCTTTGCTTCTTTTCCTCTCTCCTGTACCCCTCCAATTTCTAAAAAAGAGTGAATAATAATTAAGATTTTTGAGTGTTCCCTATGTATCAAGTAATGAGCTATTTAGTTTTACATGCATTGCCTCACTATTTCTGTTAAAATAATTAATTGGGAGGCCATTAGGGTCCTACATAATAAGCAAACAGAAACCCAACACAGTATAAAGAGTCTTAACCAAGCAGAAACTACCAGTGAACCTCTGACTAGGGACTTTCCACTGGAATGACCAAAGTAAGGCTACTGCTTTACTTTAACCAAATATCTTCTTTGTCTTGCTTAACATTCACCCTATAAAAACCTTCCCTTCCTACCTTTGGTGGAGCTCCCAACCACTTCTCATTTAGAGCAGCCCAATTCATGAATTGCTCTGCTCAAATAAACTCTTTAAAATTTTAATGTGCCTCGTTTATCTTTTTAACAGTTCTTAACTATAGTCTCTGGATATAAGAAACTCAAGGTGAGAAAGGTTAAGCAACTTTTCCAGGTCATACCCCTAGTATTACAGGATGTAGGAAGTTAAACTCAGATCCTCTTGAAATCAATGATTGTGATACATCAGTTGACTGAAGCCACAGAATTCCTCAATTTTCTTCTATGTTGAGCAGTTGGGAGTCAATTCTTTTAGTCTGGTACCCACGCTTACCTAACAGAGCAGCAGAGCAGCATCAGCTTTACTAGGTACAGTGCCATAGCTGGAGCCATTCAGAATAAGTGATTTGAAAAGAACTAGGCTAGATTGCTGCAGAGAGTGCAGTGAGGAGCAGAGCAGGCCAATGACCTGCGGAGACCTGGGGCCCTCACCATAGCCACAGCGGCCTGACCCCTCCTGGTGACCTGTGGGCAGCAATGGTGGCAGTGGGCAGCAATGGTGGCAGTGGCCTCCAGGAACTAGGCGCACGGTGGCTCCATATCCTACCCAATCACCACCTGGCTGTGAGAAGGATGTTGGCCTCACAAAGGCCTCCCGAGTTCAGCCACCTTGGCTTCAGGCATGGGCTGTGCAGATCTGGAACCTGGGCTGGGACTATGGTGCTCCATCAGGAAGAGACAAAGATCTCACCAGTGCCCAAGGTTGAATGGAGCCTCAAAGGCGACCAAGGCAGTGCCCAGTCGTCTTCGTTCTGCCAGACCTTGACATTGGAAAAGAGAAAGGGCAGAATAAAGTACCACATTTGGCCAATAGCAAGTGCCTACCACCCTTTGAAAGGATTTACTGGCCTCTGTACATAGTAAAAAAAGCCACTTCTCCAGCTTTTTGAAAATAAAACCTATTTCTTCCTACATCTGGACCTTCTAGATGTAAAGAAGTTGCTCACATATGGTAGAGTTAGAAAATTCACACATTTATAAATGCCCTTTTGCAAAAATAAATAAATAAATAATAAATTATGGAAAAGAAATGTCTCCTGGAAATGGCTTTTTTTGTCTGAGACAGAGTCTCACTCTGTCTCCCTGGCTAGAGTGCAGCGGCATCATCATAGCTCACTGCAACTCCTGGGCTCAAGTGATCCTCTTGCCTTAGCCTCTCCTGTAGCTGGGACTACAGGCCTGATCCACCAAGCCCGGCTAAGTTTTTCTATTTTTAGTAGAGACAGGGTCTTACTCTTGCTCAGGCTAGTCTCAAACTCCTGATCTCAAGTGATCCTCCCGCCTCGGCCTCCCAGAGTGCTAGGATTACAGGCGTGAGCCACCAAACCTGGAAATGGCTTTTGAAAATGGAATTGCTAGACTACCCCTAGATACAACACCAGGAACAAAAACATTTGTTCGGTGGTTTAGAGGTGATGGCACACAAGACCCTGAGGGGGAAGAAGTAGTCATATGCTAGTTCTTCTAAATATGCCAGACTAGTCATTTTTAGAAGACATTTTCATGTTATTACCATTTTCCTATGTACGTATTTTATTCCTCACTATACAGAGTTGACAATATTAAGTACTTTCTAAGAAATAGCTAATCTTTCTGGATCTTCTGGTGTGCCTGCTATATGTTGAAGGTAGAGGAAGGAAAATAACATGTTGTGTAAATATCCTTTTGTTAAAATTCATGTGAAACATTGTCTTTTGGAAATGCAATGGCTCTTTGAGCAGTACTCATCTGATTGTGCACTGGCTCTGGGAAGGAGGGAGAAGGACATGCAAAAGACCCTATACCAAGTTTATGGTTAGACAGTGCTAACCATCATTCCATATATTATGTGCATTTTGTTTTACTTTGCTGTGTCCGTAGTATATATAATGGACAAATGAGTCCTAATTTTACATCTTGTCTTTCTAGACATTAAAGAGGTTGCCAGTGAACCACAGAGTTAGTAAACTAACGCATGTACATTTTGTGTTGAAATTCATAGGAAAGCCCATCCGCTGAAAACAATTTGTATAACAGAAATTGTTAAAATTACCTCTAATTAAATCAGTTACTAAGACCTGTGGATTCTATTAGCATTTTTCTTGGTTTTCTTAAGAGAACTTGGGCTTTGGATTTATTTGCTTGCTTGGCTTAGAGTCCTGGTTTAGCATCTTGTTTAAAGCTCTCCAAGTCTCTGATATTCTTACTGTAAAATGAAAATAACAGTAATAGTATCACCTACCTCGGTGTGTTATTCTGAAGGCTGAGGTCGATAATAAATAGACTTAGAGTGGTGACTGGCTAGAGTAACTTTTCAGTAACTGTAATCATTCTTATTCCAACCTCTACTCTTTAGCTCCAACTTTCCTAAGACAAAAACCTACTCATCTCTCTGCCTCTAGTCTTGCTCTTCTTCATTTCATTTTCTACATTGCTGCCAGAATAATCATCCTAACACTCAAAACCTGGCATGTGTTTTCATCTTGCTTAGTCTTTCAGTAATTCTCACTGCCTCCTGGAAGGAGCCCGTATTCCTCGGCAGGCTTATGAGGCTGTCAGAAACCCAGTAGGTCCTGTCTCCTTTTAAAGGCCTGTCTCCTGCTACTCTCTTCCTCACAACCTATGCTTCAACCACCGCAATGACTTAAAAGACTTCTTGTTGTCTCATGTTTTCATTCTTCTGCACTTGATTTTTCTCTTCTTTGAGAGCTTTCATTTTTGTTTGTTTTTTTAAAACAGGTGAACTCATTCTCCTTCAATATGAGATCTATAGGAATAAACCTGACTTTCCTGAGAAGGGTGGGTCACTTTTTAATTAAGCCCCTTTGTATTTGTTACAGTAGCACTACCTCATGTTATGCAGGAATAGTGCATGCGTCTCTTACAGCATATTGTGTCATGTTTGGTTGTTTGCTTCTCTCTCTCACCTCCACTAGTCTGCGAGTACTTCACCTATGCATTGTGTGATAGGTACACTGATGAATAGTCACAGCTTCTGAACAGTTCACAGTGTAGGGGGTAATAATAGACTTACAAACCAAAAGTTGGAACCCAGTGTTTTGATTAGAGCTATGTAAAATATGCTATATGTATTATCAAGAAGAGTGGCAAACAACTCCATAGGGAAGCTAAGGAAGGTCATACGGATGCTGTGGAGTTTGAATTGGTCTTAAGGATGAAATAGAATAAGTCAGGCAGAAAAAGTAATGAAGGGGGCAAGAGATTTCAAAAAAAGGAGTAACAAACGCAAAAGTTTAAGGAGATATAGCACAGTACATATAGGCAACTACTGATAGTTCTGTATGGCCAGAGTATAGTTTGCTTTGGAGAGACTAGGAGAAACTGGGTCTGGAAAATAGGCAGAGGCAGGGTTGAGAAGAGCATCATTGCTCTGTCTAAGAGTTAGGGTCAAATTTTCTAAATAAGAAGGAAGCATTTAAGGATCTGCTTAGATGGGGAGGCATGATAAGTCATGTGGCAAATCTTTATCAACAGGTAAAATGTGAGTCTACTGTGTGGTAGTCTAAGAGGGCCAGGACATGGTCCTAAATGAGGCAGTAGAAATGGGGTATAGTGGAGTAGAATGAATTTGAAATATTTAGGAATTTGAAGAAACATGATTTGTGGTACATTGAATGTATGTGTTGAATAAAGCAGAGGGATCTAGGAAGAATTTCTTTTTTCTTCTTTGGAGGATAAATAGGTACAAGTAGATAGTGAATTCAAAACAAGAAGTAGCGTTGATGCATAGATTATTGCTAATATAAGTTTGGAATGTTAAATACTTGATGCTTAAGAAGCTTTCATGTGAACATTTGCAGTATGCAGTGTGAGATGAGGGGCTGGATCTAGGAATGTTGAGCTGAAGTTATTGATTGGAATTCTTCAGAATATAATGATAATTAAAGAATGAGTGAGCACACCCATCACATGAGAAAAAAAATCAAGGGTGGAATTGCAAGAAACAATATTTAAGAGGTGATGAAAGGAAGATGTTTAAGAAAGACTGCAAAAGAACCATCACATAATTAGAATAGAATAGGATTAAGAGGAAGTCAAAGAATGAGAAAATCATAAACAAAAAGAGTTAGTACTCAACAGTGTGAAATTCTGCAGAGAGGAAGTAAGGTAATAACCGAAAAGATGCACTCAATTCAGTAACAAGGATATCACTGATCTTGCTGATGAGTGCAGGACCAGTACAGTGAAATGAGCAGAAAGCCAATTGCAGCATTTGAGAAGGAACTAGAAGGGAGGAGTTGGCAACATAAAGGCAGATCCATAGAAGTTTAACAAACGGGAAGGAGAGAGGGAGTAGCTAGAAGAAACCTCACAGTTGAGGGATGTGGTTTTGTCTTGTTTGTTTGTTGCTTTTAAGATGGGGAAAACATGTTTAGAGGATAAGGAAGGAAGACTGCAGGAAAGCTGAATTTATAGACGAGGAAGCCTGTTTTATCATATCTATCACATATAAAGAGCCCAATTTCTTTTCATCCAGCTCATTCTACTCATTCCCTCATCTACATATTTCCCCATTCTCCTTTAATCCTTCCTTCCTTATCTCTGCTTATTCCCACACTTATATTCTGTACCTGTATGTTGACGTGTCCATTCATCAGGATCTTTCCTATTCCTTCACCTGCTATCGTAGGGATTTTGCAAGACTACTGTGGCTATTTTGATGAGGTTTTTCACCGATGTAACATTTTTGATAAGACCGATAGTTGTGCATAATACTGGTGTCTTATTAGGTAACATTTGTGTAATTTATTAGGTATCATCAATGCTTGAACTCAACAGCATGACCTAAGGAGAAACCCAGGCCCAAGATATGTGAAATAAAAGTGGATATGTTTGCATAGTATTTTGATACTATTTAAATAATGGTTTTCAAGAGAGAAGACAAAATGCAAAGCATACACTATTTTCTGCCTCAATTGCACAGATGAGGAAAAGACAAAACTTTCACTCACCTGACCTGAAATATTATAGAAACCTCAAGACGTGAAATTGTGTGACAACTCAACACTTACTGACTCTCCTTGCATTTTCAAATTGTCTTTTTAGGAGGAACATGGCAGTCCATGCTATGAATCACTTAAACAATCAGAGGGAAATTTAAAGATCCAAGTGGAAGAATGTTTTATGAGGGTCTCATAAAGTGATCAGAAAACAATGTTTTTAATATGCTCTTGTCTCTGAAATTTCTGGCTCACAATGTAGATAGAAATCAAATAGCTACTTTTTTTCTCTGGGTCATTGCACTCCACATCCTCTATGCTAAGTACCTTTTACTGCTCTGCCTCAACAAAGGAATTGGAGGACATTTTCTTAGTGTCAGAACAGAAAACTCATCACCATCAGAGCCACTGTCCTTATACAATCCCTAAGAAAATGAAATGCTCAGATGCAATCCAATCTCAACCACAGGGTGTGTCTTCTGGCAGCAGGCACACATTGGACTATGGTGGTGGGAAATTGCACATTAGCTGGAGGTTGATGCCTGTAATACAAGCAAAAAAAAAATTATATTTTTGATGAAAAAAGATTCTTGGAGAATTTTGCCTTAAGTATATTTGCTTTTATTGTTAAGGAATACAGTAAAAAGGACCTCAGATTTATGGTCCTAGAAGAGACGGTAAAAACCAAGTTTAGACCACAGGATTTGGATTCATTGAGATTTAGTTTCCAATGTAGACTTTGGCTCTGACTCACTCTATAACCCAGGGAAAGTTACCCAACCTTTCTGTGCTATTATAGTCTACACATAAGGCTATAATACTTCTCTCATAGGGCTGTAATGAGAACTATTATCTAATATGCATTAAGCTTCTGTTATTATTCCTGGATGTTTCCTTGATTTCTCACATGTTATTCAGGGAAATAAGTGTGAGGAGAGAGAGAAGTGTGTTTTGGCTCAGTAGGCAGAAAGGTCAACCCGAAATAATTACTAAAGAAGATGACATGAAAGACCATGAAAACCCAAAAGACCTTTGTTTATGTGTTAGTTTTTGTATCTGCTCTTCCATTAGCTTAATTCTACATAGTAATTTTCATGCGATCATACCATTATTTTGGCACTCTGGCATTATGGGACTCGGCTTTGCTCACTTATTTTGGGTTGGGCTAAAGATACCTTAGCCTTGATCTCTCTAGGAAGTATTACCACATCTTAATTCTCCATTCCTGGTACCAAAAAGACATACATGTGGAAGGATCATGTCTGTCCTCACCAAACCAAATCCTGGAACCGATCAAATTAAGCCCCAATATTACTCAGCCTCTCGCAACAGAGACCTATTTACTGGAGTGGAGTGGACATACTTCCTGACCCCTGCCTTGGTCATAATGTGGGAGTGTGTTCTGAGCATCTGTCTTTCCCTGACGGATATGTCTGGTGGTTGATACAAAAATAGTGATTCCTCAAGTCAAGTTCAAAATATACACGTGAATAAAATTTGAACTGTACCAACCCCAGCCACAGCCTTTGTCCATAGCTAAGTCTTATAGTGCCTGTTTAATATTCATTTTTTGTTTTTCTCTCTCTCTTCCTCTGGCCCATCTTCCTCTCCAACTTCACACATAAAGAATCAAAGGCTAGTTTTTATGAGGGTCAATTGTTTCTGTCTTTATTGAAAGAAGAAAATTATTAAAGTTTAATAACACTGGAAACTAACTCTTTTTGCTTGTCTAGTTAACAACCATTAACCAGAATTTCCAGGTCAATTTTGCTTTTGTAGAGCATTACTTAGGACTCATGAGCATATTTGGCACATGTTCCTCTTTATTTTCTTCCCAAGGTGAAGATACTCCTTTCCAGTCACAATAGTTGCTCACACATGGCAATTACTGTTTTTCACATTTTTTAAAAATGAATGTCCTTGGAGGTTAATTGCCTCTTTCAGTAACTACTTATGGATAATAACAATGTCATCCCGAGTGCCAAAAATGAATAGCTTAATAAAGCATGGGGCTTCACTATGAAGTATCCTTGGTGTGCTAAGGGCGACCGAGGGCCACTGGTTGCTAAGATCTGTAGTTGCAATGGGCATGTAGTCCCTATTACTGGATAATCTGGAAACACAGTAAATTAAGATTTAGATACTAAAGAAGTGGAAGGGAAGTCATGGAAGAGCCAAGAAGGGAAAAATGACCAGGGTGAGGAATAGTTAAGATAAACCACAGAGATTCAGGTTATAGAAATGAGTTGTACAATTGGCTGTTAAGGTTTCTGTCTCCTAGCTGAGGGGAGGCGTCCAGCTAACTCTTCTTGGACACAAAGAAGCCTTGCTTTAGAGGATAAGTAAATTGTGTGGTCCCTATACTAGGAAATCTGGGTGATCAATGAGTATTAAATTAATATTCTATCTAATTCAACTTAGTCTTCCTAAGTAGGGGAAAGGACTTGTATACATGGGACACAGGTACAGAGGAGAGGCGAGTACCTTATTCTCACCTTGTGCTCCCCTCCTTTATCCACCTAGGGGATGAGAGGCTCTGCCGTTGATACCAGGAATAGTGGGTAAATATATCTTGGGTAGAAATATTATCTCCACTTTGGCTTCTGACACATTGCTATGACTTTATTAACAACACAGTGGTAACTGCCAAAAGCTTGGCTTTTCCTGCCCAACACCTTGAAATCTCAAATATAAATCTATTTGCCAACATCTAATCCACCAAAATCTAGTTTATCAATTAGATAATTTCTGAATGACATATTTGCTAAATTTTCAATTTCTTTAAATATTTATAAAATTTAGAGTAATTTGTGTTGGATTATTTGGATTTTGAAACTTTCAAAGATCTTTGTAAGGTTTACTTATCTGGTTCTCATTTTATCTTACTAATAACATTTTAAGTTTTTTTGCATTTCTCTCTTATCTTGTCACAGCCAAAGTTGGTGGGGGGTGGGACAGAGAAAGGGGGAATCCCTCATCTGGGGAAAAAGATCAAGAGAAGAGTTCATTTCAGAAACTGGGCATTTTGTAAAGTAGGTATTGGGTGAATTGACTTTTGGTAACTTAGCTTTCAGTGAACTGGTTTGCTCTCTGGAACTTTGGGAACTCAATCTAAAAGGTTGCATACTGCTTTTCATAGGAGAATTCTTTTTCCCCAAATAATCAGTTTCCTAGCAAGTAGAATAAAATCATGCTAGGAGAAGGAGTTGAAAACAGCAGGGGAATTTGTGCACCACATATGTTTATATATAATTAGAGGGAGCTTCATTAGCATGAAAATTGTTCCCCTGTTACATTAAAAAATATAGAAAAATGTATTTAAGGAGCCACTATTATGGAGACCTAAGAGATAAGTAACTTGTGCTTGAGATTCATAAAGGATACTATGAAAGTAACACTACAAATCCTAGCAAGGCTAATTTCAGAGTTCACTGAAAAGCAGGATCTTTTCCATTTAAAAGTAGTTGTTTTTCATTTGCTTTCCAAAAAAAACCCCCAAAAACCTGTTGGAGAAGTAAGAGTGCTAAGTTATCCAGCAGCACTGAGACTGCAGATGTTGCTAGAAGCAAGAGAATGGTACAGATAAAACTGACTAGAGTTTGTGCTGTGATGATAGCTATGAAAGGAAATCCTACTTCTGGAAGGGTGCACTAGCTGTTATGAAGTGATAGCATTCAAAGATGAAGGAGACATACAACAGACCTCTTTCTTCTTTTCCGCAAGTAAATTACCAGCACACAGGTTAACTTTTATCTGTATGCAAATAGGCTGTTTTCCTTTTGTTATGTGTTTTAGTCCATTTTGTGTTGCTATAAAGGAATAACTGAGGCTGGGTAATTTATAAAGAAAAAGGTTTATTTGGCTCATGATTCTGATGGCTGGAAAGTTCAAGATTGGGCATCTGCATCTGGTGAGGGCCTTAACCTGCTTCTACTCATGGCAGAGGCAAAGGGGATTTGGCTGTGCAGAGACCACATGGTGAGAGAGGAAGCAAGAGTGGGGAGGTGCCAGGCTTTTTGTAACAACCAGCTCTCATGGGAACTAATAGAGTGAGAACTCATCCTTGAGACAGATCATTACTCTATTCATGAAGGATCTGTCCCCATGATTCAGACATCCCCCATGAAACCCTACTTCCAACATTGGGGGTAAAATTTCAACATGAGGTTTGGAGGGGACCAACACCCAAACCATAGCACTATGTTATATATATTTACCCATCAATTGCAAGGGTGGGCATAAAAGAAAATTTAAACTCAAAAGAAATTAGTTTATAAGTTATTGATATTGCTGGTATAACTGAGAGACAATTATGCTTTTATAGTATTGTGGTATTATTTATTGATTGAATGTGATTTAAGAAAAGAAAATATAAGCGTTTATTTGATAACATATTGATTTAGCTCTTTAGATTTGTCTGTTGTGTCCATCCTGAAAGGGTCAAAATGGAAACATAATTAGGAGGTAAAAACAGGGCAAACTAACTTTTACACAGAGTAAAATCAAGTTGATAAAGTAAAGAAATAGATTGAGCACAGGAGTTTTTAAAATTCCAGGTAGAAATTCTTCATATTGCCTTAGCGTAGTCTAAATTGATAGCACAGCTTCATATGACCATAAGAAAATCAGAATGGTTATGCAAAACATAGTTCAAAGTGAAGGGCTGCAGGAAAAATTTCAGAAATTAAGGGAATCCAGCTCATGTGAAAATCTTTATGGGGTCCTTAGAAATCCAGCAACCAACTCAGTCCATCATAGTATAAAATTTTCTTCTTTTCTTGCCTTTATTTCAATAAGTCAAGTCTATGACTAAAACCAAATGTTTTCTTCCCACTTAGAAAACAACACTGCCATTTTTCTCTATCACAGAAAGAGTAACATTGAGTTTTTCCTCAGTCTGTGACCTTGGCCATCCCTGTAGCGAGTTCTAACATTTATGTTCATTGTTTCTCCATTTCATCTTGAGGTAGCTTACAATTTAGCTATACTTACTACATATACTATCAGTTCTTTGAATATTATTCTCCATCACTCTTGAGTCTGAGTATATCAGAATGCTTTCTCTTGTTTCAAGTAATTCAAATTTGACATCTTGAAAGAGAATTCCTTCTTAAATGTGCATATCTATACTCTGTTGTCCTCTTGCTGAATTGTTTCTTTGTTATTAACAGGCTCCAAAATCTTTTCTCCTCTTTTTCATTTCTATTGCTCTTTTCCACAACTTGTATGATCCCTTAGATCTTTTTTATTCACTCAGAATTCAGCATTTTGAATTTTAATGGTATATTTATTCTCTGCTTATTTTTTCTATCTCCTGAAGAGCATCTCCTGAAGTGTTATAGTATGGTCATAAAATCCTATAACGATGCATTTGTCAAACTGATTTATTTTTCAAACTCTGTCCCTGTTAAATTCATAAAAGAAACCAGATTTCTGCAGATATTTGACTACCATCGTGGAAATGATAAGAAGTGCAAGAATCATCCAGGCGCAGATATTAAAAAGAGCCACACGAGAAAAGGCTCTGTTGCTTGCACCAAATTGTTCTTTCTCAAAGGAGGAGGCAATCGTTTAAATAGAAAAATTAATCATAAAGCATGTTAAATCATCAGGCATGATAAAAGTTGGGTTTTACAATTCATGATAATTAGTTTGAAGAACTAGAAGGCATAACTAAATAGACTTGGGAGAACTCACAACTGGGTAAGTTCATTTTATTTTCAGATTCAGCAGTCTAGGCAGATGCTTTACCAAAAAAAAAAAAGTCTCCTAGATTTATTTGGTCATTGTGATAAAACCTACATTTTTAAGCCATGGAGCCTCAGCTCCAAAGTGTAATTTTTATATACCACCTGGTAAGTAAACAAATGACTCTGGGCAAAACCTCAACATAAGAGAAGAGTTTGTACTCAATTTTCCTGTATCTCATTTCCTGGTCATCATATTTCCCCAAAATTCAATGCCTTTTTTTTTCTTGTCCTCTGCTTGTTCCATAAAACAGGATCACAGTAATAACAGTAGAATTGTTATCTCCCTGTTTTAGCTGTCCCAAGCAAAACTAGCTGGAAAGATCAGACCTGAATTTTTCCTTGTGTTTGCAATCAGGCATGACTATCATTTTTACTACCTCGTATATTGATCTTTCCCTCTGTCACTCAAAGCCTAATCCACTTGTTCTCTGGGCACTGTGCTCACTCAGTGAGAAACAAGTGGAGAACTTGTTTCTCATGCGCCCCTTTCATCACCGTGCTTACTTTCGCTCCACTTCAACAGGCACCACCCTCCATTTCTCTTCTTAACCTGTGTTTCAACGTGTTTTTCTTCTCTCATTTTGAAGAGGCTTTGAAGAATCAGTTCTTTGACACATTCCTTCCTGTCACCCCTTCTCCCCAGCACTCTTGTACAAGTTTCTCTGGTCTGGGCCAGAAGATAATCTGAGTGACAGAATGGAACGTAAAAGCAGTTGGTCCTTTCGATCCTTTTACACTGCCTGTGAGCCAAGCCTTCTGCATCTTTCTCCATTTAGCCTCAGACAAGCCTCTTACTGTTTTACGGATTAGAGATACATGTCCTGAGGACTAGACATTAGCTCTAATGTATCCAGTTGTTAGTAAGAAAATGGAGTTTTAGTCCCTTTCTTGATTTTAGTCATATAGTAAGGCAAGTCTGCAATCAAGGATCTGATTTGGTAACCTGATTTTTGCCATGGACATAAAGCTTAATTCTGTGGTAACTTTACTCTGTAGGCATTGTGACGTTGCAAACCAGAATTCTTTGCTTATTACTAAAATATTTCCAGGAGATTTAGACACATTTAGACACATAATTGGTAAACCCCCCACCCCCCAACACACACACTGTATCATCATGTGAAAAACAGGGCTGCTTTCACAAATGTCCATTTTCTTCCCCCAATACAAATCAATAAATGTCCTTTGGAATTCATGCTCATCTTTTCATGTGACAAACTAGACCTAATTTAAACTAAGATGGAATTGTGGATTGAAAAACTGTAGTATTACATTCAACCTTCATCTTTAAAAAGTATTTGGTCATTGTCTTTATCAAAATAACCTCAAATTAGGACAGCTCTGTTAATCTTCATTTTGTTGATAAGGAAATGAGGGGCACAGGTTAAGTGAGTCACCTGGGATTACAGAGTCAATGACAGAACTCTTCAGACACCTGTGTTATTGAGCTCATTTATTTAGCATCTACTGAGCAGTAATATCTCCTAATATAAAGGACAATCATTGTTCAAGATTTTTAGGCTTCTATAATTTAGTTATATTCTAAAAAATACAGAGTAAAGGAAAACATAACCTTTGTATCAATACCATAATTCTATGGAGATTCAGACATACTTTAAATAATTTATCAAAGATATTATAAAGTGATGCTTCTTTGAGTCTGTATAGCCAACCCTCTCTGGAGCTAATACATATGTCAAGATCACAGTCATCCAGATGGTTACAGTATCAGTAGAATGGAGTTAGGAAAATATCTCGGGCAGTTGCTTGAATGAATATACGTGTAAAATATACTGATCATCTAAATTCATTCTTTAATCAAATATTTATTGAGTACCTACTATGTTCAGCTATTATTCCAGGTGTTTGGCACTGGAAAAATGTGTACTTAAAAATACAGTACTGGAAAAAATAAGTACTTAAAAAATCCTTTCAAAAGTGGAGGAAGTTAGTGATTCTTGAGTTCATCTTGAAAGCCAGTTTAGCATAAATTTTGTTAGTCTCTTTTTAGGTTCCTTTTGATTTTGCTTTTCTTATTTATAAGCTCATCTTCAAAAGATTGATTAAAAAAATGCCTGCTTCTGTTCTGAATTTTGCCCTTTGTACCATGTCAGAAAATACGTGAACTTACTTTCCTTTTCCTGTATTTTATATCTCAATTGTCAATTTCTAATTATTTGAATCTTCTTGCTCTGACTTATGATTTCAGTTTTACTCCTTTTATTAGCTTTGTTTCAGATTGTCTATTCTGTTTTATCTCTGCTTTTGTTCTTCTTTTTGATGAATTTTTCTTTGAAACATCACTGAGATCAAGGAAATAACACTTAACTTGATAGTACAGAGATTGGTTAAAAGTCTGTTTCTTTTTGAAAATAGACATTTTTAGAAAGTATTATTCATAAAACCAACTTTTTGTTCTTCAGTGAGTTTTTTCAGCTTTTGCATTAAGTATATTTTAGGAGTTCCTGGTACTCCATAATAAATTATAAGCATTCATTTTTTTTTTTCCTCTGTGGGAAAATACTTGATAAATGGTTTCTAGAACCCAGACTGATTATCTCATTGTCAGGTGGAAAAAAACCTCCTTGATTTTCCTTTAAACCTATTAAAGAAAGAATTTAAGATTTCTCAAAGTTCAATCAGAGTATATTGACATATGACTCCAGTAAAATGAATATCTTTGTCAATGTAGTGAATTTTGAAGGAATAGGCATAATTCCCTTTCATATTATTTTAAAACACATTTTAAAAGAGGTTTAAAACAAGGACAGATTCATGGCAAAACAGGCTACTTTTCTCATAATATCCCAGTAGTATTAATTATTGGTAAAATACTTTTTTCAAAAATATATAAAGATTTGTTTGATGACTAGTTTAGAGGGAAATTGATACTTTTTACATCTACTGTAAACCAAGATTTCTACTTCATGGATATCAATTGAAGTTCTTATAATGACAGATTTTATAAGTACAAAAAGAAAATACAGTGAATGGTTTTTAATGTCATATAAAACAACATATGAAAACTTGCCTTCCTTGTATTCAAAGGGTATTCTGCCTTAAGACTGTATCTTTATGTATGTATATTTAAGGAAGCACCTTGGTGGACAGATTGAACACTGTCAGCATATATGTATTACTTACCTTCTGTTTGAATTCTTGTAAGATGAAAAAGTTCAATATTCTACTTTTATTATATTCACGTTTTTTCACTGCATTGCTCTTCTGATGACTTAATGCAAATATTAATATGCAAGACATATTCATGAAAATGGTTTCTTAACTGCATCTGAGGTAAAGGGAACCTGGAAATCACTCCACTCTCTTTCTGAAATTCCTCCCATCCACAGATCCTATCATGAGTCAAAGCTTTCACCTGGATGAATGCCACTTCCTTCAAACATCTTTCGCTTGGTTTCCTGGTGCCTCTCTGACTGATCCCTACAAACCTCAGGTTACTTCACATGAAAAGGATGAAGGTTCATCTCTTGTCAATCTGACTATTTCCACTCCGTGAGAGGGATTCATAAAAATTTCTCTTCTTTGAAGATGGTTCTCTCCTTTCAGTCCCAGTTACCAAATGTGGGTAGTTGTCATGAGAAATTTTTCTTTTTTCTTCCCATAGCTCTTCCTCTTGCTACCAAGAGGGAGATCCTGTCTGGTTTGAAAGCTGATGCCTGGCTTGTGGGGAAATACTCAAGACTTTGGGGTTTGGTCCAGAGAGACCAGGTCCCTGTGCTTCTCCAGATTCACACCTCCTGAGGGTTGTCCAGGGTTGTCCCATTCTCCTGAGTGAGGTTCACAGTCATATTTTTGAAGTTCACATCTTATAAACAGGCCATTGGTGGCCTGAAAGCTCATCATTTTGCTCCTTCATGTCTCCTCTGAACATCAGTAGGTCCTAAGGACACAAGGACTGCTGCTTTGGGACCTGCTTTGGTCAGTGACTTCATGCTGACCTTATGCATGCCTGGCAATTCCAGCCAATACCTAAATATCTCCCAACTGCTATTAAAATATGATGGCACATACATCTCCTTCTGAAGCCACTTCTAATTTTAACCTTATTTAATATGAGGTATTCTTTATTTTAAATATTTAACATTTATGACTGGAATTTATGACACACTATCTATTTTCCTTTGGAACCAATTGCTTGGTAAATAATCTTCAATTCTACATGAAAGTTATTTATTGCATTGTTATATAAGATATTATATAAAACTTCCAGAATGTATTTTTCTTCTCCACTAAAAAATGAATGTTTATGTATGAACTTGTTCTGTGAATTGGATTTACAAATTGGAGACACATGAGACAAGAGGGAAAATAGTCACCATATATAACTTGAGGTTAATTGTATTCTTGCAGTGGATAGATACCTTCTTACTGAAGATCTTGATGTAACTAAGCAATTCCTTGGGTATTATTTGGAATATGAGAAAATAAAGAAGAAATAAGAAAGAAAAATGAAACACGACACTGTGAAAGGCAGAGATGAGCATGGTGGTACACAAGTACAAGGCTGAATACCAATATTGGAACATGTGCCATAACTTTTATGTGCAGTAACTCTGGCCTCTTTGTGGGTTTTGTCACTTAAAATTACTAGGTGAAATTTGTGATAGATTTTCCATCTGCAGGTCAATTGTCAGTACAATTTTCCACTTGAGCAGGAATTTTGGTAATTTAAAAATTAATATTCATCATATCAGATGAGAAGGATTTTAAGGTGCTAAATTCTATATTTGTTTCAGCATGAATTTTTAAAGCTCTTTGTGTTACCTGATTTTATTTGTTCTCAAAACAACTTTGAGAGGTAGTAAGAGCAAGCATTGTTATTCCCAAGTTATAGTTGAAACTGAGACTTAGAGGTATTCTGACAACCTCCTCTAAGACTAGTACATGTTAGAGCCCACTAATCTTAGGCCTCTAATCTTAATGACTTGGATACAAAGCTAAAGAAACTTCCCTTTGTGTGCGGGTGTGAGCACATGGGTGTGTGTGTATCACTGTGGGTTTTTTCTGTGAGGGAAACCATCTTAGAGGCTAATCCTGGTACAGTGAGAGAGAAGAACTTTTTATTCTGGGCTGTTGAGTCAGGATGAGCGATTTAATCAGCAACTGACCTGGTGGAAGAAGCAGGATGTGAGTAATGCTTGTGCACCTCTGTATTTCTGCTGCTTGCAGCAAAGGAAATACATTAGTGTTGATGAAACCTTCAGCCTTGAGGGAGAGATTCTGATTTCTGGCCCTCGAGCAAGTGCTGAAAGGACTAAGAACTAATCAATAATCAGAGTCCTCCTTTTGCAGCGAGGTGAGGGCTGGTTCTGTGCCCAGCATATAATTCATGCTGGAAGCCCTCTTACCCAGCTGTCATGTCACTAAATGTGGCCTTGGAGGAAAAGGGTTGTCTGATATGTACTGAAAAAGTTGGCCTTGTTGATACCTACAAGTCCTACATTGGGATGGAACATCTGTGATGCTGGAAGAATGGTGGCTGCTTTTCCTTCTTCCTGCCACCAACACAGAGCATGAGCTTGTGCCTTGGTTATCCCAGAATTCAAATATGGAAAGAGCCTCAACTATTGAAATGTTAAGTGCTACTGCAGTAAGTAGGCCCTACTTCCAACTCCCGAGTCTCCAGGCTTTGGGACATGCTTTCTATGTTGCATGTTTGCTCCAGACTTCTATAATCCTTATGTTAGCAGGAACACCATCCAGAGGTGGTGTTAGCAACAGTTGAAGGGAGGGGACTTTCAGTGGGTCAATCCAACTTTCTCTGCAAAGCAATATTATCGAGGCCCAATCCCACTTGGGCTGGGTAAGCACTCTTGGGGTTCTAATATACTTACGGTTGAGGGAAGTAATGGGTTTAGCTCAGTCAGTGGGGTATAGATTTAGATTTATTTACCATGCATGTTGTATCAACTTTGATCCTATTTTGTACTCCAGGAAATGCAAGGATTATATTAATTATATAATAAATATAAGTTTACTTATCTGGTGGGAACAGCCCTTTTACAAGTTTCATAAGAACTGGTTACAGTTGAATGTATGAAAATTTAAATCTTTGAGGAAATATGTATCATTTTCTTGTCAGTTTTAACAATTTTTGACAATATACTATAACTCCTACTCATAATAGGTATAATTATACCTCCATCATCCAAAGTAGAAAGGTTCTGAGTTGACATTTCTTTATGAAATACATTTATGAGGCATTAGGAGGTATTAATTTTGACATGTGTTGTAAATCTACCTCTTTATAAATTTTTCATATTTCTGTGTCTATTTTGATGACCTATTTTTTATTTAAACTACATCTTTGACAGATTGGATAATGAATAATCATTATTTATTATTAATAACTATCAATTTTTGAAAGTCAGAAAATGATTTTTTTCCCAAACGAAGAAGATAATAATATCAGGCTCAACCACATGGCAGGTAGAAAGGAGTAACATGAGAAATTACTGCTGCTCAAATAGGTTATTTATAGCTGGAATTAATTTGGGTTTGTTGTCTAAATTACATGTGGTATTAGCTATGTCATATGTGATTTATGCTTTATGATATTTATATTGAGCTTTATATATACACACATGAATTTGAGTAAATAAATGGCATTCTAAATGTTTTTCTCTATCAAAATTATTAACGTCAATTGGCAAAACATTCCTTGGATTGTTAAACTGCATTTCTGAAAGCATTACAAAATGTTTAAAGGGGTATTATTTACTATTTTACAAACCCTCAAACAATTCCAAGAATAAAAACTGGAACAAAGAGAAAAAGTGGAGGTGATACAGTTTATGAACTTCTTAAGGTCAAGGGACTCAGATGAGTCCCTTGAAATATTCTTATTTGGCTGGAGATGGTTTTCTGAAATACTGAAAAAAAATATAGAGGCTTGAATCAGGAAAAGCTGAAATGTAAGACTAGACACTTCTGGAAGTGGTTAGTTCCATCCCGTGCAAACTTTTGTTGTTGAAGGTCAAGCAAAGTATTAGTATATCTTTTATGTCCTGTGTTTTTAGTGAAATTACATATAGGTACATTTTAAAGAACTAACAGATTATAGATTTTTGAAGTGAGCAAACTTGCTTGTCCTCTGCAATTATAAAATCAGATTTGAACCAAAGAATTTCTGTTTTCTACTGGGCAGCCTTTCTAACTTTGAGTTGAGAGTTTAAAGCCATTTACTGAGTTCCACAAAATTGTTTAGAAGCAGAGTTCCCAGGGAGAAGTGTTTTTACTTCTATTCTTAGAGGTGCAGTAAAGTCTAGTGGTTAAGAGCTTGGGCTTTGAAGTAAAAAGCTTGGGTTTGAATCCTGACTTTGTTACTGATCAGCCATGTGACACTGGATAATCTCCCAAGGCCCACATCTCTTCATTACAAGAGAGGAAAGTAATGACAATTACAAGGAAAAGCAAAAGGCTAGAATAAATCCTTTGGAGCTGGATTAGAATTGCAGGTACTGGTATGAGATAATGGTTTTATTTATATGGTAGACAGACAGAAAGATAGATAGATATAAAATATTCCTGGCTCTGAGAGGGCCTACAAACAATGAAACCCCAGTACCAATGAGTCCACCTAGAGTCCATAACTTGTTTTCTAAATTTCATTCTTCAATATATGGAACCAAGTTTGTTGGGAGAAATGGCTAATTTCAGGGCTCAGACATAGAAAGTATGAACCTGGAACGTCTTACACTGAATAAATAGGAAGTGCTCAAAAGTGATAGGGGAAGTCAAAAGAACATAAGAGCCAATTTAAAGGGGGCTTCAATGGCTAAATATGAAACAATTTTAGCACAAAATTAATACTAGTGATAATTCTGTATACCTTGTAGAATAAAATGATAATCCATGACTTCATATTAATATAAATAAATAATGGAATAACAAATAAATGAGATAAACTGAAAAATTCCTTTCTGGTAGACAGTAGAAGGCATAATAAAAAGAGAAAAATAGCAAATTACCATTTGATAAACACTGCAGTAATCATTTCTTATAAGAATCATTAATGATTAAAATGTAGTATGTGAAAGTATGGTCAGAAACAAGATATTTGCATGTTCTCAAAGTATTCCCAAAAGACATTTATTAATTAAAAAGGAATAAAATATTCTTTATAGTAAAAAAGCCCAACAGACACCAAGTTAACATCTTCAACAATGGGACACGTTAGCATTATGAGCCTTCTGATCTGAGAAGAAGTCAACATCACTCCTATAGTATTTTTGCCAAAACTGAATGACCCGAATTCAAGCACGAGGAAATATGAAGTAAACCCAAGCTGAGGGATATTCTACAAAATAATTAGCCACAAGTCCTCAAAAATGTCAATGTTAGGAGAGACAAAGAAACACAGAGTGACTGTTCTAGGTCAAGAGAGACTAAGCAGAAATGACAACTATATGAATGCATGATCCTAGATTGGATCCTGGAAGTGAAAAAGGAAAGTTGTGAGACAATTAGCAAAATTTGAATGAAGTCTTTAGATTAGGTGATAGTATTGTATTGGTGTTAATTTCCTGGTTTTGATCATTGTACTGTTAAAATTGTGAATGTTAACATTTGGGGAATCTGGGTGAAGAGTACTGGTTTTACAAATTTTGTAAGTCTAAAATTATTCTAAAATGAAAAGTTAAAAAAGCAATAATTGCTTCAGAAAATGTTAATTGTGTAAATAACATAATGTATGCTGGTAGCCTAGCAGAATACTTGTCACATGACAAGTGTTTATTACTGCTATAATTTTCTTTTCTTCTGAGGTATTTATTTACATATTCTCCAGAGGGCTCTAGAGAGACAGATAAAAAAAGAGGAAATGCAAACTTAGCAGTTTGTTGATATCCTTTATGAAATAAGAGAATCAAATAATTGAAATAAGTTGAGATTTCGCTGGCTTTCAAATGATTATCAGAAAGTATCTTTACTTTTGTTGTTTTGAGTTTCTATAAATAACATGTGAAATCCTCTTCTAGAATCCTCTTCTGTGATTTATAATATAGCCACATTCTTTTTCTTAATTGTGGATAAAATACGGCCTCATTAATGAAACACCCTTGAACCATGTCTTTTATATAGTAGACTTCAATATGTTAGTAAGCATTCATCTTGGTGTACATTAGTAGGTATAACAGCAAAGCCTTTATATATTATAGTACAGTACAGTAATAGCAAAAATGTGTGTTTACAAAATTCTGGACAATTTTCTTGATGATGGATATTTATGTGTCAATACTCTTAATAATAACAGCACTACAGGATATGATTTTATTCCCTGTATGTACATAGAAACATAAGGCACAGGGAAGTCGAGTAACGTACAAAATGTCACAAAGCCTAAAGAGTTGAGCCAGGATTTGAACTTAGACAGTCTTGCCCTAGAACCCATGCCAACAATCATAGCACTAGAGTCTTTGGAATCACAAAAGCAGTACAAAAATACAATACAACGTAGTATATACTATGTGGCTATACTCATTTTTTTTGTTGCTATATAACAAGTTGCCACAAACTTACTGACTTAAAACAAAAATTTGTTATCTCAGATTTGTAGGTCAGGAGTCTGGCATATTTTAGCTGAAGTCTCTGCTCAGGGTTTCACAAGATTGAATTCAAAGTATTGGCTGGCTGTGTCCTTATTTGGAGGCTCAAGTAATCAAATATTTCCTGGTGGTTGTAGGACTGAGGACCCTGTTGCCTGCTGGCTGTTGACTGGACCTGTATGTAGGTCCTAGGGACCTCTTCAAGTCCCTGCCAAGTGGCTCTCTCCAGGCTCTCTCATACTTCTTATCCTCTCTGACTTCAGGAAGAACCAAGTCCTTTTAAGGGCTTATCTAGATAATCCACCTAGATAATCTACTTTTTGATGAACTCAAATCCATTGGTTAGTAACTGTTATTCACTGTTATGGGCTGAATTGTGTCCTCCCAATATTCATATGTTGATGTCCTAACCCCAAGTTCCTCAGAATATGTCTATATTTGGATATAAGACCTCTAAAGAGGTAATTAAGGTAAAATGAGATCATATAGGTGGGCCCTAATTCAATATGACTGGTGTCCTCGTAAGAAAAGGAGATTATAACACCCACAAAACACTGACAAAGGGATGACCATGTGAGGACACAGTGCAAAGACAGCCATCTGCAAGCCAGGAGAGAGGTGGCATAAAGAAACCAATCCTGTCGACAACTTGATTTGTCTTTTAGCCTCTAGAACTATGAGAAAATAAATGTATGTTGTTTAATTACCCAGTCTGTGGTGTTTGTTGTGACAGCCCTAGCAAACTAATACAGTAACCTGAACACAGAAGTTATACCATCACATTTACAGTTTTGCCTGTACCCAAGGGGGGCAGATTATACGAATTGTGTACACCGGTGGATGGGAAACTTGACTATCTTGGAATTCTGCCTACCGTAGTCGCATATGGATGCTACAGTTTACATATATATTCATTTCAATTGATATTCAGAAGAGAAGTCTCATCTGAATAAGATAATCATATTAGATTATATGGCTCCACAGAGGAGTTAGGATTTTACATGAAACTTAATGGAAAGGCAACATGTGGAGAGAATATTCAGAAGAATGTCCTGTAGTTTCAGGCAATTAAAAAAAAATTAAAAGCCTTATAGCAATGACAGAGCTTCCCCTTTAGACCGCTTTGAAAAGATAATGCTTATTTGGTTTGTCAAGTTTTGCTGTTTTCAAAATTCTTTATAATAAACATCTCTTAGCCTAAAATTTCAGTGTGTAGTCTGTGCTCACAGTTTAGCTCATAGATCATGCATGGACCAGATTATCTCTTCCATTCTTGAGGATCAGGTTTATCTACTACATTCTACAAGCATTATGGATAAATGTGAATTCTTAAAAGAATTTGCCAGGAAAATTTAAAAAAGGAGAGGCATAAGGAAGATCAGATCCAGAAAAAATGTAATAAATTAGGTGATGTTTGACATTTGTGTCTCCATGTTCCTTTTCCATCTCAATTCTATCTCTGAGGCATCTTCCTTCAATATCTTCCACATTTTTTGTTTTCTCTCCAAAGTCATCTAACCCAACTTATTCTCAAGAAAGGGTCAAGTAGTACTTACTGACAATGTTATTTCAATTAAAGCCACTCTCCCAGGGGATTTGCTAATTTAGACTTCTTTCTTACTTTATAAGGAGTTCTAAATAGAATTTTCTGTTGTGAAAATCTCAGATATTTTCCCAGCAGATGGGAAAGAATTTTCTGGGTTTTTTTTTTCTATTATATTTGCATTCAACTACCAACTAAGCCCACTGTCTAGTACCTTTATATTTGGGCTACAGAGATTCAGAGCTGCTTCCAGCTGGATATGACAGGGGACATTAAACATGAAGATGTTAACAGAAACACCCATGTATTCATTTACAAAGGGGAATGGCTGTTTTATTTTATTTTTTGTACAAAATAGCTTACATTAACTGGGTGTTAATGTTCTATTTCTGATTAAGAGTTTTGTATCAGATAAAATCTACATTGTATCCACACCCACAGTACAATGAAACTGCTATCCAAAACTTTTTAACAACTGAGATTAGCCACATGAAAAACAACTTTTCCAGTGTCCTTTACTTTCAGATATGATTCACATTTCAGCATTTGTTTTTGGTTAACAGTTATTTATGATTTGCTAACAAGTGATTTTATAACTTCTAATTGTGAAAATAAGTCTAAAGAATACTGTAACTATGCATAATAACACAAAGGATATTGACGAATTTAGGAGAAGGTAGGCAGGATGGTGAGGAACTCTTCCAACTAGTTTTTTTTTCCTTATTAATTGCTGAGTGGAGGATAGGAGGTGGGGTAGGTAGAGGGGCGCCATTTTAAAAAATTTATATGTGACCGATTTCCATGGTGATATGAAATGAAAATCTATTCTGAAGCTCTTTCCCACACATTCATGAGAATTCATTTTTCAAAAAACAATTCTCAGGAATATGTATTTTATTTTATAGGATTAGAATTTCATTCTGAATATTGATAACATTTAGCTTTGCTTTCTTCTATTCATTTACATTTTAAAGTTTTATTTTATTTTAAATTGACAAATAATAATTGTGTATATTTATGGGTACAATGTGATGTTTTGATATATGTATACATTGTGGAATGATCAAATCTGGCTCATTAACATATCCATTAGCCCGAATATTTATTATTTCCTTGTGGTGAACATTTAAAATCCTCTCTTTTTTCTATTTTGAAACATATAATACATTATTATTAACTACAATCACCATGCTGTGTAATAGATCACCAGAACTTATTCCTTCTGTCTAACTGAAACTGAAACTTTGTTTCCTGGGACCAACATCTCCCCTTTCTCCATCTGATCATCCCCCCGACCCCCCAGCCTCTGGTAACCACCATTTTACTTTCTACTTTAATGAGTTCAGCTTTTGTAGATTCCACTTGCAAGTGAGATCATACAGAATTTGTCTCCCTGCGCCTTGCTTATTTCAGTCAATATAATGTTCTCTAAGTCCGTCCTCATTAATGTTTATGTATCTTCAAGGAAAAGAGCTAGTTAAGATGCTGTTACTCTTATAGCTTTATTAAGAGTAGTGATAGCAATACCAAAAACAAAAATAATTTACTACTGCATGGTGTTTTGTAATTTGCATCAAATTTTCACAGGCTAGCTCCTTGAGGTAGTTACAATGAGTCATAAATCTTATATCACGTGTAAAGAATCTTAGGCTTGGAGAGAAAAAGCAACCCACCCAAATTTCTATAACTTATAAAAAAGTTGAACTAAGCCTAGTTTCCAAGTATTTTGACTTCTTTGAGGCAGATCTAATATTGATATCATTGACATATAGTTTCTAAAATTTATACTTTGATGGAAATAATATAAGAAGAGCTTCAAACAGCAGTCAACTTCTTAAAGATGTTTTAAAATACTCGTGTTTAGTAAGAATTTGACTTATCCTGGCATCATTGTCATGCTGTATCCAAAGGTAGGTGTGTAAGAGTGTGTGTGCAAGTGTGCATTTTCAGTGAAAAGAGGAAAAGACTTGTTTCTGACTCTCTTTTTATAGTATCTCCTAGTAATAGAGGCACAAGGAGAAGGAATGATTTAATAAATGGAACTCTTTCAGTTTCAATCAAGATCTGAACATCCATTAGTAGGAAATATTACATAGCAATGCAATTACACTAGGCCTAACGTTACCAGTAATTTTAATATACAGGTTTCTTTAATTCTCTTAGTGATAGTAGAGATGAGAAAGCAACATCGTATGGACTAAAAATGAAGGCAGGTAAGGATGGTGATCATAGAAAGAGCTGACAAACGAATATAGAGCCAATAAAGAAATAAAGACAGATTGAAAGTAATTTTTCAAGTGAAACTTTCGCCCACAACATACCCAAGAAAGAAATAGGCATAAGAAATTCACCTTGGGAATTTCCCTATGGAAGAGGGGTCTGTGTTTGTGCCAGTTTGCTACTCCCCACAGAGAAGCCTGATAGTGACTTGTTTGCAATATTGAGTTTCCCCTTTTTCATTCAATGGTGGGAAAAATATTCAGTAGTGTTGACAACTTTTATTAGTTTATCTTTATGGGATTCATTTTAATTTTCATATCATTAGTACTAGAATTATTAGTTAACATTCTAACTAACATTACCTTATTTCATTCAAACAGCATTCTAAAGTAGCTATAGTTTCTTTACTTTCCTGGTAAAGAAACTGTTATACAGAGGTTCAGTTACTTCCTTGAGATCACACAGCCCGTACTAAGTAAGTGGTAAAGCTGGGATGTAAATCCAGATCGGTTATTTCATTTACTCAACCATTCAGAAAACATTTATTGAGAGCATGCGTGTGTGCCAGGGCTTGATTTGGGTTCTGGGGACACAACAGTGAAGCAGTCAGATGAAGACCTGGAACTTACATTCTGTTTGGGATAAATGGGTAATAAATGAGTAAAAAAAAGTTATTAAGATATTTTGAGGGTTTTGAATAGTTGTAAAAAGGGAAAATATAGGTAATCAGCATGATGTTAACACTTTACGTATGATAGAGAAGGTTTCTCTGAAGAATATACATTTTGAGCTGTATCTGCAAACTGAGAAGAAGCCAGCTCTGTGACGTGAAGAGTCAAAGGAAAAGCACATGCCAAAGGCCTGAGGAGGAATGAGCTTGCCTGGCATGACTGAAGCACAAAAAGAGGTCAGTGTGGCTGGAATATATGAGCAGAGGGAAGGGTGGTGTGAAACAGGAGCTATGGAGGAATTTGGAATTTATTCCAAGAACTTTTTCAGAATGGAAGACCTAGAGGGTGAAGGGAAAAACAAATGTTAGTAGTTTCAGAACTGGGAAACCAAGGCATAAACTCTGTAAATGTGAGAGGATCTTGGCCACAAAGCTTTTCCCATGTTATGCAAATATCTTTTCTATTGTGGTGCTCCTGTCTCCCTCTAGATTATTTGGAGGTGAGCTTAGATCAGCCAGCTGGGTCTTTATCCTGGATGTGTCAGACAAACACCTCCTTAAAGAGGAGAGCTCTCTTCAGTTTTATAAATTCAAATCCAGGAATCTTTTTTTTCCAGTTAAGTCTGTCCCTGACTATAATGGAAAATATCAGGGAAATGCTTAGGCCATTCTATAAACCCTAATTCTCAAGAGGGCATTTGGCTCATGCGGGAATGGACTTAAATGTCTTTGAGTAAATGAAAGAATATTAAGGGAACCCTTAATTTAATCACAGAAGAATGGATAATCGTCTGTCTTAGTCCATTTTTGTTGCTATAACAAAATACCACAAACTGGGTAATTTACTAGTATAGAGAACAGAAATTTATTTCTTACAGTTCTGGAGGCTGGGAAGTCCAAGATGAAGGTGCTGGCATTTGTGTCTGGTGAGGCTGCTTTCTGCTTCCAAAGTGATGCCTTGTTTCTGTGTCCTCAAGTGGTGAAAGGTGGAAGGGCAAGACAGCACTCCCTTCAACCTCCAGCCTTTGTACAGGGTGCTAATCCCAGTATTGAGTGTTCCACACAAGGTTTTCCAAAGGCTGCCACACCTCTTAATTCTGTTGCATTGGGGATTAAGTTTCAACATAAATTTTGAAGAAAACACCATCATTCAAACTATAACATCATGCTTGGATTCTTTTGGAAATGGTTCAAACAGCAATTTAAAAAAATTTTTCAGGATATTATGGGAGTACAAATGCTTTGGTTACATAAATTGCTTTTTCACTGCCCAAGTCAGAGCTACAAGCATGCCCATCCCCAGACAGCATGCACCACACCCAGTAGGTGTGAATTTACCCACCCCCTCGTCCCCCCCACATGTCTGACACCCGATGAATGTTACTTGCCATATGTGCACATAAGTGTTGATTGATTAGTACCAATTTAATGGTGAATACATGTGATGTTTGTTTTTCCATTGTTGTTATACTTCACTTAGGAGAATGGGCTCCAGCTCCATCCAGGATAATACAAGAGGTAGTTTACCATTTTTTTTTATGGTTGAGTAGCCTCTATGGTATAAATATGCCACATTTTATTAATCCACTCATGTATTGATGGGCACTTGGGTTGTTTCCACATCTTTGCAAATGTGAATTGTGCTGCTATAAACATTCGAGTGTAGATGTCTTTTTTACAGAATGTCTTTTTTTTTTTTTTTTGGGTAAATACCCAGTAGTGGGATTGCTGGATCAAATGATAGTTCTCCTTTAATTCTTTGAGGTATCTCCATACTACTTGCCATAGAGGTTGTATTAGTTTGCAGTCCCACCAGCAGTATATGAGTGTTCCTATCTCTCTGCATCCACATCAACATTTGTTGTTTTGGGACTTTTTGATAAAAGCCATTCTCACTGGAGCTAAGTGATATCTCATTGTGGTTTTGATTTGCATTTCCCTGATGATTAGAGATGTTGAGCATTTTTTCCTATGTTTGTTGGCCATTAGTATATCTTCTTTTGAAAAGTTTCCATTCATGTCTTTGCACACTTTTTCTTAAATTTATTTTTAAATTTCAGAATATTATGGGGGTACCAACACTTTGGTTACATATATTGCCTATGCACTCACCACCCAAGTCAGAGCTACAATTGTGCCCATCCCCCAGACAGTGCACCCCACCTTTTAATGGGGTTCTTTGACTTTTTTCCTGCTGATTTTCCTGAGTTCTATACAGATTCTGTTATCAGCCCTTTAATGGATGTATAGCATGCAAATATTTTTTCCAATTCTGTAGTTGTCTATTTACTCTAATGATAGTTTTCTTGGCTGTGCAGAAGCATTTTAATTTGATCAGGTCCCATTTATTTATTTTTCTTGTTGCCGTGATTGTTTTTGGGGTCTTCTTCATAAATTCTTTGCCTAGGTTGATGTCTATAAGAGTTTTTCCAACATTTTCTTCTAGAATTCTCATGGTTTCATGCCTTAGGTTTAAGTCTGTTATCCATTGTGAGTTGATTTTTGTGAAAGTGAGAGGTGCAGATCCTGTTTCAGTCTTCTACATGTGGCTATCCAATTTTCCCAGCACCATTTATTGAATAAGGATTCTTTTCCCTGGTGTATGTTTTTGTCTGCTTTGTCAAAGATCAGATGGCAATATGAGGATGGTTTCATATCTGGGTTCTCAGTCCTGTTCTATTGGTCTATGTCTCTGTTCTCTTGCCAGTACCGTGCTGTTTTGGTTACTATGGCCTTGTAGTATAGCTTAAAGTCTGGTAAACTGATGCTTCCCAATTTGTTCTTTTTGCTTAAGGTTGCTTTGGCTATACGGGGTCTTATCTGGTTCCATATGAAGTGTAGAATTATTTTTTCTAGATCTCTGAAAAATAATGCTGGTATTTTAATAGGGATTGCATTGAATCTGTAGATCACTTTGGGTGATATAGACATTTTAACAATATTGATTCTGCTGATCCATGAGCATGGTATGTTTTTCCACCTGTTTACATTCTCTGCTATTTCCTTCCTCAGTGTTTCATAGTTCTCCCCGTAGAGGTCTTTCACATCCTTAGTTAAATATATTCCTAGGTATTTTACTTTCTTTGTTGCTATTGTGAAAGGTATTGAGTGTTTGATTTCTTTCTCAGCTTGACTGTTGTTGGAGTATATGAATGCTACTGATTTGTGTACATTGATTTTGTCACCTCAGACTCTGCTGAATTTATTTATCAATTCCAATAGTTTCTTAGTAGAATCTTTGGGGTTTTCTAGATATAAGATCATATCGTCAGCAAAGAGTGATAGTTTGACCTCTTCTGCTCCCATTTGGATATGCTTGATTTCCTCCTGTTGTCTGATTTCTCTGGCTAGGACTTCCAGCACTATGTTGAATAGAAATGGTGATAGAGGGCAACCTTGTCTGGTTCCAGTTCTAAGTGGAAATGCTTTCAGTTTTTCCCTGTTCAGTATAATGTTGGCTGTGGGTTTGTCATATATGGCTTTTATCATTTTGAGGTAAGTCCTGTCTATGCCTATTTTGTTAAGCGTTCTTAATATAAAATGGTGCTGAATTTTGTCAAATACTTTTTCTGCATCTATTGAGAGGATCATATGGTCTTTTTTTTTACTTCTATTTATGTGGTGAATTACATTTATAGATTTGCATATGTTGAACCATCCCTACATCTCTGGGATGAAGCCCACTTGGTCATAATGGATTATTTTTTTGTCGAGCAGCTGAATTTGGTTTGCTAGGATTTTATTATGAATTTTTTTTACCTATATTCATAAGGGTTATTGGTCTGTAGTTTTCTTTTTTTGTTGAGTCCTTTCCTGGCTTTGGTATCAAGGTGATGTTGGCTTCATAAAGTGTGTTGGGGAGGATTCCTTCCTTCTTGATGTTGTGGAATAATTTCTGCAGGATAGGTACTAGTTCTTCTTTGTAGGTGTGGTAAAATTCAGGTGTCAAACCATCTGGTCCAGGATTTTTTTTTTTGGAAGATTTTTTTTTTTAAAGTAAGGGAATATTGGATAATGGGGCAATGCCATTTGAACATGTATATTTAGTTTGCTTCTGTTTTGTTTTCTTGCATTTCTGAGTTCATATTTGGACAAAGTTATAGTTGCTAAACCCTGAATAAATTTTCACGTAAGGAGCAAAGGGATAACATGTTGTTTTAGTATGGCTTCTCCTTATATGTAACTCAGAGATAAATATAAGTTCATATTCTACATTAAATTGTATATGTGAAAAGTGAACAGTAATTCAGCCTTGATAGTTCACTCTCTTTGTCTTTTAATCTTAATGTTGCTTTTTCTGAGTTTATTTAGCCTGTCTCAGAAGTGAGCCTTCTGGAACTCAAACCCTGTGATCTCTATTGAGCAAAGTGGCACTAAGGAAATGAAAAGAAGCTAGAGATAATTATCCTAAAGCTGCCCATTAAAAGTGAATGCACCAGTGTTTTCCAAAGCCTTGGTGACTGTGGCCAAGACTAATGAGACATGTCACCCTTATTTATGTCAGAAAAAATTGCAAAAGGCTTTAAAGTGGGCAAACGGATTACTGTGAGTCTTTTCAATGGAATACTAGACATTGTATAGCACACTCTTCTGGGTTATCTGATTCTGTAGGGCTCTGTGCTTTTCATAGTTTTTGAGTAAACTATTTTACAACTCTGCACATTTTGGAAAATTGATAGTAATACAAATTATTCTTGTCCCTTTAAACACAATTGAGTTTTGTTCAGTGGAGATGCAATTCATTCTCTGCCTTGCCTCTGTGGAAATGCCCAGTTTTGTGTACATTAGTAAATCCACATTAGTCTTTACAATTGCCCATATGAGACTGTTCTTTGAATTCTCCTTTTAAATGGGTTCTTAAAATTTCTTTACATCTCACTGTTTCTCTACTGATTATGGACTAAATACAATTATTGGCATATGTTCATCTTATAGTCATATGAGAGTCATGATTTTACCTTTTTTACAATATATATTTTTATAATTTTTCCTTCAAAATGAAACTCAAGGGTGTAATTTGTTTTAAGTTAATAGCTTCCTGATTTTTTTTGTTCACATGTGTCTTCTCAAGCCTTGAACACAGACATCATTGACTTCCTTTAAATTGTAAATATTTCAGAAGGCTGTTGAACTATACCTTTAAAAAGACGGAATGTGTTCTGTTTATATCTTTTTGTTTACAGGCTGAATGCAGTAATAATCCTTTATTGTTATTGGGAAAATGATATTCTCTTTACAGTTGTATTTTAGTGTTTTCAGAGCCCACTCATCTGACTGTGTGACTGCTGGAAAGATAGGGACCATATACATCTCTCATGCTTTGTTCTGAATTACCTTGTCCATAAAGGCAAAATAATATAGATGGCAAAGTTGAGCTATGGCCACTGTTTTCTCTTTTCTCAGAAATCCCCTTCTTTCTAGAAGAACCTCCCCCATATGTGCTAGATACCGCACACGTCTCATTTCCTAGAATTGTCCTTCAGAAATAAATCCCATGTGTCAAATTTTAACCTTGGGTGTATTCACCTTTTAAAATTTCCCTATATTTTGGGAGGCCTATAAATTTTAACTTATATTCCCAGAAACTTAATGAAGCTCTTACGATGGTCTTTCAGGCCAATTGCCAGGCTAAAATGAGAGAAACAGTTTTCAACATGTTTTCCAAAGTATACCGCACTGGTGTTGGTTTATATTATTTGCTTATAATATTCTCCTGTCTAACGTTATATTCTACTGCTGGTGAATGCAAACCAAAAGTAAAATCCTAAGCATCTCCCCACCCCCTAACTGAATGGACTCTATATGGGGGTATAAAGCAGGACTGCACAGGCACATGCTTCTCTTTTCATAAAGATTAATGACTCCTCCTATAACTTGTTAAATATGTATACTTGGGCCCCCCCAGCAGCACAAATTCCTGTTCCCATTGATCTTCCCTGGCAGCACGTATTCCTGGCTTGTGGCTGGGGGCTCTGCTTTCCAGCTTGCCAGAATGGCCACCTGCAGGCTGCAACCCTTTATGAGAAATAAAGCTCTCCTTTCCAAATTAGGAACCTCCTTATATTAATATTTTTTCAGTTAACATGATTAAAGTCAGTACTAGTTTCACATAACTATAGCTTTAATTAAGACAGTTGAAAAAAGCAGGAAAAGAACAGATTACAAACAACTTTTATATAATTTATTTTTTAAAAAATTTAGTCTTTTCTGCTTAAAAATCATGAATTCTAGTAGTTTCTTCTATATCGTCAGGCAGCATGCTGGATCTAGGAGCTTGTGTGTGCCTGTGGGGCACATACATGCCTCTGTGTGAGTCTCTGTGTGTGTGTAGTTGTGAACCTACTAATAGCTACAAGTGGACAGGCCAAAGCATGGAGTAGAGAGGAACTAAAAGGCTAGGCTGCTTTGTCAAAAGAAATTGCCTGCTCTGTCTTGTTGATTTTGAAATTATACGCAATATGTATTTGAGGAATATCTTCCAGGAATGCAGAAAGAAAAATGGTGTCCGCTTAGTACCTTATCCCCTTACCTTCACCCTCTCATCCCACCAGGCCCAGGAGGCTAGTGTGCACCCACGATGTGTGCTCTCCTGAAAAATAAGGGAAAAATAACCAAGAAAGTGTCTCTTCTCTGTAGGAAGCTGTACAATGGAAATTATAGTTATTCTATAACTAAATTGAATTGAGTGGTATATGCCACCTATCCCACCTTCAGAGTAGCAATTGGACCTAGTTATGATTAGATTCAGAAACATGAAAAGAAAATAAATTCAAAACTTTTAGAAAGAATCTTGTAGAACTACAGTGCAAATTTTAAAATAGGTATTAAAATTAGGTTTCCTTACGGATACTAAGAATATAAGGGCAAATACAAATTGAAAATAAGTGGCTTAAATTTCCCTATTGGAAATAAGGGAAGAGACTCTTCTCCCTTTTCCTAAAACATTTACTTTAGAAAACTTATAATCATAAGGTCCTTCTCTGTCTCTTTGAAATGTATATAAATCTTTTAAAAAGCTAAATAAGACTCTTACTGGCTTTACAACTCAGGAGTACCTTTTTCAAGGACCTAGGGACCATCACTTTGAAATGTAAACCTCAAGGGAGATAGCACCCCATCTTCCAGTTTCTGTGGAGGGTAGGAGCACAACTTAAGCAAGTTGGTTCAGGTTGCAAAACTGCCTCATCATAAAGATACAAGAAGTTTAATTTTCCTTTGTAAAAAGCCAGTTGGCAAATACAGATGGTCTCCCCAATTACCAGACAAATTAGGTTTTGTCTGATGGATGAACTATGGGTGACAAATTGGGCTGTCAAATCCTCTCACATGAGGACTAATTATTGTTCATGTTGAGAACCTGTATGTAGTGGGTTGTATTTGCTTGTATATAAAAGGGTAAGATTTCTTCTTGCCTTTGCAGTCTCTAAGAGGATTGCCTGCGATGTCCATCACATTCTTGTTGAATGCTTTTTGATTAATGAAATTGCTTTTTCTCTTCTTTCTTTGTGGATAGGTTTTCTGGATTGGGAGAAGATTTGGTTTTTAATTATATTTTCCTAATAATCTTTTAGATAAAAGCCCTTAAAATGTATACTAATAAAGGCTAATATTTATTTAGCACTTAGTAATGTTTGGTTTTTGATGTTTCATGGTCAATATTTACAAGGTCACCAGCTAGTATATTTGTAAACCAGGATTTGAACCCCAGCAGAACGAATCTCTGGCACACATGTTTCACAAGTAGCTGTGAAAACAGAAACAGAAAACATGGGTGAGATCTAGTTTAGCATTTCTTGCTGAACCCATCAAAATTAATACAAAAATAAATATAAAAAGACAAGTTTTAATAACAGTTCAATCCCAAATTAAAATGACTAAAGAACCATTAAATCTACTGTATTTTTTAGTAGATTTGCATTATGATAATTAGGTAAATACATTTATTTATAATCAACAGAATTTTCATTGAGATGGTATCTACTCTGTTAGGTTATTTATGCATAATGTGATGGTTGGAATTTCTATTTGCCAACAATAGGACAATCTCCTTCAGTGTAACTTACTTTAATTTGTTGGTAGGCAGTTTGGGGCTACAAGTAACTCCTAATTATCTAGCACTTGGTGTCTGTATCAACTCTTATATTGGTGAGGAAATGGTTGAGAAAATTCCCCTGTTACCTCCATTTGAATGTAAATTTTACTAATCTAATTCTCTGCTGGCCTCCTGAAATCTTTAGATTTTTTTGCCCCTCTTTTTACTATGCCTGCAGCAGCCCATTTTGATTTCCTTTTGGTCAGCATTTTTTTGGAAAGATATTTTGAAACTTGTTTCTTTGGATGTGTGTTAGGAAAAATCAGGCCCCAAGAGTTGCTGCATAATGTGGTGTTCTTCAGTATACCAATAAGGCTCAAGACCTACTGGTAGAGTCCTGATTTAGGATAACACTCTCACCCTAACCATGACAGGGTCACTCCCTGAATGTGGGATGTTGGAAAATGTCAACTTCTTCCCCTAGCTTCAATTTTCTACCTCTATGAGTTGCATAATGTGGCGTGAATTGGGGCAAATGACTTGAAGTGGGTGGGATAGGGTCAGGGTGAGGAGATTGGGCTGTACTCATATAGGAGAACCTCTAAAATCAACCAGTTAAATATAGCAGTGAAATCCTCATCTGACTTCTGGCTGGTGAATGCTCCCTCTAGTTCTTCCTGATGACAGCATTTTTATTAATAGCAAAGTATTATTCAGGAATCATAGTCTGTTGTCTCATTTCCACAACAATGGCTAGTTTTTCTTTTTCCTCTTATTCTTTAGGTTTCAGCTCCTACTTTGAGAAATTTCTTAGAGAAGTTCCCCTTATCTCTAATCCAAAACATTTTTCTTCCCCTACAATTATTTTCTAAAATATCACCCTATTGTTTTTCATTTCCAGCAATAATCAATCTAACACAATGTATGATTATTTAGTCAATTGTCATAACTTGAGGTAGCCATCTTCTACAAAGTCCCTACAAACACTGAATTAGCAAATACTTACTGAATAAATATCTTATTTAATATATATTTTAAATTCATTGACATTTAACTCATGGCCAACAGCACAATAATTCATGCCTAAAAGAAACTGATCTAATACACGTATTTTCTCTCTGAGTACATTACAACCCCTCTACTCATAAGAACATTAGACAACACTTTAGCACTATGCTTGGAGGGCATTTTAAACAACAAGAGCACCAGCAAAAAGAACAAAAATGTGAAAAGCATGGCACTAAAAAGACCATGAAAGGATACTTGTTTATAGGATGAGAGTTAAAACAAGAAGGCAGAATGTCACCTTGGTCAATCTCATCTGGGAACGTGGCGTGAGCCTTGAGTGACTCATATTTTTCTCTGCTTCTGCTGTGCACCTGTCTGTGAATGACCATGAAAGCACTTTGAGTATTGATTTTGGTCAACAAATACATATTAGCAAGTAGATGAATTAGCAAATATGGGATCTGTGAATAATGAGGACAGACTGTATTTGTTTATTTACTTATTGTAGTTTGCCTACTCTACCACACTGCAGCTTCCACTAGGGCAGAGAATATGAATTTTTTTCACTGAAACATTACTAGAACTGATGGTGAATAAAATATTAAAGAAACAGCAACATTTGGCCTTGATATTTAGCCAAAATCTAAAATTTGACTTCAGTTTTGGTCTCAGACTTAGGAAGGCTGAATGACTATTTCTACAGCATTTTTGATATTTCTGGTCTTGCCAATGATACATAATAATGAAATCAGATTATTTAGCATCAAACTTAATCAGCGTAGCATTTTCAGTAATGCGAGTGAGGTATGTCATTGGGATTTATTGTTAATCTGATTGTTCATTTTAAACATAGGCAAGTAATCAATATATGTTGGAGCAAAACCTCCTTATGTCCTTTATATATTGAAATTCTATGTTTGTTAAAGTAAAATGTATATTTATCATTGCGATAGGATAACCCTACAATAATTGATAATTGTGAAAGTTGTACATTTTATATCCAGAATAATTGTTAATAACTTTCAAAGTTATATAGATTTTCAGTATGACTATCAAGACAAAGTACGTTAGCTAGATAACGTCATAAAGTATCTAAAATATCTTTTTCAAACTAACAACATTTATAAAAATTTAAATTATATAGGCAGAAAAATAAGATGCTAATTTACATTACAATTGTAGATTTGTTGAGTTGCATGCTATGCTAATATTTTAATAATAAACACATGATATTTAACAGCATTTACCTTTTTATTACTTATTCAATTTAAGTCATGAGTCTTGAATCTTAGGCATGAGTATAGAGAAGTAGTCACTTCATTGAGGACATTGAATGTGCTAAGGACCTTGGATTTTATTATGAAGGGGATGAGGAATCTTTAAAGTATTTAAACAAAGAGATGATGTGAACAGATCCATTTATATTGATCATGTTGCTTTAGCATAAAGGACAAATTTAATTTGACCAAGAGAAGATCTGGGGTACCAATTACTAGACTATGCCATGGTCCAGGTAAAACACAATGGGAAGGGTTATACTGGAGAAATGTTTAGGAGGTAAAATTAACATGTTACTCTTTTATTTTATTTAGGATAAAGGGATAAATCAAAGATGACCCCAGGTTCTGACTTGTGTGACAAGGTGTAAAGTAATTTTATTAATTGAGGTTAGATTAAAATTAGAGAAATCTGGTTTACAACAATTTGAAGTTTTGAGTTTTGGACTTGTTAAATGTGAGGTATTAGTGGGAACCAATGGGTATGTCTAGGAGTAAGTTTCACTTGTGAACGTAGAACTTATAAAGTGTTCAGAATATAGATACAAATACAGCTTGGGAGTTGTCAACCTATAATTAATTATTTAAATAATGAAAGTGGATTAAACAAACAACAATAACATAAATATAAACATAAACAACAATAGGGCAAGGTCATCCTGCCATTAAAGACATAAACAGAAGGAAAGCATCTATAAAGGTGACCGAATTAAAACATTCTTCAGAGAAATACAAGAATAGTGAGAATGTGGTATAATGAGCACTATTTAGAGAGCAGAGTCTGAAGGGTCAGAAAGAGTCAGAAGGATAACCATAGAAAGTGTCATTGGAAGGAGCAATAAGACAGGCATTGGAAATTTTGGAGGGAATGGTTTCCAGCAATGGTTAGGAGTAGGGATAAATAAGCCTTCCGTGGATTGAGGTGTGGTAGATCCAGAAGTGGATATCCCAAATAAAAAGTTCTTATTCGATATGTTTGCCTAAGAAAAATGGAGAGAGTTCTGAAATTCTTTTAAGTTTTTCTTTAATATTTCTGATATTTGCCTTTTTTTCTTTTTATTTCCTCTGTCACTAGTCTATTTTGATTCTGTATTACCTCTAGCCTCAGCTACTTTAGTAAACTATTAATTGGTTTCTTAAATTTTAGTTCTCCCCTTACCACCAACTTATTGTTGCCAGATTAATGTTTCTAAAATGCCATTATCGTCATATTATCTTCTTAAAAAATATTCAGTAATTGCTCACCTTCCACAGAATTCAAGTCAGTCTTTTTGGTATACCATTGAGGATATTTTAAAATTTGACCTCAGATTGCTTTTCCAGAATTATCTTCAATAATGTTCTACATGTAACCTTTGGGCCAGCAAAATTAAATTATTTCCTCTATGCTCTGCAGACACATCCGGCCATCTTCTCTCTGTCTTTGCTGGTACTAAACTCAAACTCAGTTTAGTTTGAATGCTCAGAATCTTACACACTCTTCACCTATTACTTCTTTCATGAAGTCTTTCCTGATCTCCAATTTAAAGCTCATTTGAAGGTTGATTTATACCCCTTGTAGGACATTTGCCATTTAATCTCTTATAGTAAATTGTTGTCTCCTTGGGGACAGGGAGCTATTTCTGTATATATCTGTATATGTATATGTGTGTGTATGGTATACACACACACATACACATACATATAAATATATGGAACTGTATATGTGCTATATCCGACTCTCTCTATATTTTCTACAGGGCCTAAACAGTGCTCATTGGAGTGAAATGTAGTCTAGAATTGAACAAAGAAAAGCAACACAAGTGGTGAGAAGGGGAGAGATGGTCCTTGTCTTTCTATCCCTAGAAGTATCCTTGTGGATTAAAGCTGTTACGAGGATAATATTTTAATCACACAAGATGCCTGTGCTAAAGTTGTATCTCCTAGAAATTTCATACATTGTTACATTATGTGAAGATACTGTTATCAATATCTGTGCAAGAATTTATGTTGTCCTGGAAGAAAAATAGAAGTTCATACATCTTTACTGCCTCTTCCTGGGAAATAGTATAACCAGCCCTCTACAGCCATGGCAAAGGAGAAATACAAGCCCCACTTCTGGAGTCTCTTTGGTGCTCTGTACCCCATAGATAAACCCATATTTTGGTGGTCATTTATTGCCCTTTCTTTTGGTAACAGCAACACAAATCTCCTATGGAAACACCCTTTCCCATTCTTCGTCTATGTGGCTCTAACATGGTTAATAACAACCCACACACCCCCAACTCTAAAATGAGCATGTGACCCAGACTTTGCCAACTATAGCACTACATTTTGCCAGCAAATGCATGACCCAGACAATCCCAGAACTTTTGTTTTTTAAAGCTGTATTTGCTAAAGCTACAGAATATATGTTTGAAGTTGTTTTTGTTCTTCTTATTTCATTGTGGGGAGAGTCTGTCTTAGAAAAAATGGCATTACAGAGGAAATCAGAGCAGACTTGAAGACAGATGCTTAATAACACCTGAGCACCTGGATTGTGCTTTAACTAAATCTGAATGTGAGGCTATAATTTACCCTTTTTGTTAGTTTCTTTTTTGTTATATTCTTGCAACTTTAGGAACCTAAATAATAATCATGCCAATGATACATTTACAAGAATAAAAGGAATTCAAGAAAAAAATTGGTTATGACAGTTTGTAAAAAAGCAGAATTAATTCAATGACCAAAAAAACTATTTGGGGTAACCTCTATGAAGTATCTTAACAATAATTTTCTTTAAAATATGCAACAATAGTTACTTTAAAAGCAAGAAAACCGGGGAGACCTAGAAAAATATAGAAAACCACAGAGTTCTGTGTAAGTCTGTACCTTCACACAAAAGCCTGCATTGTTTATCACAGTATCAATAGTTCCTATCAAACAGGGTCAATGTTGGATGAATGAATACCTAAATCAATGAGGCCTGGGCATATTGCCAACCACCTTGAAAATTCAGAGAGAAGGAGGGAATTATAAAGAAACAGAGCTCAACAAATATTATCATCATATTTTTCTGAGAGAGAAAGAGAGAGAGTGAGCACACATATGTTCCACTACACCATGTGGTATAGCCGCAAGGAGGTTACATAAAGGAAATGAAACCACACTTTCAGTTTGTTAATTTGTCCTATGCAATGTTTTTAAAATAAACTGCAGAGTAATTTTATGTTTTAAGAAGAAACTATGAGGATCTTAGGATGGTGGGAAAAGATAGATGAACGTGGGCTTGTTAAAGGAAGAAAGGATATTAATTTGGCCAATTAGTTATTTTAGTGGAGAATACAATATAATAAAGGATATGCCTAGGAAAGAAACAAGGTAAGAGTATATATTGTGTTCAAATAAAAACAAATCTGGACTTAGATAAGGAGAGACTTTATTCAAGAAGACTACTGCAACAGGGAGAACTCTCTGATCTCAGCAATCTGGAAGCCCCTCAAAATCAAACAAAAAGGCTTTTCTTTTATAGAGAAGAGTGAGCAAAGAGAGCAGAAACTTTTAAAGGGGTCACCGGCAAGCAAGGGGGAGTAAGCAGACACCATAGTTGGTCCAGGTGACAGTGAATGTCTCCCTGTGGTCAGCAGATTCTCTGGATGAGCTGTTTCGGGGGGCATGTTTTGAAGCCTGAGTTGTGAAGCGTGAGTAAACCTGAGTGCTCACTCAGGCTTGGGTTAAGCCAAAGTTTGGAGAAGAGAAGCCTGACTTGTCAGGTCAAGACAAAACACTGGATAAGGAATGGGGAGATATAAATACTTTGTCATTGACTGGAATGACAGAAAGAGGAAGAAATAGTCTGAATTTTTTCCAAATCCAAAGTGATATTTACAAGGAATACGTAGACATACTACATTTTGAAATATTTAAAATAAATAGACCTGACATTTGAAGAATTGAACTGAGTCACATGTTCTTGGAGTGAAGGAAGGCTGTATTTTGTATAAGACTTCATGCAGGTCCATGTTAATTGGGAGGCTGTTAGTCCTAATAATATTATTAGGAATAATAGCTTCCTAATTAGGAATATTAAACAATATGAGAAATTAGTAATATTCAATATTCTTAAAATTGAGATTGGGAACAAAATTGAGTATTTTCTTTTCTTCAAAGTAGACAGATATGGGCATGTCCTGTAGAATTATTAGAGGATCATATGAGCAAAGATATAAGGCATTAATAAAGAAACATTGAGGCCAGCTATGAGATGCTCTGGATTTGATCCAATAATAGAATTTAAGTGGAACATTCCCTCTTGTTCCAGAAGCTGAATTTTGACCACAGACCAAAATAAAAAGTCTCCAAAAGAATTGCTTGTAGAGATCCGAGTCCCTGACTGGATATTTGTATTCACAGAGTTCTGCTGATCTTCCCCTGTGCCTTTTAGAGTAGGTAAAAATGAGCTGGGGAGCTGAAATTGAATGGAAATGTATAATTAACCTGTCCAAGTGAAGGAATGTGAAAGGAGGATTTGATATAACTCAGACAGGGAACTGAGATTGAAAAAAAAATTAAAAATTTTCATATTTATGTCTCAATTAATTGATATTTTTCAATAAACTTGTTGCATAATTATACACCAAGGGTTTTGACAGCCTGACAGATGGAAACGAGGGAAAGAGGGGCCAGGATTGACACACCTAAAAAGTAGTTATTTCTCCAGGTGGGTGAATTAGAAATTAGTATGGTGTGGGGTATTATGAGTACCTGAAAATCACAGGCACGAGGCCCATTGCCTAGGACATCACCCAAACATGTCGGAAACAGGCAGAAGTTCTGGCATGCAAGAATCAAAAAAGAGAATCAACAAATTAATAGGAGGAAACTGATGCTCCAATGAACCCTCTGTACATATTTTTGTATATATGCTACAGGAATAAATAGTACTCTGAATTTGTGTGACTTAACCCTGCATCATAGGATCAAATTATATTTATAGTATTTAGCACATAAAAACACTCAAAAATGTTTGCTATTATATTATATGCAAAAGATCATGCTAGGAAATGTGAGTAATCCAAAGTTCCTTCAGAAATCCCCCTCCCTCTAGCAGTTAACAATTTAAATGGGAAACGGACATGGATAATATCTGTTACCTCAACATGGCTGGCAGCCTTGCCTTTACTTCTCACCCACCTTTTAAAGTTTGATGCATCCATCCTGCTTCTCCACACAAAATAATTCTAAAGACATTGATAATGACTGTAAATTTTACTAAAGTTTCCTTGAGGTGATGGAGAAGGAGCTTACATGGCACACTGAAAAGTCACTAGTTAGCCATTTTTCCTCTTCCCCAAGTTTCTCCCTTTAGCTGTATGAGTTCCAGCTCTTCATTTTCAATATTTTTCCTCTTTTGCAGAGCATCTATAGATTCCCTTTCTAATCTGCGACAATCTGCTTTTGTCCACAGTCTGTATACTCCACTCGGCAAAGTAAAATTCCAAAGATTTGTAAATATTACCTCTTGTTCCACAAATACGTTCCACGGGGCTGTCAGTTCATCCAGTACAGACACAGCGAGATAAAAAGTGCTATAACAAGAAAAGAAATAAAAGCTGTGTGACTTCATAGGTGGAAGAGTGTATTTAAGACTGGGGATGCTGAGGGCTTTGGGACAGTAAGGAGCAATTCAGCTGGACTGTGAAAAATGACTGTGATTTGGACATGTAGAAATGTACGGGTGGAGGATAGAAAATGAGAGATGATAGACAGAGGTATTGAAAATGAAAGGAACTGAGTAGTGTGTGGGAACAGAGCAAAATTTTGTGCCATATATATATAAAAAATCTAAACGTGCAGTTCAGTCAGCACTACATTGTACGATATAAGCTTGCATCACGGTAGAGAGATAAGACTTACCCAAACAAAATAATTCAAGTATATTACAAGGCAGGGAGTGGATGCTCAGCGACAGGGGGCGGTGAGGTTAGAAGAGGGGCAGGTGTGTGTGGGCTGTAGTAATCCGAGAGGACATAATGAAGGTCTTGAGCTAGCTGTGGAGGATGCTGTGAAAGGGCCACAGCAGATCCATTTCAAAGGCAGTGGTTCACAAGGCTTTCCTGTGGAATGTTAATTCTCTAGATTCTCCACAGAGTCAAGTATTTCCTTGGCTATGTTAATTTTCTAGGGTTGCCATAACAAAGTACCACAAACTTGGGTGGATTAAAATAACTGAAATTTATTCTCTGAAATTCTGGAGGCTAGAAAACTGAAATCTGGGTGCTGGCAGGGCCAGGCTCTCTCCAAAGGCTCTAGCAAAGAATCCTTCTTGCCTCTTTCGGGTTCTGGTAGTTACTGGCATTTCTTGGCATTCCTTTGCTTGTGGGATCATAACACCAATTTCTGCCTCTGTCTTCACAGGGTTGTCTTCTCTGTGCATGTGTCTGTGTCCAAATTTTCCTCTTTTTTTCCATTTTTTTGGTTTTGTTTTTATGGCACAATAGTTGTACATATTTATAGGAACAGAGTGATATTTCAGTACATCTATACAATGTGTTATAGGGTAATTTGTATATCCATCACTTTAAATGTTTATCATTTCTTTATGTTGGGAGCATTCAAAATCCTCTCTTGTAGTTACTAAAAAATATACAATAAATTATTGTTAACTATAGTCAGCGCCCCAGTGCAGTATAACCCCAGAACTTATTCCAACTATCTAGCTGTAATTTTTTGTCCTTTAACCAATCTCTCTCTAGCCCCCTCCTCCACCCTTCCCAGACTCTAGTAACCACTATTCTATTCTCTACTTCTTTGAGATCAACTTTTTTAGCTTCCACATATAAATGAGAACATGTATTTACCTTTCTGTGCTTGGTTTATTTCCCTTAATATAATATCCTCAAGGCTCATCTACATTGCTACAAATGACAAGACTTCATTCTTTCTTATGGCTGAAAGTATTCTATTGTGTGTATGTGTGTGTGTGTATATATATATACACACACACACCACATTTTCTTTATCCATTCATCTGTTGATGGACACTTAGGTTGATTCCATATCTTGGTTATTGTAAATAGTGCTGCAATAAACATGGGAGTGTGCATATTTTCTTTGATATACTTATTTCATTTCATTTGGATATATATCCAGTTTGGATTGCTGGGTCATATGGTAGTTCTATTTTTAGTTTTTTGAAGAACCACCATACTCTTCTCCAAAATGGCTATGCTAATTTACATACCCACCAATAGTGTATAAGAGTTCCCTTTTCTCAACTTCCTTGCCACTGTTTGTTTTTTTTTTTTGGTTTATTTGATAATCACTGGGGTGAGATGATATCTCATTGTGGTTTTGATGTGCATTTCCCTGATGATTAGTGATATTGAGCATTGTTTCATGTACTTGCTGTCCATTTATATGTCTTCTTTTGAGATATGTCTATTCAGATCATTTGCCCATGTTTTCCATTGGATTATTTGTTTGTTTTCTGTTGAGTTGCCTAAGTTCCTTGTGCATTCTAGACATTAATCCCTTGTTGAATGAATACTTTGCAAATATTTTCTCCCATTTTGCAAGGTGTCTCTTTGTTGATTGTTCCTTGGCTATGCAGAAGCTTTTTAGTTTTATATAATCCCATTTGTATATTTTTGCTTTTATTGCCTACACTTTTGAGGTCTTATCCATAAATATCTTTTCCAAGACCAATGTCCAGAAGCATTTCATTTATGTTGTCTTCTAGAAGTGTTATAGTTTCAGGTCTTGTATTTTAGTCTTTAATGCATTTTGAGTTGATTTCTGTGTATAGTGAGAGATAGGGGTCAAGTTTCACTATTCTGCATAAAAATACACAGTTTTCCCAGCACAGTTTATTAAAGACACTGTTCTTTCCCCAGTGTATGTTCTTGGGACCTATGTCAAAAATTAGTTGGCTGTAAATAGGTGGATTTATTTCTGGATTCTCTATTCTGTTCCATTGGTCTATGTGTCTGTTTTTATTTCAGCACAATGCTGTTTTGGTTACTATAGCTTTGTCATACATTTTGAAGTCATGTAGTGTGATGCTGCCACCTTTGTTTCTTTTTGCTTAGGATTGCTCTGGCTATTTGCATTCTTTTGTGGTTCCATATGAATTTTAAGATTTTTTTTATTTGTGTGAAGAATGCCAGTGGTATTTTTATAGGGATTGCATTGCATCTGTAGATCACTTTGGGTACTATGGTCATTTTAGCAATATTAATTCTTCTAATCCATGAGCATGGGTGTTTTTCCATTTGTTTGTGTCATCTACAATCTCTTTCATCAGTGTTTTGTGGTTTTCCTTGTAAAGATCTTTCACTTCCTTGCTTAAATGTATTCCTAGGTTTTTTTTATACTTGTAAATGGGATTGCTTTCTTGATTTCTTTTCAGATTGTTTGCTGTTGGTATACAGAAATTCTATTGATTTTTATATGTTATTTTGTATACTGCAACTTTTGTTTATCAGTTCTATAAGTTATTTTGGGGAAATCTTTAGGTTTTTCTATATATAAAATCATGTTATCTGCAAACAGGGACAATTTGACTTACTCCTTTCCAATTTGGAAATTTCCCTGATTGCCCTAGCTAGGACTGTCAATACTATGTGGAATAAGAGTGGTGACAGTGGATCTTCTTGCCTTTTTCCAGTTCTTAGAGGAAAAGGTTTCAGCTTTTCCCCATTCAGTATTATGTTAGCTGTCAGTTTGTCATATCTGGCCTTTATTGTGTTGAGGTTTGTTACTTATATGTCTAATTTGTTGAGAGTTTTTATCATAAAGGAATGTTGAATTTTATCAAATGTTCTTTCTCCATCTATTGAGATGATCATATGGTTTTTGTTCTTCATTCTGTTGATGTGATTTACCACATTTTTTTCTTTGTGTTTGTTGAATCATTCTTGCATCCCTGGGATAAATCCCACTTTATCATGGCATATAATCCTTGTCTTTTGGTTTGCTAGTATTTTCTTGTGAATTTTTGCATCTGTATTCGTCAGAAATATTGGCTTATAGTTTTCTTTGTGTGTGTGTGTGTATGTGTGTCCTTGTATGGTGTCAGTATCAGGGTAATGCTGGTAATGTTGGCCTTGTAGAACAGGTTCGGAAGAATTTCCTCTCCTTCAGTTTTTTGGAATACTTTAAGAAGAATATGTGTTAGTTTTTCCATAAATATTTGGTAGAATTCATCAGTGAAATCATCTGGTCTGGGCTTTTCTTTGTTGGGAGACTTTTTGTTGCTGATTCAATCTCACTGCTTGTTGCGGGTCTGCTCAGGTTTTCTGTTTGTTCCTGATTCACTGTTGGTAGGTTGTATATGTTCAGGAATGACCTATGTCCTCTAGGTTTTCCAATTTGTTGGCACATAGTTTTTTATAATATTCTCAAATGATCTTTTGTATTTCTGTGGTGTCAGTTGTAATGTCTACATTTGTTTCTGCCTTTATTTTTGTTGGGTCTTCTTTCTATTTTCTTAGTCTAGTTAATAGTTTGTGGGTCTTGTTTGTCTTTTCAAAAATCCAACTTTTCATTTTGTTGATCTTCTGTATTTTTTTGGTCTCAATTTCATTTATTACTCCTTTGATTTTTATTATTTCTTTCCTTCTGTGAATTTTGGGTTTGTTTAGTTCTTGTTCTTCTAGTTACTTGAGGTGCATCATTAGGTTGTTTATTTGAAATCTTTCCACTTTTTTGAACTAGACATTTATTGCTATAAACTTCCCTGTTAGTACTACTTTTGATGTATCCCACAGGTTTTTGGTATGCTGTTTCCATTTTCATTTGTTTCAAAAATTTAAAAAATTTTCTTCTTAATTTTTTTTATTAAACCATTAGTCATTCAGGAGCATGTTATTGAATTCCCATTTACTTGTACAGTTTTGAAATTTCCCCCTGTTATCGATTTCTAGTTTTATTCTGCTGTGGTATGGAAAGACACTTGATGTGATTTTGATTTTTAAAAAATTGTTGATACTTGTTTTGTGTCCTAACATATGATCTAACTTGGAGAATGTTCCATTTGCTGATGAGAAGAATGTATACTCTATAACTGTTGTATGAAATGTTTTGTAAATGTTGTTAGGTCCATTTGGTGTATAGTGCAGTTTAAGTTCAATGTTTATGGTTGATCTTCTGTCTAGATGACCTGTGCAGTGTTGAGAGTGGGGTATTGAAGTCCCCAACTATTATCATCTTGAGGTCTATCTCTTCCTTTAGCTCTAATAATATCTGATTTTTATATCTGGGTGTTCCAGTATTGAGTGCATGTATATTTATAATTGTTATATCCTCTTGCTGAGTTGATCCTCTTATCATTAAATAATGACCTTCTTTGGATCTTTTCAAGGGTATCAAGCCCGTGGATTTCAATGAATCTTTTTGGAGACACAATTCAACTCACAAAAATGGCAAAATAAACTTTGGAAACTTTGTTTACCTATGTTTTAAATATTACAGTTAAGATTAGTATATTTTATATTCTGAGAAGTCCTAGAAAACAAAACAAAATGAAAAAACTTTTATAACATTTATAAACATTTATTTAACTTTTTATAACATTTTCCAAATGTATATGCCCATGGAATTGCCTTTTAAAATACATGTAAAATCTATTAATTCATTCTGAGAAATAAAGCCTGGGAATGGCTATCCCAAGATATTTCACAATAAGGAGATTGGCTCTTCCCCACACTTCAGTGAAGAAAGAGGCTGTTAGCACAAACTCAGAAAGACAGACCATGAGAAAAAAGCAGACATTGAGTAAGTACAAAACTCTTCCCCTTGTAACCACTTTGCCACCAATGTCAAGGTCAGAAGAGAGGCAACCTGCTTGGCATATCCCTTTTTCCCCCAATTCTCACGATTATCCCTCAGATCACAAGTCACTGTTTTAAAATGTCACTGTCCATTCATTTCCATTTTTACATATATATTTTGTTGGCAAAAGATTCTTGGTGGTTGTGGAAATTGGGGACAATGACTAAGTTTCGTGACTGTTTTGACATGTGTAGTTTCAGGACAACATATGAGAAAATAGAAAGGCAGAGGTGACCAGGGAAATGTAGGCCATGGGCTCTGGGAAGGTATTGGTCTTCTATAGGTTATCAAATGAGGTTTGACCCTATCATTTTTATACCTCAACAAACATCTGGATTTCAGAAAATGGAGATAGAGAAGGTTGGGCTTGATGATTGCAAAGGATCTTTAAGAGCTAACATTTTGTGACTTCTTCATTCTTTTGCCAGATTGTAACTAATTGCAGAATTACATTTAGAAACTTATTTGGAATAGGATAATGATGACTTTTTTAGTTCAGTTATTTCAGTTTCTTGTAATGATGACCAGTGAATCATTCTGGTAATGTTTGTCATTTTAAAACCAGCAGACTCATTTATCCTTTATTTGTACAAATAAATGGTTAACTTTGGATTCTGTCCTACTGTCTATAAGGAAACACTGGTGGTTAATTGAAAAACATTACGATTTTGAGATTGTTAGTCACTGGTTAAAATTAAAAATAGCTGGGTTCAGATATATTCATCCTCCAAAGCAGTAAACTAGAGAGCCATACTGTTCATATGGCCAGAGACTAATTCAGCTAAGATAGCTGTTTGCTATCATAAGCAAAACACCAAATGTTTCCTGTAGCACCATTTTGTAGTGAGAAAATGCCAAAAGCAAGGTAAATGTTATAGGTAGGTCCTGATCCTAAGCCTTCTCTGAGGAGAGGTCAGGGCATAGAAAACTTTGTGGAATTGACTATTCAAAGTGCAAATGAATTTGTCACTAGCAATTAGAATGCACAAATTTAGAAGAGGAGTACACCTAGTGAGTCATTTAGCCTAATTCTCTAAATTATAGAGATGAGAAAAACTAAAACCCAGAGAGGATAATAAAATTAGGGTGCATTTTCTGAATACTTGTCTATGCCAGGCATTGTGCTAAGTGCCTTTTGTATTTTCATATTTATAACAACTATATAAGATTGCTATAGCTATCCCAATTTTACAGAGGAAGAAATTTAGTTTTGAATTTTCCATAGATTGCACAGCTAGTAAGAGTTAAAGCATGAACTTAAACTCAATTTCTCTTCCTCCAAATCTTCATCATCTATTTTAATATAAAATATTTTGCCCAAAGCCTAAACAAAGACATCTATCTCTTCAGTTCTAGTCTGACTTCTTTTTTTCTTGTCTTGCTGCACTATTTGAAGATTGTTATGATAAATTTTTGATCCAAAATCAATCTACTGAATCACTCCATGGATCATATAAAACTAGGTATAAAGAAAACACATGTAGGTATCTGACCAGTACCATGCAAGCAGCATTTTTAAAGAAAGGAAATACTAAATGCATGATAAACTGCTTTATGTTAGAGAGAAAAGTACAAATGACTTGTCCCATATGATATTCTAGTACTTATCAGATATTGTTTTAAAATATATTCATTTTCCAATGTGGCCTAGGAAGTGCAGGATGCACATGCAGCTGGATTAAGTATATAAATGTGTACTCTCTCAGACTTTTTTTGGCAGGTGCTGACCTAGCCATTGTTATTTCAGCTGGAATTATGTATAATGCTCAATAGCAAAACATTACATGCACAACTTTACACAAAAGCTTTTACCTATTACTGGATAAATACTTGATATTTATATCCAGAATAGTAATTGATGGTCCTGTTGTGCCTACAGGGCTGTAATTCACTTTAGGGTTTCTGCTGACTTAACACATTGCAAGAATATTATCTGAGTGTTTTATTACCGGCTTCAAAATCCTGAGGCTAAATTTAAAGCTCTGGAGTATCCACTTTATGGACATGCTTTGTTTCCTCAAATTAGAGGACAAAATGTCTTATAAGATACTTAGAAGTTGTCATCTATGTAGTCATATCTTTGCAGAATAAGGACAATGTGACAATTAGTCATGTGCCAACACGGCTAGGCTAGAGTATGGGGTTGTTTAATCAAATGCTAATCTGTGTTGCTATGAAGGTATTTTCTAGATGTTGTTAACTTCTGTTGACTTTAAGTAAAGCAGATTACCCTCAGTAATGTGATAAGCCTCACATGATCAATTGAAGGCCTTAAGAGCAAAAACTGAGGTTTCCTGAAGAAGAAGGAATTCTGCCTCAAGATTGCAGCATCAAATTCTGCCTGAGTTTCTAGCATGCTGGCCTGCCCTACAGATTTCAGGTGTGCTGGCCTTCACAATTATGTGAGCCGATTTCTTAAAATAAATCTACTATATTTTATTTATTAAAATAAATCTCCTATGTATATTTGAGATGAGGTTCTGAGAGTTATTTGTTAATTTTCATATTTCTGTGACAGTGAAGAGAATTATCTTTTAAGCGTTTTTAAAAGTTATTAGTCACAACTCTGTGGTTGAAAATAAAAGAAAACAAATTTAAAAATGGGAAACTGCTGACTCCCGCCACTGGGAGGCATAATGATACAATTAGGCTTCAGGGGCCCATGAAACTAGTGCAGGGTGGGCCGGGACGCTCACTCCACTCACAGCTTTGCTTTTCCATACGTATCACCTCTACTTTACCACTCTGCAGGCCAGCTTCTTCCACGTGGTGGGAAATTCCACATCAAGAATTTCTGAGCATCAAACCTCATAGCTTCCACCCTCACAAAGTCCCTTTTTTCATTTCTAGTTAATAAAAACCCTGACAAAAGATGTTGGTTGGCTCAACTTTAATCAGGGGCCATTCCAAGGGCCCTTCAGTGTAGCCGGAGGTGGGGCTACACTGAGAAAAGAATGAATCATAAAAGTGCAGGAGTAAGTCATAGTTACAACAACTGACATACATTCTATGAAGTATAATTAGCAGATATTAGCATGTGAGGGAGACATCCTATAACTGTAAAACTAAGAAAATTACATGGCTTACATTTGCTCAAGAAGTCATGATATAAAACAGAAAGACCAAAATACAAAATGCCTATTTGATTTTCTCAGTTATAAGATAATCTTAAGGACAATGCAATATCATAACATCAGTCACACTCTTAGTCAAATATGTAAATCTGCTTGAGGGTAAAATATGACAAGCTCCAAATGGATTAGCCATGATAATAATAAGAGTACATTGCTTTTTCAATTTTCATTGAGCATCAGGGTGGGGAAAATTACTTCTGACACCGTATATATCAATGATAAGGGGTGTGGGCCACACGTAATAACAATGATACTTTATATCTACATAGAGCCTTTCATGTCAATAGCACAAATGAATCCTCTGTGGCAGCGTCATCTCCAATTTGCAGAGCAGAGAGGCTATTCAACTGCCTGGGAGAGCAGATGGATTTTGTGACTTGGATAGTAACTGCTTTAGTTTATTTAGAGGTTGCATTCTTTCAACTCTGAAGGTTGTCTTCGTGACCCAGGTTTCATTTTCTTGCTCCTGAAATTCTCCTCATTCGTGTGCTGAAGAAGCATTGAAACTGTTTCTGGATCTCTCAGCATCTGCAGTATGAGCGACTAAGTTATAAATGTAGAAGGGTGTGTAAATATATATATATATTTGCATGTATATATGTATGTATACAATAGCTTTATTGAGATACAATACACATACCACATAATTTAGCCATTTCAAGTGAATAATTCAATGATTTTTAGTATAATAACAGAGTTGTGCAACCAGCACATTTGGTTATTTTGAAATTGCCTTCGATTATTTTTTTCAGGTTCTAGAGTATGGAAACTGGATATAAATCTTGAGAAGTGAAAGTTAACAACAGCAGCAACAACAGTAATCATAGTTTGAATCTGTCTGTGCTTTCAAATATATCACCTCATTTAAACATCCAACAACTACACAGGATAGATATTAATTCAACTTAAGATGAAAAACACTGGTGCAAAATGGTAAAATTCTAAGTCTTAGGTTAAAATAATTGGCAGAGCCAAGATCTGATCTAATGTCAGTGCAATGAGACAATTCCTCATCCTGCTACATCAAGGATTGTATTCACTTTATGTAATGTGATGATTTACTCTACAGCATTTATTGGTCTAATATTTCCATCACTGTAATGCCTTTCCACTTCATTTTTTACTGTGTGTCTTGTCCTATTGATCATTTAGTGTTTACTTGGAGTCATAGTTACTCTGCTCCCACTTCTACTTATTGTCTATGTAGACTTATTTTATTTAGACTTTATTTCTGAAAGTAAATGACTTTCTCAGAGGTCAGGTTTTTCCCAGGAAAGCTGAGATGACCCAGGGTGAGCAGATGAGGAGGGCCCATTTGTGGTAAATCCCTATAGTATTGGTAGTGGTTCATAAGTTATGAGACAGTAACCTTCATACACCTGGAGTGCCTGATGAATTCTATGAAAAGCAGGGAGGGTATGTGCTTAAGGCTTCTGCTGTCACTGCATTGTTCTCAGGACAGCACCATGACCACATCAACATGGACCATCAGCATGCTCTCTCTTTAAGCCTGGAAAAAAAAAATCTACATGAATGTTCTAGAGCATCCATTCCTCTGTACCTATTTGGTATTATGATCAATAATTTTGTTTGGCTACTCTGTCTCTACCTTGCTTCATCTACTGAAACTTGCACTCCTATAGCTTTCCCCATTCTCACCCTATCAATGTCTCTCTTTCTGGTTGTTAGGCATGCACAGACTGTGCAGCAGTTCAGAACATGGTCAAGTTCTGCTAAGGAGATTCAGGTCACAGTGACGGACAGCTAATACCCATGATGGTCTCAGGTCATGATGAAGTGATAGTTTGTTTCATTGCTTTGATTTATCTTTACTCATAATATTTGAATAATTTTGAATTTAATACAATATAAAAGGCCTGTAAGAGATCTTATATAATACACGAAGAGGAAGCCAGAAAATGTTGAGAACATTGACCCGAATACCCCAATCCTGAGAAACTGGAGAGGGTTTCACTGTGCAGGACCTTAGGAGAAGAGAAAATGAGTAACACTTGAATGCCTTCACTTCTCCTTCTTCATTTTTCTTTCATTTAGGTCTTTTTACTGTTAGGCCGTAGAAATAACACTGGGTACTTCACACCAATTATAATTTCACTTCCTTTGTTCAGTCAGATGTGTTAACATTTGTTCGACGATGCTAAAACATCTGAAAACAGGAACATACGGTCTTAAAGCTCAGACCATGAACAGCCTGAAAATTAGATGTGTTCAAGCACGGATGGAGGAGGCCTTGAGGTCTATGACTATGAAGGTGAAGGCTACTTTTGTGAAGATATTTATCTTCAGGGAAAACATGATACATTAGCTTGATGCAAGAAGGACGAGCCAATGCAACAGGGAAGTGATAATTTTTAATTCAATAGTGTGTACTAAACAGATTACACTTCAGATGTGCTTATTCCCTAAAAAAACAAACAAACAAGAACACAAAAATAACTTTTTTTGAAGCTAGAAAATGAAAATGGAAACAAACAATATTTATTTTACTAAAATATGTTAGATATTCGGAGCATATGATAGTGCTGTTTGAGCAAAGTGCAATGTGAAGGGGACATTCTTATTGACGGGAGGGAACCACTGCAGCTCACTCCAAGTAAATAAGGATGGGTGGTGGAAGAAGAGCCCAGGGTTAAGAGCAGGGGGCCTGATCATCAACAGGTCAGCTGCCTGGGAACCAGGGGACCCAAAGAGGAAACCTCAGGAGCATAAGGGCCTCATGGCTGTATGGATACCCGAGCATGAGAGAAAAGGAGAGGTAGAACTTTTTACACGTTAGGAATGACAGGTTATGACCTCACGACTACATCGTGATGGTCCATGGTGATGTGGTCGTGGTGCTGCCATGAGAACAATGCAGTGACAGCAGAAGCCTTGAGCACATGCCCTTCCTGCTTTTCACAGAATTCATCAGGCACTCCAGGTGTACGAAGCTTACTGTCTCGTAACTTGTGAACCACTACCAATACTACAGGAGGGCACGCAGTAGCGTCAGCAGGGTGGGAGGAGGTGATAGAGGTGGGCCCACTGTAGTCCTCGACCAGTGAGAGACCACACAAAGAATTTTGCTGTTCAGACAAATGGGATAGTAGCAGTCAAGAAAGTAGATCGATCGATTGATTGAGTTTTCATTCATTCATGTAGATGAGAAAAGCTACAGTATGTTATTATATTGATAGGAATAATCTACTCAAGAGAGAATACCTGTTGATGCAGAAAAGCAAGAGCAGAAGCAATGGGATCTAGTACACAAGGATGGAGGTTGGTCTTTGGGAGGAGCATCTTCCATCATAACAGGAAAGGAGGCAGAACCACATAGATGCCCATGGGGGCCTTCTGAAACATACTGGAGGAGAGTTCCTGTAATCCTGTGAGAGTCCAAACCTAGGAAATACAGTTTGTTACTGTTGTGGGACCCTCATATATTCATTCATTCATTCATTTATTATTGAAGAAAACTCTGTGCTAGGCACTTTACTAGTTGATGGGTACACAATGGTGAGCAAGCTAAAGACTGGAATAACTTGGCAAGACATGTCACGAAATTTTTAGTCATATCTAAAAATTCTGGTGGGTGAATGATTTTTACAACATATAATTTAGTGGAAAATTTAGTTAAACAGGTTTTATTAGGCTAACATTACTAAATGATAAGCCAAGGATGAAAAAGAATTTTAAAAGGGAATTATAGAACATTTATACATAAGGTAAGTATTTTCATTACAGAAGGGCATTCTCATTTTTAATTTTATGCCTATACTTTTTACATTATTAATATTTTAGATATCACCCCTTAAAAGAGAAAGATAAAAAAGTAATACATTTTGAAAGCTATGAAAATACAAATTTGGGTGCTAAATGTGTTAGGATCTTTTGGCTGAACATGGGGTGAGGGGTGATGATCAACGGTTTGCAACAGAAGAAAGCACATTTGTGGCCACAGACACATACACACACAACATACAGAGACACACACACCCACACAGACACACACACCCCCACACATTTAGTCTCCTGTGCTCCTGACCTTATTTTCTGTTGAGTATGTGAGTTTTACCTCAGATGTTCAATTAAAACCAGCCAACCAACCCAAACAAATAAAAAAATAAAGCCCTACCTAGGGCAACAAATGTAAACTTCTATTAATAGTTCCTCTTTTGCCTTATATTAAGGATACTTTTCAGAAGCATAATATAGCAATTATTTGTCAGACTGTTTCTTGTTTTTCTCTAGCCATCTTTTCCTTTACAGCCACATATAAAGCCAACAAGTCAGACAGTAGGCATTTTTCCTATCTCAAGTTGGCATGAGATTATGTGTGTGCATGTGTGAGTGTAACTGGAGGGTTTGGTTCAGGTTGCGCTCTCTCTGGGTAACAATCTTCGTACATTTCCATGTTTCTCACCACTTGTTGGAACTCATAGAATTAAGAGTTAGATTTAATTATTAAGCTTAATTAAGCTCCTTTCCCTTGCTAAGTGAAGAAGGCACAGATTTCTCTTCAGGTCAATAAGCATATGACAAACTTTGCTCTGAGTCAGATCAACTCTGAGGTAAAGTATAAAATCCCCAATTCTGTGGGCAAATTTCAGATCCCTCTCTGTAAATCAGTTTGATTTCTATCATGGTAGTACTTTCAGTGGTTGTACCAATGGTATTTTTATTTTACATGTACTTTTATTTTAATGGCATTTCGTAAAGTTGACATCTCATTGGCTCAACACTCTAGGTGCCTTTAGCATGAAGAACTTCAATCTGTATAATGTTGCTGCAGATTGAATCTTGGCCAAGGGAAGAGTTAAGGTATTTTTGATAAATATGGGAGGTGGATCCAGGTAATACTGACTCCAACTTTCCTGTTAAAATTCACATGATTTTCGAACATCTCCTATTAACTGTTACTATAAATGTGACATCGGTATTGTGTTTTCCTTAATGACACTAGCTTCATGTCATTGGACAATGTAAAAAAAAATGGCGTACTGATTATTTTAAGTAACAGTGTGATTGGAAAAAGAAATAAGAAGACTAAAGAGATAGGAAGACTAATATATTTTTAAGAGCTGAATATCTCATTTAGACATCATAAAAACTTTTCAAGGTAGTTACTCGCATTCACAGAAAGCTACAGAAAGTTTAAGTGATTTGCCCAAATCTCAGTCTGAGTAGTCAATGTAATTGGAATTTAAACTTGGTCTTTCTGATTCTAAATCTATACCCTTTTTCTCCTTATTATGCTTGCATATTTTGTTTAAAAATATTTTTTTTCAGTGAATTGTCTGCTAAGAAATTCACCTAGTATCTTTATAGTGGTACCAAAGTAGAGTTCAGAGATACTATCATAAACTAATGTCTCATGTACCAGCTTGGGGCAAAAATAAGATCCTATTTATTTTAATAATCTGATTGATGACTCTACACTTTTAACATCACTCTGGGGGGAATGTCCGCTTCTTATTAGGGCCAGTCTGTTTGGGGAAATAGCCCTTCATAGGTTCCCGACTCAAATAACTTCAGTCCTGATTGCTCCTATCTACCCATTGGAGTAGGCACTCAGGCCTGCCACCTTGTGAATATAAATGACCCCTGGCCAAGCCTTTAGCTAGAGGCTTGCTGCTAACAGATAGGGAAGGAGCAGGGACCCCTTCCACCCACCCACACCCGCACTGTCAGAGCTTCTTAGAACACACTTGTGAGAGAGAGCGTTGATGCAACTTCAGTGTCCTTCCGAGGATAAGGTTTGAGGAAAGAGAACTGGAGAAGTGTGTTGCTGCCAGGTGGAACTGCTGTGGAAAATAATCCTCGTTCTAGAGTTGGAGACAGCGTTTGATATCTACTGAGATGAGGTCTCTGCTGGCCAGTCAGCAGTTTTTGAGGTGGGCAGGAAGGGAAAGGAAGAGATAAGGTCTCTCCTCACACAACCTATTAGCTTTAGTTCCCCGAGAGGTATGAGATTGGAGGGGCTGAAGAACACTATCAACTTTCTAAACATTTCATACCTCTGTATGGTGTAAAATTGAATGGAAATATGTATTTTTAATAAAGTAAAATTAAGTTTTAAAATAACTAAAAAAGGCTCAGACTCAGCTAAGATTGACCCACAGCACTGCAAGCATGAAATTCCAGATGTCACAGCTCTATATTTTATAGTCACAGCCCCTCGGAGAACCCTGAGCTTACCAACATTGCTAAGGTATCTGGAGAAGAGAGCTTTGCAGCCTCAACCTGCCTCCATTGGGCCTGTAACCGGCCCTTGGGTTTTGATGCTTCCCTTCCTTGGGAGTGGAGGGAGGAGGCATTGCTGGCCTTCCTGTATAAGGATCCCATTTTGGACTATTTTAAGCTCTTAGAGAAGTCCTATGACATTGGACTCTGAAAGAGAAGCTGGTTTGGATGTTACAATTCCTTCTTCTACAAGAGATTTTTTGATCTTCATGCAAAGGTTCCTACTATTTCTCAAGTAACAAACGGGAACAAATAACAAGAAAGGTAGGGAAGAAGAGGTTTATGCCGAGTCAAAAAACAATATTGGTTATGGCTGTATATAATGTATTGTAAGGCTGTGATACAATCTCTTTACACAAATAGGCAATTTGAAATATTTAAGAAACTTAGTTCATGCTTAAATACAGAATTTGATTTTAAGGAAATTATTCACTTAGAAAATAAGAGTTAAAAAAACTCCACATTTACTGAGCTTTTAATTAAATTTTCTCCTAATCTTGGCAATTTGCAATATACCAATAGTTTAGTTTGGTTATCGTTACCTATTGACCTATAAATACACTCAAATATTGCCTATATTGAATGCATTATTACTGGTTCAATAAGAGCTGTCTTAAAATGTACCTATATTTCATCTTAAAGAAACTGTAAAATTTTGTCCTGAGGAATAATTGTGAATTTAGAAAGAAAGAAAGTGGTAAATTAGAAAATACAAAATTTTCACATTAGACAAATAAGTGATATATCTTTGACCCAACTCCTAGGAACATCAGAATTTTCCTTCTGATTAAATATATTACCATATTGAACTTGAGCACCTTTGAAAATACAGTACTGAGAGTAGGTTACACTGTGATTATCTGGAAATAAAGTTTTGAGAAACATTATATCTTAACATGTTAGGCCTTAGTAACCGGCAATTAATGCTTTTAACAACGTACTTTGATTTTGTTGGTGAAATAAATATAAATGCTGAAAGTCAACTGTCTTATGAAATAATTTCCTTTGAGAACCTAATGCTTATTAGTTAGTAGCTTTTCTAGTAAGAAAGAGAAGATTGATTTTATTGGGCTTTGGGATGTAAAGTGATGTTTTCTCTCTTGAAGCACACAGATGTGTAATTTTATGCTCAGATCTGCGGCTGGTGTGTTATAACCTAGGATAGCTGGGAAAGCAGGTAAAAATGTCTGTGTCAGCCATATCAGTTGCATTCTGCTGGGAGAAATAGCAGCCGGAACAGTCCAATCATGGCCATGTAAAATAGTGTGCAGGCTGAAATGAAGGATGAAAGCAATTTCTGCCAATTCATAGAATGTTGCTTTTAATAGGGCTTTAATAAAATACAGAGGAAGATTTCAATAGAAAAGAAACACTTTCCAAAGTGGAACTGATAAAATGTGGCCTGGATTGTCTGCCCAGTGAGAGAGAGAGTTTCAGGCCACTGCAGAGTGGGTAGGCGTAGATTGAATGAACAAGTTGGTGAAGCTATAGGACAGGTGATTCAGAAAAGAGTGTTAGAACTTTAGGGGCTGCTGTCTGGGCAAATTTCAAGTATATAATATAGTATTATTAACTGTAGTTACAATGCTGTACACTAGATCTCCAGTACAAAAAAAAAAATAACTTTAGGGGTCAACAGGTGAACCACACAGTTTGTTTATCCATTCACCCACTGAAAGATATTTAGGTGGTCCAGACATTGACTCCCATCTTAAAGTGGCTTATTTACATCAACCCTAGACTGCTGAGAATTCCCTACCACTTTCTACACTTCTGAATTTATTTACTGATACACTTGGTCATTCCAGGCCTCTTGCTCTATAGAGAGAATTAGGAACACTGCTTCCATTGCATCTATTTCACACAGCTTTGTGCCATTGCCTAGTGTCATGTGGGAAATGGCCACAGGCGGGGCTTTTCCAAAAGCTTACAGGCGCCCACTGCTAAATCCAGTCAAGTGTGCCGTTAGACCCAATGCTTTGGACTGTCCCATACCAGTCTGTATGTTACAGAATAAATATCCTTGCTCTCTCCCCACTCCCCAACACACACTGATATGTCAGGATGAGAAAGGACTCTGAATTTGATTTCATTTTTCTCTTTTCTCTCTTCTCTCTCCAATATAGAAGAAGCATAAGAGGAGAGTTTTGAGTTTTCCATCTCTGAATTTGTTATCTTCCTTCTTTAGATTCTGGGGATGAATAAAACTAAAATCTAATCCCGAAGTCTTTCTCTGTAAAGAGGAAATATAATGGAATCAAAGATCTGTCAAGTAGATTGCTTTGCTGAGGATCCAAAAAATTCATATTGTGTATCAGAAGTGGAATATTCATCTTCTTTTCTTTGCATTCTTGTTTGAACAATTTTATCACCTCCTAATCTTGTCCTTAAGTAGACAGATGCCTCTTGATGACTGAGAAAAAGATGGAGTGCATGAAAATGCAAAGAGTAAAGCATTTTAATATATTTTAAAATATTCTTGGAATTTAAACATATATATAAATTTTTATTATTTATAAGGGTTTTTATTAGCAATATATTGAAAACAATTTGAAACTCTATTAAAGAGAGAAAGGTTGAGCAATTTTACTGCATCCTTTCTAAGAATTATCATTCATCTGTTAAAAAACATGAAGTAGAACTACATATAAAGAAAAGAGGCCTTTTATAGAATATAGGTAAAATATGATTTCATAAAAATTAAATAAAAATCCTGCATAAGTGTACACATAGTTCTATATGTTTGTAAAAACAGGAAAACTGTGGATTAAAAAACAGTTCAAACTATTAGCTTTAGTTGCCTGAGAGGTATGGGATTGAAGGAGTTGAGGAACACTGTTGACTCTTAAAAAATTTTATACTTCTGTCTTGTGTAAAATGTAGTGAAAATACGCATTTTTAAAGAAGAAAACTTAAGTTTTAAAACAACAAAAAAGACTGGGTGGACATTGCTATGGACTGAATTGTGTCACCTCAAAATTCCTATGTTGAAGTCCTAGTCCCCCCTGTGATAATATTTGGTGACAGGACCTTTGGGAAGTGCTTAGGTTTGGAAGGTCATGAGAGTGGGGACCTCATGGTAAGATCAGTGCCCTTATAAGAAGAGGCACTTACTCCTTTCTCTCTCCCCACCGTGTGAGGACACAGGGAGGAGGTGGCTATCTGCAAGCCAGGAAGAGGGCCTTCACCAGGGAACCAAGTGGACTGGCACCTGATCTTAGACTTTCCATCCTCCAGAACTGTGAGGAATAAATGTCTGTTGTTTAAGTGACCCAGTCTGTGATATTTTGTCATGACAGCCTGAGCTGACTAGGACAGATATACAAAAATGTGTTGTAGTATAATTTTCTATTGATATCTGGGACTTCTGTTTTATTAAAAATTATTTAATTTATGCTTTTATATATCTTCCAAATGTTCTACAAGGTACATATAATTATTTTAGTAACTGTAAACAGTATATTTTATCGTACTTTGTAAACATTTTTCTTTTTAATAAAATGAAATCATATTATATATATTATTATCCAAGTTACTCAGGGATTGGGGGGTTTACATAGCTAGTTGGTGGCAGTATTAGGGATAAAAATGTGGGAACCCAATCCTAGTTCAGTGCACTTTCCGTCAAAACATGCTTTTTCATAAAAAGTTATATGCTGCCATTGTTCAATAGCAGAAGGTTTGCGAGAATACTATTAGGAGGCTAACATCTTCTAAAATATACATGCGAAATACATGAGTTTGAAGTTTAAACGGTATGTTTTTATCCATAAAATACAGACAAATTCTTAAACAAGACACGGCAATACAAGTGTTTAGAGTGCTTAAATACATAGGAATTATATTTCAAATCAATGAAGGTTATTGTGTGGCAAGGTATACACAGTATTTTGTGGTTTTCATGTGTGGTTTGTGTATGTGTTTATTAGAAATATGAGTAGAAAGAAATGGAATGGCACAGAAAGTTCTCATCAGCCATGTAAAAATAGAAACAATATTGTGTTCTTATACTATTGGCCACAAATCGTATTTTTACCTTCTTATTTTAAGAACAGGTAAAAGGCACCCACTCCCTCCTTATTCTCCCATTCTAAGCTTTATTTATGAGACTCTTTTGTATCACTGTATTTATACATATTTACTTTCCAAGTCATAATTAATATGTGTACATTTTCATACACACAAAACTTTGAGAGTCAAACAGACATCTAAGTACATAAATGGAAATGAGTCCAAACTATTTTTTGGCTAAATGATAAATAATCACTTGCTGTACAGAATTCAAGCAATGTTGTCTTGAATGTGAACATATCCTAAATCACTTTCATGGCAGTAGTGAAAGGTAATAGTGTCATTTTCTTGGGCCACAAATAGGCTACATAAAGAACATGATAAAGAAACAACAATAACAACAACAAAAAAAACATGGAAGTCAAAATGCCTAGAGTGACAATCAATTACAGAGGTTAAGAGCAAGGTCTGTGGAGCCAGACTGCCTGGGGTTGAAGCCTGTCTCTACTGCCTGCACTGTATGCATGACAAAGGGAAGTTACTTAATTTTTCTATGCCTTGGTTTCTTTATCTGTACAAAGGTGATAATAATTATAACGCATACTTCATAAATAAATGAAGACACTCCATAATTCTGAAAAGCTCTATAGTACATTTTTTTCCTGTAAGTTTGGTAATAAACTCAATGGGCAACAGAACTGGACTTGAACTGACAGGTATATCTCTCCCGTTTGCTGTTCACAGATATTTTATTCTTTTTTTTTTTTTTTGGTGACTTTAATTGCAATGGGAAAATGTCAACAGATAAACAAATTTTAGAGCTCCCACTGCCCCCCCGTGTGCTACTGTGATAAAACCTAAAGGAAACATTTGTTATGATCAATAGTGCAGAATATGGAATTACTGCCAAAGTCTGATCATTGCAAGTCTTTTAGAAGACTCTTATATATGGAGTATGTAATTGAAGTATCTAACTAAAGAGTATGTTGTGGGAAATATGACCTCATATATCTTAAGGAAATAGAAAAACAAGTTGTTGGCATTTCTCAGTGACAATGACAACCGAAAAATAATGAGAACAATGGGGAAAAAACAGATGCTAAGGAAAAATCAAAGCAAAACACAAACCAAAACAAAACAAAAATTAAGACTCCCATTGTGTGTTGAATGAGCTGCTCAACGATCAGGAGGTGAACCTGAGCTACTGACTGGTCTACAGGTCACAAAATGAGCTAGAATACATTATACTATAAAAAAAACTGAACATTGAATATGAGTGTGAATATTCAAAAGGTTAGCTGCAGAAATTTAAGAAGCTTCATGGTATAATTATCTGATTTTTTTTTCTTTTACCATCCTCATTTGGAAAATCCTGTGCGCTTTAGATACCAGTTCTGATAATTGAGGTTCCCGCATGGTCACATGTGCGCAGCACCCATCTAGAGGCGGTCCTGTGAAAGAATCGCATTAAAAGTAAAAGCACTAGAGAGCTACTACTCATGAAATTCTTTTTTTTTTAAAATAAATGATATTATATTTGTTGTATAAAAGTTTCTGCTGGTCATAAAGCTGCAGATTATATTAGTACATTTGCTAACCAAATATTTTACTTAGCTCGGGCTGCCATAACAAAATACCGTAGACTGGGTGGCCTAAACAACAGAAATTTGTTTTCTGACAGTTTTGGAGGCTGGAAGTCTGAGATCAGGGTGCCAACATGATAGGGTTTTGGTAAGAGCTCTCTTTCTGGCTTTCAAATGTCTGGCTTCTCACTTTGTCCTCACTGGGACCCTCTTCTTATAGGAACACTAATCCTATCACAGGAATGCCACGCTTATGACTTCATCTAAACCTAAGTACTTCCCAAAGGCCTCGTATCCAAATACAATTACCATGGGGTTAGGGATACAATTCAGTCCATAGCAGATAATATCTAATACAAATCTTAATTCTGAACAAATTTATAATCTCAGTGCAACAACTTTGTGTTGGTATTAGATTCCTAGAAAAACGATAGTAGGAGGAGACTATGGAACATCAAATATATTACAACTATATGTACCCATAATAATTAAAAATAAAAATTTTTTAAAAGAGGTTTTAAGGATACTAAACATAGTTGACTGTTTACTGATATGCTGATGCTGCAAGCATCTACAAGATAAAGTTGATAGTGACTGGAAAAAAACAACATCCAAAATGTTTAAATGCAATTTGTCTGAACTGGGTAACCAGAGACATATTTTCAGTCATTCAATTACTACTGTCAGTATAAGATCATTGCAGGCAAACCTGATTAGAAAAAAGATGTGAAATTTTATTTTTTAGACAATGAACTGCACATACCACTTCTGAAATTTTATAGAAAGTAATGTTTTCAGAATTTACTTTTCCTTCATGTGACAAGTGAAATATAGTGTTATGAACAAGGAATTTTACACTTCTTGAAGAACAAGTATACGTTGGCCTCCATATCCTTGTGTTGCACATCTACTGATTCAACCAAGATTGAAAATACAGTAGTAGAGGGATACAGAACCCGCAGTTATGGAGGGCCATCTGCAGAGACTTGAGCCTACACAGATTTTGGTATCTGCAGGGGTTGACGGGTGTGTAGGAACCAATCCCCTATGGATACCAAGGGACAACTGTAAATACTTTTTGGGAAAAATTAAAACAAATAACACAGGAAGTTGCTTATTTCAGTTACCAGAGAATTAGGAACTAAGATTCACTGAAAGATTTCAGTCTTAAGGGTGGCATTCAATCAGTAGCTAGTGCTTACAAACATAAGTGTGTTGATAATGTTTATAAATTTATATTAACAAATATTAAATTTTAAAATAAAGTTGGAAAATAATCCTGTACTTAAAGTCTTTGAAGGATGCCCTGTAACTGATAAGAAAAAAAAATCAAACATTTTACCTATACCAACAGTTGGTGGGCAGAAAGAGTAGATTAGCCAGAGAAACAAAGTTACTTATCACCACAGTGATGGGATAGGGGACCAGGGAGTGGTAGATGCTTGTGTCAGAAGAAACAGCTACCAGAGTTGTTCTCAAATCATTGTAGCCCCTCTAAGACGAGAGATACTAAGGAATTATTGTGCCCATAAAATTATTTCTATTTCTTGAGAGGCCTAGCTGTGTTTGCTTTCCTTCTTATATCCCCAAGATCCTTACAACAATTATCCATTTAGTACATGTTTGTGTAGGTCTTCCTTGCAAACAGATATCCTGATTTTATAAAATAAATGTCAGTGCAGTATTTATTTGGGAGAAAATAGCACATTTTTATATTTAATTCATTTTTAGATTATGTATTATTCTTGATTAACTATATTGACTTATATTCTTGGTTGTTCCCAAATGTTGTTTTCTAATGTGGTCAAATTTACATAATCAATGTATGACATATAAAACTTATCTGGGTCCATGTTTTTGATTCCATTGTCAATGATTTTGTTTCCAGGCCAGAGTACATAAATATTATTTTCAGCTAGTATATTTGTCCAAGGAGTTAGGATTAGAGTAATTAAATTTACATCAAGGCACTTAATTGTTTCCAAATGTATCTGAAAACAAAATTAGAATTATGATAGATAAATTTGCATAAAAAATAGCCAAAAGATTTATTGTTCTCCATAGACTTCAAAATTCAATATTTTCTCTGTCTTCTGTGAAATATAACCTTTTTAAACAAACTGTATGATTTTTGTTTTTTTTCCAGATTGTTGCCACTGAATCTTTCCCAAAGACTAATCTGGCTTAGCTTGACAAATCATGAATTAGAAGTAATCACTCTTAATTAGCATATGGATACTCTTATGAAGAAATATATTGCATTTAATATAAATGCTCCATTTTATGTGACTGACATAATCTTGTAGCTCTACATTTAAAGCTGAATTAAACCATGCTTTTAAAGGATTGTCTTTTTCCAGTAAAATGAATTGTATTTAAATGTAAATTCAGTTTTATGAAGCTTAGAAAATATAATTTTTTAGACACACAGAAATTTGAAAAGGATAATGAAATGAACTGGTACAAAGAGCATAAATAATCCTTCAAATCTTAATTAAAGAAAAGGTATGTTAGTTGTTCTGAAAATGTCATGGTTATGACAAATTCAGAGATAAGTTAATTGTAAGAAAGAAAAAGTAAAGAAAAGGCATACCATTGTCTAACTCATGTGAAAGGAAGAAATCAGCTGCTTCAAAGGTAGTGAGGGAAACTTGCTGGTAGAAGTTTGGAAAGGTCTCTTTAGCAACATCATTCTTTGTTCTACAAATTTCTTTCTGAAGTCTGGAACTCCTATAAGATAAAATAAGATAAATAAGATAAGACTTACTTTTATTCATTAGGCTAAAATGCTTTTTCTTAGTGATATTAATAAAATATGCCATGCATATTTACAGCCTGGATTTTCTAAGGGCCAGGTTATTATCTACCTGTTTATACTTACGTGAGAAACACTAGAGGTATTCCCCAAAGAGAGTTCATAGTGCCAATAACTGCAGCTAGCCAGTGTGTGGGATATAGAGGAAATATTTTTGTGTTTCTGTAGAGTTGGGACTTTTTGAATAAATTTTGTTGAAAACTTGAGATCTGGGGTTAAGTCAAGCCTTGGGAAGTTAATTTATAACCGTGATAAATAGTGAGAGAACTCTAGAAAAATTTTCTTAACTCCAGAGGTATATTTTTACCTTTCAAGGGAAAATGAGTCTCAGGACCTTGAATAGATCTCTAGGTCAGAAAAGCCAGAGAAACTGGCCTTATCTGGCCATTAGAAATATGTTTTTATATCCCCAAAGTTCAGAGTGAGACCTCAGGATCCTTTCCATCCAGTCTCCAAAGAGCAAAGGTTTTCTCCCTGCTTTCGAGAAGGGAGGAGGAGGCAATTACCTGTTCCTTCTGTATATGAACAGATAAAATCCAAATTTCTCCATTTCTCATCTGTAATACAGACTTAGAAGTTTGTATGTGTGAAATAGTTTACCTGGATTTCATGAATCACCCTAGGGGTAAGAATCAATGAATAGGGAAACCACACAGTGATTATTTACGTTTTAAGTGAATAATGACAATCTGTCTTTGATCCAGAACACATTTTATGCACATTCAGGGTAAAATTAATAAAGGTGAATATTAAAACCAAATAAAGACAAGTGAAGAACAGATCAAAATTAAATACATGATAATTAATATCCAGATCAAGAATAGAGTAAGCAAGATTGATAATGTCAAATTTTTGAATAGTCTTATTTTTGAACTTGTATATTATACCGATACCACTTTTATGTTTTATTTTTATTTTTACTTTTTTAAAGAGACAGGGTCTCTCTGGAGTGCAATGGTATGATCACAGCTCACCATAACCTCGAACTCCTGGGCTGAAGTGATTCTCTCGCTTCACCCTCTCGAATAGCTAGGACTATGGTCACGGGCCACCATGCCTGGCAAAGTTTCAAATGTTTCATAGAGACAGGTTTTTACTCTATTGCCCAGATTTGTCTTGAACTCCTGGCTTCAAGCTATCATCCCACCTCTGTCTCTGAAAGTGCTGGGATTACAGGTGTGAGCCACCACACCCAGCCCTTATCATACCACTTTATAAAAACACATTCTCATAATATTTGTAGATGATATAAATTGCTAATCTTTGGTTTATTTACCTGTAACCTAAACTGAATCACATTTATAATCTGTTATGATCATCAAAGGCACTAAAATGGAGTCTTACTGAAGTGATTTCTTTATTAATTTCTTTATTAGTTGGCATCTCAGCATTGTACTTTTTTGGGGGTTGCAATTCCACCTTTATGGAGATTAATTTTTGTATTATTGCTGCTAATAATAAGTGTATAGTTTGTAGAGACTTTGCACAATAGCAATTGCGTTTATTTTCTTAAAACAGTGGAAAAATTATGTATAGACAATTTTTATTTATCTTTTAGTATTTTTTTCATAAATAGTAGATCAAGTGTAGATCTTACCAGAAAACAGTAATCAATAAAGAAACACCTCTAATACCTTTACTACTTGATTTCTTGCTCACTGATAACTTGCTGGCAGCTGATAAAAGTGTATTTTGAAGATGTGGACTGGAAATTGGACAAGTGTAGTTTGCCATTTTTACAAAGTCAGAGGAATCAATTTAAAATGAAATTTTAAAAAGTTCAAACAGATGTTGGTTTAAATGCTGCCAAAAAAGTTTTAGAATTTTTCTATAGAAATAACTGCCATTTGATGGAGTTGAGCAGAAGTGGAAAGATCACACAGCTAGAACCCAGTTTCACTTTTCAGTTCTATGGTAAGAAATCCTATTAACAAAATATTTAAAATTTATCTAAAATGTAAACTTCAAAGCATTCATATTCACTGCAATATAACGTTATTTAAGAAATGTGTTAAATGTTATCCACAGGAAGTGTCTGTTTTCACTGCATGAAAAATATTAAAAACCATGCATATATATTCACTGACATCACTGCCCTACATCATGCAGCATTTTACATTGAAGGGATATTAATGTACACTTTTGCATTTATGAGAAATAAAGCTAGAGCCAACAGCTAGTCCCTCGTAATTTCAGTTTTCAAGATGGGTGCTATTGTACGGCACAGGATTTAATCACCATTCCTGTAACTGAAGCTTTTCCCCTCTGAGCTTACTTTTTCTGGTATGAAAAGATTTACAGACTCCACATTTACTGGGACTTCTGGGAAACATTACAGATGAATAGGTAGACTGAATGAGTAGAGTTTCAGTGGAAGGTTTACAAAAGCATCTTTGCATTGATTATATTTTCTGAGGTGCTAACTTGGCACTGTGGGAAATACATGGCTGTGGCCACATCATTTGTCTGAGCTTAAGACCCGGAACATGTTTGCCAATTTTGTGGCACTTTTTTCCAAGAAAAGTCAGATTGAGACATTTGTTTTAAAATGGTGGTTTCAACAAACACATTTATGCCTGTTCCCTCAAGAAACCACACAAAAGTGAGAGAAAGGATTTTTAAGACACCTATACAAAGACAAAGACAATACTATATAAGAACAGAGAAAAGAAACAAAAAATTGGAAATTCAGAAAGAAAATTAGGAGTGTGATGGATTTAGGATGTCCAGGAAAGTTGAAGCCTAACCTAGCAGTGGATAAAGCCTAGTTGTTTACCTGATAGACAACCCAAAAGGCCCAGGAATTGATAGAGTTTAGAATCTTTGTAAGGAAGAGGAAAAGGTAGGACTAATAACAGTAGGATTATTTCAAGATCTGTTCACAAAGCACTTGGAGCCATATTACTTCCCTACTCTGAAACCTGAGTGATTGCCCTGTCTTATTCTGGCAGAGTTCTAGAGATTTGTTATCTGAAGAACAGAAACAGAAAGTATCTAGACTGGAATACAGAGGGCAAAATGGAAAGTGCAAGTTATATACTGAAAATGGGGATAAAATAGAAGTTTACATAGTGCATATGGAGGTCCTGTGTCATTGTTCATTTGATTTCTAGAATGCTGGAAGCAAAGGTTATATCACCCAGATAGGGGAATAAAATAATTTTGCATGAGAGTATCTCATTTCCCAAGAAGTGAAGACTTAACGATGCTGTGATAGGAGGTTCTCCAATGAAGTAGAATATTTTAGCAAAGCTCAGAATCAACATATCCCACCCATGGCTATGGAGACTCTAAACTACTCACTCATATAAAAGCAAACAGCCAAAGATTACCAGGCACTTGAAGAAACTTCAAATCTAGAACCTAAAGAAAAACACAAACAACAAAATATCAATTTGGAAGAAACACAGAATATGCAGGGAAGAAAAAATTGAGAGAGAGAGAAGTGAGGAGAGGGGAGGGGAGGAGAAAGAAAAGACATAATTTTGGGATCTCCTCTTTTCGCTGACTTTCAGATGGTCTGGTCCAAAGCAGTTGGAGTTTGCCCATTTTTTAGTTATCATTGGATGAATATGCTATATACCTGTGTGTGTATGTGTTCCTGCACACAAGCACATAGACACACTTGCACACGCATGTTTTTCAGAAGGTAGTTAATTATAACCAAGGAATTCTATTTCAGGTGATCTTATTGGCCTGGGTCTTCTCTTTTTATGGAATGAGTGAGGCTGGTTCTTGTGAGCAGCCAGTGACCACATATCTTAAAACCTGGCTGATTTGCATGAAATGGACTTTTCCCTCTTTGAAGATTGGTCATTTTCCTTTGAACCCTCATCCTACTTCTAGAAAGCCATGGTGACTTCTTAGTCACCTGATCAGATCTACATCTTGCTTTACTAACTCACATACAAATGAGGGAAAATGGCAAGAGAACACACAAATGAAATGCACTGGGCAGCATCTATCAGGGAAAACCCATGGAGACAGGGGTAGTCACAGGTGTGTGAATCCCCCATTGCTCATGCATTCTAGGTAAGTGCCAAGAATTTAGGCTGGGCTAGAAGTCAGATTCAGCAGAGACACTTTGATACTTTGGCCCTGGGGTTTAAAGCTGCATGATTAGGGAAGCACCAGCCTTTCCTCTGGTGTGGTTAGTGACTGGGAAACAATGGTAATAGTGTGTGACAGAACCTTGGTTTCAGCCCTATTTTGACAGAAGTCTGGCTGCCCTCTGTGCCATGGGTGAATGGAGTCTAGAGGTACTACTATATTTGGGAGTACTGTTGGAGACCCCCTAAATGAGAGATATATCAATTATCTTTACCCTGTTTAATATGATAATGTATTTTCAGGTCCAAACATTCTGCCATATAAGTATCATACTGGCTCATCTAACTCTGGTACAAGTACTGACAAGTATACTTCAACCACATCGGCAACATGGGAGTGGGTTAGTGTGGTAGTAATAGTGAAACTATTGGTATCCATTGAGATGACCACTCTTGGTGTGGGACAGAAGCTATGGATATATTCAGAAGAGGAAAAATGTTCTTTCCTAATAAGAAGGAAACTGAGTTTATCTGAGGCTGGCAGCGAGTATATATTATCTTGTAGTTGGATTTCTCCAGGAGTATTGTCACCAAGGTCACCCCAAATTCTTTGTTGCAATTTTCATGGGTGGTGACTTTCTTTGCTAATCTGTCTCTGATCTCCCAGCAAGAGGAAGAGATAAAATACTTCCAGGGCCTGAAAATTCCCCTGCTCTGCTCCTGAAACTTTCTAGCAAACTCGATCGATATACCATGTAGTAGTACTGGCAAATACAAGTTATTGCCAACAATGGATCCTAGCTCCCAGGGTTTGGGAGAAAGTTATTTGGGATGGCTCTTTTTCTTCACTCGGAGTGACAGAGGTCATCGGAGGATACTTGGAAGAAATCTTAGAGGTTCTCTTGAGATTTTCTCAACCTGTGATGCCAGCCTTATCAATACTTTCCATAGCAGATAGCATGCGTCTTTCAGGCTGTCCATAAACATGATCTTACCACATCTTTCTCAGGAGAAATCACTTGCACCCTGAGAGTAGTTATTAGGCTTTGCTGGCCATCATCTAGCTTCTCTTTTGGTAAATTCCATTCTTATTCTCACATCTCCTAGGGGATTGATAATGGAACTAGAATATTTTGCTTGTAGGACATGCTTTGTGATCAGAGGAGTTTCCTGAGAGGTTAGGGTTAATATGCTCAGTACTGATTCCCCTAAAGACTGGCTTCCTAGAAAAGGGTTTAATTAGTAAAGCTCCATGGAAACTTGCTATAGTCCAATAATTAATCCTGGTCAACCACAGGACATAAAGGCCTACATCCAGATCATGCCAATGAAGATATCAATTAGCTATGGCTGACTAACAAAATAACTTCAGAGTTTAGTGGCTTAAAATGATCACCATTTATTATTTCTCACAAGTGTATGTATGGGTCAACTTGGCATTTCTCCTAATCTGGGCTGAGATTAATTTGTCTTGACTGTGTTCTCTCACGTGTTTTGGAGTCTGCTGGCTGTTGCCCATTTTCTTGAATGACCTTAGCTTTTTTTGGAATGCCTCTCACATACCTCTGGCATGTTTGCTTGTTTTTACGGTGAACAAGCAGGGGTCAAGAAAGTGCAAGCATGATTGCATAAAATAGCAAATAGAAATACACATATGCTTTTCAATTCTCTGACTACATGACATTTGCTAATATCCCATTGGTCAAAGCAAGTCATGACCTGATCTCAGAGTCGGAAAGGGAGGGGACTAGGAATTTACAGAGCAAATGGCTTGGATAAAGGGACAATATTAATTGATTATATTAATGCAATCAATCTACCATAGTCTACTGTCTGTTCAAGATTATATCTGTGCTTCCTAAGTGTAAAATACATTAATTCCCTTCAAAGCCGTCACAAAATCTCATCCAAAGTATCACACTACATGCGAGTCCAGTATCTTATCTTACACTTCAAGTCAGGATGTGCTCCTTTTAATCCAGAGATACATGAATAAGTTTATCAATACCACATACATCCAACATACAAATTAGACTGGGGCAATATAATCACAAGAGATATGTCCACTCAAAAAGGGGACGAACTTAAGCCACACAGCAGTACTTGTCCACAGCAATTCTGAAATCTAGCTGGGCAATTGTTGCCAGATCTTCTACTCTGGGGCCAGAGACTGTTCCTTGATTGGATCAATTCTGCTATTAGGAAGCAGCTCATCCATCCACTATTCTCCACAGCCCTTCGCTGCACCCTTCGGATGTACTTTGTTTTCCACGCTCCTTGACCACTTTTAAACAGGGCATTGCTGCTATCTGAGAAATTTTCTCAGCACATTTCCTGCCTGTAGAAAGTTGGAGCCCATCTAGAAATGGAACAAATGAGTTGCTGAAAGTTTAATCTATTTCTCTAAGATCATGCAGGGTCAATGTGGTGTTTTTTAAAATGTAAAGTAAAATATGCTGTTGTTACCAATTATACATAATTATGATTCTAGGAAATAATGTCATCTTGTTGATTTGTTAATTTTAACATTATACTTTACCTTAAGAAATTGCATGGACAAAAGAGCAAAACAATTGCCTTGAGTTTTTGTGTTACCGTGGTAATGGGCTTCTGCCAATGTAGTATATTATTCAACATTAGTGTTTTACATATTGGTGTTCCTCTCAATCCAAGGCATTGTCCTTTCAATTTTGAAATAGGGAAATTGGGAACAATATGAAACAGTAGTAATGTGCCATCTCTCTTTGGAATTAGTCATTAGACTAAATCTCTTTTATTATATTATAGGTTCTGGAACTATATTTTATGACCAAGGAAATTTTAACCCAACTATTTTACATATCCTTAAAAAGGAATGACAATGGTTTATAGGTCTTGATTTTTCCCATAGGGATTAATTTTGTGCATAATGTAAAGAAAGGGCTTATTGGTACACAATAAATGTTTGTAATTTCAAAAGAACTTAGTTTAAAATTATTCCCTCATTTTAATCATTCTCATATTCCACACTAAAATGCAATAAGTTTTATGGCAGTTTAATGCACTTAAATGTACTTATTAAAAAAGCCACAGATTTTAAAATTATTTTTTTCACTTTGACCATCTTCTGCTAAGTGATTTTCTCCAAGTCCATTCTAATATTTTTATATCCCTTTTCCTCTAAAATTTGCAGATTATGGAAACCAATGACTTATCTCTCTGGGAGGATTAAGTGACATAAATAGTATTTAAGTTTCTTAGAGAAGGGTTGTCATCAATATATTCTGTAATAGTTATTTTAATAATATCTGTTGATTTAAACTAATATAACCTAATTGCTCCCCAAATCTCAGTGAGAAAATCATTTGAGGTAATATGCATGTATGTAAATGAGCTACTGCAACAGAGCAATAAACATAAATAAGATTAAGTAATTATATTTACTCTATAGTTCCAAGTAGGAGGAAAAGTACATGAATTTTAATAGCATTGGTAGCAATATAATCACCCATTGTCTCTACAAGAAAAAAATAAATTAGGAGGTAGGGGAATAGAAAAATAACATCGTAAAAAATTAACAGATTAAAACAAAAAAACCCAAAAATTAAAATTCCTATGCCAGGTCTTTGTTTTAAGACTTGGAAGAGAACTCCCTCCCCCCATCATGCCTCCTCCCTCCTTGCCTCCCTCCCTCCCTCTGTCCTTTCCTCCCTTCCCTCCTTCCTTCCTTTCTTCCTTCCTTCCATCCTCTGTAATTTGCAACGATAAATGGCCATACCATTTATAACATGTAAACATGATAGACTTGATTGGTGGATGTCATGAGAAGAAATACTCAAGTTATCTTTCTTAGTTTCTATTGTAATGGCTGGAAAGAGAAACTAAAATACAAGTCAAAGCAGAATTCTCACTCAACCACAATAGTGACAACTTCTCTGAGCTCAGGGACAACTAATTGTACTTTTTCTCTTACTTTTTAGGGATTAGTTCAGTACCTTGCTCTTGGTAAGCTTTCAAAAATTGGTTTTTAATGAGAGTGTTTATTTCTAAAAAATGACAAAAGGTTTTTCATTTCCACGGTATTTGAATGATTATTCAAATGTAATGATGAATGGAAAGGAAGTGTGATATGGAAATTAATGGAGGTTGCCCCAAAATTAGGTAGTCTATTAGCGAATCATATAAATTGTCTTGGCCTCAAAGTTCTTATGTATAACACAGAAGGGCAGAACTAGATGACCTCCAAAGTGTTTATAGCTTTATAGATTTTAAAAGCTATTTTTAAAAAGCTGAAACTCTATTTTAATTGCATTGCCTTTTGTGTAATTCATTCTACACTTATGGAATGCCAACTCTATGCTGGGTACTGTGTTGAGCTCCAGGATAGAAAAATGAAGAAGATACATTTTTTTTTCTGAAGAGTTTATAATCTAGTTGGAGATATAGTAGAATGAATTTATTACTGTAATGAAATAATACAGATGCTGTGATTGAAGTTTCATAAATGAGTGGTGCTATTCTCGCTGGGGAAAACATTGGATGGAGAGTTAAAAGGCATCAAGTGTTTTGAGTCCTGAAGGATGACAGTCTTTGCTCACAGACACGGGGTAGAGGAATTTCAAGATTTAAGAAGAACACCACAAAATGGCAACTATGTGAAATGCCATGTTCCAATGTGATAGTGGAACCAAAATTTTTTTGTTCGTTCATTTTTTTCTTTCACTAAACTAATAATTTTAGTGCTTCTCAAGTAAACTTGGCTATCAGAAGTTAGGACATTTCCTGGAGGACCTTGTTTGTCATGTTAATGAGGTTATATTTTAATTAACAAAGATAATTTTTTGCTTGGGAGTAGTAATATATAGAGTGGAAGAGAGAATTAAACAAACCAACAGGGGAGGGGAACTAACAAATTATCCTCCTTATTCTTAGAGTTGTGTTTTATACTTTAGTTTTCCTTATTCAACTCTTTCTCTTTTAGGACCTTTTTTATTTAAAAGAAAAAAAATACTTCTGAGAAAAACTGTGACCTGTTTAAAAGGCAGTTTTATTGTTCAAATAGGCTAAGTCACCTCCTCAGGATTTACACTGCCACTTATGGCTATTCCTTCACCAGGGTCATTGCCCGGTGCTCAGGCAATGTCTTGGCACTGAATGGACCTTCAGGGTGAGTGTTGAGCAATGAAGCAATGGAAACAGTGTGCTCAAACCAGCTCTACTCTTGAGGCAAGGCAGGTCTCAAATGTGTGGCTGTGGATACTTTTGAGTCTTCCACTGAAGCAAACAAGTAAAGATGTCCGAGAACCAAGTACGATGTATATGTAGGCCATCTGAAAGAAATACCAGAAATAAATGAAACCTCTCTCTTTTTTTTTTTTTTTGATGAGGCAGTGGAGCTAAAATAGCAATCAATTCAACAATTATTAGTGTGCTTACTAATATGTATTTGGATGAATAGAACAATGTAAAGAAACTAAAAAAAAAAATCACAACCGTGTCTGAGAAAAAGCATCTCATCATGGCTGAACTAAAAGAAAATGTTATCTAAATGCTGTTGTGGAGCAGTAATATTCTTGGTGGTCAACACTATTTGTAAAGCTCGAGCTGAAAAAGTAGCCATGCTCAAAGGCTCTCCTTTCCTCAGTGATTCTACAACTGATAGGCCCTGGATGATATATGAGAAGAGTAAAGTGCATTTTGAAGCTGTAAAAGACACCAGTTAAAATCTGGAAATTATATGTGGAAACGATGTAGTAGCAATTCGAATACAAATCATAAGAGTGGGGACTTTGTGTTTTATATCAGCTGGTTGTTTAGAAATGATTTTTCAAGATTTCTCTCCTTCAAATACAGTCACTAAGCAGCTATTTGGAAGCATAATTGAATTTTAGCCTCATTCTAATAGTCAAAAAGGCTCTTACAGAGAAGCGGAATCCCAGGAGTGTCATGAGAATACAAGCTTAAAAATGAAGACAGTGTCACAATCACTCCTGCTTCAGAGCACTGAGTTATGTCTTCTCATGCATTTTACAAGTACAAGCAGGCCAGTCTCTTCATGACATGTAATTAAGAAAGTCTCCTAAATATCTTGGGGATCTCTTTAGGGGTGCCCACTATTAGCATATTTTAAAATACCCACATTCATGACTTCTGTGTTCATTTTCCATCCTAAGCAATACATACGACTTGCTGGACTGAACTGTTCAATGGAAAAGCACCAGGGGGTCAATTGTGGAATGGCACCTTTCTCTCTTTTACATCATTCAGAGAGGTTATAAATGATGTCTAAATATCCTTGCTTTTTTTCTCTGAACCATGGTATATTTATCACTAGTGAATTTAGTTTCATAATTTTGCTGAAATGCTGAATACTCTCTGAATGTTTTTCAGAGGGCTGATATATTTTATTTTAAGACTGAAATAGATTATAATAATTATTTAATAAAGTAGTTATTAAATTTTAGGAGGTCACACACAACTCTAGAACCCTCTCCACCAGAGTTCACAGACATAAAGCCCTTCTTTGTGTCTTGAGTTAAAATTCCAAATAAAACTACCTTTTCTGATATATGTATGTGGAGACTGAGGCCAAAGGTAAACAACTTGTCTAAATTACACTTCTAATTAATCACAGCCTTAGAAATGTAGCCCCAATAACCAGATTTCAAAATTGATGCCTTTTTAAATAGAGGGTGGTCTATAAAAAGTCAAATGTCAGTTGGCTTCATCTCTAATCAAAGCATTGCCACATGGCTGGTATGACCTTGTTTGCATTCTTATGCCTTCTTAACCTATGCATCAAGCTTTTATCTACATCCGTTCTATTATTTGGGATCTCTCATCAAATGGTTCTATCAATTTTTTGATGAATTTAGGTTTTTTACTCTGACCACCATCATCTCATCTTTCTTAGGGCAGTATGAGATTTGAAGTGGGTTTCTAACAGTTCATAATCAGATGGATATAAATTAAAACTACTTTCACAATCTGCATGATATATTTAAATACTGTATATTTAGTTTGTGAACATATCTTAGAAAAAACAAATAAAAGAATTAACCCAGGAAAAAATGCATCTTTGGTATTAGTTTTTAAGGTTTCAGATCTTGTCTATTTTTACATGAGTCCTGAAATTGGGTTTAAATGAATAGCAATGCAGATTCACAGGGCCCATCTTCTCTTTCTAAGGGACAAACTGTTCCTTGATCTTTTTTTTTTGTTTTGGCTTATTTTAAAAGACTAGCTTTTGTCTCTACACTTTTAAAGACTACAGAAATTCTTCTGGTTTTTGAGTAAGTTGTGATCACTGCATGTGCTCTATATTGCAAGTTTAACAGAAGAGACAAAAATAATACCAGACCTTCCTTGTTAGTTTTTTTTTCCTTTCCCCTTTTAAAAGAAATCCTGTATGTTCGTGAGGAATCATGCATAGAACTTATGCCCAGCTCTATGAGATCAAATACAATACTTGCTCAATCAATGGTGAGTTGATGAAGTTGTGTGGGCTAGAATAAAAAGGACAGACTGTCCAAATAGCTTGAATTTGGTCCCTGTATTTATTGACCCAGGATTTTAATCTATTTTAATCTATTCAATTTGTATTGGACTTCAAATAATTTTCAATAATGAGAATAGAGATAAAAAACCACAAATGGTCAATTTATGTATTAGAAAAGATAATTCTAAGAAGTTCCTGATGAAAATGTTTCACCATATAATTAAAATTTCTTATCTTCCGGCAACTGAAAGCAACAGCTGCATGGAAAAAAAAAGGTTTGGAGTCTTCTATCAAACAACTATTGTTCAAAATACTGTACATGTTAAATCTAAAGAAATATGCCACTTGAGTATTCTGAACTGAGAATATACATGGCACTGATCTCATTTCCATTGCAAATTCCAATCTGCATAGAATTAAAAGGCAGAGATTATTTGAAGATAGATGGGCTTCTCCTTGGACACTTTCTTTGAGTTTAGTTGCTTAATTATGTTTTGTCCAGTGCTAGGTAGATATCCTGAGGGGTGCAGAGCCACGGGTCACTACATCAGTAATTGACAGGGTAGCACATCTTTAAGTCAGCCAGTGAGGGAAAAATATGGGTTAGGCCAATGGCTACATAAATTTAAAAAGCTAAATAAATCCCACTTTATTTAACTGGTTTAGACTAAATTATTTTAACTGTAGAAAATTATGGCTGAGAGAGACCAAGGAAAGAGAAAATAACCAACTATCAAGCATAGATTCCATTAGCTAGCTGCTGTGGTAAATGCATTACCTATAGCATCTCATTTAACCCTCATAACAACTTCATGAGATAGGCACTATTGTTATCTTCATCTTTCAGCTGAGGAAACAAAGATATTGAAAAGAAAATAATATTTCCAAGGTAATTAGTGGAGCCAGAAGTTGAGTTCAAATTGGACTACACAGTAATTTCTGTTGAATGACTCTGATACACCCTCATTTTAGGGAACTGCATTTCAGAGTTTAAGCAAATTCCTTAAGATCCCACAGCTCACTGGCAGGAGATCTGGGGTTTGCATCCAAGTCTCTAGCTAGCCAAATTGAAGGAAGTAAAATCAGAAATTTACTGAGAAGTATTTTCTTAAGATGTTCACGTAATATTTAAATGGATCAGAGTAGGGCCAGAGTTCACTCCTGTTTGTGGAGCTAGGCAAGCTGCCAGCTCCTCAATGATCAATTGCTTTGATGGAAATGCTTACAAAATGCCCTTATTACAAAGACTCAGGAGCTCTGCCAATAGAGTCTAATGCACCTGTGCCCTCTGGGTGGTGCCCTCTGCCTTCAAGAAATGTCATAGCTGCCCACAAGTGTACACTCAAGGCCAGGTGTTCAGAGCTGCCCTTGGCTACTTTTTATCCTTTCATCTTTTCCTGTTTCCCTTAATCTCTGCAGTGCTCTTCTTCCTTCCTTTCTTCTAACAAAATCAGATTCTAATGATAAAAAAAACTAATTGACATAAGGGTTTTTGGTTGGTAAGTGCTTCTATAGTCTTTATAAAGCTTTTGATCCTCACAGTAACTGTTTAAGATAGATAGTTTTATCCTGACTACTTTGAAATGAGTAAACAAAAATCCTTAGTGCTAAAGATTCCAGAATCCTGCAGTGACAGATGAAGGTAATTAGTTTCCTGACACAAAAATCAGTTTGTTTGCCACCCTCCTGGGTAAGATGACCGTATATCCTGTTCTGCCTGAGACGTCATCATTATGCCTGTTGCCTTGGCATAATTATTATTAGTGCCCTTTTAAATTTTCAGAGTGTCCAAGTTTGAATGATAAAGACACTTTAGTGACGCTACTAAAATCAATTATAAATTTCCCTCCTCTAGGGGTATCAAATTGTAAGCCTCTACTTCTAGTTTGGTAAACACTTCTTTCTGTAAAGAAATCTTAGGCATCTGGAAATAAGCAAAGAACTCTTGTTTGTTCTGAAGATTCGTGAATATTTCTATGACCTTTGAAGTCAAAGATGGGGAAACTGGGATCTTGTGCGTTTCTTGAGATCCAGCTGGACCCTGAACCTGCTTCATACTGTTTTGATCTGAGTGCACTTTGGTACTTGTATGATTCGGGATTCTAGCTGTTCAAGTCACAAATCCCCCTTTAAAATGCTATTTAAACCAACAGTGGAATGTAATTGTTTACGTAACTTCAAGGATCAAAGAAAATAATCTTGTTTTTTGATACAGCTGGCACCAGAGCCTTGGTCTCCCTCTGTCTGCCTCTTTCTCTCTCTGCTTTTCTCTCAGACTCTGTTTCTCTCTTTCAGTTTCTCTCTCTCTCTCTCTCTCTCTGTATCCTCAGTCTCTGTCTCTCTCTGTCCTTCTGATTCTCTGTCTCAGTCTCTCTCTCTCTCTCCACCTCCATCTCCTGCCTATGCTTTTCCCTGCATGGCCTTCATTTCTCAGATAAGAACCTTCATTGCATGGATAAAAAAGTTACAAGTTGTTTCAGCACTGCATTTGACCTTCGGCACAGTTAAAGATCTGGACCTGATCTTCACTGGACTGACTAGGGTTACGTGCTTATTCCTGAACCAACCATTGTAGTCAAAGGTATAGAATATTCTACTTAGCTGGATGTGGCATTCTGTGTTCATCCCTGAAGCTCTATAGTGGATTTGTTGCAGCTCAAGAACATAGATATAGGTTTGGGGCCAATGCTTCCCTAATAGAAGATAAGAATGAAGAATGGCAATGGATAGTGGACAAAACAACATCACGAAACAAAACAAACACAAGTTATTCTCCAAAAATAAATACATGGGACCTGATCAAATTAAAAAGCTTCTGCACAGCCAAGGAAACTATCACTAGAGTGAACAGACAACCTACAGAATGGGAGAAAATATTTGCATGCTACACCTCTGATAAAGGGCTGATAACCAGAATCTATACAGAACTTAGGAAAATCAACAAGAAAAAATCAAACAACCCTATTAAAAAATGGGCAAAGGACATGATCAGAAACTTTTCCAAAGAAGACAGAATAATGGTCAGCAAACATATAAAAAAGTGCTCAACTTCTCTAATCATCAGGGAAATGCAAATCAAAACCACAATGAGATATCACTTAACTCCAGTGAGATTGGCTCATATCAAAAAATCCCCAAACAACAAATGTTGGCGGGGATGTGGACAGATAGGAACACTCATACACTGCTGGTGGGACTGCAAATTAGTACAACCTCTATGGAAAGTAATATGGAGATACCTCAAAGAATTAAAAGCAGAACTACCATTTGACCCAGCAATCCCACTACTGGGTATTTATCCAAAGGAAAAAAAGACATTCTATAATAAAGACATCTGCTCGTGAATGTTTACGGCAACACAATTCACAATTGCAAAGATGTGGAAACAACCCAGGTGCCCATCAATACACGAGTGGATTAATAAAATGTGGTGTATGTATACCATGGAGTATTACTCGGCAATAAAAAACAATAGTAAATTAACACATCTGGTATTATCCTGGTTGGAGCTAGAACCCGTTCTTTGAAGCGAAGTGTCACAAGAATGGAAAAACAAGCACCACTGGTACTCACCATCAAATTGGTACTAACTAATGAACACTTACTTCACACAGGGCAATAATATTCATCAGGGGGCGGGCAGGCGGGAGGGGGATGGAGGGGTTGGGAAAAACTCTCACTGAATGGATGCAGGGAGCACAGTTTGGGGGATGACCACAATTGTAGCTCTGACACAGGCAGTGCATGGGCAATATATATAGCCAAAGTGTTGTACCCGCATAATATTCTGAAATAAAAAAACAACAAACATAAGTTTTTCTCTATTATACTACTTTGCATAACTGAACAAAATACCACATTAATGTGGCAGAGGTTGCATACTTTGAGGGGACTTATCTTTCTATAAATGATATTAACGAATCCTCATTATGGTGTTTTCTACTCTGGAAGGGAAACTTAGGGACTGTAGTATTTTCTCAAATCTACTGGGTACTACTTCAGGCCTCTTTTTATAAAATTGAGCTTGTGTATGTGGACTGTATTGCTGCTAAAACTTATTACAACAAAGTTATTAGCTTAAAGCAATACAAACTTATTATCTTACAGTTCTGGGAGTCAGAAATCCAAAATGAGTTTTCTTTTTTTTTTCCCTGAGACAGGGTCTTGCTCTGTCACCCTGGCTGGAGTGCAGTGGCATCATCATAGCTCACTGCAAACTTGAATTCCTGGGCTCAAGCAATCCTCCTGCCTCAGCGCCCAAGTAGCTGGGACTATAGGCACACACCACCATGCGTAGCTAATTTTTCTATTTTTTTTTTTGTAGAAACAGGGTCTTGTTATGTTCTGAGGCTCCAGGAGAATCTGTTTCCTTGCCATTTTCAGCTTCCAGAGGTTGCCTGCATTCCTTGGCTCATGGTCCCTTCCTTTATCTTTGAAGTGCATCACTTCAACCTCTGTTTCCATCCTCACATCTTTTCTGACTTTGACCTGCTTGTTTCCCTCTTATAGGATCCTTGTGACTACACTGTGCCTATCTGGATTACCTGGATAATCTAGGATAATCTCATCTCAAGATATTTAACCTAATCATATCTTCAACGTCCCTTTTGCCATAAAAGGTAACATATTCACAGGTTGAAGGATTTAAGCATCTCTGTGGGATCCATTACTCTGTCTACTACAGCATACTTTTCTGAATTTTGTGAGGCATGGATTTCTCACTTAGAATTGTTTTAGCCATCACTCTGGCTCTAAATACTGAAGTTTTAGTAAAGCAACACTCTGTCTTCTATCTAGACCTAGCAGGTCTGCTGTTTGGACCCAAGCAATGGAAGACAAATGCATAACTGAAAGCTCCTTGAAGACTGTTACTTTGACCTGTAGCTTTAAGCTTCCTGTTTGACCCTGCATCCTGCCCCACTAGGCTCTTTCACTTTATATCACCTGTGGAGGGTAAATAGTAAATATAAGTTGAAAAAAAAATCTTAGAGTCTAGAATACTCTGCCTGTACAAGAAGTTTGAGAGGAGAATTTCTTATCCTTGAGTCAATGTTAGATTTTAATGGAACACATGGTAATGTAATTGACTCACATAACTTTGTATGATAGGGGTGGTACAGTCCTTCAGAACCATCAGATGTGGGACTCAAAAAGGTGTGCTCTTTCTGTCTGTCTGTCTCTTTATTTGTATCTCTCTCTCCTGTCTGTGCATGGGCCTGTGGGTAGTAAAGAATTTGGCTAGCCAAACCTGTATGGGGGTAGGGTCAGAGACGGCCATGCCAGAAGGATCAACAATGTGACTTAGTGTGGGGGCTTTGGGTCATGACGTATCAGCCTACCTGGAGTCTGAAATCAGTCACATAGTCAATCAATTAATCATGCCTTCATGGTGGAGCCCCAATAAAAACTCTGAACACTGGAGCTCAGGTGAGCTTCTCCAGTTGATACTACTCTGTGCATATTGTTACACATCAACACCAAGAGAGTAATGCTTCCTGACTCCATGCAGAAGAACAACAGAAGCTCTGCATTTGGAAACTTTCTGGGCTCTGCCATATGCACTTCTTCCCTTGGATAATTTTTATCCATATCCTTTCCCTGCAATAAACTGTAACTGTGAGAATAATAGCTTTCAGTGAGTTCTGTGAATGCTTTTACCTAATTAACAAATATGAGAGTAATTTTGGGAATGCTTTGAATTTGCAGTTGGTGTCAGAAGGGAGGGCAGTTTTGTAGAATATTATGTGCCTTCTAACTTGGTAGTTGGCTAACTTTTGGAGTTGGCTCTGAAATCTTTTCAGCCTTGCATTTCTTTGTTGCAAACAAGTTATTCTCATACAAAGCATGTAGAAGAGGGGAAATGGATGCAGCTCCAGACTTGCATTATTAGAGTTCAGCAGTCTCAGAGCAAAAAGTGATGTCTTTCTCACATTCAGTTTATAAAAATGTGGAGCAAGGGATCTGAATGTTTTGGCTTGAGACATAAACCCAAACTCTGGAACAATTAGCACTGCTAGTGAGGATGATAAAATGATTAGGAGCCTCACCAGAATAACATGGATATGTGTGATGTGGGTGGAGCAAGTCCACAAAAGAAGTGAACAAGTGCATATGTATGTATGTGGGGGGGAAGAGTTAGAATGGTCTTGAAGTTCCTCTGGAGAGAAAAAAGATATTAAGTAAAATAAAATAAATTTTGTCATTGAAAGACAAAATTTTTGTCAGAAAGATTACAAATTAATGAACTAATGGCACATGTCAAGGAACTAGAAAAAGAAGAGCAAATGAAGCCCAAAGCTAGCAAAAGAAAGGAAATAACTAAGGTCAGAGCAGAACTAAATAAAATTGAAAACATGAAAATTATACAGAAGATCAATGAAACAAAAAGTTGGTCCTTTGAAAAGATAAACAAAATTGACAAACCTCTTGCTAGATTAAACAGGAATAGAATAGAAAGGACTTAGGCTCAATTAGAAATGAAAAATAAGATATTACAACAGATACCACAGAAATACAAAATATCATCTGTGAATACTATAAAAATCTCTATGCACATAAAGTCAAAAACATAGAGGAAATGGGTAAATTTCTGGAAACACACAACCTCCTAAGACTCAATAAGGAAGAAATAGAACTCCTGAAGAGACCAAGAACGAACAATGAGATTGAAGCAACAATAAAAAGCCTTCCAACAAAAACAACAACAAAGTCCCAGACCAGATAGACTCACAGCCAAATTTTACCAGACCTACAAAGAATAGTTGGTACCCATTCTGCAGAAATTGTTTCATAGAATAGAGAAAGAGGGAATCCTCCCCAACACATCTACAAAGCCAGTACCACCTTGATCCCAAAGCCAGGAAAGGACACACACACAAAAGAAAACTGGAGACCAATATCCCTTCTGAATGTAAATGCAAAAATTCTCAAAATACTAGCAAAGCAAATTCAACAGCACATCAAAAAAATACATCATGACCAAGTGGGCTTCATCTGAGAAATGCAAGGATGGTTCAACATATGTAAATCAATAAATATGACTCACCACATTAACAGAAGCAATAAACAAAGATCATAGGATCATCTCATTAGATGCAGAAAAAGCATTTGACAAAATTTAGCACTCTTTCATGATAAAAACTCTTAACAAACTAGGCATAGAAGGAACATATCTCAGAATTATACAAGCCATATATGAAAAACCCACAGCCAGCATCATACTGAATGGGGAAGAGCTGAAAGCATTCCCACTAAGAACTGGAACAAGACAGGGATGCTCATTGCCACCACTTCTATTCAACATAGTGCTGGAAGTCCTAGCTACAGCAATGATGCAAGAGAAAGAAATTAAACGTATCCAAATTGGGAAAGAGGAGTTCAAACTATCACTTTTTGCAGATGACATGATCTTATAACTAGAAGACCTCAAAGATTCCACCAAGAGACTCCTGGAATTGATCAATAAATTCAGCAAAGTCTCAGGTTGCAAAATCAATGCACACAAATCAGTAGCATTCCTATACAACAATAATAGTCAAGCTGAGAGTCAAATCAAAGACTCAATACCGTTCACAATTGGTACAAAGAAAATAAAATACCTAGGAATAAAACCAAGGAGGTGAGAGAGCTCTACAAAGAGAACTATGAAACATTGAAGAAAGGAATTGAAGATGATATAAACAAGTGGAAAAACATATCATGCTGATGGATCAGTAGAACCAACATTGTTAAAATGTCCATACTACCCAAAGTAATTTGCAGATTCAATGCAATTCCCATCAAAATACCAACATCGTATTTCACAGATTTAGAAAAAATAATTCTACACTTTGCTTGGAACCAGACAAGAACCCAAATAGCCAAAGCAATCTTAAGCAAAAGAAATAAATTGGGAGGTATCACATTATCAGAGTTAAAACTATACTATAAGGCTATAGTAACTAAATCAGCATGGTATTGGCACAAGAATATAGACATAGACCAATGGAACAGAACAGAAGACTCAGGTATAAAACCATCCACATACAGCCGAATGATCTTTGACAAAGGAGTCAACCATATACACTGGGGAAAAGAATCCCTATTCAATAAATAGTGTTGGGAAAATTGGATAGCTACATGCAGAAGAATGAAACAGGACCCATGTCTCTCACCACTTACTAAAATTAATTCAAGATGGGTAAAGAACTTAAATGTAAGGCATGAAACCATGAGAATTCTGGAAGAAAATGTGGGAAAATCTCTTCTAGATATTGGCCTAGGCAAAGAATTTATGAAGAAGACCCCAATGGCAATCACAGCAACATCATAAATAAGCAAATGGGACTTAGTTATATTAAAAAGCTTCTGCACAGACAAGGAAATAATTAACAGAGCAAATAAATAGATAACCGACAGAATGGGAGAAAATATTTGCATGCTATACATCCAATAAAGGACTAATAACCAGAATCTACAAAGAACTCAAGCATATCAGCAAGAAAAAAATCAAACTATCCCATTAAAAACTGGGCAAAAGACATGAACAGAAGCTTTTCAAAAGAAGATAGACAAATGGCCAATAAACATGAAAAAATGCTCAATGTCACTAATCATCAGTGAAATGCAAATTAAAACCAAAATGAGATATCCCCTTACTCCAGTCAGAATGGTCTACAATAAAAAGTCCAAAAACTTTAGATGCTGGTATGGATGCAGAGAGAAAGGAACACTTATATGCTGTTGGTGGGACTGCAAATTAGTATAACTTCTTTGGAAAACAGTATGGAGATATCTCAAAGAACTAAAAGTAGACATTCCATTTCATATAGCAATCCTACTTCTGCGTATTTACCCAAAGGAAAAAAAGATATTTTATCAAAAAGAAACCTGCACACGTATAAATATTGCAGCACAGTTCACAATTGCAAAGATGTGGAACCAACCTGCGTGCCCATCAGTTCATGAGTGGATTAACAAAATGTGGTATATATATACTATGGAGCACTACTCCTCCATTAAAAAGGATGAATTAATGCTTTTTGTAGCAATTTAGATGGAACTGGAGACCATTATCCTAAGTGAAGTATCTATAGAATGGAAAAACAAACATCACATGTACTCACTACTAAATTGAAACTAACTGATGAGCACATATGTATATAGAGGCAAGTAAACTCAGTGGAAATCAACCTGGAAGGAGTAGGGAGGAGAGGACAGGTGAAGACCTACCTCATGGGTACAGTGAACAATATCTGCGTGATGAGTGCTCTTATAAACATGACTCAAGCATTATAAAAGTGATTCATGTAGCCAAACTACCAAAACTATTTGTAACCCATAATACTTTGAGAACTTAATAACAATAAATTTAAAAAAGCAAATAATAATAAATTAAAAAATTAAAAGCAGGCATATCATAAAGTTTTGATGATCTGTACCTGCATTACACAGCTGTTGAAGAAATTAATCCATTGTGCATCATTTTGGAATAACTAAAATATTCACTTAATCCTTGTTTTTTAAAAAATATGATGCTATAATAATGTAAGTGGGAAAATAGAAAAAGAAAGGTCTAAAAGTGGAACAAATCTTTAAACACACCCTAGAACTTGATTTTATGTAAATATAAAGAATAATAAATAATGTTAGTAATGTGGACTTATTTTCCCCTACGTAACAGTTTTTAGGAGTTAGAAATTAAAATATATTATCTATAACTATTATTACCTTTATTCTAATGTATCTCAGATTCTTTTGATTGACAGAGATAAAAAGAGATTTAAAAAATGGGCCTAGCTTTTGTAATCACTGGGAATACAAATCTCCTCAAGCAGAACATGCATAAATTTATATAAACATGAAGTAATGTGGTAAGTAATTTAACAGATTAAGGATAAATTCCAATTCAGTAGAGGAGGAAAAATATGGTCTAAGATCTTGTTTTCCTTCTTGCAAAGGCAACAGTGCATTGAAGTGCCAGAGAAAAGGTGGGAGATGACCAAATCTCCCATCTGACATGTTGTGTACACACAGGGAATGGCTCCTCAAGATGAAGCAGGCACTCAAAGTTTCCAAAAACCACTCAAGCATAGCCATTCATTAAGAATTTGAATTTTGATGGAATCATGTCTAACAGGTTTCCTTTTATTTCTGCTGTTTATAAATAAAACTGCCATCTAAGGAGGGTGAATCTTCTCTGTCAAGTACCTCATAAATATAATTATTGTGTGTCAATTAATAAATTTTAAAAAGAAGAAAAAGAAAATGAAAAATGGATATATAATATTTTAAATATGAATGGTTGTGAGATAGAGAATCCATACAATTTATTGTTTTGACCAGGACACTACTACAACCACTTGGGACACTGGCAACAGGTATAAACTGGGACTGTTCTGAGAAAACCAGGTTTATGGTCTGCCTCATTTCAGAAGACCAATGAGCCCCTTCAAATAGTCTGAACATGTGTGTTTTTATGTTTGCAAAGGCATTTAAGGATCAGTGGAGAAGATACAGAGCTTTATACAACTTTTCAAAGGGGTTTACTTCCAAAGAAAGGTTAAGAACTCCTAGTTTGACCTAATCTGTGATCCAGAAATGGAAGATTATTAGAACACCAGGAAAAGATACTCAGGAAATATGAATGAGTTGAGCAAAGAAGCAGAGCAAGTGATTGACTTATGAACGCATTTACATGTGAACATATAAATTATAGAGATCTGCTCAATATTTTATCACCTCTTTTGAGATATCCAATTTACCAGTAAGTGACATTTCACCAATTCAATTATAAATGGATGTTTATCACAAATAATGGTAAATAAAGCTTATACTTTTTTGCTCTACCAATATCTCATATAAATTATAGTGATAATAGTGGTTTAGATAATAGGGTCAAGAATTAGATAGAACTGGGTTCAAATCCCTTCTGTATTCTTTAACCATTTGTGAAACTTTGGGAAAGTTATTCTTTTATCCTAAGCCTTAGTTTCCACACCTGTGAGATGAGGAGGTAAATAACCTCTTTAAATGATTGTGATGGATATTAAATGAGATGATGCATAAAGGCTGTGCTGAGAATAATGATTAGAACTTTGTAAATTCACTGAAATATTAGATCTTAACATTATCTTAGCGAACATACAAACTGTGCTGTTGTCATTCTCTTTTCTGTAGGTCTACTGAAAATAGAGAGCCATTTTTGTTAATCTGGAGTCTTTAAGTTCATTGTCTAGTAACTATTCCATTACAGAGTTTGGCTGGGTCTCTGCACGTCAGATAATTTATTTACACATTTTATAGCACAAATAAATTTTAGATTGTTCAATCAAATGGAGAGTTCTAATACCAGTAATTCGATGATGATGTAGACTACCGTCTAATTTTTTCCTCGTGGCACTTTTTCCCCCAAGGTAAGAAAACTCTATTAATAATGTTTACAAAGTACTTGTTATTTCATTTGTACTAGTCACAGTGGATTCTGTCCAGGTTTTAATTTTGAACTATTAAAAAGATAATATGTTGCTCCCTAGGAATTTGTTGACATTATAATAACTTTAAAATACTCGTAGATAATTTTGAGTCTGTTCAAATATTTTTATATGCTGAGCGAGAGAAGGGATCTTAAATAAGTTTATTTCTCCCTGTTTATGAAAGAAACATAAGTTCATTGTATAAAATTTAAATAAATAAGACAGGTGACAAAAATAGAAATCTCCCTAATCCCATGGTTAGAGAACCAATTTTCCTATAACCAGGGCTTCCCATGTCCGGGATAAATTAAATGTAGAATACTAGAGGTTAAAAGTTGTCTTAAATTGTCCTCCATGCTATCGGATGAGATCAAGAAAGTGTCAGTCCTAGTCTGATTAGAGAGCAAGGATTTAATGAAAGTTTTATATGATTTTAAACTTCCCAATTCTCCTCCACTTACACCATCCTACTCTTAACACTATGTCTATACTTCGTCCACCCTACCCATATGATTATTGACAGAGTGCTGACAGCTGCCAAACTTTCACATGAGAGGTCTCTGATCCCTGTTTGTACTAATGAGTTATTATTGCACTTTATGACCTTAAACACAACCTACAAATGCTGGAGAATCGAAACTAGGCCTCTTAAGGACTTTGTGACAAACCCTAAAAATCATTCATTGGTATACCACATATGGAAAACTGCAGTCTTCACCTTCCCCGTCATCCCCAGCCTGATTATACAGGTGCTATAACTGATTCCAAGGTCTTGTGCATACTTTTTAAGAAAGGAATTATAGTTGATTGGTTGGGACAAAGAAAAGTTGTTATTTTACTTTGATATTCTAATAAGCCCTGAATAGGGAAGGAAAAATTTGGAAACTTCATAGCATCTTTAGTTACACTCCCTTGTTGTCTTTTATTATTAGACCTCCACATGAATATTGATAGTACAATTAAATTTATGCCTTCATACCAAACACTGTTAATGCATTTTCCAAAATCAATGATAAAATTTGTAAGATATTTGGGAGGATAATTTATATTTAAAATATTGGACCATATGCAATTAAAACAACATTAGACAATAGTGTGAGATAGATGCAGGTTTAAGACACATTAAAATACCTTAACACTAGCATATGCTTGTCAGAAAAGCTTTTGCAAATTAATCTTTCTCAGGCAGAGCTATGACCATGACATTTACCAGCTCATAAACTTTCCATAACTCTGCAATGTCTATCTGATCAAGGCCAACAACTTAAATTCTAAATCAAAGCTAAAATAATTTAGCTTCAATCATTCTCATCTTCCACTACTTACATAACATTTCTGATAGTCCATCAGAACTGTACTACTGGCTCACAGGAGTCACTCAAGGATACATCTGATGCATAAAAAGCTTAGTAAATAAATAAGTTGCAAAAAGAAAATTAGCTTACGCACATAACCTTGGGATTCTCATCACCAAGTTTAAGAACTATAGCATCTTTCAAAGCTTCATATCTCACTAGCTCAATATGTCTTGTTATAAAAATAAATTTAAAATAAAACATGACAAGTAGGCCAGACATTTATTAATAGATAAGGCATCTTATTTCAGATATAATATATTTTTTGTTTCATATAAATTTTTAAGGAGGCCTTTGGACACCTTCAAATTATATACCCTGCACCCTTTTATTTATTTTTTAAAAATACTTTTTATTGATACACAATATTTTACATTTTTATGGGGCACATGTGATATTTTGTTACACACAAAGACTATGTAATGATCAAGTGATGGTATTCTAGAATATCCATTACCTCCAACCTTTGTCATTTCCATATGTTGGGAACTTTTCAAATCCTCTCTTCTACCTATTTTGAAACACACAATACATCGTTAACTATAGTCATTCTACTCTCCTATCGAGCATTAGAACTTATTCCTTCTGTCTGACTGTATGTTTGTACCCATTAACAAACCTCTTGTCATCACTCACCCCTCCCCATACGCATCCTTCCTAGCCCCTGGTAACTATTATACTACTTTCTACCTCCATGAGATCAACATTTTTAGCTCCCACATATGAGTGAGAATATGTGATAGATATTTGTCTTTCTATCCTGCACATTTTTATACTTCCCTTTTATAGCATTTTCTCACTACACTTGTAATTGGTTGTTCTACTTCTATAGTCCCTAATGTATGATAAGAATCAAGAGGGCAGATAGAAAGCATGCCTTGTTCTATACTGCATCCACAGTGCCTAGCATAGAGCATTTGATACACAGCAGCTGCTCAAAAAAGAGTACTAAGAGTTTTCATTGCCTGATGACTGGTGGCTACTTGAAATGCTGAGTTAATATTTTTGTTCCATCCCTCAAAGAACAGTTGCTATTGCAAAAAAAAAAAAAAATGGGAAAATATCTTTGCTCTTTCAGGAAAGGAGTCAAATTTTAAATATTATAGTTCAAGGGGTGGGTCACGGACCCAAAAGGCTTAATTTAAGGATGCATGATATTGGAGAACCAGTAGAACACCTGAAACCAGGAGATATGGTTTGCTGTCCCATATGAAATAGTTAGCTTTGTGGCTTAATTTTCAATTCTGATAAAATGTGGCTTCTGTAATAGTGGCATTGAATACTCCTTCCAGCACTGGAGTTTCACGGTTAGGGCACTAGACATTTGCATTTGTTATTTAGATCACAATTTTTAGAATTTGTTTGATAATCAAAACCCCTGGGAGCTTTGTTAAAACACTGGTTCCCAGTATCCATCCCTAAAGAGGCTGATTCATTTGCTCAGGCATGGGGCCGTGGAATCTATATTTTAAGAAAATATTCCCAGTGATTAACCAGGTTATAAGACATACATCTAATTCAAATCACAATGAGATGGGTAAAGACTGGAGCAGCTGGCTAATTCTGTGACTCAGAGAGCTTTATTTATTTTTAATTCTAAGGTAAAATATATGAGTTATAGAAAACTTAGAAAATGCAGTAGTGAAACAAAAAAATCTTAAAATCATTCATTACACCACTGCCTAGAGATAACATATATTAATAGTTTTTGCATGTTTATTCTTAGCCTTTTCTTGGTAAATACATGTGTGTATGCATGTATATACACACACACAAAATATGCCTGTATAAATACATATATATATGAACTGTTCATGTGATCTTAGATAAAAAAAAAAAATACATATATATTAATAAATACACATGTATACATTCATATTCTAAATATAAAAATTATCTTTCCATCCAACTGTGTTTATGTCACATTTTATTTGTTTTTTTATTTAAATATGGTCGTGCATCACTTAATGACAAGGATATGTTCTGAAAAATGTGTTGTTAAGTGATTTTGTTGTGTGAACATGATAGAGTGCACTTACACAAACCTAGATGGTATAGCCTACTACTCACCCAGGCTATATGGTATAGCCTATCGCTCCTAGGCTGCAGACCTGTACAGCATGTTACTCTACTGAATACTGTAGGCAATTGTAACACAATGATAAGTATTTGTATATCTAAACATAGAAAAGTTACAGTAAAAATATGGTATGAAAGATTAAAAAATGGTATATCTGTATAGGGCACTTACCATGAATGGAGCTTCAGGACGGGAATTTGCCCTGGATAAATCAGCAACTGATGAGTGAATGTGAAGGCCGAGGATACTACACTACTATAGACTTTATAAACATTGTACAATTAGGCTATGCTAAATTTATTTTAAAAAATTAATTCTTCAAAAATAAATTAATTCTAGCTTACTGTAACTATTTTTACTTCATAAAATTTTTTATTTTCTTTTAAATTTTTTGACTTTTTTGTAATAACATTTAGCTTAAAACACAAACACATTGTACAGCTGTACAAAAATACTTTCTTTCTTTATATCCTTATTCTATAAGCTTTTTTCTATTTTTAAAGTTTTTAAAATTTTTTTTTTTACTTTTAAACTTTTTTGTTAAATCAAAGACACAAACAAACACATTAGCCTAGGACTACACAGAGTCAGGATCATCAATATCATTGTCTTCCACCTCCACAACTTGTCCCACCGGAAGTTCTTCAGGGACAATAACACACATGGAGCTTTCCTATCCTGTGATAACAATGCTTTCTTCTGGAATATCTACTCTAATATCTGCCTGAGGCTGTTTTAGAGCTAGTTTTTTTTTAATAAGGAGAAGGAGTACACTCTAAAATAGTGATTTAGAGTATAGTATAGTAAATACATAAACCAATAACATAATGATTTATTATCCAATGTCATTTAAAATTCTTTAAAAATATAATTTGATTTTATTTTTGTATATGAAAAGTATAATTATTTTAACATAATTTGTATCATTTAATTTCTAATTTTTCACAATTATTAACAAAAAGACTGAAAAAATATCCTTGTATGTCAATATTAGTTCCCAAATTTTATTATATCCTCAGCCTTAAACATGGAATTACTAGACCAGAGGACTGCACTAAATTGAAGTAATCATGTAAAATGTGGTCAAAGACTGAGTTAAGGTTGACATTGTCATGATGATTAGAAAGATAAGAAGTAACTGGTCCAAGGTAGTATAGGAAGTGATTTAAGTATTACCAATTGGGCCTTTGATTTACCTATCCCAAACAAGGCCATATTGCATAGATAAAGAAGGTATAAATAGATGGCAAGAGAGACACTGTGTATGTAATAACATCAGGCTTCCTGGTGCCTTTTACCTTTGTGCTGCCTTTCAATGGTTAATTGGAATCAGTATCCGGGTGGCTAAACTTTGGCAAACACTCATTTTGAAGAGACTCTGACAGTGTGTTCCTGAGACAGAATTCTGTTCAAACAATTCTGAGAGTATTTTTGGTTTATTTAGGTATATAGCTCAAACTAATTGATTTTAGCTATATAAATAATATAAATGAAATAATTTTAAAAAGTCTCATTGAAGATCCTGAGTCTGTGTTTCTGAGATAAATTTCCAAGACTTACTGTTTAACTCTGCTGTGAATTACCTGAAATTTTTCTTTTTTTCTTAATATTTACCTGTATTCACTTTAACATCAAGGCCTTATGATTAAACTAGTGACTCTCAGTAAGGAGGGAAGGATGAGTCACTCTAGCTATTTCAGAACATATTTCCTCCTGGAATTTTCCTTCGTGCTTTCTGTCCCTGTCTCTCTCTTCCTCTTACACACAGACATACATATATGCATGAAGTCACATGTGTGCACATATGCAAAAACACACATTGTGTCCAATATGTTAAAAACTCGAAATGGTTGGGAAACATTAATCATTGAACTGAAAATTAAAACTTTTTAATCCTATTTTATTGCAACATACCTAAGGTTGGAACAATTATGTAAAACAATCCTGACATTAAAATGAGAATAAGTGGGTACAATATAAAGTAGACTCAAAATGATGAATCAAAATTGATTTATTTAAGTGGTTTAATCTAATAGACACTGAATAAAACAGAGAAGTTGCTTTAACTAGAAAACTGAATGAACTGGTTCAAAGAAAGTAAGAATTAAAAGTAGAAAGAAATGAAATCAACAATTGTCTGTTATGAAAGATAGCCTGGCAGATTAAAGATGGCACCACTTTGTTTTCTGGATAAAGGTTCAGGCTTATTCTGGACTGAGCACTTGTCTATACCCTTGTGCTGGACTGATATACACAGAGAAGAGAGCACATTGGATGGGCCATCCATATGCAGAGTTGTTGAATTATAATTGTGGCTAGGCTCAATTCACTGACTGCTGAAAATCCCAACTCTTTGAGATGATGAAATTTTGGAACCAGAGGGCTTTCATTATTTTTCAACTCAGCTTGTCAGACAGCACTGCTGACAATTAAATCATTTGCCACAGGGCAGCTTTGTTATTTCAAATTGTGTGAGTTGCCTCCATGTTCATTCTTTTCTTAACTCTGTTCTCTGACAACCTATTTGACAGAGAAAGAAATGAAATGTCCATTATAAAGGCAGTAGTTTGTGATTTTAATTAACTCTTTCACTGTGCTATTTGGTGGGCAAAGAAGGATGATTTGTGGTCTAATTTTTGAATAATAGACTTATAGATCCAGAATAACTTTCTCATTTCAGAGTCTGAGCAAAAGTTCATTGAATTTAGGTGACTTATCTAAGGACTAACAGCTAATTTGTGGCAGAGTTGGAACCCAATTCTCCTTACCCGTAGACTAATGTCATTTTATTCTATCATATGACATTTCTTTAGTGCATCTGCTGAGAAGAGCATAGCAGGTGTAACAGCAATTCACAAGATTAAGTACAACCATCAGATAATAATGACTGCCAGTGGCTGCTGACCTGGTCTGATTTCAAACAAGTGACCCTAGCAATAAAAAGTCACAAAGCCCTGGTACCCCATTTACAATAACCTATCAAAAAGAATTTGAAGCAATTTTTCTATTAGCAGTAGCCCACATTTTATAAATATAATATCACAAATATTTTTTTCCATACATCTCAGAAGATACACAACCAGGTTATGTAATTTCTGTCATTTGAATGTGCCCCCAAAGTTCATGTGTTGGAAACGTAATTCCCAATCAACAAAGTTTGAGATGTGGGACCTTTCAGAGATGATTGGGTCATAAGGGCTCTGTCCTCATGAATGGATTAATGCCGTTTTTACGGGAGTGAGTTAGGTATCCTGGGAATGGGTTCTTGATAAAAGGATGAGTTCAGTCCCTTTCTCTTGGGTGAGCTCTCTTGCCGTTCTGCCTTCTGGCATGAGATGACATAGCCAGAAGACCCTCACCAGATGCAGTCATCTTGAACTTAGACTTCCCAGCCCCCAAAACTGTAAAATAAAAAAGTCTTTATTATAAGTTACCAGTCTCAGTATTCTGTTATAGTAGCACAAAACAGGCTAAGGCAGTAATTACGTTCTTATATCCTTTTAACATCTCATTTTACCCAAAATATCTCACTTAAGATACAATGGCTCCAGTCTGCCTCCCCTATGTCATTATCTCTCATTATAAAGCAAACCCCCCACACCTCCCCCTCAGACCTACTCCTCCTGCCACTTATGGGATTTTGAACTCCAGTAACGGCATGTGCTCACACCAAAGAAAGATCAAGGCAGGGTGTTTTACTAAATCTCAAAAATGTCAAATCCATTTGAGCATTGTTCTTCTCTTTCTGAATCAAATCCATTTCCTTCACGTATTCCTCTTATCTTACAGGAAACAATCATTGCCTCCTTTTCAATGTAATGAAAAAATTAAAATGCTCAATAGTTATGTGCTTAAAACTCTGAGCAAGAATTTAACATTTTTCTCATCCTTGCAATTTCTCCAAGTTATCAATCTAATTCAAAGTTGTTAATATATTTTCTGTATTTAAAAAAAATTTCAGAAAGTCTTTATGGTCTGTGTTTGTAAGTGAAGGTCTGAAGTAGTCTATCAATTCATCTTAACATGAACAATATTTTACTGTTATAGATGATATATTTTTATGTATTGTGTGATTAAGTAATCTATTTTGACAAGCCCTAAAGCCACTTTGCCTCAGTAAGTGAAATACTTGGAAAAATACATTGTCTATCAGGGCTGATGAAGTTAGCACTTGATTTAGCAAGTGATCACTATATTCAGTAGGATTATAAGGGACAAGTGCTTAAACATACCCCTTAGCAACAACTTTCCTAGAATAACATGGACATTGAGAAAATTAAAGATTACAATTATGCTCACTAATGAAATCATTTTCATGTAAAATAATAATTCTACATGATACTGAGTATTTAAACCCAAGTAATAGATACTAACATACCCAATCATATGGAGCCACTTTCCTGTCATAATTCAGTACTTTCAGTTCTCCCGTTTGCTTTTCACTCCCTTTTCAAACCCTATTAGCTGCCTGAATCCCTTGCCTAGCCTGTCTGCACCCATGGCTACCTAGATGATTTTTACTCAAACGTGATGCCTTAGCATCACCTTAGTCATGTCTTCCCCCAGGAAGCCAGCCATAGTCACTCTATCCTGCCAGTCACTGCTAGTAGAGAAGGGGGCCCCCTTTTATGTGCTCCTATAGCTCTCAGTTATAGCAGTTACCATGCTGTTATAATTGCCTGTTAAATAGTGGGCAGTGACAGAATACGCCAAATGAATAAGTGTAGCATTATCTACACTAAACCCTAAGCTCAGTGAATACAGGGATCATGAAGTCTGTAAACTGTTGTATTCCTAGTGCCAAGCACAATGATCACCATATAGTGGAATATATTTGACAGATATTATTTTGCTCAGGACAATTGTTGACAACATATTAACTATATGATGTGAAAATAGAAACCTTTAAGAATATTTTAAAAGTTGTATCCTTTTAAAAGTATTTTTTTTATACTGACAAATACTCAACCTCTTGATTCAAAAGAATAAATTTCAATCACAACCCTCTTATGTTGTTCATGAACTGTTAACCAACTGCCTCAGATTACTAGAATTTTAAGCCTTCTTGTACTGGGATAGCTGCAAAAAATATGAGGGAAATAGTGACCTTAATGCCTCAAAAGAGATAATGTATACCCAAGGACCATGCATGCATTACTTAAAGTTAGCACTTAAGTCAGATACCAAAATATTATTATATGCCTGTGCATATGGTTTATGAGTAGATACAGACAAGCATATTTAGAAATAAGTGTATATATGTATCTGTGCTCAAGGTGGGATACATACATACATTTCCTGGCTCTATCCACTACAGAAGGGCTTAAAGCAATGACACAACAGTAACAATGAGAACACCTAGAACCCAGATCTTGGTTTCTAAATACTAATCTACAATAAGGAACCAGTAATCTTTAGAGAACTAGTTGATTCTAAGGCTGGGGCCTAGATGGTTCTGGAGCATCCTGTGGTTCCAGAATGTAAGGAAGTGCTTAAAAAGATGGAGACACATCTAAAGGGCATGAGAACAAACTTGAAAAAGCTCTCAATGGCCAAAGCTGGAAGAACTTGAGCAACAAAGTAAGTATGGTTATAAATTATGAGCCGAAGAATAAAATAAATATGAGTTCATGCTAATATAAATAAATAAATGAATAAATGCTGGAGAAATAAAAAATATTCCTCAAGAAAAACTCTAATTAATAAATATATAAGGAATAAGGAAAATATAAAATCACCGTTAGACCCCCACAGTAATAATTGCTATAGGCAAGATCCAAGCAGAGCAGCTTGGGTGGGTGAAAGTTGAAGCAGAAACAGGATATGTGCGTAGTCTCATATTTTCTTCCCTGAAATATTTAGTAATTACAAGGCAAAAAAATAAGTTTCCAGGGGAGAATCCTAGCAGACTCCACCTTAGCCAAATAATCAAGTCAACAGCCTCAGTACATATCAATATTATATGCCTCATGATACGCTGCCCTGAGAAGGGCACATCACTTCTGTGCTATCCTTCCCAAACATGCAAAATTTTATGAGAAATCATGAGAAAATATCAGACAAACAAACCCAAATTGAGGAACATTCTACAAAGTAATGAAAGGTAAGATATGGAAGACAAGAAAAGTTTAAAGGATTGTTGCAGATTGGAGATTAAAGAGACATGAAAACTAAATGCGATGCAGGATCCTGGATTGAATCCTGGAATAGAAAAATGTTACTAGCAGAAAAAATGGTCAAATCTGAATAAATTCTGCACTTTGGCTAACAGTGTTGTACTGAAGCTAATTTCTTAGTTTCAATAATTGTATTATAGTTTTGCAACTCTTCTGTAGATCTAAAACTCTGCCTCCCATGTTCTCTCATCATATTTGTATATTTATTTATATATAAAGGTATTAAAACAAGAGTCAGGACTCCTAGATCCAAGCTAATAAGAAGTGAGCTTACCTAGATCCAGAGAAAAAGCGAAGAGGTCTCAGAGGCAGTCTTAGCAGCTAATGTCAGCAAACGTTTCTGAGCGCTTCATCATATGCTAAGTGCCTTTAACACTTCACTTCATTTAGCCCTCAAAACAACCAAATGAGGTAGATGCCACTATTTTTATCCTCAAATAATGAGAAACTACAGATAAGAAATTTTAAATTACTTGTCTAAAATCACTTAGCTGTATTCCAATACAGTTCATCTGACTCTGGGTTCTGTGCATTTATGTGACAACACTGGTTGCCTGAATTAACTGTGACTAGGAAGAAACTCACAGACTTCTTTTTTTAGGGTTTATAGAATTATCTTGGTCTGTGTGTTCTTTCAAATTCATATTTCAATGGATTATTCATCCCATTGAGAAGCTTTGGCTTCTATTAGCTGCTATACCAATTCATAGCTTATTGGTTACTCAGATAATATGTACTAGTAAAAGATACTGAAATTCTTCATGAGTTTTTAAAAAAATTATAGTTGCTCAATACAGTATAATATTAATGGATCCATAGTATTGATTTTGATAATCAGATACAGTCCATCCAATCCTAGAATTAATATACCAAATCTTAGAGGACTTCTAAAATGCAGGATATGATGAAGCAAATAAAAATTACTGAAATTAATCTCTGAAGAACTATGCATATTTTTCAGCCTTCTTCATATACAATTAAATATAAAAGATGTAAAACTGTTCTGAAATCAGTGCTCATTTTTGTCTTCATTAGGCTTAATTTTCCTCAAATAGTTTAGCTTAAAAAATAATTTCAATGCTTATCTACTTGAAGTCCTTTTCTGGGTCTCCTAGACAGGTTAATGTGTGCTGATATGTCTATAATTGCTTTGGGCCCTTATTACCAAGTTTTAGTCTTTGCATAAACACTTGGCCAGAGTACAGATTTTAGTATTGATTATTTTACATTTGATTTTTCTTGAAGCTTTTACTTTCTTCCATTAAATATGTGCCCTGGCAATTTTAACTCAGGATATTAGTTTTAATCATTAAATGTCCCTGAATAAATGGGATACTCATGCTTTGCAAAATGTTTGCTGCAATTTCTAGAGATAGCTTTTTTTTTTCACTTGATTCAATGATTAAGCATTAGGAAATGTCTTTAAACTTCCTTGGCTTTGGTAAGACAAAAAACTGCCAGTTTGGTGAAAAAGTGACTGATTCTATTTTATTTTTCGTACCATATTGATAACCTGACCACTGTCTAAATATTCCCGAACATATAATTTTGTTGTTTAACTATGTCATGCCTGGTGTATATTTGGGTTACTCTAGCTTGGTCTGGAGTAGCAATGGCAAATGAAGTTCATTTACAGAATAAGTGTGAGCTATTAGGGAGTCACAGACTAGTTCAGGTTCAAGCGTCAGAGTGGCAAGATCTATGGTGATATATGCCCTGGTTGAGAGGCCAAAGTGGCAAATTTCATGTATTAGCCATCCCTGAAAGGATGCAAAAATTTTATATCTTTTTGTTTAAAATATCACTTCTATATTATAACAAGACTAAAATGTTATAGCCTAAATGTGACAATTTTGTATTATACAGTTTGAAATTTGAGCTCTCTAATAAAAACAAATTTTTACTGTGCTGGGGAAAAAGTAATTAAAGACATGCTGAGTCAGTGCTCTGGGTCAGTCTTTGAACCGTGTTTGTTGCTATTAATTGATGGAGTCAAGGCTAATATCACCTGATTGAGGGGAGTATCAATCTGTCAGCCACAGCATAGTGCACTAAACAAGTTCAAGTCCAGCAAAAAGGAAAAAAGTGTCAAAGTGGACCAGCACATGGAGATTCTCTACTACTATCTCCAAGAAGGAGAGGAGTATCATTTATCTTTTCCTGATGAATCAGCTGATTTCTGATTCCGTTCTCCTTCCTAATGAAAGGCGCTCCTTTTGTCTCTCTACTTTCCTTCTCTCTCAGCCTCCTCGTTCTCACCGATTCTTAGTCTTCTATTAATAGTTACTAGTGATTCTGTTGTTTAACGTGTGAGGGGCAGTGCAAGCACACTCAACCTGAGCCAAGCTAGTACAGACATCACAGACTCTCAGATAGAAACCCTTAATGTAATTAACAGGAAAGCAACTTGGGAAACACTTTAAAATTTGCTGTGTCACTTCTTTTCATTTTTGTTGCTTTTAAGATAGCACACCATCCTATTGCCCAACGATGTGTATACTTATTGTCACTGAACTATACAATGAAAAGTGGTTAAATTGGTAAATCCTATTTATATTTTACCACAACTAAAACAAAAAGATAATATCATACAATTAGTGATTAATTCTCTTATTTTAGAAATGTTACCTTCAGTGAACTCATCAATAAATAGTGTCTGGGAGCTCTCAGATGATAAATATAATATTCAGTGGCAAACAACAACTGTTTCAATATCAGAAGTACCCCAAAGGACTTTCAGTCTTTTAATTGTGATCAACCTTTTGTTAATTCTGGAGGACTAGAGAATTCTGTAAGGTACATTAAAAGCAGTTTATTTTAAGATTCTGTCTCATATTCTTTCATGATTACGTTTATCATAATCAAGAGTGGGTTTGAATATTAGCTAAATGGCCATAAGTTTTTGGAGTTTCATTTTAGCATCTCATATTAAGGTGGTTGTAGAGTTCAAAAGAGTTTATGGATACACAATAATGGGATCAACATGGATTGTGGTTAATCAGCTAAACACTTGATTCAGGTAGGCTTGATTTGAATGCTGTGTTCATCACTTACTAGCTGTGTGGCCTTGGGCAAGTTACTTAATCTCTAGTGCTCAATGTCCTCACATGTAAAAATAGGACAACAATAGTCCCTCTCAATATAGACTGTCTACAGATGAAATAAGTTAATAAATCACCTAACACAGTAGCATATACATTGCAAAAATTCAGAATAAGGATAATAATAGTACTTACCCCAAAAGATTCTTTTGAAGATTTCATGAGATAATACATACAAAATACTCGGCATGGTAACAGCCATATTGTAACAATCAATGACAGCCATTAATACCATTATCGTACATATCAAAATCTTATGGTAGCATCATGTATCATGATTCAGCTGCTTCCTTAATCCTGCATCATTGCAGCAGCCTTGGAATGCCCAGCTCCATTCTAATATTTCTCTTCTTGTGTATTGATTTTCTACAATACCACTTTCCTTATTACCAGTTCTCTTTTCAGAAAATTTCAGTGATTTGTTCTTGCCTAACAAATTACATCTAAGCTCTTTGAGGCAAAGTTTTGAATTGTTTCCATGACCTTAGAACCAACTTCAAAAATTCTGCCTCTATCAAGAATTAGTCATAGAAACCATGTAACAATTGTGCAAGTTGCTTTTTTTGATCTAAGTCTCAGTTACCTCATCTGTTAAAGAGGACAATAGTAGATTCTATTCTATAGGTGATTGTACAAATAGATGAAAGAAAATAATAATAAGAGATGTAAGGGAGTTCCTAGGACATTGTAAATTTTCAGTAAAAGTTAGCTTATTACCTCTTTTTGTTGGATAGCTCCAATTATTAGAACTATCATAGAATAATTGCACTGGCAAAGTTAAACAGGGAAGGAAGACGTCATGCAAGACTATTGCAAGAAGGGAGAGAGACCGAACTGAACTCTGCTGTAACAAAGAAGCAGAGAGGTTTTAAGTGCTGGGATGCAGGGGGATTATTCACCTGTGTTTGCTAATTGGTTTTATTAAAAAAATTAAAATGTTCTCATATGTTCATGATAGGAGGTAGTTGTACAACTTAGAGTCAGGCACTCACCAAAGTTAGGCTACTACCCTCTCAAAAACACTGTGAGATAACAGAACAATCTTCCATCATGATTATATTTCAAAAGAATGGCTCCCAGATCTTTGAGAAAGACATTCCTTAAGGCTTAAAACTGGAAAGAGGCTTTTAAGGGGATTTATATGTGCTTCAAAGAGGCCGAGAAAGAATTTTCAATGACAAGCTTTCTAGAGTCTAAGAAAAGGGAAGTTAAGAGCCTATACTCAGGAAGAAACCTGCCTAAAGTTTAGTCAAGCAGAAGGAACGTTTATGCTGTCTTGGTCAGAACATTTTTTATATGCTCACAAAGCCTTCCGACTTGTCTCATCTACTCTTTGGTTCTAAGTTGTCGTCTGGAGCAACACTGAGTCAGTTTATATCCCAGCCTTTCTCGATCTCTTGTACATGTCCTGTTTGATTTGGGCTAAAAATGAAGCCTGGTTCAAGAGTTCAAATAGTCCTCTTGAGTGCTTTCTCTAGGGTTTCTACTGCCTGATGGCTCAAAAGAGGTCAACAGCAAGTGCTTCTTGGAAATCAATCAAACGAAAAGGTCCAGGTGGAGTAAGTAAATAGAGCGTTTTCCTTTTTTTAAAATAATTGTTGTTCTGTTTTTTCAGATTTGCGGTATGAAATCTTTAACTCTGTTTAGATGAGAAAAGTATGACAAGTATTTAAACCCCTTGTTATGTTGGATAACTCTTTATGATTCCATCATTGGGGAAGAACAAAAAAAAGTCTCTTCTAATTCACCTGGGATCAGAGACAATAAGAAATTACAGTCACTCATGAAATGTTACTTTATTATTCACTCATCTAACGCTTACTTATCAAGCCTCTATTACATTCCAGGACTGAAGCCACACAGACTAAGGTATTCTGTATATCATATATTAGTCCTTTACTTACTGGCTCTGTAACCATAAACAGATTGTTTAACCTTTCAAATCTCCAATAAATATAAGTTAGGGATAATAGTAGTGCTTACCTGTTGTGGGCTGAATAGCATACCCTCCGCTCCCCACCTAAATTCATATGTAGAAGTCTTAACCCTCAGTACCTCAGAATATATTGGAGATGGGACCTTTAATGATGTAATTAAGATAAAATGAGGTCAAATGGGTGGGTCCTAATCTAATGACTGGTATCCATATAAGAAGAGGGGATGAGGATACAGATACAGTTAGAAGGAGGATCGTGCGAAGACACTGGAGGAAGATGGCCTTATACAAACCAAAAAGAGAGACCTTGGAAATCACCAACGCTGCTGACACTTTGACCTCAGGCTTCTAGCCTCCAGAGCTGTAAAAAAAATTAATTTCTGTTTAGTTAGCCAAGCTGTGGTACTTTGTTATGGCAGCCCCAGAAAACTATTAATAATACACTACCTTAAAGAATAGCAGAGGCATTAAATGAGAAGTTGCATGAAGAGCATATTTCAAGGTCCTGAAGCCAGTCTCTGTACTTCTATCTTCCTCTAACCCAGCCTGTACCCCTCTGTCAGATAATCTTAAGACAAGAATTCCACCCCTCATATCATTCCTCTCTTCAAAAAACTTTAAAGGCTTTCTTGTTTTCTGAGTAGAACTTTTTATTATGGTTTTTCCAAGGCTGATAAAGGTCCCTGACATCTCCACTCTTTCCCCCTATATGCACAGGCATGCATTTCCAGTCTGGTCTATTACTGCTCTTTTTGGGCTGCATGTTGATTCCTACGTACACACTCACATCTCCCAGTTCCATGCTTTCTGCTACCTGAACTGCCCCACAGCCTCCTTATCAGCAATTGAACTTCTTGTTTTTCACCTCTTTAGTACAGATGCCACCTCCTCCACAGAACAACTCAAGGTTCTGACAATGATGTGATTTCCTCCCCTTTATATCCTGAGGGTAGCAGTTTGTACAGAATTCCTTTAATGCAATATTCCTGCTCTGCTTTGTATTTTTTTCTCATCCCAGTACTTAGATGATGAAGGTGATCCTTGAGGGAAAGATACATGACCCACTGTATCTATGAATCCTCTTCAGTAACTAGCCCAGTATATTGCCAAAAGCACCCCAAAATTTAGATTTTTGTCAAGTTGAGTTGAATTACTTGATTTGTATGTACATGCTGTGTGGGGAGAATAATAAAGCAAGTACAGAAGCACTACAGTCATTGTGATTGAATTTTTCTAGATGTTGTCAATTCCCATTTATTTTCACCGACAAATGTATGTCTAGCAGAATCATTAGGGTAATTTTCAAGAAGTGGATTCAATTGCCTTTGTAAATGGGCATCAGCACACTGTGGGTAACTGTGTTAAAATGTCTTTGTGTGTTATGCATATAGTCAGAAAAATGATCATTGAAGGTAATGGAAAGCAGATAATAATTTTAATTTTTTTCTATTTATTCTCCACATGATATTTTGTAAGTATATCTATTAATAGGACAATGTAATATTTAGGAAATCATTTTCATATTTATGACTACTTCATTAGAGAAAGAATCATGTTCAAGGAAATATATTTAATATTCATATTTTACCAAAAAAAGAAACACACACACATACACACACACACACACAGCCTTTGGAGATTTTTGAGTTTTAATCACCTGTAATGTGGTGGGTGTGCCAAGGCAAAGTGAAAGAATACTACTTGCTCTGATTTTAATTCCTTTTAATTAAATAAACACATTTCTGACTATCAAAAATCATTAAACTTATTTCTTATTTCTAGAGAAAGAAATACTCTAAATAGCATTAGATATTTGCCTGATTGCAACTTTTGTATGGTTATAGAATTTGGTCCCTAGTTTCAGGCAAAATTTAATATGATATTATTTTGGGGATATATAGCTTGTAATATGTGTCAAAATTTCTGAAGCCTATGATATTATTAGGTCTTAAAAAAGACAGTTGTTTTCACATCTCGTAAGAATGTAACTTCTGTATTTTATGTTTACAGGCTAGTCTATATAATACATTGGAGAATTAAATAAAAGCTAGGGAAGTACATTCTCAATCTTTTTATACCAACCTCATTATAATTAGAACATTTTGGAAAATATATTTTGGAAGGCAGTATCCTAACTCTTATTGCTGACTTAGAATAAATCTGACACCATAGTTTCCTCTGGCACTGATCTTTAACTTCAGTGAATCGCTGGAGGTCTGCTCTAATTTAATAGCATTTATTCTGTGACAACTGCAAACCTTGTTTCATTTTTGGGGTCATTTTCACAATAACCCTTTGCGAGGCTCCCTTTAATATATAAATAAAGATTATTCATCAAAATTTTAAAAGATAAAATATTTCTGAGGGCAAGTATGTAGAGAAATGAACATTCTGGCTCTGATAGGGAAATTGGAAAACATTGCAGAACAATATGATAATATCTATTAAATTAAAAAATGTTAATCTTTTTTGGCCTAACTTTTTAAAATTTAATAATTTTTATTTCAAATTATTAAGAGGGTACAAGTGTTTTTGTTATATGGATGAAATGTATAATGCTGAAGTCAGGGCTTTTAGTGTGCCCATCACTAGAACAGTATACATTGTACCTGCCAGGTAAGTTCTTATTCTTCATCCCCCTCCTCCCTCCCCCTTCTTAGTTTCCAATGTCCTTCACACCACTTTATGACCATGTGTACCTATTGTTTAGCTCCCACTTATTAGTGAGAACATGTGGTGTTTGTTTTTCCATTGTTGAGACTCTTCACTTAGGATAATGGTCTCCAGTTCCATCCAAGTTGCTGCAAATGACATTATTTCATTCCTTTTTATGGCTGAGTAGTACTCTGTGGGGTGTGTGTGAGTGTGTGTGTGTGTGTATATCACATTTTCTTTATCCACTCATCAACTGATTGGCACTTATGTTGATTCCATATCTTTGCAATTGTGAATTGTGCTGTGATAAACATTTGGGTGCAAGTAACCTAACATTTCTAACTGAAGTAAAAAATCAGTCAATAATGAAACGCATATGTAGCATACATATGAAATATAAAATAATACATAATAAGTATGCTATTGAAGCATTCTTTGTCATAGTGAAAGACTGGAAACAATTTAAATGTCCATTGATAGGGGAATGGTTAGATATACTATGAATGGCCATTATGTAAATAGTTAAATATATAAATGGAGTACAATGTGCAATGCAGATAAAGTAGATCTTTATGTACCATCCTGGAAAGTTTTTGCAGATAAATTATAAACACTTAAAATTATATAAGTAATATTTGAATAATTTCTACTTGTGAAATAATTTAAACAATTTAAGGAAGGGTACAATTTTCTTGACTATCCCTTCATTTCTGAGTAACTACACAAAATGTATGGTACACACTACTATACATTTGGTATACAACTTACTAGATATTTATCTATACATCTACATACAAATATTCCCATTAAATATATGGATATTTTTGGTGAATGTTCTTACATTAACAGTAGCAATGGTATTGTTTATATCATTCTGCAACCTGCTTTTTATTAACTTAATATGTATTAACAATACTTAATATGTATTAACAATACTTCCATTTCAAAGTATTTGTATATTCTTCATTCCTTTCAAGTTCTCCATAGTTCTCCAAAATTTATTCCATTTGGAATAAGTTGAAATTTGAAATAATTCCATTTATTCAACTTGGAATAATGTTTAAAATATTATAGCTGATATATTTATAAACCAAACATATTTGTACATCTTTATTTAGATCCTTCCTTTCTAGGTAACAGCTGGTTCTATGATTTAAGGTATTTTTTAGCTTGCTGAAAGTAGAATTTTTGTAAAATAAAGGTAATAAAATATGTCGTTATATTTAGAGATGAATATAAAATATGGAAGAAAATTACCAAAACCATTAGCAGCAGTTATTTTATGGGAGGATTGTAGAATTCTTGCTTTTTATATTATGTATTTCTGTAGTGTATCAATTATTAATCATTGCTTCTACGATCATGAAATATATAAAATGTAAAAGAGAAAGATTTTGTCTCTTTTAAAATAACATAAAATTTGAAGGCTAGATACATTTTAAAAATGTATCTTTCTGACTCCAGAGTTCATATTTTCCCATTCTTCCTAAAATTTCCAAACTTGCCTAAGAATGGGTTTACATATACAGAATCCAGCCCTTTTTATGAAAAAAAACTACTACTCTCCCTCATTATTCATTTTTTTCCTCATAATATTTGGAAATGAAGTAAGAATACTCCTAGCTGGATGTATGATTACCCAGTCATCAACTATATTTCTTCGCCAGATGCAGCTACATCTGGCCATGTCACAACATTCTGTCAAATGTAAAGTAGGTTCAATGTGCATGAAGTAAAATTGATGTGTCTTGGTCATCTTCTTAGACAATGTCTCTTGTCTTGGACTTCCTTCTTCACCACAACTGGGAATAATAACAATGGGAACAGCCATCTTGGATCAAGGGAAAGAGGCCACTTGTTGGGAGGGGCAAACTTTATTTGCTAACCTGGGTATCTGGATGACATTGTGGAGCAAAACTGTTTATCTATTCTCAACTTCCCACCTATCAATTCATTATTGTCAATTCTTTTTCTAAACCACTGTACTTTGTCTTTTTAAAGAGTATCTTAGTTTATACACTGATTTATACACTACTGAAACAAATTCTGCAAAGGAGAGCATAGGAATATGTATAAATTTTGTAAGTGTTTTAGTTGATTTTTATGGTTAGATAAAAACTATGCTGCAGTTTTTATGTGGATTCACCTAATATCAAGGATGGGTTGCTATAGTCACAGTTAAGGGTGACTATATCAATTATCCATTATTTCTTAATTGATATAATACTGCCAATTATAAGGTTAAAAAATTGCTAGTATTATAATACTACATAGTATTGTATTTTTAATTTCCTTTTAAAAAAAGAATCTAAGTGTTAAAACCAAAGTAAAATAACACAAATTGCTAATAGCAAGAAAAAAAATGCATCATTTATCCAAATCCCTGCTTTTTAGGGACACTGACCTCTTGAAATGGAATGTTAATTATAACAAAATCTTAGGCATTTGTGCCAAGATTGGTTTGAAGAGCGTATTCCTGCTACCCCCCAAGCACTAGACACTGCAACTTGCACTGCTAACATGTTTCTTGTGTGCTCAGATTCCATATCAAGAGACATACATATAAGGTGGGAATGACTTTCCAATAGGGGATTTATGCATGTGGGTGCCAAGAAGGCTTGAAAATATACACTGCAACATCATTTTGACACACCTAATTATATGGTTCTTTAAACCATAGTAGATTAGAGGAGGAAGCATAATAAAATTGACATATTATTAAAGCCTTCTTTATGAGAGAGACTTTGCTATGCGTTTTATGTGTTATTGCTTAATACTCACATATAATTCTCCTTATAGGACAGGCTTGCTTCCAGTCTTACATTATGAAGACATTGAGGTTTATTGGGGTGATGAAAGTGGCCCCAAGTCCATCAGGGGAGGAATTCTAACCAAGTTCTGTCTGATTCCATGTGCAACCTGTCCACTACCCATGATGATTCTCTCTCAGCAGAAGATTAGAAGATGGTGATCCTAGATTTTGATACCAAACAGCAGCAAGAAGTTATATCTGAGAGCAAGGAAAGGCCAAAAAGCAAGAAAAAAAATCACACCCAAACCCCAGTAATCCAGAAGTAAGAGCTTCTGAGAATATTGTACAAAGTGTACCCCAAATGATCCTAATTAATCAAAAATAGTTCAATATTATGAACAATTCTCTAAGGCTGCTGAAAAAGTGAGTCTAAATAAGAAAGATTTCCATTAGGAATGGTAGAAGCACAGAAACAGAAATGTTCAGCACCAAGTATCTGGACAGCTCCTCCTTTGTTGTGTCTGGCTCAGTGGTTTTACCCTACATGGTGTGTTCTGTTTGAAAGTAAAATGCTACTTAGTTTGCTACCTCAAGTCATGAAGCTCTTTAGAGATAACATTGTACTGTAATTTAGATTTACACTTTGTTCTTCTAGATGCAGTTTTCTGCATGTCATCAGACCTCCAAACATGAACACATTCATTCCCAACACCTTGTTCTAAGAATGTTAGTGTAAATCTGCTATCAGGCTTTAAAATTGTGTACATAAACTTGAGATACACTGAACTATCCCATGTGGTGTTTTAATTTTATTTTGCATTTGCATAGAAATTCTTGAAAATATTTTTAAAGAATTAAATTATTAGTTAAATATCTATGGTCATTTAGATATTGGTGTGATGTACCTTCAACACCAGCTTTGTTGATGTTCATTTGGATTTGACGATGAAAGTGATAAAACTTCGGAAGAAATGTATTCTGTCAGAATTGTGGCACAATGTAATTTTTACTATCAATCATTGTTTTAGGCCAGGTATTGGATTTTATTAGTCGTGTATACTTCCTGTTTCAATCAGTTAAACGAAAGACTAGTGGAACAGAAATAGGAACGATTTTTTTCTTCGTTTACTTATTTGATGTGAGTCATTTCAATGAGAGATTGCAAAGACCTGAAAGGTCAGTTAATTCACTTCCTCCCAAGGCAATACCAAGACTCAGCAGCTCTTATGTTTTTGATCCAGTTGGTATTAAAGATTTTCAGGAAATGTAGTGTGACTACTTCCTTAAGAAAAATGTTGTATAGTTAGCACCTGAATTTGGGCTTATTCTTTGAATTTTTCTCTTCAGGATGTGGTAATTTCATTATTAGTAAATACTTATAAAACCCATTTATATGCCCAGAGCTATGAACACAGCAAAGAAGTACAAGATATGGACTCAAAATAGGCAAGATGTGTATTACTACTGACATTTCACATTTGTAAAAAATGAGGCTTGTAAAATTATGGCACTCCCACGTAGGGATAGCTGGACCAATAATTCAAATTTATGTTTACTGGCTTGTAGTTCTATATTCTTTCATTATCAATGCTGACTCTTAGGAGAGCGATAACTCATTGTTAAGACAAAAACCTTAATGTTAACTTTAATTATAATCCTCATTCTATGGCACTGTGCCAATTGTGCAGATAGTCTATGTCCTGAGACCTTGGCATGTGCGGAGTCAGTGAAACTACTTAGCTTAGTAAAATTATATTTCTTAAAACACTAAGAACGATTGAATTCTTTTTGGTTATGATCTAGGCTTTTGCAACAATTATTCAATAGGTGACCAATCAACCAGTATATAATGTTAATGGGAGTTATTCTCATTTATGATTCCTATTAATGACTTTCACGGTAGGACAAGAAATCTGGAAAAATCTGCTCTTAAGGTATAAGTCACCAGCAGCTGAAATTCTTCTTTCTTGAATTCATTTTTCTTCATTATCTTCTTATATTGCTTGAAATTTCCACATTATTAATATCTTATGACTAAAGCATGAAATGTCCTTGTTAAATAAATACTGGTTTCTGGCAGGGGTAATACTTAACATAATTTTGTAAAATAAAAATAAGAACATAATTTAAAGGGCCTTGATGAATGGGTAAATGGTTGATATGGGTAGCAGAGTTGGGTATCTAAAGTTTCAATTGCTCTAGTCTGAGCAGGTAGAGTACTGGTCCTGTGCACACATGGGAAAGGGGTGAGAAACTTGCAGGATGATGTCTTTATGGAGCAATACAAATTAAGCTTTAGAGAAAAATTCTTTTTTAGCATTTAAAGACATCTTGTATAAAATGAAACATTGCATATATAGGACATATTTGATATACAGAGTTACTTTTTAAAGAAATAACACTTTTGGAGTGGACTGGAGATTACAGGTTTGGAATCTGCATACAAGTAAATTTCATGCTTCCATTTATATAAAGTTCTGAGTCTTATTTATGGTAATAAAAGTCAGGATAGTGATTACCCCTGGGGATGTGGTGACTAGAAAAGGGCATGTAGAAAGGTTTCTGATGTGCTGGTAATGGTCTTAGTCTTGGTCTGGTGCTGCATTCACTTTGTGAAAATGAATGGGCTGTACATGTATAATTTGAGTACTTTGCTGCATATTGAAGTATGTACTGAAGTATATATTATACTTCAATAAAAATTTTTATATAAGAAAACAAAAGTTAAATTTTTAGAAATGTGTTTGCTTGTCCTTCTACCAAAATTGATTATTTTTTACCCAAACTATTTCAAACTTTAATGCACTCAAAATGTGTTACAAAGAGCATAGATTTTTAAAAAAAATATTAATGGTTAGTATAAATTTATTTAGACTTAAAAATTAGTAAATACATTAAAACTCTGTGGGAAATTTCATGATAATAGGATTTGGAAAGATATGAGTTCTAGTCCTACTATTACCATTAAATAACTATGAGCATCCATTTCTCTTTTTTTCAGCTGAATAAAGTAAGCCTTGTCCTGAAACAGATTTATTATGAGGCTCCAAAGAGATACTACAGCTAAAAATACTTTATAAAGTATTATGCAAAACAAATGTAAAGTGTATTTGTTCCTTAGTTACATGTATCAAAGATAAAATTGCAAGTACTTATTTTTAAATATATATTGAGATTAAATTAACAATTAAAAAATCTTATTGCTAGTGGCTTCTGTTACAAGAACATCCAATGCACTGAATTTCTGTAGATTCAGTAATGTGTAAGACCTAGCTCTCTCTAGCTTTGCAGCCCTTGTGCTCTCCTACTTTATAATTCTATGGTATTGGAAGATTAAGCTGACTGGTAAAAAAACAAGAGAACATGTCTCTTTTCTGCTTTGTTGCTCTCTATATATCACTACTTCTTACAAATGTATTAAATAAAACTAGAAAGAGTTGTGAGGCATTTAAATAAAATGATGACTCATTAAACTTTGCCAAAGAACTTGAATATTTATTTTCTCTTGCCCACAAAATTACACTGGAGTCTTATGCTGCTCTATCAACCTGTTCTAACTTCATTATTGACCCAATGAAAGAATGTTAATTCCTCTCCTCTTTTTGCCATTTGGTGGAGATGTTGTGCTGAAATATAATATATTCCTTACTCAGGAATTTTATTCTAAGTAAAGATGAAAACTTGCTCAGGAGGATATAACAACCACAAAATCAAGGAATTTTGAAAAACATTTTGAGAAGACTAAAGTAAGCAAGTTTGTGCAGTGGAAATAAGTCTAATTGATTTTCAGTTACAAATGACTGTTTTTCTGTCTCTCTCTTTCTCTTATTCTCTCTCTGTTTCTCAATCTCCTTCCCTAAAGCATGATCTTGCTTTATTTTTTTTTAGAACAGCTATTAGAGCAAGCTAAACCAAATCCTTCTTTTCCTTCTCTTGCCTAATAAATTGATAATTTTGTAACAACTAAGAAAATGTCTGACTACATAGGTAAAACATATGCAGATGCAAAATGGGACATTGTGTTATGCCAAGCCAACAAAAATTTATTAAAATACTATAGTGTTGGCAACAGTGAGGTAAGAATAAAGAAGAACAAAAATAGGTAACCCTCAAGAATTTATAATTTAGTTTAATTTGTGGAGGGGAAAACTCAAGGTGGTTTGCTGGATTTTGCCTTTTAACCCAGAAGATAATTTTAATTGAGGCATAGATGAAAGCAAGTTTTTAAAAAAGTTTGCCATGTTCTGTTTATTTAATGGAGAATTTTCTTTTGGTTGGCAGACAAAGCAGTGCAAAAATGAACAAGCCTGAAGAAAGACACCAATCAATCAGAAGGTAACTACTTCCACCCAGAAGGCAGTCTGTCTTAAAGGTAGTGACAATGATGAATATCAGTAGTTGAATTATCTTAAGGATATCAGTCTGGTTTTCTCAAGGTATCTTGATAAGATTGTTCACAGTTACCCAGGAATGTTACATTGTTTTTCAATGCAAACTATGTCTGGAAGACAACAGATATTGCATTTATCTTCATTGGTACATTGAGTGTCATTTGTTTTAGAATAATTCAGGGTATCAGTTTAGACTGATGTGAGTCCTCCAAAGGGGAAACCTGCAAATATTTGTGGAGTAATGTATACATGACACAAAGCCTGGAACAGAGTATGCATTTAATGTATATCTGCTGACAGAATGAGTGAAATGACGTGTCATTTGAAATCTGGGGACCATAATGCATTGTTACACCCCTCCAGTGATTAAAAAAATAAAAGAACCAGGCTCATTATTAGGCTTAACTCGTGGAATTATCAAAAATATAGATACAGAAACAGATACATGGTTTATTTGACACTCTCTTTGAAAGCGCTAATTTAATAAGTCTGTGTTGGGCCCTGTGTGATTCCTATGACTAATCATATTTGGATCCCACTAACTTGGGTAGGCTTTAGTTTATAAAATGATTTGCTTAGCTCTTTTCCTCACAGTGCTGTTGTATGAACTACTGTCAAATGCTGGTTACCTGCCCATCAGAACCATGTTTCAACATGTCCTTTGTTACCTAGTTATTTTAGTTCCACTACAGACACTCCTTTGGTGAATTAGGAGTTGATCCTAATTAGTGTCAAAGTTTATGTCAAAGGGTTTGTGAATAGCACATTGAAATTTCTCACAGAGATTTCCTTTAGAAATGTGAAGGAGAAGGTGGTGTTCCCACCAACGTGGCAGGACCTAATAAGGCGAACGAAAGCAGTCATGTTTTATTGTATTTAATACGAACTGAACTTGGAACATCTGCATTGAAATGGGGTGAAAATTGAGTACTGTGAGGACCTGAGAAGGGAATAAGCTGAAAGAAACAATATTTAGGGAGCTATCATTGGACTGGTTAATATTTTTCTTAATATAGGAAATTAGTAATAATAATAATATAATTGTCGCTACTTTAGGGGTGGGGAAACTGAATCCTAGAGCAGTCAAGAAGTGTTTTGTTATTATTTTTTTCCCTATATCACAGTTAGAATGTGGCAGTGCAGGAATTCAGGGAGACATTAATTCATTTTGATTACAATGTACCACCTCTTCTGCATTATGATAATATATTTTGCTTAATATGATGCCTTTAAGTTTTCAAAATACAATGCCAGAAGTGTTCTAAAATTTAAAACTGTAATTTATTTAAAGCATAATGAGACTTTACAAAACATTGAAAGACTCTGCCAAATATACTTTTCATAGTGTTGACAATATGACTCATAAAACTGTAAAATGAACACGTGTCAGCATTTTATTTTACTGATTAGTAAGGGAATCAGTAAGATGATAAAACTGATACCAAAAGCATTTGAGGAACTGGATTTTTATAGGAATAAATAAAGAGAATGTTAGAATAAGATTGGTAGGTTTGATCCAAAACTGATTTGTGTCCTACAAGGCAATACTACGATTTTTAGGGTTATCATTTTTACTGTACCTAAACAGGGATCTACTACGATGGCAAATAAAGTGAAAAATGCTTGGCAGAATTTGTTAGATAATGGCCATGCATGACATTGAAAGATTATGGTCCCCTACTCAATTGCTTTATTCCAAATATTGGATAATTTCTCTTAACCCCATAAAGAAGTAAAACTCAGCCACGATCCATTACCCAGAGATAATTATTGTAATATTTCTTTCTTGTCTCATAGCTATACATGTGTGTTTGTATAGATGCACATGTCCCTTTCTCTTTAGGTATAATGGAAATCATATTGTGTATACGATTTTACATTTTACCTTTTTCACTTAGCATTGTACTGTGAGAATTTCCCTGTACTATTCTGTGACTTAATGGGACATTTCAAGACATCCAGTGAAGAAGATCAGGAGAACTGGTGTTCCTCTACTGGAGGTGAAGAAAATGAGGCACATAAGTTACAACTTCCTAGTTAATGGCAGAGGCTGAAAATACTGGTACCTTGGCTTCTGACCTTAATTTCTTTCCACTACCATACATAGCTTAATTTGATCTCTTCTCCGCTTGTACCTGTCTTGAATATTTCAATTCAAAATGATATCACTAATCTTGATATGGTGAATTTTTTTAGTGAAAATTATCCTCAGGTATTAATGTACATTGAATTGCAGTGGTTTTAATTTCATCAGAGAGATTAGGGCAAAGTGACATAAAATATGCCTTTTAAATCCAGAATACTTTTTTCTTTGGCCATTTAAATTGTATTGTTTTTTTCACTGTTGGTGACTTTACATTTTGAATTATATGGGGTAATGCCCGAATGGAAATTTAAATAGCCAGTGATTCTTATGATAGCTTTTAAAACAATTTTAATTGACACATAATAATACTACATATTTATGGGGTACAGAGTGATATATTTTGATACATGTACTCAATGTGTAACGATCAAGTTAGGGTAATTAACATATCCATCACCTCAAACATTTATCCTTTTTTTGTGTTGGGAACATTCAAAATCCTCTCTTCTAGGTATTTGAACATACACAATAAATTATTATTAACTATAGTCACCCTACAGTGCTATAGAAAACTATATTTTTTTCCTCTTATCTATCTGTAACTTTATAACTATTAACCAGCCTCTCCCTATTTCCCCCCCTCTCCCCTCCCCACCCTCTAGTAACCTTTATTCTATTCTCTACTTCTATGAGCTCAACTATTTTAGTTCCCACATATGAGTGAGAACATGCAGTATTTATCTTTCTGTGCCTGACTTATTTCACTTAACATAATGTTTTTCAGGCTCATCCATGGAGTTCATTCTTTTTTATGACTGAATAGTATTCCATGGTATATATATACCACATATTCTTTACGCTTTCATCTGTTGATGGACACTTATTCACTATCGTGAATAGGGCTACAATAAACACGGGAGTCCAGATATCTCTTTGATATAATGATTTCTTTTCCTTTGGATTAATATCCAGTAGTGGGATTGCTGGATTATATGGTAGTTCTATTTTTAGTTTTTTGAGAAACCTCCATACTGTTTTCCATAATGGCTGTACTAATTTACATTCCCATCAGCACTGTATAATAATTCCCTTTTCTCCACATCCTTGTCAGCATTTGTTGTTTTTTTTTTGGTCTATTTGATAATAGCCATTCTAACTGTGGTGAGATAGTATCTTGTTGCGGTTTTGATTTTTATTTCTCTGATGATTAGTGATATTGAGCATTTTTTTCATATACTTTTTAGCCATTTTTATGTCCTCTTTTAAGAAATGTCTATTTAGATCATTTGCCCATTTTTTAATCAAATTATTTGTTTGTGTGTGTGTGTATTTGCTGTTGAGCTGTTTGAGTTCCTTATATATTTTGGATAATAACCCTTATCAAATGAATAGTTCTCAAATATTTTCTCCCATTCTGCAGGCTGTCTCTTCACTCTGTTGATTGTTTCCATTGCTGTACAAAAGCATTTTAGCATAATCCCATTTGCTTATTTTTGATTTTGTTGCCTGTGTTTTTGAAGTCTTATCCGTAAAATCTTTATCCAGACCAATGTCCTGAAACGTTTGCCTGATGTTTTCTTCTAGAAGATTGATAGTTGCAGGTCTTACATTTAAGTCTCTAGTATGAGGCATTTCTCTGAGTGTATAAGACAAAATGAAAACATTGTCATATTTGCTACCATGTTTACTAGTAATTACACATTGATACACAATTAATACACATAATACCAAGAAATAAACTAAATATTTTACAATAAAGGGGAACATATTTTACAATATCCAACTTGAGATTACTGAGAAACTTCAATGCCATTTCAGATGTTGTTTTCTAGGTATTTTCTCCCCACAGATACCTGCTAATCCCACTATACTAAAGGGTAATGTTTGCAACCAAGGTTATTATTTTTCAATTCATAATACATAGAAAAGCTCTAGAAACTAAAATTAACACATTCTTTATAATGAGGAGTTAAGATAAAACTGCAACTGAGTCATGAGTTTGCATGGAAACCACTCCAGAAAAATCATTTCTCTTCAAAACACAATGAGAACAATGTGTCCAAATATAAATGCATTTCAAAGGATAGCTAATAATTACTTTCTAAGATCTAATAGACCTTTTTGCCAGCTTTCCTTCAAATTATCACCTCTGAACATGTTATCAGGAATTTTGTACTATGAATTATATGGTTTATAATTTACTTGCTTATCAAAACTATGCTAAAATCATCAAAAGCAATTAGTATGTCAGAGTTTGCTCCCTGTGACAACATTGTTTGGTTAATCTGGCAGATGGACCGAAGCAACATTGTAGTGATTTGGTTTAGTAATTTCTGTAGTCTGAGCTCACTGTATTTTTATCTATCTATCTATTTAGTAGCATTTATTTTCTTCCAAATTTACAAAATAGTTTTGATTAGAAGTTAGAAAGAAAAAAATCAATGACATGGATTAAGCCACGTCCAAATCCTTAATAACTATTATTCTGTTATTAAACAGTAATTTTTCTTCCCTATTCCAAATATTCTGCTGAAATCTCCCTCCAAAATCCCAAGTAAACTAATAGTTACCCACAAGAACAAAAAAACATAGCTCACCCTAATTTAAAGAGACCAAAAAAATAAAAAAGAAGTGTGGTGTGTTGACTAGCTTACACTTTCATCTACCAGGTTTAGAAGACTATTTTTTTGCAGGTGCAGGAAATAATAATAGTAGTAAACATTTACTGTCTGAATCAAGGAAAACTGGGCATAAACTATGCTATATCTCTAACTTTTAAAAAGTCAGAATATTTCCTCAAACATGAAAATTATTATGTATACAGTTCTAGCCTAAAGAACTTGCAATGATCAGGGTTCTGCATCCTCCTGTAGTTACTATATGCCTTTTAATGCCTTCAGGATCAGAAGGTGGAAGAGATTAAAGGAAATCAAGACCAAGGAAAAATTACATAACACAGCTGATAATAGTTATACATTTCTTGTCTGTCACACCATCTGACTGGGAAGATTTTCAAACACTGACTCTGCCATTGGAAGGTTTCATGGATACTTTAGAGAGCCCAACCTTCCATGCAAGTGGGAATCTTTTACATAACACAATTACCTAACATAGGCAGCACATTTTCTGGCTGATATCTTATTACCCCATGACCTTTCCCTTTGTTGATACACCACAGACTCTGCTGAAGTTACCTCGTCCCACCACACAGACTTCTTAGATAGGGTCCTTACAAGTTAATATTGGTTCAAACTGGAAAACCACTGAGTTGTCTACCCTGATCCACTTAAAATATTATGTATTTTTGTCTCATGTCCCTCAAAGGGTAGGGCACTCCAAATATCTTTTATAAAATTGATAAAATTAGCAATATTGAGCAGTTTTAGTGAAATATCTATCCATCTATCTATCTATCATCTATGCATCTATCTATCTAATGTATCATCTATCTCTTTCTATGGCAGGCAGAATTCTAAAGATGTCCTCCTCTTAGCCCCCAAATACCTGTCTCTTGGTCATTGAATCAAACATTAATCTTGGTACTGCTGTGAAGAGATTTTGCAGATGTACTTAAATTCCCAAGTCAGTTGACCTCAAGATACACCTATTATCCTGGTGGGTCTGATTTAATCACTTCAGTCCTCTCAAAAGTCAGAAGTCAGAGACATTTGGTAGAAGAAGGAATCAGAGAGATTCAAAGTATGAGGATTTCATGAGACGTGGTGGGTTTGAAGATGGATCATGTGTGAAGGAATGTGAGTGGCTTTAAAGAGCTGAGAGAGAACTTCCTAAAAGACAGATAGCCAGCAAGAAATATGGCTCATCTTAAAACCATAAGAAACTGAATTCTACCAATAACCTGAATGAGATCGGAAGCAAATTCTTCCTCAGAGTCCCCAGAAAGGAAAGTAGCATTGTTGACACCTTGATTTTGGTGTAGTGACATCCTAAGCAAAAGACTCAGTTGAGCCTACCAGAATTTCTGACCTACAGAATGTGCCTAGAATCAATGGATGTTCAATGGATGTTGTTTTAAGTTGTGAAATAATAATTACCTTGATGGTTATCAAGTGATGATTATCCAACTACAGCATATGTTCCATATTTACCCACCAACTTTGGTCATTCTTCTGTAAGGAGTAGCCCTCCCTGCTTCCACCCTATTTATTTCTTTTGTATCTATTACTATTGGTACAGCTCATGTTTTTATACCCTTTTTTCTATATTCCATAATTTATTATGCTCCTTATTAACATATGTTTTTTGGAGCTCAAACTATCTTAGATTTCGTAAATGGGAGCCCCTTCAATTTGGCTACTATGTTCTTGTGACATGCCCATATCATTTTTTTAGAAGTTCTTACCTTCTGACATGACAAGATGACCAGACTTATTTTGTGTCTACCCTGACTCATCCTGGAATCAGGCCTTTCTCCAAAAATGCTTTGGAACCTTAGATATTTTAATTTGAGGAATTATACAACTGAATTTGTGCTATAAAAATATTATTTGGAAATAGGGTTAGAATTAGAATGTATTGTGGATAGAATTGGAAGCCAGCTTATAAGACCAAAAACTTTGAAAGTTGATCAAATCATTATTGTGGGTTTTCTGTTTCCTATAGGTCATGGTAAAATTCTGGGGCGGGGGGAATTTTGCTCATTTCAGAAGATATGTACAAAATACTTCTCTTTTTTTACTCTTCACATCTCATCAGAGGAAAATCACTTCATGTCCTTACCCTGGTACTTACTTATAAAAATTGTTGTCTACACATTCTTTGACATTTTCTATTAAGCTACAGACATAGTCAAAATAAAGACTTAGGAATACATCCTTCTAAATACAAGCATGCCTTAGACATATTGTGGGTTTGGTTCCAAACCACTGTAATAAAGTGAATTTCACAGTATAACGAGTCACATCATGTTTTTAGTTTCCCAGCGATATATAATAATGTTTACACTATACTGTAGTCTACTAAGTGTGCAACATCATTATGTCTAAAAAAAGATGTACATACCTGGATTAAAAATACTTTATTGCTAAAAAATTCTAACAATCATCTAAGCCTTTAGTGAATCTTAATCTTTTTGCTGGTGGAGGGTTTTGCCTCCATGTTAATGGCTGCTGACTGATCAGGGTGGTGGTTGCTGAAGGCTGGGGTAGCTGTGGCAATTTCTGAAAATAAGAGAACAATGAAGTTTGCCATATAGATTGACGCTTCCTTTCATGAAAGATTTTTCTGTAGCATGTGACGCTGTTTGATAGCATTTTAGCTGCAGTAGAACTTTCAAAACTGGAGTCAATCCTCTCAAACCCTACTATTACTTTATCAACTAAGTTTATAGACTATTCTAAATCATTTGTTGTCGTTTCAATAACGTTCACAGCATTTTCAGCAGGTGTAAGCTCCATCTCAAGAAACCACTTTCTTTGTTCATCCATAAGAAGCAACTTCTCATCTGTTCAAATTTTATCATAGGATTACAGAAATTCAGTCACATTTTCAGGCTGCAATTGTAATTCTAGTTCTCTTGCTATTTCCACTGTATCTGCAGTGACTTTCTCCACTGAATTCTTGAACCCCTCAAAGTCATCCATGAAAGTTGGGATCAACTTCTTCCAAACTTCTGTTATGTTGATATTTTGACCTACTTCCCCCCCATGAATCAGGAATATTCTCAATGGCATCTAGAATGATGAATCCTTTCCAGAAAGTTTCCAATTTACTTTTCCAAGATCCATCAGGGGAATCACTGTGGCAGCTATAGCCTTATGAAATATATTTCTTTAATAAGACTTGAAAGTTGAAATTACTCCTTTATCCATGGGCTGCAGAATAAATGTTGAGTTAGCAGGCACAAAAACAACATTAATCTCCTTGTATATCTCCATCAGAGCTCTTGGGTGACCAGGTGCATTGTCAATGAGCAGTGATATTTAGAAAGGATCTTCCATTCTGAACAGTTCTCAACAATGGGCATCTTCTAGATGGCATCTTCTTCCAATAGAAGGCTGTTTTGTCTGCATTGAAAATCTTCTGTTTAGTGTAGCCACTTTCATCAATTATCTTAGCTAAATCTTCTGGATAACTTGCTGCAGCTTCTATATCAGGATTTGCTGCTTCACCTTATGTTATAAAAATGGCTTCTTTTCTTAAACCTCATGAACCAACCTCTGCTAGTTTCAAAGTTTTCTTCTGCAGCTTCTTCATCTCTCTCCACCTTTACAAAACTGAAGAGAGCTAGGGCCTTGCTTTGGATTAGGCTTTGGCTTAAGGGAATGTTGTGACTGGTTTGATCTTCTATCCTGGCCGTTAAAACTTTCTCCATCTCAGCCATAAGGCTGTTTCTCTTTCCTATCAGTTGTGTATTCACTGGAGTGGCCTATCTCAGCCTTTGACACTCCTTCCTCACTAAGGTTAGTGATTTCAAGTGAGAGACATGCAACTCTTCCTTTCATTTGAACATTTAGAGGCCATTTTAGGGTTCTTATTGGCCTAATTTCAGTACTGTTGTGTCCTAGGGCATAGGGAGGCCCAAGGAGAGGGAGAAAGGTGGGGGAATGGCCAGTAAGTGGGGCAGTCAGAAAATACACAACACTTATTGATTACGTTTGCCATCTTATAAGGGTGCAGCTCATGATGCCTCAAAACAATTAGAATAGTAAGATCAAAGATCACTGATCACAGATCACCATAGCAGATATAATAATAGTGAAAAAGTTTAAAATATTGTGAGGGTTAGCAAAATGTGACACAGAGACATGAAGTGAGCACATGCTATTGGAAAAATGATACCAGTAGACTAGCTGCGCACAGGGTTACCGCAAACCTTCAATTTGTAAAAAATACAGTATCTGCACAGTGCAACAAAGTGAAGCATAGTAAAACGAGATATACCTGTAATCTCAGAGTTAGCAGCTTTCCCAGAAGAGCTTTTTGAAGGCAGTAAGTTCTCAGTAAAATCAGAGATGAAAAGGCAGTAAAATAAGACATACTGAGAGACAGCAAAGAACACAGACTGATGGATCCAAGATTACAACCATATGTGCTAGAAATTGAGACACGGTTTCATATGGAAGTGTCAGTGTTCAGTGGGCAACACTGAAAAATTTTACTCTGAATGTTTTGGGAAAGCAGGTAAGATTTGAGGGGTTGCTTGTACTTGGAAATGAGACCGTGAAGGTGGATTAGAGGCATGCTTGAACCATTTTAGGCCACCTTATGCTTTTGATGACTAAAATAAGTTTTTTAACTTTTTATCTTGTGGTTATAATTATAAGTATGATGTTTATTTCCAGACTCTTAGGGCCTTTCCCATTGTTGGAAGGGAGGCCAACACAACTGTTTATTGTTAAGTATTGCTTAGTTTTGATTTTAAGTCTAGAATGAATTGGAGAAGAATAAATTAAAGGCTATCTTATCTTTGATCATGAGAGAGATTAAAATTTCTGGGCACCATTTTCTGCTAAGCAGAGTAATCTTGGATTAGGATTACATGTAAAAGCCAACATGAAGTTAATATCTTCCCAAAAGATCCATGAGGATATAGAGACCTGAATTTATTATCAAGATTCCATCCTTAGAAGCCACATGTGAAAAATAGAATATTGGTAATATTTGTTATTACTAAATTCTTTAACTATGTACAGGAACAGGATAAACATTTTAATTGGCATTAAACTATTTAATCCTTAACTTTATAATGTAAGCACTATTATTATCCCTACTTTACAGATGAGAAAACAAAGTTAAGTACCTTGTACCAGGTCCCACAGGCTAATGGTTAGAATTATAATTGAAACTCAGGAAATTTGACTTTCAAATACTTTATCATCTTAACTTATTAAAATCTCATACATGTGTCACTTAACAATGCAATACATTCTCAGAAATGTGTTGGTAGGTAATTTCGTCATTGTGCAAACATCATACAGTGTATTTACACAAACCTAGATGGTATAGCCTACTACACACCTAGGCTATATGGTACAGCTTATTGATCCTAGGCTGCAAACCTGTATGGCATGTTACTATACTAAATACTGTAGGCAATTGTAATGCCCTGGCAATTGTGTTAGTATGTGTGTATCTAAACATATCTAAACATAGAAAAAGTAAGGTGTATGCTGCATCATTACAATGGCTACATCACTAGGGAGTAGGAATTTTTCACCTCCATTATAATCTTATGGGACCACCATCATACATATGGTCCAGTGTTGACTAAAACATCATTATGCAGTGCATGACTGTGTATTAAACAATGAGTCCCTAGTGATTCATCTTGGGACTCTAAATCAAGGATTAAAAACTCAAAAATTTAAAATAGATACAAGTCTCTAAGTAAACAGAAGGAAGAAATGATAGTTTCATGAAAAAATACTGGCAGCTAAGGACAGATTGCTTATCATTCAGTTACAGCTGGAAGAAATTGAACAACGTGGTTGCATAGCAGAAGGAAAATTCAAATAAAAGATTACTGTCTTTCCTGATTAGTGATAAATCATTTGATGTAAAAAATATAAAAATAGAGCCAAAATTAATGGTAGGTGTTAGGAGAATCCAGTTCGCAAATGATGGAATAGAATTACAGGCTAAGAATCTGAAACATAATACACAGTATAATAGGAACTAGAGCTTTTGAATGTTTGCAAGAATTAGGGAAGACACTGTGCTTTGAAATAAAGATAAATCAGCATGAAAATGAATCTTAATATCAAACTTGGAAGGTAACTTTCTCTTAAAAAACAAGAAGTTGCAGATCCCACAAAATAACAACTCAAACATTGGAAAATGATTTTTCATATCATTGTTTTAAAAAATAACAACAAAACAAACTCAAAACTCAGTGGTTTTGTTATCAGGATTGCACCCTTCCTTCTGATTCATGCATGTAGCCATTTTCTCCACCCTGCTGGGCAGAGTTGTGGGAAAACAAGAGTAAGAAATAAAAATTTATCATAATAAAAATAATACTGGTGAAATTGCTTAAGTGCTTAGCTTTTCTGGGATTTGGGGATTCCAGATGTACAAAACTCAAGTTTCATGTATGCTGCCAAATGCACTATAAGGCTGAGTGGTGGCAAAAATGTGAATTGTGTGAGAGGTTTGGGTTGAGAGGAGGCCATTCTATATCCTTTCGTTCTGTCTCGATTATATTGTACTCAAGGCCTCTTCTGCCTGACTCTCATCTCACCAGCCTGGATTCAATTCATAGGTGAATCTAAATTATGGATAACTGCTTAAAACATTGCTACTCTGCTTGCATCCATACGCACAACTGTACATTCAGAATATGACTGTTAGGTTTACTTCTGAATTGGAGTAATCTCAGTAACCCGTAATCAGTGAATGTATCAATGATACTGATGCCCATTTATTGAGCATATTCTCATGCCAAACAGTATGACAAGCATTTTCATACTTCATCTCATTGATTAGGCCCTCTTTCTGAGAATTACAGTTGTTCCATTAAAGCTTAGTATGGTCAAGTTGCTAGGTCATGCTCACACAGCTGGTTAATAACACAACTCAAGCCCAACTCCCAACTCCCAAGACTGTGTTCATAAAAGCGACATTCTATGGCACTTTCTTTAGAAGTAATTCATCCTCCAGAAAAAAAAAAATGTATGCATATATTGTGTGTCTATGTCTGTTTTTTTTTTGTGTGTATATATATATATATGTATATATATATAAAATATATGTGTGTATACAAACAAATATGTATATATGTTTATATATATGTGAATATATATACAGATGACCCTTAAACAACATGAGTTTGAACTGCATGGGTCCACTTACAAGCAATCTTTTCCAACTAAATGTGATTGCAAATACAGTATTCATGGGATGTGAAACCCACATATAGGGAGGCAGATTTTTCTTATATACGGGTTCTGCAAGATAAACTGCTGAACTTAAGTGTGCATAGATTTTGGTATATGCAGGAAGGGGGAGTGTGTGTAGTGCTGGAAGCAATCTCTTGAGTATACCTAGGGACTACTGCAGAGAGAGAGAGAGAGAGAGAGAGAGAGATAGTGACCTTGGAAGCATACAGATTTAAGGATTTTAGACATTCATAGGAAACATGTAAGTTTGAAAAAAGTTACTTGTTTTTATTACCTCAAATTACCACTAAATGTACCATGAAAGAAACTACTCATCCACTTTTATTTTATCTTGTGTGGTCACTACAGAGAACACAAATTTTCTAGTACAGACATTCCCTAACTTATAATGGTTCCACTTATGATTTTTTGACTTCAAAATGATGCAAAAACATATGCATTCAATAGAAACCATACTTCAAGTACCCATACAACAGTTCTGTTTTTCACTTTCAGTACAGTATTCAATAAATTACATGACATATTCAATACTTTATTGTAAAATAGGCTTTGTGTTAGATGCTTTTGTTCAACTGTAGGCTAACGCAAGTGTTCTGAACACATTTAAGGTGGGCTTGGCTGAGCTACAATGTTCAGTAGGTTGAGTGTATTAAATGCATTTTTGTCTAACAATATTTTCAACTTACAGTGGGGTTGTGGTGACATAACCCCCATTGTAAGTTGAGGAGCATCTGTATTTATTTGGCCTTATTTATTTTTTAATTCACAGCTAGCAATAGCTTCAACTCAAGTGAGCACATTTACGTAGGACTTTCTGAAACTAGAAATTAGTAACAGGCACAAATGGATTTTTAAAAATTTATTTATTTATTTATTTATTTCAAAATATTAAGGGGGTACAAATGTTTTAGGTTGCATGGATCATTTTTGTAATGCTTGAGTTCTGGCTATAGGTGTGCCTGTCACCCAAGTAGTGTTCATAGGACCCATTAGGTTGGCTTATTCCCCTCCCCTCCCCCCACTCCTCCTGGTTGCCTTCCACTGAGTTTTACTTCCCTCTGTGCACATGTGTGCTCATTGGTACACTGTTGCTGTGACTGAAAATTAGTACAACTTCTATGGAAAACAGTAAGGAGATTCCTCAAAGAACTAAAAGTAGACCTACCATTCGATCCAGCAATCCCACTACTGGGTATTTAGCCAAAGGAAAAGAAGTCATTTTATCAAAAAGACACCTGCACTCGAATGTTTGTTGCAGCACAATTCACAACCCAAAGATGAGGAATCCACCCAAGTGACCATCAGTTCATGAGTGGATTAATAAAATGTGGTATATGTACACCATGGAGTACTATTCAGCCATAAAAAAGATGAATTAATACCCTTTGCAACAATTTGGATGGGACTGGAGACTCTTCTCCTAAGTGGAGTATCTAAACACTGGAAAAACAAACACCACATGTCCTCACTATTAAATTGAAACTAAAAAACAGATTGTTTTTGAAATGAAATTCATGCATTATTTGAATTTATTTTTAAAAAACTTATTAAATAAATGAGAAGGAGGATTTAAAGTCATATATTCAGGACAGAACATCTAGTATTACTGAGAGCAGTACTGTTGGAAGGGTGGTCATGGACTGCAATGATCTGTGAACTGTTGTTGGCACACAAGACAAGTTTAGAAAGTGAGAGTAAACATTTAGAAACTACTGAAATTAACACCACCATGATATACAAATGTGATCATTTTTCTAGTATTTTATCTTTATTGTATTTTCAAAAGCATCAGTGCATCATAGGTGGCAATTTAAAAACAAAATAAAACACATAGATTGATCCTTCATTGCAGTTTGTAAAGTAATGATCTACAAAATAGAAATTTAGGACAAAATAAGAGTCCATCTGAAATATCCAGACAAGAGAACTTTTTAATTATACATATGTATTATTTACATTTTCTCAACAAATATCTCATTTTCATTGTTTTCTCTAAGAAATAGCTTTATGTATATAAAAATAAAAATTTTACTCCCTATCTAACAAATCTCTTTAAGCTCTTCCCTACTCAATTTTCTGAGAAAGATCAATTTATTATTTTAATATTAACAAAGGGTCATCATTATCCATACTTCATAGCTTCCTCTAAATCTAATTCAGAGTCTGCACCATCGTGTCAGGAGATCAGAGAACTAGTTCTTGTCTAATTCACAAGCTTTTTTGCAATTTAGAACTTCAGAAACATCAAGGACACAGAGTTTACTGCGAAAATCAACCAATGTCTTGTGAATAAAGCATTGACATATAGCACCCAGCAATATCAAATTGAGTTAAGCAGTTGGCAGGAAATCAATAGCATCTTGGTGTGTTGATGAGAAATTTTAACTGATTTGTGGCATCATTCTGAGCTCTAGGCACCAGTTACTGTGTTTTTAAAAATGTTTATTGATATAATTTTTTATTATTATAAAAGTATTTTATTAACATACAAAAAATTATAGAAAGCTGTATAGTTAAAGTGAAAATCACATGTATTCTACCACCCAAGGACAACTGCTTACAAGACTGCATCCAATCTTATATATGGAAATATTTCTTCTTTGTCGTTTGCTGTTATTTGTGTACATAAACTTTGATTGTGATTTTTTTGTCTACTACCATATTGCCATTTTTTTCTCATGTAATTTGGAATCTTTAGAAGCATAATTTTAAAGACATGCACAGTATTTTATAATTTTTTAGCAATTTACTCATTGTACATTTAGTTTTCTATTTTTTCTTATAAAAATTACAGCAAACAACATTATTATACATGTATTTGTCTATATTTCTGATTATTCCTTATAATTTATTTGTGAAACAGTATAGTTTTATTAAATTATAGTTATTTCCTACTTGAACATTTTATTTTATTTATGTTTTTAAAGCCATATATTTTATTTTATTCAAGTACATACAGTACATATTAAATAGTTCAGTTCATTGAAAAATAGAAATTCTTTAAATTCAATTTTTTTGTTTTTTGTTTGTTTTTTGTTTGTTTTTTGTTTTTTTATTTCAAAATATTATGGGGGTACAAATGTTTTTGGTTACATGGATCCCTTTTGTTATGCTTGAGTCAAGGATATAATTGTGTCCATCACCCAGATAATGTTCATTGTACCCGTTAGGTAGGTTTTCACCCATCCCTCCTTCCCCTCCCCCCTGCTTAATTTCCACTGAGTTTTACTTCCCTTTGTGCACATGTGTGCTCATTGGTTAGTTCCAATTTAAGAGTGAGTATATGTGGTGTTTGTTTTTCCATTCTTTAGATACTTCACTTAGGATAATGGTCCCCAGTTCCATCCAAATTGTTGCAAAAGGTCTTAATTCATCATTCATGGCCGAGTAGTATTCCATAGTATACATATACCACATTTTGTTAATCTACTCATGAATTAATGGGCACTTGGGTTGATTCCACCTCTTTGAAATTGTGGATTGTGCTGTAATAAACATTCTAGTCCAGGTGTCTTTTTGATAAAATGACTTCTTTTCCTTTGGGTAAATACTCAGTAGTGGGATTGCTGGATCAAAGGATACATCTACTTTTAGTTCTTTGAGGAATCTCCATACTGTTTTCCATGGAGGTTGTACTAATTTGCAGTCCTGGGCGAGGTGCAGTGGCTCACACCTGTAATCTTAGCACTTTGAGAGGCCAAAGTGGGATGATTGCTTGAGGCCAGGAATTCAATTCCTAAATTTGAAACTGTACCTTCATATAATAATAAAAGTATAATACAGAAATGTATATTAAAAATGCCTAATACTTCTGTCCACAACCAAGACTGTGGTAAAATATATAAAACTTTATATGGTTTCTGTTTTTAGTTCTTATGATTACCATTTTAATGCTTAATAATCTTTTACATTTACTTCTTGATCTATGAATGTTTGGCATTTTCTATAGATTTTTCCTATGAGAGATAAATGTTTCTCTTTCTTATGCTCCCCTCATCTACTTCCCCAATTTTTGATAGCTACATTGTTACTCTTGCTTTTTAAAAAATAATTATCTGTATGTCTGTATAATATACTTATGTCATTTTTTCTTGTACCCTCTGTTGTAGGTAGTTCCATGGCTCTGAAAGATATAAATATTCACCCTTTCCACCATGTTTTTCACCATCTTAAATTTTCCACCTTCTGTCCTTTGTACTTTTAATTTTACCTTCTCAAGGATAACGCATTTCATATTCCATTCTCTATTCACAATTCTGTTTTTTGAGCTCTTTCTGTATGTTAGGACATTTCAAATAGAAGTAAGTATTTTATTATTTATGAAAGAGTATAAGAGAATGAAGTGATTAGATGCATGCAAGATCTTCTTAGATCTTCTTAGATTAGATGCATGCAAGATACAAGTGATGTTCCAGGAGGCCTTACATCTGTCACACTGAAGTTCCAGAAAGACAAGACTGAGGAGATGGGCTGGAGGAAAGGATCAAAGAGAAAAGGGAGGAAATTATCAAGAGCTAAAGATGACCTGAGTCTACAACTTTTTTTGAAATTGTTATAGTATTGTAAGCCCTTTGTATTTCTGTTAGAAATTTAGAGTAATTTTGTCAACTACTATTTTTAAAAAGTGATTTAAATTTATTAGAGAGGGGAGGCAAGATGGCTGACTAGAGACATCAGTCACCAGATCATCTCAGAAAGAAGGAAAAGTTTTAGATGAAAAAAAATTAGCCTAGCTGTAATTCTGAGGAAAAGTGTCAAAACCTACCAGGGGTTCCATGGGAAGAAATTATAGAGCAGAACAAGAACGGGCAAGATTTCAGCAGAGATCAACCCCTGAGGAGCACCATGGAAAGTGTATGTGGGAGTGTGTTTTTCCTCCCCTCACACCTCTGGCAGACGACAGGTTCCCAAACTGTTGGAGAGCTTCTCTACCCTCACAAGCATAAAAGCTGCTGCTGTCAGTGAATTGGGGACTTCTTGAGAACAGAGCACCGGGCTGCCAGCCCCCTTGGGGACCTTCCCCCTCACCACAGACCTCAGCTGAGGCAATGGGCACTGTAATGCTTTTCTACCCACTGAGTTCCTTTGTCCTCCCCAGAGAGCTCCAGCTGTTCAGTTTTCTTGTCACTGCTCCCCACACAAATATTTTCTAACTCCTGTCCAGACTGTGGTAGCCATAGGGGGCCAGTGGGTCCCAGAGAAACTGTGTGATCCCAGAGCTTGGACAGTCAGGGTGGGCTGCCTTCAGGGGAGAGGAGTGCAGTAAGCCAGGGAGCCCCTCAGGGCAAAAGGGACCAGAGTGCCAGCTCTCCTCCATTCAGACTCCTCTCCTCCTCCCCTCCTGCGCCCACAGCTGTGGTAGTTCCCATGTGGGTCAACATGGGTACCCCAAGAAATGATTAAACTGGAGCTCTCAGGGGCAGCTATTTCCCCTCTGTTGGCACACTCACCACACCTAGGCTTCCACAGAGAGTGGGGCTCACACCTTTCCTCTTAAAGACCTGCAGCAGACCAAGGGATGCTTGGACTGTGAGCTCCTTGCCCACCAGCCCTCCCTGGTGCTGCCTACCTAGCTGCTCCAGCAAAGCATGGCATACCCCAAAGAAGGTGGACATTAAACCTACTTAAGCACTCCATGGACAACTTGGCACCAGCATTCTTCTCCCTGGCATGGTCAGGGATTGAATTTGGGAGATCAGAGTACAAGCCTCCAGGCCAGATCTCTTATCCCCAGGACTTGATAGTGTTGCCCGGGGGCACGGAGGGGAGAGATGTGAACTAACCTTGGGAGGCAAGGGAGCCCACGAAGGCAGAACTAAAAGGAGAGTGTAGTATGGGTCCAAGCCTCAGTGCACTTGTGGAGCACCCCCCAACACATATAAAAGCCACGCTTTCAGTCTGGGGTGGGATCCTGGTCAGGGAAGCTTCCAGCCTGTGGTGCCATTGCTGATGAGCTCAGCTAGTTTGGGCTGCTGGCTTGTGCCCAGACACTGGAAGGAGATCTGCAAGGCAAGGGAAGAGGGAGAAGAGTGAAACCCACTCCCATCTGCCAGATTGTGAATCTCAGACTGCCCCTCCCCTGTGAGCAGACTTTTTGGCTTGGTGGGGCCACATTAACTCCTCCCTGGTGGCTTTCCCCTGTGGTTTGTGAGATGAGCTTCAACCCCTGACAAGACAGCTCTTCTGCCAACCTTTGTGGAACCTGAACTCAGGCTCACCCAACCCAGCCCCACTCAGCTCTCTCTTCCATTGGCCTGTGCTGTGGTGAAGCAAACAAAGGAGTGACCTGGGAGCTCTAGGGTTCTGCCCACTGCGTGGGACATCCAAGTACTTCTTCTGATTGACTAGAGCTTGTCACAGGTCCCAGAAAACACCACTGCAGCTGGCTCTTTCTTGCAATTGCTCCCTACCAGCAAGGAGAATAGTTTGTACAGCACATTACAGCATTTACTGATTCAATCATGCAGAGTGTGGTTGACAAGCATCTTACAAGCACCACTTGCTGACATAGAGATTAAACTGGGCATTCCAATATAATTTATACTATTAAGAAGACCACAGGACTGGAGAAAGAGAAAGGATTTCAAAGCCCTCCATCCTCCCTTGTTGACAAGAGACAGAGAATCTACTCATGCACATAGTATACCACTGCTATAGCCTACAAATAACTAGCAACTGGGAAAACCACCACACTAAGGATATCTATAACCAAGGTATCCATCCAGAGGCTAGACTACCATCACATCACAAGCAAAGCCAAAGGTTCTTACTCAACATATGCTATAGGCACACCCTTATGAGTGAGGGGAAGAAAAATGTCCCATCTAAACAAAAGAAAATCCAAAAACAATAAGAGACAGCTGCTCCAGATGAGAAAGAATCAGTGCAAGAACTCTGGAAGTATGAAAAATAAGAGTGAAAGGACACCCCACCCCCACCCCCAAGGAGCACGCTAACTCTCTAGCAAAGGATCCCAACCAAAATGAAAACACTGAAATGACAGATAAAGAATTCCAAATATGGATTGTACGGATTCTCAATGAGTTTCAAGAGAAAATGGAAAACCAACTCAAAGAAACCAGAAAAATAATTCAGGAAATGAATGAAAAATTTATTAAAGAGTAGATATATTACCAAAAACGAAATAGAACTCTGGAAATGAAAAGTTCATTCAGGGGAGTACAAAACACAGTGGACAATTTTAATAGACTAGACCAAGCAGAATAATGAAGTTCAGAGCTTGAAGATAACACTTTCAAATTAACCTGGTCTTTCAAAAATACAGAACAAAGAATCAAGAAGAATGAAGAAAGTCAATGAGAAATATGGCATCATGTAAAATGACCAAATATAAGAATCATAGGCATCCCTGAGGATAAAGAAGTAAAAGCAAAAATCCTGCAAAACACAATTGAAGGAACAATTGAGGAAAATTCCCCTGGTCTTGCTGAGATTTAGACATCCAGATATAAGGTCAACGTACACCTGGGAGATTCATTGCAAAAAGGGTTTCACCAAGGCATATGTAGTCATCAGACTGGGCAAAGTCAACATGAAGGAGGAACTCCTATGAGCCATGAGGTGAAAACATCAAGTAACTCATGAAAGAAAACCCATCAGACTAACAGCAGACTTCCCAACAGAAACCTTACAAGGAAAAAAGGAATGGGGTCCTATCTTTAGCTTCCTTAAACAGAGTAACTGCTAGCCAAGAATTTTGTATCCTGCAAAACTAAGTTTCATAAGTGAAGGAGAAATAAAGACTTTTCCAGACAAGCAAATGCTTAGGGACTTTGTTACCACCAGACCTGCCCTACAAGAAATGCTTCAAAGTGTTCTGTACATGGAACAACACAATCAATACCCACCAGTATAAACACACCCTAAGGTTAAAACTCACAGCTCTTACAAAACAGTAATACAAGGGAGAAAAAAAGCACTAGGTAACAATCATAATCATGACCAGAACAGTATCTCACATGTCTATATTAACATTGAATGTGAACAGTCTTAATGCCATCTTAAAAGATGTAGATTGACTGAATGAATTAAAAAAACACATCCAAAATATTTGTTGTCTTCAAGAAGCCTATTTAAATTTCAAAGATTCTCGTAGACTCAAGGTAAAGAGGTGCAAAAAAACATTCTATGCAAATGGAAACCAAAAGATAGTATGAGTACCTATTCTCATATTAGATAAAATAGATTTTAAATCAACAATGGTAAAAAAAAAGACAAAGATGGTCATTATATAAAGATAAAGTGATAACTCAACAAGAAGATATAACAATCCTAAATATATATGCACTTAACAGAGGAGCTCCCAGATTCATAAAGTAAATTCTACTATATCTAAGGAAAGACTTAATCAACAACATCATAATAGCTGGAGATGTCAATATGTCACTGAGAGAATTAAACAGATCATCAAGGCAAAATATCAACAGAGAAACACTGGACTTAAATGGGACTCTAGAACAAATGGATCTAACAGACATTTACAAAACATTCTACCCAAAACCTGCAGAATATACATTCTTCTCACAAACACATGGGACATTTTCCAAGATGGATCATATGTTAGGCCACAAAGCAAGTCTCAGCAAATTTAGAAAAATTGAAATCATACTATATATCTTCTCAGACCACAGTGGAATAAAACTAGAAATCAATTCCAAAAGGAACTCTCAGAACTACACAAATACATGGAAATTAAACAACCTGCTGCTGAACAATCCTTTAGTTATTGATAAAATCAAGGCATAAATCAAAAAGATTTTAAAATTAAATGACAAAGGCAACACAAGCTTCCAATATCTATGGGATACAGAAAAGCAGTGCTGAGGGGAAAGTTCATAGCCCTATATGCTTACATTAAAAAGACAGAAAGATCACAAATTAACAACCTAATGTCACATCTCAAGGACTAGATAAAGAACAAACCAAATCCAAAGCTAGCAGAAGGAAGGAAATAACAAAGCTCAGAGCAAAAGTATACCAAATGGAAACTAATAAAATAATACAAAAGATCAATAAAATAAAAAGTTGGTTCCTTGAAAAGGTAAACAAAATTGATAGACCACTAGCTAGATTAACTAGAAATAGAAGATTGAACTCAAATATGCTCAATCAAAAATGGAAAAGAAGACATTACAACTGATATCACAGAAATACAAAGTATCATCTGAGAATACCATGAAAACCTCTATGCACACAAACTAGAAAACCTAGAAAAAAAAGGATAAATTCTTGGAAACACACAACCTCCCAAGACTGAGCCAGGAAGACATAGAAATTCTGTACAGACCAACAACAAGTAGTGAGATTAAAACAGTACTTAAAAATCTCCCAGCAAAAAAGCCCCAGGCCTGATGGATTCACAACCAAATTATACCAGACCTACAAAGAAGGACTGGCATACACTCTACTGAAACTCTTCCATAACATTGAGAAGGAGGGACCCCTCCCTAACTCATTCTATGAATCCAGTGTCACCTTGATAACAAAGCCAGGAAAACACAACAAAAAAAGGAAAACTACAGACTAATATCCATTATCAAGATAGATGCAAAAATCCTCAACTCAATACTAGCAAACTGAATTCAACAGTACATCAAAAAGATAATCCACCAGGATCAAGTGTGTTTCATCCCAGGGATGCGAAGATGGTTCAACATATGCAAATCAACAAATATGATTCACCACATAAACAGAAGTAAAAACAAAGACCATATGATTATTTCATAGATGCAGAAAATGCATTGGCTAAATTCAGCACCCTTTCATGATAAAAACCCTCAACAAACTAGGCATAGAAGTTATATACCTCAAAATAATAAAATCTGTATATGGCAAACCCACAGCCAACATCATATTGAATGGGGAAAAATTGAAAGTATTCCCCCTAAGAACTGGGACAAGGTAAGTGTGCCCACTGTCACCACTTCTATTCTACGTAATACTGGAAATAGCAGGCAGAGCAATTAGGCAAGAAAGAGAAATGAAAGGCATCCAAATTGGGAAAGAGGGGGTCCAATTATCCCTGTTTGCTATTGATATGATTTTGTATCTAGAAAACCCAAAGGAGTCCACCAAAAGACTCCTAGAATTGATAAATAAATTCAGCAAAGTCTCAGGTTAAAAAATCAATGTATACAAATAATTAGCATTTCTATATACTAGTAACAGTCAAGCTGACAGTCAAATAAAGAATGAAATACTACTTATAATAGCTGCCAAGAAAATAAAGTATATAGGAACATATTTAACTAAGGAGGTGAAAGATCTCTACAAGGAGAACTGCAAAACACTGATGAACAAAATCATGAATGACACAAGCAAATGGAAAACATCCCATGCTCATGGATTGGAAGAATCAACATTGTTTAAATGTCCATACTGCTCAAAGTGGTTTACAGATTAAGTGCATTCCCATCAAAATACCAATGTCATTTTTCAGAGATCTAGAAGAAATAATCCTGAATTTCATATGGAACCAAAAAAGAGCCTGAATAACCAAAGCAATCTTAAGCAAAAAGAACAAATCTGGAGGCATCACATTACCTGACTTCAAATTTTACTATAAGGCTATAGTAACTAAAACAACCCAGCACTGGTATATTAGAAACATAGACCAATAGAACAGAACAGAAAACCCAGAAATAAAACCATATGGCTATGAACAACTTATTTTTGACAATGTAGAAAAAAACATACACTGAGGAAAGCACACCCTATTCAATAAATGGTGCTGGAAAATTGGATAGCCACATGCAGAGGAATAAGACAGGATCCCTATCTCTTGCCATATACAAAAATTGACTCAAGATGGATTCAAGACCTAAATGTAAGCCTAAAACCATAAAAATTCTGGAAGAAATCATAGGAAAAACTCTTCTAGACATTGGCCTAGGCAAAGAATTTATGACTAAGACCTCAAAGGCAAATATAGTAACAATAAAAATAAATAAATGGGACTTAATAAAATTAAAAAGTTTCTGCACAACAAAGGAAATATTCAACAGAGCAAATAGACAACCTACATAATTGGGGAAAATATTCATAAACTATATATCTGATAAGGGGCTAATATTCAGAATCTACAGAGAACTCAAACAAATCCACAAGAAAAAAATGAACAATCCCATTAAAAATTGGGCAAAAGGCATGAACAGAAGTTTTTCAAACAAAGATAGACAAATGGTCAACAAACATATGAAAAGATGCTCAACATCACCAATCACCAGGGGAATGCAAATTAAAACCACAATGACATACCACCTTACCTCTATCAGTATGGCTATTATTTAAAAAATCAAAAAACAATAGATGCTGGCATAGATGCAGAGAGAAAGAAATGCTTATACACTGTTGATGGGACTATAAATTACTACAACCTCTATGGAAAATAGCATGGATATTCCTCAAAGAACTAAAAGTAGACCTACTACTCAATCCTGCAATCCCACTACTAGGTATCTACCCAAAGGAAAAGAAGTCATTATATCAAAAAGACATCTGTACCCAAATGTTTATCACAGCACAATTCACAATTGCAAAGATATGGAATCAACCTAAATGCTCATCAATTAATGAGCGGGTAAAGAAAATGTGTGTGTGTGTGTATATACATATATACGTGCGTGTATATATATATATACACACACACACATATATACATACATACCCCATGGAGTACTACAGCCATATAAAGGAATGAAATAGTGTCATTTGCAGCAACTTGGATGGAACTGCAGATCCTAAGTGAAGTATCTCAGGAATGGAAAAACAAGCACTACATGTTCTCACTAATAAGTGGGAACTAAAAGATGGGTACATATGGTCATAAAGTGGTATAAAGGCCATTGGAAACTAAGAAGGGGTGAGGATGGAAGAGGGTGAGAGATAAAAAACTTACTTATTGGGTACAATGTACACCAGTCTGGTGATAGGCAAGCTAATAATCCTGACTTCAGCATTATAAAATTCATACATATTACAAGAATACTTGTATACCCTATTATTTTGAAATAAAAATTATTAAAAAAAATAGCTGCTATGATATTGTTTGGAATTACATCAACTCTATAGGTCAACTTGAGTAAAATTTATAATATTGAATTTTTTGTCCCATAAACATGGTATTTATCTCCATTTTTGTCCATTGAACATGGTATTATTTAGGTTATTTTAAATTCCTTTGGCAGTTTTGGAACTTTCAATGTACTGGTCTTGCTCGTCTTGTGGAATATCTATCCTTAAGTATTCAACAATATTAATGCCATTGTAAATGGTATTTTTTTATTTTAATTTTCACTTGTTTGTTACTAGTGCATAGAAATACTATTGATATAATATAGATCCTAAACACTATAACCTTGCTAAACTCACTTATTAGTTCCAGTAGTTAATTGATAGATGCCATAGGGTTTTTCACATTGGCAATTGTGTCATCTCTAAATAAAGACAATTTTATATCTTTCTTTCCAGGTGTGATCCTGTTTATTTCTTTTTCTTGTTTTATTGCACTGGCTAGAACCTCCAGGAAAATGTTTTGTAGAAGTGGTAAGAGCAGACATCCTTATCTTGTTCCTGATATTTAGGGTAAAAAAATTTAGTCTCTCATCATTAAGTACAATTTTAGCTGTTGGATTTTTGTAGAAACCCTTTATCAGACCTAGGAAATTACCTCTTTTTCCTAGTTTTCTGAGTGTTTTTCTTTTTTTTTAAATCAGAAATGGCCTTTAGATTTTAAAATGATTTCTTAAAATTTACTAAGGTTTTTTTTAACCTATTGTCTTCTAGGTCATCTTTTCCACTGGACAGAAATCTACAAGTTAATATTTACCTTCACAGTGTCTGTGTCTGAACTCTAACAAAATCTAACAAAATAAAAGATATGTGCCTTCTTACAGAGACTGGAAGATAGGGTCTCTATCTTCCTTCATGATTACATTTCATGAAAATAGCTCCCTGCTCTTTGGGAAAGACATTCCTGCACCATAAAACAGTCAAGAGTTTTTAAAAAAATTTTACACATACCTCAAAAGGACAGAAAAATAATTTACAATTACAAGTCTTCTAAAGTAAATGCTCTAAGAAAAAGAAGTCAGGGGCCTAGGGTCAGGAAGAAGCCTGTCTTGTTTAGTCAAGCTGAGAGCAATATTAATATTGTCTTTGTCAAAATGGTATATTCCTTGGTTGGGCTTGTTAAGCAATGCTTCTGTATGACATTGCAAAGGCATACTGTACTCTTTTTAAATTTAAAAGTTTTGAGAACTCTGAACTTCTTGCATAATTTTTCTGTAAAACTAACACTGCTCTAAAAAAATAAAGTCTATTAAAAAAAAGATTTGGATGAGATCTTTTTTAGCATAGAGTATCTCAATAACAACATAAATGGAGAGATGACAATTTCTGTGACCAGAGTGGTGATAGTTAGAGTGGTGGTGAAGAGTAGTTAAATTTTTTTAAAAATTTGAAGGTGAGCAGACAAGATTTGCACAAATGTGGGATGTTAGAGAAACAATGGAGTCAATAATCACACCAAACTTTTTTTTATCTGAGCAATGGGAAAGGTGGAGTTTTCACTAATTTTGCTTTTATGGAATTAGTCATCAAGTTAGCAAACTATGTCTTGTCTTATAGACTATAAGTTTTTTTCACCCTGTGGTATGTTAGTCACTGGGACTATTTTCTTCTCATCATTTCACATCTAATGCTTAGCCTTTCTTTAAGAACCTACTTTCATGCAATCATTTCAATGAAATCATTCCTGGTATCCCCAGCCAGATAGGGTGATGACAACGTTGTGGATGTTGCTGCTGTTTTTGCTAAAATTTTGGCACTGTGCTTGGTTCTATACTAAGGCTTATACATTAATTATCTAGTATAACCTTTATAGCAATTCAACAATATTTTATTTATTTATTTATTTATTTTTACAAATGAGAAAATCAAGGCTTAGAGATATTGTCACTCTTAGAGATAAAGACACAAAGTTAGAAGTGTTGGTACCGGTATATACATTCTGTTCTGTCTGGCTCCAGAGGACCAATCCCTTAAACTTCTAGATGACTAATTTAATGCTATTATTGATGAATGACTATTTGTTCTGCTGCCTGTGTTTAGTTCCCCCTGAGGTAATTGCATTTGTAATTTAATTAATCCTGTGCATCCATCCTTTCTTTCTCTCAATTACCTCTGTTGTTACTGTTGCTATACACCCTTCAATTCTTTCTGTTTTATAATTCTCTACTGGATCATATTTAAAAGAAGCATTGTTTCTTTATTTCAAATTATGTAGCAAGATCTCCTGGCAAATAACTTATGTAAAGCAAGTGGGTTTTATTAAAGGTCATATTTACCTAACCGAAAACTTCTATCCACTCACGTTGCTCATTATCTAAGTATTTATTTATTGACTTGCGTTAATACATTTTGAATAATGAGAACAATATACTCAGTATTGGAGAATTATAGCTAAGAGGAACTTGAACATCATTTGGTACATCTCTCTACCCAAAGGAAAATTCCTTGCGTACCCTCTCTGACAAAGCACCACTCTGTTTCTGATTAATTACTGTAGTGAAGGGAAAAACAGAATGCCTCAATGCAGTCAATTTTAGTATTGAATGAATATACATTTTAAAAAAAATCCCTAATAGTTAGCTGAATCTTCCTTTTTGTAACTTTTCAACCGTTACTTCTAGTTCTACCTCCTTAAGAAATAAAAATAAATTTAAGATACACACTTTGGGCATATTACATGCTCAAACGCTTTATGATGCCCATCACATACCTCCCAAGATTCCTTTCACCAGGCTACCTCTTCTTAATTCCCTCAGACACTCTATTGACACCCGTCTTCCTCCTTCTCAATAGGCTTGAATTGTTTTTCCCCAGAAAAATGCAGGTGAAATATTTATTTCTGTGGGCTGCCATATTTATAGCAAACAAGCCAACTCACAAAATCCACCAGGATGATGATCAGTTCCTAAATAATGAATCCTTACATGTATTGACTCTAATCAGTAGACTATAGATTCATGAACACTTGGTTTACTAATACTAACCACTATATAGACACCATCCCTGATGTCAACATCATGAACTCTCTACAATCTCTTCAACAGAGAAGTTCTGTCCTTTCCCTTTTGACCTCCTCCTTTGTCTTCTGCTTACCTGATTGTAAATTCTGGCTTTCTTGGAATTGGAGCTAATATTCTTTTTATTGTGGCTTTTCTAATTAATGACATTAGCATGAGATGATCTTATATATCTGTTAACTTGGAAGGGGGACTATGAAGTCCAGTTTTAGCTGAAACTTCTGCTACACATACAGTTGATTCTCATTATTTGACATAGTTATGTTCTAGAAAGGTACTATGGTCACTGAACTAGCAAACACTGACCTATTGCTCTTAGGAGAAATACAAAATTAGATTCCTGCAAACCACTGGTCACATTTTTATTAACTGAAATGTTATATAGATTCATTTGCCAATGAAGTCCTTAAAAAACAAGCCCGTCTATTCATTGTTGAAAACCTGCTCTTTCACAAAACCCTTTTCTGAATAACAGTTAACAGCTATTTTTAAGACTCTTCCACAGTCTCCTGACTTGCAGAATCTGCCTTACCTGCAAGTTTAACATTTTTTCATGCTGTATTTCCTTTTGAAGTGTACAAGCCAGCAAGCCAGCAGTAGCTGCCAATGGTTTAACGTTTTCCTGACCTGGTTAGTATGACCAAAATTTCTTTGATTTTTGGCTTCATGATAATGCTGTCCAATACCCATTTTTTAATGGGTCATTACTCCATGAACCCACAAATTTAGCCACTTTTCCATCTTTTCCATAACTTTCATTATGCACTATTATGGCACCTTAACACTTTCCGGGGCAATCTCAGACAGATTGGTGAATTTTCTCTTCTTTTTTCTGGATGTACCATATTTTTGATTCATTAACATTGAACTCACAATCAACAACACTATAATTTATGCCTGAATGAAGCTTATTTAAGATGTGTATTTTTTCCCAGTAAGTCGTATCACAGCTGTCTTGTACAAGTAATGGTAGACAAAACTTCAGTGCTATGCTTGGGGGCCATTTTACACAGTTAAATCACCAAAAAGTACAAAGTTGTGAAAAACATGGCACTAAATAGAATGCAAAAAGCACAGTATAAAAGCTGGAAAAAAAAACCAACCCCACAGCATTGTTTTGTATGACCTCAGCTGGAAACGTGCCTATCTGCCAACACAAGTCTCTGCTGTTTTGTGCATATATGTGGATGACCCCAAGAGCACTGTGAGTATTGACTTGGGGGTCACAAATAAATTTTAGTGAGTAGATAAATTTGTAAATATGGAATCTATGAGTAATGAGAAACAACTGTATTACAGTTGAACGACATGAACCTTCTGAATGAAAGAGCACACCAAATACCCAGCACAAAACCCCACACTGTATTACATAAGACACAAATAAGTGGAGTGACATCCTGTGTTCATGGATTGAAAAAATTAATAATGTTAAAATGTCCATACTATTGAAAGCGATCTACAGATTTATTTCTATCCTTGTCAAAATCCCAAAGGCATTTTTTACATAAATAAAAATAATAGTAAAATTCACACAGAACCACAAAAGATCATGAATAGCCAAAGAAATTTTGAGCAAGAAGAACAAAGCTGGAGGCATCACACCTCCTGATTTCAAACTATATTACAAAGCTACAGTAGTCAAACAGTATGGTACTGGCATAAAAAGAGACATACAGAAAGGTGAACAGAAAAAGTGGAACAGAATAGACAGCCAAGAAATAAACCCACACATATATGTTTAAATGATCTTCTACAAGGGTACCAAGAACACACAATGGGAAAAGGATAGACCGTCCAATAAATGGTGCTGGCAAGACTGGATATCCACATGCAAAAGAATGAAATTGGACCCTTACCTTGTACCATACACAAATATAAACTCAAAATGGATTAAATACTTAAATGGAAGACCTGAAACCATTAAACTCCTAGAAGAAAATATAGGGGAAAATCTACTTGAGATAGGCTTTGGCAATCATTTCATGGATATGGGACCAAAAGCACAGAAAACAAAAGTGAAAATAGACCAGTAAAACTACATCAAACTAAAAAGCTTCTGGATGATGAGAAATTACTCAGTGGGTACAATGTACGCTATTTGGGTGATGACCCTAAAAGCCCTGATCTCACCACTATGTAATGTATGTAACAAAATTGGAATTGTACCCAATAAATTTATACAAATAAAAAATAAAATTAAAAAATTAATAAAAATAAAATAATAAATGAAATGACAAGGCAACCTATGGAGTGGAAGAAAATATTTGCAAAGCAAATAGCTGATAAACAGTTAATATAAAAATATAAGACACTTTTATAACTCAATAGCAAAAAAATATAAATAATCTGATTTAAAAATGGTCAAGGTATAAGAAAATGTGCTCACTATCACTAATTATCAGGGAAATGCAAATCAAAACCATAATGAAATATCACCTGTTAGGATGGCTATTATTAAAAACACGGGAGATAACAAGTGTTGGTGAGGGTGTGGAGAAAAAGAAATTCTTACACACTGTTGGTAAAAATGTAAATTGGTGCAGCCACCATGGAAAACAGTTGGAGGTTTCTCAAAAATTAAATTAAAAATAGAACTACCATAAGATCCAGTAATCCCACTTCTAGGTATATATCCAAAGGAGTTGAAATCGGGATATCAGGATCTCAAAGAGATATCTATATACCGATGTTCATTGCAGCGTTATACACAATAGCCAAGACATGGGAGTAAGCTAAATGTCCACTGACAGGTGAATGGATAAAGAAAATGTGGTCTATACATACAATGGAATATTATTTAACCTCAAAAAAAAAGTAAATCCTGCTATTTGCAACAACATGGATGACCCTGGAGAAAATTATGCTAAGTGAAATAAGCCAGTCACAGAAGGACAAATACTACATGATCCCACTTATATGAAGAATGTAAAATAATCAAACTCACAGAAGCAACAAATAGAATGGTGGTTGCCTTGTCTGGGGGCGTGTAAAATGGGTAGGTATCAGTCAGAGGGTATAAAGTTTCAGCTATGCAAGATAAGTAAGTCTTAGAGATCTACTGCACAGCATAAGGGTTACAGTTAATAATATGTATTGTATACTTAAAAATTGCTAAGAGGGTAGATCTTGTGTTAAGTATTCTTATCACAATAATAATAATAATAATAATAAGTAAAGAGAGCAGGAGCAAACTTTAGGAGGTGATGAATATGTTTGTGGCATAGATTGTGGTGATAGTTTCGAGAGTGTATACTTATCTCCAAACTCATCAAGTTGTAAACATCAAATATGTAAAGCTGATTGTATATCATTCATAACTCAATAAAGTGGTTTTAAAAAATATCATGCCATGACAGATTGTTGTAAAATCTCAGGACATTATCTATAAGAGAAGATTCTAAAAGCTTCTGGACAGCAAAAAAGGGACTTTCATCTAGAAAATTGTTTACTTCGATCTTCTCATGACAGTAACTAAATAGTCTGTATGAATGAACTTTTAAAAAAATCTTCTTACATTGGAGACCTAAAAAGATAGGAAGGAAGGAAGTAGCCCAGTGTGAAACAGAGAGTTAAAATAAACCATTAAAATGAAGAGACATGACCACATAGAAATATGGCACTTCACATAAAAAGAAATAAAAATAGCCAATGATATGAATTTAAAACCTGCTCAATTTCATTTGTAATCAGGGGAATCAATGCTGTTTGTTCATAAGGATGTGGAACAATGGGATATCTAACACACTTCTCTGTGGCTGTGTAGATCTGTACAGCTAGACTGGTAAACAGTTTGGCATTATCTAGTTAAGTGGAAGTAATACGTGTGTTATGACCCAAGTGTTCCACTCCTGGTGGTAGATGCTGGAGAAACTCATATATATGCACACCTAGGTAAACACAGAAGAATGTTCACAGCAGCAGTGCATGACACACCAGATCAAGAGTCAACTCAAATGACTATCACATAATGGATGAATAAGTTACAGTAGAATCATTCTGGAATACTGCACAGCAATGAAAACAAGCAAATTATCACAAAACAACATGGATAAATCTCTCAAACATAAGTTTGAGTGAAAGAGGCAAGACCCAAAACAACATAGTTTGAGTCAATCTGTATACAACTTAAAAACAGAAAAACTAAACAATATCTTAAGAATACACACATAAGTTGTAAAATATTAAGCAAATCAATGTGATTATCATACTTGCAACTATAATGGCACCTCTAGGAGGCAATGATGTTTATAATCAGTGTCTGATCTTTTTCTATTTTCTATTTTTTGACATGGTTATAAAGATGTTGACTTTATGCATTTGTTAGACTTTGTGATTTGTTGTTAGTATTTTTCTGTGTGTATATTACATTTCACAATTTAAAAAAATAATAAATTCCTTACAAAACGCAGCATTCATGGGCCTTACTGAAATGAAAAAATCCTACTTAAAAATAAAATGCAATCTACATCAAGTTGTTCAATTGAATCATGTTAAACTAACTGGTGGTATATAAATAAGTATAAAATTTGGGCAGAAATTTCATTAGGGAACAATTTAAATGTTAAAAAAGTTGGCAAAGTGGACATAATAAACTTCCAAATACAGTACTGGAAGGCGGGAGATGGGAAATTCGAAAAAAGTTGTAACAATAATTTTCTCAACTTCCATACCTCATGCTCGATAACTGATGTATAAAATCTAAACAGGGAATTCAAGAATCAATTTCTTCAATATTCTAATTAAGTTATCCTTCTTCACTTTAGAAATATTTCCTTTCAGAAACTACTGTATTTTTTTGTGGAAACATACTCACTTTAGTCATTTTCTTCAGTTTTATACAAATAAATTAAAATTTAATTATTTTAAAGTGGAAATGACATGTATTCTATGACTGTACTATATAAAAATAATTCCTACATGCTTACATGTGTGGAAAGAGGTGTAAAATGATGGCTTTCAAGGGTATTGAACTTTTTTTGTGATGGTTTTATTGTGGTCTTCTTCTACCCTCTCTCCTTTTTGTAAATTTCAATAGGGTCTTAAAAATGAACTAAGATTTAATAAAGCTTGGCATCTACCCTGACAGCATAAAGTTTTTAACATTGCTATTTTAAGTAAAACATATAAATATATATGCTTATATATGTATACACATATATATGTTTTATTATGTGTTACATATAGGAAAATTTAACAGTAATGGCCCTTTTCAAGAGGATTTGAGAACTAAGAATGGCAAAAATTTATGGATCATAAGAATAAGTGAAGGAGAAGGCTTCAAGCTCAAAGGAATACAAAGAAAATGCAACATTGGCATCTACCATCTAATCTATTTAATTAATTTGCCTTTAATGAGAGGCTCAAGCCTACACATTGCAAAACAACTATTACAAATGTCTTGAGTTCAATTAATTTATAAAAAAGTCTTTATTTTTATAAAAACCGTATACAGGGAAATATGAAGAAATTTATACACAAAATATATACTTGCATATAGTGCATACCTTTTTATGTGGAATATGTGTATGTGTATATATAATTTTTAGAAGAAAATGATTAATAACTTAGTTATTATAAAATAAGTGTTTATTTAATTAATATAAAATAAGTTAGGTCATGGATTGACGGATACACATTCCGGTGATGAAGTATTGAGAAAGACAGAGAAGAGTATGAGCTAAGATCACAGCTCGATTTCAACTGCAGTGTTTCTCAGATATTACCGTTTGATTTTCTCCATTCCTTCCTTATGTGATGCCTATTAGTTCTTACATTGGACCACTTAGTTAGATCATTTTTGTTTTACATTTATTTCTCTCGTATTTCCATTTCTTTGTTACAATTAGTTTCCATCTCTTCCAAAGAAATATTTATTTCATAATTTCTTCAAGTTTTCGGGAGAAAGTTTACTCATTTTCTGTCCCCTTTTCATTAACACGTTCTTGCTTTATGGATCGAATAACTTTCTTAAAATTTCTCTGAGGATGCTTCCTAGAGTTTTCTCCCTGAATTCTCCTCTGTTCTTTGGAAAACCCTGCTTGGGAGCTCTGCATTCTGAGTGGGGCTTGCCTCTCAATGGGCTTCACTTCAATGTGATTAGTTGGGGAAATAGCCCCTGGGCAGATACTTCCCAAATTCCAGAAATCAGAGGTCTTTTCTTAGAAATTGTTCATCTTCTTTTAAACCGAATCTCTCTCACACCTTATTTTGCCTCTGAGGAAATCATTTAACTGCTGGGATATCTTGCTTTTTGGGATGGGGAGAAGAAGGGGACTGATGTCAACTTGTTCACACGATGCATCTTCAGGTCCCCCCTGACTGTCTTCAGTACCTGGAGAGTCTGACCCTAAGGCTTTCTGGGTTTCTGCTCCATCCACTTGCACCTTTTGGATTATATCCTCCACCTCACAAACTCAAAGCTAAGTTTTTCTAAGGCTGGCTTTGCTAATTGCTATTATTCATTTTTTAATTAAAATTTTTTTTTGCCTTTTAGAAATTTATTCACCTTCTATTGGTGGTACTCTTTGCATACTCTTCTTAATTTGAGGCTTATGCTTTTTTGTGCTTTTTACTGTCGTTTTAGTAGTATTATGACAGAGGGAAAAAAGCACATTTATTCAATCTTCCATTTTTCACTGACAGCTCAGAGATTGAGAAGCTATTAAATGTGCTCTGCAAGAAGCAGAAAGTGAGCAAGTCTCTGGAAGTTGTATCTGTGAGGACAGTAAAGACCACTTCAATAGTTGGAATGTGTGTTCCAAGAAGATTAGGTAAATCACGTGAGTTGGGCAAGAGATAAATGACATGAGTTATCCTTCAGAATGTAGGTTTGGAGAAGGTAGATAAAAGATAGTAGAACAGTAGAGAGTGGCCTTAACTTAATATTTTTTGACCCAGCCTCTGAAAGCCTAAAAATACTGTTTTTTAATATGGAAATATGATGTGAAATTCAAATCAACTTTCTCTAGTGAGATATAATGTGTGTTTTGTAGAACGAAAGCACAGATTTGTACTTGATGTCTTTTATTTGAATAATGCTAAATTAATTTTGTTAACAAAATCTACACATGTTGTAGACTCAGATGAAAAAGACCTCCAAACTGTTAGAGTACTCCGGCCCACGATTTAGTGCTTTCTAAAATGAGGAAATAAATTATCAATTGTATCATTATTTTCCTACTAAGAAAAAAGTACAATTAAAGCTTTGTTCTTTGTCAACTTGTCATCTGGGTAATGGAAGAGGAGGCTGAGCCCAAATAAATGTGATAGGAGGAATATATTGACTCACGTTCACGATGAGATGTGGTTGTAAGAAAGTATACATGTTTAATTAATATGCAGGAAAGCATGACAGTCGAATTAAGGGGCAGTTCACATAAAATTCATGGCTTTTAAAATTCTGACAGCAGAAAAAGCCATTAACTATTAAGCTCAAAAACAACATAACCTCCTGCTGCAACCTTTCTTGCTTTGGTGTGGCAGAACAATAATGTGTTAGAAATAGCAAAACCATAAGGTACCATTTTATTTTTTGATAGAAATCAAATATCATGATTTGCCAAAGTCTCATGAAACTTTTCTAAGTAGAATTCTTTTTTCTAGAAATAAGCGCTTGGGACTAAATCCATGTGTCTTTATATTGATGAATATTTACCAATGAGTCTTTTCTGAAATGTTACTTTTATCCTGAATAAACATTATCTGGGGTCACTTGATTACTGGTTTATGCTATAATTTCACACAGTGATTCAACATATATAATAACAGGCCTCTAAAATTTATACATACATTAATTATAAGCAATTAATGCATAAGTGACATTAAGATACATGAATGTAAGAAGAATTCTGTGAATTCAGAGTAGGTGATATTACTTTTGTTGTAGTGAGAGATATTATTTGTAGTAAGTTCAGGAAGGAGGAAAATAACTAAATAAGATTAATATTTAAGCAAAGAAATCTAAAGAGAGAAATCTGTAAAAACTCAAGATTCTTAAGGATTTCAAAGAAAGTGTGAGCAGGGTGTGTAAGTAAGTGAAGAAAAATCTTTTATTAGAATATATATATAAAGGGTTACAAAAACTACAAAAATACATTATTTTACAGGTGAATGAGCCATACTACCTATATGGAGTTTTGTAAAGAATATATGTGTATTCAAGGATTTATTTAACATGCGTATTTTGGCCACTTCTCAATTAGCCAAACATTATTTTGAGAGTGGACTATGTCCAGAAGGTGGAAACTTAAGGTAGATGTGAAAAATAAAAGCTATGAAAGAAAGTTGTTTAAATTCCTAGTGTTCAATTTCACCACCCCCATTAGTACTTTAAGACCTGAGGTCCATGACATTTCTCTATCTCTTCAAGAGTCTCCTTATTATGTGATTTTTTTTTCATTGAAAAACAGAAGACCAGTTTTACCAACTTCAAAAAGTTGGTAAAATCAGGTAGGATTACATGAAGTATTGGATATGGAAGTATATTGAACAGAAAAATGTAGTGTTAACTGAATTGATATATTAGCATAAAAGCAGCCATTTTTATTCCTTTGAAGTTTTTAATGAGTCAATCAAATTATATGTCATCTCTGCAGGTAAGCAAATTATTGTGAATTATGGCTGATGTTGAGTTCCTGTTAGACTCTTCATCAAGTTTGGTTCTATGTTCACATAGTCTGTGAAATGAGGCAGCATTATTGGCATCAACCTTGTAGGTGAAGGCTAAGCTTTTAGAATCATTTACCTTTATATAGGTAAAAATTACTTGCATATCAACATTGGCCTGTGAAAGTTATAATCAGTATTACAGACATTCACGCAGACAGTTTATTCACCAGGTAGAAGCACCTCAAAGATATTCATTGAAAACATTGGTACCCACTTCTTTCTGTCTTTATCAATATCTTTTACTTTTTACACAATGCAGACTCTGCAAGGGGAAGGTAAATATCAGTCTTACGGGGCTACAGAATGGTTTGTTCAAAGCCCATTCAACCATGTGATGTGCCATTACACTCTAGTGAACAAGACAGACAAGCACCTTCTTTCTCTCAAGTGCTCACATTTTGTTGGAGGGAGACAGACAATAAGTAAGGAGATAAATAAATGTTTTCTATATTACTAAGCACTAGGAAGAAAATAAATCGGGGTGATAAGTAGTAATAAAGGATCTTCTACTTCAGTTAAGATGGTCTTGGAATGGCTCAACGACCTCAGCTACTCAGGAAGGAACTCTGAGGAGGAGGTGATATTTGAGCTGAGACACGATGATGGAGAGCAGGCGGCCACAAAAAATGACAAAGACCCCGAGGCAGGCAGGAAGTTGGCACATCTGAGTGAAACAAAGAGAAGATGGAAGATGGGGATATATTTTTCTGAAGTGCAATGTGCCTAGGTAATGGGTTATAATCCAAAGGAAATTCTTAGATGCTTGCTAAAGAGGACAAATTCAGCTAATGGTTTAGTAAATTTAAAATTGTAAAAACCACTCTTAGCTCCTAGGAAATTTTAAAAAATTAGGGTGTGGGCTGGATTTGGCCTGGAAGTTATAGTTTGTGGCCTCTTGAAGTAAGCTAGGAAAGATTTTTTATTTGTAAATATTCATTGAAAAGAACAAGAAAATATATATGTAACAGAGTCCATAAATGACCAGGAAAACCTGAAATATTTATTATCTGGTTCTTTACAGAAAAAGATTTGCTAATGCCTGCTCTAGCGTGTAGGTCACATTTTTCTCATTCTTTGTATGTTAAGTAATTTTGGATTTTATCCAGGACATTGTAAATGACATGTGGTAGGTTTGTTGTATTTCTTTGCAGAGTGCTGATTGTTGTTGTTTCAATAGGCAGTAACTTGGTTGGACTTTAACTGTAAATTATCTGTTTTCAGAAGCCACTCAAATATCATATCAGGTGGATTTACCTGGATTCTGTCACATGTTTGAAAGTTTCTTCATCAAAAGATTTGTACAGTGTTTATACACAATATTTGGGGTTTTCTCTCTCTGGTTTGCTCCTTTCTGAGATTTTCTTTTCACTTTTTAGCCATTAAGGGGTTGCCTCAAATACTGACATACCCAGAAAATTGTGATATTTCAGCCCTCATGCAAAAAAAAGCTGCAAAAAAAGGAAAAACTTTTTGGTGGCATTCCCTTCTATTAAGTTTTGACTCTTCCCCAGAATCTATCTTTTACCACTGTCAGAACTTTCAGGTAGGATTTTTCCCCCCATAATTCAGAGGGGTTAATAGCTGTTATTGCTCAGTGATTGGTCCAGTGAGAGTTTATTGTGCCATATCAGAAGTAGAAGATATTTTAGTTTTTTAAAAATCTCTTATATTCATTTATAAATTCTTTTATCTTGATTTCATCTTCTTTATTGTCCTTCTCATCGATCATTGAGGATATATTATCTTTTAGCTATGGTATCTTCTGTGAGTATGATGATTTTAGGGTGATCATACACCCTGGTTTGCCCATGACAATCCTACTTTACTCTTGTCCTCACATAATTATCAGCAGAGCCTCCTTTGCTTCTAAAATTTCTTGATTTAATGATAAAATATATGGTCGCTAACTATGACTATAAAATACTGCACTTTGAGGAATTCTACTACTTGAAAAAGTTTGTAAGTGGAAATTTTACATGCCATGATGCAACAGGTTATTTTTGGATGTTATTTGGCAACAGCATTGTTGTTCACTTGAGGTTGGGGTCTGATGAAACTGGAGTAATTTCCTAGGGACTGTTGACTTCTTAGTGTTTGGCTATGAGGTTTTTCTTTTTCCCCCAAATTAAGAAGGGGTTTAGGGTAGAAAGTTCATCAGAAATTCACTCTTTCTCTGAAATTATTTGTTTTTAAATAATTTTAAAAATCATTCTTGAAAAAGAGATATTTTATCACCTTAGACATCTGTTTCCATTTAGTAGAAATGTATACTTCCCTAATGGATATACATGTTATCATTTATGTTCTTCCAGATGTAACTTTTTAAAATACAGTAAGTATTTTAATGTGTTACTCAATATTTTAACTTTAAGAATATGGATTTATTTTATCATTTTGAAAATTTGTTTTCATTTACATTTTAATTATTATAAATGGAAACTGGAGCTTGCATATGTTTTATACTTGGTACTAGCTTTCAAGGTGATTAGTTTTTTCTTCCATGCATGTTTTAAGCAATTAAACTTTGTATCAGATGCATTTGGGTCAAAATCCCAGCTCTGCCATTTTGTAGCTAAGAAAATTTTAAATATTCATCTCCCAGAGTTTCAGTTTAATCCTTTCAAAAGGCTGTTGTGAGAATTAAATAAATTAAAATAATGTTGTGTCTATCACAGTGCCTCTTGCATAGTAAGTTTTAAGAAATGGAGACTATTATTACTATCAATGTATATTTTAATGGGAATATAGAAGAAGGGATTCCTGGAATGTTTGCACATAACAATATCTTCCCAGAAGTTCCCAATGAATATTCATATTCCTTAAAATAAATTTAAAATATGGTTCTTTTAAAAGTAATTTTTAATGATTGAATGTTATTTATTCCAGATTATGAGTAAAAGGAATAAAATAATTATAATGCTCCTAAAATTAGTTTTACTTTTCTTGGAGTGACAGCCCAATGTGTAGAAAAAGGAACATTTGCTGTTCTGCAGTGACATTGGGTATTCTAAGAAAGTACTCTGGGAAAAGTTTAGTTATCAATGAAGACAGTCTGATTAAAGAATTGGTGCTGAGACTGTTATAACACCTACTGTTTATAATGCAAAACGGCATTTGTCTTAAAAATTATTGCCAGATTCTAGAAGACATGGAATTTACAAATGTCCCTCTGGGGGAGACGGAGAATTACAAAGAGAATTTGACGTTTTCTCCATCCAGCTCCCCCACCATATCCCATCTCAATTGATCTTAGGGTGTTGCTTAGTCAGTTTTGCAGGAAGTTAAGCACAGTTTGGTTGGAAAACACATTTACATATAATGAGAACTTTGGTTTGACCATTAAAATGTTTTATAAATCTTCAATAATAAAACATTACTCAAATTATATTTTCTCTGACACAATTTTCTTAAGAGTCAAAGATGATAGTCCAGTTAATTAGATTTGTACTTAAAAGCATTTAAAACAATTTTATTGTTAAAGTATACATTTTTGTGCTAGAAGATTTAAGAAAAGCCACGATCCGAGGTTCAGGGGACTGTTGGCCATCTTACATGCCATGTGTTGTAAATGAAAAATAGCTGTCAGTTATTATTAGAAATAAAATACAAAAAATTGAAATGCGCACGGTAACAATAGCCATTGTCCAAAGAGATTTATTTTGATTGATGTTGTTATTGTATCTGCCTTTTCTAGAACTTTCAAGTTAAAGTGTTTGTTTATATTTAAATATTTCTTCAATATTTATTGATCACTAGATGATAGCATTGATTGTTCTGTATGGGAAAAAGCCATAGTGCTTAAAACAGTTCACAAGCACAAGTAATTTCCAATAATTATGAGCATCAAATAGATGGCTTGAATAACCTAGGCAAGAACTTACCGTTACTTATTTGAATGCTATAATCATTAAACCACATCAAACTAGCTGCTTACATAGTAATTGCTTTCTCAGTGAAAAGTACCACATCTTTATGTGCTTATGGTAGGTTGAATGATGGCCTGTCAACCATATCCATGTCCTAATCCCCAGAATCTATAAATATGTTACCTTGCATGGCAAAAGAGACTTTGCAGATGTGATTAAGTTAAGGATCTTAAGATGGGAAGATGATCTAGTGGGCTCAATGTAATCACAAGGGAGATAGGAGGATCAGTGTCAGAGAATGCAAGAATGCAAGATGAATCAGGAATAAAATAATTCAGAGATACAAGGGTGGAAGCAGAGATCAGAGAAAGAGAGAGATTGAAAGATACTACACTGTTGGCTTTGAAGATGTAGTATGGGGGCATGAGCTAAGGAATGAGTGCAGCTTCTAGAAGTTAGAAAAGGCAAAGAAATGTATTCTCTGCTAGAGCCTTCAGAAGGAGCACAGCCCTGTTGGCATTGACTCTGACTTTCAGATCTGTAAGAGAATAAACTTTTGTTGTTTTAAGCCACTAAACTTATATTAATTTTTTACAACAGTAATAAGAAATTAATACAGTGCTGAACAATAATAATCAGGTTTTTTCCACTGATTGGAAAGTGATTCCACTTAACTTCTAATGCAAGTCAAGTTTGCATAGTCGAGTCTCAAAGGGCATGTTTAATACACTTAGTATTTCTGTATTTGTATATTGAATATAAAATTTAATAAATACCTCTTGCTTTGTGGAGATATTTAGAAGATAAAGTTAGAACGAGAATGAATTTAAACACTAGATAAAATGAGGTTAAGCCTTCTCAGTATGTCACTAAAAGCCTTTAATAAAATTTAAAATTTAAAATCAGGGAACCACTGCATGTTTTCTAAAACAATTGTTGTGTGATGATTTCAAATATCTAGGTACTTTATACCAATGTAGGTAATGCAAAGCATTTCCTATAGTTTGCATTTAATGCGTGTCTTAGTGCTTTGTACAGACAGGTTTTCATGATCTTGTTCTTCATATGAAGGCCTCCCTTGTTCCAAACACCATACTGTATGTCATCCCATATGGTACAAATAATAAAATAATTTTAACGTGTTTATTACTTTGGACAATAGCCCATTAATAACCATGGCAAATTAAATAAGAATTTAATTGTTAGACAAGTATTGCTAAATGAGTTTAATAACATAAATAGATCAAATTGACAAATTTTGAAATTTGTGAATTCCTGTTCGTCAGCTTGGTTTGTAGGATACTAAATATCAGGGACTGTGTTCACAGGAACCCTAACCATGTGTTCAGCAGTACTAGCAAAGTCACTATCAATTTGGTTCAGATGTAACCTTTAATATGCAAACAAACAATGCATTTATAATGCAGTGTGTACTGAAGTGAACAATTCAGAACGTTTTAGTTGAATCTAAATTTTATTCTGTATAGATAAAGGCAATTTGTTTTTATATTTTACATTTTTCTATTTTTTGAGGCAAATAAAATAAAATAATCTCAAGTGGACAAAATAAATCCTGAAAACAAGAATTTTCCCAATGCCATGGACATGATGACAATCATGATTCATAATTTAGAACTGATTATTTTATTTTTAAAAATTGGCTCTTGTTTTATTATCTTTCTCAGATGTTAGTAGCACAGATTTTCATTTAGTATTAGAAAGGAGATGACAAAGAACTGTAAGTGATCAGTAGCTAGGAAAAGTGGTCAAGAAAACTAGAGGGATGATTTTTTAAATTATAGATAAGATTCTTTTAGTTTGAAGACACTCACTATTTCTATTCTTTTAAAGAATAGAGTGTTCTTGTCACTCTAAAAGCAATTTAAAATATGGTTAGGTTTTTATAACAAACAGTGATGAGTTTCAATTTTCCTTGTTTTATGTCTATGTTACAGAACCTGAGTATGACTGTGTAAAGAGTATATGGTCTTTAGGAGAGTTGTTTACATTTTAGATACTCAATAGTGTAAGGGCAATTATTTATTTTCCTTTTATTTTTAGTTGACACATAATTGTACATATTTATGGGCTAGAGAGTAATATTTTCATACATGTATATAATGTATAATGATCAAATCAGGATAATTAGCATATCCATCACCTCAAAAATTTATTTCTTTGTGTTGGCAACATTCAAAATCCTCTTTTCTAGCTTTTTGACATTCTTCATAGAAATAGAAAAAACAATCCTTAAATTTATATGGAACCACAAAATACCCTAAACAGCCAAAGCAATACTGAGTAAAAAGAACAAAGCTGGAGGCATCACATTACCAGATTTCAAAATATGCTACCAAGCTATAATAACCAAAGCAGCATGGTACTAGCATAAAAACAGACACAAAGACAGACCAATGGAACAGAATAGAGAATCCAGAAATAAATCCACATATGTACAGCCAACTGATTTTGACAAAAGTGCCACACACAGTCATTGGAAAAAAGACAATCTCTGCAATAAATGGTGCTGGAAAACTGGATAACCATATGCAGAAGAGTGAAACTAGACCCCTATCTCTCCCCTGATACAAAAATCAATTCAAAATACATTGAAAACTTAAATGTAAGACCTCAAACTATAAAACTATCAGAGGAAAACATAGGGGAAATGCTTCAGGACAATGGTTGAAGCAAAGATTTTATGGGTAAGACTTCAAATACATAGGCAATAAAAACAAAAAAAGACAAATGAGACTATATAAAACTAAAAATAATCTGCACAGCAAAGGAAACAATCAACAGAGTGAAGAGACAACCTGTGCAGTGGGAGAAAATATTTGCAAAAAGGGACTTATATCCAGGATATACAAGGAACGCAAACAAATCAACAGCAAAAATCTAAATAATCCAATTAAAAATGAGCAAAGGATTTTATAGACATTTCTCAAAAGAAGACACAAAAATATCCAAGTATATGAAAAAAAATCAATGTAACTAATGATCAGGAAAATGCAAATCAATCCCACAATAAGAAATTATCTAACCCTGGTTAGAATGGCTATTATCAAAAAGACAAAAAATAACAAATGCTAGAGAGTTTGCAAAGAAAAGGAAACTCATGTATTGTTGTTGAGAGTGTAAACTAGTATGGGCCATTATGGAAACCAATATGGAGTTTCCTTAAAAAACTAAAAATAGAACCACAATACAATCCAGCATTCCCACTACTGGGTAGGTATCCAAAGGAAAGGAAGTCAGTATATTGAAGAAATATCTGCACTCCCATGTTTATTGCAGCTCTATTCACACTAGCCAATATATGGAATCAATCAAAGTGTCCATCAACAGATGAATGAATGGATAAAGAAAATGTGGTATATATACACAATGGAATATTATTCAGCCATTAAACAAATGAAATCCTGTCTTTGTGAGCCTGGAGGACATTATGTTAAGCAAAATAAGCCAGGCACAGAAAGATAAATACCACATGTTCTTACTCATATGCAGAAGCTAAAAAAGTTGATCTCATGAAGTAGAGAGTAGAAGAGTTGTCACTAGAGGCTAGGAAGGGATGTCAGTCACCTTCCAGGGCAAAGTCTTGATGATAGAAATTGACTTCAAATGACACAAAGTAAAAATAGAGGAAAAGCCCAATAATTCTATATATGAGCACAATAATATTCATTGTTGAATGTTCTCTCCAAAATTTTTTCCATACACAGAAGAATATTTGTTACATAGACCAGACACATATGCATGAGCACACACACACATGCACACAATTTTGTATCCTGCATTACCCTTCATAATATTATATCAAAAGGATATTTTCATGTCATCACTTACTTTTCATTAAGTATCATTTTAATGATATATAATTGATGTTCTGTGTGCAAAGGCCTTCTGTCCAGGTGTCATCATGGTCAATTCCTCTATATCTTTCAAGGTTCAGCCCAAATATTGACTCCTCACAAGATTTCTCTTTGTTCCTCTTTTTCACTAGAATGGAAAGTCCATGGAGCAGCATTCTTACTGATCTTTTTCAAACTTGTATCCTCAATGCCTACAATGGCATTTACAACAGATTAATAATTCAGTAACTACCTGTTCAATGATAAATAAGTGAGTTGTTCAGGGTAATGATGCCAGATTTTTATTATTTAGATTCTTAGTACAGCATTCTTCCTGATGAACCACCTCAGGATTCTTTAGCTTCAGAGACAAATTTCTTTTTCTTCTCCATATTCTTCTTGTGTTTCCACAAAGGCTAACAGCAGGGCTAGGGGAGATTGCCTTATATGCTGCACTATGTGGAAGACCCTGCTTGCCTGTTAGAAGAGAGCTGACTACATCTATAAAAGCAACTAATTAATTCATGTTGGTGTGAGCGGTAACTTATTAGCACTGTTCTTCAATCAAAGGGCACTTGCAGGGTTAGTGAGAATTCTAGCTGGTATCAAGTCACCTGAGGCTACTCAGGTCACAGAAGTCAGGGCACTGAGCTCCTTTATTCTGAAATTCGGGAATATTATTAGGAGAAATCAGCAATAAGTATTTCTTCTTTATTTCAAATGACTAGTTCTCCTCTGCCCAACTCATATTCAGTGTCATTACATAATTGGAGACGGTGTTAAAATTCTCCATAGACTTAAATATACATGTCCATAATGCAAAACTGATAGAAGTGGATTCATCTCCAAATGCTACAAACTTAGTAAGCTGCTCCATGCAACGTAGTCATTTCTTTTCATCCTCAACAAACAACTCTGTGTGAAGTAGAAATTAGCATCCTCCTTCCCTCCCTCCCTTCCTTCCTTTCTCCCTTCCTTCCTTCCTTCCCTTCCTTCCTTCCTTCCTTCCTTCCTTCCTTCCTTCCTTCCTTCCTTCCTTCCTTCCTTTCTCTCTTTTTTTTAACCCATAAGGAAACAGGCTTATAAACGTTAATGAAGTTAAACAGGGTTCTATAGGTAGTGATAACAGAGCCATGATTGTCACTAAGAATCACTGGTTTCCAAACCTAGGATGTTTCCCAAAGGGCCTTTTTCCTTGTCTAACAAGAAAAGTCTTTATATGCATTATAAAATATTATTGACCCACTTGGTTGATTGTATCTGATCTATTCCATATATATTTAAGGACAGAATTGAATTGAGCCTTTTTGCCAAGCATCATGTCAAGAAATATAGCTAAGGAAAAGTGAATATTTGATCCAAGATAGGGATAGAACTGAATACATAAAAAGAGTTTCATAGTGGGAAGAAGAGAAAACAATTTGGGCTTCCATGTTTAGAAGAATTCAAAATCAGGACAATGGTGGTGTCAGAGGACAAAACTAAGTCAAACACTTTCTTAAAGTAATTTATTCTTTAGAAATAAGGTTTTAGGTTAAAAAAATAAAAGCTATTTATTTATAATTAATTATATCTAATTCCTTCTTACACAATTATATATAGTTTGAGTCTAGATATGATTTATTATCCAAAGTAAAAGGGAAAAGGGCAAATGTCATATCATATGGCATTCTGGGACTCCTTACTGTGTAATTGTTTTGCTGTTCTGATGCTTGTAGCATGTTGAAAACATTCAGAATGACATCTCTATCTTCCATCCACTTGTAACTCTACAGCTTATCTCCTTCTCTTTATTATGTTTTTCCCCTTAGGTAGTCACATCATAGCCTGATAGCAACCATTCAGAGATCGCACCAGCCAGTACTTTCATGTCCCTCCCTCATCCTGATTAGAAAACAGATGCATTTTTTTAAATCACTTAAGCATTTTTCTTTCACTCGGATAGAAACATACGGGAAACAGAAAATGATATGTAACTTGAACCAATGACTTTTTTTTTCCTAGTGAGAGCTGAAAATACAGCACTCTGACGTATCCATTAGAGGACAAAAGCAAATGTTTATATTTTTAAAAGCCTAACTGTCTGTCACTATCCTCCAAGGATCAAATCTCATGAAAGTCCCATTTTTCCATAGTTAATCATTAGTTTCAGTCATTTTTAGAAAAAGAACAAGGGATGACTAATTCACAAATGCACATTGATCTCTCATCTAAATATGTGGTGACCAAGAATTGAAGGTTTTTTGAATCCATTCAACATATTATTCAGTCAAAAGTGATTTACTGCTGTGTTACTAGTGAATTTCCTCGTTCTATTTGGCTATTGTCACTCAAATACCAATTTTCTAATAATAAAAATCATATTTAATTTAGTACTTTCTTTCTTAGACATGCTTCCATATCCATACCCCAGTTTTAAGGAGGAAATAAAAGATTTCATGTACTTTCCCTATTGAGAGAAGAGAAATTTAGAATGCAGCTGCTGTAGTCCAGAGCTCACCCCGTTAGTGTTATAAGAAGAAAAAAATACTATAATATTCTACCCCTTTTTTATACCTACTCTTCAATTTAAGCAAAAAAAAAAAAAAATTTGAGAAGCTAGAGGCACTAAACATACATACAATTATTTAGCCAGGAGCAGCAACCAGATTTTCTTTCTCCATAAGGGGATAGGCTACATTTGTCTTATTCAAAAATGTCCCAGTATCTAGAAAGTAAGAGATATTCAATAAATGTTTTTGAATAAATTGATTAACCTTAATAATCTGGAATCCAAGAGACAATACAAGAACTGACTGATGATGGTGGTGGGGTATCTGAAATTGTGAAACACCCCAGAGATTATTCTAGACTTTCTCTGAATGGGAAGAAGGCATTTGGAAGGAATGCACATGTAGAAATGCCTTTTCTTCCTGATTAATACATTGTGTCCCATAGTATGACTGGAAAGTTGCTACTATTTAATCTAGTCTACTTTATCGTTGTATTAGCTGGCTCTGGCTGCCATAACAAAATACCATAGACTAGGTAGCTTAAACAACAGGAATTTATTTTGTCACAGTTCTGGAGGTTGAAATCCAAGATCAAGGTGCCAGCAAATTTGGTTTCTGGTAAGAGCTTTCTTTCTGGTTTGCACAGCTGCCTTCTTGATGTGTTCTTACAGGGACTTTTCTCAGCGTATGTACATGGAAGGGTGTGGAAAGAGATCTCTTCCCTTACTTAAAAGACTATGGATCATATCAGATTAGGACCTCACCCTTATACTTTCATTATCTCCTAAAAGCCCTATCTATAAATACAGTCACATTGAAGGGTAAGGCTTCAATTTATAAATTTTGGGAGGGATACAATTCAGTCCATAGCAATCAATTGTCCTCCCAGTTTTGTCCCCTAAGAGTCTTGCAGCTTCTATGAAGAACCACATCCTCCCTCTACCAAACCAATTCATTCTCTATAATGCAACCATCAAAATGGTTTGAGAACCCATCAAACATGATTAAATGCGTGAGTTCATAAGCTTGGATAATTCTAGGAAAACAATTCACTATTTTAAAAATGGAAGATAAAGATAAAAACCTAAACATTTATCTTGCTTTTCTTGTAAAAGCTATAACTTAGTATAATCCTATACCTAATGAGTGAAGTATCTCAATAAAATTATTTTTAGCTAATATTAAAGAAGAAATAATAGAATTGGACTATAACTACTGTCTAGTTCTCATAACATGGTGGTATTCCTGGTGACCAGCCCTCATCCAAGAGTTGCTCATTAGGACAAAAGATGTTCCTATCACCCAGGAAATTACAAAGGATTTAGGGACTCTATGCCAGGGACTGATAGCAGAGATCAACATATAAATATACATTTATTATTTCACAATGTGCAGCCTCAGGAAATTACACAATATCACCTATGATGTATTCCTGTAAAAACTTTGATCATGTCTTTGAATACAATTACAGCTACAAATATACAGGAAATACAATGGCAGAGAAACATTGCGGTGGTGGATGTTTATAGAAAAGTCCAGACTATGGAAAACTTTATGGGGCAAATTATCTGACTCATCAACAAATAAATTATAAGTTGAAATAAAGAGAAAGGGACATATAGATCTGATGTAAGAGAAAAATCAATCAATTGGAATTTATGGACCATATTTGAATCCTGATACAAACAAACTAAAACAAATGAAACATTCAGAGAAATTTGAACATGGACTGGTCTTGATGAAATTAAAATATTATTATTAATTTTATTTTAGTTGTGATAATAATATTGTGTTTAAGAGTACAAAAGCACTATTGCCTTTAAAGACACATACTGAAATAACTATGAATGAAATGATAAGATCTGCATTTGCACCAGAGAGAGTGCTTTGGTTGGAGATATCAATGAAACAATATTGTATTATATATGTGAGTTGGTAATTGTTGAAACTGAGTGAAGTAACATTTTAATTCAGTTTTTAGAGATTTCCATAATAAAATTGAAAGTTTTTTGACAATATTTTCAAATGTTAGGAGGATAAAATTGTATACCTTACAGAAACATGCATAATATATTTTCAAGTATTGATATATGTTTTTATTATTTAAGCACTATATTTAAACAACATGTATGTTGTTTTAGAGATATCTTGAGGAAAAAAATCCAAATAAGTACACACTTACATGGAAATACACCTTGATAATATTGAATTTATGAAATTTATTACTTAATACCAAACTTATTGGGCATAATACTGATGTGACCTATAAAAGGGAGATGAATTTGCCTATTTTCGTTTGAATCCGTGATATGAACAGGCAATTTACTGAAAAACGGGATATTTTGGTATAATCTAGACCCAAACCAAGAGAAAGCTTCCCAATAGTATGTGATAAAAGGACAAATTATAAATCTGGACCATATCTTATCACAATTATACTTGTATAAAAAGGAATAGAGCAGATGTATTTCTTCTTGGAGTAGTAGATGAATTTCAGGGGCCATAGAAAATCTTGAAGTTTTATTATTTGAATTTTGGGCACTTGTATGTGTAGACTCTTCTAGGCCTGATGACAAAATTTACCAAGTGGAAATCAGATGACTAATTCCATAGTTTGTTCCCTGTTCTGCTCTGAGACTTCTACTTAAGTACCTTTTCCAGAGTTTTCTCTATAGCAGGGCCTGTTGGTCGGGACTAATGTGTTCCATCATTACACTGCATTTCAGTCTAGCACCTCATACAGTGACTGGATGGAGTGTTTTCTCAGTAATCATTTTTTAAATATTTGCTGAGTATTTTATCATACAATTAGGATTAATTTCTCTACTTTTCCTTGATGAGAAGTGTTGGATAAGTTAAGTTATTACTAAATGATAATTAATTTTAGGTATCAAACTTTCAGTGCAACCCTTTGTCTCATACAAAGAATAAACCAGTTATAGTGGAATTTGGCTATTGAGAAAAAATTTGAAGACTTTAGGTATTTTTCAGAAACTCTTTAATAAGATTATATAGGTGACTGTCCAAGTCATGCTTTTAAGGTTAAGATTAACCTTTGGTAAAGAATGATCATGCTTCCTTGCATTATCTATGGAACAAACAAAGACCCTGAGTAAAGCTAATTGAATTATATAAATATGAAATTAGATATATATTATAACCACAAGTCTTCCCTCTCTACTTCGAACCATGCAGACACTTAAGGGTGACAAAAGTAGCTGAGATGGTTTTTTGAAAACATTTTCCACTCAATGGGTTAAATAATTGATTTCTTGAAAATGGAATGCACAGTATTTATATAGCAATTGAGGTCTACATTACCTGTGGCTTTGACTAAGCATTAAATGGGAAAGATAGTTTTAATTTGATTCACCAAAAAAAAATGCTTCAGAAATCTTAACCAAAGGCATTGCATTTCTTTATTTGTATTCCTCTAGGCAATGAACTTGTAGACAGCACAAAGAAAGATGAATGACAGATCTATAGAATATAGCTGAGATAAGAATTACATAATCACAATTCACACAGATAACATTTTCCTGAACTACCATTACCTCCCACAATTGATACCAACCATTTCTGAAATTATCTTACAGTTTTCTCTACCAATGGGCTATAATCAAATTCAGAGAAATGTCTGGTTGAGAGTTGAAAAGATATTAAGCAAAGAATGTCTTACTTTTACTTGAAATTCTACTATGTAAAATCAGCAATACAAAATGTTATTTCCCTGTATTTCTTCCATAAGTAAAATGCAGTTTCAATGGAATTGTTTTAATTACACAATTTTCTCTCAAGATCAGTGATGTATATCAAGGCATGGAGTCATGATACTTGGAACAGGACTGGATGTCATTTATTAAGTACTGGGAGTATTGAGTTGGTTGTAACTTCCCTAAGATACAGTTTTCCTTTAAGAGGGCGCCTGAAATCTTGGCCACCTGCTATTTTACAGACTGATAGGAGAACTACAGGTTAAAAGCCGGGGATGGGAATAAAACTTTGCTAATTCAATCCAAGTAAACTCCTGGATAAACCACAAATCAAAAGATTATTCTGGAAGTTTGTAGGTTTAGTTTTTAAGTTTAGATGTATGATCTTTTCTCAGTAGATTTTTGTTTGTAGTATGAAGTATAGGTTGAGGTTCACTTTTTCTGTAATTAATATCTAATTGTTTCAACATCTTTTGGTAGAAAGGCTATATATTCCTCATTTAATAACTTTGGAACATTTGTTGAAAATCAATTGACCATGTTTAGGAATATTTCTATACTCTTTAATTTAATCCCTTAATCTATATGTCCATCCTTATGCTGATACCATACTATTTTGATTACCATAGCTACATAGAAAGCCAGTTGTGTAATCTTCTAAATTTGTTCTTTTTAAAATTGTTTCCTCTTCTATGCCATTTGCATTTTCATATAAATTTTAGACATTGTCAATTTTAAAAAATCTTGCTGGGATTTTGATTAGTGTTGTATTAAATATATAAACTAGCATGGAATGAACTGATATGTAAACATTTAGATCAGCATCATCTATGAACATAAAATGTCTACTCATATACATCTTCTTTAATTTCTGTCTGAAAATTTTGTTGTTGTTTTCAGTACACAGATCCTACAGAAGTTTTGTTAATTTTTAAGTGTTTCATTTTGTGTGTGTGTGTGTGTGATCCTACTATAAATTGTATATTTTTGTTATTCATTTTGAAATTACTTATTGCTTCTATGTAAAAATGCAACAAAGTTTCTGACCTTATATCTGGTGGCCTTACTAAGTTAACTTATTAGTTCTAGTGCTTATTTTATAGATTTTGTGGGATTTTCTGCATAGTTATGTTGTATGAGAATAAAGACAGCTTCCTTCTCAATTTTTAAGTCTTTTACTTCTTTTTCATGCCTTTTGCACTGGTTAAGACCTTCAGTTCAATGGTAGAAAGAAATAGTAAGAATGGGTATCTTGCCTTGTTCCTGACCTGAAATGGAAAACCTTGTGATGCTGTTAGTAACAATGGTTTTTTCTCTTTCTTTCCTTTCTTTCTTTCTTCTTTCCTACCTTCCTTCCTTCCTTTCCCTTTTTTTGGTAGATGCCCTTTATCATCCTGGTTTGTTGAGAGATTTTTATTTTTTAAAGTCATGAAATGGTTTTGAATATTTAGATAATATTCAGGGTTTAGATAATAAATTCATGTATTTTAACACAGAAATTTATTCATATTTCCTATTTTATCTTTTGTCAGTTTTAGTAAGTTGATTTTCACGAACTATGTAACTTGTTTAATTTACTGGCATAAATATGTTCATAGTAATCTCTTTATTCCTTTAATACTTTTAGGATATATAGTGATTTCTTTCATTTCTGATGTAGTTCACTTCCATTTTCTTTCTTTATTTTCATGATTATTATTTCTAGGGGTATATAAATTATATTAGTATTTTAGATAGCCAATATTTATTTTTTTCTATGTTGCTTTGTACTTTATTGATTTCTTATCTTGTCTTTATTATTTGCTATCTACTACTTAACTTGGTTTGATTAGTTCTTTAGGCATATATGGACAAAGTTTAAATTATTACTGTTTCTTTTATTCTTTACTGCTGTAAGAACTTAATAAAATAAATTCCCCTCTAAGGATTACATTGGCCACATCCCATACATTTTGATATGTTGTGTTTTCATTATTTTTAACTTTCTTTCACTTCAGAGTGGTTCCACATTTTTTCCTGTTATTTTTCTTTAACCCACATGATCTTTGGAAGCGATGCTCAATGCCAAATACTTGTTTGTTTGCTTGGGTATCTTTTCATTTTGATTTGTAACTTAAATATTAATACTCAGAAATTAAGACTATTATTTTTGAATCCTTTGAAATTTATTGAGATTTCTTTGGAGTAAGGCTTCTTTTATACATAGTTCCATTTGAAAACAATATGTGTTCAAGAATTGTTGGCACAGTGTTCTAGAAATAGCAACTAGGTCAAGTTGGTTGACAATGTTTATTAAAATATTCTATTTTCTTACTTATTTTTATCTGTTTGCATCAACTCCCAAGAATGGATTGTTAAATTCTCCAACTATGATTTTGAATTTTTTCTTTCTTCCTTTAGTTATATTAATTTTCTCTATATTATCAGTTATGTATACATTAAGGATTGTTAGATCTTATGAATGATTTGCTGCTTGACTTTATTTTGAAAATGATCCTTTTTATCTCTTGTAATATTCTTTTTCTTAAAATTTGCTGATATTAACATAACCAGGCCAGCTTTTCTTCCATTAGTGTTTGCATGAAATATATTTTCTAAGTCTTTTACCTTCCATTTTTATATAATATTCTATTATTTTACCTGTCTTTATATTCAAAGTGTTTTTTTTTTTATAAACAATATATTGGCATAGTTAGGTCTTGGCTTTTTTAATCCAGTCTGTCAATATCTGTCTTTTTTGGAGTTTTTAGTACATTAAATACAATGTAATTAATAATATACCTGGTTTAAGTCTGTCATCTTGCTATTTGTTTTCTGTTAGTCCCGTAATTACATTTAACCTCCCCATTCTGTTTCTTTTGCTATTGTTATCATACATTTTACTTAAACATATATTATAAGCCTGAAAACACATTATTACAACTTTTATTTTAATCAATTGATTTTCTTTACAGTATCTAGGAAAAGAAAACAAAACAGTTATTTGTATTTAAGCATACATTTAGCATTTTATCATTTCTCCCTTTAGATATGAATTTCCATCTGGAATTATTTTCATTTGCCTGTAGATCTTCATTTACTATTATTGGTAGAATAAATTCCAGTATTTTTCAATCGGAAAAAAATTCTTTCTCAACTTTATTTTACTCAGGAGTTTCCAAAATCTCTGTTTAGATTCTTTAGTCTTCTAGTTATTCATTTCTGGTGAGTTTAATCATACCCTTGCCTTACTCAGTTAAGAATTCTGCCAAAGGATTTGAGGGAAGTTTCTATGCAGATATTGGGGTATTCCCACTATGGTTCTTATTTTCTGAAGGTTCCCATTTATTTTATGACTTTTCTGGTAACCTTAAATTCTGACCTCTAACTTTTTAAATGAATAAGACTGCTGCTTTCTACAGATAAATGCATAAGCTCTCTGATGTAATTCTCTTTTTCAGTGGATATCTCTTCTAGTTTCTGCCTGCTTCTGGCTTCTTTTTAGTACCTTCAAAAGTATATACAGACAATTTTTATTTTTTGAATATTTTGTATTTACAAATTATCCTACACGTTAAAGTTTGATTGTAACTTCAAAACCCAAGAATCAATACTTGGTGCTTTCTTGATCATTAGCAGACATGCAGAGAGTGGTGATAAATTTGAGTTGCCCAACACACATGCACATGTTTCCAACTGAGGTTTAACAAAAGTATATTTGGCCTTCTGGTTTCAGCTCTTATAGATATGGCTGGAGGGTGGAACTAGTCATGGCTGATGCAGAGTAGTGGAAGAAGCTAGCCTCAGCTCTGGGGCCAGATGGATGGGACTTAAATCCCAATTCTGGCAACTGTTAGTGGGGCTATCTCAGGCAAGTCACTTAACATATCTGCATCTCATTTTTTATTTTGTAAAATAAAGACAATAGAAACTACCAGGATGAGTCATTTTAAAGATTGAATCTATGTGAGCTATGTTTGTATATTTGTGCACACATATATTCACACAACATGTACACACATATACATTTATATATTTATGTATTTCCCCTAAAAGCAATGATTCAGTATGCATTAATCCAGTGTTCAGGTTTGCAACAACTATACAGAACATTAATACTAGAAATGGTGAGAATTTACTGTATACTGAGAATTTATACTGGTTATTAACAGTAATAAAATTTCAAAATATTATGGGGGTTGAAATGATTTTGGTTGCATGGATTGCTTTTGTAATGCTTGAGTCAGGGCTATAAGTGTGCACATTCCCAAGATAGTGTTCACTGTAGCTGTTAGGTAGGTTTTTGCCCATCCCGTGCTGCCCCTGCTTGATTTCCACTGAATTTTACTACCTTCTGTGCACATGTGTGCTCATTGGTTGGTTCCAGTCTAATAACGAGTACATGTGGTGTTTGTTTTCCATCATTTAGATACCTCACTTAGGATAATGGTCTCCAGTTCCATCCAAATTGTTGCAAAAGCCATTAATTCATCCTTTTTATGGCTAAGTAGTATTCCATGGTATACATATACCACTTTTTGTTAGTCCACTTATGAATTGATGGGCACTTGAGTTGATTCCACATCTTTGTGTTTGTGAATTGTGCTACAATAAAAATTTTAGTGTGGGTGTCTTTTTGATAAAATGACTTCTTTTCCTTTGGATAAATACCCAGTAGTGGGACTGCTGGATCGAATGGTAGGTCTACTTTTAGTTCTTTGAGGAATCTCAATATTGTTTTCCATAGAGGTTGTATTAATTTGCAGTCCCACCAACAGTGTATAAGCGTTCCTTTCTCTCTGCAACCATGCCAGTGTCTATTGCTTTTGAACTTTTATAAAAGCCATTCTGACGGGGGTAAGGTGACATCTCAATGTAGTTTTAATTTGCATTTCCTTGATGATTAGTGATATTGAGCATTTTTTCATATGTTTATTGGCCGTTTGTCTATCTTCTTTTGAAAAGCTTCTGTTCATGACTTTTGCCTGCTTTTTAATGGGGTTGTTTGTTTTTTTTCTTGCTGATTTGCTTGAGTTCTTTGTAGATTCTGGTTATTAGCCCTGTATTGGATGTATAGCTTGCAAATATTTTCTCCCATTCTGTAGGTTGTCTATTTACTCTGTTGATTATTTCCTTAGCTGTGCAGAAGCTTTTTAATTTAACCAAGTCCCATTTATTTACTTTTGTTATTGCTATAATTGCATTTGGGTCTTAGTCATAAATTATTGCCTAGGCTGATATCTAGAAGAGTTTTTCATACTTTTTTTCTAGAATTCTTATGGCTTCATGCCTTACTTTTAAGTCTTTTATCCCTCTTCAATTAATTTTTGTGAGTGGTGAGAGATATGGATCCTTTTTATTCTTCTGCATGTAGTTATCCAATTATTCCAGCACCATTTACTGAATAGGGCTTATTTTCCCCAGTGTATATTGTTGTCTGCTTTGTCAAAGATAAGTTGGCTGTATGTGAATGGTTTTATATCTGAGTTCTCTGTTCTGTTCCAGTGGTATATGTCTCTATTTTTGTGCTGTTACCATGCTGTTTTGGTTACTATAGCCTTGTAGTATAGTTTGAAGTCTGGTAATGTAGTGCCTCCAAATTTGTTCTTTTTGCTTAAGATTGCTTTGGCTATTTGGGCTCTTTTCTGGTTCCAAATGAAGCTTACTATTTTTTTTCAAGATATGTGAATTATGACATTTGTATTTTGATGAGGCTTGCATTGAATCTGTAAATCACTTTGGGTAGTATGGATATTTAAACAATGTTGATTCTGCCAATCCATGAGCATAATTTGTTTTTCTGTTTGTTTGTGTCATCTGCTATTTCTTTCCTCAGTGTTTTGTAGTTCTCTTTGTAGACATCTTTCACCTCTTTGGTTAAGCATATTCCTAGGTGTTTTATTTTCCTTGTAGCTACTGTGAATGGTATTGAGTCTTTGATTTGACTCTCAACTTGACCATTTTTAGTGTGTAGGGATGCTACTGATTTGTGTACATTGATATTGTAACCTGAGACTTTCTGAATTTATTTATCAATTACAGGGTGCTCTTCATCGAATCTTTGAGGTTTCCTAGATATAAGATCATATCATCAACAAAAAGCAATAATTTAACCTCCTCTTTCCTGATATGGATACCCTTTATTTCTTTCTCTTGCCTGATTGCTCTGGCTAGGACTTCCAGCACTGTCTTGAGTAGAAGTGGTGACAGTGGGCACACCTGTTCCAGCTCTTAGTGGGAACGCTTTCAACTTTCCCCTATTAAGCATGATGTTGGCTATGGGTTTGTCAGATATGGCTTTTATAATCTTGAGATATGCTCCTTCTATGCCTAGTTTATTGAAGGTTTTTATCAGGAAATTGTGCCGAATTTTGTCGCATGCTTTTTCTGCATCAATTAAGATGATCATATGGTCTTTGTTATTGCTTCTCTTAATGTGGTGAATCACATGTGTTGATTTACGTATGTTGAACCATCCTTGCATCCCTGGGATTAAGCCCATTTGGTCATGGTGAATTTTTTTTTTTTGATGTCCTCTTGAATTCAGTTTGCTAGCAATTTATTGAAGATTTTTGCATCTATATTCATAAGGTGTATTGGTCTGTAGTTGTCCTATTTTGTTGTTCCCTTTCCTGGCTTTGGTATCAAGGTGATGCTGGCTTTGTAGAATGAGTTGTGTAGGATTCCCTCCTTCTCTATGTTATGGAGTAATTTTTCCAGTGTGGGTACCAAGTCTTCTTTGTAGGTCTGGTTAAATTCAGTTGTGAATCCATCTGGTCTGGGGGTTTTTTGGGGGAGGATATTTTATTACTGCTTCAATCTTGTTGCTTGTTATTGGTCTGTTCAAGAATTCTATTTCTTTCTGATGGAGTCTTGGGAGGTTGCGTGTTTCCAGGAATTTGCCAATTTTCTCTATGTTTTCAAGTTTATGTGAGTAGAGATTTTCATAGTATTTATAGATGATATTTTGTATTTCTGTGGTATTAGTTGTAATATCTCCTTTTTCATTTCTGATTGAGTTTATCTGGATCCTTTCTCTTCTATTCCTGGTTAATCTAGCAAGAAGTTTGTCAATTTTGTTTATCTTTTCAAAGAACCAACTTTTTGTCTCATTGATTCTTTGTATTTTTTTTTTGTTTTGTTTTCCATTTTATTTAGTTCTACTCTAACCTTAGTTATTTCTTTTCTTCTGCTGGCTTTGGGTTGGGCTTGCTCCTCTTTTTCTAGATCCTTGAGATGATTCATTAGATTGTTGATTTGTGATCTTTCTGTCTTTTTGATGTAGGCATTTAGGGCTATGATTTTTCCCCTTAGGACTGCTTTTGCTGAATTCCATAGATTTTGGTAGCTTGTGTCCCCTTTGTGATTCAGTTCGAGTAATCATTTGATCTCTATCTTAATTTCATTATTGACCCAATAATTGTTTGGCAGCAGGTTGTTTAATTTTCATGACGTTGTGTAGACTTGAGTGTTTCTCTTGGATTTGATTTCTAGTTTTATTCCACTGTGGTCTGAGAAGATATATGGTATGATTTCTATTTTTTTGAATTTGTTGAGACATGTTTTGTAGCCTAAGACATGATCAATCTTGAAGAATGTTCCATGTGCTGATGAGAAGAATGTATAGTCAGTAGTTTTTGGGTAAAATGTTCTGTAAATTAGGCCCATTTGTTCTAGAGTCCCATTTAAGTCAGTGTTTCTTTATTTATTGTCTGCTTGGATGATCTGTTCAGTTCTGTCAGAGGGGTGTTGAAGTCCCCGGCAATCGTGATGCTGATGTTTATATCTTTTCCTAGATCTAGTAGGGTTTGCTTTATGAATCTGGGTGTTCCTGTGTTAGGTGCATGAATATTTAGGGTTATGATGTCTTCTTGTTGGATTTCTCTGTTTACCATTATATAATGACCATTTTTGTCTTTCTTTACTATTGTTGATTTAACATCAATTTTATCTGATATGAGAATGGGTACACCTGCTTTCTTTTGGTTTCCACTTGCATGGAATATTTTTTTCCATCCTTTTACCTTGAGTCTGTATGAGTCCTTGTGGGTTAAATGTGTTTCCTGGAGACAGCAGATATTTGGATTTTATTTTTTCATTCATTCAGCCAGCCTATGTGTCTTCATTGGGACATTCAAACCATTCATGTTGATTGATACAATTCATATGTGGGATGCTGTTCAGTTCATCCTGTTGGGTAGTACCTTATTGCTTTGTTTTACCTTTGTGCTATTGTTATACATGAGCTCTGAGCTTTAGCTTTTGAGTAGTTTTACACTGGTGTGTGGCCGTTGTGTTGATCAATGTATAATGCAGTTCTGAGTATTTCCTGCAGGGCAGGGCTTGTCTTGACAAATTCCCTCAGTGTTTGCTTGTCTGGAAAAGTCTTTATTTCTTCTTCATCTAGGAAACATAGTTTTTCAGGATAAAAGGCTCTGGGCTGGAAGTTTTCTGTGTAAGAAGACTGATGATAGGTCCCCAATCCTTTATGGCTTGTAAGGTCTCAGCTGAGAAGTCTGCAGTAAGCCTGATGGGTTTTCCTTTGTAAGTTACTTGATGTTTTCACCTCATGACTCACAGGAGTTCCTCCTTCATGTTGACTTTGGCCAGTCTGATAACTATGTGTCATGGTGATTTCCTCTTTGCAATGAATCTCCCAGGTGTTCATTGAGATTCTTGTACCTGGATGTCTAAATTTCTAGCAAGCCCAGGGAAGTTTTCCTCAATTAGTCCCTCAAATAGGTTTTCCAGCCCTTGTGCATTTTTTTCTTCACCTTCAGGGATACCTATGATTCTTATATTTGGCCATTTTACATAATCCCAAATTTCTTGTAGCCTGTGTTCATTTTTCTTGATTTTTTGTTCTTTATTTTTGACTGCCTGAGTTAATTCAAAAGAGTTGTCTTTGAGCTCTGAGATTCTTTCTTCTATCTACTCTAGTCTATTCTGAAAACTTTCTGCTGTTTTGTATTTTGTTAAATGAGTTTTTGATTTCCCAAAATTCTTCTTTGTTTTTTTCTTAATATGTCAAGCTCTTTGGTGAATTTTTCATTAATATCCTTCATAGTTTTTCTGGTTTCTTTGAGTTGGTTTTCTATTTTCTCTTGGATTTCATCGATGTTCCTTACAGTCCGTATTTGGAATTCTTTATCTGTCATTTCAATATTTTCAATTTTGTTGGTATCTATTCCCATACAGCTGGTATTCTGCTTGGGGAACCCTTTGGGGGTGTCCTTTCCCTTTGATTTTTCATACTTCCAGAGTTCTTGTGCTGATTTCTTCTCATCTGCAACAGCTGTTGCTTCTTATTTTTGAATTTTCTTTTGTTTAGATGGGGCTTTCCCCCCCTCTCACTTGCAATGGTGTGTCTGTAGCATATGGTGGGTAAGAACCTTTGGCTTTGCTTTTGGGTGCTTTGATGGCAGTCTAGGTTCTGGTTGTATTTCTTGGTTATAGATATCCTTAGTGTGTTGGTTTTCTCAGTGGCTAGTTGTTTTTAGGCTGTAGCAGTGGTGAGCTATGTGTTTGGGCAGATTCTCTGTCTCTCATTGATGAGGGAGGATGGAGGTATTTGATATCCTTTCTCTTTCCCCAGCCCTGTGGTCTTCTTAACATTGTGAATAGTATTGGCACACCTAGTTTAATCTCTGAGACAGTAGGTGGTGCTTGTGGGTAAAATCAACCACACCCTGTATTATCGAGTTGGTAAATGTTGTAAAGGGCTCTGCAAATTGGCCTCCCTGTCCGTAGGTGGGACTTGCCAGAAGGAACAAGCTGAAATATTGGTTTTGAGTGCTGTGACCAATCTATTTCTTCAGGAGAAGCACTCAGATGCCCCAGGTTGTGGGTTGGACTCTGGAACTTCCAGGTGAGTCCTTGTTCTCCACCACAGTAAAGGCAGGTGGGGGAGTGAGCCTCAGTGTGGCTGGGTTGGGTGAGCCTACTCTCAGGCTCCAGAAAAGCTGGTAAGGTAGCTCTCTCTGCAGCAGTCAAAGGTCCACTCCCAGGATTCTGGCTAAAGCTGCCAGGGAGGGGCTGAAGTGGCCCCACCCAGCCAAAAGGTCGCTGTTGGGGAGGGGCCATCTGAGATTCACAATTTGGCTATCTGGATCAGGTTTTCACTCTTCTCCCCCTTCCCCTGCTCAGTGGTCTCTCTCCAGCATCTGCTGGCAGGAAGGAGCTCAAACTAGCTGAGCTCCCCCATGATGGCACTGCTGGCTGGGAGCTTTTGCTGTCCAGGATCCCACCCTAGGCTGAGAGTGTGGCTTTCCTGTTGGGGGAGGAGTGCTCCACGAGTGTGCTGTGGCTGGGACGCACACTGTAATCTCTTTTTAGTTTTGCCCAGGAGGGCTCCTTTGCCTCCTGAGATTAGTTCACTAATCTCCCCTCCATGTCTCTGAGCAACACAATCAAGTCCTAAGGGTACAGGATCTGGTCTGTGGGCCTATCCCTATGTCCCCAAAGATCAGTACCTTGACTGTGCCAGGGAGATGCACACTTGTTCCAAGTTGCCAATGGGGTGCTCAAGCAAGTTTGATGTCCCTCTGCTGTGGGTGTACCCTGCTCTGAAGGAACAGCTGGGCAAGCAGCACCAGGGAGGGCCAGTGAGGAGGGTTCACAGTCTGAGCAACCCTTAGTCCCATGCAGGTCTTTAAGAGGAAAGGTTTGAGCCCCCCTCTCAGTGAAAGCCTCGGTGTGGTGGATGCACCAAAAGAGGGGAAGCAGCCACTCCTGAGGGCCCTGGCTCAATCATTGCTCAGCAGTTACAGTCAGGAGAGGGGAAGGGAAGTAAAAAAGTCTCAATGGAGGAAAGCTAGCACTCTGGTTATCTCTGTCCCTCTCTCCAGAAGGCAGCCCACCCAAAATGTCCAGGCCTTGGGGTCAGGCAGATCCCCCAGGACCCACCAGCCACTGTTGGAGTTGGGAAATATTTGTGTGGGATTGAGCAAGATGAATATTGCTGAAGCCCCCTGGGGAGGACAAAGGCATAGGGTGGGTAGAGAAGCATTATGGTATTTTCCATCTTGGCTTGGGTCTGTGATGACAGGAAGCAACCCCAAGGGGGCTGGCAGCCTAGTGCTTGTCCTCAAGAATTTCCCAGTTCACTGGTGGCAACAGATTTTGGACTCATGAGGGTAGAAAGGTTCTCTCTCCGGGAGCTCAGAAGCCGGCTAACTGCCAGAGATGTGAGGGAGGAAGAAACAAACCACCCCACCTACTCTTTTCACTGGACTCCAAGCCTCTCGGGGGTTGATCTCTGCCAATATCTTGTTCTTCTTGTTCTGCTCTGCAATTTCTTCCCATGGAAGCTCTGGTAGATTCTGGCACTTTTCCCTTGGAATTACACCCAATCTTTCTTTGTTTATTTTTTCTTTTTCATCTAAAATTTTCCTTCTTTCTAAGATGATCTGGCAGCTGATGTCTCTGGTCACCAAATTGTCTGAGCTCCAAAAAGATGTTAATGTTATATAAACTATGCTCCCATTAACAAAACAAGAAATTTTTTTGCTGCTTTTTCTCATTTCTTGATAGTGCCACATTATATTTTCTTACATGTTTTTGTCTGATATATAATCACATCATTACATCTAAACGTAGGTGATACTTGAAACTATTTTCTTTTAGCTCTGCTAAAATTAAGCTATTTGTTTTCATAAGGAAAAAGAAGATACAGGATAATAAGAGGCAACCTACAGCCTATGCCACTTAGGCAATGGTAGGAATAAGTCAAAAGAACTGAAAGATGCAGCACTTATTCTTATAGAAGAACTCAAATCTAATTGAGAACTGTAGACTATCTTGTGGAGGTCAATTAAAACATTTAAAGTATAACTTAATGGTATGGGTTCTAAGGGACAGTCTGACTACCATGAGAAAATAGAAATAGGCACTTAATAAATATTTACTGAATATATGAAAGAATAAGCGTGTAAGTGAATATACAAATCAAAGGATAATCAAAATATCACTGTAAAGTAAGAGTATTTAGCACTCTTTTGCTTTTTACAATTGACACCATAAGATCAGCTTAATGCCACCTAAGTCTTTGAAAAATCAGGGAAATGTATGTCTTGATACACAAGCTTTATAAAATGACCTCCTATATCTTAAAACTAAGCAAAACCTTGATAGTTCATCTTACCTTTTTATTTTAGCCTGATAAATAATTATGAATCTTATTTCAGAACCAAGACTTGTTAAGTGTCTTATCCATAGGAAATGTCTTAATAAGTTAACACTAGGAATCTAGAGACAGGATTGATTTCTTACAGAGAGAAAATTTTCCATTTCTTTGGTTATAAATATGTGTTAACACTTTGAGGGTTTTAGATAATAATTTATTTATAGAAAGCAATTTTTAAAATTTGTGCTGTATACTCAAAGTGAATGAACATCAAGTATTTCAAGTATTTCAAGGGATGTTCAACCTTAAATTAGTAAGAAATGTCCGAGTGCAAATATTTTCCTTTCCTCCAAAAAACAATCCTTCTCACAAAGCTTGCAGATATTGCATCTCTAGAAACAAGCCAGACTTTCCCTATGTGGGAAGATACAAACAAAAACGCACCCTTAAATACAGAAGGTTTCAATCTTTAGGATACGTCTATGAAGTATTGGCATAGGTTGCATTCAGTGTGAGACCCGCAGGAGAAAAAAATGTATTAAAGACTGAATTAGAACTTAGTCTATTTCTTTTTGTCTTTGTCATTCTTTTAGGAAGGGAAGAAAATAATAGGTCTTCACTGAATGAAGAGCAAATTGCAGAGGTAGCAAAATGATATACTATTTGTAAACGGTTTTTATTTTTGAAAATATTGCCATTTGCTTATGAGCTCTCCTGTGTAGTTAGGTCATTTATGGTGTTCTTTTGTGCTGATGACATTATTTTTTTTAAAGATAACTGATGATTATAGCATTAATTGAAGTACTAAGAATTGGTTTATTACCTGGGCTTTGGAACAATTTAATGGGAACAATTTCTGTCAAGTACAAAGAACAAAAATGCTTTTGCAAGAAGGTGAAAATTAGAGGTACATATAGACCTTAGATTGCATTGCTAGAGGGCAAACTTTTTCCCTAACAACTCTTTGTATGGATAAGAGCTCTACAGCTGCTCTACTACAGATTCAGAATGTGTTTCTCACAGCATTCTCTACGGAACATTCTGAACTTATAAAGGAAAAAACTCTGTTAGAGCGGAAGAAAAGTGAAGAACAATCGAATGATAAATTGTTAGAGCCTAAAGTACTTTTAAAGGTCTTTGAGCTTCTTTCTTTCATTTTATACTTGTAGAATCTTAGTCCATAGATGTGAAGTGGATCATCCAAAAATCATGTGGCCAAATGAAAATGGATTTAGGACTAGGTACCTGTATTTTCATCATTAATGCAGGCCTGATTCTCTCACAAGGACTTTCATTTAAAGGATGCCAACACCAAAATCTATTCAAATGTATAAGTTACTGACAAAATGAAGGTCCTTGTTTGAAGAAATACCCTTTCCATTTCTTAAAAACAAATTTTGAATGGGCCAGAAATAAGTAGTTCTCTTTTTTGTTGTTTGAATTCCAAAATACTTTGCCTTTGTTTGTTTGTTTGCTTGTTTTCCCTTTGATCTTTCTCAGCTTGCTACTGTCTTCATTGGGTAAGTAACCACATAACCTACATCTAGGTCGGGCTTAGGGGTAGAATATGATCACATGCAAAATAATATGAATAATCATGAACAATAAAAAGTATAGTGCCAATTCAATTTTTCCTTTGATTCTGCCACCTGGACTTTCAGCTTCTAATATACAACTAATTTCATTAGTCTTTTAAACCCCATAAACCGGAGTAGCACTTTTCTAATCTAGTCTATCTTTGTTACTACCAGTCCGAGCTCTGCACTACACATTGCCACCTGTTCTTAATGTTGTGTTTTATTAATAATTTATTTTCACTTGATTTGATTTTCTAGTTCTGTATCTATTTATATATGTATACACATAAATTTTATTGCACTTTTACTAATATTTGTCCCAGTGTTTTGTTGAACAATGCATAAAATATGTGTAGCCATCAAGAATGTGAATTTCTTAAGCACAATTTTTTTTAAAGTTGTTTTTGTATTCCAAGCATCTAAATTGACTCTGATGAATAGAAAGTGTTGAGTAGGTATCTAAATGTATTTGTGTATTAGTCAGGGTTCTCTAGAGAAACAGAACCAGTAGGATATGTACATTTGTATATACACATACAGAAAGAGAGAGGGAGAGATTTATTCTAAGACATTGCCTCACACAATTGTGGAGTCAGGAAAGTCCCATAATCTGTCTTCTGCAAGCTGGAGACTCAGGAATGTCAGTGATGTAATTCATTCTGATCCAAAGGACCAGGAACCAGGGGAGCCAATGGTGTAAATTCCAAGCCAGGCCAAAGGCGGGAGATGATGAAATAAAATGTCCCAGCTCAGGGAGGCAGGAGAAAAGGGGTGAATTCTTCTTTCCTGTGCTTTTTGTTCTATGCAAACTCTCAATGAATTGGGTGGTGCCCACCCATGTTGGGAAGAGCAATCTACTTTACTGTGTCCGTTAATTCAAATACTAATCTGATCTGGAAACCTGCTCACAGACACACTCAAAAATAATATTTAATCTGGACATGCCATGGCCATTCAAATTGACTGTACAACCATCACGATTTGTATATGATCTTCATGCTATCTTTTTATATTTGTATGCATTCAAAAATATAGATACATTGAGTCCTGCACAAACTAAGCATATTTTCCACATGGGATATCAGTTTCAGAAATTGGAATGCACATAATAACATTAGAAAATAACTAGTTTTCAAAAACTTTAATATATTTGTTTTTTCCCTAGGGATAAAGATATCCTCACCCTATGTCTTGATTCATATTGGAATAAGTGCACTCATTTTGTAAGCCTAAATTATTTCTCAGGAGAGAGATAATATTAAATGCATTATTCACTTGGTTTTTAAATTTGTAATTTAAAACATGCTCTGTTTTCTTTTATAATTGCTGATCTTAGGAAGTAAATGCTACACATGGACACACATACATACAAATGTACACACTCACATGTACACACACAGATGGACACTTGTCTTCTCTTCCACACAACTGAGTATTTTATTTAATTTTTTTGTAAAACAAGAGGATGAAATAAGTAGAGGAAAGCTAATAAAAATTATGCATCCCAGTATTAACACAAAGGGTTAGATATTTTATTTTAATATCCTTCCATCATTACTAAGTACTATTTTTACCACTATAATTCCATAACAGAGATTACAACATGTGAGTAGAGTCAGCAGTCTTAGATTATTCATATATATACACACACACAAATATATATGCACACACACACACACATATGAATTATACATAGTGAGTTCATTCCCTCTACTTGAATGGGTTGTGTCCACATATTTATGCCAATTACCATGGGGTTTCTTGTGATATGACTAACACGATGAGAAGACATATGAACTGTTTGTGCTCTCATATAATTGATATACTGATAATAAAATAGTATTTAACATAAAGTATTTAGTACATCAAGTACAGTGTTTATCAATTTATAGCCAATATTTCACTTGATCGTTCTATGAAATGGATACAATTATTATCACTGTTTTACAGAGAAAAAAAATCAATGCTTAGAGAATTCAAATAACCTTCCCCAAATCCCACCACTAGAAGGAATAGGGCTCATCAGAATCTCCACATGTAGTTGTGCATATTGTGTGTCCAGTGCCAAAGATAGGACACAATTTTACAACTATATAGTAGAACTCAATAAGACACTATAATTGGGTAACTCTGGGTGTAAAGAAAATAAATTTCACTAGGTGGTAAGATTTTGTATTCCTGGTGAAACCAAACCTTAAGAGTCAAGTATTTAAAGCTTGGAATTTTAGCTCACCTGAAAGTATCAGAAATAAAAAAGGCAAATGTGGCAGCAAGACTGGGGAAAATAAAGAACAAACCTCCTTAGATAGGAAATCTTTGGGTCTCAATTTAGAATTTGCTTCCTCAGTTGTGCCCCTCCTGAATCCACACAGTCTGGGTGAGTGCCTCTTAGTGCTTTCATGAGAGGCAGCATTTTTCTGCCATAGACCACATCACCCTACATGGAATTGCCCGCACATGTGTGCCACCTCCAATTGCCTATAGGTTCTGTGAAGACAGTGATCCATTCAGGCTGTATGCTTAGAGCCTACAGAAGTTTCTGAAGCATCAAAGACAATGACATGTCAAAGACCATGGAAAAGTATTTCTAGAGTTTAATTAAATTGAGTTGTAATGATATGGTGAGCAACTAGAAAGAAAAATTGCCTCCACAGTAATAAAATGAACTTCATATTTTAGCACATTTCCTTTTCCTTTTAAGTCTTATTTGGTGAAAAGCACTTTAAAGTGAATTTAATTAATTTGGGGGGTAAAGTAATTATTTTTAATGTAGGACATTGATGATCTTTTGGGACACATCACTGAATTTATGAAATATAAAACATAAAATATGTTTATAAAATAAATCATTCTGTTTCTGAAATGTCTTCTAAGTTTCGTGAAAGCAACTAAAATAGGATAATGCACTGATGTAGATGCAAAGGGGAGAGCATATAGTTGAAAAAAGTGGAGTAATAGCTACATTTCACAAAACTCTAAAATTAAATTAAAGCTATAAAAAATGTTTAAGACCACAATGAAATAGAGAACAGGAGAGGAGACAATAGCAGAGAAGAGAGAAAGTGTTGACAATTCCAAGATGGAAAATAGAGCTGTAGTAACAGATGTACCTGACTAGAGAAAACTAAAACCTAAATTCCTGCACTGGGGCCAAACAAAAAAAAAGCTAGCTAATTTGTGAAGAAGACAAACAGAGACTCAAGAATTGGAAGCACTAGGAAAATTAGAAGGGCATTATATATCTGGTGTCCAGAAATTCCCAGCTTCTATAGCCAGGTGGCTACCCCTCCCTATTCTAACAAAACGTGGGGGTCTTACTTTCAGTAGATATTCTGTGCTCAGGAATATCAATAACAGCAGAGGTTCTGGTTGAGGAATCATACCACAAAAAAGAGAATTATGTTGAAGTCAACATACTGAAAAAATGAACCTCCAGAGTTCTTTCTTAGTTGGGTTCTAGAATTTTGGCAGCCCTATTTATGCTTTCCATTCAAAAAGTTAGATTATTTTTTTCTGGGAAACTAACTAGTTCTAGAGATTTACCAATGCTGATATTGGGAGACTCCAACAAAATGGCCATGCTTCTGTCTGGTCACCTTCTGGTGAGGTCTACTAGCTGGCAATGTCCCACTCCCAGACTAGGATAGTACAATCACCCTTAAGGGTTTCACTCTTTGAATATGGTAATGTAATAAACACTAGACATTTGAGATCAGCATCTGTCCCTGTCACTGTGGATTGACCATCATAAAGGTTATTCATAAGCTCCATATGGAAGGGCAAGATGCTTATCTTCCCTAAACATCTTGCTGTTTAGATCATGAGACTTAATTCTGGCCAATGAGATAAGAAGTTTCTAGGTGAGCTTTCTGGGAAATTTTTTTAATCAACAGATTCAGCTAATGATATTTTTAGCCCTTTAACCCATTCCCATGTATTGTTTTTCTTGCCTGTAATACAGACATAATGCCTGAAGGTAAGACAGCCATCATGATACCTCAAGAAAGAAAGCCACACACTAAGGATGCAGAGCAAAATGATAAGGAAGCTGGGTCTTGTATGGCATCTTTGAAAAGCAGCACTAGCCTTGGACTAAGTGCTTGTATTAGGTGATTAAAATAAACTTCTATTAGTTTCTGCCACAATTGGTAACGTATGGTTGTTACTTGGGCTTACTGCTGAAGCTGAATGCAGTCCAAATCAATGAAGACTCAGAGAAAACCCAGACAATTCTAGGAGAAGAAAACCTTACAAATATGAATTAAAGTCCTAAAAAAGTAATAAGTAGGGATGTTGTCATGAAATAACAAGAGGATGCTATGAATTAGAATAAGAAAAAACAAGGATGTATTCTTAGAAATCAAAATTTGATGGCAGAAATGAAAAATTTCATGGAAAATCTGAAAGATACAGATGAGGAACTGTGTTGGCTCCAATGAGAGAGAAAGAAACAATGAGAAAAAAAAATTTTAAATAGAATATCAATTCAAAAGGGTAATTTATTAGTTAGGACAAAGTTAGGCTGCTGAAAGAGTCTTTATAAAAGAGAGACTTTATAAAAACCAGTGAGAAATTTGTTTTCCTGTTGCAAGAAATAATCCTAGGTAAGCATATTAGATTCGTAACCAATTACCGAAGTATATTAAATTATGAGTATTGAATAAAGGCATGCAATTTCTCAAGGTTCTCAAGCCTTAATGTACCTCACTGAAGTAGGCATATGCTCCACCAAAGAAGGAATTAACCAAGAGAGAAGACATGGGTACCAAAACCAAAAAGCCAGTACAGGAGAGATATAAATGCAGTTCTCAATATTACAGTAAATGCAGCCTAGAAAGTATGGCTCCTGGAAAATAACCAGTCCAGACTTCTGAAAGAGGATTGTTCTAGGAGAGAGTCTCCAATTATAAAGTGGGGAACTAAAAGGGTACTATATATGTTTGTATATGGTGGCATAAATTTTATAGCTCAGTCATGGAGTGTTGTGGTTGAATTAGAAATGTGTACATTGAAAACATAGTACAGTATAGGAAATAAACAGGTATGTTTTAACTTTAGTAGCTATAGAATGTTTAAAAACTAAGAGGTAAAAATAGTGAACTATGTTTGTTGAAGTTTCCAAGGAGGCCCAATAATCACCTGTTCATCATCTGAATTCATAACCAAATAAGTGAAAGATCAAGGAATTCAGCAGACAGAATCCAAATTATTGCCAAATATTGAAATATGTGATTTCATACTTCAAGATGTTTCTTGGTAGTGAATACAAAAATTACACACCCTGGGGCACCTCATCCCAGGCAGCTCTGGATGGAGCATGACTCTGACATCTTTCCATATTAAACATAAATTTATCTGTGACCCAGAAATCTAGAAATTTACCCAAGAAAAATGAAAATATCCACATAAAGACGTATAAAGAATACACATAGCAGCAGTATCCATAGTGAGCATACACTGAGAACAAGGCCGATGTCTATAAATGGTGAAATATAAGCAAAATGTAGTATATTCACCATACAGTGTAATGCTATTCAGCAATAAAATGAACTATGACTATATGTTACAATATAACTGATCCTCAAGAACATTTTGCTAAGTAAAAGCAGTTGTTGTAGACAATTTTCCATTTGTTCTTTCACATTTGGTCTTTCACATTTTTTCTTATTTTGTAAGTGAGCCACTGGGTACTCTTTGTTCCAGGGTACATTTTCAGGGATGTTTACACAGTGAACAGTCTTGGAATATGGATATAGTATCTCCCTTCTGAGCAATGGACAGGCATACTAACTGTCTATTATAAAATTCTTGAAAAATCAGTATTTTTGTCTGGTACTAAAACCCAATGTATGTACAAGTATCACCCTGTACAGGCCCTCTTCATGTCACTCTGCAAAAATTGGGGTCTGGGGAACTGATACAAAAACATGCTCATACCCTGTGTAATGCTGTTGCAATGAGTAATATATTATCCTTCAACTCTGCTGGCATACATGAAAACGTGGCACTGTCACTTGTTATCTTGAGTATAGGGTAACAGTACTTGATAGAAACAAGATTTAAAAAATGTATGTGGTATGATTCTTTTGTATGAAATTCCTGGAAAAGGAAAATTTATAGAGACAGAAAGCTGATCAGTAGTTGCCCAGGACAGAGAAGGAAGCAGGGATAACGGCAGATAAGCATGAGGGAATATTTTGTAATGATGGAACTGTTCTAAACCTGGATGGGTGGTGATGGTCACATAACTCCATGGACTTTCGAAGAATACTGGGTAATACACTTAAAACGAATGAGTTTTATGTCATATTGTTATACCTCAACAGAGCTGTCTAAATAATAATAGAAATTAACAATAAAATGTAACAAAATTTTCTGCCACAAATGCTGAAAGGTAGTTGGTAGAATTCTAAACACCTTATAAGTGACAACAATATAACTACAACAAAAACAAAATACAATTCTTAAATGAGTGTTTGATAAAATATATAATAAGTGAAATATAAAATAAATATGTAAAAAGAGTCTATGAGAAATATAATAAAAATTATATTTACCATAATTGATAACATATAATACATAGAAATAGTCTGAACAAGATAAATATAGAACCATGATGAAAACTACAAAATTTTGCCAAATTTTAAAAAATGGAATCCTACCATATGTGTCTTGGAGGAGAGGATTAAATGTTGTTGAAAGATAGAATGACAGGTTCTTTGTACACTAATTTATTTATTTAATATAACCTAAATTAAAACTCATGTGGAATTTTGGAGATCAAACAGATTTATTCTAACATTAATTTGCAGGGAAAATTATTATAGCCAAAAATAGAGTTTCATAAAAGAAAGGGGATATATTCTACTGAATATTACAACACATTATAAAATACAAAAAATAAAACAACATGGCATTAAAAGAACAAAAAAGATATGAATGGTTATTTGTTTTTAATGACATTCTTCAGTGTTATTTATATAAGTAAAAAAGAAAGAAAATTAAAGAAGCAGAAATAAAGAAATCAGAAAATGCCAAGACATCTAAACTTGAAGATTACAGTAACTTTAGCACATACATATGAAGGAATACTTTTCATTTTTTAAAAATTTTGATTTTGGAAAATACATAATGAAGTAGAAAACGCTCATGGAATAACTTAACATGGGAAATAGTCATAAAAGCATATATATATATGCACATATATATATGCATGTATATAAATTTCCAATTTTTAAATATAAAATTATGCATATTTTAAAATATAAATGCACACCACTTTACAAAATTGCATCATATGCAATGGGAATGTCATTACTTTTCTGGCATGTCAAAAATTGTGAAAATCTATATAATTTAAAGACCAATTTCTTACTTTTGCTTTGACTGCATTTCACAACAGATATTTTATAGCCATCTATGTCTGTACTGATTCCTTTATATTCAGTCTTGGTCACATAGACTGGATGAATATATGCTATAATTTTTAATAGTTTTACCTCTTGGTCATGAGAGTATGCATAGTGTTTATTTATATCTTTATGTACTAGCACATTTTCTAAGTATTGTATAATAAACATAGTTTACGTTTATCACAAGAAAACAATAAAAAATCTTAAAAGAATAAGGAAAAAAAATCTGTGGATAGGCAATTAGCAAACTTTGTGAGGCATTTATGACCAAGCTACAACTCCACATGTTTTGAACCTCCTAAATATATTACTGCCCAATTTTTGTTCAGAGGACTATTTTGGATCTAACAATAAATCCTGTAAATCTACGTAAAATGTATAATCAAATGCTTCAGTTGAAAGATCAAATTCTACTTCTTTGATGTAGCAGCTTTTGGACAATATTCAAACCAGCCTTACTATTGTGTTAATTTTTACCATGTTATGGTACCATGTTATGTTTGTTTTGGGAGTGAAATAAAATGGGGATAATTTAGACTATTGGTTCTCAAAGACTAATCCCCAGATCAGCATCAATGGCATCATCTGGGAACTTGTTAAAAATAAAAATTCTTCAGTCCCACCCCAGACCAACTAAATCAGAAAATCTAAGAGTAGATGCCAGCGACCTGGGTTTTACCAAAATTTACATGTGATTCTGAGGTCCTCTAAAGTTTGAGAACCATTAATTCAAAGCACACCATCACTAGTTTACCTCAAATTCTTATTTTTTTATTTCAGTAGATTTAGGAGGTGCAAGTGTTTTTTTGTTATGTGGATGAATTGTATAATGCTGGAGTCAGGGCTTTCAGTGTACTCATTACCAGAATAGTACACATTGTACCTGATAGGTAGATTTTTATTCTTAAAACAAACAAACATACTCAACCATAATAAAAACTCAAAGCCAGTGGAAGAGGGGAATGTTGTCACATTTATTTTGAAAAGCTGAACTATTTCTCATCAATGAATGGCGAAAATCACCTTCTCTACTTAAAAATGTTTGCAAGTTTATTATTCTTCTGTGATAAATATAAAAGGATTCCTAACAGTCACAGCAAATGTCGGTGATTAATGGATTCTATTTTATATAAAGGTGCATGAGAAAACTTTTCGGGGTAATAAATATGTCCATTATTTTGATGATGGTGATTGTTTCAAGGCTATACATACATTTCACAAAACTAACCAAAATGTATAATTTAAATAAGTACGATTTTTGTGTGTCATACCTCAACAAAACTGTTTCATAAAAGTAAGGCAGGGGAAGAAATATTAACCACACAGCTGCATAGATAACTAAAATTATTGTGTGTATATATATTTTTAAATTATGTTTCGGTTATTATGATTGATCATCCAATTTCAGCAATCATACTTGAATTTGTGTTTATGGTAGTATTTGTTCCAAAAGAAGGTGAAAAGATATTATTGCATAATATTTTTAGTAGTTTAGATAGAGAAAAATTATGTGACATCCCAAGGCAAACAGAAACCTGTGCTGTAGCTTTTGGTTCCACATTCACCATGCACGCATTATGTTTGGGTTGGCTTTCTTCTTCTGTCCTTATCAACTTCGGCAGCTTATTAGCTGTAAAGATACCAATAAAATAGTAAAAACTCTTTTGATCTTAATTCCAGTAATAATTGGATTATGTAGCAGTTGAAGACAGAACTCAATAATGATACAATGAGGAATAAATCTTTCAGTGAACAAAAAACATTTATGGGATTATTAAATGAAACATTGTTAAAATTTATATTGAAGATGGCAAAGTTTTCATTAAGTGTGATATCTACTTATAAAAGACTAGTAAATCTTTAGATAAATTAATACTGTTTTTCCAAACATTCTTATGGCCATAGACCTCTTTCCATTAGAATTATTCAAGGAAAAGTATAGAAAGAAATTAACCATAAACTATCCTGAAGCTACATGTTTTTATTATGACACACAATAACAGTGATTTTGACAAAAAACGTCATCCATCACATTCAAGTAATATCCTTAATGTGGATTTTATGGGTTTGAAGCTAATTTGTAAGTGTACTTTGGTTTTATATATGTGTAAGAGTCCTAGGCTTACAGAAATTTTACTTAGGTACAAAAACAAAACTTAAGAAAAGATGCTTAGCCCATGGTATTAAGAATAAAATGACAGTACCAAAACTTGGAAAGATTTTAACCAGGAGTAAATCTTAAATTTGTTTGATTACAAATTTTAATTCAAGTAATAATTCTTTTTGTGTATCCCCGGGCAGAAATGAGTCAGATATATAAAAATATTTAAGCAGCAATATTACACCAATGAAAATATCAGTATCCCAGTACTTTCTAAATAACATGTTAATAGGAGTAGAGTATTTTAAAATTAGTTTTTCAATAACCATACCTTTCCTCAATATATTTTTTTGGTGTTGGTATTGTGTATGTTTTAAGCAGTTTTATTACACTCTAATTTACATGCAATAAAATGCACCCATTTTTACATTATAGCTCAATGAGTTTTGACAAATATACATACCTTGGTAACCATTGATGAACAAAGATACAGAAACTTTTTGTCACTCCAAAATATTCCCTTTTATCTCTGCCTAGTCAATGCTATCCCCAACTAAACATAGAGATTCTTCCTAAAATGTATTATATCTTCACTTAAATATTCTAGCAAAACACAGTTTTAGCTAACATCGAATTTAAAGCTGTCTCTTAGCATCATAGTTCACACAAGAACAACAAGAGCTCATTAATGGGGGTTCAAGATAGCTGACTAGAGACATAGGATGCCAGTTCTCCCTAGAAAGGAGAACCAAAATTATAAATAGATAATCATACCTCAAGTAGAATATCAAGGAAAGAACACAATAACCCAACAGAGAATTCACAGGAAAATCTTGAAGCACAGAAAAAGTAAGAAGTGGGCAGATTGGCTAGGAGACTGGAGGGACTCAGTATTCCAGAAAAAGAGTAAGTGGGAGGGTTTTGGTGGCCCTCATCCCTGCTGCAGACTGCCAGCATGTGAACAGTGGGAGAGCCGCTCTGTCCTCATGTACCCTGACACTGGTGTGGACAGTGATGTGAAGACCCCTTGAGGGCATTGCACCAGACTGTGTACCCACACTGGGTCACTTCCCCCAGACTGGAGTGGCTGCAGCAGGGGGCCATTGCAACAGTGCAGCTGTTGGAGGACTGCATCCTGCCCTGGGAACCTCAGCCCCTGTATCTCCACATCCTGGGAGTTACTGCTGACTTTCCACAGTACCTGCTGGAAGAGCTGCAGTGGCACAGTGCTGGCTGGACCCAAAGGTGCTGCAGGGTCCCCAGTAATCTAGCCCTCAGGGAGTGCTACTCTTAGGGAAAAGGAGAGTGCAGTGCACCAAAAAGGCAGCCCCTAGGACAAAGGAAACAAAATATGCACTTTCCAGAGCTCAAGAGCTCCCTGCTGAGAGCTATAAAAAGTGTCTCTGGGGCAGAAACTCTGTGCAGTGCTCTGCGAGTGAAGAGTGAAATCCCCTCCCACTGGCCAAAGACCCTCTGTAATTGCTTAGGCTCATGAGTACAGAATGAAACCTTTCCTCCCCCTTGACACAGAGCAGCCACTGCTGCTGCCCCAGGAAGCTGGGGCAGGTGAGCTGGGGGGCAGGTGAGCTGGAGGGCAGAGGAGCAACTTCAACCACAAGCAACTTCAACCTCACCAGTGATGTGGCCTCCAGGCACAGGCTTGCATGAAGGGTGTGGTCCTCCCACTTCTGCATGGAGGGATAAGGGCTTGAGAGGGAAGCAGCTCCCATTCCCACCCGCCATGTCCATGGCACTAGAACCATCTCTTCCTCTCTCTGTGGAGAATTCAGTTCAACAGCTGTTGCCCATTACCCCAATATTTCGACAGGGGCCTGAGGACTCCATTGCCACTACTGCTGGGCTGGTGCTTGCACAAGCTATTGGGGGCCTGAGTACAGCCTTCTCTGGTCCAGCTCTGCCTAGCTTCACCACCTGCTCCAAGACAGACGGCAGGACCCAAGCCCTTGAGTGCTCCAGGGCGGAACCTACCACCTGAGACACCAGAGCACTTCTTCGCATTAACAAAGGTCAAGCATAACCCTACCATTAGCACTGCAGCTGGCTCTCACCTGCAAGCACCACCTACTGGTCTGGAGGTCAACCCACATAGTCCATTACAACATCTGATGACACAAGTGCACAGTACTCAGGAAAGAGACAAGTTTCTTACAACCTCTGCAACCACCATTGCGCACACTACCTCAGCTACCCAGTACCCAGCTACTCATTTAAGTAGACATTGGCCATAACCAAAAGGCTGTGAAAATCTCACAAGAATAAAATAATGTAATGTTTGTTGTAACACTTCGCCCTTCCTAACATTCATGTTACTTTATATCATCATTGTATCTTAGTATATGATTCTGTCTTGAAAATTATAGCAGTGTTTCATGGGGGTAAAGAATATATCATGCACCAGCACTTAGTAATGTTCTCTGTTCTTAACAGAAAATAAAAAGGAAATTTTGGCGTTTGTGATGGTTGTGGTCATTTTGATTATTTTTGTTATGGCAGAAGGTATTAATAAATTTTAGGTGAAGCCACTTGAACCTGATATGGCTTATGAGAACCATAGAGAAATGGATTCTGTCCTAAATAGCGTGGTATGAATTATAGTTAATTTAGGTGACTGGAAATTTATTCATGTCAGTTTCTGTTACAGTTTTTAAGCTACAGCATTTGTCCTTTAAATTCTTCAGATATTCTTTGAGTATCTATTAATATTACGCACTGATCATTGTGTCAGGCTCAGGCAATTAAAAATACAAATCATCCATGGCTTCTGCCTCAGTTTGCTGACAACCAGTTCATAAATGAGAGCAGTGTGATGCAATAAATACTATAATTAATGTATGGTACAGAAGCCAAAGAGCCAGTGTGGGAAAGATACAAATGCAATTATCAGGATGACAGTAAATGCAGCCCAGGAGGGAAGGTTTTTAGTGGTCCTAGAAAACAACCAGTCCAGACTGGTAAAAGAGGATGTTCTAGGAGATACTTTGATTATAAAATGAAGAATGAAAAGGTACCTGAAATGTTTGTATATATTGAGATAAGTTTTACAGCTAGGTCACAGAGTTTTGATATTGAGTTAAAATTGGGTTCCTAGCATGTGAAAAATAGGCACATTTTAACTTCAGTAAATATTAAAAGTTGTATAAAATGGAGAATGTAAATAGTACACCCTGTATGCTGAAATTTCTGAGAAGGCCATATATGTAGCACTTCTTTTCCTCCTGAGCTTTTAACCAAAAAAGTGAAAAATCAAATAATTCAGAAGACAGAATCCAAATTATCACCAGATATTGAAATAAGTGGTTTCCTACTTCAAGGTGCTTTTTGGTAGTGAATCCAAGAATTAAACAGCAATACTCATCCGTTCCCAAGCAGCTCTAGATGGAGCATGCCTCTGCATCTTATTTTTTAAATAGACATTTTTTAAGAGAAGTTTTAGGTTCACAATAGAATTGAGAGGAAGGTGCAGAGATTTTCCATATACCCCTGACCCCACACATGCATGGCCTCCTCTGTGTTCAGTATCCCCACCAGAGTGGTACATTTACCACAATTGATGAACCTACACTAACACATCATTATCACCCAAAGACCATAGTTTACATTAGGGTACATTCTTGGTGTTGTACATTCTATGGGTTTTGATAAATTGTATGATGATATATATCCTACATAACTGCATTATACAGAGGAGTTTCACTGCTCTAAAAATCTTTTGTGCTACCCAATTTATTCTGCCTTTTTTTTCATAAAATATTAAACATAAGATTACCACATGACTCAGCAATTCGACTTCTAGGAATCTACCCAAGAAAATGAAAATACAATGGCTATGTGGAAAGTATCCAGCCATTGTTAATACAAAAAAAACGGTTTGCATGACATTGATATAACCTGGCAGCCAAGGAGAGTGGACTGGGATGCGCATGCGTGAACAATGACGACTTCACTGTTCTAGTCAGTGGGGCGCTAGACGCTGTTGAGTGGGCGTGTGTACTGTGTGGCCATCATATTCAAAATGACTGAGCAAGTACAGCAATGAATCTGCATCAAATTTTGCAGAACATTCCTCCACGAAACTATTCTGATGATTCAGAAGGCTTTTGGGGATGATGCAACGAGCACAGCACAAATAAAGTGTGGCACAAATGTTTCAAAGATGGTGAGAGTCTGTTGAAAGTGATCCACGTTCTGGAAGGCCTGCAACAAGCATAACACCTGAGAATGTTGAACATATATGGGTTAGGTTAAGAGACGATGGGAGAACTGTGTGAGGTCCCAAGGTGCCTACTTTGAAGGGGACTGAGGCGTCATTGTCCTATGTACAATGTTTCTTGTATCTTATATCTTCTTCAGTAAATGTCTCTATGTTTCATATGACATGGCTGGATACTTTCCAGACAGCCCTCATATATATTCACACAAAGATATATATGTTAATGCTCATCACAATCGTATTCATAATAGTCACAAACTAGAAACAATCCAAATATCCATAAATGATGAATGAGTAAACAAAATACAGTCTATTTACCACACGATGCATTACTATTCACCAATAAAATAAACTGTAAATATGTGCCACAACATAGATGCTCCTCAAAACCATTTTGCTGGGTAAAAGCAGCCGTTCATAGACATTTTTCCATGGGTCTGTCACATTTGAGAATGTCTTGTAAGTGAAGCACTGGTTGTTCTTTGTTCCATACTATTGAAAACAAGATGAAGAAAGAATGTCTAAGTTTCATAAGGTATGTTCCCAGAAATGTTTTATGAGATATGACAATTGAACTAATACAAGAAAGATGAATATGTATTTAGGACAGGGAGTTTGAGATATCAGGAGTCAGCTTTCAAGGCAAAACTAAAACTATATAAAAGGCTCAAAATGGGGAAGAGGGAAGTAGTGGTCTTAATCTCAGGATAAAAGAGGCAAGGGAAAAAATTGGGAAACAATGCTAAAGAAAATACTCTCCTCTTTAGGCGTATGGGAGAAGTGGTCAGCTCTGGGTCAAGGGCTCTTTGGAGAAGGAAAATTAACCTCCTCCTTCCGCCTGAGGCTCTGTTTGGCTTGGACTTAGAAGCCAGGATATTCTGGGGTGAATCTAAAGGCTGGCAGAAATCTGGCCATGCAGAACAGCCAGGAGGGAATACAGGAACCTGCCTGGGAGTTTGAGTTATGCCCTGTTGATTTCATCATCTTCATTGTTATAAATCTTCGGTTCCGTTGCTACTTCTATATAATGAAACAAAAATAACAATATTAACAAATCAAACTAAAAGTGTAAACTAAACAAAGTTAAAGAGCAAATGACAAACTGAGGAGATGTTTTCAAGGTATGTAAGGGAGTTTAATTTTCTTAATTTATAGGAAGTAAAATACAAACAAGAAGAAAACACAGATAAAACACATGAAAAGGCAGTATGTCCATATGCATACAAAACTTAAAAAGATGGCTATTAACTACGTAAAATTATTCTCACCCTAAGTTATGATTAGAAAACTGTAAATTAATAATGAAGAGTTATGATTTTCCCCTATAATATGGACAAAGCTTGGAATCTGTGAAGATTTTAAAAAAAAAACCTCATTTTTAAAAGGAGTGTAAATTTATGTAAACTTTTGGTAAGCAATTTATAAATATTTACTAAAGTTAAAAATATACTTATTCCTTAAGCCAATTAGTCCACATCTATTAATTTAGCATACCAAAAGAAACCCCACACAAATTCCCAAGCGTACACAAATAAGAATATTCTTTGTAACATGTTTGGTGATGTAGAATAATTGAAACCAACACATGATGAAACCATTCAAGTTCAGATATAAAATATTTATGTGTTCTGAGATGTCAAAATGTCTAAGTTACTTGGCAGTTTACAAAAAGCAAATTGTTAAAGAATATGTGAAACATGATCCTATTGACTTAAAGAAAATAAATAATGTAAATGACTTAAAGGGTGCTTAAGATGCTTCTTATAGTGTTTACTTTGGGGAACTGATATTTGACACTGGAAAATGGGCAGATAAAGGGTAAAGTTTTGCTTTATTAGCTTCCTTGTTGATTTTTTTTACAGTGAACATATATTATTTCACTTATATTAACATCATTAGTAATAATACTAATATGTCATAAGATCTCTGCTATTCTGTGACGAACTCAAGGGAGGAGGTATACAGCGCTTAGAGAGAAAGACATGAGGTCATTATCTTCTCTCTGAGGTCCCAGTTTTATTCAGAGCAATGCTCATGGGCAAAGAACAACTGTGGCTAGCAAAAAAAAGATAGTCTCACTGCAGTCAGCATCAGCGAACAAAGCCATTTTGTGGCATGATAGGCGGGCTATGTTGGAATTGCATGCACGTTTATTTCTTAAGCCCCTCTGAGGCAAAACCAGATGCTGTTCAGTGAAAAGTTAAACTGTAGTTGTTGGCTCACATCTGAATGGGGTTGCCCTGTCCACTTGCTAACTATTTAAACATATGCAGATATTTTTCCAGGAATACTGATGGATGGCAAAAAGGTAACAATGGATGCCTCCACATGGTGATGACCATCCCCAAATAGTGGTGTAGAAGATTCAAATTATCAACAAGGTTTAGGAATGCAAGGACTACTTGTCTGGAGGTAGCATTGGGAGAGAGATCAGAGTCACAAAAATGCAGAATGGACAGGATGACAATGTTGGATATCGAGCTAGTTTTATTAATGGATTTATTTCTAAGCCCGAGGCAAGGCAGAAGAGGAAGAAAAGCAGTTTCTTGGCAATGCAGCTGGCGGGACATAGGACACATTGTAGTTTCCCAGGAACCCTGATTTGAGATACCCCTCATTTCTTCTCCTAGCATACTAGAGAACATCCATGGAGAACATTCAGCATCTCCTGCCGAACTGCCACATATTTACCATGTTGAGAGCTTGGTCTTCAGGAGAGAAGCAGTAAGATAGTACCTATTTAAAATTATATTGGGAATGAATATTTGGATTTTCATTCATTTTGAAGAAAAGTAAAGCAATTGTATTATAAATTGGTTGAATGAGATTAAAAGAAAGAATATTATTGCCCTGTGTGATGTAGGTGTTGATCAGTTAGTACCAATTTGATGGTGAGTACCAGTCGTGCTTGTTTTTCCATTCCTGTGACACTTCACTTCGAAGAATGGGTTCTAGCTCCAACCAGGATAATACCAGATGTGTTAATTCACTGTTGTTCCTTATTGCTGAGTAATAGTCCATGGTATACATATACCACATTTTATTAATCCACTCGTGTATTGACGGGCACCTGGGTTGTTTCCACAACTTTGCAATTGTGAATTGTGTTGCCGTAAACATTCACGAGCAGATGTCTTTATTATAAAATGTCTTTTTTTCCTTTGGATAAATACCCAGTAGTGGGATTGGTGGGTCAAATGGTAATTCTACTTTTAATTCTTTGAGGGATCTCCATATTACTTTCCATAGAGGTTGTACTAATTTGCAGTCCCACCAGCAGTGTATGAGTGTTCCTATCTGTCCACATCCCCGCCAACATTTGTTGTTTGGGGATTTTTTTTAATATGAGCCAATCTCAGTGGAGTTAAGTGATATCTCATTGTGGTTTTGATTTGCATTTCCCTGATGATTAGAGAAGTTGAGCAATTTTTTATGTTTGCTGGCCATTATTCTGTCTTCTTTGGAAAATTTTCTGTTCATGTCCTTTGCCCATTTTTTAATAGGGTTGTTTGATTTTTTCTTGTTGATTTTCTAAGTTCTGTATAGATTCTGGTTATCAGCCCTTTATCAGAGGTGTAGCATGCAAATATTTTCTACCATTCTGTAGGTTGTCTGTTCACTCTCGTGATAGTTTCCTTGGCTGTGCAGAAGCTTTTTAATTTGATCAGGTCCCATGTATTTATTTTGGTTGCTGCTGTGATTGCTTTGGGGGTTTTCTTCATAAATTCTTTGCCTAGGCCAATGTCCATAAGAGTTTTTTCAACGTTTTCTTCGAGAATTCTTATGGTTTTATTCTTCGAAGCAAAGTGTCACAGGAATGGAAAAACAAACACCACTGGTACTCACCATCAAATTGGTACTAACTGATCAACACCTACATCACACAGGGCAATAACATTCATCACGGGGCAGGCAGGAGGGAGGGAGGTGGAGGGGCTGGGAAAAACTCTCACTGAATGGATGCGGGGAGCACAGTTTGGGAGATGACCACGATTGTAGCTCTGACACGGGCAGTGCATGGGCAATATATATAACCAAAGTGTTGTACCCCCATAATATTCTCAAATAAAAAGATAAATTAAAAAAAAGAAAAAAAAAGAAAGAATATATTGACATCTTCAAAGACAGCAAAAAGCCTGTTTACCAAATAACTTATTATTGACCTTGGTTCAGTTTTTTATATGAATATCTGTACAAGAAACAGATATTTCTCTTTGCAAATTATTAAAATGAATTTAATGTTCAAATTATTCTTGTAGGAACTTCAGAGGAATGAGTTAATTCAGAATATGATCAGCTCGGGATAAGTTACATACTAAGGTTTTAGATCTATAACCAAAACATGAAAGCCTTACAGAATGCAGAGGACACACCTGCCTTGAGTTCCTTCCTGACTATAAACCTACACATTCCCACCATTATGCCCCTTTTTGGCATTCAATTTTATGTTTAAATTGACTTTAAACTATTGGAGAACCAGAATCTTACCTAATATTCCTTTAATGCCTCTTTACAGGGCTTCCCAAATCTAGGCTCATAGATAAACTTTAATTGATTTAACTTTAACCTCCCACAACCTGAAATGTAATAATAAAGGAGCAAGGAAAGAATATTGTGAGGTTCTGGTAAAATTAAAGAGAATAATTTTTACATATTAGTAAATGCAAGTTAAAAGTACCAGTGTGAACAAAATAAAAAAGACTGACAGTAACAGGCAATGATGTGGAACTATTACAATTCTCAAACCCTTCTGATGGAAGTATAAATTAGTACAGCCACTTTGAAAAAATAATTGGTAGTACTGTAGTGTCTGCTAAAGCTGAACACACATACCCCCTATGATGACGAAAATCTCACTCATGGGTATATGCTCAACTGAGTGAGCATGAAAAGAAATTTATAATAATTTTCATAATAGCATTATTATTTCATAATAACATTCCATGAAATGGAAACAATCTGAAAAGTTAATATTAGTAAAATGGGTAAACTGTATTTTAATCAAACAATGGAATACAACATAGCAATGAAACAAACAAAAAGATTGCTACACATAATATAAGTGAACCTCACAGGCTTAATATGAGGAAAAGAAGCTGGACATGAATTAGTATATGTTGTTATGGGATTCCATTTGCGTGTAGTTTAAAATATACAAAACAGGACTTACCACTAAAATTAAGTATAGTGGTTACGCTTTGGGAAAAGAGGAACAATTACTAGAAAGGGCATACAGAGGATTTGGGGACAAGGAGTAATAATATTTTTTTATTACAAAGTGGTTTCACTTTGCAAAAATTTTATTAAGCTCCGACTCATGGTTTGTGCATGATTCTATATGTATATTCTATTTCAATAAAAAGTGTATTAAAATGTTATAACATTTATAACAATTATATTAGCCTCACAATCTAAGACTATCAATTTACAATATTATTTACCTAGTGTATATCACTTGAAAATATATGTGTATCTCTTAACAATTGATATGCTGTTGTCTTCTTATTTTTAATAAATGTGGAAAAATAACTGAAAAAATAGTTATAAATAAACAGGAAAAATGATGGTCCAAGCATTCAAGAATTTGGACAATGAGTTAATAAATTATCATCCAATAACTAATTTATTAAATATTTTCCTTAGATATATATACATATTCTATAATTTCTTAAAAGTGTTTTCCAAATAACATATTGAGCTAGATCAAATCAAAGAACTTTGACCATAAGGATTATCATAGTTGAATTTATATGGGTGTCCAATGCCTTGATAGCTGGTAATATGTATCATGAATTATACAGGTCATTTCCCCCCCTTATTGGAGTTGGGGAGTAATTGGCAATATTTTTTCTACCTTCTCCATTTGTGGATCTTCCTCTTTTTAACTGGAGGTAGAGATGGCCTTAGCGCAGAAAAATTAAGTAACACCTTCCATATTCACATTTGAGTAACGTGCCTCACCCATGTGTCTTCTCTATCCCATAGCTAGAATCCAAAAGTACCTCTCCAAGGACTTGTTCTGCTACAGAGAAATGTTTTGACTTAAAATTAACCAGTGGATTAACTGAAAAAAATCCTTCAGCAGTCCCCTGAGCAAATGAAATACATAGTAAGCACATCGTGGTAGGGGAGGTGGAGAAGGGCTATAGACATGGTACAGGGAAAGGCAGCAGATGGGAGAAGGGAAGGAGGGGGGAAGGAGAAACAGAGAGAGAGAGGACGGCACATGCATAGCAGACCTGCGAGCACTGAAAGGGGAACAGCCAAATTAAACTCTTGCCTCCAATGAGGTAAAACTTTTAACGTTTGGATGATAACATTTTAGCAAACTAAGAGGAAATGTGAAGTAGCCGGCAAAAGTCCCAGGTTCTTTATGATAGAAAGGCTGGTGCTAAGATGTCAAATTCAGAAAAAATGCAAAGGGTTTTAAAATATTCCTCTTTATTAATATCTTAATAATGTCTTCATTACTAACATATGAATTAACATACATGATTGTGTTCATCTGATTTCTCACTGTTATTTAGATGGACTTGCCACATGACAGAGATTGAGAAGTATAGTTCTTTTAGGTTCCGTTTCTAGAATAGCCTATCCAACTGGCTACAGGTCCCAAAGACATGAAATGCAGTTTTTAATATCTAGTACAGTAGCAAAGGCATTTTTTCTATGTTTTATTGCAAAAATATTTCTTGTCTCATTAGTTATGTTTATGCAATGCTCTGTGAGTCTTGGGTGAATTTGCCCCCAAGACACTCCTTACCTTCCTAACAAAAGTTGATTTTCTGCTTGAGTGCTAATGTAGGTAACATTTTCAGAGCTTTTTCCCAAGTGCTACACAATAACTGTTTCAGAACTAACGAGAAATTCTGCTGTTTCCAAGAACAGATGTTTTTTATTTTGATTTTCCATTTGGTCAATGGTTCTGAGAATATATTTCCATCTTAATAATGGAAAAGTAATGTCCATATCGATTATATGCTTAAAGGAATTCTCTTTCCTTCTCCACCAGCTGTGCTATTTTCTACATCAGAGGAAGACTGGTTGATCAACATAGAACTTTTTTGTTTGATATATAGGGTCATTAGCGCTTGATGAGCTACAAACAAATGCCAATTTTTTTTTCCTTTTTAATTACACACTTAACCACTTTTTAAGGTATTGGAAATAGTGAAACTCTGAACCAGAGAGTAGAATTGTGGGCTGGGGGGAGAGGGAATGAGGCAGTTGCTAATCAATAGGCATAAAGTTTCGGGTAAACAAGATGAATAAGTTCTAGACATCTGCTGTAGAGCACTGTCCTTACAGCTAACAATACTGCATTGTACACTTAAAAATTTTAGTGGATATATCTCACCCTTTTGTTCCTCGTACTATCGCTTTTCTTAAAGTTACTTTTTCTAAAATAGGGAAGTTATTGCCTCCTCTCATAGTTAAACCATTTCATTATGATCCCCAAATCTCAAACTTGTTCATTCTGTCAGAAGCTTGAGGCCCCTTTTATCACATAACTTGAATCAGATTACCCTGGCATTGAGTCAAAGGATATTTGAATAATATTATGCTGTGATATTCCCAAAAGGCACAGACTGCCAACTATTCAGACTGAAGTCAAGAAACCCTACTTATAGTATCTTCTGGGGTAAGTTCAGACAACTTGTAATGTTCTTTGAAAGTTCAGAGCATGAATATTCTTAAGAGTTTGATCTTTATCATTTGGGACCCCAGTGATCTATCCTAACACCCTATTTTCTGTTTCTATGTGGAGATTCTTTCCAATATGACCTTTCCAACATGCTTTAGTTCTTGAAGAATGTATGCAGAAAATTGTTGCTATTTCAGTTCTTATTATTATTACATAGATTTTACAATTTAATTGCTGTCTGCATTATAGAATTCCAAAATGTTAAAAGGGACATTATATATAATTTAATCCAACAGTTTTATTAAATAAATTATCCAATTTATGCTCAGAAAGACTAAGTTATTTACTCAGGATCACAGGGCTGGTTATCATTGGGTTTAGGTTATTGATCATGGGTCTCCTAAAAGGGTACTGTTCATTCCACTTAAACCTGCAGCCTTCATCCTGAGAGGACTTGTGTTGTGCTTAGACAACTCTTTTGTAGGGACTATTCTTTTTTGTGGTGCAGTCAAATGCATTGGATAATGCAAAAGCCAAAAACATATTACTTGACTTCAAGCTAAAAACAAAAAAAAATACCATCTTCTTTCATGAACTCTTTTGCACAACTATTGATTTTTATAGGATGGCTCTCAAAGCATCTGTATTTGAAACATTGTCTATCATTCTTTCATCACTAGGAAACCATTTCTAATATTACTTGTGTCAAAAATAAAATCAGATCAAAATTAGAAAAAATTTTAATGTTCATTGTGCATACAAAATTACAGTTGCCCTCTTACAGCAGTTACAGTACGGTTTATAAAGCACAAAGGTGGAAGTATTTTGATTTTCTTCACTATTGCCTATTATACATTAACATTTTTTCAAGGCAAACAGAGCTGTTTAAGCCAATTTGTCTAGAGCTAAGTGGTTTAATTTCACTGAATCATGCTGATGAGGATGTAAAGCTTATGTTTTATCTTTTGTTTATGATGACAGCTAACATTTTGAAAAAAATCAGGATGACTTGTTTAGATTATGTAGTTATTGGTTGTTGGCCTTGGGATATGTTTAAACTATGGTCTCCATTTTCATTGTTCTGCCTAACACATGTTGATGCAAAATAAAACCTTAGGATTAACCAAAGAAAGTGTGTATGTGTGTGTGTGTGTGTGTATGTGAGTGTGTGTTTGGTCATGGTGGTAGTCACGGGTCAAGGAGGCAGTACATAATCCAAGCATAACCTCTGAACATTTAATAGTTACTTTTCAAGTTGTTTTTGTAGAAACACATATGTCCTGGGAAAGGCTTTAGTATACATAATTCATAAAATAACATGTGTAAAATACCTTTGTGTTCGTAAGTGTACATAAGAAAACAACTTGCACATAAAAGATGTAAAACAAACATTTATTAATTTATTTAAAAGAGAAAAATCAAAGTCAGTCTACAGCAATGGTTCTTAACAGGGAAGGGTGATAAATTTGCCCTCGGGAACATTTGGCAACATCCAGAGATATTTTTGGTTGTTACAACTGTGGGTGGGGGTGGAGGGTTAATGACATCTAATGGGTATAGGACAGGGATTCTGCTGGACATCCGACAATGCACAAGACAGCCTCTATAACAATGAATTATCCAAGCCCAAATGTCAATAAATGCCTAGGTAGAGTAAAAAGCTTGTGGTGTCCACACTAACTCCAGATGGTTAATGACAAAATTGAATTGCAGTATACCTGCACAGGTTGGAAACAGAACAAGTACTTTAATATTTACATACTTTATAATCAGCTCAAAGTTTTGATCTAAATAATAAAAAAGAAAAATAGCATGAACTCTGACAGAAATTAGATATATAAATATATTCAAGGAAAGCTCTAATAAATTTAAAAAAACAGTATTTGTGGATTAGCTATGTTTTTCATTTTCACAGTTAGGAGAGATCTGGTAAAATGCTATAAGCAATACTTTCCAAAATTTTACAGATACTTGTTCAAACAATTAAAAGGATAAATTCACAAAGAAAAATCAATATAACTCTTCAATGAAATTTATAATCCTAGTTTCACATAAGTATACATGAGTAGAGCAGAGAAGAAAAGCGAATTTTTTAATAAAATTGAAGAACATTTATTGATCACCATCTCTACAAAAAGTACTACTCAAGTTTCACACTAGGGGAAATAACTAGTAGTGAAAGTGGACCCCTATTTTTAAGGAGATTTGGCCTAATGAAGAAAGGAAGAAAAACGCACATCACAATGAAAGGAAGTTATCGCCTAAAACTTCCTAAATATATTGTTTTCAATATATGTTTTAGGTGTGCGGAGGAAGAAAAAAAATAATACGACTTTCTACAAGAGTTCAGATTTGATATAGATAAAATGAATGAAACAGTTTTTTTCCTGAAATGGGGCAAATATTTTAAGTGTATATGCAATATAAGGGAGGTTAGAATATCAGAAGAAAAAGTTAGCTAGCTCAGTGGGAAGTGATGAGGAGGAGGGAAGCAACTGGGATAGTCAGATGTGTCTGCTTCGCAAGCAGACGAGAAAGGAGACCCTTGTAGATCAGCTTCTAGAACAATTTCCAGTAGCCTATTGACCTTCCAAGAGTTTCGGAGATTGATAGAGAATTCTAGATAGAGGAAAATTCATAGTTTTATAGATAAAATGTCATCTCTGGGATTACCTCAGTGAACACTGACTACAAATCTCTAGTTTACACACTTAAAAACCTAGAAAAATCCCATTATGTGTTTATTTTTAATGTTCATATTCATTTTTAAAATTCCTACATTAATTTATAAATTTTGCAGAGTATCTACTTTCTGACAGGACTGTAACCATAATGCAATAAAATTATAAACAACAAAATTATTGCAAAAGCAAATCCACTTGGGAAGTCATGCCAAGAAACAGAACAAAACAGAACTGTCTTATTTTAAAAAGAAAATCAAGACTAAAGTTACAGTTATTTTAGCAACTACAACTAGTGCCATATATGCCATACATATGAGATATTCTTGCAGCACAAATAAAAGGAACTATAAAAGAAATTTTAGAATGTAAGGTATATTAAAATTAAATGCATCAAATATTTGGCTCATTATGCTAGAAAGTCTTAAACCACGAACCCAAAGGTAATAAACTGAAAGGACTGGTAAAATCAGCAGGAAAGAAGGAAAAATATTTAAACTTAATTGGACCAATGACAACAAAATTTGTACGTTGGAAAGACAATTAAAATAGAAAAGAACTTTTGTCAAATCTGAATTAATTTAGAGAGAGAGAGAAGGAGGAGGAGGAGGAGGGAGAGGAGGAGCGAGGGGAAGAGAAAGAAGATGGAACAAGAAAATGAACATCTATAAAGATTACGAGAAAGACATTGAAAAACTTTTTCTATTAATTTGGACTGAATGTCTCGACATGCCACAAATCTCTGGACCCCTAAAATCTTCACCACTAATCAGGCCCCTGAATCTTTGTGGTCTGTCCCTTATGTTCCGGCACACATTTGTCTTATCAGGACACCCAGATCACTTGTCACTTCTGGCTCAAGAGATTTGGGCAATTGAGTGGACCAACGTGATGTTCTGCAGAAGATTGTGGCAGAAATCAGGAGAATTAATGTAGCCCCAAGGCTAGACTATAAAGTGATACTCATTTCTATCCCAGGTGGGTACAAAGTGCCTTTTATTCTCTTTTCTGGTATAATTGAAAGAGTGCATTTTCAAGATCAACAGACCCTTGACAATTTTCAGAGGCTGTTTAAGTTAATCTGTTCTAGTAAGAAGACTATCTTGGGCACTGTGGCTGTGACTGGGGCCACCATTTATTTCAGTTTTCAGTTGTTGACCCTTATCCACCATGATCTAGTTCATGTTTGCAGTAGCCATAGCGGTGAACTAAACAATGATATGTTGGGACCACTAGTCATATATCCTGACATCTTTGAGGGATGCTCTGAAGTGCCATTCCACAAGGGGTATGTTACTGCTCCTGATTTTCTAAGTTGTTCTCAGCATGGTGAGGTGGTAGTTCAAGGGCTTCCACTTTGGCTTTATTATGATGACTTTTACTCCACAGTTCAGTGAACCAATCTTAGGCTTCTGCCACCACTTAAGAATATCTGCCCTGATTATGCACTCAGGAATTGGGGAAATAACTACAGGGTGACCCGTTGGACCCATTGTAAAAAGAAAGTGGGCCAGTACTTCGTCTATCATCTGGTAACTATATGCACCCACTCTAACATGGGTGTTATTGTAGTGCTCTGAGTGATCTAGAGTATGGTCAGCTTAGACACTGTATCAACACATCACCAGTCCTTGAAACATCTTGGTATTGCCCTTTTCCTAATAAAGTTTGCCTTGAAATGGCCATAGATTCCTTTGAGGAAGGATTGATGGAGTGGGTACTACATATTCTTGCTGTGGTGTTGTAGGTTTCTTCCTCATGAAAACCTTTTAATTTTGTTCAAAAGACTGCTTTTAATCCCTTGTGATGGAGTCTGAGAACTGATTCAGGTTTGAAAACTGGGCAAGGGCTTATATTAACTTTCTGCTCAGCTGCACACACAGACACACACACACACACACACACACACAACAGTCTCATTGGATTTCTAATTTTCTCACCCCATATTCTAATACCCATTACAACATATTTCTACATGTCAAGCCTCCCTGATTGCCATTTTGGCCTTGCTTGTATTATGATAATCATTTCCTCTTTGCCTCCGATGGTTAATTACTGACACCTGGCTTCTACTAGTCTGGAATCCTATCATTGCCAAATGATACTAGAGATTCCAATTCCATAGAAATAACTCCTATTATTAGGCCTACTTTATGGCAACCATCACTGAGGTTTTATCAATGCCAGTTCCCTCCTTCATTATTGTATTGTTACCACTGTGAACACTTGTGACTCAATCCTCCTGAGAGATCTTTAGGAGACAGTATAGAACACATCTTTGATTTGCCCCAACCAAAGTGATGAGGAAGCTTAGGTATTTATCTACTAACTCCCATTTGTTTTTTGTTGGGTTTTGGGCAGTGGTGTGCTGATAAATATTTAACAATCAGCTCTCTGAACAAATAACTCTAATTTCCTTGGTGGAAATACTCTCACCATGGCCAATTTCAAGAACTAACATGACACTGCTGAGTGTGGAGTTCGGAAGAGATGTACAGTAGCACACCATTATATGGAATCTCTACCCTGTAGGTACAAATAAAACATAAAAAACTTTAAAAACATAGATAAGAGTAAAATGTAAAGTAATTAGGAAGTGATGAGTTTTGAGCATATTAACCCTTATTTTTAATGTTTGTATTTGATTTTAAGTTTATATAATTTAGTTTTTAAAATGACTATGTTTAATAATCAGTTTGTAACATTCTTGAATTTAACCATCAGCACTTGCACACTGGTATACATGGTTCCAGCACACCACTGCTCCTGAGGATGTTACCTCTGCCCTGACCTGCACAAAACCCGAGCAGATCCTTAGCCAGAAAAAGGGGTCACTTTGAGATTTGCAGGTACTTGCAGTAACAAGCCAATGGTGTCCCTGAGAGTGGTAAGGTGCTGAGGATCTCTGGGTAGGGCACTGAAAACAGCTGCTGCATTACTTTTCCTTAAGAATTCATAACAATTTGCATGGATGGGACTTAAGACATTTGTATTATATATAACTGAGGAGGGATTTCTCATTTGTGGCATACCAACAGTGTGTTGGTTAAATGACCTTAATCTTTACTCTACCTGTGTGTAGGCTCGGTTATCCACCATATAAAAGGCAAGTGTTAGCCTCAGGGTTTCTGACGAGTAACAAGCCAAGCTTTTAATCCAGGTTTGCCTGACCCTGAAGGCTGAGCTATATATTTTAGGCTAGAGTAAGTAGGACAAAGACTAAATCTGTTGTTTGAAAATTCTGAGTACCACAGAAAACTAGGGAATAAGAAATATATATTCAGCCTAGATTTCCTGATGGGAAATTTTTATATCAGAAAATTAGCCCCAGTTGGTCAATGACGATATAATACAAAATGAATCTGAGCAGAAAAGATTCCTCCACTCTATTTCAGTATCTTGCCCATCTATCCAGTAAAGGCTAAAAATTTTCCAAGGGAGAGCAATCTTTTATGAAATGTCTATTATGGGTGGAAATGAAAAGTGGTGGTTTGGGCAAGAAGCTCCCTGAAGGAAAATTTAAAATTAAACAAAATCCTCTTAGGCAAACAACATTGATCTAAGTCATTTCCAATATTAGGACCAAAGAATATCCAGAGATTTTCTCTTTATAAAGCACCATTATCTCAGGAAAAAACCTGATAAAATGATAGAAAGAAAGGATAAAGAGAAACATCTGTAATGATGTGACTGGCTCTGACATTGAAAAATTCGCACTGAGTTCTTCATGATTATCTCTGCTTTCCTTTTCAAACTTAATATCAGTTTCTGTTGACTCCAGCTTGGTTTTGAGGTGACTAGATAAATAGAAAAGCAATGATGCCAAAGAAAAAAGAAATATAAGAAGTTAAGACAGAATTTTACAATTTAGGCCAAGGCTTGGCAAATGTTTTCTGTAAAGGGCCAGATAGTCAGTATTTTGCACTTTGCATGCCATGAAGTTTTTTGGCATAGTCTGAAAGAAACCATAGACAATAGGTAAATGAATGGTATGACTGTGTTGCAATAAAACTGTATTTACAAATGAGGCAGGCAGCCTAAATGTGGCCGTTGGGCCATAGTTTGCAGCCCCCTGATTTAGGATAATAAACCATATTACTAAGTTCCTGATCATTCTGACTTTCTTAAATGATACAAAGATTCAAATAATGAATTCACTGTTTAAATTTTTTCCTTTCTCTATATAATGATTTGGTACTTAACATGTGTCAGTCACTGCTTTGGCACTGGGGATGCAGTGACGAATCATAAAAGTCCCTCTGTCAACGAGCTGTTATTCAAGTGAAATTAACTTAAGCAAATAAACAAAAATATAGAATACTATGTCAGGTACTGTTATGAAAAACAAAATAAAGTCAGGTAAGAAGAAAGAATGAAAAAGGATTTGTATTAGATGATCAGTCTGAAAAACATGACTGATAAGGTGATATTTGAATATAGAGCCTAAAAGTGAGCCACAGTGCCATCTAAGTGACTGGTAGAAAACTCTCCTAGCAAGAGGAAACCCTGAGACAAAAAGAGTGAGGAGCACTGAGCATATCCATGGCATGAGAAGGCCGTAATAATTAGAGAGGAGAAAATAAGGAAGAGAGAATTATGGAAGAATGCCTGAAAGGAATCAAAGCCCGTGTCTTATGGGATCTGTATTTCCTGGTGAGGATTGTAGATTTTATGCCAAGAGTATCAGGAAGTCATTTTGGGATGATGACCAAGAGGATGCAATGATCTGAGACATATTTTAAAAGACCGTTATGCATGCTGTGCAGAGAAGGAGAGCAAGAGGAGAGATAGAGTGACTGTTAGGACTCCTGCAGCATTTTAGGGGAGAGAGAACAGTGGCTGGATTACTGTGGCATCAGTCAGGTAGAGAGAAACGGTCAGGTTATGGATATATTTTGAGACTAGAGCTGACAGGATGTGCTTCTCCCAGATGCCTGGCATACACATAGCCATATTAATGTTCTCTAGTGAACTGAAGGTCTGCTGTGATCCTGTCTAATTTGACAGAATTTACTTAACCAGGACCTTGATTTTCTTCCAGTACTTCTCATGATACCAGGTGGCACATCCAAAGTAATAAATATGATGAGATAAAAGAGCTGACAAGAAGAACAGAATAGAGGTATCTTTCATTGACTAGCTTGTCACAGGGAAGGAGGATAAAGATGCTGCAGCTGAGGACAACATCAGGCTTTGGCTGTCAAGGCTGCCTCATTTGTCATATGCTGGGGATTCCCTAGTCTCCCCACAATAGGAGAATAGTTGCTAACAGTGAAATTTGATGAGTCCTCTCCAGACCTCAATACTCAAGGCTTGCAAAGGGGGGCTAGTGAGACAGGCAAACCAGCAGGCATTTAGATATGGATCTGTTGGAGAGAGGTCCTGCTGAACTTCAAATGGGGGTCAGTCCTCCGCTCTCACTGACAACATCACACATCTCAAGGAATGTCTGCACAGGATCAGGGGCTGTGAATTTGTAATATTACACAATCCCAGAATGTATGAGCTCAGAGTTGTCTTAAACTTAGCTATCTTACCTAATAGACTAAAAATCTAAGGCAGCCAACGAAGAAAGTATTTGCCTATCGACATGCAATTAGATAGTGGCAGAGCTGTGACTGAATTTGTAAAGATTTCTTCTGGCAGGAGTTGGGGTGAAGAGCCATTGCAACTGTTTTTCTTCTATAACATAGGTGAATATAATTATTTTCAGTGATTTTTATTCCTAGTGATGAGCAAAGCAACCCCCATATCTCAAGTTTGAACAAGTAAATGAAAATACAATCAGGTTTTTCTCCCTATGTTGTAATTGCTCTTTAATCAAAAAGCCTTAGATGTGACTTATCACGAACTTGAAGGGAATAATTAGAACGATCAAAAGCAGATCAAGAAGTTCAAAACTCCCTGTTTTGGGAGGAACCCAAAAATGTCCCCAGCAAATTAAGATACTCATTAAAAAAGATCATTCTAGGCACTTACTGTACCCATTTTTGTGGGTAATGCTTTGGAAAGAGTAGGCAATGTGTACATATTAAAGATTATGGCTATAATATTTTTCCAGACAAATTTCTTGCTGTCAACATGAGCAATGAAAAAAATTATGTAGCATTGTTTTGTAAAATTTTTTCTCTACATCTACACATTAGCATCCAGGCCAAGATACCCAATCATCAATAGAAACTGCATAAAAGAGTATTTTTCAAGAACTCTGTGTATAAAAGCAGTATCCTAAGAGTTCTTTTTTCCTTGGCAATTCTGGTTTACCCTGGTCTGTTAGCTATACTGTGAACCTTCATGTTATAACATATCATATGCATCACAAAACTGGTCTTTGAAGTATTGTTTTTTCCTTATAATTTTTTAAGATCATGTTTGTGGGCATATAGAAAAGTCAATTGTGTCTTGTTTTCATATGCTTGCATGATTTATTATTTGGTGTTGTCTATTTTGGGTTAAATAAAAAATATATTTAAATCCCCAAATCCTATTAAAAGAGAAAAAAAGAATTTATCTTTTCTGTCCAAACCAGGTGTCTTAGTCCACTTGGGCTGCTACAACAAAAATAATGACTGTGTGGCTTAAACAACAAACATTTACTTCTCACAGTTCTGGAGGCTAAATCCAATATCAAGGCTTTGACAGCTCTGGCTTCTGGTGAGGACCCATTTCCTGGTTTAGAGACAACCATCTTTTTGGCCTTTTTCTGTGTCTTCACATGGTAGAAAGGGCCAGGGAAGTCTCTAGGGTCTCTCCTATTCTGACACTAGTTTGTCCTCATGAACTAATCTCCTCCCAGAGGTCCTTCCTTTAAATACCATCACATTTGGGATTAGGTTTCAACATATGAATTTTGTGGAGACACACACATTCAGTCTATAGTGCAGGTTTTATGAGAATGTTTTTAAACCTAAGTTTATATTTATAATTTAAATAGTCCCTTTTTCTCAAATAGCTGAGAAGTACTGTTTCCACCTAGGACATATCTACTCCCTGAATTGCAGGAAGATTCTACTTTCTGTACTCTTCTTGTTTTCACTGGCACTAATACAAACATAGCAACTACTATATCAGCTTACCACTTCTGACTCTGGTGTGATTTCAAAACAAGGATTTAGTTTATTATTATTTTTTTAAATCCCTAGTGCCTAACACAAATGCAAAACACAGGAGCAATTTGATACCTGTTGGTTGGGTGGAATCAAGTTGATTGCATCTCCCTATTTCAATTCCAAATGCTTTAACATTGGAGTGGCAGAATACTGATGCTTTTCACTTCTCAGAGAGAATCCACTTTCTCCAAGTATTAGGACTCCTCATAGATGACTCTTATTAATAGTAATTTATAAACAAGTATCTATAAAATATCAGCCATATGCCAGGTTCTTTCATAGACACTGAGGTTATATCAGAGAACACAATTTGTGAAAATCTCTGCCATCGTGGAGCTTAAATTATAGTTGGAGAATGGTGTGATTAAAACAAGCAACGAAAGAAAACACTTAGTATTTCAAGTAGTAATAACCATTATGAAGTAAAATACAGCAGGGAAGGGGTACTGACAGTACCCTTTAGAGAGAAAGGTTGTTAGCTGGAATGTAGTATTTCAATTAGAAAAAAAAAATGGGTGGGAAAACCACCTCTTGTAATGTGAGATTTGAGAAAGACCTTGAAGAAGGTGAAGTTTCAGGCATGCGGATGTGCATAAAACAAGTATCCAGGCACCCAGATGGGAGAGGGCCTAGTCTGTTAGAGGAATGTCAAGGAAGCCAGTGCAGCTGAAGCAGTGTGGAGAGTGGGGGAAAGTGGGAGATGAGTCAGATAAATGATGGGGACCGTCTGGTCATTGTAAAGATGTTAACTCTTACTTCAAGTGAGATGGGAAGCCATTGAAGAGATGAGAGACCTTCACATTAACTGACATGTTTTAAGTAATCATTCTGGCTCATGTGTTGACAGTAAGCTGTAGGTTGACAAGGGAGAACCAGTGAGATGAATCAGAAGGCTATTACAATGATTTAGGTAAGACAGGCTTGGGGCAGGATAACCGTGGGGGTTGAAGTGGTGAGAAATATTCCAATTCTTAATACAGTTTGTAGGTAGAGCAAACTGGATATTTTGACATATTGGATACACACCTAAGACAAAGAGAATAGTCAAGAGTGACCCCATTTTTTTTTTACCTGTTAAACTGAGAAGGTGGAGTTCACATGTACTGAGATAAAGAAGAGTGTAAGATGAATATATCTGCAACAGAAATTAAATGTTCAGTTTTTGGACTGGTCCAAGTTTTTAAGGTGGCAGTTTGTTTTATGTTAATATAAGCCTGCAATTCAGAGAATAGGTCCAGGTTGGAAAATATAACTTGGAGCATCAGTATTTAAATCCATGAAAATACTAAGATTACCAAGGGAGAGGATATATGTAGAAAGGAAATAAAGGGCAGAGGTACCTGGGCTACTCTGTTACTTGAAAGTTGGGGAGATACGGAGGGATCAGCAAGGATGAACAGCGGCAAGTGAGGCAGGCAGTAGCGAGGACTATAATATTCTGCAAGCCATATACAGAAAGTGTTTCAAGGAAGAAGGAGCGGTCAGCTGTCAATGCTCTAAAGCGTTCTTGCATAAATAAGAACCGAGAAATGAATCCTCTATTTTGCAGCACGAAGATCATCAGGAACAGTTTTGGTGGGTGAGCCTAATTACAACATGCTCAAGGGAGAGAGAGAGGAGCAGAAGAGGATAAGGTAGGTATAAATAACTACTGTAGAAGTTTGATTTAAAAAGGAACAATATTGAAACACTATTAATGACAACAAATGGGGCAGTAGTTGGCAGGAGATACAGAGTTAAGAAAGGGGATGCAGAAAACAGTTCTCAAGTAAGAAATGAGATTTAAAGAACAAGTAGAAGATAATCCTTAGAAAGGGACACAGGGAGCTGCCTGTGGTAAATGAGGGAAGGAAGACTGTATGGACACAGGTGCAGAAAGGAAAGAGAAGATTTGGTGGGAGGTAAGGCAATTTCTTTTCAGATGGCTCCTATTCCTTCAATGAACATTTCATCTGCTTCATATAATCTTATATGTATAAGATATATTTCACAGAAAATTGAAGCAAGCTAAATATTTGGTGTCTTAACTACTGATAAAGAAGATTGCGAAGGAGGTGGTGAAGGTGAAGGGAGAAATTTTGAAGTGGTTGTCTTAAAATAGAAGAATGAACAAACTTTGGAAAAGTGGTAAGAATGATAGGCAGCCCTAAGCTCTATGAGGTTAGTGTTAGTACATTTACTAATAAACCTGTCAGCTCTGTTCTCTCTGCAGGTGCAGGTGCAGATTAGGCTGAGATTTGAACTTAATCAAGCTGTGATACTTTTTTCCCCACTAAAGCACAATGAAGAAAGAGGAATAAAGGGTGGGGATTGAACAAAGGATGAGTATGTCTATATGTAATTTATATAATGCTGGACTCTTGAATCTAGCAGGTTTAAGAAGTGATATAAGATGATGAGGCAGTATGAGTAATACTGAAAACATAGTTGGAGTAATAGATGGTGGGTCCTGGTGGGGTTGAAGAATTGCTGCAGTTGGAGTACTAGAGAAAGTGAGCTGGGAAAATAAAAAAGTTGTGTTGGAGGATGAAATACATGAAAACAAAATTGAGGATGGAGTGTACTTATTAGGAAAATCAAGTTCAAGGGTGCGGTAGATATTAGCATTCACCAATATTTTCTGTTTCTGCTCCTTCTGTACCATATAGGAAGTTTCCACTTTCCCATTCCTTAAGTTTAGGTATGTCCATGTAACTTACATTGGTCAAGGAAATGAAAGCAGGTGAGGAGTCACTTCCATATGTATGCATTTACAAACCAGTTTGCTCCATTCTTTATGCTCTTTCTCAAGGTGCAGTTGTAGATATATTTAAATGGTCATAAATAATGTAACAAATAAAATATTCAAAGTCTTCTGTGACCTATAGCAGGTGTTAGCTCTAACTCAAAGATGGGCAGAACTTTGCAACAAGGGAAGGTTAACCATCTGCACAGCTAACTCATCCTTGAATATTCAGCAACCACATGGAGGTCGGTAGCTCTGGAGAATTTTATAGATTCACAGGGTATTTTGCAAGGGTGAGAAATGAACTTTTCTCATGTTAAGCCACTAAGAGTTTGGTGATCTTTGTTACCACAGCATAATCTAGGGTAAGCCTACCACAGACGTAGGCTATGGAAATGAATGGTTGATGTAGGATGGATGACAAAATCACTGAGAGAGGGAAGATCAAGGAAGGTGAAGCCAAGGTACAGGATAGTCTGTATGAAAATTTAAGCCACCATAAATTATGGCAGGATAAATTTGAAGAGAATGGCAGTGAGCCAAAAGCTAAATTTAAGCAAGAATGACTTGGAGACCTTAAAGGACTGCAATAAGTGGGTGTTAGTAGGTGGTAGAGTGTGAGGACATGAAAGCCAAAGCTGAGATATTTAGCAAGAAGGAAGAGGAAAAGTCCTAGAAGTGGTGATAAGAAGAAAGAACAACTGAGGTCTGGCTATTTTAAACAATTACACACAGGAAGTTCTTATCAGAAAATCACTCACTGCATTCATCAAATGAAATACATTCTACTGGAATAGTTCTTTTTTAGAACTTTAAAGTCCACAAGATTTTTTGAGATAAACCCTTTTTCTAGCCCTCTGACATGGAAATGACATTAAAATATGTTCAGAATGAACTTCTTATTCTGGAATCCCCTTGCGTTAAAGGAGTGTGTGGACTTAGTTTATAATACTTTCATTTAATTTATAAATCATGGACTGCACTAATTTTACTTCTAATTTTTAATGCCCAGTTCAGTTCCAATATTTGCCTTTGCTATTAATAAATTAAGAAATAGAAATTTCTTCTATATGTGTAATAATACAATGTGCCTGAATTCTTTTACATAAATTTGCATATATTCCATTTTCCTCTTCAAAAACTATGAGTCACATATTTGATTAATTTAATCTTTTAGCTATTTTAGAGTTGAGAGCTTAAATAGTTTGGTCAGTAATGTTAAATATTTTTGCAAATTTAGTTCTGTTGCTTGACTTTATTGAATACATGACAACTTTAGAAACATGAAGAAGAATTATGAGTTAATCCTGAGAATTTACTTCATGTCATGAACAATTCTTAGCACCATATATTTCAATCTCATAATAATATTTTGAGGTAAGTTTTAATTCACATGTTTAAAGAGTTAATTGTTACACGGGAAAATATGTTTCAGTGGAGAGATGGAAGAAAGAGATTTTGTCTTTCATGGTAATTAGAGAGTAAATTTCCTCTAGACCCCAAAATAACTAACATTTCTTTACTTTGAATGTAGATAAGAAATTGCTTTGAAGATTTCTTTGTGGAAAAATCTGTTCAAGGATTACTGTATCATTAATAAGTTCACGAAAGTAAAGAAACCGAAAATGCTGAGTACAGTAGCATAGATTTGGTATAGAAAGCAGTAAAAGCCTTTGTATGTTTAATTGAAAGACTAATAATTTTACTGAAATTATTAAATTTTTACTACTTTTATTGTCTACTTTAAAAATTCCTCCATGTTTTAATGTAATTATTTCTGTTTTTGTCTGTATTTTTGCTTTTGCAATTCCTATTGGCAGAAGCATATGTTGTAGTTTGTGTGATCTTTCAATTCTTTAACATATGTATGAATAAAGACATTAGATATGAAATACTATTTTGGAAAATACCATAAATTTTAGAATTTACTTGTGAAGATCTGCCATTTCTTTCCTTTACACATCAAATGTATATCCATCAGATCTCACGAGATCATGTCTACAGAATCCACATTTACCTTTAGCTATATATCCACTTTTCCTAACTTTGTCATTTTCAGAAATGAAGGAAATAGGAGGTTCCTATTTGCTTTATTAAGCCACTCCCAAAGATTAAATTTCCTTGATCTAATGTTTATAGCATGTTGTGAAAAGTTTGTTAATTTTTCAGAACTAAATGATGTCCTTAATTTTACCAATCAGAATGAGGGGAGGAAGCAAAATACTGTGATTTCCTTAACACCTATCATCAGGCTTTGCCTGGTCCTTAGATCTGATACGAGTACTTATTTTCTATAAGCAGATATTCAATATGCCCCACGTGTGATGCACTATTTTTCATTTAATCCTTATGACAATCTTGTGAAGTAGAATTTATTTCCATTTTATTCTGTGAAGCTATTACTTAGTGAACTTAAGTAACATGCTCCAAGTCACACAGCTTGGAATATGGAAGCGGTGGTATACATTTAAGAGTCTGTCTGTTTCCAAGGTCTACTTTCTAACCACTAACCATTTTCCAAGGTATGGTCTTCAGATGACTTATCATACTTTATAAAACACAATCCAGAGGGTCAATTTGGGTGATGAACCAGAATCTGCATTTTTACAATCTGTGCAAGGAATTCTGGCATGCCTAATTTGAGAACCATTACAAAAACCATTACAAATGGCCTTACTCACCTGGTTGTTGGGTGCTCTGGTTCCCATCTATAATAAGGAGCCTTCCTCTTCTCTCTAGACTCAGTATTTACCTGAGACAAAAGAAATGAAAGTCTAGGGCCTCTATGGCCCTAAGGCAATTGGAACCAAGTCAGCACTGAGTTTACCAAGATATATTTCTTCTTCTAAATGAAATTCTGTCCTATGCCATTTAAAGCACAGGGAATGACCCTACCTCTCTCTCTTTCTCTTTCTTTTTTTTTTTTTAGCTTAACTCTTTGACTAAGCATGGACAGAACTCTTCTACTTTCTGTTAGGCACTAATAATGCTGCCCTAATTGAATCATGCCCTGTTTGCTACCATATGTCTTCCTGACAAGTTTTGCAATTCTTTGGGTTAGAGCTACCACTTACTATGAGTCACAGAAGCCTTTGTGTGTTTATTCCTTTATTCTGCTGGACTGATACTTCTTTTCAACATCTTCAGCTGAATGTGAAGCATTCCATGTGCTCCATTCCAAAGAGCAAGTTTGTATTTTGGGCTATTCCAGTGACCCAAATGAGCCACATCCTGAAATATGTCATGTATCATCTTAAAAACAGAATATAGCAACTCTACCATATAGTCATATACCATATAATCCAATAATATTAGTAAGGGCATCTGGATCCAGAAAAGTTAGATCTAAATCCCAGTAGATGAGACACAGAAACAATGTCTTAGTGACATAAATACTTTTTATCTGTCCCCCAGTCCAAGTGCAGTATAACACAATCTTTGCATACCCACTAGTATGTTTAAGAAAATGTTATTTGCTGTAAATATGAAATATGTTGTGCATTCTTAGATACTGTGTCAAATTTTCAAAATCTCTTACAGCCTTTGCTTTGGAGATTTCATAACTGCACAAAGTACGTTACAACATCTCTTTCCTAAGGCCACCATAAGACACCTATTAAAAGTCTGTACCCCCGTAACACTCTGAAATAAATAAATTAATTAATTTTAAAAAATAAATAAAATAAAATTAAATTAAATTAAAAAAAAACAGAACACATTTGATAGGAAAAACTGCTTTCTCCCCAGAACTTAAGTCATGAGGAAAAAAATGCCTTGATAACTAAGATATTTTAACTACAAAATACAATGAGAAAATTTCAGTCTTACTGGCCCTGAAATAAACCTCTTTTTACTGTTTACTGCTTGCCTGTTTGACCCTGGTCTTTCAAATAACCAGAAATTCCATGAATATCATATCAGTCATTCATCATTTCTTTTGCAACCCTTTCACTAACTGTTTCTGTCATGTGTTCTGTTCCTTCTCACATCCACTTTCTATTATATATTTCTCTTTTTGGGCCTCATTAACATTGACTCTAAGATGTAGTCAATAGAATGAATAAAACATATTAAGGAACTCCTAAAACAGTCAAGATTTTATTTCTGATGATTACTCAGGTTGAATTAATTAGCATGCCTTTTGTGAATAATTTATAAACCAAGAATGAATAGGATCATTAATTGGGATGAGTTTCTGTAGGTTTGTAAATCATTATTCATGACTGATGGTTACATAAAGAAAGGGCTTTATACCTCATTGGTGCATTATCACATAATTCTCCAGCAGCATTGTGAAAGAGTAATTGACTGAATGACACTCTTAGGTACAGCAGCCTATAATGGTAAAACTTAGGACACATGTGGAGAATGGAATGTATTAACTCCTAGAGAGTTGCTGAGGAAGTTTATGCTGCTTCCTGTACCTCTTTGCTCAGGAAGACACAGAGAGGTATGGGGGAGATTTTTGGGAGCACAGCCTCTTTAGTAAGAAGCAGTCACCACTTTTCTTCTTTCATCTTCTCCAGCTGCCCCATATATGAAACTTTTCCTGGGAAAGTGGGTAAGGTGAATAATAAAATGAAGGTGGGAGAAGGGCCTATGTCTAGATTATCATGCATATGCAGTTGTAACCACTTTGATTGAAGAGTCTTGCTCCTAAGTAAATTGGAGTAAATTATGTTTACTCTAGTGAATTACCTGTAAGTGCTTTATTAAAGCAGACAAAACTAAAACCAATACTATATAAAAATCAAACAATAATATGGCCAGGCTGATTAACGGCCTCCCTAACCATACCCACACATAACCTGTGGAAGCTGCAAATAGGTTATATCACTAGCAAAAAGAGCTTTCCAGATGTAATTAGGGTTACTGGCCCTTATATAGGGTGATTATCCTGGATTATCTGGGTGGACCAAATCTAATTACATAAGTAGAAAACTTTCTCTGACTGGAGTTAAAGAAATGTGGCAGATTCCAAGCTTGAGAAGGATTTGACACACCATTGATTGTTCTGAGAGTTAGGGGCCAGTAATAGCATAAGGATTGGAGAGCGGTCTGTAGGAGCTCATGGACAGCAAACAAAGGAATGCAGACAGTTTCTGGGAACAAAGACGGTTCCCTGGTTGATAGCCAACAAGGATATAGGAACCTCAGTCTTACAACTTCAAAGAACTGACCTAAGCTAACAACTTGAATAGACTTCAAATTGCATGCTTTCCCAGATTTTCCAGTAAGGAACATAGCCCTGCCAATACCTTGATTTTGGCCCAATGAGCACATATCAAACCTCTAACCTATAGAACTATGAGGTAATAAGTAGATGTTATTTGAAGCTGTGGTAATTTTGATGGTAGCAATATAAAACTAATCTAAATAGTAACTTAATGTCAGTTTTTGACTTGAGCAAGTTACTTACCTTCTCTTTGCCTCCACTTCCTCATTTGTAAAATGGACATAATGAGAGTATTTAACTCATTGGATTATTGTGCTATATGATTGTAAGGCCATCATCTACTCTAGTTATATAGCAACAGACATAATGCCAAAAGTGTTGTCAAAGTACAGTGAAATAAAACAAATGAAGTGAAGGAAGTAAATGTCATGCTACATATAAACAATCATATTTTATTAAATTGAATGTGGATGAAAGAGGGAGCAGACATTTAGAGATAAAGAGTGGTTACAGTTCATGTGAGGTATGTATTCCTGAAAATCTTTTAATATCTGAAACTAAAAAATATCCAGCCTCAATCCTATTAAAATACAGAGAGTACTTTGTTATCTTGCTAGAGTTGTGCCACAGTTTGGCAACAGAGTAAGCACAGTTTTGGATTCAGTCTTTCAGGATTCTTTAAAAGTATGCAATTATCCACTCTTTGGGAGGCATTAAAATTGTATTAAAATAACGCACATAGTAAATTTTAATACCATTTCAGATTAATATAATTTGATTGGCATTGAATACAGCCACGCTGCTCAAGATGGGTCTTTCCAAAAAGGTTTGTACAGTGCCAGCTTCAGCATTGGCAGCATCCACTGAGTGAAAGTACTATGCCTCAGAGAAGTCTGAAGCCTTGTAATCTGGACATTAAATCCCACTACATAATAGGATTTTTTTATACTTAACATAGTCCCAATTAATTAATGATATGTATGAATTATTGCTTAATTTTCAACTTGCATGAATTTGGTGTATAGCAAGCTTGCTTTATGCAGTCATGAAAAGAAGACCTAGAGATGTTATCTCCAGGAAAATTAGCTTGGTCACTTTAAAAACCTTTAGATTGAAATGTTAATAGTGTTCATTTTCTACTTGCAATCCCTGGGTGATAACCTAATTAGACTGCCAAAAATTATAAAAATATGACCTCAGGGAGGAGTAAAAGAGCTGCCCTCAATAATTTAATCACAAATTCTCTAATGTAACTAAATCATGAAGAAGAGAAAACACCTTACACTAAATTACCACTGCTTTTTGATAGGCATCCACAAGAGAAACAAAACAAAAAAATCAAGGGTATTCTCTTTTGCCTCAAAATCCAAGCATTTCTGGGATCAACTATAAAATAATTCAGATCTTATACTATAATCCTAATCAAAGACTGACATATAAGTGTAGGCGTTGCTTCTTTCCTAAACTTTCTCAAAATGAGTTTTCTCTAGAGATTGAGTTCCCTTGGATATAGAAAAGTAGAAAACTTAAGTACATAAAAATGTTACTCGTTCATTAACAAAATATTCCATGTTCTGTATAGAATTTAATGTAGCTTGGGTAATTTAATGTAGCTTGGTTAAAGTACCAGGAATAGTTAAATAGCTTGAAAGAATATATTCCACTTGGGTGACGGTGGGACAAAGTCCACTCTACAATGGCACCAGAGAATATGTCCATGCTATTCCATCTAAATTCTGGAACAATTATAATAAAGTTATACTGTTATAATTCAAGTATACCTGAGTATAAGTATATACTTCCTTGAGAAGGAAGAAGTTGCAAGCAAATGAAATAGCAGGTAGGTAGGAAGTACAAAACCATGGAATTGTCCTCCATGATGAAGGCTTAGTCAGCCAAATTAAATGACTAAAGAGATTTGAGGAAAATGGGCTTGGTTTAGGAAGACAGTATCCATTCATGTATATCAAGTATTATATAATGTATGCTGATGACAATGATGATGGTAATAGCAGGTGCCATTTATTGAGAGCTCAACGTGTATCAGGCATTACCTTTTTACAAATCAACCCTATGAAACAGATACTATTGTTCTCAATGACAGATAAAGAAAATTAAATTTATATAGGTCAAGTAAAATGCCCAAGGCCACATACCTAGGAAATTCCATTTAAAAAATTAAAGCATGCTAGTAGATACATCAGGAGTAAAGACAACCAACATCTGCCATAGTTTTTTTTTAATTTCTACTTTTTAATTATTATGTGTATATAATAGCTCTATGTATTTATAGGGTATATGTGATGTTTTTGATGAGATGTTTTAATAGAGTAGGTTGGTGAAAGATAACATATTATTTGTTATTTCTGCAATTGAAAGGTGAAATATTTTACCTCCCCTTGAGTTTGAGGTAGCTTTAGGGACTTGCTTGCCCAATAGAATGAGACAGAATTCTATCTTCTGTAGCTTCTAAGGCTAAGTTATAAGTCTTCCATCTGGCTACATAAAATGCTTGGTATGCCACTTTCATCTGGCCACTTGGAGTGCTAACTCTTGGAGAAGGTAGCCTCCATGTAGGAAATCTGACTAGCCTAAGATACCAGGCTATGAGGAACTCCAAGCTATTTATGTGGGGAGATAGCTGGGAGTGCAGACTGCCTGACCAGCCACAGCTGGTCCAACCATCCCAGGCCAGGCACCAGCGTGTGAGCGAAGAAACCATCATGGATATTCTAGACCACAACAGGTACGATAAAAAACGTGGAGAATAAATGAGGACACTTACCAATAGACAGAACTATGGGTTCAGGACATACGGCACCAGAAAAGCTGTCCCAGACATCTCTACCCATTTGAGCCACCATAGCTGAGACCCCCATCTTTGTGGAGCAGAAATGAGTTATATTTGCTATGCTTTGCCTAAATTCTTGATCAATACAATTGAGAACCCAATGAGATAGTGGTTATTTTATGCCACATAATTTCTGGGTGGCTTGTTGTGTAGCCATAGGTAACCAGAACATAGAGTATACACATATAAAATAGCAAGGCATATGAGGATCAGATTCCAATTATGCCGCAAAAGTAGACTTGAAAGAAAAAAATATATCATCATGAAGTTTGTTAAATTAAACTAAATTTGGATTGAGGCTGCCTTCCTACATTGAGTCCCTGTATGACAAAGTGCAGAGTAGCTTGGTATGTAAACAAACTGAAGGCCTAAAATAGGAGTATACTTTTGTAACAAATAGCTGAGTTTCAGCCAATTATAGCAGCCAAGCTTCAGTCAATCACAGGCCACCACCTAATCAGACCATGACCAAATAAGGCAAACCCTGAGCTGTAACCAGTCAAGCTATTTCTATACATTACTTCCCTTTTCTGTTTATAAATACTCTCTGCCCATATGTTGGAGCAGAACTCTGTGAACTTCTGGTTCTGAAGGCTGCCTGCTTGGTAAATCATTATGTCAGGGTGGCAGTCGGCTCTCAGTTCTTGATGTGCTCTTGGCTGAAGAATGACCAGACACACCAAAGTGTCAGGTCCAGCCTCTTGGTGGACTACTATCCTAGTTCTTTGGCTCCTTACTTGGAAAAAAATCACAAACTGGTCTGGGGTGATGGAGTGACCACAAGCAGGAAGCAGTTTCACACAAATAGCTTTTTATTATAAAATGAAACACATCTGTCTCCATAAGTGGAGAGAGACAGACTGACTCACTGACTCACTGACTCACTGACTTACTGGCTAACTGACTCTTCCTCTGGGAATTCTCAAGTTGTTTCCTTTTATTGGCCTGGTCCAGGGAAGGGCTTTTGGGAAGTGTGGGATGTGACCAAATGATTTATAGGTGTTCTCAAGGTTGTATTGGTGTATGCGAGAGTTCCTTCTCTGAAAGTCCTACCTGGCGGGGGGTGGGGGAGTGGAGGGGAGGGGTGAACCACAATGTAGATTTAAGCTAATGACATAATAATAAGCCTTAGGTTACCCTAGATCACTTTCCAAATCCTACTATGCCTAGGCTGGGGGAATTCCCAGATTTGTAAAGTGTTTCCTCCTTCCCCAGGTGTAGCAGTTGCTTGGGATAGAATTAAGGGTGGGGCAACACCAAAATGGAGTGCCCACCCTTATCCTTCCCAGGTGGGACAATTGCCCAAGGAAGCACCAAAGCAGGGCACCCTTGTCCCTAGAATACCCAGAGATCCTATCTATCTACCTAACAACTCTTTGCTCAAACGCAGTTAAATTTAATTTGTCTAAAGTTTTTCTTTTAATATATTCATCAAGTGAGTTGGAGTCCATGCCAGAAATTCTGCACCACTTAGCGAAACAGATTTTTTTAATGCATAAACTGAGGCACTTAGCCAGTTGGTAATTAAATAGTAGAAACAGTAGCCATATTTTGTGAAACTATTATGTGTTCAGAACTATGGCAAACCTCCTTATATTCACAATACCTATTTTTCACAAATAACTTATTCTAGGTCATATAGCTAGTAACTATGTAAGCTGGGATTCAAACCTAGTCCATCTGACTTCAAATACGGTTAGTTTTCCATCATATGGTATGACTTCCCTTATAGTGAATGGCATTGCAGCAGAGGAGAAAGATCAGTTCTTCACCCTATGAATACAACAGGATTCAGATTTTCTCCAAGTTCTTAAGACACCACCAGGTCTTTGGCAGAACCCTCACTTCTTAATGGGCTAAGACTGTAAAATTATTTGCAATCCTGCTCTAAATTGACTCAAGGAAAAATAAATTTGCTCTTACTACAAAATTGTTAAATATTTGAGGTGATAAATGTTAATTAGCTTGATTCCAGATTGTAATAAAAAATTATAACACCACTTTATACCCCATAAATATATATATCTATAATATGTCAAAAAAATAAACATAAATAAATTGATTCAAAGGCTGGTTGAGGTAGAGCTTGTAAATGGAGGATGTCAGTGGCACCAGCTGGCTAGGATAATAGAGGATAAAAACTATCCTCTATGGGTCTGTCATTTTGGGATGATCAGATTCTTATTTTCCAATGCAAATACTTAAACCCTGGATTTGTACATACATCTAGAAATGCTTCATTCCTGTGTTCGTCACATTAATTTTATCACTAGCACCCTGAAATTCTTCTTTCAGTCAAAACTATGGGGGGTGAAATTTATCTTACAAATAAGATTAATGGACTTTGATTAAATTGTTGATTCTGGTTTGATCACTTCCTGGTAATATGCCTTTTTCAAGATATAAATTTGAGGCTATGTTTTCTTATCTGTCAAAAAGTATGAGAATACCATATCACAAATTAACAGAGAAAATGCATGTAAAACTTTATAATCATCATAATATTCATTATGTTCTTTCTTGTTTATATTATGCCACTTATAAATCATAATTTTTTCCAAGAAATAAAGCTCTAGGTTAAATTCCATTGATTCCTGTAAGTATTTCATGAATAATCAGGTCCTTGTTAAGATATATTTTTGTATCCAAAGATGGGTCTCAATTTTGAACATGTTTTACTGGTCACATGGTTTGAATTTTGATTTTATTGATTTACTGATAGCAACTCAGCTATCACCATGCCCAGCTAAGTTTTAAAATTTTTGTAGAGATGGGATCTCGCAATATTGCCCAGGCTAGTTTTGAACTCCTGGCCTCAAGCGATCATACTGCTTTGGCCTCCCAAAGTGCTAGGATTATGGGTATGAGCCACTGCACTTGGCCTCACCCTACATTTCTAATAAAATTAGAAAAAAATAAAATTAATAAATGATCTGAAGCAATCTTACATCAAAAGGAGGATTATTTCTCTTCCTTTTTAGATATATGATAGATGCCTATGAATGCTATAAGATACCTGGTGTTCAAAAAATCTGGTGTACAGATGATCTATGGTTAAATGTAAAACTTCCCTGGACAGTAGTGACTCTAGGAAGCAAATTATGGGAATGAATTAATTTAAAAAGCTACTATTACTGCTCATCAGGTTCTATCACCTTCCAAACATGAAAGAGAATCTTACACGAAGAAGTTTAATTTTTACTGAGTTCAGACTAAATATCACAAAAATAATCATGATTTCTCACTACGATTTTATTCTCCCAGCTGGAAGGTTTGGTTTTGAAACTTAGTTCAGGAAGGAATCCCATCTTCTTCCCCTAATGCCCCAAACCATGCTGCTCCGTTCCTCCTCTGAACCATAGTACTTGTCTGCATCATACTGTTAGTGTATCCTTTGTGTATCTCTTCAGCTGTTCACTTTGGGCAAATTTTTGTTCTAATTTGCTAAATAAGCTAAGGAATGGGCTCTGTGTGTGTTTGTGTGTGTGTGTGTGTGTGTGTGTGTGTCTTGTTTGCTTTTTAAATAAACTGTATATTGGGATATCAGATCTAAGGATAGTGGGGCTTCAAAAAGTTCACCCATGATACTTTCCTGTGACTTCAGATCTTGGATGCAGTATGTTTTACAGTAATATGAGAACATAATGAGCAATTAGAAGATCTATATTTTAGGCTTGAGGCTGACTGTCCAGCTTACTGGCCTTTGGCAATGAGCCTCTCCCCCATTCTTGCACACCGCACTGCCGTAACAGAAAGCTATGTTTTCTCATCCATAAGATGAAAGTGTTGGGCAAGATGCATCAAAGAACAACCCTACTTTGAACAAGAGATGAGTTACTCAAATGAAATTGTCCTTGTAAATTAAGGGCAAGGACAACATTATATGCTTAATTTATGTTTCCCTACTCAGCAAATAATATGCTGTATTATGATCCTATTGGGTACTTAACGTATTGGGAGCCTAATACGTACTTGCCAACCTAATACACTGCCACAGACACTGAGAATAAATAGACACAAAGACCCCAAATCCACTAGTTCATTCTCCCTCTTTTTCTCTTTCTTTTGTCTCTTTCCCTCTCCTTTTTTAAGAAAATGAGTTGTATCTCCTAAAGCTGAAGTAAACGCTTTCAAATTTCCAAGCTCTAACCAAAACCAAGAGTAAATAGATGATCAAGGACCCACCATAGAGATACAAAGTTGTTTTTTCTGATCTCAGGGCAAGACCACAGTTATTCATTTGAAAAGAATTGTAAACTCCTACAAAGCAAAGATTTCTTGTTGACATCTCTGAATGCTTACACCATCCACTTTGCCCAGTATAGTTCTTTGCACATAAAAGCTACTCAATAGTTTCCCTCACCAGATTTATTTGATTGGTGGATGACTGCAATCATGTCAATGAAGTGAGCAAATAAAGGAATGCTTAAGAGAAGGAATGTAATCTCCCAGCATAGAAATATTTTAAAATATTGAGTGCAGATTTCATCTAGATGAGTATTTGAATCAATTTTGACTCTGTTAGTGTCCCTTAGTGTAGTATCATGCAGTGTGCAATACAGTCAATCAGGCAGGAGGTTTAAAAATGCAATAAAGACTATCTTAACTATAAAGCAAAACTACCAGATTTTCTTGTATAGTTTTAAAGCAACAGCTTTTCATCTTTACAACCTGCTAAAAGCATTGACAATTACACTTAAGTGGAATAAGTACAAAAATTGCCTCCAGGAGTATCACAATGTTAGGATACAGGAACCAGTTTTCAAACAAAATATAAACTATTACTTTCAACAGAAAACTCACACAATGGTTCAATATCAGCACAATGATACAACATTCTTAAATGCATTGAATGTCATTTATGCATAATGCAAAACAAAAAGACATTTTATACAAACAATATTTTTATACATACTACCAGTATTATTCTTTATATCGATTACCCATAAGTGTGAAAAATTTTAAAGTGCTTTCAGAAACTTAAAACAAGAAAAAAAAGGTATGAAATAGATTTAGTTTCATTTTTTAGTTAAGTGCATTTATCGAATGTCAACACTGTACTGAGTAGTGACTTTAGAATTGTACTTAATCAGGAAACGTTTATGATTACCTTCTCCACACAAGGCAAAGTGCCAGGAGCTCTGGAGCCACAAGGTTCAACTAGATAAGTTCATGTTCCAAGTCGCTTCTATTATATTAGAGGGGATAAATGAATGCACAGTCTTTCATATATTTATGTTTTATTAATCTTTTGAAATAGTGTTATTCATTTTAAAACAAAACTAAAAAGTGGAATATTGGTAAATTTTTTTTTCTGATGATGAAAGAGAACTTTAAATTATTTTCTTAAAGCAAACTAACCATGTTTCAGAGGAATCAAAATTTTAAATGGCTCCCTATTTCATTCAGAATTAATTTTAGACTTCCCCATTAGATACTAATGGCATTTTATACCATGATCACAAACTACTTTTTTTTCACATTATCTTCTGAGACTTCCCTACACTTACCCCAGAAACATTAGAATTTTATTTTCTGTTCCCTGAACACACACAAGGCTCTCCTGCCTTGCATCTTGCTTATTCTTTTTCCAACTCCTGAGATATTCCTAACCACCAGGAAAAATCCAGGCAATTTTTCAAGATGACATTCCCAAAGAACTTTTTGATCTCCTTATAATTCCTTCCTCAAAATCCTAATAATGTTTTTCTTGAACCCTCTCCCAGGGCACTTATTTTGTAAAGTTAAAGCATTTTGTACTGTTTGTTTGTTTGTGTTTTCAGTCATAGCCATTTTAAGGGGTGTGAGGTAATATCTTATTGCAGTTTTGATTTGAATTTCCCTAATGACTATAAATATGAGAGGAATTCCCCTCCTTTTCTTTTTGAGGAGTCAAGCTCCTGGCTAAAACTTTAGGTGTGACTTTTCAGGTCTGACCAAAGGCCATCGCAAGGCATGGTGTGTATCTAGTGCATTGCAGTCTTTGAAGGGATTATTGACAGGGATTCAGGACTTTCTTCTGAGCCATGCACTTACCCACATCTGCTTTCTAGCCTGGGAGTGTCCATTTGGAGGCGCATTTATCTGGGGCTTTTGGCAGATGCCTTCCTCATGTGCCTCTGCCAAGACTTCCTTATGGGGAGATGGGAGGGACCTTGAAGACACTTTTCTTCACTCTGCTCTGATTTAAGGACTCAGACCTTTGCCACTCTTAGTCTTTCACTGTTACCTTCCTCCCTTTCCCCCGCCAGCCTGGTCTATAAAACTGCAGGAGCCTTTTATTTGGAGCTCCTTCACTGTGAGGCAACCCCCACATCTGTGCTGATCCACTGGATCCTCTGCTGACACACCATTCCATGAGGAAAAATGGAGCAATGAGGGGAGTCAGAGCTTTCTCTGGCTTAGCCTCTTGCTTATGCTGTTGCAGGAAGTGATTAAAGGCCTGAGTGCTTCTTTCATTTTGGCTTGTTGTGTTAATTGGTTACTGTGATACCTGGTAACTCCACACTTTCCGGCTCAGTTGAGTCCTTGATACTTCTCACCTTTCTTTTCTGGAGTCTTCAAATATTTGGTAAGTGACCCCCGTGTGTCAAGCACTTTGTTTGGTGTTCAGTGGCAAAAAGGAGCTAAGGGTTTAGTATCCAAAACATTCAAATAAATCAGTTAGGAGAATAAGAGCTATGCCTGGCAGTACAGAGGAAGTAATGAGCAGAATTAAATAAGTCAAACCATGATCAGGACACCATACTGGCTAACAAAGTTGTGATGTGAAGGATAAATAGGTCTTAGGAGGATGCTAGGAAAAGTGAATTCCAGGCATAAGAAACAGCACAAGCAAAGGCACAGAGTCATGAAACAGCACCGTGGCTGCCAAAACATCAAATAATTAGTTGCAATAGAGTGAAGGATGTGTTTTTAGGGCTGTTGGAAATGAGGCCAGAGAAAATGGCAGAGAAAGCTCAGCAATATTCCTTTGCAATAAATATCAATCTATGAATGTACTTTAATTATTTTTATATGTTTTATTGACATAAATTCCATGTAACAAAATTCACCACTATAATCCTTTTAAAAAGTATAATTCAGTGGTGTTTGGTGTATTCACAATGTTGTACAACCATCAACACCATCTAATTTCAGAATATTTTCATCACCTTAGAGAGAAAACTCACACCTCCAAATTGCCCCTTCCTGTATCTCTTGGAAACCACTAATCTGTTTTCTGACTCTATGGATTTGTCTATTCTGGACACTTGCTATAAATGGAATCATACAATATGTGGTCTTTTGTGACTGGTTTCTTTCACTTCGCATAATGTTTTCAAGGTTCATTCATATTATGAAGGGTCTATACTTCAGTCCTTCTAAAGACTGAATGATATTCCATTTGCTCACACAAAACATTTTGTTCATCCACTCATCAGTTGATGCATTTGGATTGTTTCCACTTTGTGGCTATTACGAATCATGTTGCTATGAACTTTTGTACACAAGTTTTTGTGTTAACGTATGTTTTCAATTTTCTTGAGAGTGGAAGTGCTGGGTCATATGGTAACTCTATGTTTAACTTTTGAAGGAACTGCCAAAATATTTCCACAGCAGCTCCATCATTTTATATTCCCACCAGCAAGGCATGAGGGTTCCCATTTCTCCACATCTTTACCAACTTGTTATTTTCTTTTTTTTTTATTATAGGTATCATAGTGGATGTGCAGCGATATCACATTGTGGTTTTGATTTGTATTTCCTTAGTGACTAATGAGGTTGAACTAATGAGGCTTATTGACTACTCTTGTGGAGAAATGTCTACTCCAATCCTTTGCCTATTTTCTAATTGGGTTATTGGTCATATTACTGTTGAATTTTAAGTATTCCTGGTATATATTTGTCAGTAACCACTTATCAAATATGATTTGTGAATATTTTCTCCATTCTGTAGATTGCCTTTTCACTCTCTTGATAGTATCCTTTGATACACAAAAGTTCCTAATTGTGTTGAGTCCAATTTACCTATTTTTTCTTTTGTTGCTTATGTCTTTAGTATCATTAGAAACTGTCATCCAATCCAAGTTCATGAAGATTTACATCTCTCTTTCTTTTTATGAGTTTTACAGCTTTATCTCTTACATTTATGTTTTTCTGTTCTATTTTAAGTTAATTTTGTATATGGGAATAAGGTAGGCACACAGGGTTTCTTTTAATGTAGATATCCATTTGTCACAGCACCATTTATTTCCCCATTGAATAGCCATGCACCCTTCTCAAAATCGATTTACTAAAGAAATATCATATTTATTTCTAGATTTTAGTTCTATGCTCTTGATCTATATATCTATTCTTCTGCCAGTATCAAATTGTTTTGATTACTGTAGCTTTGTAGTAGGTTTGAAATTAGGAAGTGTGAGCCCTCTGGCTTTGCTTTTTTTTTTCTTTTAATCAATATTGCTTTGTCTATTCAGGGCCTTTTTTATTTTCACATAAAAATTAGATCAGCTTGCACATTTCTGCAAAAGAGGCAATTAGAATTCTGATAGGGATTGTGTTGAGTCTATAGATCAATTCTCATTCCATTCCCCTCTCAGAATTTTCAGTTAATCAAGATGGTGTTATTGATCTGTACTTTATTAATTAGACTCCTAAAATTACAATTATTGGGAGCCAAATATACATGGGTTAAATTTATCAAAATATCATACTTAATTTAGATTTCAATTTAAATTCAAGTTTCAATAAATTTTTTCCCAGGGAATTTTTAGATAAATAAATGTGCTCTTAGTGTAGATATAACAAATTTCCTTAATATTTGCCATGGATTCAGGTTTAGATATAGCATATACTGCCCCCAAATACATTAAAATGGCTTCTATATTTTGGAAGAATATTTACCAATGTATATCCTAAGATTCTTGATAATCCCTATGCATATTGTAGGTTGACAAAAGCAATTTTTAATCTGTAACTGACAATAAAATTATCAATTTTCTTTTTAAACTATTGGTTTAAACTATAGCCTACTTGATTTATTTTTTCTTTAGCCTACTTCAACCTTGAAAGTTTAAAATGATATATTCATTTATATTTGTAAAAGACAATTTTCTAGATTTAAAACTTCTATGTATAAATATCATACATTTACATACACAAGATGTGGTGCCCTGATTTTTCTACCAGACAGGGAATCTGGAACTCATGGCATTAAGTAATGTGACACATATAATACATTTGTGCCTAGAAGTGTCCTGATAGCTTGATATGCATCTTGATAAAAACAGACAAATCCTCAAAGCAAAAATTAATTATTATAAAACATACATGCTCAAATGAGAATTAATTATTCTAGAATTACTATTTGCACACATAGTTTTGATTCTCCAGAAGATTTGAATTTTAAGAACAATCGATACATACATACATAAACTGATTATGTAGTTACAGTCATTAGGTCAATTCACTTCTAATTTGATTGTGTTTTATTCCCCAAGACTATGATTAAAGCTATACAAATTGTCAGATGATTTAGTCAATATGTTTGGGAAGTGACATCCATGATATTTTAATTAGCATTGTAGTAGAGGATTTGTGGGTAAACCCCCACAAAATCAAATGAATTGTTAGCCTATCATCCTGAATGTTCTGTATAGTTTAGAGTTGAGGATGGTACATAGCAAGTTCAAGTGTTTAGACTAAGCCAGCTAATATTTTATAAAGAGCCAAGTAATTCCCTTTTTATCAACAATAATATTAAAGACTAATATGGTGGAACAAAGTGGGCTTAGTTCTTTATTTTTAATCAAAGTGGTTTTTAGCCTAATTATAATTTCTAAATAATTGATCCTATCTTTCTTTTAATTTCCATACAAATTTATAAATTTATATAACCATCAAAAATATTAACTGACAATTAAATTATCATTGTTTTATTTTTACAATTAATTTATGGAAAATCATAACACCCGGGTAGAAGAGTTGCTTTAAATATGGAGACTTTCTTTGGTTTTTGTTTTAACTTGAAGAAATGTTGCTATAGAAGTTCCAGATATCATGAAGGCAATTAGAGCAGTCCCTAGGATTAGGTTGCCAGGCCCTGTATTGAATTGAGCAAAGAAATGAACTCCAGCTATTGTGAGATTAAAAAAAGATGAAAAAAAAGTATTATATTAGTAAGCTGTCTATTTAAAGAAGGAACATATTAGAAGCTAACAGAAATTCATTATATGCAGCAAATGGGACTGAATAATTATTCTCCTGACTAAAGCTCTTTGTAAAATTGTTGCATAATCTTAAGTAAAAGAGATGTGCTATCTACCATGGAGGCAAAGAGTGACTTCAAACAGTCTCTTAATTAATTCTTTGCCAAAAGATATAATCCCTCCACATAATGGAGAAATTTAAGAAAATCTTTCTTTTTTCTAAATCCTAAGTACTATTTACTATTATTGAAATATGTACCCTATGGAGACAATTAAAACAATTAGGTGGAGAAAAGATTGTATTATTTATTGAATCAATACAAAAGGCTTTGAATATTTTCTATAAACTTCAGAGAAATAAACAACAGCATCAGCTGATTGATATTTCACAGAATAGAATGCAGTTGCCTGAAACAGATGAGTGGACTTCAGTGTCAGACAGATATATTTGTGTCTCAGCCTCAACACTTCACTTGTGTTACTTTGCACCTGTAAACTACTTTCTGAGTTACAACTTTTTCACTTAGAAAGGATGTATAATGACATGTACCACATTAAGTGGTTGGAAAAATACATGAAATAACATAGGTATATCTAGCAAAGTACTTAAAGAAAAATAATCCTAGAATTAAATTTCCTTCTTATTTGAAGTCGATGTTGTTTCCCTATAACTTGGTCTTATTAGGCTATTTCTGTGCCCTGAAGCACCCAGAAGCAGTTGAGTATTTGAAGACAATTAGGAATTGTCAAGTCTTTTCTTTCTTTAGTTAAGCAAAAACAACTTGGTTCTTGGTATTCTCAGAATAGGAAGGAGTCCTTAGGAAGTAAAATAAGTGCAGTGAAAACAAAACAAAATAAAAAGAACTAGAGAGTATGGGAAGTCCATTGGTGGTCTCTAAGTCACTGGTAACACCATGAGGAAAACTGATTTCTGGAAGGACTGATCTAGGTCGTATTTAATGCGATAGCACATGCAAGACAAACTTTGTAACTTCACATTTTCTCCCATTTCTACTATTTAGATTTTTCATACAAACTTTGAAGGCTTTCATTCTATTGAAATAATTTCTCTATGTTTTGCCACTATAATGAGTCAATAGCTCATACATTGTATCCTTTGTTACCTTGGTACTACCTGTAATAAATAAGAGATTATTCTTTTCTTTAGAATTAAAAGAAGGGAAACAAATATTTCCTTATTTGGCTGACAGAAGAATACATTTAACACGGGCTTTTGTCCATGAAACTTAGTGAATGAGTAAAGGGCAATTATATGTTCATGTGTAATCACTGCCCACTTACTCTATAATTAACTCAGAGGTGTTGGAAAAAAAGACATGATTTGAGTAATCTACAGCAACTGGGTTCCTTTCCTAACAAAATACATTTTTGGAATAAATTTTATTTTCTTTACAGTTAGAGTCATCTTTTTGAACATCCTGAAATTTTAGACAATCATCTTGGAGAGTGAAGTAGATTTCTTTGCCTTGAACAGCTTCCCCCAAAGATATAGCACAAAACTGATACTGGCCATCTTTAATCTAAATTAGCCTTTTCTATACCATGAACGCAAGACACGTAATGCTACTTCTTTGTGAAGGTAATAAATGTTAGGGCAGCAAAAACATGACAACAGAAAAAATCCTAAAAAAGAGCACCACAATCAAATAAGTTTGGGTAACTTTAAACGGAAAGGAGGGGAGAAGGAAATCAGTATTTTGAAGAGATAGAGAATAAGGTGTGTTGTAAATATTTCTGAGGTGATATATATAAGATATTCCTTAATTTTTAGGTGAGAAACATTTTTTTCCTTTTTGGAGAAACATCTGTCCATCTAATTCCATGAATGAAGTTTGAGGTCTTTTCTACAGGGAAGTAACATGGTGAATTGAGGGGATCATGGCCTTTAAGTTAGGAAGAAAATGTTGGACTCTTTTCCCTACCCCGTACAAGCTATGTGTTGGAGGCAGATTCTTGATCTAAGTCTGTGTACTGTTCTGTAAAATGTGTGATTATTAAAATTATTTGAGGTAGGTATATAAAACTTCTAATATACAATAGAACCCAACAAATGGTAGCAGTTTTTATTATAGATAATAAAAAAATGTATTTGAGGAAAGATGCAAACATTTAGGTGTGTGTTTTGCTTGATGTAATACATAAATAAAAAATCCAGGAAGGAATAAATACTAAACTATTAGTAGGAAAAATGTTAATAGATTTATGTATAAATGCAATCTCTGGGTAAAAATTTAGTACTTGGAAAATTGAAGTAAATAACATTGAACTATATTGTTGCTGCAACTTAAAGATTGTCTCCCTTCCAGAGAAGCTTCTGAAACAATAGTTATTTTTGTTTCATTAAAGAACAAATATCATATTAGAAGTATGTTAATGAACAAGAAGGCAAGAGATAGTCACAAATAAGATTAAAAGTTGAACTCAAAATCAAAGTAGTCTGGTAACACATTTACGAAATATGTATTTGTTTAATCTTTTATTGTGGAAGCTATTTCTGCTCAACCCAATAAAGGTGAGTATTGTTTTTAGAATTTTTTTTATTTCAGAGTATTATGGGGGTATAAACATTTTGCTTACATAAATTGCTTTTCTACCATTTCAGTCTAAATTATAAGAGTGCCCATCCCACAGATAGTGTGCATTGTACCAATTAGGTGTAATTTTACCCATCCCCTCCTCCCCCCTCCCACTTGCCTGACACCTGATGAATGTTATTTCCATATGTGCACTTAAGTGTTGATCAATTAGTTCCAGTTTAATGGTGAGTACATGTGGTGTTTGTTTTTCCATTCTTGTGATACTTCACTTAGAAGAATGGTCTCCAGTTCCATCCAGGTTAATACAAGAGGTATTAGTTCACCATTTTTTATGGCTGAGTAGTACTCCATGGTATACGTATACCACATTTTATTAATCCATTCATGTATTGATGGGCACTTGGGTTGTTTCCACATGTTTGCAATTGTGAATTGTGCTGCTATAAACATTCACGCGCAGGTGTCTTTTTTATAGAATGTCTTTTATTCCTTTGGATAAACACCCAGTAGTGGGATTCCTGGATCAAATGTTGTTCTACTTTTAGTTCTTTGAGGTTATCTCCATATGACTTTCCATACGGGTTGTATTAGTCTGCAGTACCACCAGCAGTGTATGAGTGTTCCTGTCTCTCTGCATGCATGCCAACGTTTGTTGTTTTTGGACTTTTTGATAAAAGCCATTCTCACTGGAGTTAAGTGATATCTCATTGTGGTTTTGATTTACATTTCCCTGATGATTACAGATGTTGAGCATTTATCCATATGTTTTTTGGCCATTAGTCTATCTTCTTTTTAAAAGTTTCTGCTTATGTCTTTTGCCTACTTTTCAATGGGGTTGTTTGATTTTTTTTTTTTTTTTTGCTGATTTGCTTGAGTTCTTCATAGATTCTAGTTATCAGCCCTTTATCGGGTGTATAGCATGCAAATAGTTTCTCCCATTCTGTAGGTTGTCTGTTCGCTCTAATGATTGTTTCCCTGGCAGTGCAGAAGCTTTTTAAAATTTGATCAGGTTCCATTTATTTATTTTTGTTGTTACTGTGATTGCTTTTGGGGTCTTCTTCATAAATTCTTTGCCTAGGCTGATGTCTATAAGAGTTTTTCCAACATTTTCTTCTAGAATTCTTATGGTTTCATGCCTTAGGTTTAAGTCTCTTATCCATCATGAGTTGATTTTTGTGGGTGGTGAGAGGTACAGATCCTGTTTCAGTCTTCTACATGTGGCTATCCAATTTTCCCAGTGCCATTTATTTAATAGGGATTCTTTTTCCCAGTGTATGTTTTTATCTGCTTTTTCAAAGATAATGTGGCAACATGAAGATAGTTTTATGTTTGGGTTCTCTGTTCTGATCCATCAGCCTATGTCTCTGTTCTTGTGCCAGTACCATGCTGTTTTGGTTCCTGTAGCCTTGTAGTATAGCTTAAAGTCTGGTAGATCGATACCTCCCAATTTGTTCTTTTTGCTTAAGGATTAAGGATGCTTTGGCTGTATGCGGTCTTCTCTTGTTCCATCCAAAGCTTAGAATTATTTTCTCTAGATCTGAAAAAATGATGATTTTAATAGGGATTGAATTGAATCTGTAAATAACTTAGTGCAGTATAGACATTTTAACAATTGTGTTTCTGCCAATCCATGAGCCTGGTATATTTTTCCATCTGTTTATGTCCTCTGCTATTTCCTTCCTCAGTGTTTCATAGTTCTCCCTGTAAAGGTCTTTCACCTCCTTAGTTAAATATATTCCTAGGTATTTTATTTTCTTTGTAGCTATTGTGAAAAGTGTTGAGTCTTTGATTTGGTTCTCAGCTTGGCTGTTGTTGGCGTATATGAATGCTACTGATTTGTGTACATTGATTTTGTAACCTGAGACTTTGCTGAATTTATTTATCAATTCCAGTAGTCTCTTGGCAGAATCTTTGGGGTTTTCTAGATATAAGATTGTATTGTCAGCAAAGAGTGATAGTTTGATCTCTTCTGCCTCCATTTAGATATCTTGATTTCCTTCCATTTGCTGATTGCTTTGGCTAGGACTTCCATAATATGAAGAAGGAAGGAATCCTTCTCAACAGGTTTTACAAAGCCAGCATAACCTTGATACCAAAGCCAGGAAAGGACTCAACAAAAAAAAGAAAACTACAGACCAATATTCCTTATGAATATAGATGGAAAAATTCTCAAAAATCCTAGCAAACCAAATTCAGCTGTTCATCAAAAAAATAATCCATCATGACCAAGTGGGTTTCATCCCAGAGACTCAAGGATCGTTCAACATACACAAATCTATAAATGTGATTCACCACATAAATAGAAGTAAAAACAAAGACCACATGATCCTCTCAATAGACGCAGAAAAAGCATTTGACAAAATTCAGCACTCTTTCATGATAAGAATGCTTAGTAAAATAGGCATAGATAAGACTTACCTCAAAATGATAAAAGCCTTATATGACAAACCCACAGCCAATATCATACAGAACAGGGAAAAATTGAAAGCATTCCCACTTAGAACTGGAACCAGACAAGGTTGCCCACTATCACCACTTCTATTCAACATAGTATTTTTAGAATTCTTAACGAGCAAAGAGCTTTAAATTTCACAAGGGCTTGAATCTCAAGTCTTGTATTTTCCAGTCAGAGGCAAATACTTTTCCAGGTTATTAATTCTAATCAATGCTGCAATTCTTACCTACATAATTTAGCCAAAAGAATAGAAATCTAAACTGAAATGTAAAGAGCTGATTGTTCTTAAATATTTTCTAGTACCAAACTGTATAGACATTAGTTTAAATGCTGTTTTCCACCTCCTGTAAGGCTCATCAATATTCTAAATGTTTTCTTTACCTACTAGAAGTGGCACAGTTCTCTTCCCTATAAAGGGAGGATGGGGAGGCCAAACCTCCAGGCGAATCTCGCTTTCCTTCCTGAAGTAGATGGAATTTGCATTTTGTATTCTTTTAGTAGAGTTGAGTATTTATTTGACTAAATCTTCTAGCAGGTAATGTTGATTTAAAAAATTCTTTTAATAATGTAAACAACCAAATAAATAATTTCCTTAATCTGTTGGTTTGCTGTTTTATGTTAACAAAATTGCATTATCATTCTAAAATATAGAATTCATTATTTTCAGTAAAATGCAACAGTTTAAAAGTCACTATTTTTTTTTCTTTTGTTGGTAAGAATTTTTTAAAATTCCAGGAAAATAATAGAATTTTTGGCTAATATTACTGATGTCAAAAAATCAGCCCCAGTTAGGGTGAACACAAAGAAAACCACACCAATGCAAATAACAACAAAATAAGAACAATAACATTAATTGGAAAAATAAAAGAAGGAGAAGGCAGTGGTTAAAGTGCTGATAAAATGATAAAGAGAAATCTTAAAAGCAGCCAAAGAATAAATGCAAATTACATAAACAGAACTAATACAAATTACAGCAGACTTTTTTTTCCAGACACCATGCAAAACAGCAGAAAATGGAATTAAATCTTTAAAGCACCAAAAAAATAGTCAAATTTGAAATTTATACATGGAGAACTATCTTTCCAAATTGAAGGAAAAATAAAGGCTTTATTTTATCCCTGAGAGAGAATTCATCTCAGTATACCTGTGCTGCAAGAAACGTTTAGGAAAAACAGAGCTTCAAGATGATTGAAACAAACACTAACAGAACAGGAAATTTCACAATAAAGGTAGAGATTTCAACACACATTTTCCATAATTCATAGAACAAAAAACAAGTACTCTATTTTAGACAGAATTTAGAGGATTGGACTTCAGTCATATCTCTGATTGGGCATGGTAGAAGGTGGTAATTTTAACCAGGCAGTTTGGAGAAGTGTTAGACAATGGCATTTAGCGAAAAGCCTGTAAACAATGGAAGTATTAGGGAAATGATAAGAAATAATAAGGATAGAGAGGCAGTTAAAGAAGATTTTACCTCTCAGCTGATATTGTGGTCAAACCACTGTACAGATTGTATGGCTAGGAGACCAGGTGTAGTGAGTGCTTTAGACATCTTCAAATAAGCAGTAATCAAGTTGGATAGAAAATAAATTCTAAATTGCTAGACTACATTGCAAACAAAACACAAAGTCAGATAATATACCATTGTTAAAATCATGGTGCCAGATGAGATTCACTGAGATTCACTGAATCAGTAATTATAATATTTTTGCTGCATTTATCATACACAGCATCAGATTCCTGGCCTAATGAAAGTTCATGACAAACTTATGTCAACATATTATATATGATGTATAGCTGTAGCAGTCAAAGATGAATAATATTTTGTCTTTGTATTACATAATCACTAAGGGGAACAGATTATATTTGTAAAGGAAGGATTATTTTTTTAAGTAAAAGTTGGGGATAGTTACTTATTTGTAGGGAATTGCAAAGGCAGAAAATACCAATGTCTCTTTGCTTCAATATAACATCAGTGAAATAGATATAAATAATAAAATGTGTAACAAATTCCAAGGGATCTATAGTATTAGAATAGAGAACTACACGGACCAAGTTAGTTACATGCCTTATATTTATCTATAGTATTAGAATAGAGAACTATATGAACCATGTTCGTTACATGTCTTATTTCCCTTTTGCTATGTGGAATGGATAAAATTCTTGTCTTTATGAAAATATGTGTGACTAAATTTATTTAATGTATTAACTTAAAAACAACAAGAAAAAATATAAACTAAAAATATAATCATTAGAATGGGGATAGAAACGTGTCAATTCAAGTAGGTTGACGCTGAAAATAATAATGAGAATAAGGCAATATGAGCCTAAAGTAACAATTTGTCTCAACTCATCAACTTTATAAGATTGTGAATTTTTGAAAACAGATCTTAAAAAAGAGAAGAAAAATGATAAAATGGTATACAGTATTAAAATGTACTATTTTTTAACACGTGCAAGGTAAAAGGAATAACAGAATCAGGCAAATTCTATAAGCACACTTTCCCATTGCGCTCTATATAGAGAGTAGATTCTTCACAGACAAAACAATCAAGTTATGTGGTATGATATAGATATGGAAATAGAAGTTTTATATATTCATGACTAAAAATCGGTGATTACTTGGAATATCATTTCACTCATTTCATATGCTTTTAATGATGGAAGCAAGTTAGTAATTGCGGTCTATTTTTTTTTAAATTAAATTAGCCATGATAATGTCATTAGCCTAACTCCCAATTCCTCTGAACTTTGAAATATAACTATTCTTTTCTCACATAATCTGCTTACGTAAAGGTTAATTACCGTGTGTCTGTATATGTGCATGCACGTACATAGAAGGCTATATTTATTCATTTGCATGCCAGAATAATTAATTATTCCATCTTTTCTTCTTATGCTACAGAACTATTATCTTTTGTTATGGCAATGAGCCAAAACAGTGCACACAATTCTTTGTTTCCTTTAGCAGGATATACTGGCCATACCTTCTTTTAATTAGGACTATTTTCTTTCATATGAGTTTATTCGTTTACTAGGATGGCCATAACAAACTACCACAGAGTAGTTTGGCTTAAACAACAGAAATTTATTTTCTCATACAGTTGTGGAGGCTAGAAGTCCAACATCAAGGTGTTGGTAGGTCTGGTTTTTGCTGAGGCCTCCCTCTTTGGCTTGCAGTGGCCACTTTTTCCCTGTGTCCTCACGTGGTCATTCTTCTTTGTGTGTGTATCCCTGGTGTCTCTTTGTGTGCCCAGATTTCTTCTTGTAAGAACACCAGTCAAATTGGATTAGGGCCCCTAACAACTTTATTTTAACTTAGTCACCTCTTTAAAGGCCCTGACTCCAAATATAGTCCAAATTTTGAGGTACTGGGATTACATATGAATTTTTCCGGGACACAATCCAGCTCATAACCATACATGTACATATTTATTCATTTTTTAATGCTTCATTGTAATAGTAATTGTAATACCTTAGAACACAAAGTAGATTTTACTTCTTAACACTATTTAAATTATTTCAGATAATTTTAGCAATCCTGTCAACTCTGTATAAAATTTCAGTCTTCTGTCTTACTCCTAAAGATTGCTTCTCACAGGCTGCATTTGTCCTGTCTCTAGGAGCAGGCTACTTTTCCTCATATAGATAGCAATTTGGAAAGTCAGATATTCATGCCTCTTAAAATTTTTATGTAAATTTAATGTAAGTAGGCATCCAGATGTGTGGTCTAAAAAATTTTCTCTGAAAATTTTTTCTTTGTATTATAGATATTATATTACTGGGCAACAGTCATTTCTTTATTATTTTAATAACTACCAATTTTTAGCTTTAAGTGTATTCATTTGTTGAATAAAGGAGATATTACAGTACACAACTACAGGCAGGCATTTTCAATCTAGGGTTACTAAGTGCCTCTGCTTATATTTCAATGATATATGCTTTGGTCTTAATTCATTGGAATCTGAGAGTATTATCTACATTTAGCTTTTAGGGAATTTGAGAACAGCTAATTAACTTCAACTTAAGTAAATATGTAACTGTCAGAACTAAGATAGTGAAAGAATATTATTGATCAGACATTAGGATAATAAATGTTATCATGTGCCAGTAGTGATATCTGATATTTATAATATGGCATAATGTTATTAGAATACATTTTACAAATACATAGCACATAGAACATCAAATCTGTTGACTTTCACAGTTTTTATCAAGCAACTAAATGCAGGGTGTGTAGTATATATATCATACCTAAGAAAGACATTACTTATGCCATGCTTAATTAATATGACAATTAAATGTATATGATCAATTACACAATGAACTGAATGTGGACATTCTAGTTTCATGTCATGGCACTTTGAAGAAGAGGAAAAAAAGAATGCCAACCTTTAGTAACATGATATAAAATTCCATCCTAATGGCATTCTAACATGAAAATAGTAGAAGAAATTTGCTTTTTGTTTTATCATGTCTACTGGACCATTTGGGAACTAATATATGATGCATACTAGGTCCATCCAGTAATGTAAGCAAAGTTCTAAAAATAAAACAAAATGCTGAAAAGAAAAAGGTTATTATGGGGTATAAAGAAGAAAAGAAAATAGCACAAAATGTCAATTGGATTTTGAGATTTGTATAAAAAAAATCAAGCAATCGCTTTCTATGCATACTTGCTATTTGTGTTTATATTGATTAATTGCAAGATAAATAAAATGTGAGCATTTTAATTCTAGAAAGGAAAATGCTGTTAGCCATATGCAGACTGAACTTTATAAAGCTGTTTCTAAATGTGCTAATCCTGTTGAAGTTAAAGGATAGGAAGCATACCTTAAACATGTTTTCATTGTTGTCGTTGAGAGATAATGACCCTAGTCTGGCCCAAATCTATTCTATGGCTTGGGAAAGGACGAGCAATGTTCAAGTAAGTGTGTCAGCCAAGTGATAAGAAACAGTAGGTGAGTGTGCAGTGGTGCTTCCCAGGGGTTATTGTACAAAAAATCTATCTATCTATCTATCTATATATATAAAAGAATTGAATGAGGTGCTGTTTTCTAAAATTGGCCATTCAGGGAATCTCTTTATGAATAATATTTAATGTCCACTATAGACTGTTTTATAATGCAACAAACCATTCATCTCCTTAAAATACACACCTATACTTTCATTCTTTCTCATTGTCTTCATAAAAAGTGCATTTGTCATTATGGGCAGGGACCAAAAAAAGCAGAATTCCTATACAGAAAATAAATACATTTGGGGTAGGGGGCACAAATATAGAATCAAACAAAACCCTAAAACACAAGTCAAAATACAGAAAGAAAACTATATCAGTTGGCCTAAGCAATTGAAGGAAATTGGAAATGGATGTTCAGATAAAAGCAGGAGCACCTATGGGTAAAGTATGAGGGAAGAGTGATTATATTTGCATCTATCTTGTTCAAATTTTGAGTAATTCGAGATAGATAGGACTTTCCTGAGTCCTTCTAAGTAAATATGCCTTTTGGTGGTCAAACAATGTTTAAATGGCATGTAATGAAACAGTTTAAAAATATATTATTTCTGTAACCGATAAGATTATGGCCAAAATGAGGGGAAACAATGTAAAAGATCAAAAGCTATAATATAAATTCATGTTAAATTATGCTAATTTATTCATATTAGATTATGATTTGCAAGGCACTAACTGAATACACAGCTCAGAGTTGTAGTAAAGTTCATTATGCCCTATGTTGAAAGATCTACTATCTTTTTAAATAAAGTCCAAGGTCTTGGTAAAGCTCCTGTCTCTAACAAATGTAATTAAAACATATTTAATAGGTATAAGTGTAGAAAATTCTTTCATGCTAAACAGTTAGCATGTGGCTTTTCATTTCTTCTATCTTCTGACCAGAGTGTTTACACTATAATGGAAAATAATACTGTTCCTTGCCATCCTGGTTTCCATTCCACCCTATCTAAGAACACTTCCAACATCCTTAGATAGGGAGATAAACTGTTTTCTGTCTTTCTGCATGTCACACTATATTACTACCATTTCAATAATCTTCATATAGCATATATATAAAAACATATACATCATATATAAATGTATATATTTCATATATATCATATAATATCATATATATGTCTTTGTCTTTCATTACATTGTATGGTCCACGAAGGAAGGGGATTTTATTCACTTTGTATTCTTTCTACTTATACCTGACATAATTGCAGCTTGAAAATATAAATCAAACAACTGGATGAGTTCCTGGCCTGACAATTTTGAGTTGAAATACATTACTTCTTACTTATTCTTTCAGCATTTTTCTGCCTTTCTGCATTTCATAAATGATGTAATGCATGAAAAAAGCTTAACGTAGTGCCTGGCAAAAAGTAAACACATATTAAATAATCACACTCATATAATTAAGTCCCTGCTTCAAGTAATTCTCCGTTCCTCTCCCTCAAACACCCAGAACTTCCTAGTCTGATACTAAAACCAGGGCCTTCGCTCTACAGATAGTATTCTGATCTCAAAGCATAGACAGGCAACATTAGCATTTGTAAGTAAGAGTTATGCTTTTGAGATGAAGTTAGTACAAAGTCCTTGAATTCTTAATCATTGGAAGACTTACTTTCCTGTCCTCCAAAAGATGTATTTCCTGGCTTACATGTGTTTACAATGCTATAAGAGAGAAACATGGAATTCTCTGTAGATAACACAGGCATTAAATGCTAAAATAACATAAAACATGTACAATGGCCATTCAAATATCTTCTTTCATAGAACACTTTTCAAAACTTTGCCCATTTTTAAAAAAAAACTGGGTTGTCACTATTGAGTAGTAATTGTTCTTTATATATTCTGGATATGTGTCTTCTGTCAGATATATATCTTATGAATATTTTCTCCCAGTCTGTAGCATGTCTTTCATTTTTTAATGGTGTTTTTCAAAGAGTTAAAGGTTGTTATTGTTTTAAATTTTGATGAAGTCCAATTTGTAATTTTTATTCCTATGGTCCTAAGAAATCTTGGCCTACCCTAAGGTCACTAAGATTTTCTTCCTAAATTTTATAATTTCAGCTTTTATGCTTAGGTCTATGATCCACTTTGGGTTGATTTTTACATGTTGTGAGAGGTAAAGACAGAGGTACATTTTTCCATATTGATAACCACTTGTTCCAGCATTTTCTTGCATTCGTTTGCCAAACCCCAGTTCTGAAATCGTGATTTGAGGAGAACTATATAACCCCTGCATATGCAAAGGATTGCGTTAGAGGGAAACTGGAATCTTTATTAATGCACAATGGACATGCCTAAGCTTTGCTCTGGAGAGCGCCATTACCTCTGTCTTCTAAGGTTGCTTTCTATGTAATCATTCTTAAAAATATAGTTCAGAAGAAAGTCCTACAGTGTCTTTGATCACAAAATATACAGAAATGTGGGACACCCTAGAGAATTATCTTCCTTGGCTTCTCTTTCTTTTTGGTTTCTTATGCTTTCAGTTTGCTGAGCTTCTTGATCTGAATTTCAAAAAATTTGGGATTTTTCAGCCATTGTTTCTGCCAATTTTTTTCTTGTCCCCTTCTCTTTCTGCTTTCTGTCATGGACTGCATTTGCACATTTGTTAGGCCACATAAAGTTTTCCCATGGCTCACCGTTGGTTTGATTATTTTTTCTAGTATTTTTCTGTGTTTCATTTTTAATAGTTTCTATTGTATGTCTTTAAATTCATAAATCTTTCTTCTGCAATGTCAAAAACAAATGGTAGGGGAACTGTTCTAGAGTAAAAGAGATTACGAAGATGATAATGTAGGCGCCATATAACAGCTACGTTTCGGGAACATTTTTGAAATTTAGATACATCCTAGGTATTTTATACGAGGCAATTATTGTTAATTTTCCTGGAAGAGATAACGGGATTGAGATGACACAGGAGAATGTCCTGGTTTTTGTGTGTGGATGTGAAATTACCTTGGAAGTAAAATATTAATAGCGCCTGCAACTTACTTTCAATGGCTTCCTCAGGAAAATGAAACAAAAATAAAAAGTTCTGTATTTGTAGTTATCTAGATAGATAAGTACAGTAAATTTTATTGTCTGGGTCTCCTGACACACGCATATTTATGGTACTATATGTTTGTATATTTCTGTTTGAAAATTTTCAAAATTAAAAATTATAAAATTAAAAATAATTATTTTATCTTGCTATGATATACAAAGTAGCGTATTTCATGTAGGCTTAAGGATGTTCACTTCAAATGTTGAAAATTGGAGTAGTAGCTTGGACAAGAAATTTAAACAATTCTACCAGTAAATATTTCTGACGTTGAAAATATTAAGTCCAAGTTTTAGACGTTTGTATTCAGGAAAATCACTTTGGCCCCATAGTAGCCCATTTTTGGAATAAACTGAGTTTATATGTACTCAGAATATGATAGGAATATATTATCCTAACTCTATTACTGAGCTAAAGTACTTTTCTAGTCTGGATTTATGAGGATTACTACAAGAAGTATTATGGTCATATGTATTATATATTCATACATATGTACTACTTCATGCACTGTTATTTCCTACTTTCACTGACTTTGAAGTGCACTTAATCACCAAGTTTTGCCACCTCCCCCAAAATATGTAGCTGTGGACTTTCCATAAATTCTCTTAGCATTGGGAAAAATTGTTCATTACTTTGCTACACTGTAAAGTACGAATGATTTTACATAGCTTTGCTAACCAATGGAATTCTTGAGCAGGCAGGTCTTACTGGAATACCTGCAGAGATCCCTGTCACAATTTTACATAGTTTATTAGTTTTTGGTGGCTTCTGTAAATCCTGCAATTTTGTAGCTCCCTGAGATGGGAAAATTTCAGAAACCCTTGCCCTGCTTTGTGTGACTGAATAAACAGACTTGTAGTTATTATAATTACAATTTTTTCATTAGAAGAAAAAAATTTCTTGATGCCATGTTATAAATAGAACATGTCATTCATATTATATATATAAAATATATTTAACTCTTTTCAGAGATTAGAAATAATTTTTTAGAGTGCCATTTCTTTTTCTCTGTGTCTCTGTCTCTTTCTTTCATTTAATTTAGAAAAAAAGGATTGAAAAAATTATTTTACACAATAAACATGGCTATTAAGGAGCATGTGATGAAACAGGAAGTCCTGTGCTTTTAAAAAGTGATTTGGCATTCCATATTCAGATTTTTTAAAAAGTTAATATGCTTTGATGTAGTATTTCCACTTCTAAAAATATACCTAATTAACAACAAATGTAACATTTGCAGTATGGTAGACACATGGGAAACAAAGTAAAACTTCAACTAAAGGATATGATTACAAAAATAAGTTTATAGACCTTAAATTTTAATATCTTCGTAATTAAAATGAGGTTTCCAAAACTATTTTATTGAAGTAAAAAGGCAATATTGAATATACAAATAGAATACAAAAATATTGTGTTAAAGACATATTCAATATGATTTTATCTTTGTTATATATATATGTAGGAAAAATCTGGGAAATATACTAATTTAAATAATCATTATCTTTAGGTAACAGAGTTTTGGCTAATGTATATTTCACTCTCTATTTTTTTTCTGTAATTTTAAGCTATTTCAACATTTCATAATAAATATTTTTCACATATCCTTTCAGCAGGGGTCTGTAGACTATTTCCATAGGCCAAATTCTGTCTTTGTAAATAAAGAATTATTGGAACACAGCCACACTCATTTTTTTTTATGTTTTCTATAACTTCTTTCATGCTACAAAGGCAGAGTTGAGTAATTGCAACATCTAGAATTTATGACTAGCAAAATCCAAAATATTTACTATCTGGCCCTTTACAGAAAAGGTTTTCAGTTTCATTAAGTTCAAGTTTTAAATCAATCAAGAATTCTAAAAAAAAATTGGATGCATCAAGAAGTGATATAAAAATATTTATTACATAAAAGCCTGCATCTGTCAGACAAATTTGTTAAAATTTTGTTTATCCTTAAAATTGTGATTTCTTTTAATCACTATTTTAAAGCAGAGATTCAAGTGACTCAGAATGAAGAAATACACTTCAACATACTCTTTTAGACAAAATTAAAGCTTCAAATGCAGAAGCAAGGTTTTTAAATCCTCCTTCATCTCCACACTGCACCTCTTTAAAGAGATAACAGGGAACAACTATAAAAAAATGATTCGATCTTGAAATTGGTTAATACTTCAATTATGGCCACTGTTAAAGGAGGAACAGAGCTCAGAGCAAAGAACTCACTAACCTCTCTTTCCTTTTACTGCTGTTTCTGTCTTGCTTTGAATCCTAAGGTAATAAGAAAAGATAGTAACTTCCCAACTGTATAAACCACAGGGTTCTTTGTGATTCACAATATAGTAAGTGCTCTTAAAAAAAAAATAAAAGCAACTCATGGACAATGGGGATAAAATCAATACATTGTGTCAATAGACAAAGACCTAATATCAAAGCTCCCAATTGAAAGGTACAGGATTCTATAAATCCTTTTAGTATAGTGTTGCCTATATATTACTATTGATTTTCTAAAGAGGGCTTTAGAAGCCCCAGTTGTCTGGAATATAATTTTCCAGTTTTCTTAAACTTATGCTTGATTTCTTTTTCTCCTACTTTCACTATAATTCTACTTTATTGATTTCCCATTTTACATACACTCCCTCCTCAAAGGGAAAGCTTGACCCACCTTGGAAGAATGAGTGATGTGAGAAAGCGCCCTAATCATCAGGCTGCAACGCTTTCTACACTCCCCAGACTCTCCAGGCAGGCTACCAGGAAAGTGATTGCTGTTCTTTCTCAGGCTAGGTTTCTTTTCTTGTAACAGTGTTGACAGGCAGACAAAGGGGGGCCACCAGGATACACACAGTTAATTTGAAATGACAATCTTTAAATAAGTAGAAAATTGAATACATCTGCATCGTACCTAAGAGGTTCTCATGTGCAAAGGCTCAGTATATTTTCTTTGGCTAACTACTGGGTCCATCCCTTGTGAGTTCAGCCTTGGTCTACCTCACCAATTCCCCCCAAATTCTTGTCTGGATCTTTAATTAGGGTGGAGCTAGCTAGACCACAAGAAAATGAGCTGCTAATTACCCATCTGTTACTTACCGCATTATAATCTCATTAGCATGTGGGAGGGCACTACAACCTGAACATCCAGGAGTGGTGTTTGTGTGGTTTTAATTTTTGTCTACAATATTTTTCACCTTGGCTGGTGCCTACTGTGACCTTAGTCCATTGCACAATTATGAGCAGAAGCATATATAAATGTAATGTAGTCTTATAATCTTGATTCTGCAAGTCCACTATATATATATTTTTCCTCTTTATCTTAATGACCAGGGAAATTTAGCATAAAATATAAAATATTTTCAAATACTCATATAATATGATTTGATTTGCATCCACAGATTGGAAGGCTCTTTAAAGATATAAAGTTATAATGTATATTTATGTATGTAAAACATGCATTTCACAACATAATGCCAATATTCCATTTTGAATCATTATGTTCTATCATTCATAATTATCAGTTCCTATCAAACTAGCTTAGATAAAATTAAAACCTATTTTATTTTTGTCTTTTGTGACAATTTTCTTGGTAAATTAATTTCATAATTACCTCCCTTCTCCATATTTTTATATCAAACTCTAAAAGTGCCTTCTTCCCACCTCCAGATTATCCATTCAAATATACTATTAAATTATTTTCTTTTCTTTACAGCAGGATTCTCTAATCCAAATCGACACGTATTCACTTCTCTCTCTTCACAATATGTGTGTTCGATATCTTATACTATTCTGTTTTGGTCACTATTTTCTAAAGGGACTGCAAGTGTAGGAAAAGGAAGATAATTGAGTCTATGAAATAAACTCATAATAGGCAGATTAACAGGAGAAAAAGTATATAAATTATTACATCCATGGGGGCATTACTTGAAAGAAAAGTGAATACCCAAAAATCTAGTGAGATCTAGAAGCTTACCGACCCTGTTCATAGGGGACAATGGAGGGGGGAGAGGAGACAACTTAGGGGAGACTAATGATTTTTGGGAAAAATGAATGGGCACTTAGAGGAACAGATGATAGCCTGTGACAAAGCCTGTCTGGGCATGGTGTCAGACTCCAGGCTCCTCTTCTGTGATCTGAGTTAATCCCCCCTGGTTCATAAAATTCCCCAGGAGGGGATTAATGACAACTGAGTTCTTTAGGCAGATGAGGGGAGCTCAGAGAAAGCCTCTGTCTGCATCCGCTGTTCCCCAAGTGCCTTCCGTTCGAAGTAATCAGCATACCATATTTTGGGGTGGAATTTCCTGAATTCCCTCACAAGTATTATTTTACTTCATCAGGGCTAAAGTGTGTTGGGGAAATATAATTAAAAACAAAATCTCCTGCCACAACAGAAAACCTTTCCTGAAAGGCAGACGAGAAGAAAATAATTTTACTATTGAATGAACATTACCAGAATGTGATGTGCATCACAGGCAATGGCTAAAGAGATAAGACAGAAAGAAACCTCATCCTTTTATATAGCCCAGCAGATGCAACCCATTTTCTACATGTTCTCAAGATAAACAATGAGTACAGGCAGTCCCTGGGTTACGGAAGACCCGATTTATGGCATTTGGTACTTATGAGCGAGCTCCCAAGTCTCCCCACGAGGATACTTTATAATTAAATTAATAATTCAGGAACTAGTTTCTCCTGCATATGTAAGCAAACCTGCATGGCATAAGTGATTTGTTGGCACAGCATCTTTACACTAGCAGCTAGTGTCATTGTTTATATGGTCGCTTATGCACAGCATCACCTTTGTCTTTTTTATTTAGTTTTGTGAGTCTGTGTTTACCCTTAGAACCACGTCTCCAAAGCGAAAGTCCAGTGCAAGTACAGGTGAGCCTGCAGTGAAGAGAAAGGTGATTCCAATGAAAACGAAGTTGAAATAATTAAGCATTTGGAGAAAGGCCAGACATCATCATTCACTGGGAAAACATAAGGCTTCAGTTGCTGACTATCAGAACAATTATAAGGGATAAAGTGAGAATAATGGAACATGTGAAAGGTAGTGCTCCAAAGAAAGCATGAATTATTACTAAGCAGCATACTGGATTAATCATTGAAATGGAAATGTTATTATTGATTTGGTTAGAAGATCAAAATAAGTGTAAGATTCCTATTAACCTAGCGTCAATGCAACACTAAGTGTTAACCTTTAATATTCTTTTTTGAAATTTCTCTTATCTCCTATCTAAACTTTTTGTAAAGGTTTGATTTTATGTTCTGTTTGTTGGAATTAAAAGAATGAGCACAATAGTTTCTGTAACTTATTATTACAGTACAGGGGTATTATTATTATTACAATATTATACTGTATTATTATTACCACATATGAGCCATTATAGTATTGTTGTTATTATTATTATCATTACTGTATAAGGGCTGTCATTGAGGGATCTGAGTTAAATACAAATCTGACCTAAAGACATTCTCAGGAACATATCTCGTCCAAAACTGTGGACTGCCTGAGGTCTTCAAGTAAGAGGACTAAAAACCATTAGTTCTACATAGTTCATGCTAAACTTATCTAGTAGTTGAGATGACCATCTGTGTTAGCTAACTGGCTTTACCCAAAGGAAAAATAAGCTTCGTGCGTCTTTGTGACAGAGGGTATTTTTTTTTTGTATTTTGCCTACTTTATTGGACTTTAAAAAATTTTTGTATTTGTACAAATTTATGGGGTGCATGTAAAATTTTGTTACATGTATATAATGTGCAGTGATCAAGTCAGGGTATTTAGGGTATCCATTACCCAAGTACAATACATTTTTAACTATAGTCACCCTACTCTGCTATCAGACATTGAATTTATTCCTTTTATCTAACTATGTGTTTGTACCCTTTAACCCACTTCTCTTCATCCTTCCCCTTTGCCCCAACTCACACTTCCCAGTCTCTGTTATCAATCTTTCCATTCTCTACCTCCCTGTGATCAAATTTTTTAGGTCCTACATATAAATGAGAACATGCAATATTTGTCTTTTTGTGCCTGGCTTATTTCACTTCAGATAATGACCTCCATTTCCATCCAAGTTGCTGCAAATGAAATGATTTAATTATTTTTATGACCAAATAATATCTCATTGTGGCTATGTACCACATTTTCTTTATCCATTCACCCGCTATTGGATACTTAGGTTAATTCCATATCTTTGCTATTGTGAATACTGCTGCAATAAACATGTGAGTGCAGGAATCCCTTTGATATATTGATTTCTTTTCCTTTGGGTAAATACCCAGTAGTGGGATTGCTGGATCGATTGGTAATTCTAGTTTTAGTTTTTTGAGAAAGCTACAAAGTATTTTCCCTAGTGGCTATATTAGTTTAAATTTTCACCAAGTGTATGAGAGTCCCCCTTTCTCCACATCCTTGCTAACATCTGCTATTTTCTTTTCTTTTTTTTGTCTTTTTAAAACTACGGAGGGGATAATTTTTGAGAAGGGCTTTTTCCTTCTTGATTGTTACATCTCAAAGAGGTGGTCCTCTGGTCTTTAAGAAAGAGGCTTATTTAGCTTTTTAAAAGATTTGTATACCTTTCTAAGAGACAGAGAAGAGATTTACAATTTCGATTTTCTAAAGTAAATGCTCTTAGAAAAGGGAGGACGTAGTTTCTTCTCTTATTTTCAACGGGAAGAATTATTATTTTTTCTTTTTTGAAATGCATTTAGTCTTACATGTGATAATGAATAAGAATTAATTTATAAGTTAATTCCTTTAGAATGTATCTACATTTCTACTTGGGACAAGCATAGATACTTTGAAGATAATGTCAGTTTTTACTCTTTCATAGCATTATTTAGAAAGAATAGTTTCTTAGACTTTTTTTGAGAGGAGGAACTAAATCATGTTTTGGTTTATTTTGCTTTTCTTAAAATGTGAAATCTGAAAACTTATTGTAATAATCTATTATTCAAGCCTGTAAAAAATAAGCCCCTTAAAGGCAGGTTGTAATTTATGTTCTTTGAGGAATTTTACTCTTGTTTTGAAAAAGACTCATTACAAGAAAGTTTTTTCACTGGAAATGGGATAGGATGGTCACTTGACCAACTCTCCTCTTTAGGCAAATTTTAAGTTAAAAGAAAACTAAAATGTTCAATAAGAGACTTCATTAATTGGACAGCAGGGTACATAGAAAAGCCTACCATAAATATGCTTCATTATGAATTATACTAAATGTTCAAAGTGAGCGCCCAGGAGAGATCCCAGTAAAGTTAGCACTTCAGCAGTGAGTCTAAATCAATGCTACAGTAAAGGCTACTCCAAAAGTTTACTGTGAAGGAATCAGAAGATGCCTCTGAAGTCACTTATTGAGTGCCAAGGAATTTAGGATGACAAATCTAAACATGTAGGATATTCATCTTTTAAATGATACCTCAGTAATGTATTGCACTAATTCAATTCATAAATACTACAAAATGATGAATTGGAAGTAACTTATTAAATGACCTGACTTAAAGTTGGAGATGTACAGTGTTCTAGGTTTGCTGAGAGTGCTTTATTAAATTAATTTCATTTTGAATATCTTCTGAGATATGGACAATGAAATATAATAGTTGGAGGATAAGTATGATAGCTGATTTCAATTTTAAATTATTGAAGTAAAATATTTTTTCACCTAAAAAAATGAAAGCACATCATAATATTGTGGAAAACTAGCAAATAACATCATTTTTTATGGTGAAAGATGAAATGCTTTTCCTCTAAGATCAGGAAAAAGAGAAATAGAAAGTATAAAGATTACAGAGTAAGAAGTAATACTGTGTCAATTATCACATGATATGATTGCTTACATAGGAAATTCTAAGAAATCTACAAAGCAAAGTAAATTTATCACAGGGATGCAAGGTAAATACACAAAATTCAAGTGTACTTTTATATACTAGCAGCAAATATTTGAGGTATAATTTTTTTAAAATTCCATTTATAATAGTGTTAAAAGAAAAATAATTAAAACTCATTTAACAATATAAATGCATGGCTTCTACATAAATAATTACAGGAATATACCATGATCATAGATCGAAAGATTCAGTATTGTTGACATGTTAGTTCTACCCCAATTGAGCTAGAAGTCTGAGGCAATTTTGATCATATTATCAGCAGGGGATTTTGTTTGATTTTTGTTGTTGTTTTGTGTTTTTTCTTTTTCTTTCTTTTTTTTTTTATTTTTTGCTTTTTTCCCCCTGGCAATTTACAGGCTGATCCTAAAATGTACATGAAAATAGAAAGAAATAAGAATAACTAAAGGAATCTGAATTATACTATAATCAAGACAGTGTGATACTGGTTTAAGGATTAAGGAGTTGATTAATATAACAGAATAGAGAGCCCAGAAATAGATCCAGATTTATAAAATCATTTGATTTTTAGTTAAGGCCAATGGGTAAAGGAAAGACTTTTCAACAAATGCTACAATGGCATATCCATGTGGAAAAAAATTCAGCTCAACATCTAACTCGCTTATTATGAAATGTTTGTTCAACTTAAATACGAAGCCTAAAGTTATAAAGTTTTAAAGCAAAACAATATTTTCACAATTTTGGAGTAGGAAATATTTTTCTGACATCTACCCATCAAAGGACATCATTTAGAAAATAAATAGACAAGCTGCAGATTGAGAGAGATATTTTCAAAATATTTATCTGACAAAGAATTTGTATCCAAGATATAATAATACCTCTTATATTTCAATAATATAATGACAAAATAATCCAATTTTAAGAAGGGGAAATATTTGAGAACACACCTTACATAAAAGGTCAATACACACATGAAACAATACACAATATTGTTAATCAATAAGTAAAGGAAAATTAAAACCAAATGAGATATCACTATACACCTACAAGTATGACTAAATTAAAAAGACTGACAACACCCAATGTTGGTGAGTATGTGGAACAGCAGAAACTTCCTTATATTAAAGGTGTGAGTGTACATAGTATAATCTTTCTGTAAAAAAGTATGGCAGCTTTTTTTAAAAAAAGTAAACATACACTTATAACACAACAGTTTCACTCCTAGGTATTTATCCAAGAAAAAAATTTTGTACGGAAAAATGAATCTTAAAAGACTATTCATAGAACTTTCTCATAATAGACCCAAACTGTAAACAGTACAGGTGTTCATCAGTAAAATGAACTGTGACATACTCATACTATGAAATAGTATTTTATCATTAAAAAGATCAAACTGTGAGACACATGACAATGTAGATGAATCTTAAAAACATTACACTGAGTGAAAGAAACCTTATTCAAAAGAATGAAAGCTCCATGATTTTATTTATATATCTGAGACAGGCTATATATATAATGGCTGGCTGGGGGTGGGTGACCAGAATTTACTGGTAAAGGGACAAAAAGAAGGTTCCTGGCCTGACGACAATTATGTCTTGATATGGGTTTGGGTTATATAAGTGTGTGCATTTGTCAGGATTTTTAAGTGATGCAATTATAATTTACACATTTAGTTGTATACAAATCTTATCTCAAAAAGATATAAATTAACTAATAAATAAATATTCAACTCTGCGATATACATGCTGAAGTATTTTGGGAGGAAACTTACTAATATCTGCAGCTGACTTACAAATGCATTAAATATGGATTGATGAATAAATAGCAATGGGTAGATGGATAGATATATATTAAAGTATATTAAAGTATTACCTGCAGAATCTAGTGGTGATTACATATGTTCTTGACTGCAAACATCTTTTAATTTTTCTGTTCTCTTACTATTATTACTATTACTTGCTTATATGGAGCTGCTTATAGACTATAAAATTTGTAACTAGAATCTAGAATATTAGAGCTGGAACATATGGCTTTTTTCCCAGCTTTATTGAAGTATAATTGACAAATAAAAAGTGTATGTATTTAAATTGTATAACTTGATATTCTAATATATGTATATATTGTGAAATGATTACCACTATCAAGCTAATCAACATCTGTCAACTCACATAGCTACCTTGTGTGTGTGGATGTGTGTGTGTGGTGAGAATACATAAGATCTACTCTCTTAAAGAGATCCACTTCAACCCTTTACCTTTGTAAATGAGAGACCAGAGACACCGAATGAAGAAATGACTTGGCTAAACTTAAAGAGATTCTAAAAGCAGGGCTGAACCACCAAGAATTAAGTCATTTGGGTTCCAATACAATGTTCTAATTTATTTATTTTCCCTTCCAACTTTCATTCATTTTTTTCTTCACTAGACTTATGTAAAATATCAGGTGGCAATAATAATGTTATTGCCACCTACTGCAAAAGCAAGATGCTCTTTGCACAATAATGGAATCTATTTATGTAAAAGTCATTGCAAATTAGTATATAATTAGTTCATTTAATGCATCATGACAGTATTTCTAGAGTAAAATGCCAAAAAATCCCTCTTATATATTACAAATATACTAATTTCATGGTTGTTTTACAAATATTTCCATGGAGCATTTTCAGATAAACTCTTTTGTTGTTTGACAGACTCCAAATCTAATTAAGGCACATTTAATGTGCCATAATTAATTTTTCCATGGCTGATTTTTTGAGTCCATGTGATAAGAAACAAGGAAAGAGGTGACTAATTTAAATACACTTTGCTTGAAGAAAATAGATAAAAGTGATATAATGTAGGCAGGATTGCTAAGACATTTCTTGGCTCCTATTTGACTAAAGTGCTAGCCGACAAGGCCCTTGAAGGCAAACATGTGCCTCTCTAACTTATCTTTACAACCACAGTGTCTGGTCAAGTGCTTATCAGATAGTTGAGGCTAATCAATTTTATCTAACTAATTAGTCCCAATGTATGCTTAATACTAGGTTTGGATTCAAGTACCATTTGCAAAGAAGTTTCTATTTGCTATGCAGACATATACAGTACATTCATTTTACATCTATTTTCTTATTAAAAATATCGTAACAACTCTTTGAGCTACATTTGATTAAATTATTTTTAAATAAGAGTTCTGAATCTCAGAAAGATTGGGGTGTCTCGTCAATTTTATGACTGAAATGCTGGTTAACTGACCTGACCAAAATTTGACTGTCAGGAAATATGTTATCTGTTTCTTACCGTATCTCGGGCACTTGACATTATTTGTGTAATGCTGGATAAAGATGAATAAACAAACGCATTTATGCATTTAACAAACACAATGAATGACCACTTTTATATCTGAAATTCCAATTGTCCATTTGTGGCTGGTATATACAAAATAAATTGATTTTTGTGTTTTAACCTTGTGCTCTGCACTCACTAGACTCACTTTGTAGTTCTAGATTTTTCTTCTTCTTCTTCCCCTCCTCCTCATCTTCCTCCTCCTCTTTCTTTTTCTTTCTCTGTCTTCTTCATGATGATGAATCTTTGAGATTTTCTACAAAGGGAAACATATCATCTGTGAATAACAATCGTTTTATTTTTTCCTTTCCAATCTGTATACCATTTATTTCCTTTTCTTGGTCTTATTACATTAGCTAGAATGTCCAGGATAATGTTGGATAGGAGATGTGACAGGGGATACCCTTGCCTTGTCCCTAGTCTTAGAAGGAAAACATCCAGTTTCTTATGAATAAGTATAATGTTAGTTGAAGGTTTTTGTAGATGTTCTTTATCAAGTTGAGGAAGTTATACTCTGTTCCTAGTTTGTTAAGAGTTTTTGTCATAATGGTTGTTGAATTTTGACAAATGCTTTTCAGTGTCAAAAATGATCACATGGTTTTTCTTCTTTAACCTTTGATGCAATGTATTACATTGATTGTTTTCACACGTTGAAATAGTCTTGAATACCTGGAATAAATCCCACTTGATTTGTTGGTATTGTTTTTATATATTGGATTTGATTTGCCAAAACTTTGTTGAAGATTTTTGCATCTATGTTCATCAGAGACATTCTTCTGTAGTTTTTATTTCTGGTAATGATTTTATCTGGTTTTGATATTACAGTAATTATGTCCACATGGCATGAGTATGAAAATGTCCCCTTTGGATTGTGGAAGAGACTGTGGAAAGTGGGTATTATTTCTGTTTTAAATATTTGGTAAAATTCACCAATGAAACCATCTGGACCTGGTGCTTTTTTTTTTATTTTTGAAATTTAGGTTTTTGATTTTAGTTTTCTTTTTCTTTTCTAACATGTACATTTAATGATATCAATTTCCCTTCAGGTACACTGCACCTTATACATTTTGATAAGTTGTATTTTTTCATTTAATTGAAATATTTTTAAAAATTTCTCCTGAGATTTTATATTTGACTCATGTTATTTATGAGAATTCTGGTTAATTTTCAAATATTGTAGGGATTATACAGCTATCATTCTCTTATTGATTTCTATTTTAATCCCACTGTAGTCTAAGAACATGCCTTGCATGATTTCTATTCTTTTAAATTTTTAAATATGTATTACATGGCTTAAAGGTGGTCTTTCTTGGTGAATGTTCCATATGAATTTTAGCATATGTATTCTGCTGTTGTTGTATAGGATATTCTATGAATGTAACTAGATCAAGTTGATTGATAGTGCTGTTCTTGTCAACAATATTATTACTATAGCTGTAGGTGCCAGAGGCTTCAAATTCCTCTGGCATCCTCATTTTGGTCTCCTCTGTTGGCTTTGGGCTTCCCTAAATGCTCCTTCTCAAAAAAAGGATATATCTTGCAGCTATTTCAGTTGTAATCCACTGTTTTTATTCTGGAATTCTGTTCATGTGGTGGTAAGATATGAGGAGGGGAAGCATACTATAATTTTATGATTAAATATCAGTCTTTTAGTGGGCCTATGTCTCTTGGATAAGATCTTTACAAGTATTTCTCTAGTGATTTAATTTTTTTCTTTTTACCTCTCAAAGAAGGTTAGAAGATGCTGGAGTGGTAGGAATTTCCTTTTCCATTTGGCATAAACCCTGGTAAAGTCTTTCCTCCTGGGATGTAGGCCTTTTTATGGAGAATGCTCTGGGCTTATTTCACAATGATTACTCTTTTCCTACTCCTGCCAGACCTGTAAGGGAATCTTTCTTGGATTATGTCATGACAATCTAATGGGTTTCCTGGAGGTAAATCTCAGTAAAGTATGTGGAACATAAGACTGTGGCCCCCAGGAGTTTCTAATTCTTCACTAGTCCATATTCAGCCTCCTGTAATTCATAAAAATTACCATGTAAATGTACCTACTAATGCATTCATTGGCTCCTCTTCCAGGTAAGAGGTCTTGGCTGAAATTCTCTGGATTCATCTGTTTCTCCAGGTTTCAGTGTGTCAATTTGCCCCAAAACTTTAGGTATCTAAAGAGTTCAAGACAAGTTCTTGACTTTCAGTTTTTTCAGCATTTCCTTTTTCTAAGTATGAGAATGATGACTTCCAAGGTCTTTATATGTTAGAGCTGAAAGCAGAAGTCCAACTAAGGAATTTTGTCACCAATATATCTGCTTAATATTGCTAAGGGACACTTTTCAGGTTGAAGTAAATTAATAACAGAGGGAAACTTGAAACTTCAGGAACAGAGGAAGAGCAAGAGAAATGGGGGAAAGTACAAAGTACAGATTTTAAAGGGGCTACCAATCAAAAATTTTATGAGTCTCTCTTTTGCCATCTGACTTTGTGATTAAGTCCCTAGATTCTGTCCATATTGTTAAATTAAATAAGCAGGAGGCCATTGGCCTGAGACAGTTTCCATACTTTGAGTTTTTACAAAACAAACTACAACCTAACTGAGTAGGTAAACAAACTGAAGCCTAACTTAGGAGTATTTTTTTTGTAACAAATAATGGTATTTCAGCCAAGCACAAAGAGCCTAACCTTTAGACAATCACAGACAGTCAACTGATCACACCATGCCAAATAAAGCAAATGCCTAGCTATAGCCAATCACAGAATTTCTTTACTTTGCTTCATTCTTTGGCCTATAAAAACTTGCTACTCAAGCTGCTGGGTATAGTTCCCTGAACCTCTTCTGGTCCTGAGTGCTGCCCAATTCATGAATCACTCTTTGTTCAAATAAACTGTGTTAAATTCAATTTGTCCAAAGTTTTTCTTTTAGCAATATGAAAGAGATAATTCTCCATCAAACAGGTGTGCATGTGTGTCTGACCATACACCTATCTCCCTACATACATGCACATAGCAGTTTCTCTACAAGAGTACCCTATATTATCTCCAATGTAAAAAGGCACAATTGAAAAAAAATAAACTCTTTTTAAAAACAGGCTAGAGCAATACTTAGATTTGTTTCTGGTATTGCTAAGCTATATTTTTTTGGTTGCTGTTTTGTTATTTATAAATATTAAGGATGTTTTCCTCTGATGTAAAAAGTTGAATAGAGAGAAAAGTATAAAGAAAAAGAACTTAGAATCACACCTCTCAGAACAACTACTGATATCATTTTGTTATATGTTTCTTTCAGTGATTTTTTTCTATTTGTTATGCAAACACAAAAATATGCATAATATGTCATAATATTTTACATAACTGGACTTTGTAAATCCTTTTCCTTTCCTTTTTTTAAAAAAATCTGAAATCAATATATTCCTATGCAATTAAATGTTCTTGGCTACATATATAAAACGGAGAAAAAGAGGCAGAGAGACACATAGAAAACATTCTCTATATGACAGGCGATGTTAGGGTATGGGGCATTACTTCCCACAGGGCAGGTAATTTTGCCCCTCATGGAATATTTGGTAACATTTGGAGATAAACCAGGAAGGTAGCAGGCAGAAGGATTCTGGTAAACATCCTGCAATGCATAGGACAGGCGCCCACAACAAAGAATTTTCTGGTTCAAAATGTCAATAGTGCCATGATTGAGAATTCCTGGTTTGGAGTTGTAGAAATGTATAAATAGAAAAAGAACAAATCAAATCCTTTTCTTTATGAATCATGTCTAATGTTGGCTAAGAAAGGCAATAAATTTTGTATAAAAAATATATGATATAAAGTCAAAGGTTGATAAGTGCTACAGAAAAAATAGAATTTTAGAGTGAGCTTAGTAGGGGGAAGGGGGCAATATTGTAAATAAAGTGACATTAGAACAAGAGACCTGAATCAATGAAGAGAGAAAACTCTTATATAAGGTAATCCGGAGATGAGGCACTCCAAGTAGGGGCACCTTTGAGGCAGGAACAAACAGCAAATAATCCTGTTTGGCTGGAGCACAGTTAACAGGGACAGGGTAAGAAATAAGGTTAAGAAGTGGGCAAAACACAAAATGTATCATAGATTATAGACCTTGGTAAGAATTTAGTTTTTATTATATGTGTGATGAGAACCTATTGTAGATTTTTTAAAAGCAGAATTATATGATCATTTAACTTTTTAAAAACCATTTTTGACGCCTCTATGGAGAATAGATTACAGAGGAACAAAGATGAAAGTCAAGACACCAATTGAAAAGCTGTTACATTAGTCTACATTTCAGGTGATGATGACTGGGACTAAGTTGGTGGCAATAGGAAAGTAGTGAAAATGATCTGATTGGGGACATATTTTGATGATGAAACCAGAATGACTTGCTGATGACTAATGTGTGAGATGAAAGAGAGGAACCTAAGGTAGGTTCTAGGATTAGGACTTGAGGAAATGGATGAAATTTATCCTGAAATGTGAAAAACTGGGATTGACAGTCATTATCAGGGAGAGAAAAATACTAAGGAGTCTGTTATGGATATGTTTATTTAAGATGTCTATTAGACATCCAGATAAAGATGTGTGATGCAGTTGAGTATATGAAATTCAGAAAAAAAGATAGGGCTGGAGATATTAATTTAGTAACCATAGTGTAGTAATAGTTTCAGAAAAACCTACAGAAACATAAATTGTGCTCTTCCCTTAAAATAATAATAAAAAAGCATCCATGGAAATAGTAGAAAGCATTTAGTATACAAGATTATATAGTGCAAAACAAAAGGGAAGTTACAAAGTACAAAGTATAGCTTAATGCTGGGTAAGGGATTTTAGGAAGAATTTTCTTCCCTCTAGTGAGTATATGCTATCTAACTTCTTCCACAAAGAACATATTCCAGAGAACATCATTTCCACTCAATTATATTAAAGTAGAAGGAAGGGCAAACAGGGAATCGAAATGCATGCACTTTGGAAAAGACACATAAAGCAGAACATTTTTTGACTTTAAAAGAGCAATTCTCATCTGTGGCACTAATGTTTATTCAATAATTTCCATTTTTACCACCTGCAAGACTGAGGTCACCTTATTTTGAAAGATTAGGAAATAAAGGATAAAACAGTATTAAGAGACTAAGTATATCTATTGAAATCAGAAGAGGAAGCACAGGGAAATGTATAAAGGACCTTAAAAGTCATTTTCTTTCTATGTTGTTCGTTTCTGGTTTTTTTTTTTTTTCTTAATGGGATTCATCCTTTACAAGGGTACTTTGGCTAGGCCTACATATCTGAGCAATATGTAAAGTAATCCAAAATTCTGGGAGGTTCAAATTGCCATAATTTCTGACTTGGTTCTTTGATTTTTCTACCCCCCCCTATGTCTGGAATTATGTGATGCTCCAGACCAACAACTTTCTTTGCCTGTATAATTGTGCTATAGCCCATAGTGGGTCTAGGCCAAGTTAAGTGAGTTTAAGAGAAAGATTCTTTCTGACTATAAAGAACAGTCACAGGCAATGAGATGTCCAGGATTTGGTGTCTCTGATCAATAAAGAGTCAAGGTAAGTGATCTTAAGTGTAGTCATAATACTATTTTACTTCACTCTAAATGATGTGTAATGGGGAAAACCCATTCTCATGGGTAGATATCCTTATGGTGTCCAGCCCTGGGGTCTTAACTTGCACAGAGAGAATCAACTCTGGATGTTCAACAGCCTGTCACCATTTCAATGATGTTTCCACAAAATCCACATAGACTACATCTGGTCAGAAGAGAGCAAGGAGGAAACTATAAGCACATCTACGTAGTTTTCCCCTCTAAAGACTAAATTGATATCTGTGAGAATAGTTTTTGAGAGTAATTATAATGGACGTATAGGATTCCTAGAGTTGTGGTTCAGAATCTCGCTCTTCACAGATCCAGAATTGGTTTTATTCCTCAGTTTCTACTTTGTGATTCTTTGTAAGTAGAAGGTTCCCCTTTCTTTGTAGGTTTCTGCTGGTAAATTTTTAGCTGATTTTACCATTATTTGTTAATTTTTTAATATATTAGACAAGGTAGATTCTGCAATTTTACATCATTCGACCATGTTTATTCCTTCCCCCCTCTGATTATCTGTGAAAAATAACAGTTGCTGTAAAACAGATGTTAGAAAATAAAAGTCCCTGAAACTATGCAATAAACTGTGAAGTGAGGTGTTGTAAAGGAAACATGATCGCATTTCAGCCTGCCAGATTTGAATTGCAGACTTTTCCAAGTAATGACTGTGTGACTTTGACAAATAACAACCTCTATGAGCACAAAATTTATCATAGGGTTAGTAAAACAACTAAATAAACTACAGTGTGTAAGGCATCTAGCACGGTGTCTGGCACATTATAAGTTTCAAAAATATCCTCCTTATATAAATGCATCATATTTACCTTTGCTATCATCCTATCATTTTCCTATGTGCATAACAAGATAAGATATTTGACTTACATTAAATATTTTAAAAGAATTTACAACTTACATCAATCTAGAAATTAACATCTATTTTAATGGCAATCAGCTTTCTAATCTGTATAAAATACTTTTCCTGCACTGCCTCACATCAACACCACCTCATCTGTAATTATATCTGTAGCTGCTGCAGACTACTCTACGTGAGCTTGGCTAATATTACACCTACGATACTTGATATATAGTTATTTATCAGTAGAATGCTTTCTCTTCAATACCCATAATTAAGGAAAATCAAAACCAATTCCCTCTTATATGAGCAGGACAGCAGTAAACATTTACTGTCATGCCCCAGGCTATGTTAACTATAATGATTTTTGGTCACAATATGGTCGATAGCACCGGTCCCCAGCTTTTTTGGCACCAGGGACCGATTTCATGAAAGACAAATTTTCCACGGATGGGTTGGGGAGGCAGAGCTCAGGCAGTGATGTGAGTGATGGGGAGCAGCTCTATATACAGATGAAGCTTAGCTTGCTTGCTCGCCACTCACCTCCCGCTGTGCACCCCCTACCCCCGTTCCTAAGTTTCAGGCAAGTCAATTTTTCCACAGACTGGGTGGTGGAGCTCTGTGCCCACCAGTCCCTAATAGGGCACGGACCAGTACCGGTCCGCAGTCTGGGGGTTGGGGACCACAGATCTATAGGATCTTTATAATCTTGACTTTCTGAAGAATATCATGCTAGTACATTATATAATGTTATCAAGTTAATTGGCTCTAGTGATCAGAATCACATGCAAGATAAATGTATGTTAGAATGTGGGAGAAAAATACTACAAAGATTAAAGTCCTGCTTCATCAAAAAAGTGGTTAGTGATTCAATTTCTGAAGCATATCAGAACATTCTCTGAAAAGTAGAGGGCAAGTTGTTACACTTTGAAACTCTATAAAACAGGCATAACATTTGGTAGGTTTCTTTGGATTTTGGAGACAATATATACTGTGTTTGGGTACACTGCCCTAAACTATGAGATGTTGCAGAAAGATACCAGTTTTCATGGGAACTAGAAGACAATAGGCTCTGCGTCAGGACAGGCTATAGTATAAGCTGTTCTGGACTTAAAACATATTACTCCTAATAACTAAAAGTATTCAGGTATCTTGTTACAGGTATCCATGATTGATACATGTATTTTAAGATTGTCTTATGGTAACATTTCTCTCTTGGTATTAAAAATTGATTAATCCAGAGTTTTATCATTAAAAGAAAGTCACTACAGCAACATGCAGTTGCTTTGTCAAGTCTTGGTCATGCCTTAAAATGACTGCAGAGCAAGGCCATGTCATTTGTAGCAGAAAACTATTTAACATATGTAAAACAATGCTCTTGGTGAGCTATTGGACCTTGGTTGCATTCTAAAGTCAAATATAGCTGCCTATAAAATGTTAGGAAACATCAGATACTGTAAGATTTAAGGTCATGCAGTTACAATAACAATGTTTTATATAAGAGAAATTTTTCATTTTGTATTAGCCTGAGCAGTCAAATGTTTATAAAGATGTTCCAGTAAGAGGTAGCCCAGATTCTCATATAACCTGTTTCTTTTGCACTGATGACTTTCCCTTATCTACATCTGTGTTCTAATGGGGAATTTTCTATAACTACCCAACAGAAGTGGAAAATATCTTGGACCTACATAATGGATGTGAGCTAAAAATGGAATGCTACAGCACTAAATCTCTTCTCAGGGGTCACTTTAAAAGATAGCATGCCATGGGTAAGGATCTGTGCAATGAGCACTGCTGTGAGCAGTTCACACGGTCTTTCACATTTATAGAGATAAACATCGTCTAGTTAAGGAAATAAATGGACTCAGACAGTGGTGAATGGCTTGACTAGTTGGTCATGAGTGTAAAATGAGCGAGATTGAAAAATCAAGAAGAAAGTCTAAGAGGAGAAATGTAGATAGATGTATGTGAATGAGCACCAAGGATACAGATCTTGTGTCTTCTGCAAATTTCCACCACAGAGCATTCATTCCACACAGAGAAGTCACTTACCAAACAGGTGGACTTAATGCCTTATCCAGTGGTTGTCAGCCTGCCTGTCTTGTTGATTACTCCTGTGCAAAAGTCCTATAAAGGGGGCATGGTGGCAGGCAGGGTTATATAATACATGGCTCCAATAGCATGGAGCACCTTCTCATTAAGAATTATCTAGGTAATGTGATAATTGATTACTTTATTTGCCAAAAGCATCTAGCAATCAGGACCCTTTTATATGATACCATAACTCAGGGAGAACAGCCAGCCAAGTGTTGGGAAGTTAGTTACTTCAGACTCATTTCACCCTAGATAGATTTTCTAAACCTTTGCACCTCTGCCTGTACCACTTTCTGATGGCTTATGGATTTTCTGACTTGCCAAGAAGGGATACAATATATCTTCTCAGACCAAGGGACCAATTTTATGGTAAAAGCGGTATGACAGCAAGTGAGTGATCATTGGCTCTACCTATTTTTCCATATACTGTGTATAAGGAAAAAGAAACTAGCCTAATAGGGTAATAGAATGACCTATTAAAATCTTTGCTAAACTACTATCTTGGGGACAGCACCCCCTATATGATATTTATCAAACCAGTAGCCAACATATGGGGCTGTTTCCTCAGCATCTAGAGTAACAGGAAGAGGAACCAAAGGCTAGAGGAAAGTTTGGTCTTTTTTTAGCATCACTTCCAGAAACCTGCTTGGAGAATTTGCATTTCCCAACTTGCATATTTAGGCTCCACTATGTTAGAGACTCTGTTTCCCAGCAAGTGAGAGATTATTCCAACAGAAGATGTATAGTAAGTTTTTTACTAACCCTAGAGTTACAACTACAATCCAGTCATTATGAACTCTCCATGCTGGCGGGCCTCTGCCTTCGTGAGGTAATCCAGGCTAAGACATGCTTTTTATTTAGTATAATGTCAAAATATATGGCCTCTGGGAAATTTTCATGTTTCAAGAAAGCCTATAGGTGTCAAATTACATTAAAATTTGCTGCAATTTTCTTAATAAGATTTTAAAATGCATACAATAAAATAATTTCTTTGAAGTTATCATACATTTGCAAAAAGAGTTACACATTCTAGCTAACCAAATTGAAATACAGATTTTACTTTATTTTATCAATGATAAAGGATAGCACCAGATGTAAGTGGAAGATTTAGTCAGTTTAACTAATACTAGTCAATTAAGATAATTATTATTTTACTAAGATAGTGTTAGGTTATTATTGTTCACAATTCTATGGGGTGACACATTTTTGCTAACAAAATCTGTTGCTATCCTAACAATCTAAACCTAAATTAGTGACTTTCCAACATTTTGACCACAAGATGTAGCAGAAAATACATATTACATCTTCAAAAAGAAACACACACACACACACACAAACACATACAAGATGAATTTTTTCAGGCAGTCCTTACCCTTTCTGCTTTGCAACTAGAAGCAGAAATCAAGAATAGTTTGTGAGATGAAATTCAGTTATCCAATCAGCTACTTCCTTTCTAGCACTGAATTTAAAATTGCAGAGCAGAATGCTTTCCCCCGTGAGGAGGAATTTCATATGCATCGGATGATATAGGAAGTTCATTCTAATGATATGATACCTTCATTTTCAAAGATACATGAAACTTGTTTATGGAAAAATTAGGTAACTTTCATGTGAACTCCTTTAATTGTATGACTCTTCTCAGCCAATTTCCCTAAGTTTAAATATAGAAGGGAATGTCCTATACCAAAGTACTAAAATTTTTTTCATGGAAATAATGACAGGTAATAATCAATACACAGTGAGTGCTTTATCCCTGTTTCTCTAAAATTCATGATACCTGTATTTAGATATCCATACTTAAATTCCTCTCAAAGAGATATGACACAATGTGGTGTCTGTGGCATACAACATAAACAAGGCTGCTTCTTCTACCTTCTGCCCTGACTTGTATAGAAGAAATCAAACACTCCTTGCATAAAATAAATCTGTGATAGCCATGCAAAGCACATTTTCTTTACTGACAGTTCATTTGCAAGTCAACAAATGGGTTCAAGTCTGGGGACAGATAAAAGGATATACTTTTCTTGTCCATTGCTTCCATCCATTTTACAATTTTATATTTAATTATACACTTATGGAGTCTTTTATTTCATTTGAAAGGCAATGGATAGATACCATGAATCCTAACAAAATTAAAATTAGCCACAATATAATTAAACCAATTTTAAAATGCTTCCTGTAGAAGGTATCTTTGTGTAATGGTAACAGTAATAAATAGGCTATTCTCTGAATATGAACATCCTAAAAGAGATGAATTACAAGTATTTCGACCAAGCATTATTTTATTTATATTGCCCTGATTAATCACCTAGCAATGTCCTGACAATTAATAGAAATGCTTAACAGATATTTAGATAGAAATTATTAAATCATTTATAGGCTTCATTTTGTGTGTACTGTGCTAATTTCACAAGATAGGTGAATATCTATAAAAATTATCTTACTAATTTCAAATTCTGGAAGCTACATTTCTTGTGAACCTTTCAGCAGTGTCTCATTTAAGTGTACATAGATTGGGCTAGTGTGCTAATGTCTCTTTTAACTAATTTCAGGACAAAATGAGTGCTTCAAGACCCCTGTTTAACAACACCCTCCCTTAAGAAAGAGAGTGCACATTTTGGTTTAATTCCTAAAAATTTCTCTGACCTACCACTCACAAGTAAACACAAGTATATGAAAATTTATCCCATAGTTGTTGTTGGTTTTTTTTGCATTTAATTTTCTACCCTGAAATTACTTTTTGCATGTCTATCTTCCCATGATTCTGACGTCTAGAAAAATGCAATATGGGGCAACTGGTGAGGACCTCAGGCTGCTTCTACTCAGGCAGAAAGGCAAAGGACAGCAAGTGTGTCCAGTGATCACGTGGCAAGAGAGCAAGCAAGCAGGGCGTGCCAGACTCTTTATAACAACCAGCTTTTGTAGGAACTATAGAGTGAGTACTGACTCCTTCATCACCCCTCAGAGAGGGCATTAATATATTTATGAGGGGTCTGCCCCCACGACCCAAACACTTCCTATTAGGCCCCATCACCAACCTTGGGGATCAAATTTCGACGTGAGATTTAGAGGGGGCAAACATCCAAACTATAGCATGTATGAATAATTCATATGGTTTCAAAAGATAGAATTGTACCACTATGTATACTCTGAGAAGTACCACACTTTTGCCCCCCTATTCTTTGCCTATTGCTTCCACCCTCTCTTACCCAGTTCCAGCCCCTTATCCCTGTAGGTAATTGGTGTCATTAGTTTTGATTTCTTCTTCTTATGTGTATATATATGTATTTATTTTCTCTTCTTGTTTACAGGTAAAGAGTACAGTATAGATATTCCTTTGCCTGTTGCTTAGGTTGCTTAATAGCACACCCTGGAAATCACTGCATTCATCTCATAAAGATCTTATTCCTCATTTAACAGCTGATGGTACTCCATCATGTGGATGGACCAAATATTTTTCAACTATTCTTTTACATTTGAGCATTTAAGTTGTTTATAACATTTTGGAATTATAAACTTTACTGCTATGAATAACTTTGTGGAGATGCATTTTTATATTATTGGACTTGCACCTGTATGGCAAATTTCTAGATATGGGTCAGAAGCTAAAGTTATCAGTATATTTATTAGAATTGCAAAATATCCCTTCATAAGGGTTTTCTAATTTATATTACCAACAGAAATGTATGAAATGTATGTTTCCTGAGTCTCAACAATAATTGTAATAATTTTTATTATTTAACCAATTTTGAGATGGGAAATGATATCTCTGGTTAATTGAAATTTGCATTTCTGTAATTATGAGTTTGAACATCTTTTCATATATTTAAGGGCTATTTTAATATATTTTTTGTGAATTGATTTGAACTTTTTAACCTATTTTTCTATTATGAACCCCTTAATTTTTAAAGAATAAAATATTTAATTATCTAAATAGCTTCCTGTGAATATTTATTTTCTAAGACTCATTGTTACTTACAGTTAATTTGCAAAAGTATCTAATCTAGTAATCTGATTAAGGTTCAATCTGTAGATCTTGCAGGGGCTATGTGAATTACTCAGTGTCATTTGAACTGCTGAGTAGAGTCAAAGACCAAATTATGAGTGAATCTATATTCAAATTTAGAGCTCTCCCAAATATGAAATATTCATACTGCAAACAAACACTCTTTGAGGAGACTAAGCCTTATTATCTCTTTTAGATGGGCAAAAAGACATCCACGTCCCAGTAACTCTGCATATGAATTAATAGGTATAAATATATTAATGTGGAATTTGAGTAATTGTGAGCATGTTAGAGAGTTCTAGCTGCATAACATAAATGAAATTCAGTATATAATTAGAAAGTCTAATTAATCTTTTGAGCTATGCTGCTTATGCTACCATTCACAACTTGACATTTTTATTAGTATCATAATTTCTGATTAATTACCTATTTTTTCTCTGTATGTTCACAAAGCTAATAGAATGATGTGGATTTCTTCTATTAATCTAAGAAAATACCATATTGTCCCATCTGCTATCCTAAGGTAATTTTCTATTTACCACATTGAAAAGACAAAACTGAAAAATGTGTGGTTTAGATCTGGAAACATCTGATTATTTCCAACATTAGTAAAAATATATAGATACATTTTCCCCAGAATTGAAGTATTTTAACAGAGCTATTTATAAAGACAAATATGAGAGTGGTCTCAAAACTTGAGCAAATAATACTTCCAGAGGATAAATATATATGTGTTTCTCATAATTAGAGCATAGTAGTTTTGTTCTTTCTATAGCTATATCATGAAGAAAGCTGCTTTTTTTGCTTTTAGAAAGGAAAAGCCAGTTTTTCTGGCTGTTGATGCTTGTGGATATTGATACTAGATTTAAAATTGTTAGATTTGGATAGATTTGTGATGCTGCTGCTAAGACACCGTGTTGCTTATTAGCAGTTTGACAGAGTCCTTAAGTTAGACTCTCTTTAGGTATTTGAATATGGTTATGTCAGCATTAACTTTGATTAATTTAATTCTATTATTTAATCACAATTATATTTACCAGAGAGTGTGATTTAAAGTATCAGCTTTTGTAGAAACTTAATGTTTCATTTGCTAGCTAAAAATGTTATTACATACTTCATAGAGTTTTTCCAGGATTGATTTAGGTAACGTTTTTAATATTCTGATCACATACGGATTAAATGACAGTGATTTTTATTGTAATCCTAAATATCAAGATCACCATTGTAGTTTATAAAGTTTTTAGGCAGTGGTCTATTAAGAATTTAGTATCTATGGAAAAGCAAGATTTATATGTATTATTATATAATTATAATATATAAAAATATATAGTATAAAATAAATATTATATATACAATATAAGACATGTATGTATTATATATATATACTTAACTATAACTGTTTTTACTCTACAGTGAGTAATTTTAAGGATATTTTGTGGTGGAATAGGAATATGGCTATAAATAGAAGTATAGCTATAAATCAATAGTCGGAAGTGATCAATTTGGCCACTATTTGTAGCTCACAGACACTTTTTGGGTTTTACCCCCAAAAGCTGTCACTTTTGTTTTCCAAATTTTAATAATCAGACATTCTCCTATAGAAGATGAGATTATGAGGAAAGAGAGCTCTTCTAAATGTGTCCCTGTGCTATGCTTAGGGCAGGCAAGTAAGTGTAAACTGACTTCTCTCTGGAAGTGAATTTAATCAGGAAGTCTGCTGGCTGCCAAGAAGCCTGGGCTTTAATATGTGAGGCAGGCAACTTTCTCTGTGAGTCGTCCTCTGGGGCAAGGTGGTTGGAGAGGTCTACTTGATCTGCTAGGCGAGTCTCTGAGGCACTGTCTTTCTGGCCCTGTTCAACCTTTTTAGAGTTCACTTCCATCTGATCTAAGTGAGGTGGCCTCTATAGAAAAGCAACATCGTGGGGGAGATTCAGTGCTGATTGAATTGTCTTCAAAATTGCTTTCGCTTCCTTGCCATTAACTTTCCCCAGTCTCATTTAAGTCTTTCCTATTTTCCACCCCATCTTCCGCTAACCCCTTCCATTCTCCAGTTCTGTTTCTGTATAGCATCTTAGCGTGATACACAAATTGGTGACAGTTCAGATTCAGATATTATCTTTCATCTATGGTGTGGCATCATTAAGAATTAGCCATTCATAAGAAACTCCTCCATCAAGCCAATGTTCAGGGTAGTTACAACAGCAAGTCAAGGCAGCCCCAAAACAGGCACGCTGAGGCCTGTGGTGGGCGCTGGACCTACCAGAGGTGTAGAGGAGACAAGCTCCCCTGTCTGACCTGTTTGTGTTGTGCTGCCCACCAAGTCACCCCTTCTTCCCGCTCCCTTACATGTAACAACTGTACAAAGGAAATGGGTAGATTTCAATGTTAAAAGTTAAATATAAAAGAAAACATGTTTATTAAGGTCCACGAAAAAATTAGAGATCTATGTTAATAGGTTTTTTAGCTGGGGTCTTGAGGGGGAAATTTTGCTAGCACAAGAGCAATACTAACTATAATAGAAATTAATTCACAAATTTTAAAGTGGCTGTCGTACAGACAAAGCTATTTCATACACTTCTCTCATATGATCCCCATATGCTGTCTTGTGAGATACATGAGTATGCTCTCATTTTAGACTTCCTAGAGGGGAATCAAACTTCAGAAAGATTCTGGAAAAAGACTTGTTAACATCAAACATAAAGTAACTGGAGTAAGATTTGAGTCTAGGTTTCGGATATGAATTTTTAGCTCTTTACACAGCTGTCTCTTCATTTGTCATGGTCTGACTTCTTGATTATCCACCCATATTGATCTAGAGTGGAATACCTAGCTAACACATCTGATCATTTCGATACTGGCATCTGCTCAAATTTCATGGGAACGTGCCCTATTGCCGCATTGTTTTTGAACACAAATCAGTTTTTTGGGGGATCAGGACCATTATGCAGTGAGACTCTTTAGTCCTGATTCTAGCCTTGTACTATTCCAACTAATGCTTTGATCTAATCTCTTATAGTCCAGGCATCTCTTATATCAATATCAATATGCATTCTAAATGCTTAATTATATAGTAAATCACCTCTGTATATAGTGAATTTTAGTCTATGTAGGTATTATTGCATTCCTAAAAAGAAGTATATATAATCATATTTTAAATATATTTGAGAAATTTGTAAAAATTATTTGTTAATCTTGTAGTATAGTTTTTTAGCAAATGATCATACAGAAATCATATCCAAGAAAAGAAAATTAGGTTTTCAGGCTAGTTTTTAAATTAACATTTCAAAATGTGATGCCCTCCTTGAATATCGTATGGTTCATGTGTCAGCCAGGTGGCTGTGTTGAACTACTGAAGATTCATGTTGTTTTATTTAAAAGCTACTCAGCCTTTGAGATTTTTTAAAGAAAGCATAACATTTAAACCAGTGGTCATCAAACTTTTTCTGTAAAGCACCAGATAGTAAATATTTTAAGCTTTGTAAGCCATAGGTCTCTGTTATAACTACCCAACCCTACCATTGTAGGTGGAAAGCAGCCAGCAAATTGGCCGAGTTTCCATAAAATTTTATTTACAGAAACAGGTGGAGGACCAGATTTGCCAGCCTATAGTTTACCTACCCCTGATTAAAACTGTTCTGCACTTGGGGGAAAGTTGATTTCGCTAGCAATAGGCAAAATCAAAACTGAGAGGATATACCTAAGAAACTAAATTCTAAAAATATTTTAAACAAGCAAATCAACATATTCCTGTTGTAAATCATTATTTTCATCTGTCCTACTTAAAATTACAATAAAACCAAACCATATAATTTAACAATCACCATTGAAATAATCTAAATTCCTAATACTGCTCAACATTTGAGTCAGTCAGAGAAGATTGTTCTCATGCCTCTACACAGAGGTAGTATAGAATAGCACTCATTCCTCTTCCTTGCTCTGAGGCATAATACAGAATCAAATCTACCTCTCAAGATGATTTAGGGACAGAAAAAGCCCCAGAAAAATCGTGAAGTAATTGAATTTTCAATTCGATTCTGTCCACTTTTCCTTTCTATTCTCATTACCTCATTTCTGGTGGATGAGTCTTTCCTTCCAGGTACATGTTCCCATGTGACAACAATATCCTTGCCATCCTGAGGCATTCTGCCAATTTCCAGGAAGCATCACTTTCTGTATTCCCTTTCTATGTCTTAAACCTTTAATCTACATCAATTTGATGAAGTGAGTTTTCCTAGAGGGTAGTTAGTTATGTGATAATCATATAACATACTTTTATTTTAATGATGGATTCCTTAAGTTGAAATGCTTGATTAAAGAAATTAGTTTCTGTTCATCGGCTTTTATTGTATCAGAGCAGAGTCGGATATGCACGTGATTCCTCACAAACCACATGCTTTTGCTAGTATCTTATTTTATTTACATTTGATGACACTCCCATTAAGGTGACTGTTTGAAATCAAACCAATTTCCAGGATTCCCCTAACTATTCTTCCAGTTCACAGGGACAAAAAGATATAGGATACTAGTCAGCCTAAAAAGAAGTTTGTTTATTTATTAAATATTTTATTTTCCGGTCCTTTTCTAAATGTATAAACTATCTATCATTTGCATAGACTGTGAGACTTCCAGACTGATTTACTTTAACCCCAGAAAGGACATTCCTTTTCTGTAGGGATATTGCTGAGAGGACATTTGAATGAGGAAAGAGGCAAAGAATAGATGCCATCCTCAGACCTTCTAGGAAATCTCTAGGGAGACAGCCGGCAGTGGGCACTGACATCACTTCCTGTGCACTTAGATCTGTGCAGAACATTTAGGAATACAGTCATGCGCTGTATAATAACGTTTCTGTCAACCAACATTATGGTGGACACATAAGATTATAATAGAGCTAAACAATTTCTATCACTTAGTGACATTGTAGGCCTTGTAATGCTGTAGGGCGATGCATTACTCATGTGTCTGTGGTAATGCTGGTGTAAACAAACCTACTGTGCTGCCAGTCGTATAAAGTATAGCACATACAATTATGTACAGTACCTAATACTTGATAATGATAATAAACAACTATGTTCCTGGTTTATGTACTTACTGTATTGGACTTTTTATCCTTATTTTAGAATGTACTCCTTCTACTTATAAGGAAAAAAATTAACTGTAAAATAGCTTCAGGCAGGTATTTCAGGAGGTATTCCAGAAAAAGGCATTGTTATCATAGGAGATGACAGCTCCATGGGTATTACTACCCCTAAAGACCTTTCAGTGGGACAAAATGTGGAGGTGGTACACAGTGATATTGATGATCCTGACCCCATGTAGGCCTACGCTACTGAGTGTGGGTGTCTTAGTTTTTAACAAAAAAGTTTAAAAAGTTAAAAAATAAATAATTTTTAAAATAGAAAAAAAGCTTATAGAATAGGGATATAAAAAAAGAAAGTACTTTCATATAGCTGTACAATGCGTGTTTTAAGCTAAGTGTTATTACAAGAGTCAAAAGGTTAAAAAAATTAAAAAGTGTATAAAGTAAAAAAGTTATAGTAAGCTAAGGTTAATTTATTATTGAAGAAAGAAAAAAATTAATAAATTTAGGATACCCTACATGTACAAAGTTTATAAAATCTCCTAGTGTACAAGAATTTTCTAGGCCTTCACATTCACTCACAGCTCATTCATTGACTCACTCAGAGCAACTTCCAGTCGTGCAAGCTCCATTCATTCATGGTAAGTGCCCTATACAGGTGTATCACTATTATCTTTTATACCATATTTTCTCTGTACCTTTTCTATGTTTGGATATGCAAACTCTTACCATTGTGTTACAATTGCCTATAGTATTCAGTACAGTAATATGCTGGTAACCTAGGAGCAAAAAGCTAGATGGGTATAGCCTAGATGAGTAGTAGGCTATACCATCCAGGTTTGTGTAAGTACACTCTGATGTTCATACAACAGCGAAATTGCCTGATGCATTTCTCAGAACTTACCTTGTCCTTAAGTCAAGCTTAAGCAAGGCAGTACCCTGAGCTGCATACTGAGGTCTGTCCAGAAAGTATCCAGCCATTTTTAATATAACGAGAACGGTTTTCGGGACATCGATGTAACCTGGCAGCCAAGGAGAGTGGACTGTAATGCACATGCGTGAACAGCAACAGCTTCACTGTACTACTCAGCCGGGCGCTAGACACCCTTGAGTGAGCATGTGGACCGTGTGGCCGTCACATTCAAAGTGACTGAGTGGGAAGAGCAATGAATCTGCATAAAATTTTGTGTTAAGCTTGAACATTCCTCCGCGGAAACTATTCGGATGATTCAGAAGGAGGCTTTCGGGGATGATGCAATGAGTGTGGCGCAAATAAAAGCGTGGCACAAATGCATCAAAGATGGTCGAGAATCTGTTGAAAGTGATCCATGTTCTGGAAGGCCTGCAACAAGCAGAGCACCTGAGAATGTTGAACGTGTACGGGCTGCAATCAACAAAGATCAGCAACTGATAGTGCGAGAACCAGAGCTGATCTGGAGATTCCAAAAAACTCCTGTGTCTGAGATTTTGATGCAGGATCTTGGCATGAAACGTGTCGTGACAAAATGTGTTCCAGGGCTTCTGCTACCAGAGCAGAAGGAACATGTGCTGCATTTGCTAATGACTTGCTTCAAACCACTACCAATGAACCAGATTTCCTCAAGAAGGTCATAACTGGAGATGAATCGTGGGTCCACGGCTATGATCCAGAAATGAAGGCCCAGTCATCTCAATGGAAGTCACCTTGTTCTCCAGGCCCGAATAAGGCATGGCAAAGTTGCAGCCAGATCAAGACCACGTTAACTGTGTTTTTTGATTGGGAAGATGTTGTCCATCATAAGTGCGCTCCTCCA